>LR999911.1:7500000-8750000 GCA_905220335.1 Noctua pronuba
TGAAACGACTATCCTACTTTTCAGTTTTCGAATTCTGTAGTTCAGATAGAATGTACCTAGTGCGAATTTTACTTGATCTTGATATCTTAACATGGCGGATATCGTATTTGTTGCTCAGCTAGGATAGAGGGTAACCCTGTATACACATTATTATTTCGGCCAGCGTCCGAGTTAGTTTACGTGCGCACAATCGTTCCACTAATCTTTGCTAAGTAATTATAAAGTTTCAGAGCCGACATTCCGCTAAGAGTTTATCTGAAATTCAAGAGCCCGGACAATTCACGATCACCCCACATTCTTGCAAAACAATATTAGAAATGATTCACTTGAATTAATAATGAGTTCCGAACCCTTCTTGTGAGTACTTGAGTACTTGTAGATGATTACGAAAAGCTTCGTACAATTAGTGGGTAAAGCCGGGTACGAGGACGTAAAGCTGTCATTCCCCTTTGTCAGGTAAGTTATTAGGTACGTAACAAAATAATGGCTTGTTGGGATTAATGTATAATCTATGTTTATGACGAACATAAGCAACATAGTTGTCGGATCTCCTGTTACGATATTGCGATGATTGGAACGAAGCATTATTTAATTCTGTTACACTGTGTCTGGAGCTGCTTTGTAGCTTTTTCATAGTCTGGCGTTTTTTTTGGAAGAGTTGTTTTATTGTTGCTCCGTGTTTTATAGTTTGCTCGGAACAATGCACTGGTTCAATGGTTACTAAAAATGTGAATTTGTCTATGGATTTTCTTTTGTGTTGCTGAAGCTGAAATCTCAACTATAATTAATTACTGATATTATAGTGCCGCAACTTTTTAAACAATGGCTGTCGTACTAAAATGTAATATTGCAAGGAAAATAATTAATGAACACAAAATTAAAAAGCTACTAGTACAATACAAATAAAATCTCGTCAAGATTTCATTGTTACAAATATTGAAAGTCTGAAAAATATAGCTGAACAACGGAATTGAATTAAAAGAATTTCTTCTTTTTATGGAAACTGTCGTTAGTCCCCGGCATCTTGTTCAAGTTCTAAAGTTTTACGCTGGATCGTGAATTCAGACTTCCGAGTTAGACAATGTCTTCAGCATATTTCAGGGATATTTATCTTACAAGTTTTATTATTTTCCAAACACATAAAGCCCGTGGCCCATGAATAGGAACTGTCGACGTCATTCCTCGTGTGTAATGGTTAATCAAACACCCGCGGTACATATTTTATCTGGGGTCTTCGACGTGTTGTTAGTCTCGCGGTGAGTCAGCGTGAATGTTAATGCATTTCGGTTCGTATATCACATTTCGTCAAATGTAATCGAAGCCCCGATGACGGGACCATCCATCACGAGGATGTCTTCTCATCGTTTCTTTTAAATGGAATATCTTTCAATGCAAATTTACATTCGAGTTTCATCGGTTATTAGGGACGAATTGGTTCGACTAATCGATTATACCCGGCGACATCGGATGGTAACTTTATGTTATCGCGGTAAGCTGGCAGTCGACCGGCTCTCCTAGAATTATTCATGTCAAAAACATTCGTTTTAAATGGAAACTGATTTATCGAGTAGCAGTCGGCGCAGATTGTGTGTTGGAGTGGCTCTTAGTTCTTTTGCGGCGCCATTTCTTTCTCAGAGTTATAAAGGAGCGCTTCCGTTATACGGTCGTGCATGTCGGCAATAATCCGGCTCGGTTTGATGAGCCCTGTTTACGAGCGACGAGAGCGTATCGCTTAAGCGACAAATAAATCGCTGACGATACTAAATTTATAGGAGTTAATATATTTTTATGGGCGACGGAACGCGGGCGTTGTATGAAATGTTTGAATTTGATTATGAATTTTTATGATAATATTGATTTTAAGTTTTGTGTTATATTTCCAGGATAGGCTGTGTTACGTTACGAGCGATATTTGCGTATATTTTTGCAGTAACCTAAATTTTTATGCCCGCATGATGCTCGCGTTGCGTGAAAAGCGCCAGTATTGTTGGAATTTGTTCAATTTAGGATAAGCTTTCAATTCAATTCAAAGCACACATAGATTTTGATTGGCTGTGAATACCGTTGAGGTAGCTAGTTAATTGGTAACTTATGACGCAATCAAACAATTAATCCGTCCATCTAAGATAGCGTGTAATGATTACGCTATCTTAATTAGGTTACACAGAACATGACAGGGACACTAAGTCGCTGCTTGTCTTAGATACCTATAGGTACAATATTCTAGAGTGACGTCACCTTGACTATTATCATTTTGCTTTATGTTCGAGCGTCCATACGTGCTAATCCGTTGTCTTCAGGTTCCAGCATGAGTCTTTCAAAAACAGTTAATGTGAACATTTCATTAGGTAGGAGCTTTTAGAAGTAAGGTTTTTATGTAAAGGATATAAAGGGTTTTTATATATAGGCTTTGAGTAATGCAATTTGAACTCTAAAGTAATGGGTGTAGATGCCAAACATAATTTCCATAATAACATAAAACATAACCTCCAACCTGAATCGTAAAGCAACTAATAGTCTAACGTTGTCAGTATCACAAACGCTCCAAAATGGGTCACAACTCACGGAACCTCCACCATAGTATCATACATAGATAGAAACAGAAGGTCAGCTCCACACGCATACACACCATAGACACGCTTCACGTTCAGAGAGGGCAAGTGCACTTGCGAGATTCCAAACTTGTATTCATTTGTGAGAGTTTGGAATCTCCGTACTTAAGTCAACCGCCTATCAGTGCTAATAATTTGACTAAAATTTTAATTTAATTTTAAGTTTATGCTAAATTTCAAGATGGTCGGTTCAGTGGTTTAGGCGTGAAAAGGTTACCAACAAACAAACTTACTTTTGCATTTATTAGTTAGGAGAGGAGACTGATATTTGTTATTATCAAGATATCATTAAAAAGATAATTATCACTTCGAACCCAGCAAATTACACAAGTCAGTCTGCCAAAATGCCCCTCTTTCTTAGTGTTTTTATTAGGAGAAAAAGTGGTGGAACGAACTCCCCAGCAACACAGTAGTGCAAGTGTTATCACAGAAGTGCGGTTGACGGTATGCGTATGTTTGAGTGCGTCTGTTTTCGCTCAATGTACGGAGCTGACCTTCTGTTTCCGTTCATACTGTGTTAATATGATACAAGGCTATATTTATGTGGCGTAGACAAGGACATGTGGTGGAAGGCGATCTCGCCGGGGGAGCTCATTATAAAGCGCTAAGCCGGATCATTGCAGCGCCCACTTAATACCAACGAGGTATAATAAGTGCACTGCGAGACTTGGCGAATGTTGCTCCATGCAGGTGAAATGTGAGTGTTTGTGACAACATTGCGTAACTTGGGTAGTTGTTAACTTAGTAGATGGATCTAGGTAAAGTGTATCATTTTCAGAGCTCAAAAGTAGAATAAATAACGGAATATTATCCATATAAAAATAAGTTATAGAAAGAAAATAACTGTAAAGGTTGTCTGGAACTCATCGCTTTCAGTGATCATAACAAAAAAATATATTTTATGTATCAATCTTCTTCTTCTTACACATAAATTGAAAAACTAGCTTTTCTACATCGAAGATATGTGTCTACGATGACATAGAACCACCAAAACAGCATTCAAGACGTACCAGTTAATTGAAAACATTGTTAATGTGAACGGAAGAGGGGCATAATCCCGAGACAATTATGCCGAATACTTGGCAATGTCAACCCACGGGTTGACATTGCCGACTGGCAGGGGTGCGCCTGACAAAACGCCAGTAACGCGCTGACACATGCAAAATTACATTACGGACGCTGTTAACTGTCAACCCTAATTTAAAATTGTTCTATGTCCCACATTAAAATGAATAACTTGATTACTTTGGGTAAAAGGCGGTGTAATCTAAAGGGGATATTAAAAATAAACTTCTGGCTAAAGTTTAGAAAACCAGAAGTTAGCATTGTTCTAATCTAATCTATATATATAAAATTCAAAGTCCTGACTGACTGACTGATATATCAACGCACAGCCCAAACCGCTGGTCCTAGAGACATGAAATTTGGAGGGTGTATTCTTTGTGAAGGGTAGGTATCCACTAAGAAAGGGTTTTTCGAAATTCTACCCTTAAGAGGGTGAAATGGGGTGTTGAATTTTCTATGAAACTTTTTATTCTCGCAGTCGATTGACTTGACAATTTGTGTACATACTCTTCAGATAAAATTATGAGATATGTGTATCACAGTTTTTCCAAAATCATCCCCCAATTTAAAAATTCAGTGTCTTGATTGGCTGACTGATATATCAACGCAAAGCCCAAACCGCTGGTTGTAGAGACATGAAATTTGGAGCGTGTATTCTTTGTAAAGAGTAGATATTCACTAAGAAAGGGTTTTTCGAAATTCCACCCCGAAGAGGGTGAAATGGGGTGTTGAATTTTCTTTGAAACTTTTTATTCTCGCAGTCGATTGACTTGACAATTTGTGTACATACTCTTCAGATAAAATTATGAGATACGTGTATCACAGTTTTTCCAAAATCAACCCCCAATTTAAAAAAATTATGTCTTGATTGGCTGACTGATATATCAACGCACAGCCCAATCCGCTGGTTCTAGAGACATGAAATTTGGAGCGTGTATTCTTTGTAAAGAGTAGGTATTCACTAAGAAAGGGTTTTCGAAATTCCACCCCTAAGAGGGTGAAATGGGGTGTTGAATTTTCTATGATTTTTTTTATTCACGCAGTCGATTGACTTGACAATTTGTGTACATACTCTTCAAATAAAATTATGAGATACATGTATCACAGTTTTTCCAAAATCATCCCCCAATTTAAGAATTCAATGTCGACTGGCTGACTGATACATCAACGCACAGCCCAATCGGCTGGTTCTAGAGACATAAAATTTGGAGGGTGCGTTCTTTGTGAAGAGTAAGTATCCGCTAAGAAACAGTTATTTTTAATTCCACCCCTAAGAGGGTGAAATGGGATGTTTAATATTCTGTGAAACTTTTTATTCTCTGAGTCGATTGACTTGAAAATTTGTATACATACTTTTCAATTAAAATTATGAGATACGTGTATCACAGTTTTTTCCAAAATCAAAATCTTCCCCCAACAGAGTCAAATAGGGCTTCGAAGCTCCCGTAGACCGCAGTGTTGCGCGGGGCGTGCGGGGCGCGGGAGTATTTACCTATTAAGTAAGAAGGTAGGATTTTTCTGAGGTAGACGTCTATAAATATGGTTTATTCCACCAATTTTCGCGTTGGCTCGTGATACGCGACATTGATATTAAATATTATGTAAAAGTTTTATTTCTATAAATAGATTCCTAATTAATCATTTGATTTTCGTCACCAGTGTCCAATCTCAAACCAAGGTATCAATATTTCACTTAACAATATGTAAAGTACCTAATTGATATTACTATGAACTAATATTTGCAAGTTATAAGCAACTATATAAAAACCATGTATCTACTATACATACATAGATTACTTATTATCCCAGAAGTAAGATCCCGTGGGCAATTCCCGAACTCCACGCGGGCGAAGCCGCGGGCATAAGCTAGTCTTCTATATATATGAAAGGTCACTCACTCATTCATCACGAAATATCGAAAACCGCTTGACGTATAAAGATGAAATTTAGCAGGGAGGTAGTTTATAGTTAATAGACGTCCGCTAAGAACGGAATTTGCGACAGGGCCGGATTAAGGAGGTCTGAAGGCTCTCGCAAGTTTGTTTGAATATGCTTCATTTTTTGTGCTACAAACTTGAAATTTGGCAGGGAGGTAGTTAACGTGGACGAAGTCGCGGGCAACAGCTAGTATGAAAATATGGCAGGTCGCTTATGTATGTCACCATCTTCTTATGTGTTTAAACCAAGTTAAACATTTGTATAAAGTACCTAAATACAGGGTGTAAACAGACCCTTCACGAAGCCGTTAACCAAGCATGCTGTACATCAAACTAGATAATTATAAATATTACTGGGAAATTACTTTTTTTTTGTGTCACAACAAAATCACTGTTTACGGTAGCGCTCAAACATTGTGCTGATGGATGCATTGAATAGTACAGGGGTCATGTAGGTATTAAACACAAAAACTGTGTTAAAGTTGGAACTTTGACCTCCAATATCCTTATCTCGACTGTTCCCAGGTATGGTGGATCAAGTGCCTTTCGGCTTCGTTAAGGGTATTTTTACACCTTTTATGATAAATCAATATCTCAACTTCATTGTCAAGAATGGTTGTTACTGACATAGCTATAAATATATACTAGGGTCGCTTGATACTCCCATTTTAGCTAGCTAACTTCACAAAAACAAAAAAAAAATGCTTTTTAAGCGAACAAAACTCCAATATGCTATCGTCATTCAGTTGTAGGTAGGGCAAAGTGCCCAATACTTTTTATCTAAAAACCTTTTAACAGTAGCCCGGGGCTGTAATCGGTACCCAGCAAATGACTACAAGCCAACCCTTTTTACATGGAACCTATTACCGATGCAGACTAACTGGGGTAGACAAACATTCCACCTACATATCACATATTATATGAATCATCAATTAATATCAAGTGCTGAACATTGCTCTCCATCCTTACTTCCTTACGAATATTATAAATGCGAAAGTAAGTTTGTTTGTTACCGTTTCACGCCTAAACCACTGAACCGATCATCCTGAAATTTTGCATATACGTTGTCAGGTGTACAGAAACTGACGTAGGGTGTACTTTTCATCCCGAAAAAGTACTGTTCCCGAGGAAAACAACAATAACGTTCTTATGATGATAGATGGCGCCACGTATCTTTCGAGTCACGATTGAATTATATTACTACAAGCAGAGTACGCACGGCGGCCAATCAAGCTATGCAAAACCAAATTAAGCTGATCTCTCACCGTACGGGCAGCTCATACAAAGTGATGATGCTTGATGTGCTGCCGTGTGTACAACCCAAATTGATTGTCAAATTCTAAATTAACGCGAGTGAAGCCGCGGGCAAAAGCTAGTCTTAAATACAATAATTACTGCCCTTGGCTCAAATTATGGTAATTAATTGTACAACTTTATTTAAACATACTAAATAGGCTTGCATTTGGCCGCAACTCGACTGAGGTGAAGCGATGATGCGGCCTAGGATGGAGCAGGCTTGCCTAGAAGACCACGATTCACTCGAACATTGAAGAGATCGAGATCAAAATGATCGGGAAACAGAGAAGCCGCCAGTGAATTCCACAGACTGGCAATTCGCACAATAAATGAGGAAATTAGCTTTCGAGAAATACAGGTGCCCATTTATACATAAAAACTGCTAACGAATTGTACAGCTATATTTGTACGTGACTATGCGTCGTAAGTCACAGGGTATAACGCAAGGCTATGATTTTATAAAGCAATATTAATTTAGCAAATTAAAAAAAAGCGTTCATGTTATAGAATTAAAATTGTTACAAGGTTTTATTTTATTTTTTATTAGGTTACGTAAACGTTTATAAAGGGATATAGTATGAAGATTAAACGCCCACAGTGTACAAATGTGGGATGCGTTACGACCTTATATTTCTGTTAATAATAACACAAATATGTTATCGATCCCATATGACGAGGACCTCGTGAAAGCTGAGAAAGAGAAATAAATAAAATATCTCGACTTGGCAAACTAGGTTGTCGACATGTGGTATGTAAACTTGGCTATCATTGTACCGATTGTTGTAACGGCCAATGGCCTTATGGCCAAGATCCTCACCATCTTTGAGCTTCGAGGCTCTCCTTAGGTGGTTGGATCAAAGGCCTGATTCAGAAGGTACTCCTCGATACGGCTCGCATTGTGAGGAGGATCTGACTTCCACAACCAAGTTAGAACTGAGTAATACCATACCCCTTGGTATGACTGGTTGTCGACTTTCAGCCAAATGACAGCCGGACCAAGAGCTTTACATGCTTTCCGAGGCACGGAGGAAACACGTCAGGATATGGATGCTCACCCATCCGAACTTGCCAAGCGTGGTTTAACCTGAAGATCGACCCATGCGGCTGTAATTATTTAGCCACGAACTCCTCACAACTTATCGAAGTCAAAAGGCAAAATGAAACCACTTCATCTGGTAAGATGAGCAAGCAACGTTTATATTTTTCTTTTGCTCCAAGAAGTACGTAAAAGTAGTTTTGCATAAAAATGTAGCTAACTGCACTACACACCTTTGCTTGTAGAGCTGCTAGTTTCAAACTTAGTCTTTGGTTAGACTAAACTTAGGAGTACAAAATGTGAGGAAAATATATTTTGTTCAGCTGAAATATGTTTTAGTTTATATTTTGACGTGGCATCTTGGCAGTAGTATAACGTACTACATAACATTTACTCAATGGGTTTTGACGTGGTTTCGTGGTAATCCAAATGACAATTTTTATCATTTTACCCTTTTAAGCCCAATAACCATAAGCTTTAGTTTTCGTCCACTTTTCTCGCCAAGAAAGACATTGAAGATAAGCCAGACAGCAAGACAGTAGATGGGGCTGGGGCTGGCCAGTGTCTGTATATTACAACTCGTGTAGATTATTTTTGTACTATTACTATGACCCACCTACATTTATTAAAGTTCTTAACTTTGAAATCCACAAATAAGCCAGTTCATGACTTGAATCGTCATCTATCGTGATCTTCAACATCTTTTCTAATGAAAAACGATACATGGTTCATTTGTTTTGGTTCGTACGAAGAGATATTATGGAAAGAGCAATGACCGATATTGCCATCTTAACTGGCAGCAACTATAGCAAGTTTTCTCATAGGATATCATACGGAGTGATCCAAGAATAGACGTCCAAAGAAAAGAAAATCCGATCATGCAATCGAATCAGATTTTCCGCGATTATTTTTAGTATATGAGCCAGACAGTTTTTTTAAAAATCCTCACCGCTCTTGAGAGGTTGCACTTCTTGTAAATCTTTTTTAACCGACTTCTAAAAAGGAGATTCTCAAAACGGTTGTTTTTTTTTCACTCTTTTTACCTCATAACTTCGTCATTTATGAACCGATTTGATTTATTTTTGAACTTATCCTAATACTACGGTTGCTATATAATCTTAGTATACACCACTTTAGACCCAAAAATCAGAAAAAAAAAAAACTTTACTTTCGGAAGTCGGTGACTTTGTTTGTTTCTTTGACTTTTTTGGCACCGACTTCTGAAAATAAAGTTGTTTTAGACTTTTTAAGTGTTTTTTTGGAAGTCGATTTTTTTGCGAAAAGATTTTTTATTTGGTGAAAAATCTTTAAACTGGTGTATACTAAGATATTATAGCGACCGTAGTATAAAGATAAGTTCTGATATTAAGATATTACTAAGAGATGAGCTCATAGAAAGTTCTCGAGCAATATAAGCGGTGATGCCGGTCCAGATGGCGGGATAGGAGGCGATGACCCCTACTAACCAACTTCTTACTTTTATTTGATTGCCCTCTTACGGGATATTGGCATGCATTGTGTGAAGGGATATCACTTTGCTTTATCTTTATTTTTCGAATGATAAAATGTGTTATTTATTGAATTATAAGAGATGGATGGCCATTGCACAAAATGTGAGGAAAATATATTTTGTTCAGCTGAAGTATGTTTTAGTTTATATTTTGACGTGGCATCTTGGCAGTAGTATAACGTACTACATGACATTTACTCAATGGGTTTTGACGCGGATTCGTGCCAATCCAAATGACAATTTTTATCATTTTACCCTTTTAAGCCCAATAACCATAAGCTTTAGTTTTCGTCCACTTTTCTCGCCAAGAAAGACATTGAAGATAAGCCAGACAGCAAGACAGTAGAAGAGGCTGGGGCTGGCCAGGGTCTGTATATTACAACTCGTGTAGATTATTTTTGTACTAGCAAGTTTTCTAATAGGATATCATACGGAGTGATCCAAGAATAGACGTCCAAAGAAAAGAAAATCCGATCATGCAATCGAATCAGATTTTCCGCGATTATTTTTAGTATACGAGCCAGACAGTTTTTTTAAAAATCCTCACCCCTCTTGAGAGGTTGCACTTCTTGTAAATCTTTTTTAACCGACTTCAAAAAAAGGAGATTCTCAGATCGGTTGTATTTTTTTTTACGTTTTTTACCTCATAACTTCGTCATTTATGAACCTATTTGATTTATTTTTGAACTTATCCTAATACTACGGTTGCTATATAATCTTAGTATACACCAGATTAGACCCAAAAATCACAAAAAAAATCTAAAATAGCTTTACTTTCGGAAGACGGTGACTTTGTTTGTTTCTTTGACTTTTTTGGCACCGACTTCTGAAAATAAAGTTATTTTAGACTTTTTTGTGTTTTTTGGAAGTCGGTTTTTTTTTGGAAAAAGTTTTTTTATTTGGTAAAAAATCTTTAAACTGGTGTATACTAAGATATTATAGCGAGCGTAGCATAAAGATAAGTTCTGATATTAAGATATTACTAAGAGATGAGCTCATAGAAAGTTCTCGAGCAATATAGCGGGATATGAGGCGATGACCCTTACTAACCAACTTCTTACTTTTATTTGATTGCCCTCTTACGGGATATTGGCATGCATTGTGTGAAGGGATATCACTTTGTTTTATCTTTATTTTTCGAATGATAAAATGTGTTATTTATTGAATTATAAGAGATGGATGGATGGCCATTGTATCATCATGATGACAGAAGATAATCACGAAAATGATTTTTTTTAGGATAAAGGCGTTTTCTTCCTATCCGTAAAGGGGTCTGTTAGATTGGGGTCTACCCAATTAGCTGATTAGGTAATGACGAATATGACCATATCACCTATCACCGTATGACCGCACATTGAAATTCAATTCAATATATTTTGATTAAAGTATGATTCGCGACCGCAAAAATATGGTTTTACAGAGTTTTAGTCATGAAAATCATCAATACAACCCTACAGTTCATTTAATCCTATTGAATGCCTTTTTCATGAAAAAGTCATGGTAGCTACAACAAACTGAAACTGTTCTGATAATTCCAAAAAAACTAAGAAAATTTGAAATTCGCGGGCTACATAGGCGCTCCTTAACAGAAAACGCCTATCCAGTTAAAATATTTCCACAACAAAATTAAGATTGAAAAGATAAAGTTTACCAAATTCAGAGAAATTCCCTTTCTTCTAAGCAAAGAGTCATCTTACACATAACTTTTTCGGCGAAAATGGGACGCATTATAATAATGTTGGACTAACATCAAAGAAGATTGTTTTTGTTTAAAATATTGACAAAGTAATCTTGTATTAGTTAAATCATGTTTCTACTCATAGGTCCTAAGATAATACTCGGGTAGTTGCGAGATTTATTTGACAGTATTTTAATAAGTTTGGTTAGATTCTGGACTAGTAGGTATGTTATACTTTTCAGGAATTTGTCAGGAGCAGCCACGGAGTCTAGATTCGAGCCCGGTTACCCCCACACGCCTATATTTATTGCAATATTATTAAGAGGTAGTTTGTAAGTTTGTATGTAGGGGGTAATCTCCGGAATTAATGATCCATTTCTAAAAATTCACTAGCAGAAAGCTACATTATTTGTGGGTTTTTATAGGCTATAAATTATATTTATATCATGCATATTAGCCGAGCTAGAACATTTTTTGCGGACGAAGTCGCGGCCGAAGTACAAGTTAATGATATTTTAATACACCACAATAATAACATAGATATTTACCTACATTCGTTGAATACATTTCACTTTAAGGGCGCACGGGATGACAGCTAAAATTCAAATTTTGCTCTCGCTTCCTCAGCCAAGATCATTCTTTCCCGCTCGCACTATCAAGAAGACAATGACAATTCTGGTGACTGTGATACAATGATTTTTAATCATTAGTACAGCCACCAAAGATTCACTTTTGTCTGAAATGTTCATTTTTATATGAAAATTGTTTTTTTGAAGCTTAAATGTGTATTTCTGAAAAAAAAAATTAATACTCATGATCTGCCAAGCCTTTTTCCAACTGTGTTGCGGTTTCTTCAACGATTTTCCAGCTGTATGAACCTATTTGTTAATCTCGTAAAAGGCTCTTTTAGCAACAATGAGCTACCAATTATTAACGAAATTAACACGAATTAGCTGTTTTATTCTATTACGATCAATCTGATCGTGGCTACAAAAGTGAAAGAACCAAATTTTTTTTTATTTTTAATATTTCGTGCAAAATCTCCTAATTAACTCCACACACCCTTATATTACCTGTGTATTCTACAAGAACATACACACAGAATCACAGTACATAATGTTTGTTTGCCACCCTAAGAGGATCTATCCTTCCTCTCGACAGAGGACGATTGAAGTAGTTTCGACCCTTCCATATTTAGATCAAGTGGCGCCCTCTATGACGTCGAACGGAGCTCGAATATTATTTGTACACGTCGCTAAAATTTCGCATAGTTGGGATTTTTCGCAGGCACAGTGAGGTATTGGGTAATCTGAGCGATAACGACGACTTATATGCTTGTATATAGGATATTTCTCTATTCGGATGTGAATAAATGATAAAGGTATTCAGCTATCGCTCACTTAAAAAGTGATATTTGATTCTACTTATGTTATGACAGAAATAAATGTATTTTTTTATTTTGCACTCAATGGCCGCCTTGAGCATTAACTTTCTTGCTTTTAATAACACTTTGTCATTAACTATAATTTAACGTCAACTACAAGGTTAGCCCAATCATAAACAATCAGACTGACGCTTGAAGATACATATTATTCGTTCAATAATTCAATTACGCCATTGTATTTGCAACGTGTCAATAACTACGAAGTAAGCACAAAGCGCCGTTCACGTTTATGTACGTAGGTATTAATGCGCGGCGCAAACAGTTGTGCCACAATTGTCATGTTACATTGTTATTACATACATTCATTTACTCACACGCAATGCAAAGCGACAGTCAAATAATACGATTGATTACCAGCTATTTGTTCGTGTGAAACATCCGCAATACGGATTGCGCTGACATATTCAATCATCGATTTCACGTGCAATTTACCAAAACTTCAGTAATGGAATATTATTTGAATGTAAACACACCTGTATGGTGCTTGTTTTGTGGGCCATTGTAGGCTCTGCGCACAACAGCTTAACATTTGGACAAGGGTAATTAATTGAAGGGGGGACCCAATAACAGGAACGGGGTGCACAATGTTCCTTTATACATGAGCACATGCAAATTATGTAATACTCAGGTACGGCTTATGTAATTTAGTTAACAATGACATTATAGTGTTCGATAGATAGTTATTAATATAAATTAGTGGCGTGTACTCCCAAAGAGGTTGTTTGCCGAGTAATGATATGTGCCGGAACTACACGGCAGTTAGCTCGTAATTACGTGCGATGTACTGCAATATGTAGCCGTTATGTGAAATTGAATATGACATTACATTAAACACGGTATAATAGGGATACTATGGGCACTAAGGGACTGCCTCGTTGGTCCTGGGTTCGATTTCCAGGTCGGGCAAAGTGTTATTGGGTTTTTCTATTAGGAATTGCTCAGTAGCAGCCACGGAGTCTGGATTTGTGCCCGGTTGATGGCTATAGGCTCGCCCCTATTACATGGGACTTAACATAAGTGGCGAAACGTGGGTGTACTATTCGGTACACCCCTGCCTAACCCTTCGGGGATTACAGGCGTGATGTTATGTTGCACGGTTACCACTGTTGCACGGTATGATAGAAATGAGACTGAACGGCGTCACGCGGCTAACAGCTGATAGGTTAAAGGAGCGCGCGCGCGAGCACGGCTGTTGTGTTATTGTGATAAAAGTGAATGAGTACAAAAAAAATCTCTTTGGGAAAGCTGTTTGTTATCATGAGTACAATCACGTGTTTAAGTATCGGTCACTATTACCAGTCACCCTATATGTTAGAACTTAATAAGGTACTAGCGGCTCGTCCTTTATTTTGTAAACATTTTAGGATTAAATATAGCCTATGTTACTCAGGGATAATGTAGCTTTCTAATGGTGAAATTTTTTGAAATCGGCATTGTAGTTTTTGAGTTTATTAATTACAGACATATACACACACAAAAATACAAATCTTTCCTTTTATAATATTAGTAAGATATATCTATGAGCCATTGCTGCCTGAAATAAATGTTGTTTTTGTCTTTGTTGATAAATAATGTGACCCTGAGAACTGAGCAAGTTCTTTAGTTTATTCTCCCAAATATTACAAGCTTGTTTAGCCCAACTATTACTATGAAACTTAACACCGTACCCACGAAGGCTCTACCGATTACTATCATCTTAAAGTTAAGAACATTTAACATCACTTGCCTCCATTAAGGAGCGTCGGGTGTACCAACATGGGAACATAACACTTCAGCCCAAAATACGGCACTCAAGGGTACACTGCCAGAGATAATAGCTGACGTCACGATTTTGTTTTACGATACAAATATATACTCGTACGAGAAAATATTGTGTTATGCTCTGTTTGTTTTGTGATGATTTGCGTAACATGACTAAAAATAAATTTTAATTTAGCTACTAGCTGAATGTCCAATGGTATTTCCAAATATTTCCATTAGGTAAAAATAACGAAATTTTATAATACCTTTCACAATTTTAAATTTTATGTCTAATTTAACCAAAATAGCGCCAGTGCTCACAAAAGTGATCGCGCCAGTGCTCGCACCAGTGTTCGCGCGAGTGCTCGTGCCAGTGCTACAAGTGATGTTGTTGATTCCTAGTTGTTTTTATAAGAAATATGTTTTTTATAATTTTCATAGATGATCTTAAAATCCATTTTTTTTTTAAATTCTGGTCGTTTTAGCATTCCCTTCGCATTCCGGACACTGAGCTTAAATTCCGAACCTGTCCAGAAAATTCAGGAAATAGAACGCTGTTTGTTTGTTTCGAAACGCGTTTGCCGAAAGTAACGTAATTTCAGCGACTCACTTTGAGTAGCGTTAATAACGCTTTCACATGTCATGCATACTTTTACTTTCGTCACAATTTTCCTAAAGTCGTCCCAATTTAAAGGAGACCTTTTCTAAGTAGTCCTTTCTACCTAGTAGTTTCTGACAGAAGCTCTGAAATAATAAACACTTTGCTGACGTAAGTGTTACGGACGGTTCTCACCTAAGAACTAAGTAGCTCTGAGCGAGGGTAATTACGGCTTATTAGGACGGTCTAACTTGTAATCTGGAGGGCCAGATAAAAGCCGATTGGTAGCTGATCTAATTACGATTGAAATCTGATTCTTTTATCACTAATTTATTCTTTATAACTAACGCCTATTCTATTTATTATTTATTTATGTACACACAAAATACTTTACAGGACATTATATGAACATAGAAGAGTACAAAGGTACTGCTTATTTCATAAGAAATTTATTCCAGGAGACCTGCGAGAGGGAAGTTCGATTAGAAATGTAGACACAGTGTGTGTGTTCTATTTGATTGTTGAGGGAAAAAATATGAATTGTTGTTTTAATTTACCAATTATTCTTCGGGGGTGTGAAGACCACGGTGTAAAGTTCTTCGTCCCCCATAGAAAATGGATCCTCCGACCAGACGGGTGTTATGTCTGGTGGGTGTTGCACCAGACAGTAGTTGTCGGGTTCTTCTATCTATAGGATTTCGATGTTTAGTTCTCCATTTGTGTCATAGATGGCGCTGTAGTACTTTTTGTAGTGCCGCTATAATACCATCAGGAATTCCCCAGTTGCAGCCACAGAGTCTGGATCTGTGCCGTTGATGGCAAAAGGCTAGCCCCTTTACATGGGACTCAAAAATAACTAGCGAAATGTGGGTGTACTATTAAGTACATCATTGCCTAACCCTTCGGGGATTACAGATTACGTGATGTTATGTTATTTTTTTATAGTATTTTTTAACGAAGACTTGATCAATCTTTAGAAAAACCAACTAATACACCTGTAGTACAATAACACTATCCAATTTAAGAAATAACAAGATCGTGGTACTTATAGTGATTGTTACAGAAATCGTAGCACGAAGAAGCGAACGTTACGTCGAGAGGGCACCAGTGTGTCACATGTCCCGGCACACATAATGACGCGTCGCGTCGCGAGCGTTTTCCAATAACAGCTAAACTCGTGTTCTTACGCCTCATAGCCCACTGGTGGCATGCAATGTAACGTTAAGTTGCGTACAATTCAATCAGCCTCTTCCCACTCAAACTTCGCTCTTACTGCCAACTTTCTTTGACTGCTTCCTTAATCGAGTTGCCGTTAACTTTATAAAATGCGCCCGTGTGCCTGGTTTATGTTTTCCACGCTGGTTAAGAGCTTTTCAAGAGTTTTCGTATTCGTTAGCAAACTTCCTTAGTTGATGACGTGATTGAAAGTGTTTTTTTTTTCTCGTTTAATGTAATAATGTTTGCATTCGTTGTTTCAAGCCAGTCTTCAGTGTCATTGTCCTGTCGATGAGACTTCATCTTTTGTCAGGCTATGCATACATTTGCATAAAGGTTCTATGTACTTTAAGTCCAGTCTGATAATGTTTTTAATTGTTTTTTGTTTTAGTCTTTCAATACGCATACAGTCCCGAAACTTTTGTTTGTATAGACCGACAGCTTTAATGAGTCCTCGTGAAGGTATCAATTTAAATGGAATATTCTGAAGGTTGATCACGTATTGGTTCAATTAGTATCGTAATACCTACGTGGATTATGGTTATTTTGAAACAAATAACCTGTGGGATATTGTTAGGACTTTGTAGTCGCTTAATGTGCCCCTGATGGGACAAGACGGAGGACTCATTAAAGCGCTCGGTATATAAATTGCTTAATTTCGTATTCACGTTTAATCAGAAAAGTGTTCATAATAAACAGTTTATAAAACTATTTCGAGCAATAAACCATTCAGTTTACATTAGCCCACATAGTAAATTACAAACATTGAAATATACGAAGTAAACTGCGGTACTATTTACAGTGGCGTAGCGTGGGATTTTGCCGCCCGGGGCCGAATGTAATTTTGGCCGCCCCCTCTAATTTCATAATTAGTCAAGAAACGTAGGAAAGAGTCAAAATACGAAGCATTTTTTTTAATTATTAAAAAAAAATTCTATAAGTTTGTTTTTCAAAGTAAAATCTTTTTTATACACAATTTCATTCAAGAAAGGAAGTTTCTGATGAGATGACGAGTAATAAAGAGTTAGAGAGGTATGGATGAGGAAGACATTCTGCGCTTATCCCTAATGAATTGGGATAAGAAGGGCAAGAGAATGATGATGATGATGATTAATTATCATTTGTTCGTATGTATGTAGGTTTGTCATATTCAATTGCTAATATAGCTAATACCTAGTGTATAAAGTTTGCCGTTCGGGAAATTAACAAAAACAGCGAGCTCAAAATTTTTTAGCACATCTGATAAATTACATTTTATTTTAACTATTCATATAGATAAATAAGCTTTTTTATCGAATTATGCATTAAAGCTTTAGATTTGAGAGCAATTAGGATGCAAGAGCGAGCGAAGCGAGCTCGAAAATTTTAGCACCCCGTCTCGAATAGGTAACAGATTTTCTTTTCACGATTCAATCAAATGGAATTTAACATACTTTTTCTACGAATGTATTAAAGATATGGAACGATTAAGAAAACTTAGCTGTAAGAGCGAGCGAAGCGAGCCAGAAAATTTTAGCATCCCAGATACGTTCTATTTTCTTTTTACCATAAATACAGGTATAAAAAGGGAGGCGGCAGGTTAGAAGAATTAAGTGCTTGTATCAAGAAAATAGAGGGCGGCAGATCGGAATAGACGTGAGGCTTGTATGAAAAGCCGCCCCGGGCCAGCTGCATATATTAAGGAAAATGCTCCACTTCTTGGTTGTCCTTGTTTTTGCAACGTAGTCCCGATGACTTTAGTAATTACCTGATCTGATAATTATGACCTCTCGCTACCACCTGGTTCCGCTTGCCGCGGCCTGGCTCTTGCTCTCTGCCGCCCCCTGAAATGTGCCGCCCGGGGCCATGGCCCCCCCGGCACCCCCCACGCTACGCCACTGACTATTTAAATGTCGGCAAATTAACTGGCCACCGATAATATTAAGTCTATTACAGTCACGAAGTACATTGCTATAACCGCTCGCTCTCATTACAAGAACGAACGAACAGCAATTTGGTTGCAAATGGATTGAATGCAGCCGCACAAGAACTATTTGCTACCTATAATGTTCAGCAATTTCTTCATTTCGCTTTTCAATGAATAAAATATTATGGAACATCTGTTTTGGTAGAATTTAGCTTTGGTTTTCCGAATACTAGGTAACATAATGAAAGGTCGTAAAACAAGCTTACCGATTATTTATTTATTTTCGATTCATAATAACCTCATGAACTTTTCTGTGGTTTTCAGACATCTTCAGACATTCCATTATGCGCTAAAGACAACGTGTGGTTTAATCAAAAGGGATTCCACGTACAGGGTGTAAACGGTCCCTTCACGAAGCCGTCAACCAAGCATTATGTACATCAAACTAAGTAACTTTTCGCAAAAATTGTTGCTGGGAAACGACTTTTTTTTTGGGGTGAAAAATCACGTTTTACGGTAGGACTAAATGTTACGTACTCAAAACATTGTGATAATGGATAGATTGAATAGTACGGAGGTCGTGGAGGTGTTTAAAGTAAAGTTATAACATTAAAAATTTGTATAAAAAACTTGTGTAAAAGTCGGAAATTTGACCCCCAATATCTCCGTAACTAGAAGGTTCCCCCCAGGAATGGTCAAGAACAAAAAAAAATCGCAATGACGGGAACAACAAGTGCCTTTTGGCTTCGTTAAGGGTCTTGTTACAACCTTTATTTAAACATAACCAATTTCCCAGATAGATAGTTTTCTTGATTTCCTCACAAAAAATGGAACCTTGTAGTTCTGTCAATCCTTATGAAAGTAGGTACTCCAGTTGATAAGAACATCAAATTATTTAATATGAAAGAAATAGATAGACTAACTGGTGACGAAGTTTATAACCAGCAATAAATTAATTTAAAACTTTGCTCGTACAAATAAAAAGATTCGAAATCGAAGAATCCATTGCAATGGAAACATTATTTTCAATGATCGTAGATTGATATTTATTTTTGTCGCCCTCATTGTGAGTTATAAGGTGTGGGGATACGTTAAAAGAACTCCGCTGTAACTTCAATCTAAGGATTTTACAGTCTAAAGAGAATTCAAGGAATATTATGTACTTTCTGACTCCATAAAATGAAATAATGTTTCTTTCAAAAGAATAAATACATGGTATATAGACTGATTTGTTAATTTTTTTTCGGTCGTCAATAAAACGTAATTAAATATTAACTTTTAAATTTTGGGATATTTTACATATATAGCTAGACAGGATTAAATAAGTATCTACAATAGGTCGAGTATCGAATCTAGGAAAAGAAAACGATTGTGAATAAAGTATTCTGAATAAATTGATAATATTACACAAAGAATAATTTAGTTCTTCGACTATTCAATATGTAGTTGGATTTCCACGAATCAATCATGTTTATCATGCTTATATTAGAGCTTCCTTTGTCTTCTGGTAATGAGCCTCCTTACAAACGTGTGCCTAAAAGCCTTTTAAAAAGCCATCGGGAACATAATCGTGTATTCACACACGCATTACAGAACATACACAAAACATGTACAAACATAAAGGTAACTACATAATATATCACGTACATATGTGTAAAGAATTGATTGTTGCCTTTAATGTTATAGTTTTTACGACACACCTTCGACTCCCTGTTCCAGTTTTATGAGCTAGAACTTTTTATTGGTCAAAAACGTTTAGCCGAGCAATATTAAACCGTTTACGTAATTTCGTAAACTTCCGACCAATCATTTTGTTATTCCCCTTCCTGGCTGCAACCATGAAAATGTCGTCTCAGATTTTACGTCTATGGGTTCACCGGGAAGCGTATAAAACGTGGAACCTATCTGAGTGCGACGCGACGGCACTCTCTAGTCGTACGCGACCACGAAACTGCTTTCGGGTTACAATCGTATCTCAGGCTTCCGAGACAAAAACAAATGGAAGTATTACCGGAGACAATCTACATTTAAATGGATCTTTTTCCTCAATTCGTGCGGAGTTTGGTGATAGGTATCACCGTCACCGATTTATTTCGCCGAATTTACATTTGGGTG
Organism: Noctua pronuba; assembly: GCA_905220335.1. Lineage (NCBI taxonomy): Eukaryota > Metazoa > Arthropoda > Insecta > Lepidoptera > Noctuidae > Noctua > Noctua pronuba. Next base: position 7,520,153 of record LR999911.1, read on the forward strand.
GCCGTCACCGTTGTCGCCGCTGACATACTACTTTGAGTTGTGTCTCCGTTAGTGTCAGCGACTTGCATCAGCGGCGACGATTTATGGCTTGATCTGTGCTCGCAAAAAGGAAAAAAGGTGAATGCAACGCCATTTTTGTTGATTGCAGTTGTTGCTGTTAACAAATAGTCGTAAATTCGTCTCTAAAGTTCATGTTCACACAAGCGGACGTTTCTGATAGCATCCGTTTCCTAATTTGATTAAAATGAACTCCAAATTTAAACACGTCACTAACAGCCACATTTTCTTCAATAACCGCCGCCACACAATGAGCTGCAAACAATAGATTTAAAGAAACGTTTAAGAAATCAACATTAACGTAATCTAGGAGCTTCGGCCGCGGGGTGTTGAGGCACACAATCGCACGCCGTTATTAATTATTCCGATGTGAATAGAGCTCCGACAAAAGGCATTAACTGTGCAGATAATGGCATGGCGGCGCTTCTCCGAGCGGCTTCCGTTGCCTCGTGCGACGATCAGTCATTGCTCGCCACGAGGCGGTGCAAATGAGCCGCGTACAGCACTACTCGAGACACAAGCCCAACACTACCGCCTCGCCGCGCCGCGACGTGTCAGCGTTAAATTATGACGCATTCGCACTCATTCTTCTACTTATTATGCCATTTACTTGGGAGAGGCTTTTCGTGTGTATATTTTGTATTGTATGACGGAGATTTTTCTGGTACAGTCTTATAAATAAATGTCTAGAGATGTTATCTACGTTATGGAGATTGTCATTTCGGTAGAATCAAGATAAATTTTTACGATGCAGGTGGAACTAAGTAATACTATAATCGATACAGCAAAAGCATAGCATAATCAGCCTATAATGTTCCCACTGCTGGGACACACGGCCACCTCTCTATGAGAGGGAATGGGCTGTAACCCACAGTAGATGTCACATGTCTTCGATTTTTTGGTTCTAGGGCATGCCGGTTTCCTCACGATGTTTTCCTTCACCGTTTTGAGAGCAGTGGTGGTGAACATAAATTACACAAAGTAATACGCCTGCCTGGGTTCGAACCCGCGACTTACTGTTTGTAAGTCGGGGCCGTCACCACTGGGCCACCGCTTCTCTCGATCGATACTGGCCGTGCAGCAAAAGAAGATGGATTTTCAAAAATAATGTGAAAGAAAGACTAACAATTTATTTTGTCACTAAAATAATTGCTGCTTTTCTTTTCACAATAAGAAAAAGAACAAGGAAGCGCAGTCCAGGCAATGTGCTCAAAGTCTTAGAAATAGTAAATAGAAAGCATGTATAAAGCGGGATTCGTTAGCTGTTTGGTCAGTCTATCGTCCTCGCAAACTAGATCAAGGAGACGAATCGCAGCGGATTGCCGTTTATTTTGTCGACATATTACCCTCTTAGTTAACTGGCTAAGGAGGTTAATCCGGCCCGATGTCGAGTTAACTAATTAGTGTACGCTTCACTACCAGTAATCTTTACTAACATCACCAGATTTTCACTAAATTCAATTATTTCATGTCCCTAACTGTTCCTGTTCCACTGAACCTATGTGGTACATTGTACATGTTACGTTATGAATATTTCAAGATAATTGGCGTCGTTAGGCTCCGGACGTCTATTCAAAGTGAATATTGTACATCGCTACATTATCGTACAAGTGTCACAAAGCAACATGGCAGCTTTATTGATTTACACGTGGTTAAGATGTCTCTAGTAAAGTGCATTTAAACGCGAGGTCGTTCATCGTGTTTAGTGTGCACTGTGCATAACCATTAAGTGTGCCGTACTTTATAGCTGCGCGCAACGCGACTGTGATTTGTGCATCGTTTGTCGGCGTCGTAGTCTGTCTGCACTGCATCTTACATTGTGCACTGTGTAATTACAATATTCGCTAAACAAACTCCCTCTTTGTACATCACAAGATAATATACAGCTTCAATAGCCAAACGAATTACGTTTATCCGTACAAATGGAATGTTTTCACGTCTAACGAGAGAAGGCCCAGCAAATGAAGAGCCGTGACAGTAAACAACTTTACGTGAATTTGTTGAACGAAAAGAAATTCGCACGAATAAGATTATGAGAGATCTAATTTTATTCGCGAAACGTCCGAATAAAATTACGAGTCCAAATAGAATAAAGTCGATTTAACAAATCTTTACACTGGCCAGTATAAATACGAAATACAAAATTGTGTGTCGACGAAATGTTTTCGAATCTCTACTGTAAATACTGTCCCCCATAATGATTATTTGAACGAACAATTAACATTGGAACCCGTCAGTCCGTTCGTAGTGATAATTCGATTTGCAGGCGCGTCAGGGGCGGTAAACACGCGGCCGCTTACATACGCCTCTAGCCGTGTCTACCCCTCATTAGCCCTATAGAAATGGAAGAATCGATACAAAAATGTTTGACGTAAGCGTGTTGAATTGACGAATTGGGTTAAAAGATTTTCGTCAGGGAGATTGAATTAAAACGTGCCGCCAATGCCACCTGTCTCGCAGAGAGCGTGATCTCATTGCATAATGGGATTTACCTGGACGGTCTTTATGGTTTTAATTAGGAGTGAAGACTATTTACTGTTTGAGACCGGCTGCCTTTATTATTTTTTTGTCAGTTCATCATGGAACTGTCATTTGTTTAATCAGCCTTCGGCATAGACATACCTTTGCCATATTGAACTTTTAAAAAGAAAAAGGACAAGTCACCTCGATTTATGTTTTTTGTATGCGTCTCACTGTCAGGAGTGTTCACACGCTACTTGTTTCCTGTGCTGCGTTTAGATCAGAGGCAGCGGAGCGCGCGTCGCGACTCGCCGCCAAGAATCCCTTTGTTCCAGCTTCCCTTACGCTCTCGTGCTCACACGCTAAATGACTTAATTGCTGCTCGAAATAACGACTGAAAAATAGGCTTCTTGTACTACGTCTCGACATTTTGGTGAGGCAGAAAAATCAGTTTTCTTTCTTTGTGTACGATGCTTTTGACGTCTCGTAAAGGCAGACACTTGGGTACAAAAGCTTTGGTTATTTTTTGGTTCTTTAAATAGAATTTGAATAGTGTATATTTTATTTATATACAATATTTTATTTTATTGTAAATACCATGGTTACATCTATTCACTAGAGATTTTGATAAATAATATCTTTAGGTTTTCATTACGCCCGTATTTATCTCCTTTACTTGAATTTAAAATAATAATTTCAACAACAATAATAAAAATCTCTTTCATGAAATTTCAAAAATCATTCTTAAAAAATTCGAAAAGATTTGTGAAAATGCATAATGTGACTACAGAACAATAGATAAACGTATATCCGTTTTAACAAAGAATTCATTCGGTCTATTCATAATGCCTTGTTTAGTTTAATCTAGTGCAAGCGATTGGACAGTTGAAGTTTTCACGGCCTGTTGATTCACGAGTCTATCTTGAATTTTTGACTTGCACCGTTTGTAAAAGATTCCATGAGACGATTACAATACGTCAGAATAAAAGTAATGGAGGGAAGATTTGAAATTATTAAAATGTGCTTACCATTATAATAAATGTTTAAAACTCACATTTAAATTCAAGTGCGTAGGGTTATCTTTTCCCCTTCATATATTATTTTTATGAAGCGTTATCATTCTCGTTGCGTATCATAATTTCAGCATGTAAAGCCCTATTCACATTGGTCCAGGACAGTGGCATTAGACGACAGTGAGTGTTTATATTCCTGCCCAAGTTTACTCGTTACTGTCGATTAGTTTACTCCACTATCCTTACTCACTGTACATTATCTACTTTGCTAAACACTTGACCAATGTATAACGAGCTTAACCACTATGCTCGACAAGATTTTGACACATGGCACACCAGCTGAATCGGCGGGGAGATGTGAATTGTCATGAAATTCAAGAATTTTCGTGAACTTTCAGCATTCGATTTTTTAATGAAAAACATGTCGCGGAAACTGTTTCATACTATAAGTTTATGGTTAATATCTCCAATAACGTGTTGATATCAGTAAAACGTCGTCAGTCTATTTCCAAATATGTGTAAATTACGTACCGCTACACCCTTCCAAAAAATAGGTAACTTAGTTGCGCTGGAAATAATGTACATAGAAAAGTTCTCGTTTGCTAAAAAAAACTCAAAAGGGCAAAATAAAGACAGTAACAAACTATCTGCGTTCTTATTTTTACCATTATTCATACAAAATTTCATAAAAAACACGATCAAAGTCTTGACAAATATAATTAAAAAGTCTTAGTGCTGACCGTAAACCCAAGGTTCATCATTCGATTAAAAAGTTGGATTCAGCCTAATCGATACTCGAATTGAAATCAAGTTTGAAAAAAAGAGTTGAAACGGAATAAAAACTCTTTGGTATAATTTCAAAAAAATATTTAAATTTTAAATTAACTTTTTCAAGCTATCTGTTTACATAATTTCTTTTAGTAATTATTCGATGTTTTTGGTTGACTTCAAGAGAAGGAGATTTATAAATGATAAGAAACACAGAAATGTGTAATCACAAAAAAAAAATTGCTTCTAAATAAACATTCTGATGATTATCTTTCTTTTAAAAACTTATAGATAGTCTCCTAACTTTCCGTTGAACTAGTAGCGTGAGATTTGGCAAGAAATAAAGTCTAACAGTTCAAGCAAATAAAAAATCTGGAAATGGATTGATTTTCAATTGTACATAAATCCGCACGGTTGCGTTTTTTTTTTGTTTCAAAATTTAAATTAGGAATGCGCTCGCATTTCACATTTATTCTTACTTTATAAGTGTAATAATTTACTATTATCATTTATTGCGAATTTTGTTTTGAAATATCTGAAGGGTTGATAATGTTGATATAGAATCTTGGTAAAAAAAAATTGTTTGATCCGCAAAAGATAAAGGGTGTAAAAAGACCCTTAACGAAGCCGAAAGGCACTTGTTCTCCTCGTCATTGTGATCATTTTTTTGTTCTGGACCATACCTGGGAACCTTCTAGTTACGGAGATATTGGGGGTCAAAGTTCCAATTTTTTCACAAGTTTTTTTTTTAAATACTACTTTTTAAGGTTCTAACTTTACTCCAATTACCTCCATGGTCCGTTTACTATTCAAAGCATCCATCAGCAATAAGTTTTGAGCGCATTATATTGAGTTTTACCGTAAAATGTGATTTTTGACCCCAAAAAAAAATTTCGTTTCCCAGCAAAAATTTTTGCGTAAAGTTACTTAGTTTGATGTACAGAATGCTTGGTTGACGGCTTGGTGAAGGGTCTGTTTACACCCCGTATATAAATTGTTGGCAGCGTATTGTCGGTTGGGTTATTGTGTATTAGGACAAACTTTTTTTCTTGTTTAGCCTATTCTTTACCACTGTTGAGCAAAAGCCTCTTCCGTTCCTGTCCTATTCTGTCGGTGATTTGCCTTCTCTGGCCAATCAGCCAAGAACGAGTCCAAATCGACACGCCAGCGTTTCTTGGGCCTGCTTCGGTAACGATGACCGACAAACTTATTGTCTTTTATTTCGCAATCGGCAATTCATAAGCCGTATCCTAAAGAAACGTTAGTTTATTCTTTGAAAGCGGTTCACTATCCACTCTAAAAACGTCTTTTACAACTGCAAAGTTCAGGTTATCCATCATAGGCCGTGGGCCGTGTCACTTGAGTGAAGCCGTGAACAGCTATGCGACAGAACCCTCATGGCAAGAGCCCTACTCGCATTTGTAGTTTTCTTAGAAATATAATTTCATATCTAGTTTTTTGGGTTGCAACTAAACCAAGCTCATTAAGTATAAAAAATATTCACCATTAAAAGTATTAGTCGGAGAAAGCAAAAAATAAAGAAAATTGGAATGCCATGGGGAGGCCTTTGCCCTTTTGAGAAAGAACAGGATGATAAAAGAAGTATTTGTAAGTGGTGAATCCCACAATAACCAATCCAACCTAACACAATTACTCAACCAAACTAAACCCAATTTTGTAGACTAAATAAAATTCATCTTGGGAACCAAATAAATTTTTACTGTGCCTAAGATATATAAGATCCTGGGCATTCTATATCCAACCGACCAACAACAATAAAAAATAAAATTAAGAAGGCATTAAAAAAATATATATTTATTTCGGATATTTTAATTTTGTCGTATTCTGTACATTTCTGATACCACATCACTATATTATGCTATTCACTGTTGAGGAGTGTCCTCATGAAAAGACAATCCTAGCTGTAGGTCATTTGACCTACAGCTAGGATTGTCTTTGTATAGATACGCGTTCAATTTTGAATCATCAAAATTGAACGCGTATCTATACAAAGTTTCGTGTCTGGGCTATTAACCATTGAGGAGTTCCCTCGTGAGAAGGCGATTTTGGCTGCAGGATGAGGTCATTATAGAAATCATGAATATTCGTCAAATATGAACGCGCATACAAATTTCCGTATCCGTGCTATTAACTGATAAGGAGTTCCCTCATTAGAAGACGATCCTGGTTGCAGGATGAAGTCATGAAAGGAATCATCTATATCTATCAAAATTAAAAGCGTATACAGAGTTTTGTGTCCGCGCTATTAACCGTTGAGGAGTTCTGTCGCGAGGAGACGATCCTGTCTGCAAGACTTATAGAAATGTTTGTCATAAAAATGTATTGTCACCAGAACCAAAGGCATGTGCAAAATTTCAGCTCAATCAGTATAGGGGAACTGGTTTGAAATTCAGTTGCAAGATTTGACCAATACTTACTAACACGGGGAGTTAAATAAAAGCATATTTATATAATATAAAAAAATACTATAAATTATCTACTAAAATACAATGTAATTTGAACAGCGAATGCGTTCAAAACTTAAATTTTTATTTGAAAAAAAAAATGGCGCGAATTTAGCCATAGATCAGTCTGTGCTGTTTGTTGTTTCGGTTTTAGTACCTATAATGTACGAAAAACTATTAAAATTACCATTACAAAGCTTAAAAAATATTATTGTATTTATTTATTGTATTTTAAGCTTAAAACAAAATTATTTTAATTTCCATCTATCGATTTCTTAAATTCCTTAATTTAATTTCTCGATCTGATCGAAATTTACAAAAAACGAATCGATTGAAATAATCGCATCCACAAAAGGCAGCAATTAAAAAAAAAAAATTGCCGTCTATTTCGATTACAAATTGAGGAGTGGTAATGAATATTTCGAGTTATTGGTCCCGTATTAGTAAATTACGCTAAGATTTGGGCATTTTCATGTTGTTTATAATATTTGGAATGATATTTGTCATATTTGTTATCGAATCTGTTCGCGTCTGTGTCATGTAATGTGAAAAATAAAAATGTAAACACGCACGATTGGCGCGAAACTTCGACTTTAGATATCAAAATTCATCGTTACCACTGCTTATTTAAATTGAACTATGGATTAATTCGTCACATAATTTAATGACGAGTTAATCATTCTCAACGTAGTGGAGCATGGATGTCCGAAAACCACAATTTTTATGATTTTTAGCCTCGGCCGGCACTGCCGTCAAAATGGCGATGACCGTATTTACGCACTTGGATTTTATAAGGATAAATTAAGAAACTTGCGCGCTAAATACTGAAGTTTTAATGGCGATGTCATATGAACTTTTTATCCAACTCTCTTAATTAACGCACACTCATAGTATTTGATAATCAGAATATTAAATATTTACATAAATAATGAGGATGACGGATGACTTAAACGCAGACCCCTTCGGGGGTATCTACCAAGCCAGCGGAGGTTTATGTGTCAGACCCCCGAAGGGGTACGTACCGAACTTTATGGTTAATGTCCCCCCTGATGGGATACTGGTATTTTTGAGAAACCGTGTGGACCGTAGATCGTATACACCAAGGCACGCGGCGGGCCCAGTACGGATTAGACGTCACATGCCTTCAAGTTTTTGGTTCCAAGAAAGGTTTACTCAAGAAGTTTTCCTTCATCATTTTTGGAGCAGTGTTAGAGATATCATACCTACGTGTTCGCAATGAGCCGAAAGTGTTTACTATACGTACATAGTAACACTTTTATGATATGACACACAGTCCGCAACATAATAAACTGTCAGTACGTGGCGTGTTTTCCTCTTGTTTTCGTTTCTAAAAGTATTTGTTAGTTCGTAACGACATTTTATTTTCTTTACTGAAGAAGAATGGTGTAACGTCGCCATTGTTTTCGTATCGAAGGAATGAGTGCAGCGCGGTCCGGTTTGTTAGGAAGTTATTGCGAATATTTTACAATGCTACAGCGACGCTTTATTTCTAGTTTCGCGGACAATGCGCTGCTGCCGCTACACTAACATATATATATTACACACGTTAATAGTTATTTGCAAAAGGTATTTTCTCTTTACATGTCGTTATTGGTAAACAAACATAGCGAGAGAATTACGAAGATGGTTTTTTTATTTAAGAAACACATTACAGTCATAATCTGCCTAGCCTTTTCCCAACTATATTGGGGTCGGCTTTCAGTCTAATCGGATGCAGCTGAGTACCAGTATTTTACATGGTACGACTGCCTATCTGACCTCCACAACCCAGTTAGTACTGGGTAATACGAGACCCGAATTTTTGGGCCCCTGACTACCTAACGACTGTCAAAGGTCTACAAATGACACCCGGGACCAACGGCTTTACGACAGAGGCACGGAGGAAACTCGGAATGTAATGGGTGGTCACCTATCCCTAGACCAACCTAGGCAAGCACGGCTTAACCTAAAGATCGACCCGAGCGGCTGTTATTATTTATCTAAGAGCTCCTCTAAAAAACACATTACAGTATGCGTTTAGAAAAAGACTGCTTCGAATGATTGTTAAAGTCATTACTTTTCTTATACCTAACCCAAATCTCCGTGCATGAGAATGGTTTTATTACAAACACATTACAGTATGAAATAAAAAAAAACGGCTCAAACTCATTAATTTTCTTAAAAGCCAAATCTCAGTGTGTAATTTTTTTAACACATGAGATAAGGTAAGAAAATGTATCATAGAAGAATAGAAAAACGAAAAAAAAGTTGGTATTTAAGTAAAAGCAAAAACTGCCAGTATTGCACTGTGATTAATGTTTCATGCAAACTCAAGTAAAAAGTGTTGGCTCTTTTTGCACATGTCTCGGATGCATTGCCATTAATATAACTACTAAAATAATGGCTGGAAAGAATATTGCTTTGAAATAAGCCACCTTCCTTCTTCGCCGTTTAAACTACATATAAGCGACGTAAAAACGATTAGAACGTTCATTTCACTTTGGTGCTCGCTAGCAGTGCGCTAAGCGAGCCACCTGTGAGTGCGTTCGTGGTCTTAGAACTTACGTATACTTTATTGTACACTAATACTGTCCGCATGAAATTATTACAAAATATACATGACTATTTGAATCAAATGGTGTTAACAATTTCAAGGATTTAATTTTTTTGCACGGATTCCTAATTCTTTTTCTAAAATAAAACTGGCCTAGTTACTCCTAATAACATCAGCTGTCTGCCAGTAAAAGGCCCGTCAAAATCGGTAAAAAAATGTTTTTTTTTTGTAAATATTCATTCAGTAAAAAGACATGAAATTAAAAACAGACACAAATATAGATAGATAAAATTGTTACACAGCTATTTAATAGTTAAACGTCAAACGATTAATGGTTGAGCAGACGTTAATCATAACTTGAAGCAATTTTTTATAAGAAAATAGTATACTTATACATTCATACTTTCGTAAAAAAGTAGTATACTTATACATACATACTTTCGTAAGAAAGTAGTATACTTATACATATACTTACGTAAGAAAGCAGTATACTTATACATACATACTTACGTAAGAAAGTAGTATACTTATACATACACAATTTCAAGTCAATATTAAAAGTCAGCCGAGCCGGGTAGATTTCGATTAGTATATAAAGAACAGAATAGTGACAACAGATAATTGGTTCTTGTTGTATTTGTGCTCGGAGTTCAATGTACTCTGTCTGTAATGCGAGTCAAATCGACTCAGCCAATACCAATTTGCTATAGCAGATATACAGGGTAGAAAAGGACGACTAGTGTTAAATATGGACCATACGTAACTTTAACTCAAAGAAAACATACGATTATTTTGAAAGATTATTGTGTACCTAAGTCTGACAACCAGTCTTACCAAGGGTTATCGTATTACCCAGTACTAACTGGGTTGTGGAGGTCACATAGGCAGTCAGTTCCATGTAAAATACTGGTATTCAGCTGGGTCCGGTTAGACTGGAAGCCGACCGCAACATAGTTGGGAAAAGGCTAGGCAGATCATGATGATTGTGTACCTAATTACATTCAAGGTTTATTTTCAGAAACTTGCTTTAGTCTGGGAATACAAACGACACAAAAAGTCAATCATAAGAATCAAGTCACTCTAATAAATAAACATTGTGTCTTCAGCAGATCGAGTTTATAGGGTTCCGTACCCGAAGGGTAACCAACGGGACCCTATTACTAAGCCTCCGCTGTCCGTCCGTCCGTCTGTCTGTCAGCGGGCTATATCTCATGATCCGTACTAAGTAGACAGTTGGAATTTTCACAGAATGTGTATTTCTATTGCTGCTATAACAACAAATAAAAAAGTAAATTAACAATTAAAGGAGGCTGGACTACTACGATGGTAAGGAACCCTTCGTGCGCGAGTCCGACTCGCACTTGGCCGGTTTTTACTCATTCAGAGAGAGAGAGTCTGCGAGAGATATCGTGGCCCTGGAACACAAAGGGCAAAGAAGGAACATGGATGGGTTTTAGTCAGTAAAAGTCTGACACTCCCTCCCACTCCACCGAGACCGAGGGGGGGGGGCTATTCGATGATTTCCTATCCAAAAAAAAAAAATAGAGTTAAATGCTGAATAATGTCCTTCGTTTAAAAGGTCACCATGTATATCGTTTTTATTTCGCCCTAAAACGTATGTTAGTTAGTGTAGGTAGTTAATTTCTTTATAGTCCGTAATTAAAGTAAGAAATAAAACCTAGAAACGTGTGTCGCACTTATTAGTCACGAGTCACGAATGATTGCTATTCCCAACTATATTAATACAAGCATTACATTTATTTATGGCGCTTTTTACATTTTTGCATGTTTTGAAGTTGTAATTACAAGTAATTTATTTATTGCAGATATCTACGTGTATTTTATTCTTTACTTATTTATTTATGTAGTCATGAGCACCAATATGTAAACACTTAACAACTTTTAAAAATGTTTTTATCCTACTGTTCTGATTATCATGACTGACCTGACCTAGGTATGACTGACCAGACCTAGGTATGAGTTTGAAAACAAGACTTTGTTTAAACATAAAAATAAAACACATTCAATATGATTGCTTTCTTTATTAGCCTTCAGTTGGACACTAATAAAGTATTCAATCCAGTTTGTTTTATCTACGCAACGTCCATTACAGCTCTAGATCACCATGTTTATCTAGCAGTATCATGTCCCTTTGTCTAGTCATGATACTTACTTTAGTAAACGCATATAAATGTAAGCAGATTTATGTAGATTCCTCCTTGTAAAGTGATTTGAATATCCGAGTTACAGCCACTGCATTTAAATTAAGTTTATTAAACTTGTTGCTTCTACATCTTCCGTAAACTGATCAAGTATAACCGCCGTCTTGTTGTTAGTTAGTCTCTTTACGACGACGTAAACGGGAATCTTAAAATGCGTAAAGATGTTGTAGCTTCGGATCGACAGGTGTGTTGTGCAAACGCTTAGCTGTACGCGAGGCTACCTCTGAATAGGTATGATCCCATTTCATCCAGGATTTATTTCCAATAAGCAGAATTCCGAGGAAATATTCCGTGTTTCGGGGATAGAATTTGGGCCAATGGTATAAAGCGATGTCAACTACACGTAATGGCGAAAGTTTGTAGCCATTTTGTTACAAATAATAAATTGGTTATGACGTCGTGGACAAAATATTATTACGTCGTAAAATAAAGTGTTACGAGCTCTCACACTTAGGCAGCGCCGAGCTTATGAATATTAACTTTCTGTTGTTCAACAGCTTTTGAAAATAACTGACAATTCAGCTGTTACGAGCTCGCATGAACTTGAAATATACCACCATGTTTGTTGTGGGAAGTGGAAAAAGTGCACGTTTATATTTTTGCTTAGCTCAAATAGCTGGAGGGCAGGTGGCCTGGCGATATGACCTACATGCGGAGGGCGCAGAACCGCGAAAGTACTGTCTGAGAGAGCTTGTTTTTATTTTGAGTAGATTTAGGCGTGTAAACATTCCGGAATGGAGACAGAAATGGAAACTGGATTTTCATATTTTGTGTGGCTCACCATATGCTAGATATTTAGGTTAATAGGTTTCAGCATTTGTAGCTCAGGATAAGTTCATTTCCGTTTATATTTTTGCTTTACAATTTTGTTCTGCCTTCCATATGAATTGGCTCAAGTTACAGCAACTTATAATTAATTAAAGCTTTGTCTCCACAATACGGAATCCTCACTTCGGCAAGTTAATTTAACTTACTTCGGCTGAGAGTCATACTCAGACATTTTTCCGGCTGCGAAAAGAAAATTAATAGTTTCTGTCGCTAGGCAAAGTATTATGAAGTTAGAGAACTCTATTAAAGATTACACCCAGGTGGAGTTGTGGAAAGAAACCAAGTTGGCCCAAGTTAGCCTGGCTTGGCCTAAGTTGCCCCAGCTTGCCCGGCGCCGACCAATCAGGTGCCAGTTAAGTTTTTACGGTATTACGGGAACACTGCACAGTTGTATTTATGTTAATTGGTCGGTTGTATCGGAACGACATCGGCAGTCTGTTTTATAGTGTCGTCGCGCCGTTTTTTGCTTCGTAAAACTGAATAGAACTTGATTGGGTAATTAAACGATGTTAACAGTGATTGAAGCTTAGGTGACTAGTAAATCTTAGCTTTAAAAAGATCTATCTTTACATAGGTACTGAACTTAGTCATAAAAAAACATGAGGTGTACAGGTATCTGAGTTTCCTTTTTACCTTTTCTCTTCAAACGCCTGTAAAAATCTCAGCAGTTTTATCTACCATTCCATTTGTGACTTAGTAGTTTTCAATCTGACGTAAAACTCTGCTATCGCAGTGCCTAAAATTCAGGTTACGTACGTTTTACAGGGGCTGTAAACATTGGGCCTCCAATTCATCGCAATGGTCGGTTCTAACTCCTGAACACCGCTACTAATCTCAGTTTATCACAGTCAGCAGCATAATTAGTTCACCTAAAATTTTACTCCCAAATTATTTAGTTCGAGATTAATAAACATAGCAAAGGGAACGCCGACGAGAAAATGTACCTGTAATAAAATAAACGTTATACAGTGAGGTAATAAAATCTGCCGCGGCTTTTAAATTGAAAATTGCCCTATAACATTCAATCTAATTTAGATGATTTCCTTTCTCGTTTCTTGTTAGTTTAAGTTGCTTGAGACGACGAGATAATTTTGTAGCTGACGTTATTTTTTATAGAGGTGAGGTTAATTTGTTATTTTTATTAAAATTTCGTTTAGGACGAAAGCCCCATTTCGGAGGAAGTTATTTTTTGATGATTTTCTAACATCAAAAGTGAGACAGGCTTTATTAATGTAACTGACTTGTAAGTAAAATTGAAAACGCTGAGGTGGATTAACATGGCTTTGAAAAGTTAATCTTTATACGAAGTGAATAAATTTTAACATATCTAACAATCATAGCCATCAATTAGGGTCCCAAGCTGGAAAGAATATTGCTTTGAAATAAGCCACCCCAACCCCTCGTCGCCGATTAAACTACATATAAGCGACGTAAAAACGTTTAGAACGTTCATTTCACTTCGGTGCTCGCTAGGCTCAGGGCGCTAAGCGAGCCACCTGTGAGTGCGTTCGTGGTCTTAGAACTTAAGTATACTTTATTGTACACTAATACTGCCCGTATGAAATTATTACAAAATATACATGACTATTTGAATCAAATTTTGTTAACAATTTCAAGGATTTTAATTTTTTTGCACGGATTCCTAATTCTTTTTCTAAAATAAAACTGGCCTAGTTACTCCTAATAACATCAGCTGTCTGCCAGTAAAAGGCCCGTCAAAATCGGTAAAAAAATGTTTTTTTTTTGTAAATATTCATTCAGTAAAAAGACATGAAATTAAAAACAGACACAAATATAGATAGATAAAATTGTTACACAGCTATTTAATAGTTAAACGTCAAACGATTAATGGTTGAGCAGACGTTAATCATAACTTGAAGCAATTTTTTATAAGAAAATAGTATACTTATACATTCATACTTTCGTAAAAAAGTAGTATACTTATACATACATACTTTCGTAAGAAAGTAGTATACTTATACATATACTTACGTAAGAAAGCAGTATACTTATACATACATACTTACGTAAGAAAGTAGTATACTTATACATACACAATTTCAAGTCAATATTAAAAGTCAGCCGAGCCGGGTAGATTTCGATTAGTATATAAAGAACAGAATAGTGACAACAGATAATTGGTTCTTGTTGTATTTGTGCTCGGAGTTCAATGTACTCTGTCTGTAATGCGAGTCAAATCGACTCAGCCAATACCAATTTGCTATAGCAGATATACAGGGTAGAAAAGGACGACTAGTGTTAAATATGGACCATACGTAACTTTAACTCAAAGAAAACATACGATTATTTTGAAAGATTATTGTGTACCTAAGTCTGACAACCAGTCTTACCAAGGGTTATCGTATTACCCAGTACTAACTGGGTTGTGGAGGTCACATAGGCAGTCAGTTCCATGTAAAATACTGGTATTCAGCTGGGTCCGGTTAGACTGGAAGCCGACCGCAACATAGTTGGGAAAAGGCTAGGCAGATCATGATGATTGTGTACCTAATTACATTCAAGGTTTATTTTCAGAAACTTGCTTTAGTCTGGGAATACAAACGACACAAAAAGTCAATCATAAGAATCAAGTCACTCTAATAAATAAACATTGTGTCTTCAGCAGATCGAGTTTATAGGGTTCCGTACCCGAAGGGTAACCAACGGGACCCTATTACTAAGCCTCCGCTGTCCGTCCGTCCGTCTGTCTGTCAGCGGGCTATATCTCATGATCCGTACTAAGTAGACAGTTGGAATTTTCACAGAATGTGTATTTCTATTGCTGCTATAACAACAAATAAAAAAGTAAATTAACAATTAAAGGAGGCTGGACTACTACGATGGTAAGGAACCCTTCGTGCGCGAGTCCGACTCGCACTTGGCCGGTTTTTACTCATTCAGAGAGAGAGAGTCTGCGAGAGATATCGTGGCCCTGGAACACAAAGGGCAAAGAAGGAACATGGATGGGTTTTAGTCAGTAAAAGTCTGACACTCCCTCCCACTCCACCGAGACCGAGGGGGGGGGGCTATTCGATGATTTCCTATCCAAAAAAAAAAAATAGAGTTAAATGCTGAATAATGTCCTTCGTTTAAAAGGTCACCATGTATATCGTTTTTATTTCGCCCTAAAACGTATGTTAGTTAGTGTAGGTAGTTAATTTCTTTATAGTCCGTAATTAAAGTAAGAAATAAAACCTAGAAACGTGTGTCGCACTTATTAGTCACGAGTCACGAATGATTGCTATTCCCTACTATATTAATACAAGCATTACATTTATTTATGGCGCTTTTTACATTTTTGCATGTTTTGAAGTTGTAATTACAAGTAATTTATTTATTGCAGATATCTACGTGTATTTTATTCATTACTTATTTATTTATGTAGTCATGAGCACCAATATGTAAACACTTAACAACTTTTAAAACTGTTTTTCTCCTACTGTTCTGATTATCATGACTGACCTGACCTAGGTATGACTGACCAGAACTAGGTATGAGTTTCAAAACAAGGCTTTGTTTAAACATAAAAATAAAACACATTCAATATGATTGCTTTCTTTATTAGACTGCAGTTGGACACTAATAAAGTATTCAATCCAGTTTGTTTTATCTACGCAACGTCCATTACAGCTCTAGATCACCATGTTTATCTAGCAGTATCATGTCCCTTTGTCTAGTCATAATACTTACTTTAGTAAACGCATATAAATGTAAGCAGATTTATGTAGATTCCTCCTTGTAAAGTGATTTGAATATCCGAGTTACAGCCACTGCATTTAAATTAAGTTTATTAAACTTGTTGCTTCTACATCTTCCGTAAACTGATCAAGTATAACCGCCGTCTTGTTGTTAGTTAGTCTCTTTACGACGACGTAAACGGGAATCTTAAAATGCGTAAAGATGTTGTAGCTCCGGATCGACAGGTGTGTTGTGCAAACGCTTAGCTGTACGCGAGGCTACCTCTGAATAGGTATGATCCCATTTCATCCAGGATTTATTTCCAATAAGCAGAATTCCGAGGAAATATTCCGCGTTTCGGGGATAGAATTTGGGCCAATGGTATAAAGCGATGTCAACTACACGTAATGGCGAAAGTTTGTAGCCATTTTGTTACAAATAATAAATTGGTTATGACGTCGTGGACAAAATATTATTACGTCGTAAAATAAAGTGTTACGAGCTCTCACACTTAGGCAGCGCCGAGCTTATGAATATTAACTTTCTGTTGTTCAACAGCTTTTGAGAATAACTGACAATTCAGCTGTTACGAGCTCGCATGAACTTGAAATATACCACCATGTTTGTTGTGGGAAGTGGAAAAAGTGCACGTTTATATTTTTGCTTAGCTCAAATAGCTGGAGGGCAGGTGGCCTGGCGATATGACCTACATGCGGAGGGCGCAGAACCGCGAAAGTACTGTCTGAGAGAGCTTGTTTTTATTTTGAGTAGATTTAGGCGTGTAAACATTCCGGAATGGAGACAGAAATGGAAACTGGATTTTCATATTTTGTGTGGCTCACCATATGCTAGATATTTAGGTTAGTAGGTTTCAGCATTTGTAGCTCAGGATAAGTTCATTTCCGTTTATGTTTTTGCTTTACAATTTTGTTCTGCCTTCCATATGAATTGGTTCAAGTTACAGCAACTTATAATTAATTAAAGCTTTGTCTCCACAATACGGAATCCTCACTTCGGCAAGTTAATTTAACTTACTTCGGCTGAGAGTCATACTCAGACATTTTTCCGGCTGCGAAAAGAAAATTAATAGTTTCTGTCGCTAGGCAAAGTATTATGAAGTTAGAGAACTCTATTAAAGATTACACCCAGGTGGAGTTGTGGAAAGAAACCAAGTTGGCCCAAGTTAGCCTGGCTTGGCCTAAGTTGCCCCAGCTTGCCCGGCGCCGACCAATCAGGTGCCAGTTAAGTTTTTACGGCATTACGGGAACACTGCACAGTTGTATTTATGTTAATTGGTCGGTTGTATCGGAACGACATCGGCAGTCTGTTTTATAGTGTCGTCGCGCCGTTTTTTGCTTCGTAAAACTGAATAGAACTTGATTGGGTAATTAAACGATGTTAACAGTGATTGAAGCTTAGGTGACTAGTAAATCTTAGCTTTAAAAAGATCTATCTTTACATAGGTCCTACCTTAGTCATAAAAAAACATGAGGTGTACAGGTATCTAAGTTTTATTTTACCTTTTCTCTTCAAACGCCTGTAAAAATCTCAGCAGTTTTATCTACCATTCCATTTGTGACTTAGTAGTTTTCAATCTGACGTAAAACTCTGCTATCGCAGTGCCTAAAATTCAGGTTACGTACGTTTTACAGGGGCTGTAAACATTGGGCCTCCAATTCATCGCAATGGTCGGTTCTAACTCTTGAACACCGCTACTAATCTCAGTTTATCACAGTCAGCAGCATAATTAGTTCACCTAAAATTTTACTCCCAAATTATTTAGTTCGAGATTAATAAACATAGCAAAGGGAACGCCGACGAGAAAATGTACCTGTAATAAAATAAACGTTATACAGTGAGGTAATAAAATCTGCCGCGGCTTTTAAATTGAAAATTGCCCTATAACATTCAATCTAATTTAGATGATTTCCTTTCTCGTTTCTTGTTAGTTTAACTTGCTTGAGACGACGAGATAATTTTGTAGCTGACGTTATTTTTTATAGAGGTGAGGTTAATTTGTTATTTTTATTAAAATTTCGTTTAGGACGAAAGCCCCATTTCGGAGGAAGTTATTTTTTGATGATTTTGTAACATCAAAAGTGAGACAGGTTTTATTAATGTAACTGACTTGTAAGTAAAATTGAAAACGCTGAGGTGGATTAACATGGCTTTGAAAAGTTAATCTTTATACGAAGTGAATAAATTTTAACATATCTAACAATCATAGCCATCAATTAGGGTCCCAAGCGGGAAAAATATGGCCATATTAGATCTTAAGGGATGAATTTATAGCCTCTAGATAAATCAAGGTAATGTCACACTGTTTCACCTGAAATTCAGAAGTAATGAACCTAGTTTTTTTCTACACTAGTCGTGCGTTTGACCCCAACTCGCCTTATGTGAAGCGATGATGTGGCCTAGGGTGGAGCACGATTTCTAGAAGAAATAAGAAAAGTAAGATAAATAAAGATGTTACAGAAATAAAAGTATTTACCACGTAAAACCTTCATTAAAATGTATATCTAGATTTGGCAAACGTAATCCTTCCAAAGAATTTCGAAATTCTGAGGGGATTTATACGGTCGCTTACAATGTAATGAGAGTCTGAGGAAAATCGATCCCCTTGGCCCGACATTTTATTTTTCTTCTACCTTAGCCCACGTGTTAGAATAGGTGATCTGTTTAAGATAAAACCATTCATTATCCTGAGCACGAAATACGTTTTCGCGTCCGAGGTACTCTAGTGAACGAATGATAAAACTGGGGTTTAACGTACAGGGGAAGCTGGGCTTGTATGGCACAGGTTTATGTCCATCTGTATGGGCGTTCTGTGCCGGCAATGAGCAGGCGATTTGTGGCAGCACTAAACTTAACAGCACTCTTACGCTGCCTCCGACTATGAAAAGCCAATCAAAGTTTAATGTACCCTCTTTAGTTCACGGCTCTGAAAACATATAAATGGATACGTTTATTTCTTGTGGTGATTAAGTTCTGCTCTTAATGATGGGCTTTAATGCCTTCTTATTTTATTTCTTTCAATTTGCCCGCGTTATTTATTGCAATAATGAAATGTTCAAAACACGTGAGAATTATTTGAAAAGAAGTACCTAGTATTTATTTATCATCTATGGAAAACTTACAGTTACCAAACAGATTAAAAATACTACTTGAGGCTGACAGACAATTACAAGTCTTCACTTATAAAAAACAGATTGGTAAAGAAGGAGTGTGAACTACACAGCACTGCCCACCTCCGGACAGAGAAACCGGCAATTAATTAACACATTTACACATACTAAATCTTTATTAAAAAAGCTAAGGCTCAGGCACCTTCTTGCCGAGGATGCACTTGTTAAAAAGCGATCGAAATATTTTCTCTTTCTACATATTTTGTTGAAGTTCCGACTGAAATTGGTCATCGCTTCTAGGGCACGTTTTAATACAATTTGGATGTTATCGCTATAAGTCTATTTTGGTGATTCGTAAACTATTTTAGCTATACGCCTACGAAGTATCGCACTGTCAGCTAAAGGGCATTCCTTTCAGATCATATCTCACGTTTCTGACCAAATCTTCTCTGCGAATATGTCCATGTCGTCTCACCACCTACGCTGCGCCCGACCGGCGACCTCTTAGGGCCTTATCATACTAGCGGTTTGCGAACGGCTGCGGGGCGGGGCGGGTCCGCAGCAAGCCGCGGCTGCACAGCGAGGACGTCGCAGATGCGTGGTAAATACGTAACGTTTTCGCCACGTGTTTGTAGCGAGATAACAACGTAGATAACTCAGTAACAAAATGGATTCCGACGAGGAAACACTGCTGTTGGCTGACGTTTGTACGAGACAGTACAAAATTCGTTGCGCGCCCGCTCCGCTTTGAGGACGCTCGCAATCCGCTAGTATGATAAGGCCCTTAAAATACTGTGACATTTCCTTCAAAATCTGTGTAGGTGGCGCCACTTGTACTAAGAACTAATTGAAACCTATTGGAATTTATACTGCGCTTCGATAGTGAGTAATGAAATCTTAGAGGGACACTTATAAAGTGGCGAGGGCTTGTACGGCCGCCATAAAGTGTCTTGATTGATTAATTTAACTTTATAGTACTTCGTGATGAGTTGGAGATGAAAGTGTTAGCAGGTGGTCGCCATCTTGGATGACGGAAGGTCGGATTGATTGGTTTTCGGTTTTATGAAGTGAGCGTGTTCTCTTTTAGCACCTTTTAGACAGGGTCGGGCGATGTTGCTTGTTTTTTTGGATGATGAAATATCTATTCGAGTGTGTGTATCTCGTATAGATATGTATTTCATCGAATATCAAATATCTTTACGAGATACACATACATACCTTTTTGATGATGTTCTGCAGGACAGGTGCGTAGTGCTTGCAACCGGCGTGCTTGTGTGACCAGATAATGTGAACACAAATAACGCAAAAGGAGTATACAGGGTGTTAGGGCCAGCCCTCCACATACTGACAGGGTACATTCAGCTCCTTATTTTGAATCATATTCCACCGGAAAGTTTTTCATTTTTTTTATCGTTTCTGCAGTTACTAATCCTTTATTTCAATGTAAAATTACATTCTCTGTACGCAGCCTGCAGCCTTTATTGGATTCCCATAACGTTCCTGAAATAATTTTTTATACCGGTCATCTTAGTAAGATATACTGGATTCACCCCATCAGTCAGCGGAGGGCTGTCCCTTACACCATGTATACTTATGGATCGTAGTAGGTGACATTCTTTAAATTCTGCCTAATTATTATTATTATCATGAAGAAAAGGCGTGAGCTTACATACTATGGCGGTACATTGTTTTAATCATTAACGGCTACTATTCACAGAACATACTCTCACAACAAGATTTGAAACAATTGCAAATCTGTAGTCGGACATATACCTGCAACAGACACCGGGAGACGGACGGCATCGACGGGAAACATCGGACGATCTAAATTGTATGCAAACACCCCAAATATCGGTACCGATGTGTATCCTACGTGGGCGCATTTGGCTACCGATAGAGTTAGAAGTTCTGAACACACTTTCAAGAGCTAAACCCTTTTGGTGACGCGCTGCCGGGTAAAAACAAATGAAATAGTCCCATAAACAACAAGTTTTTTATCAAGACCAATTACGTAGTGGAAGGTTTTAATTGTTTTCTTTTCTTTTTTAATTGTATTGCGTTAGGTTTGCTTTCTTAGGATTTTCCTGTTTATGTCAAATTCTGAAAATACTAGTATTTAAAAATCGTTAAGATATTTAAAAGTTTGCGTTTACCCTTTAGTCCTGTAAGGTCGATGTTTATAATGTTTTTTATTTATCTTTTTTATTTTCTAACAGATTTGTCGTCTAGGCAATCAAATGACTGTAACTGTTTTAGAACTAAAATTCATAAAATAGAGGTACAAAATAGAACGTTGGAACATTGCGCAGAGGTTGTTCCGGTCAACCGGATACGCTCCACATAGCGTTCACAGCGCGCACTTTATTTTTATTTTTTACTAAAATGTGTATAACTGAAATTGAACACCATATTCAATCTGAATTTTCTAGTCACCTAACTGGTAGTTACCTATTAAGTAAATAGCTTAGATGGTTGATATTAGATACGAAATCTACCTAAAAATCATATATGGATATCATTTGAATCTCAAACAGATGGTTTGGTCTACGCCGTAGTTGCTGCTACGGCGTAGACCCACGTAGCCATGCTACGCCGCTGTAGCAGTTGACAGCCATGCATTTGGTTCCCTAGTCGGCTGTGCTATTCTGTGTGTCTATCATATAAAATCAAACACACCACAAATAATTACTAAAAATTGGCCGGTGGTTATGATTGGTTTAATGCGAATCATTGTTTTTCTATCTTTCTTATTACAGTTCACAGTATTGTATTATACGAAAAATAGCACAGCCACTATCCGACCATCTCATAAATAAACGTTCACTATTGAGCACACAACACGTACTACATACCTACATGTGCGAAGTTATCTAGTGGCCCATAATAGCGGACATTACGCGTGAGATTGTTCATAACCCATAACATAATATTCACTAGGTCGTTTGTGTGATCGCGAAGATGATCGTTCCGAGTCGGCGCGTTCTCACGCCTCGGCTTTTGTCGGCAAATAATTAATAGCTGCACCCATTGTGGGCAGATGAGCACGGGCCCCTTTGTCCCGGGATTATGTCAAGAGCGCATTTAAACTTAAAGCAGAACAAACAAACCGGTGCACGGCGAGTTATTGCGACACTTTGGCTTTATTTAGCGCGCTCTGCGTCGCGCGTCCTCACCTAAAATATTTTAAATAGTTCGCACTTTAACACGCTTTTTGCTCGTGTGATGGTGCACTAATTTGGTTTTGTTCCGCAAGAGTTATGGCTCGCTGTTCCTTGTGCGGTAACAACATTCACGTCTCCTTTGGGTCTTGTTAAATACGCTTATTTGCATTTTGGACTACATATTATTGAGCCACTTATTTACAAGCTTGCCTCTAGGTATAGCTTGGTCTCTAATGGCAGGTATATTAACATAGTCTATGAATACAAACTTCTAATACATTTCACTCAACGACGACGAAGGCTCTCTCAATTTCCCTGCAGACTAATGAAGAAAAATTTAATTTCGTCGACGTATTTATGTTTCTCGAAGCTCTAGAAGTTATTCGCAGTGCAGACAGCAAAAATGAGAAAGATTTCTCAGTCATTTGTTTGAACCCGCAAGTATGACGTGGTATCATTTCAAAGGCTTTATCTTGCGAAATAAAGCGATTCGGGTGAAGATTGTGAGTTTTTTTTTCTAAGATAATCTGGCTTTGAATTTGGACCAAGAGCTTTACAACTAATTTATTTTACTTTGTGAGTGATTTGATTCACTAAAATGTAATTTTCGTGTTATTAATTGTGTTGTTTTAAAGTAAGAAAGCTTTTAAAATAATGGTTGATGAGAGGCAGGGGAGGGGTATTTCGGCCTCATTTTGCACGCTGAACAAGTTTAACGCATGCAATATTCAGGAGGGTAGTGTTGCCGACACTATCGGGGCTGAAGCGGCGGTGAACGCGGTCAGGTGGAGCGAAAGTGTTTCAAAACACATTACTATCTCTACGTACTATTAATTTTATATCTTTTCTTGAGGTTGCGCTTCTGGTTTGGTTCGTGACATAAGGGTCGTTCTTGAAGATAAACGTTTTTCAAACTTAAAAGTAAAATTAACTTTTTGGGAGCAATAACACAGTTTGTGACATTTGAAAATAGTGGCAATAAACGAAATGTGTTTTTGTGAAAGAAAAGCTGTGCTCCAGTTTTAAAGTGATTGCTATGC
Organism: Noctua pronuba; assembly: GCA_905220335.1. NCBI lineage: Eukaryota > Metazoa > Arthropoda > Insecta > Lepidoptera > Noctuidae > Noctua > Noctua pronuba. Next base: position 7,543,527 of record LR999911.1, read on the forward strand.
ACAGATGTTATATGCGTTTGACAAAAACATTATCCACTCGTCAGAACTTGTAAAATCCTGCAACAAAGAAAGAAAGTCCCAACAATAAGCTTGTAGATTTGTTTAACAAAATCATAACAAGCCCGTCACAAACGAGATAAAAGCCGAAGATATCAGTCAGCACAATTTTCTTTCCAATAAGTCGCATCGAGGTGGTGGGGCGCACTAACGACCTTCGCACTGACTCGCTCACCCGCTGGCTCGAGTGGCATGTGTAAACGCGGCACGGAACGCGGCGGGACGCGGCGGGTCGCGGCGCGCGGCAAATGATGCGGAACTGATGTGAGCACCTAACGATTGCTGCGCCCTTTTACCGTGACACCGAAAGGAATTATTTATGCCCCGCTCTGCACTATGCGATGAAATTATTTTCAGCTTGAGTTGAGTCGCGGATTAGATGCTGCGGGCAAATGTGTTTACATTTATTCTGATGTGCCACTTTGGGTGGTCGGAATGGCGGATAATTTGTTTTGATGATGTCGGTTGGATTGAGGTTGCGGTTAACTTTTTTTTTTGTGGTGAACTGCACTACGGGCAACTACATTTTTATCTGAAAGATTAATTATTTTCATGCTGAAACATGAGATTTCGTGAAAAAAACTTGATGCGATCCGTGTATTCGATAAAACGTAACCAAAAACGACGACAAGATTGCTTAAACATGTGTAATTAACCCAGTTCAGTTTTATGTGGGTGCGCTGATAAAAATATGAAAGGTAAACTTAATACACTGTGAAAATGCTGAATTAGGTAATAACATGTCGATAAGAAAAAGCGTCGCCGGCATAAATTGGTGCTGAGTCTCCAGTGAGGCGAGAACGCATTAACGGTCCGCCACTGACATATATTAGGAGCGTTTCTTATCCACGAGTGTGAGGCGTCTCGGCGGAGCGGCGGCGGGGCGGGAGCGGGACGGCGGCGGGGCGGGAGCGGCGCGTCGGCGTGCGACCCGCGCAAATGACGCGGAAAAGATGCGGGGAATGACGCCCTCTTGATCGCAGAATAGCACGCCTGTCATATACTGCCATGTACATCGACGCGTTCAAGCCTCCACTTTATTGCTTTATTTTTTAAGAAATCCTCACTGTATTTTAATTCTTTGTATTTTTCCAGACGCTGAAGGATTTACGCCAGCGATTCGACGCGCACTACATACATGCTACTTCCAATAAAGTACGGTATGCACATTAGTCTTTCTCGTACGAAGCACTTTTGGTCTGTTTACATTATGCTAATAGTAACGTTCCAATGTAAATGTATGAGAGACATTAGAGAAAAAGAATCTGAAGCAGTATTTAACGAGAGCAGCTTATATTGAACCTGCAAACTGAAATCTGCTTACATTTCTGAACTTCCTCATACATTGTGAAGGCTTCGTTTGTGTAACAAGGAACATTGAATACAATTATCTCAAAGGAATGAATACACCGATTCATTCTGAGCCATATTTTCCCCCTCACATAAACGATATCGTATTAAATTAATAAGTCGTTGGGCGACCCCGAAAGTGGCGATATCTGTGAGGAAACAGACTTCCCCTGGTCGGTGCAAAGTTGCCGACTCTCCCCCGAGCCGTCGTTACGCAGCACTAATGTTCTATTATAACACTCATTGTGTCTTGATAGGGGAGAATGTTCTTAGAGATGTTCCATACATTATTGTTTACATTTAAATTATAGACGATTTATGTTACTCGTAAATGCCTTTCCTTCAAACGTTTTAGTTCATCCAGGGTCCATTGAAATTGTTTTAGTTTTCAACAGTTTTAGAATTGTGATAATAATATTTTCTGTGTGAAAGGAATTTCCCTATTAAATTTGGACCTTAACCAGAAGTTTAGAACTTGTTTAATACAATGTTGAATTTACTTTAATTTCTGTCCAATACAGTTTCTTTAGATGCTAATGAGGACATTCCTTCAGGTTACGTCTAATTTCTGGTTTGAAATGGGGCACTTACTGCCGTATATCCACATGCTTATCGGTATGGTAAAATCTTTAAGTTAAACAGAAATCTCTTCTGGTCCAGTAACAACAGTATAATTATGTATTCCGCCTAAACAACCCACTCGTCAAGTGCGATGATTTTTATTTATAACAAAAAAATCACTTCTTCGTAATCGTAAAAGTCTATGTTCTACTACAAAGATGCCAATATTAAATGGAATCACCATATTTATTGGCGTGATAACCTAGTGGTGTGACCGTCGGACTGCTAAGGTCTCAAGTTCGATCCCAAGACCTCTGCTTTTTCTGATTCATGTGCGTATAGTATAATTATCACGTGCTTCGGCGAAGGAAAATCATCGTGAGGAAACCAGCATGCCTGAGAGATATTTCTCGACGGCATGTAAAGCCAAATCAGAGGCCCATGGGCGGCATAAAACTCTGACACCAGATTAGGCACTAACCACACGATATCGAGAGAAGACCATATTTATTTCCAAAAAAATTTACTAGTGAGTAATGAACTCCTATGTAAAATTTAGTTTTAAAGAACTAGAGTTCTTTAAAACTAAATTTTACATAGCACACACACCGAAATAAAATTAAAAATAGCTTAACTACCGTCCTTTTTCATTTTCAGACAAAAGAAACCGTTAATGAACATCATTTCAGTGCAATATTCCGCACATTATCACATGACCGCGCCGACGACATGACTAAGCCATTATTACTATTTCAGTCGAGATGAAATATAAAATTGAATTTCATATTTATTTACCCATTAATAATACCAGAGCCCCGTGCCATTGTCTCGGCGGTCGAGCGTTCGCTCCGCTCGCTCTCACCACCGTGTTGCGAACACGCTGACACGTCATTTTTTCTCTCGTGTCACGTAAAAGAATAATGAAGCAAGTTCAGCAAGCGGTATTTAGAGGTAATGTTGATAAGTGACGTCGAACATTCGAGCTTAAATCGGATATTGTTTTTGTGACGTGTTTTAATGAGGTGTTTGTTGAATGAACAAGTAAAAAGTCCTTTCCGAGCTTCTCTCAAAACACGAAACCTAGAGAGTGCTAGATTATTCAGCTGACAGCTTAGTTAGCAGAACCAAGTGCTTACTTAGGTAATGAGTGTACTAAATGCTAGAACTAAGCAGCTACTCCCTAGCATTTGTTATATACTTAAGAGCCGTAATGGATTCGTTATCATTTGTTAATCACAACAAAGTTATCGCGTTAAGCTTGTCGTAACGACATCGCGTCCCCGACGCAAACAAATAGCTCTCACGCAAATTGAATACAAGATATAAATCTAGCGTTCTCCTAATAACATGCGGTGGATTTCTCCGCGGGCCGTTTTATTTCAGCCCCACAAAGCCTTCGACCCAGTAAATCCGGCGATATCTCGGGGAATGCGACAGAGTGCCACTGGCGTTCGTTTCGCGGGACGCACTTTAAATTTTCCGACTGCGAAAGGACGGATATCGCAGGCAGTGAAATTTAAAATGCCGACGCGGGTTCCCTGCGGAAACAAAAGTGCGCGAACGCCAGACCGCGCCGCCGCCGACCCGCACGCGCCCCGCTCGCGCGCCGCAGACGCCTCGCACGCGCCGCCGTCACCACGCGCAGCTTTGCATAATGTAGCCACTTAGCGTATTCTCCTCTCCGCTGCGGCAATAAAGCTATATGTGGAATTCATTATCAACAGATTTTCTAAATTAAACTGTACAGAACTTTTTGCATCAACCCTTGTCTTTCCTGTGTTCATTGTACATGTTACCGTTTAAATTTCGCCTAAAAGTGCTCGTTAAAAGCTTCATTTATTATTAAACCTGCAAGAAATATGTTGAAAGCGTTTAGTCGTCATCGCTGCTCTTTTTTACAATAAGGCATTTTAATTAAATTTTCTTAGCGGTCGGTGTGTGCTCACCTAGGCACTGTTATTAATTACATCAGTTCACACCTTCTCCTCGGCGCGCTCATAATATATCACTATCTGACTCGTACAGTTCTACGATGTTTTGTTCTAGTAATACGAGCGCACTTTACACCACGTCACTGCTCAGATCATTCTGTGACTTTCATCATTATACTCAATTGGGAGGTGGAGGCGATTTCGGATGGAGTAACCATTTTAATTGGGCTAAAAGCTTTCAGATAGAAAAAACTTCTAAGAAAAACCATTTATAGAACAGATAAAAATTCCGAAAATATAGATATCTCTTCTGAAAGCTCCAAATTATTCGATCCGAGACAAATTACTGAATTCTGTAATCGTAATAGATTTCCATTGGACTTTTAAAGGAAAATTGATTTTATTATCTTGTACCAAAAGATACGAAATTGTAGACGCCATTATTACTTTGTCGTCGAACTTAAATATAAAAATAGATTAATATTATTCAAAAGAAAACGTTTCTCGACTATCAATGAAGGTGACCGGTACACTGAATACATTTTAAGCCGTCAAAGTTGCCGGTTACTTAGAATTCAAATGAAAAAATATTATGTTGTAGTTGAAGAAATAATTTCTGCAATTAGCTTATCGTCGGCCGACATTCCCGCTGGTAGTGTGAGTCAGTAACGTGCAGTATATTTACTGAAACCCAGCACGCTCACGAGATGTACCGTGACACATTATTATAGTCCACCACTCATGTTTCTGTGTCCGCTCCTGTTGTTCCGTTCCAAGGAGTCCGCTTGCTCTCAGACGTAGAAATATGTGTTTTGCTTCCACGACGGAGGAGGGCGAGGTGCGGCCAGCCAGGGCCGCGCCGATGAGTTATGAGCGGTCGCTGCACCCACTCGGCACCGCACTCACATTGCGCGACAACCCTACATATTCAAGTTTTTCGCGTACATCTGTTTAATTATTTAGCGCTTCTTGTATGTTCAAAGGTTCAGACTTGCCTTACTTTATCGTGATAAGTAGCGACATTAATTTTCTCCTCTCTTCTGGTCCCACTTCAGTTAGTTTTCGTCCAATATGTCGCACTCAAACGTCCCGGCCGATGTGTCGCACTGGAAGCAAATAAGATAGTACATGGAGTTCGCCTCTAGTCCTTCCGTGCTCTATGCGAGGACGTGGAACTAAGCGTTACTTATTGTTCTGTCCGCGCTAAAGGAATTGCGAACGGATGTTCACTTCCATGTTGGATTTAAAGCAGTCACTGACGAATTGCTACATTATCGCTAACAGCGTTCGATTTAATTCCCTCCAGCGAACTAAGATACAGCGATAAAGAGTGAAAAATACATGTTTCTTTTTAATTATACGGACGGGAATGAACATTCGCGGACAGATTTCTAAAACATTGTGCGAGGGAGTGCGGTCGGGAACGCAAACAGCGGAGTGAGAGTACTCTGACCACCAGTATAATTCTTTGTGAGCGTTAATTAACTTTTTATTTTCCCGTTCATCGCTGCATTATACTGTCCGACACACTGAATACCTACGGGAGAAAAAATACAAAACAATTATACCGCAGCAACAATCCTTAACGACCAGACATTCGAGCAGCGGAATTACAAATGGCGCAAAATTATGAGGAGCTTCAAATAATCATTAAACATAAACGCGTAATGGTTTCCCATTCAAATGATAGCTCGTAGCAGTTAACTGCCTCCGTAATGTCTCAACACAATCTCTAGCAGAGAAAATTGTAACGTTTTAGCGGCGTATTAATGAGTTATTGCCTATTAAATATAACAAGAACACATTTCTTTATGGGGTGGACGTAAAGTTGAGCTCGGCTTAGTCTGTGTGCCCCATGAGCGCGTGGGCCGAGTTATACGAGTATCGTTGACTGAAACGAGCGCTTTGATTAATTACACTTATCCTAATAGCAGATTGAGTGGCGTTTTTAGCGGCACTGCGAGCAGGTGGATGAAGCATCGCTCTCTTATTGTGATTGATTGTTTACTGAGTACTGTCCTTGATTCTGACCGATGTTACCTAATACAGATTCAGAGATTGCAAGATTCTTAGACAGTAATTATGTTACGTTAAATTAGTTAGTTATGGTAAGTATGCAATTTAAAAAACAAAGATCGTTGACTGCCTCGGTGGTCTAAAGGTTGCAAGCGCGACTGCGGAGCATGAGGTCCTGGGTTCGATTCCCAGGTCGGGTAAAGTGTTTTTGGGTTTTTCCATCAGGAATTTCTCAGTAGCAGCCATGGAGTCTGAATTTGTGCCCGGTTGATGAAATTAAGCTCGGCCCCTATTATATGGGACTTAAAGATAACTGGCGAAATGTGGGTGTACTTTGCGGTACACCTCTGCCTAACCCTTCTGGGATTACAGGCGTGATATTATGTTAATACATAATCTGAGATTGCAAGATTCACGGACGATGTGTAAGATTTTTTCTAAATAAAACATTTAAAAAATATAAATATGTTTTTAGCTGTAAATTACAATTGGAGCTAGAAATATCGCGAACTTTTCATTTTACAAAAAATAGGGTTCGTTTTTATTTACATCACGGAAAAAGCTCTCAACTAGAAATAGCAGGATCTGAAATAAAATATGCTTTATTCGGTTCTAGGTAGCCGGCATATTCAGTTCGCGTTAAAAAGAAAATCGTTTACTGTCACAGTGAGTGCAAAATGAAGAAAAGGACTTATTCAGAGTTTTCGCTAAGTCGATAGCTGAGTGCGAAGAAACGTCAGCCCATTAGAAGATTTCAGTGATACATCTCATTTTTTTACGAAGAAAGAAAAAGTATTTTTCTTGGAAAGAAAATGCAGTTTTTTAAGTGGCGGTAGGAAACTAGCGATGGCTCATTTGTGTTGAGCTTTTAGAGTATTTAAGTACAAAATGTTTAAAAATCCTAAAGATTTACAAACCTCATTTACACGAGGCTTTTTTTTTTGTATTAATAAAAGTTGTAGCCTAGAAACCATGCATGCATGTTTATTTAGTGAGTTAGTTTATTTTACATTAATTAGTCCTTTTTTGTTGCAAAAAATTTGTTTTAATTATTCTACAGGGTGTAAGGGACAGCCCTCCGAAAACTGATGGGGTGAATTCAGTATTTCATATTAAGATGACCGGTACATGAAATTATTACAGGAACGTGATGGGAATCCAATAAATTTGATTTGTTTTATTTCCTCATACGCAATGTATCGTAAACGTAGCGAACGGCAAGCGCGATGGCGAGTTCGATGAATTCTGTAGCTAGGCAGGAAGTGAACAGCTGATTTCACGCGTCGTTTGTTAGAGTATTTCAACATCCATTGTTGGTTTTTTGATTTTAGCAGTATTGTTTACATAAATGGAGTACAGATAATGTAATTTTACATTGAAATAAAATAGTCGGACTCGCGCATGAAGGGTTCCGTAGGCGAGCCCGCTTTAGTTTTGAATTTATTTTTAATATTTGTTGTTATAGCTTTTTTATAGCTTTCACTGTTATCTATAGGCATAGAACTATTTTTTTCTAAATTTTCGGCTATTACAGCGGCTGCCTATCTGACTCCCACTACCCAGTTAGTACTGGGAATGCGGTAGCCCTTGGTAAGACTAGTTGTCAGAGTTTCGGGCCACTGACTATCTGTAACCACTGTACCAGCCGTAATGCATATTTATTTTGAGGATAACAATGTATTTTTGCGGCATAGTCTCTACAAAAAAGGTAACGAGTGCTATCTATGGCCTATATCATAAATAGCCATTCGCGAGTAATTGAAAATTCACGTGACAGTAGATATTGCTTACGGACAAAATTAAATTAAGTTTTTTTTATTGGAACATTGATAAATGGCCAGTATGTAAAATTGTTGTAAATCATTTCGATATGAAATGAAAATAGATGAATTACTTGCCACAATTTTTTATGAGTGGGTATATAGCAGCTAAGGTAGGTTCTCGGTACACAGTATTTGATATTATTATCTACAGTGCTACAAGAACCTTTTGATGCTCGAAAAATGTTCAAATAGGGGTCGTTGTGGTAAAAAAAAAAAATTGTGGAATAATTGTTTTATGAAATGAATTGAAAACCGTGGAGGCCCTGTGGTAGGTAACAAACTCAAACTCAAAGCATTTATACACTTTTGAATGTCAAAAAACAAAAAAAAAGTGAAGCTACAGTCACAGTCACAAGGCATAATAACTTGAGAAAGTACTGTAGCTGCACATTCCAAAGCGTAGATCTCTATGGAGAAGAATGGGCAAGAAACTCCATGAGCACTCTACTAACAGCAGTGACTTACTAGTTGAAAGACATGGTAATCATCATCCACAGCCCGACTTCACCCACTGCTAGGTAAAGGCCTCTCTTTGCTTGTGCCAAACTCCACGTTTTTGTGCCAGCCTAATCCAGGATATTCCCGCCATAGCCACAATGTCGTCTGCCCATCTTTTGGCGCATTACTTTATGTAATTTATTTAATCAACGGTCTAAACGGTCAAGAAAACATCTTGAGGAAATCGGCAGGTCTTTGACCGAAGTTCGAAAACATGTGACATGTACCAACCAGCTCTGGGCCCGCGTGGTGGATTATAGCCCATTCTCTCTCATAGTGAGGAGGCCTATGTCCCAGCAGTGGGAATGAAGAATTAATGATTGAGAAAACAAGATGGCGACGACAGTTCCAACTTTTGCCATGGGCATATATCATAATACAGCTTCTGTTTTCTGGATGTAAGTAAAGAAGTAAATTTCGCTCAATTGCTGAATATCGTAAAGAAAAATACACTGTTTTTTATTATTATTCGCTGATAGATACCTATGGGTATTCATAACACAGGCTTGTATATATAAGACGATGAGTTTCGTAGTCTTCAAAGCAATCTGGAATTACTTACATTCTCTAGGTCATTGTTATGTTAGGTTGAAGGTAGGCTCAGTACAAAAACCTCCTTTTTATTTTATGAAAATATTAAAAATATTATGATACGTTATAGATATCAATTCCATTACCTATAATGTTAAGTGTGGGAGTAGATTCGTTAGCTTCGAGCACGCGAACCGAACATTTGCAGTTAGCTACATGTCTTGTATGAAATTACTTACGAGGCTAGCTTTACTTTTTCAATCTGTTTATATTGGAAAGTGATTTTTTGTGTTAGATTTTCGTGCTGGTACATAGAAGGTACTTCGATGTAATTTCTATTTGTGGACTAGTCAGCAGGTCATCATCATTTGTCTAGCCTTTTCCCAACATGTTCAGCGTGGTCAGCTTCCAGTTTAACCGGATGCAGCTCAATACCAGTAATTTCTATGGAGCGACTGCCTTTCTGACCTCTAAAACCCAGCTACTGGGTAATACGATACCCCTTAGTAATACTGGACCAGTCAGCAGGTATTCTAAGTCCAAATAATTTTTAAATGAATTACCTGCTGGACTGGCTGGAATTTAAAGAAATGTTTGTTTGTAAAAAGACAAATAAGTTTACTTATAGAATCTCTTAACATTGAAAACGCCTGAAGATATTAAATCAAACATCTATTTTCCACGAATTCGAATACAAACTAACAAAAAAATCATCTACAATATTACAAGTCTGGAAAAAATACCTTCAGTTCTAAAAAAAATAAAGCGTCGTTACATAAAATTAGGAACAATTATTTTCGGTTAACGAACAGAGGCCCTAAGCACGAGTTTTAAAGTTTTTCGTAACGTAAATACGTCGATTTTTTAATTTAAAAATACTTTTCACCATTAATATTTTCATAATTTTAATTTATTAATATCTATAGATGATACCGATGGTGCTGGTTGAAAACAATTTGACTAAAATCATCATCTGCCTAGTTTTTTCCCAACTATGTTTGGATCGGCTTCCAGTGTAACCGGATACAGCTAATGAATACCAGTATTTTACATGGAGCGACCGCCTATCTGACTTCCACAACACAATTGGTACTGGGAAATAAGATATCCCTTGGTAAGACTGGTTGTCAGACTTTTCGAGCCACTGACTGACTGCCTGTAACGACTGTCAAAGATCTACAAATGACAGCCGGGACCAACGGCTTAACGTGCTTTCCGAGGCACGGAGGAAACTCGGTGTGTAATGGGTGGTATGTGGTGGATGGGTAGCGTTGGGTGTATATGTGATAATTGTATTGCCTATTCAACAATTTAATGTAAAGAAAAACGTCAAAATTCGTGCTAGGGCCTCAGGAGTATCCTGAGTATTACCCATACATATGTTTACACAAAAATAGAGGGTAGTCGAAGAAAATACTCGGACATTTATCACCGGCCTTGGGTAAGCCCTTTGCTTCGCCCGTCCAAATGTAAGTACATGAAATAAAATGATACCGTCGACTGCGGGTACTGATATAAGAAAAGTTTAAATATATTTTTTTCAGTTTTTTATTAAGTTTCCAGAGTTAAAAGTCGTTGTGGTGGAAGTTTCTTGGTTTTCTTCGACAGATGCTGGTTATGCTCGCTAACGATGATCCTACTTACGTAGCGTTTGCAACAAGGAATGTAATTACGATTTTTTTGTTAGTAGTTGCAGGAAAGTTCTTGATCCGAGTTATATACATGGTGGAAGGAACAGCGATGCATCAACGCTTACCGCGTATTCAATACATCATTCTACAACAGCATTTTACTGAATACACATGATGGTATATACGGTACTTGTAACAATTTTTTTCATTTTATGTTTTCTGTCTATCTGTTTGTTCCGGCTTATCTCCGAAACGGCTGGAACAATTTCGACGAGACTTTTACTAGCAGATAGATGATGTTATAAGGAGTAACAAAGGGTTACTTTTATTTTAGAAAAAAGGTTAAGATTCAAATAGAGAAGTAATATTTTTATAATAATTTCACGCGGTCGAAGGTCGCGGGCAACAGCTAGTTGGTAATAAAAAAAATCTGCATTTTCCTACAAAAGTGCAATACCTACACGGTCAAAATGTATGGAACGGCTGAATTACAAAAAAAAAAACGACAAACAAATTCATATGAATTTCAGAAAATGTACTGAATACGTGGTTAGATATGATCTTGATGGGGTAAATACTCCGTATAGGCATACCAGCTCTCTTGCAGTGTATGTTACAGCTATACATCAATGGTTGTGTTTAACCCCTTACCCATTTTCAGTACCACGAAACTTCAACAAATCTCAGAAAACCATAACGTATAATATTCAACCAATTAACAAAGCGACATCTGTGCAGCTATAATAGCCTTAAATACCAGTAATTGATATACATAGTTATAGCGACCAACAAAGATTTGGCCAGTTTCCATCTTATGAAATGGTAAAACAATTAAAAGTTTCGCCGCGCCGAGCTTATGACCAACTTTTAAAGACTTTAAAAACATGTTGTGCTTACAATCAAGTTTTCCTTTGTGGGCACTAATTAGTAAGATCACGTTTTGTAAAGGGTTATGGTGTTCATGATCTTTAAGATATTTAATATCTCAAATATTAAAGGAATTTTCGTCTTTTGAATTTATTTTCTTAAATCTTTTGAGTTCTAAATACATAGTGAATTCTAGATTTTATTTATTAAAACTTTATGCACATAATGTACAAAGGCGGACTTAGTGCCTCGGGCATTTTCTACCAGTCTACCTTAGGGTCAGGGTGATGCAGAGACAAAACAGTAGGTGCAATAGTACAGAAAATTTCCAAGAATAAAATATAATAATAAATACATACAGGGTGTAAACAGACCCTTCACGAAGCCGTTAACCAAGCATTCTGTACATCAAACTAAGTAACCCTACACAAAAATTATTGCTGGAAAATGACTTTTTTTTTTGGGGTGAAAAATAACCTTTTACGGTAAAACCCAATGAAACGCATTAAAAACATTGTGCTTATGGATGCATTGAATAGTAAACGGATCATAGAGGTATTTAAAGTAAAGTTATACCTTAAAAAATTGTATTTAAAAAAAAAGTTGGAACTTTGACCCCCTATAACTCAGTAACTAGAAGGTTCCCAGGTATGGTCTAGAACAAAAAAATGATCGCAATAGCGGGGAGAACAAGTGCCTTTCGGCTTCGTCAAGGGTCTATTTACACCGTTTATATACATACATACAAACAAAATATACAAAGCAAAGAGAGATAAAAATACATAGATGAAGAAAAACAACAAATTAATTGTGGGACGAGTCTGCCAACTTCTTACGTAAGTGTTCGCGAGTTTTTACCTTGAATGTGAACCGACTGGTAGTGGCCGTCCTGATATTCTGAGGGGGCGCATTCCAAAGGAAAACCGCCTGGACAAGAAAATAAATTTTAAGGTTATGCAAATAATGCCGACTATAAAAATACTAGAAAAGGACACGGAGTAAATTTAAAAGAGGTGCATCAATGTCTTTTTTACAATCCATGGACTAGTGTTAGTTTAAACTACCAATATAGAGATAACATTCCTATCACAATATTGTCCTTTTTAAACCAAAGGTTGACTGGTAGAGAATGCCTTGCAGTATTAAGTCCGTCTATGTACCACTATTAGACATGAAGTTAAAATAAATAAATAAACATTTTTTCTATTATCTTCAAAACCGGCAACGTCTTATTTACAAACCCAAGAAATATTGAACTACTAAAAGCGAAAACGCAAACGAAATAGCCAACAATATCCAGCGCCGAATAAAACACAAAATATATAGGAAAACTTGACTCCAGCGCTTTTAATTTAAAAGTTTAGCACTGAAATCAAATATAAAGTGGACAAGTTAAATTACTAAGGTATTCCTGTGGAGTCAAATAGTTGGTTGAAATGGGGAGCGGCCAGCGCTGGGCTTTGTGACCGGACTGAGCGTTGCCGAGTGTTTTAGCCACACTCCGGGTTCGAGGGCCCTCGCCCCCACGGCCGCGCTCAACGACACTTCACTCCTGTTACTCGATTAACCCAAGTTATTAGTGCTATCAGCTTTTGTTTCAGCGTAAAGATTATCTCGTATCAATTAGTGGGCATTACGAGGGATTATTACGTGCCGAATTGTATGGGAAGCAGTTGTGTGGCGCGATAATTAATTTAATACGAGCACGGTTAGTGCGTGTTTAGTTATTAGCTTTAGATTAGGTTGGCTGCAGACTGGTTGATCGATAGTGTTTGCTATTGATAATGGGTTTAAGTAATCGGGTTGGTTTATATAATGAAACATACGTCTATATCAATCGAGTAGATAGTTCAACAGGAAACCAGGATGGCAACCAACCGTTTATCCTTTAAAATTAAAGGTCGGGAGCATATTCGCAAGAAGCTGGTATGTAGTATCTTCACGTAGCATATAAATTATTATTTCACGTTAAAATATTATTTCACGTTGTTTTTTTATTTGTTTTAATATACTCACATATATATAGTTATTTATTTATTTGCATATGTATATACGAGTAGGTACATACATATTATAAGATATATATTATATTTATAGTTTTATTTATAATTGGCATTTGTTATCTTTGTATTAAATAAATATAACGTCCACAATTTTCTCAATAGCACCTACAGTTTGTACAGGTAGAGAATGCCATTGGCATTGGCAAGTCCACCTCTGTACATTATGTGTGCTTTAAGGTTTAAATAAATAAATACTGTTGTACAATGCCAAACATCATTACAAAAAAACCAATACCCCAACCAAGTTACCACAGACCTACCACTTCGTACAATATGCCGAAAACGTCAAACATCTCGGCACCACCCGCTCAACTTGGCCCCCTTGAAACTCGGCCTTTTGGCAAATTATTCATCCGATGACCTGCGGAGAGTGACCCGTCCTTTCGGATGATTAGTCGAAAACTAATTGATTCCTCGGTCACGGAGACCGGTATCGGGCATAGAATAAGAATGAGACGATTGTTGGAGAATAGAAGCGACACTTGACAACGCGATTAGGCTTGTATGGACCTGGGGCAGCACAAAATTGAGGCGGTAAGTTATAAGAACTTGTGATGGGGTTACCTCGCAACTTTCCATGGGATCTACAATGTAGAGACATGATTAAAAAGTAATAAAAGGTTAAGGTACTAGGATTTTACAAAATTATAGTAGCATGTTCAGGTATGTGTAGTGTTTGTGTGTGTGTGGAGGGGGGGGGAGGGGTATATGGGGTATATGAGTGTGAGTAGGTGTGTGTGTGTGTGTTAATGATTGATTGATTCAAATAAGTTATGATTGGGTTCAGGTTTGTCTTTAACAAATTCTGGTTAATAAAAGTTCAGTTTCTTGGTAAGTTTGTGATTTTAATCATTTACTCCATTTACTCTAAGGAATCAAAATTCACTTCTACACAGATTTCTTAGTCTATGGCGTCAGTCCCGCTAATACCTCGTGAGTGCTTCTTCACGGACGGCTCAACTCGCGGTTTTGTCCTGTTTAAAGTGTGGCCGTTGACGTGATTTGGGTCCCTTTGACTTTATCGTGATCGACATCGTTTAGCAAACTCGTGGCGGACTGTTGCCAGTTCTCTTTTGTTTTTCTTTTTAGGAAAGTCTGCGTTAGTGAGGTCTCAATCGAGTGGTAGTGACTGTATCAATTTATGGTTATTAGAAAGACATGCAATGCAGAGTTGACAGTTTTGTTGGTAAAATAGATTAAAGTAGAAGCATAAGCATAACCTAAATAATCTAATATCAATTGTTGTTGATATTAGATTATACTAGCTTATGCTCGTGCCCGCGGCTTTGCCCGCGTGGAGTTCCGTGATTGTCCCACGGAATCGTACTACCGGGATAAAAAGTATCCTATGTGTTAATCCAGGTTATAAACTATCTGTGTGCCATATTTTATCCAAATCCGGTCAATAGTTTTTGCGTGAAAGAGTAACAAACATCTATCTATCCATCCATCCTCACAAACTTTCGCATTTGTAATATTAGTAGGATTTTATTGAGGAAGACAATTTGCGTAGTCAAACTTACCAGTAGTGGAGGTTACACACAACAACTAATATTTGTAAAAGTGTAATCGTTACAAGAATTTGAACTCTTGCAAGAATTTGAACCTGCGATCTTAAGGGGTCATTTTTAACCCCTTACTTTGTTTTTACCTTTTAGCTTTGTTTTATTAATATTCTTTTAAATAACAATAACATTTTATCATAAAAAGTAATTATAAATTTCTTAGTACCTGTCCAAGCTCTTTGTTTCAATATTTTTATTTTCTCAGAGTTCTCAGACAATACCGATAGAAGCAAAAGCTTATTATGAAGTTATTATGTCTTTGAATACGTTTGATATTGTTTGTGTCAATATTTTATAGTGCTACTTTGATTAATTTTAATTTTCTAAAATATGTTGTTTCAGACAAATTAATTATAATAAATTAATAGTTATTAGGACATGCTAATAAAAAGTGTTCTGAGGGCATAGAATGAGTTAAATTATTTTAGAGAGAACGCTCGAAAAAGGTCAAAAATGTATTGGAATGACGCAAGATACCGAAAAGTATATTTCATTGGGAAAATTAACTGTGAAACTAATGGCGCTAGCGTAGCTGGTTCCAAGCATGGGCATTGGTTAGCGACATAACATGTACTGGTGTTGATTTTGACATATTAGGACTTATTCAAATCGTTTTATTTATATTTTTATGTATGACACCACTTGATTTTATTTATTTATGTACAAATCTAATATATTTTTAAATATTCCTTAAAAAAAACAATATAAAAAACATTTGAAAAATAAAAAAAATGTAGCCCACCGGTATCGGGAACAGGGTCCAAGCTACCGGCGGTCAGGGCTCCAGAGAGAGGTACCTCCTAACAATATGAGCCGCGTCTACGAGTACCGCTGATAATAATACGTAATATGGTTATTATTAGCATTTAAGGTTTTGCTAAAAAACTGTAAGTTTATAATGTATTTCTTAATAAGTAAATTAGTTAAAAATCTATTAATGTCATTTTATATTTCAGAATAGCTTGACCTCATTGGTCGGATTGAGACCTAGCTATGGTCGCGCCATCTACTATTAGTTTTTAACGGTCTTCCCGATTATTGAAAAGTCTTCGTAGAAATAGGAGTAATAAGGAATGTTTTGAAAGTGATTGCCTTTTCGTTACTGACAGATATAAACACAGGGTAAGTACAGAAGTCACCTCCTTCTGCGAAGCAGTCATGCTAGCGAAGGAGGTGGCGGGACGTGAGAGGGAGAGAATCTCACGTCCCAGCCGCCGCGGGCGAAGCACCGGGCGTCGGGGGCCACGTGGTGGCTCCCGGCCACCGTAGGCGCGGGCCTGTGGACGGTGAGTAATGGGTTAGCTCACCGTCCGTCCGTCTTATGACGACAGGCCGTGTCGACGGCGCGTTCGTGTTCCACGCGCGCCTCAAAGAGATGTCAGCAACCAAGAAGGGGCCCGCAAGGGCCGATGCCTGCCGGGGCTGCGGGACTGTTCGAAAGAGATACCGTGGCCCTGGAACACAAAGGGCAATGAAGGAACATGGATGGGTTTTAGTCAGTAAGAGTCTGACACTCCCTCCCACTCCACCCAGAGCGGGAGAAGTCATTTGATGATTTCCCATCCGTAAAAAAAAAAAAAAAAAAAAGTACAGAAATCTCATAACATGAACATAACATAACATCATGTCTGTGATCCACGAAAGGTTAGTACCTAATAGCACACCAACATTTCACCAATTATGTTTAAGTCCCATATGATGGGGAGCGACCCTATTGCCATAGACCGCGCCCAAATCCAAGCTCCGTGGCTGTTACAGAGAAATTCCTAATGGAAAAACCCAATGACACCCAGCCCAACCTAGGAATCGAACCTGGGACCTCATGCTCAGCAGTCACTTCTTGCGATCACTAGACCACCGAGGCAGATTTTTTATTTATTTATTTAAACTTCATGTACAAAAGTGGTACATAGGCGGTTTTTAAATGTTATTTCATAATTATTTCTATTTGAACTACTAAGCGAACAACGCTAAGTATGGTTTTTATTTATAAAGGCAAATAACTATTTGTTATGACATTTTTTTAAGAGAAAGGATATTTCGCCACTTACTCCAATCTATTAACAGGACCCACAGACAATCACATTTTTTCACTAGACATCGATACAGCAAAACCAACAGTATTAGAAATAGGAACGATGTAACAAACGGTAACAAATGTCAGTATAGCGTGCCGACGTAGCGATCTATCAGCGCTTATCGCCCGGATCTATCATACGGCGCCCTAGGACGAACTTCACTCGTTGTGGAGCCCTAATGCCCTGGATACTTGAATCAATCCGTTGACCAGAATAAGGACGAGAGAATTGGTGATTAATCAGTGATTATATTTAGGAGCTCGTGGCTAAATAATAACAGCTGCTCGAGTCGATCTATTGGTTAAGCCGCGCTTGCCAACGTTGGCCCGTGGATGGCTGACCGCCCATTACATAGCGAGTTTCCTCTGTGCCTCTTGGTCCCGGCTGTCATTTGTAGATCTTTGACAGTCGTTACAGGTAGTCAGTGGCCTGAAAGTCTGGCAACCAGTCTTACCAAAAGGGTATCGGTATTACCCGGTACTAACTGGTTTGTGGAGGTCGGATAGGCAGTCACTCCATGTAAAATAATGGTGTTTAGCTAAATCTGGTAAGACTGGAAGCTGACCTCAGACAGGTAGACAAGCGAGCAGGAATTAAAGCTTATTGAAAATTTCACTTACGCTAGGCGCCATCTTAATGACTTCCTAAATAAAAGCGCTCTGTTGGATTCAATTTTCAGTGTTGAGCCTATCGTTGTAAATCTACAAGCACTCTTTTAATTAGTTACTATTTTTGTGGCCTCTAATCATTTAAGTAGGTTAAGTATGTACCTACGACCTTGTCATACAATAACCTATTTGCTATACAACAATATCAAGAATTTGTGTATTTTATTCGGTAGTCGTACCCGACTACTGAATAAAATGTAGCCAATATTACCCGGGCTAAGGAATAAGGAATCAATTGACACCTTATTCATCAAAATCAGTTGAATAATTTAGGCGCCTCGGAGGATCATACGTAAATACTTACACCGACATAATACATAGACTGCTAAGATCAGCCGTAGTCGGGTAAAAACAGCCGAAACGTATTCCAATAGATTTCCTTAAATAACTCACAAAATCATGCGTCAAGAGAGATCTCAACTAAGTTCGTAATAAATAAAGTTAACCTAACCTAACCTAACCGCCAAATATGAAATAATACTTTAATGATAATAATTAATGTAACAAGCAATCTCAATCCTACGCTAATTAGACGTGGCCAATCACATTTCATTAACTGTTAGGTAACTTTATTGAAGGGTTCTAAATAAATGATCCGGCCGAGTGGCGCTACATTCGGGCGCTAAGAATTAGCCATTGATTTCCTTAGGAAGTATAAAGCGAGGTCGGCGGTGAGCAACATTTCCCGGTGTGCCCCGTCCCTGCCCGGACGCTCTCAGCGTTTAAAGGTCCCCCTAACGAGCGATAAAATTCCCCCGAATTCCTTTTTAACTGCAAGAGAAGTTTACCTGCGGGTGGGTAAATACGAACCCACATTTGGTCGCTGAATTGTGATTCACAATCTGTAAATAACAAGAAGGAAATTCAGTTTATTCAAAGACTGTTCACTGTTACGTGTAATTGGAGGGAGGGGTGAAGGTCTTATTAGAATCAACCATAATTGAATACACATACAGCGCCACTTTGAAACGGAATGCTCATTTTTTGCAAGTAAGCGCTTCGCTGTCTTTGTTCGAATGAGAAATACGAGGAATTAATTAAGTCTTGTGATCGTACTGTTACTCTGTTGTCGGTATCCAATTAGAATATTCATTTGGAAATGTTTGTATTCAATAAATTGTGGATGCACTCTAAATCACGTAGATTAAGTGCGATGCGCTAACAGAGCATGTGAACGAAACTCGTGCGACAAGTGTGGCGTCACGGTTGAACAAATTGATGTTCCTAATGGCAGCCATTACAGACATTGTGTGCGCTCGATCGAACATAAAGGTCGACGAGTCTTCCCTCCTCCCGCCACTCCACGCGGGATCAGCTTCTAAAGAAAAAAGTATGAAAGCCGATATTCATAAATTTGAGAAAAGCTATGCGATTTGAAAAACCCATTTCGCAAACCCCGTGTTGCTTATTTATTCGATTTAGTCCGATTCAATTTTATAAATAAAACTTTTTAACATTTCTAGCTAGTCCCTGTCGTAGTACAGAGAAGATAATCTCTGTTCACGCGGTGTTGATTAAAATTCCCTATATTCGTTTTTCCAACCCACTTTCTTCGTTCAGGTATGATAATTTGTGCTCAACGTGTTCAGGTTAAGCCGCCTTTTGTGTTACAAATGAGACGAAGCCGCGAGCGACGACATCTACTTATCTAATAACCGTCAGAACGTGTATGTTACAGTAAGCCAGGAGCCACTGCTGGCGGTGACGGCTTACGTCGATGATACTTAATACAACTAATTTAAGTTTAGTGAAGTTTTGTGACAACAGTGAACAGTGCCGCGCTCAGTAAAACGAAAGCCTTGTTTAGCTTCGAGCCAAGACATAAAAGTTATCTTGAAAAGTCGGCAGCCGCAACAAACTTAGCAACTGTCTTCAGGTAGGATAAGGGAAACTCGATTAAGGAGAAGAAAAAGTAATTCGGGGCAGAAAGAAGAGTTCACCGAGCACAAGTTTAATTAAGCATCGGCGACGACAGATGAACGAGACACATATTGACACAACAACTTTCTTCTAATTAGAACATCTACCGCACTATTCATTTAAATTCACTGACGTAGTTCTGAGATCAAACCAAATAAACCCATCTAATCTGAGAACCGCGTTATAACATTTCCATTCTATAGTCAACAGTTTTTAATATAAAAACTTCCGGCGAGCATCGTGGAAGGTCCTCGTCGAAATAGCCTGTAATATCGAGCGAAGTTAAACGCAGAACAATCTGCTAGTAAGCTCATAAAAATCATAGGAATCCTTCGAATAAAAAAGCAGTTTGAAACAAGAAAACCGAGTGCAACCACAAGAACCTTTTTGTTTCCGTCCGTGGTTTGGGAAGTTATTTAAAGTGAATAAGAAACAAGGCTTCAGATCTCTCGGCGTTCGCAATAGTTGGACATCATTGTACTTGCTAGACTTCAGTCTTGTTAAGTAGCCCTCCACAATTTGGTTTCGCTGAAGTATGTTCCTAGGTATTTTGGTAGGAGTGGTCGTTAGCATTTTGTTGTCTGTATTTCGACGTATGTTTCTGTTGTGTGCTAAACTTATACGGTCGTGTTTGCTTCGACCATTGCTCGTATTTCCCAGTGCGAAGGAGTACCTAAGTACAATTTTCGGGATTCTCTGTCACGAAATATTATGCCTCGGTTTTGTACGCGTTGAATAGATGACCCATATTTCTTAGTCAGTGCTGCGGATATAACATAGAATTTAACACCTACTTTATTTGTCAGCACATAAATATACGTCTTACGTTATCTGCATATTATACGGTCCAATATTTGTGAATAAAATGATGAAATAATAAAATTTAACCACGTGGAAATTCCGCATCAGAAGTACGTGATAAAAACAAATAATAATAAAAACGGCATTACGGGGGTCGTCTGTCCCCATTGTTATTTTTTGTGACGTCAATGGGAAGGGTTATCAATTCGTTTCTTATGTATTTTTTATGTTTGTTTGGTCATATTGCGAGCTGCATATTATTCGAAGCATAATATTTTTAATATATTTTTTATGTTATATTAACAACAAAACGATGTGATTGTTCTGTGTTTGTTTTACGACCTGTACGAACGGTATTCGTATTGAAATAGAGACGTTCATTACTATTGTTGGAAAAAAATATGAAAAAATACAGTCTGCTGCATGTGCAAGGTATAGAATGAACGTATTATTTATATTAATTGGGAACTGCTTCGTTGGTCTAGTGGTCGCAAACACAACTGCTGAGCATGAGGTCCTGGATTCGATTCCCGGGTAGGGCAAAGTGTTACTGGGTTTTTCCATCAGGAATTTCTCAGAAGCAGCCACGGAGTCTGAATTTGTCCACGGTTGATAGCAATAGGCTCGCCCCCTATTACATGGGACTTAGAACATAATTCGTGAAATGTGGGTATACTATTTGGTACATACACTCTGCCTAACCCTTTGGGGATTACAGGCGTGATGTTATGTTATGTTCTCTATAACTTTATGCACTATTAAATGACCCACAGCACCCGTAAACGTAGTCAACGTCTTCCAATATCGATCCCCCATTGTCTGCTCCATAGTAATTGCACCAGTAATATCGTGGGTACCCAGTTACCCACGGCAAGTGGACAGCTTTAGGTAGTCGGTGGTGCAGTTGGGTCCTATTTGTGAGTTCGGCTGACTTGCCCCAACTCGCCCCATTCGGGTCAGGAAGCTTGTTAGCGCGACTTCTGCGGTTTTCGACTAGATAACATTGTGTTAAAGATTTAAACTATCTGCTACAGCGCGGATCCGCTTTTGTGAACTTTGCTTACGTAAGTAAGATACCTATTTTAGTTAGTTTTCAATGGAACAAAGAACGGAAAAGTTACTTGTACTTGTTTAATTAGTGGGCTGAACTATTGTTGTCGAGTTTCAGTTGTAAGTTTGAAAACATTTTTTGAGAAAAGATTAATTACAAACGCTGTTTAAGGCTTTCACGGTTTACAACTAAACTTATACTATCACTTACGGGATATCTTCCGTGATTGTCCATTATTTCGAAATATCGGGAGCTCAAAATAATGAATAATCACGGAAGATATCCCGTAAGTGACAGTATAAGTTTAGATTAATTACAATTGATGATGACTCAAATTTAGGCATTTAGATAGGCAGTTGCTCCATGTAAAATACTGGTATTTAGCTGCAGCCGGTTAGACTTGAAGCCGACCCCAACATAGTTGGGAAAAGGCTAGGCAGATGATGATGACTCAAAATTCATGTTAAAACAAAGAACACCATTTTTTTTTTCGGATGCGAAATCATCAAATGACCCTCCCCCCACTATGGGTGGAGTGGAAGGGAGTGTCAGACTTTTACTGACTAAACCCCATCCATGTTCCTTCTTTACCCGTTGTGTTCCAGGGCCGCGGTATCTCTTTCGGACAGTCCCGCAACCCCGAGGAACACCATTAGACTGTAATAGTTATTTACCGATAATAGTGCAGGTCCATTTATCTTTATCTTAATAATATTATCTTAATATAAAGTTGGGGTCATTAACTAACATTTTATGCGAATATCAGTTAAAATTAACTCCGTTTTATAATCTACTGAATCTGCACAACAAATTGCAGTATCGAAAATCGTTTTTAGACGTTCACCATAAAACTGTAATTGAGATTTGAGTCCCTCCGATTTGACGACACACTCAAACAGAATGGGATCCGGAAACAAACATTAACGACATTAAGATGACTCTGTTAATATAAAGTGCGAGATTTCAACATTTTATGGGTACACACGTAGGTAAGCTGTACAGTCAAGCGCAATGAAATGTATATGTTACGGCTAATAGCCGAAGTAAGGTTACACCTAGTTCTAGCCGGCTATACCTAGTAGCGGCCGGTAACAGTTTGTTATAATGCAACCAATTTGGATGTTCGCGTTTTCGTTGGTCGGTGTGTCCTAGCAATAAAAAGGATAATTACCGGCCGCACCTAGGTATAGCCGGCTAGAATTAGGTGTAACCTTAGTTCGATTTTTAGCCGTAATATATACACTTAGCAAAATTCATAAGCGATTTTCTTGTGAAATAACGTGAAATATACTTTCAGAATCAGAATCAGAATCAGAATCAGAATTTTTATTTGTGAAACATAGGTATTTACATAAAGGTCTTAAGTTATATATTATTATGGGCGCTATGTTTTGCCGTGAAGGCATACAAATATTATTTAAAATAAAAGCAAACAGTGAAACAAAACACAAAAAAATAAAATAAACGGCAAAATAAACAAAATTAAACACTTTCAAGAACATAAACAAAAAAATAAAAACTATTTTAAATTTAACCTATAAAGAGAAACAGACTTAAAAATATTTAAAAATTATATCAAACGTTTATTGCACACAAAATGTTAAAAATTATCATTTAGAAAATCTTCTACAGTATAATAACATTTTTCTATTAACAGCGAGTATAAACTTTGAAATAACATAACATCGTCACATAACATCACGCCTGTAATCCCCGAAGGGTTAGGCAGAGGTGTACCTAATAGTACCCCCACATTTCGCCAGTTATGTTAAGTCCCATGTAATGAGAAGCGAGCCTATTGCCATCAACCGTGCGCAAATCCAGACTCGTGGCTGTTACTGAGAAATTCCTGGTAGAAAAACCCAAGTGATTACGTACTTTGAAATAAGACTAAAAAAATATAATATTCGTGAAAACATAAAACAGTAATCAATACAGTAGCAGAAAATCGCTTTTTGCTAAGTGTTTACATTTCATTGCTCGTGACTGTACTACGGTACCCTGCCTTAAAACGAACATGGAGTCCTAGAAACAGATTGTCAAACAGTCATGAGTGACGGAGACGAAGCTCTACAAAGCCGAACTTTTCTAAAGCCCGATGTCATAATAACCTCGCGTACTGTACGAGAATTTGCAAATGGCCGTTTTACGATTGCAAAACTCGTTTCGAATACGTTTTAGAACTGAAATAAAAAATGTTGACGAAATAAATTTAGTTATACTGCGCTCGCTTGTTTACAGTTTTTATGGCGTCCTTTTGCAACCATGTTGGATGAAGAATGAAGAATTTGTTGCATTTTGCGTTTTATTAAAATTGGTAGCTTTTTTAATTGCCCTTTGTTTGGGGAGGTATCCAGTCTCCATCAGATCAGGCCAATAGGTAAATATTAAATAATGTATCTAAATAGCAAAACGATACGATACTCATTCTCAACTTCGTTAATATTTATTAAGACCTAAAATCCTCTTTTGGAGTATTAGTTTTAAACACTTGCGTGGTTACATAATCGTAAAATATAAATTCGGACCCTTGGAGCCCGAGGCGCGTGTTACTTGTTTATTTCGCTTAGAGCTACGGCGTAGCTAGGTCCGTGCTTTGCCGTAACTAGGTCCTTGCTACGCTGTTACTAGGTTCTTGCTACGCCGTAGCTAGATCCGTGCTACGCCGTAGCTTGATCTGTGCTACGACCGTGTAGTATACGCCTTTAAACTGATTTAGGATGCTCTTTTTGTGAGTTTATTCGTTTTTTTCAGGTTGTCATTGCCTTAAAAGGCAGTATTCTCGTAATGTAAGCAAGTTTATAGGAAAATGAACTCACAACATACATAGTAGCCGTGTAAAGTGAACTAATACCGACGACACTAGGAAAATTAGCAAAAGTTAACAGAAAAGCTATAAAATAACTTATTAATTAAAAACGCTATAAAGTACTGAATTATGGATCTAAAATGTGCTGCACTTTGTATTTAAAGTGGAACTTTACTAAAGTTCAATTTTTAATTGGTCGGCGCTAGTTCTTTACCTACCTTTATTAATTTGCTAGTGCAAACGTCGGAGATCGAAAAAATAGACGAGAGAACCTTTTACTCTATGGTAATTGCATTTTTGAACACGTAGTACCCATCTAGATTTAATTTAGTTCAGATTTACTTTGTTAGTGTTCTCAGGAGTTCTGAAGGAAAGGAATTGTTCGTCTTGCATTTTGTTGCAGGAGTCGCGTTATCAACGTTTCATGGCTCGAATATCAGATCAGATCACTTTAAGTATCGTTCAATTGTTTATGAATTGAAAATACAACTTTTAATTTCAAACAAAATTCGCGTTCACAAGCTCGCTATATTATTGCACTTTGTATGTCATCACCTGCCTAGTCTGCCTTGTCCCAACTGTATTGGTACCACCTGTCCATGCAAGGTCCAGAATAGTATGTCTGTTATCAGTGCTAGCTCATAAGTACCTATAAATAGCTGGGCTTTCTCCTCAAACTTGAGACTTAACGTCGTCGAAGGCGACACGTGTGGGAAAACAGTAAACACTATAGAACATCTCGACCGAACCCTCTGAGAATAAGGGTGATGACACACTTTCTACAATCTTCCCGTAAGAGGCACTTACATAAAATATGTAGGTGTCAAATTGAGCGGATTAATTTTATTTATAAGCCTACTTAAGTAATAAGGGACGCCTTAAGGACGGCTTGCGGCCTTCTAACGTATTTAGAAGGGGAATGGAGCGTAAATGGTCAGATCCCATGTTTTATTTACATACCCACTTTTATGTACACTTCAGGGCTCATGAGCAGCCTCGAGGTACCTCGATACATTGTCTTGGGGCTGGTCCTTTGATGTCAGATGACGTTACGACATGTCAAGGCGAGCCATGTCAAATAATAGATAAAAGAACCACTAAAGCGGCCGTAAGCCTCTCCGCAAGTGAAATTGTATGGTTCAGGGGGCTGGGTCGATGTGAACTTCACCTTTTTTTCCTCTTGGTTTACTGAAATAATCATTTCCGAGCTATTTTTATACCTTTGTTGCGAGTAATAGTTCTGTCACTGTACAATTTTGTCGACTACTTCCCTGTTATAATGGCAGGGATTACTGTGTTATGGTTTATAAATACATGGTGTAGTCACAAATATTCGTTCGTTATATCAAATAATTACGATGAAATATTTTACGGTCATAATATGTAGGTCTACCATATTATTTAACAGTCTGTAAGTGTTTATATGGCGAGATGGGCAGACGACATTGTTGCTATTGCGGACATATCCTGGATGAGGCTGGCACAAGAGCGTGGAGCTTGGCGCAAGCAAAGAGAGGCCAATACCCAGCAGTGGGTGAAGTGGGACTGTGGATGATGATGATGATGAAGTGTTTATATGGGTGACCAAATACATTACAATTAAAGTAATATGAATGAATGTAATGGCTGTGAATAATTATTTACAAAGAGGACATTACCTCGTACCTACCCCCTCTTTTTAAATTTGTTAAGAGTCTCGATAAACTGAAATTAATAAATAGGATCGGGTCTGGCTGAAGACTACTTTCACGTAACTCCTTTACCTGATTAGACAGAAACAGTATAACCCTGTCTCTTTCTAATTAAACACAAATAGAGCTCACTCATCTGTCACTAAACGGCGTACCTGAATCAAGAATCCGTCCCTCATAAGATGTGTACAAAGTACGCGCCACAAACGGCTGCTAAGCGCTGTTTGCGCTGGGGAGCGCTTAAAGCGACACAAGATCACGCTGAATGTTGCAGAGGGCTAATTCGCGACACAGTGTACTTAATTACTCATATGAGTTTGCTTAAGTATTTTTAATGGAGTTGGGAGTTGTTTTGTTTAAATTAAATGGGAATTTGTGTCGGATTGTTGTTGTGAGAGCAGCTGTTGGTCGTGAAATTGTACTAGTGTTTTATTTTTAATGGTACACTTTAACTATACGTTTTCTAAAATTCATCATCTTCCTAGCCTTTTCCCAACTGTATTGGGGTCGGCTTCCTGTCTAACCGGATGCAGCTGAATACCAGTATTTTACATGGAGCGACTGCCTATCTGACCTCCATAACCCATTACCCAGTACCAACGTACTGGGTAATATGATACCCCTTGGTAAGATTGGTTGTCAGACTTTTTGGGCCACTGACTACCTAACGACTATCAAAGATCTAAAAATGACACCCGGGATCAACGGCTTAACGTAGTTTCCGAGGCACAGAGGAAACTCGGTATGTAATGGGTCATCCATCCACGGACCAACATTGCAAGCACGGTTTAACTTAAAGATCTACCCAAGCCGCTATTATTTTGTCAATTGTATCGAGAAAATAGTCAACAAAGAAAACACGAGATCGTCAAGACTACGAGTTTAAATTGAAAATCGCCTTCCTATCTTTTGATTTTAAAACTCGACAGCTTTTATAAAATGTAATTTCCTTGTCCTATTTCAATTGTCCGAGTACATGAACTCCCGACATTGTTATTGTACCAAATGACCGACAAACATGTTAGAACGAGTTTAAAGCTGTAAGCGGTGCACCGCAAGCAGCGGCCAAGCCTCTCTGTGTTTATTTAGGTCTCTTCCTTTTATTATATTTTCGTTTGCAAGGGTCCTACAGTACCTTCTGTAATAAAAATAACTCTTTGAGGGAAATCTTTCATTTGTTGAACTGATATAATGTACCTAGTGTTTTTATTTCATTATGTCATTTAGTCTTGTTGGTGCCGTTCAGGGACTTTTTGACAAAAAAAATCTCAGTTGATACTCTTGATCTCTTGATCTCTTGATGATCTCTCTGCTGATATATTTATTTTTATTTTTATATAAGTTAAGACATGTGCCTAACAATGAAAGTTGTGCCGGTACGACAGAAGAAGGTGAAGCACATACTTACGTTTTTAAACTGACTATACTGAACAATACGAACAGACACACGTTGATAACAAAAGTACCAATTATGTATCTATCATGTTTCACAAAGTATTCCAAGATGGTTTGAAAGCGAAATTAACACATTTCTTTTCGTACAAGCTTTGATATTAAATAAACAAAGATATCAATTTGTAGACGTTTTCAACAGGATTAAGATATAACAAGAACAATTTGAGTATAATCAAGGGTGATGGTCGTACAAAAGCCTTTTGTGCCCGGGGATAATCCGTCAAGCATTCCGTTTTATATATACGGAGTATGAATACCTTCGAACCCAAATAATTACCTTTTATTCGGGAGTATACTTTGTGAATTATGCCGTAATTGTAAGCAGCTTGGATTATTATTTTTGTGAGGGTTTGTTTTTTAGGATAATGGTCTTTGATTAAATATGGCAGCCGAAAATGTTGATAGGTTCCTCGTATATTTTATAGGACGTAATAGCGTGCCTAAATCTCAGCCTTCTTTATCCTCGGCACACTATCCTTGAAGTTATTGCGGTAGTTATTTCTTGAGGATTTATGAAGTTTTTTTGTACTTTTTGGTATAAGAAATTCGAACCTCTGAAGTCACTTACTAATATCGAGGAAAAAGTAGAAGAAATGGGTATGCAGTGTGCTGTAGAATATATTAATATTATTTTGAGAGAATAGGCTCTGCTCTGCTTGTATAACCGAAAACATGATCACTAATCGGTCTCCCAAATACGGAATTAAAAGTAGGTGTACCACTGAAATTTCAACCATAGAACGTGCAGATTTTATGTGTTTCTATATTATGGTGTGTGCTTTCACTGCATTCTAGTGGTCAGGAAGTGTTTGAAGAAGTGATGTTAAAGACGTCACGTTGCTCGAAGGCTGCGTTGACATCCGTTTTGGAGTCACCAGTATAGGGGTTTGAAGAACAGGGTGTACAGTTCCTCAGTACTCCATAGAAAAGAGAGGATCCTCCGACAGTTGTTGTCAGGGTTTTCTACATAGTATTAGTTTTTCACTTGTATCATAGAGGGCGCTGTAGTATTTTTTGTACTATGTTGCTGTATTACTTTGTGTGGTGCTGCTACATGTTTATTTATTTTTGTAAAAGTAGATTTGCCGAGACCGGCTTTTAGACTTATTCGCGATTCCCGCCTAGTCGCTACTAGTCTGAGTGTGCAAATGTTAGCGGTAATCGAATGCGTCGTTTCCCAGCTTCGGTATACGACCACTTTGCGAACGGGTTTCATATACTTAACATAGTAAAGTTGTGACATCTCCCACTTAAAACCTTTTAAGCCTTACTCAGACTGAGGCAAGACTGTTGTTACGCAAATTGTCACTTTGCAACAATAATGATGTACATTTGCAAAAAAATAATTTTAGAGTCTGAGTTGACTACAAGCAACGAAAAAACTACGGTTTCATTTTTTAACTCACAATGGCAACGCTTATCATTTTGAAAGGAAATCGCCAAGCGGTTGGTCGACTCTTCACGTGACCAGAGGGCGAGCCTATTTTTTGGCCAAAGAATCAGCATTACCATCCAACGTGGCAATGCTGCCAGCCTTCTGGGCACTTTTTCTGTTGACAGCGATGTGGACGAATTTTTTGACGCCCTGTAACCGTTTTGATACTTGTACATATTTTTTTAACTGTTATTTGTAGTTTGTATATAATGTAAATATTCATAATAAATTCCTCAAGCATTTTGAAAGTTCAACAACATTCAATGCGTTATTTAGTTGTCAAGTAAAGAGATTTTAAAAACAATGGATTAGGAATTTCTTTCCATTCATTTTGCATTGTGTTAAAAACTGTGACAAAACAGAAGTGTTGACCAAGTTTTGACACCAGACAATTAGACTTAACGAAATTTCATCAATGCTAAAGCTTAGGTATGCTTACCTCATCTGCCTACCATTCCTCAACTATATTGGGGTCGGTTTCCAGTCTAACCGGATGCAGTTGAATACCAACATTTTACATGGAGCGACTGCCTATCTGACCTCTACAACTCAGTTAGTACTGGGTAATATGACACCCCTGGTAAGACTGGTTGTCAGACTTTTTGGGCCACTGTCTACCTAACAACTGTCAAAGATCTACAAATGCCACCCGGGACCAACGGCTTAACGTGCTTTCCGAGGCACGGAGGATACTCGGTATGTAATGGGTGGTCACCCATCCACATACCAAGCACGGCTTAACATAAAGATCGACCCGAGCGGCTGTTATTATTTAGCCACAAGCTCTTCCTCTTGGAATACATAGGTACGTATAGACGCATTATACACACATATTATAACTAACCAAACCATAGGTAGAACATCAACTTATTACCAGCGAAGCTCGGAGTACGTGTAAATTGTTAATATGATCAGTGGAAACTCAGTAACTTACTGGAACAGGAACAGCTCGGTACATTAGCTGATGCACTTACTACACCTAATCTAGGTTAGAGTATCAATCAATATGTTATAGCACTTAGAACCTTACTATTAATACTATAATGGTTAATTTAAGCCAGCATCGACTGCGCCGTATATTGAAAGCTCAAAGCTCTGATCAGTTAAGTACCGAACTGATTTGTCTCATATATAGCTGATGGAAATTACAACATCATCATATGCCTAGCCTTTTCCCAAAGAAGATCGGTTGTTTGGGGCTCTGTTAATTTCAAAAGCAGTCATCAATGAAAGTATGTACATTATATGAAGCAATTACGGGACTTTTCTTTCCATGTAATATCTTTTTTTTATTAAGCCTGCACAAAGAAAAAAAGAAGAATCAAATATTTGACTGAAACTAACATCTAAACGCAATCATTTGAAATATCGAAACGTAGAAAAAGGACGTAAGCAATGGAGGTTGACTTTAAGTCTTACCGGATGCAGCTGAATACCAGTATTTCGCACGGAGCGACTGCCTATCTGATATCTGAACCCGATTAGTACTGGGTAATACAGTACCACTAGAAATTTCAACAGCAAATCTTAAAGGACTGGCAATGCTCGCAAAAGGCCTATATGGTCATTTTGAAGTTCAAACTATTTATTTTTAAAACTTTATGCACAATTAAAATAACCGTAGACTTAAAGCTTTGGGCAGTGTCTACCAGTCATCTTGAGTAATGCAAAAATATGATGTTGAAACAAATCTAAGTTGGCGAGAGTGCTAGGGATAGTAGTAATGTTGAGTTTAGTATTATTTTTCTAATCGTCTGTCTAGCCTTTCCCTTTGTTGGACTTGGCTTCCGGTTTGGAGTATATGCACCACCACTTGGCCTCCGCTACCAGTCAATATGGCTTTCCTAAGATTGGAACGGTTGCCAAACTTTTATCCATATGAAGAGTCTTAACGACCGCCAACTGGAAAAGACGTGCGTGATATTCCGTGACAAGTTTTCTGGATGCATGACGCTTTAGTGAGAGTTGTCACGTCAAAACACACACGACTCTTCATTGTATTATTTACCTTGTTACCCGGAGAATTACCTTTCACATGACAACATCACGCCTGTAATTTCTGAAGGGTTAGGCAAAGGTGTACACCAACATTTCGCTAGTTTTGTTTAAGTCCCATGTAATACGGGGCGAACCTATTTCCATCAACCGGGCATAAATCCAGTCTCCGTGGCTGCTATAGAGAAAATTCCTGGAAAATCCTAAGAACACTTTGCCCGACCTGGAAATCGAACTCAGGACCTCATGCTCAGCAGTCACGCTTGCGACCACTCGACCAACGAGTTTCATAGGTACCTTTCATAGGTACATTATCAGCCTATATTGATTCCATTGCTGGAACTTAGGCCTCTGCTTCAGATAGTGGGAGCGGGCCAATAATGCACCACCCTGGCCGGTGCGAATTGGTGTTTGTTACCTGTCTACGATTTTTTTGTATGTAGTACCTTTGTATGAAGGCAAACCGACATACAGTTTCCTCACGATGTTTGCCTTCACCGTTTTGAGAGCAGAGGTGATGAAATGAATTATACGCCTGCCTGGGTTCGAACCCATTGGCCATTACCCAGCGGTCACCAGTAGAGACTCAGTCGCCATCACCGTGCACCGTTGAGAATTAGCGTAATGAATACTAGCTCAAGTGTAGCGATACGTTCAAATAAATAAAACCATCTTACCTCTAATGCGATAACGTGATTTCTATAAAGGGGAATGCCGATTTTAGGCCCAATAATGCACAAGAAAGTTTTATTAAAAATCACGACGCGATTGAAGTTGGAAACATGTTTGAAAAAATAAAAAACATTGCAACAATAACGAAATTCTGTATCTGTGGCTGTGTTGAATAAAATGGAATTACATATTTTTGTGTTAATAAAAAATCTCAGTTTCATTTAAATAGAATCGTAAACCTTAATTAGAGATTTGTTGCAAAAAATAGCGTTTACACATATTTGTCCTTTTATGTAAAGAATATCCAATTTTTTGTATGAAATAAACATTTACAATCGACTTAAATACATAATATAATAAATTCAATGATCTACATAATGCGCTGATCGAAAAATTAAAAAAAAAACCTGATAATTTGGAAAGTCTGAGGTGTTTCAATAATTTTCTTTTATCAATAAATTATTTGTGGTGTATACTAATATTAGCATTCGGTCTTACATGTGGGCACTCAGGGCCTAAATCAATATGGCGGCCTGGCATTCCCCTTTTCTATCTAATATTTCAAGATCACCTAGTATTCCGTGTGTGTGCCATATTAGCCGGTGCCCGTATGATTGTAACGGATGCTACACTAGCGTGCTGCTTTGTGCCGTGTCGATCGAACTTTCATTGTGTATTGGCGTTTTACACTGTTGTAGATCGGTAGAATTTGTAGCTATATTCGACGTGTTTATGGAGAAACCTAATGGTATTTTTGTACCTTAATCTACCTTTTAAATTGCTGGAAAAACTGACTCGATTCCTATCATCTCTCTTATTTTTTTTAGTTATGCTAGAAAGCAAAGGTTTTTCATAACTAACTAAATACGAATAAAGTTCCGTTGCCCTTTAGAGTAATACTAATGTAAACTAATATTAGATACCTAACATGATGCAGCAGTTTCACTCATAAAGTAAACAGTAGTTCAAGTACCTAAAGCAATAAATGATTTGTTTATTTTCTACAACCAGACACGCGGTAGCAGTTAAACATTTTCATTGCCATAATGTAAGTAAACATAAAATGTAGGTCTGAGTAAGGTCTCCATTATTTTAAATGTAAGTTTTAAAACGCTCCTGCAAGCGTCTACCAGGGCAATATAGAGTGAAGTAGGTAATGCTCGTGAGGTGTGGTTATTGGTTCGCTAGCGCAAGTTTCAAGTTTCATCGAACTCGCGTAATATTGTCTCGGAGTGGTCGCAATACAGTTACTACTGAAATTCCTCTCAGCTTAATAGCCAGCCGGTTTCTCTTCTATAATACGTAAATAATCGTCAAGAACACTCCATAACTTTGTAATTGCTTTTTACCTCGGTGGGCGCGTGCTTTTAGCCAGATTGCTTATTTAGTTAATGAACTTCGGTGCCCAAAACTTTTTGCTTTCGTTTCTTTAATAGCTTAAAATTATCTCTTAAATATAATAAAATGATTACACAAATCAGCGCACAATGGAAAAGTTTGTTTATTGTTAATGTTTTGATCATGTTTATTTGAGAAAACCTTTGTTCAACTTTTATAAAATATGTTTTACGCATCACTCGAGTCGGAGCAAAGCTCACAAGCGCGGAGTTCGAGATCTCGATGTACGTTTAAATATAATTATTGTTAAAAAGTTAGCGCGTTTGATATCACTTATACGGAATTGCGCAGCAAAAGTGTGTATTCCAAAGTTTGATCGAAAAATGTTGTTGCGCTATGATTCAAAGAGTCAGGTAACATTTCGGACATGTAAAGGCGCGGCGTACAAAAGAATTTCAATTTGGTACCGTATCGCGCAACCCTTTTCAACTTTACAAAGTAATTTCCTGACGCGAAATTGATTTGTTGGCTTCGTGGTTTTTGTTTGGTGTGGCGACTGCGGTTTAATTAAAACGAAAAAATCTTGCCGTGAACTAATCTGTTGTAATAGGCGTCCCGCAGGTAACACAATTCACTGCCCAATTATTTGAAGCCCAAACTCTCCCTCGAGTGATATTGTTTATCCTTACTTTCCAATTCTAATTGCGTCCCGCTTTACATAAACATCGGCAAACTCTGAAGTGTGATGACAAAGCGTTGGAAATACAAACATCGATTTGTCAAACAGTATCGATATAGAATTACTTCTTCAAAATGCCGCCGAGGATAATTTAATATATTAACATCTCGACGTCGAAACTCGAGCCGAGTGACGTTAATATGACAAATAATTTCCTTCAAGCCTACCTCTGGCGTGCCGAGGAAATGCGTTGAATATGGTAATCATTTCCCATGTGCCTTGCTCGTACCAGACTTGCCTACCGCCACTTTAAACTTAGAAATACTTCAGCATTTCAATAACTTGAGTCTCGGAATGTTGTCAGCGTCGTCGGTTAGTTGCCGTCTGTAGAAACATGTTCAGTACTCGCTAATGAATAAGGATATTTTTTTCTTTTGAAAGAGTAATTTCAAGCGGCTTCACTGTGGTTCGTTGGGTCGACGTTGGTATTAAGATATGTGGCTGGGTAGATGAATAGCATAGAGGTTTAGAGACTAGTTTTTTTTTCTTTAGTCACTTGACTGTTTAGAATATTCCCGAGTTTTGAATCGTGTTGCTTTTACAAAAAAGTATGAATTTGTAATAAGTTTCAGGCTTGTTATTTCAATGGTTTCGTTTTTCCTGTTCGCCTGAAATGTGTGGAGTTATCTGCGTACATCACTGCACGTTTAGAACGTGTTTTCGTCTCGCTGCCTCCAGGGAACCACGTGAACTCGCGTTGTCCCTGGATCGCGAAATGTTGTGGTATATCGCGGTGTATCGCTGATGCTGTGCTGCGTTCTTATGGTTTCAGAGGTTATGCAAAATTTGTTGTAGGAGTAGATTTTATAAAAGAATTATGTCATGTTCTGTGGGTAGAGCTGAAAGCTTATGTTGAGCCAGAGTTACGATTCGAGCAATTCATACCGAACAAATAAGTTTCCTCCCACGTTATGAATTATTTTGAAATGATAAGTAAGCTTAAGTAGTTAGTTGAGAGGAAAGAAATAAACGACCATTTTTTTAAGGCCATTTTACGTATAGAAAAATATTAAAATCATAGTAATCAGATAAAAGTGTATACATTCACACTCATGAAGAACGTTGATCGACTTTATACGGACAGTAGACCCCACAGTTTGATATTAGTACAGATTCTGCTGATGATTGGCAATGATCGTGCGTATTCTTGGTTTTACTAGAGGAAGCGATCCTAAGTACGTCCGAACTCAAAGCTACAAAGCGTATCACGGTTTTATTTACCTCTAAAGCGGAAATCCGTCCGTACCATTCGATTTCCGTTACAAATAATACACAAAAAAATATTATTTACACATGTCGGATTCAAATATGAATAAAAGTAGCGAATATCTCTTTAGGCGGGCTTGTGTTTTTGTTTTCCCTCGAGACGAATTGAAGGCAAACGTGAAACAGACGTATTTTATTGTATCTGCTTATACAAAGTTAGTGTGACAATACGTTTCTATCGGTGTGGGAATATCCCCTTTAGAGCCAGTCCACACGGCGCGTTGCGTCGACGCAGCGCTGCCGTTGCGTTGTTTTACATACAAATAAAGAAAGTGTACACACGGTGCGCTGCGTCAGCACACATGACGGACAGCAGCCCCCGAGACGAAGCGGGAGGGGGTGTACTCATTGCGACGTCGGAGCGGCAGCGCTCAGTTGCTTGTGCGTTGATAGACTGACTACGATGTTTATACAAAATTCTTGCCGCAACTGTGCGTCGCCGCTGCGCCGACGGAACGCGTGATAGTAACGCTGCGATGGCGCGCCTGTGTTGCCGGCTAAATATCAAAATATCAAAATATTTGCGTTGCGACGACGCAACGCAACGCGCCGTGTGGACTGGCTCTTATTCTTATGGCCAAGTAAAGTTTACGCTTTCACGGGTTTCAGTCTTGTTGAAAAGCGAATTCCTGTGGGGGGTCATAACTAAAGATTAGACCAATTTGGGGTAATATGGGGCTCGTGTGTGACCCATTTAAGGGTGGGACGTGGTTAATGGTTTTCTGAACATCGTTGCTGTGTCTTGGGACCTAAGAATGTGCTTTGATAATGCATGACTTCGAAACATTGTGTGCTGGTTGTGAATGTGTTAATACGTAATGTAGTTTTTAATCTGTGCCCTGTTTCTGAAGCTATCTGTTTATAATGTCAAAATAACAGCTTTTTACTGAACTCATGTGAAAGTATAAACGGTACTTATAACAAAAAAACAACACTTTTTAAAATTTTTGTTTGTCAGTTTGTCTGTATCAACTAATCTCCGAAACGGCTGGACTGATGATGATAGGACTTTTTCTTTCAGTTAGCTGATGTTATAAAGATTAACGACTTACGCCTACTTTTATTTTAGCAAAGGATTAAGGTTATGTGCATAAAAAAAACCCTTGAAATTGTTAACAAAATCCGATTCAAATGGGGAAGTAATATTTTTATAACGTGGACGAAGGTCGCGGGCAAAGGTCTACTAATGACAGCCGGGAGGGAAGCACACAGGAAACTCGGTACGTAATGGGTGGTCACCCATCCACGGAGCAACCGAGGCAAGCACTGGTTAATTTTAAAGATCGACCCGTGCGGCTGTTGATATTTAGCCACGAGATCCTCAACAATATATCAAAATGTGTACTAAATAACACTTTAACGGATAAGGCTCTCATTCCCAGTAAGGACATATATAAAAAAAAATACAAGGATATTTGTAAGTATTTCACAAAACATTTTATACAACGCTCCAGCATAAGATACGAAAAGTCAGCTCCAGTGAAACCACAATAGCTCATTTACCAGCTCGAAAATCTCCTGGGAATATTAGTGAACCCACCTCAAGCTGAACGTACCATGTTGCAGCATTACGTCCCAGATATCTAAGTTGCATGAAAAGAAAATGTGCAGTTTTGAGTTCTGAAACATTTTCGAGCTCAATAATATACTCGTTCGCCGCTGATTGCGTTTTTTGCACGCGAATTTCGACTTTGACGTTTGAAGTTACGGTTGAAAGTGTGTCGGGGGCTGTAGGATATAAGACAAAAGGGTAATGACTGCCGGCAGTGAGACCATCTGTTGGCCTCCATAGACATTAGGGCGCGTTCTGCAAGGCTCTCAGCGTCGCGCGGCCGCTACACTGCGAAGCCAGAAATGTACGTCTTTTGAATTTGTTTGATCGTAACAGAAGAATTTTACTTTTAATAACTTTCCTTCCGAGTTGTTACGTGATCTTCGTACGTTTGATGTATTTTCGTGTTCTTGAAAATTAGATTTATAAACTTTCTGATCGAATGTGGGAGTCTTTTTGCTGTTTCTTGAACCTAATTATAATTTGTGATAAGTATACTTACAGAGAGAAAATTCCTGAAACAATAGTTTTCAGCCGCCATCTTTGTTTCTTATAAAACAACGTTTCAAAAAGATGTTCAGCGACCGAGATAAGATATCCGCATCTCTAGTGTGTCATCAAATTCAGTACAACGTTAAAATAAACGCGAGCCTACAGAAAACCCAGTGTTGCGTGCAAGCAAATATCCTGGGAGGCAATTGAACAAATTCTCCGGGTGTACCGGGACCCTATCGGACCGCAATGTCAGTTATTATATCTGTTATCTCCCCAAGTCCATTACGACGGCCGGCGACGCGACGCGACGTCGACGTTGACGTCAGAGGACGTTCTTACGCGTCACGGCGGCCAAAGACGGCCATTGTTGAAGATGTTTTGTATTGTGTCATATTTACAAATTTTAATGTTGAGGTTTTTTTAAGGGATCTTTGTGAAGTGGGAGTTTTTACAGTGATATTGCGAATAAATGAAAGAATAATGGTTTTTAAAGTTTATTTAAAAAAATGTTGTAGGTACAATATTTATGAGAATAATTAGGTAGGTAACTACTTAAACGAGCATTTTCAAGGTAATCAGAAGATCCAAAAGCGAACACGAATGCCTAATGTAATTTATATTTGTTGACGTAGGTTAGTGATAGATCCGAATCGCACAGTAATAAAACCATGGATTAAAAATAAAGCTATATAAAACAACATTAACATTTTATGATCACTAGCTTCAGCTAGCTATATAGATTAAACTATTCAAGGTTCGAGCCGTATCTTTATAATTAATCTAAACGAATCGCCAATCGATACCGCTGAATCGTAGGGGCGACCGCTCGATGTTTAATAACAACAGCGATTCGGCGTTCGGCCTGTAAGTGATCGGTTGTAAGCCGAGAGATCGGGCGAGCCGAGCAAAGCCTTCAAATCAAACAAGTGTTCGGTACACCCCGGTTATCTGATTCCCTGATTCTCGCATCCGACCCGAATCCCCTCAGCGATGGGATCGTTCTCAATTAGAGATAAGGCCTTGAATATTTTGAGCGATCATTGCAGTTGACAATTCTTTTATTTATGGTTTGTAGTAGCTTCTGTAGCTTTTTGGGAAAATATTTTGACTTACAATTAGATTGTTACCGTAGTAAAAGCTGTTGAGACTATTTTCTTGTGGTGAAATAAAGACAAATGCGTTATGGTTTTCTTTTTTTTTTAAGTGTCGCCCCCCCACTAGGAATTTCTCCTGTATCGTGGGTGCGCTTACAAACATTTAAACTCACATACACAAACAGCCAGACCCGGAACAACTACCTGTAGGCCATATAAATATTTGTTCCGTGCGGGAATCGAACTCGCGACACGCAGCGCAGCAGTCAATCGCTCAGCCACTGCGCCAACCGCGCCGTCAAATGACGCACGGAAAAGTGTCTGAATCGGAACGAAATCAGTTAAAAAGTGTCCATAAATACACTGAATCCACATGGACAGTCCTCTATTCAATATATCGAGCCATATTCTTAACAGGGGTCATTGTATTCAAAGTAGATTACGGATATTTTTATATTTATGTTGACGTCAAAATAATATTACAAAAAAACGATGAGAATTTCCACCTAGCAACGAGTTTCAGAAGTGAAATTATAAGACTTCCTCCATGTTTTTGTGCTGAGGATAAATATTTATTTACTCAGCTAAGCGTGTATTTTCGTGATATCATGTTTTCTTACTCGACGGGTTATTGTATATCCTCCACAATAGTGTGACTTCCACTGGAATATTCAAATATGTTAATACGCTTTCTTATTTAGTTGATACGAGTGCTGATATTCTTTGTGTGCCTGAGAGATGGTACAATAAAAGATAATATTTTTAGCGGAATAGCTGTGGCAAAAACGCTGTGGAAATCCCGAGCGAGAATTCCTGCAAAAGCGCAAAATTGTAATGTGTGTTTGATTTTTGGAATAATGTGTTTTAAATAAATGTACTTGTTAACGGAAAAGTATGTAATCCGTCATTGTATACAATTCCTAAAATAGATAGGAAATCTATGATATATTTTGTAATATGCACTTTTCCTAGGAAATCTATACATTTATATAATACGACCCCTGTACTATTTTTTCTGTCTGCTACGCGGGGCCACGTCGACTACGCCTTATTACAACATTTCGATGATCTTAACGTTCATTTTATTCATGTTTTATTTATTTTATTCACAAAGAGCATTCGTTTTTATACATTTCCTAGTATCATCTCAGAATTGCACACAATTCCTAGGAAATACATGCATTTCACAGGAAATGGGTGTATTAAAGAATCTTTGAAACATTATTTTACACATTTACTAAGTAGGCTAGGAATTGTATATATTTCCTAGGAATTGTGAACAATTCGTAGGTTTCATACATTTCCGGTAACATACTTATGATTTAAACTTGACAGCTTAATTAAATTAATAAGTTTAATCAAAACAGTGTCAACTAATTACAATTATGGCCATGGAGGTAGGACGTGGAAACAAAATAATTGCTTGATAAATTATAGTAATAAAGCAATTTTCAACAATCTGCCATAATAGCAAGTGTTAACTTTAATTGAATATTAATTGCTTGACATCACAGTTGACGGATAAACAAAAGAGATATTATGTAAATATTAATAGGATAATATGATTAAATGGACATTAATTAATTTGGTAAATTATATATAAATGCCATATGTCATTAGCAGTTAAAATAGATATATCAAAAGTGCTTATAATTTGCAGAGCGTTCAAATTATGGCATTGTTTCAAAAGGCATGTAGGATATCAGGAACTGCCTCTAATGGTACTGCTTGGTGTTGCGGCATAGAAATGGACAGCTGTTATTGAGCACATTACCACGTAACGTCACGCTGCCGGCCGGTGGCTAAAAATGCACCTGTGCAATCTTCAATTGCAGATATGTTGAACATAACATAACTTAAGATAATATCACGCCTGTAATGTCGGAAGGGTTAGGCAAAGGAGTACCTAAAGCGCAGGCCACACAGAAAAGACGTAAGACGCGGACGGGGCGCAGACATATGTCTCTTCCGCGACGCTTTCATACAAAATGTATAGAAGCGTCGTGACGCAAAACATATAGAAAAGACAGGGCGCGGACACGACGCCGCGACGCTTCTATACATTTGACATATGACTGCGCCCCGTCCGCGTCTTACGTCTTTTCTGTGTGGCTTGCGCTTTATAGTACACCCACAATTCGCCAGTCATCGCCTATTGCCATTACCCGGGCATAAATCCAGACACCGTGGATGTTACTAATGGAAAAACCCAATAACACTTTGCCCGACTCGGGATGCCTCTTGCTCAGCAGTGGCCCTTGCAACTACTAGACCAACGAGACTGGGACCAACGAGGTAATTAATGAGAACAATATATTATTGTAAGAAAAGTTACTCTAGATATGACCAGGATTCGTCTGTTACATTTTACCTTTCAAAACATTACTATCATGGTACCCCATTATGAAAATACAAGGAAAAATATATAGCATCCAGGGACAAGGGATCACAGCAGTCACCTAAAAACCGATTTAATACGACATCGGTACAGCGGAGGCACATTAAATGACCCCTGTAATACATCTTGAATATTCACGTGGGGCAGGAAGTAAAGGTCCCCACATATTAATATGGTCGACACCTGCGCCCCGAGTGTCTGCGTCCGCAATGAATGTGGTTACAAATATGATACCTTATACTGGGTGTTTGGGAGACGGACCGACACGGGTTTCTTAGGGATGGGGTAGGATATTATATCCTAATTTTTATGCACAAAACCGAATGTCTTAAGTGTCACTGTTTCGCGAAATGTCGATGTAATAGTTTTTGGTGTTATCTACAATGTACAATTGTACATTTGTTCTAGAAAATGATGTATTATACGTGTTTCCTAAATCTGTTAAGTAAAAAAAAAAACTGCAAATGTCATTCATCCCCAAAATTTCAAAAAATCTATCGGTATCGGTCCTTCTACTAAACAGTATAGAGAATCAGAGGTACGATATTTAAAACCAATCTGATACCTAATAATCTCTCCCTTATAGCTTTTTTGCAGTAATCGGGTCATAATATTGGTTTTTGTTATCTATACGATATCCACTCGATTGTTTTCGATTTCAATGCGTTGCTGTTTTATTGTTTTACTTTTGTTTTATCTTTTATTATTTTTCCGGCTCTGGTTCATTAGAAATACACTAAGATTTAAAAAGCACATGCTCAGCTGTGGCACTATACAGGGTATAAGGCACAGCCCTCCACAAACTGACAGGGTGCATTCAGCTCCTTATTTTGAATCATATTCCACAGGAATTTTTCTCCGGAATATTTTCGTTTTTTTTATAATTTTTTCAGAGTAAATTACTATTCCCTTATTTAACCTAGTAAATAATACGGCTAAAATAAAAAAAAAACAACAATGGGTGCTGAAATACTCCAACGAACGACGCGTGAAATCAGCTGTTCACTTCTTGTCTAGCTACAGAATTTATCGAACTCGCCGTCGCGCTTGCCGTTCGCTACGTGCGTTTTGCCACGGTAACATACATTGCGTATGGAAATAAAACAAGTCAAATTTAATGAATTCCCATATCGTTCCTGAAATAATTTCTTGTACCGGTCATCTTAGTATGACATACTGAATTCACCCCATCAGTCTGTGGAGGGCTGACCCTTACACCCTGTATGTGCTTTCTAAATCTGTTAATGTTAAAAAAATAAAATAAAAAAAAACTGTGCTCGCAAATGTCATTCATACCCAACACTTTAAAGAATGTATCGATGCTTTTACTAAACATCATGTATAGAGAAGCAGGGGTACGATACTTAAAACGAATCTGATACCTAATAATCTCTCCCTTCTAGCTGTTTTTGCAGTAATCGGTTCATAATATTGGTTTTTGTTATCTATACCATACCCCCTCAATTGTTTTCGATTTCATTGCGTTGCTGTTTTATTGTTATTCTTTTGTTTTATCTCTTATTATTGTTCCGGCTCTGGTTCATTAGCAATATACTAAGATTTAAAAAGCACATGCTTAGCTGAACTTTCACTATACAGGGTGAATTTTCCAAGTGGGTGTGGATTGCTAAATCCGAAACTATGAGGAATAGCGAAAAGGAGCGAGCCTGTTTAATTGATTTAGTAACGAACGCAATGTAAACATTTCTGTATTTATGACCTTTGGCCAGTGTTCGTCTCCTACTGTAAGATGGTACTTTTGTTTGGTTTACCAAAAGTTGCAGGCACTGCTTGATGCAATGGCTGAACGATTGACTATTGGATTTTCTGACGTCGTCAGATTTTTGACAGCAAACCCATAAATTACACAGACGGCACAGAAAATAAATTGCCTGGTGAAACGACGTAGATCGGTCTAGGTCATTCAACTTTTTCTACCTTTGGGTGTTTTAAACAATTTGTTCTAGTGCGCTTGTAGGAGCCGCAACGATGCAACCGGTACTCCATTCGGCATTAAACCCGGAATGTTATTGCAGCAAGCGGTTTTAAACGGTACCAACCGGTATTACCGTCCGGGGGCTTCACTACAGGCTTCACTGCATTTATGTATGCTTTAAAAATCTAGGATGATTGTGCATATTTTAAGCCTTGCCTGGCTTTTTATAGCGACTTAATTGGCGTTTTTTGACGATATTGAATATTTTATGCACTACACAATTATTTCAATACACCATGCACATTTATTTTGTATCTGAAACTGGTACGTGGAACAAAAAAAGACCGAGGGTCACATCATCTGCCTATCCTTTTCCCAATTATAGGGTCAGCTTCCAGTCTAACCGGATGTTACTAAATACCCGTATTTGACATGGAGCGACTGCTTGTCTGACCTCCACAACCCAGTTAGTACTGGGTAACACGATACCCCTTGGTAAGACTGGCTGTCTGATTTTCGGGCTATTGACTACCTGTAACGATTTTCAAAGATGTATAATGGTAGTCAGGACCAACGGCTTAACATGTTTTCCGAAGCACGGAGGAAACTCCTGGAGTCGTGGGTTCGAACACAGGCAGGTGCATTACTTTCCGAAATTTATTTCATCACCACTGCTCTCAAAACGGTGAAGGTAAACATCGTGACGTAATCAGCACGTTTTAGAACCAAACATTTTAAGACATGTGCCATCTACCAACTCGCACCGGGCCCGCGTGGGGGATTATAGCCCTTTCCTCTCATAGAGAGGAGGCCTGTGTCCCAGCAGTGGGAACATTATAGGCTAATTATGCTTATGCAATGAAAACGTAACTCTTCAAATCATCATCATCATCTGCCTAGCCTTTTCCCAACTATGTTGGGGTCAGCTTCCAGTCTAACGCTGCGGCAGCTGTATACCTGTATTTTACATGGAGCGACTGCCTAACTGACCTCCATAACCCAGTTAGTAGGTAATAGGATACTCCTTGGTAAGACTGGTTGAAACGTAACTCTTCACATTAACATAAATATACTTGATCACAACTACAAGTAACAACAGCCAGTGCTAAGCCCTCCCTGTAAGTACATCTATAAATAAGTATTAAAACGTCTGCTCTAATGCGGCGTGCACCGCGTAGGTCGGCTAAGCCTCATGCACTGGCGACTGGGAGTCATAGTTCACCTGCTCTCGGTGTCTCGGCCTTAAGGCAGAAGCGGCTAAGGGCCCGCGAAATTCGGATTTTTGTAAGTTTTTTGCAATTTGCAGATCGGTATCAGGTTGTGTTGATTGATTTGCAATAGAAAAATTATGTGTGTACAGAGTTATAATCGATAAAACCCTCCCAAGTGTATATTACTCATTATCGGATTATTTTTCACAACATTTGAGGTCATCACTAACTTTACGAATTATTATTATGTAATTTAATTTTATGCAATTATCGGGGTGACATATTCTTCATAGAAAAAAACCCCGTAAATAAGTAACCATAAAAAAAAAACAAAAAAACTTTAAGAATTATATTATAAATATTTCTTCCATTATTCATTTTATCATCTTATTTTATACATTTTTAAATATTTCTTAAAAAAACCTATAAAAAATAAAAATAAATTAAAATATAATTATAATCCCGTCTGCAAAAAAATGCACATGCAGGAAAAACTAAATAAAAACATTAAATATTTTGCATTACATTTAATGTCATGGATTTCCGCAAAGTAACCCCTAATTCTTTAACTTATATTTTTGCAAATAAATACGTATTTGTTACGGTTGCAAATCAATCACTCATCACAAAACAACCTGACAGCGATTTGCAAATAATATTAGCGAGAAAACGCAAATTTTCGCTGCAGCGAAATTCCCTTGTCCAGGCTGTAACGCTTGCGCCTTAAGTGGACGTCACAGCCTCGGTTGGCCATCCCCTTTGTCTGCGCCGAACTCTCGCCGAAGCGGTTTACTCAACTTAAGCTCTCAAGGCTTGCCCTCAGAAAACAATCTTGACCTAGGACTTTGTTAATGCTTATTGAGGGGCAGTTTGATGGCTTGTTGAGTTGTTGCTTTTTGTTCGTGTTGCAGGTCAGTCTGGTTTCTTTGAATATTAATAACATGACATAATATTGCGTCTGGTATCCCTGAGGAGTAAGATAGAGGTGTATCCTTATAGTACACCACATTTCACCATAAATCCAGTCTCAGTGACTGCTACTGATAAATTCCTGAAGGAAAAACCCAATAACACTTTACCCGACATGGCAATCGAACACAGGACTTCCTGTTCAGCAGTCGTGCTTTTAACTACTAGACCAACGAGGCAGTTGAATAATAATTGATTTTGATCTTCCTAAACGGCCTTTTCGCATAACGAGACGGCACGAGCGTTTTAGACGTCTATGTGCGATCTCTGACTTTATTTTATCCAGGCCAAGTTCGTGAACGTCATATTTTCTTTCACCGTATGATAGGTGAAAAAAAAAAGTTCTGTCAAACGGACACGGGCGAAT
Organism: Noctua pronuba; assembly: GCA_905220335.1. Taxonomy (NCBI): domain Eukaryota; kingdom Metazoa; phylum Arthropoda; class Insecta; order Lepidoptera; family Noctuidae; genus Noctua; species Noctua pronuba. Next base: position 7,588,360 of record LR999911.1, read on the forward strand.
TACGGACCAGCAGCGGACACAATACACTTACAGATAATTCAATAGAATATCAGTAAGTGTTCAGTGTCCGGTTAATCCGAACCCTTGATGGTTTTTAGAAAGCAGAGTATAATTTCGTTTATTACAAAAAAAAAACACATTTCATTCGATATTTAAAATGGGTTTAAAGGGAATCGACTGTCTTGGTAAGGACATGTGATGAGGAGGGACGAATCGCATGTGACCAAAAGAGTAATGACTATAAACGTTGATCTATGGAAAGGGAGAGGAAGACCAAAGAAACGACGGATGGACTGTGTGACGAATGATATGAAAGATAAAGGATTAAATGATAGCGTGACGGTTGACAGAGGAGAATGTAAGAAAAAAAACGTGTTGCGCCGACCCCAAGTACATGGGACAAGGGCAGGCAGATAATTTAAAATGGGTTGAATATCAATTTTCAAAATCACGGAAGATATCCCGTAAGTGACAGTATAAGTTTATCAATTTTCATTCGATAAATCGAGTGCTAGTTTGTCTTTTATTTTCAGCATTTTTATATGTGGATAGTTTCCCACTAGATAGTAAAATAATGTCGTTATTATGCAAATAATAATAAAGTTTCAATACAACTTTTGAATAAACATAACACATTTTTAGTTGCAAATCTGCATAAGTGACGTATGTTTCAATATGCTATAAAACTTTTCATGATCATTTTAAATCGAAGCTGACTGTGGGATTAGACTCTTGAGTATTGACCTACATTCCAGGTTAATATTTCAGCAATAAAAAGTCGAAATAACTTTGAAATAATATTAAACTATTGATATTTCTAGTTTGTAAATTGAAAGCGATAATTGAATACTGTACAGATCTGGCATAGTCATCATCATCTGCCTAGCGTTTTCCCAACTATGTTAGGGTCGGCTTCCAGTCTAACCGGATGCAGCTGAATACCAGTATTTTTAATGAAGCGACTGCCTATCTGGCCGCCCCAACCCAGTTAGTACTGGGTAATATGATACCCCTTGGTAAGACTGGTTGTCAGACTTTGGGCCACTGACTACCTGTAACGACTGTCAAAGATATGGCATAGTAAACTAAAAAAAAAAAACTAATTTATTTACTCACTCAAGCTTATGAATCAGTCAAATATGTGGCTTTGAAGTCACGCAAAGCCACATGTTTGTTCCCGGTTTTGCAAAATACGTTTGAAAAATTGGAGTAGTCCATTATCGTTAGATTTATTTGGAACTAGATGTGCCCGCGGCTTAGCTCACGTGACCGCGTATTCCTTTAGCATTGTGAAAGTTTATGAATGAAAGCAAAATATATTTCAATATCCTTAAAATAAAAATAAAACTTTCAACTTTGAGAGCCCAATCAGCTGATGGAAAAAATGTGATGGACACAAAAGATGGAAACAAAACTGAGAATGTGCAAAAAACACGTTACTAAAAAATACTGTAACACTTGAATTGAATGTACAAACTCAAACTCAAAGCATTTATTTCAATTAGACCATAAGAGGCACTTTTGAATGTCAGAAAAACAAAGAAGGTGAAGCTACAGTCCCAGACACAAGGCATAATAACTTGTGAAAGTACTGCCCATTTCAAAGCGTAGATCTCTATGGAGAAGAATGGGAAAGAAACTCCATGGACACTCTTTTCAATCAAAATATTTTTACAAGATCTTGGTTACATCATCCATGTTGAGATAATATATATATGTGAGAAAGATGTGCACATTAAGAGCGTCCAGAGTAAAAGATTAGATCAACAATTTAAAAACAAAGAAGTTAAAATAAACCGTGGCAGCTAAGAGAAGACCAGTCCCAACTGACAGCGCCCGTTCACGAACATGACGCTTGAATCAGCACCATTCAACTCAACCATTTTGAAGGGAACTAAATGATCCGACACACCCGCCACCATCAGCGAGACAAGTATTTAGTAAACCCTTAATACACAATTATAAACAAGCAAATAAAACATTCCATGTTAGTCCTACAGTAAATAACCACAGTCATTTATTTGACAGTGCATGGAAACAACTTCGCGACCAGATTCGAACAGCATCCGTTACGGATTACCGCCACAATGTGCTATTACACAATAGCACCCAGTCATGTAACATTAATTAGGAAACTCCACACTAATTATTTTGGAACATTCCATACTGGTGCATATTTGAATATAAGTTTGCTGTATAAATTATGCATGCACTTTAAAATGGTCATATTTATTTTAAGGTAAAAAACAAACTCGCAAGAGACGATGAATTTACATTCAATTTCAACTAGCTTTTGCCCGCGGCTTCACTAGCGTTAATTTAGAATTTGACAAACAATTCGGGTTGGTCTCTGCTTGTTAATATATACAATTCAATCATGACAGGCACGTGGCGCCATCTATTATCCGAAGAACGTTATTGTTTATTTCCTCGGGAACACTACTACTTTTCGGGATGAAAGGTACCCTTTGTCCGTTTCTGTACACTTGACAACGTATATGCAAAATTTCAGGATGACCTGTTCAGTGGTTTAGGCGTGAAAAGGTAGCAAACAAACGAACAAACTTACTTTCGCATTTATAATATTAGTATGGATGTTATAACATTAGACGTGAAGTATTATTCAGTACTAACTGGGTTGTGGAGGTCAGATAGGTAGTCGCTCCATGTAAAATGCTGTTATTCGGCTGCATCCGGTTAGACTGGAAGCCGACCCCAACATAGTTGGGAAAAGGCTATAAAGAGGTAAACTTTGGATGTAGTGGGTAATCTTCGGAACTGTTCTACTGATCCGATTCCAAATTATTTTACTAATTCGAAGCTACATCATTCCTGAGTGTCAAGGGCTATATACAGGACGTAGCCTTGGGATCATTTCCGACCACAACGCGAGCAAAGCCGCGGTCAAAAGTTTGGTTGGAATCATTTTCTTCGTCGAGTCATGATCCGAGCGTAGCAAGAAGCAGCATGAACAGCATTCAGATTTTAGCAGCTGTATGCTCCAATATTATGATATCATGTCGTCTGCTGGAATTCATCAATCACCTTGGGAAACGAGTATGCTGCTCTGCTGGATTGAAATGACCATTGCTAAAAATTAACCGCAAACATAAATACATAAACCTACGCCTTTTTCCAAATGGGGCAGGCAGAACCTATACACCGTGACTTTTTAATCGTCTTAAAAGGTGGTCCACTCAATGTGCCCGACAAAAAATAGTTCTAGGCGCGATTTTTTTTTTATCTACCGTAATAGGTACAAAGAAAAATAAATATACATTAGAAAAAATTTACGTTAAAAATTTACGTGTCAAACGGGAGAATATACCTACCCAGCGCTCGAGTCCAGTAGATCATCACTCACAACAGGGTGTTTTAACTACGTCATGCGTCATAATATTGAACAATATTTTCATTTTTAAATTATTAAAATCTCATAAATACCTATTTTTAGTAGTCATTGGATACATGAAGTGGGCTGCCGTTGTAAGACGACTAAAAGGTCACGGTGTAGAACTTCACCTACTACAATGCTTACATAATCGTCTACGTACATACATCTGGTCATACACGCATGCTGTTAGCGAGTACTACGCACCGGACCTTTCTAAAGAGCTGCATCTGGTCTAAAAACGATAGCTAACGCTTAACGTATAAAATGACTAGATAAAAATAGGTAGGAATACAGTGTCCACCTACTAAAGAAGTCGTCAACAGGTAAGACATCTTTTCAAAGTTTTGATTGGCTTGGTTTTAAGTAAAATTTGTATTCAAACTTTAGTCCTGCTTCATTGAGGTGTAAATTGAAGGCCAACTTCGGAACTCATTCCGTGCGGAAAAAGTTGCGGAATGTACGATAGAGTAGAGAGTAGGGTGTATTTTTATGCAGTACTAGCTCTCCTTATATTAGGAGAGAGACCCATGTATAAGGGTATTGAATTTTATCTTGTTTTTTTTAGGTATCTGTATTGTTTAATTAAACGGCCTTGAAGACGGGGATATTGTTTCATGAAAATTGATTCATTGCCATGCACTTACATGAAAAGACAGATTTAGAATTATTGTCATGATTAGGCGTTCCTCCTACTAGGACTCAGGCGCTCTTCTCTGTGAAATTAGGATATTAGAGCGGTCCGTAATCCCATGTTTTCGATTTGTTGGTTCTAACTGCCGGTGTAGCTCTTCCAAATGACCTACAGGGGGGTGTACTATTAACTATACAGGGTGGAAGGGATCCCGCTGCTAAATCGGTTACCACGTATTCAGTACCTAAACCCCAAGACAAAGTCATTGTTCGTCGGTTATTAAATAAAAAACAGCTGTTTCCTACAAAACTGCAATAAATACACGGTCAAAATGTATGGAACAGTAGATTTTTTTTTTTATTGCCGACGATAAATGTCTGTGTTCAGAATGATGTACTGAATACGTGGTAACGTTTTAGAATCAGTGTCCCTTCCTCCTTGTACAGTTAATTGAGACTTGTTTTTTTTCTTTTAATAAACTTCCCAATTTTCAAAGCAGTCTCCTAATCTCCGATCAATCTGCCGAGCACGAACACCGTCGACAGACTCAATTACTTCATTAACGCACAGTTGTGTCGAGAGAATAAGGCGTCTAAAATCATTAATAATGTTACATTCATAGTCACTTCATTTTAATTCCAGTCCTCGAAAGCAGGCGGAGAGGCGTAATCACGAGGAATAAGCTGAGCGGCCGTGACTCAAATAACTGTAAGTTGGATTTGGTTAATTTTAAGCTAATGAACGACAGAATTATAATCAAATAATGATGTAGGTATTCTAGTTTTGAAAAAATACAGATTCTCGATTGATATAAGTCCCGTCACGTAAAAAGAACGCTGAGCGACAGTGGAGGCGATGTGTTTGCGCACGTTTTACAGTCGCGTCCTAAAGTACTAAGCTATTGTTTTATAATATATGTATAGTTGTTTCATTGTAGAATCGTAATATGTACTTTACTAGCTACTTAGTACTTTGGGAAAGGTTGGAATAAAAAAATTGAGAATGTTTAGTTGAACTGTCAGCGTCCTTATTACGTGACGGGAACTATATCTCTTGTTTTTTGTTTGTTTTTATAAGCAGGTACATTGTACATTGATTTAGGCTAGGATACGAAACTTTTGTAAAAAAATACAGTAATTTTATCAACATTCTAAAATAAATCTTTTGGTAAGCGGTATCTGATAGGTCAATTACCTGTTATGAACAAATAAACGAAGTCTTATATCAAGCTTTATCCTACGCAAAAAACCAATTTTGAAATATTCAACAAGTTTTCCACTCATAACAAAAAACTAACTTTTGTAACTTAACAGCTTTTTAGTTTGCGCGCGCCAGTTGGGGGAATAAGCCTATTTCTTACTCTAATTGCATTCAAGTCTACGTCAGTATACACGACTACCGTGAAGCGGCACACTTTAACTTCTGCCTAAATAAATAAACGCGAGCTTCTACATTGTATACCAACTGCGTTCGGGACTTACTTTCCAAACATGTAAACAAATACGTGTTTTTGGAAAAACACGTATTTGTTGACCCACGAATAAAGTTTAATTTGCAATACAACTTTACACTTTTTAATAGTATAGTCATTCTGAAATTAACTTAATTTACTCCACGTTAAAGTTGAAATTCGTCTAAGTAGAAATTACACCAACCGGTAACAACGCTTTGAACAGACTTTGAGGAGTTAAATACTCTTTCATACCGAGGTGCGGCTGTGGGTAATGTATGCGCACTTTCGATAGCAATTTTGTGCTATTAAAATTATAGCGCGTTATTTTAGTGCGTAATAAGAGGATGTGGGAGAATTTACTATATCAGATAGTAATGATTAGTAGGTCGGTATTACGACTTGGTAGGGTGGAATTCAGCTAGGTCCAAAGAGGTGGCGCGCTGGTTCCTGCGCGACTTCATGGAGAACGTGCGGTCGCTGGATAGGCCGCACTTGGTGATGGGGCCCGGGAATGGCGGGCCAGTCGCGGGTGCGCGCGATATACGTGTATCTCCCGGGCTACCGGGCCCCCGACACATGGTGGTAATACAACCAGTGGGTTTTTAGTCGGTTAGAGTCCGACATAACCCTCTGCTCGCTCCAGACGGTACATGAGGATTTTCTCACTAAAAAAAAGGGCGGAACAAAACTTATTTTTCCTCAAGATTTATTTACTTCGTCTTATTTAACAAACCAAAAGATTTTCAGCCAGCAATCATTTCAATCTTACAATTGGCTGGTTTTTACTGCACAAAAATATCTCCGCAGCTATTTTAGTTTCAAACAGTATGTTTCACTTTTCTCTGAATTTTACTTAAAATACGAGCAACAGTAGCAGTTCTTTCGTTATGAACCATAAACAAAATAGAGACGAGCGAGTTTGAGATAGTTTTCAGCGTTCTTCAGAACCCGCTTGCAGTACACAGCGATGTCAGTTCCTGTGAGCTCCTAGCTAACAAAGGCTGGCAGTACTGTATCAAAATATTTATTTTCGTACCGACTTGAATTTTCCGGGTGGCTTTGAAACCAGCCGACAACATAGTTCAATTTTTATTTGTTTGTTTTGTGTTCCTCTATTGAGTACTCTTTATCTATACAAATAAATAAAATTGAAGTGTCTGTTTGTAATATCAAAATAACAGCTTTTAACTGAATGCAAATGAAAATATTTACGGCACTTATAACAAAAACTATTTTTTTTTCAATTTCTGTCTGTCAGTTTGTTCCGGCTAATCTCCGAAAGGGTTGGACCGATTTTGACGAGACTTTTACGGGCAGATAGTTGATGTTATAGGGTCTAACATAAGCTACTTTTATTTTAGTAAAATAATTAGGGTCCCATGCAAAAAAATTAAAGCCATGAAATTGTTAATAAAATCCAATTCAAACGGCTAATCTCCGAAACGGCCGGACTGATTTTGATGAGTCTTTTACTGGCTAATATTATAAGGAGTAATTAAGGCTACTTTTATTTTAGAATAAGAATTAGGCTTCCGTGCAAAAAATTAAAGCCCTTGAAATTGGTATTTTATATAATTTCACGCGAATGAAGGTCGCGGTCGCTAGTAGGATAATAAAACCGTGATTTAATTATCCGTTAAAATATAATTTTGATTGTATTTGTTTACAAATACGGTCTCAAGTTATTTCACGGTAAAGTACTACATACCGGTATAAAATAGTATTTATAATATTAGTGTAAGTTTTTAAACTGTCATGGTCACTAACATTTTCATTAACTCCAGAAACGGGATATTTACCATGTTTTCTTTTTGTGTTGAATTCCCGATATATCATGGCAAATATCCAGTTTCTAGACTTAATGATAATATAATATTAGTACCTATGTATTATAATACAATCCAGCTTTTATTATTATTTCCGTGGGCAGCGGGCTTATTATGAATAATTCAGAGGTCTATAATTAGCCATTGTTTACTGCAAACATTACTTAGGTCCTGGCAGTCGATTTGTTAGGCTTGTGTCAACATTTGAGGAGCTTGCGGCTTGCTTTTAAGAGTTTCAGGCGCCCGGCTCTCGCTCGCGTAAACGTTGTTTTTGAATGGAGCGGCGTTTGTTATTTTGTTGAATTGAGTTCTGTACCGCAATGAGTTGATATCTACGGTGTTACTCGCTTCGTTAAGTGAAATGTACGTCTAATGAAAGCAGGAAGCTTAATAGACTTGCTGTATTTACGCAGCTGTTTTTGCCTGATTATATGAAGGGTGTAATAAGACCCTTAATGAAGCTTTAAGGCGCTTGGTTTCCCCGTCAATGCGATCAGTTTTTTGTTCTAGACATACCTGGGAAACTTCTAGTTATGGAAATATTGGGGGTCAAAGTTCCAACTTTTTCATAAGGTTTTTTTTTAATACTTGTTTTTAATCTAAGATTTTTACTTTAAACACCTCTAGGACCCCCGTACTGTTCAATCGATCGATCAGCACAATGTTTTGAGTGCGTTACATTGAGTCCTACCGTAAAACGTGATTTTTCACCCCAAAAATAAAATAAATTTCCCAGCAATAATTTTTGCGTAAAGTTACTTAATTTGATGTACAGAAAGCTTGGTTGACGGCTTCGTGAAGGGTCCGTTTATACCCTATTGATACAACTATCTACTAAAAATAATTAGTGAGCGAAACTGCTCTCAATATACCTTATCAACTGTATCGCGTATTGTCTCACTCAATTGGGGGCAAAAACATATAAAGAAAGAAAGAAAAAGAAACGACAGAAAAAAACATCATTATCATCATCATTTTATTTTGTAACTACCGGTTACCCGCGACTTTCATTCGCGTGGAATTGTTATGAAAATGTTACTTCCCTAGTTAACAATTTCAAGGCTTTATTTTTTGCACGGAACCCTAATCCTTTTGCAAAAAAAAGTAAGTTAATCCTTATAAAATCTGCTATCTACCAGTAAAAGTCTTGTCAAAGTTAGCCCAACCGTTCTGGAGATTAGCCGGAACAAACAGGCAGAAAACATTTTTTTTTTGATGTAAATATCGTACCTGTATATACTTTCATATGCATTCAGTTAAAAGCTGTTTTTTTAAATTAAAAACAGACACTTCAATTTTATTTACTTGAAAAGACATTGAAATCTTTGTTCCAAGGTAGGTAAAAGAAACTGTGTTAACAATATCGGTGAATGTTATTATTTAAGTCAGGGAGAGACGTTCAGCGTCTAAGCTTGCCCCGGTGGCGTCGAATAAACCCGCTAATCCGATATACCGAGACCTAAGTAACTAAACTTGGGTGGGGGACGTGAGAAGACGGGTACCGGGAACGAAGAAGGGGACTTTATCAGATTTTGAATTTTGTTTATTGTTAAATTTGTATTATTAATAATATTTACAAATTTATAAAATTGTGTAAAGGCTGTGGGAGTAATGAGGTTTCAGTTAAAGGAAACATGCCTTGTTTTTTTAAATAATTTCTGAAAGTAGTTTAAGGGGCGAGTTTTTTTTTTAAAGATATAGCAGGATATGATTGTGAGATAAAACAATACCTACCTATATTGTAAGGGAGAGGATATATGTTATGCTTACAAACGCAGGTACATTCACACACATACATAACACATATACCCCACTCACTCATCTCGTTTAACACAAAACGCGAACACAACTACTAATGTTCTATACAGGGTGTAAACGGACCCTTCACGAAGCCCTCAACCAAGCATTCTGTACATCAAACTAAGTAACTTGATGCAAAAAAAATGGCTGAGAAACGACTTTCTTTTTTTTGGTGTGAAAAATCACGTGTTACGGTAGGGGTCAATATAACGCACTCAGAACATTGTGCTGATGGATGGATTGAATAGTACGGGGGTCGCGGAGGTGATTAAAGTAAAAATCTTGCTTTAAAAACATGTATTTAAAAAAAAAAACTTGTGAAAAAGTTGGAACTTTGATCCCCAAAATCTCCGTAACTAGAAGGTTCCCAGGTATGGTCTAGAAAAAAAAAATGATCGCATTGACGGGGAGAACAAGTGCCTTTCGGCTTCGTTAGGGGCCTTTTCACACCCTAAATGCTTAATATAAGATTTTTTTATTATTAGCTGCTAAATTACAAATTTTGCTTTTGTAAATTTTTATTCTTAATTATGTAAATTCAAAATTTGGCAAATCTTTATCTTTTGTAAAATTACTTTGAAATGTTTTCATAAGATAGTAAGGTTCAAAACTGTTGGTACGCCACGTAACTTTAAGCTTCGGAATAGCGAAATGACCTAACACAGAATTTTTTTCTAAAAGATGACTCCAAGCACTAGATGTAGTACATAACTTGTGAAAGAAAATAAATTATTTGTATGTGTAGGTATTTCAGGAAGAAAATTATTGCATCGTAGTGAAAACCCAGTTACGCTGCGCTTTGACAGATGGGCGTCGGCCTTTATAGTTGCATTCTGGAGGTAGTTCTGCTGCATTACGCAAGTAAGATGGTATTCAGAAAGGTAAAAAATAAAAAACGTAATTATATAAACCATTATTTATTTATTAAATATAAAATTGCCATATCAGATTGGTAGGACCACATAAAATGTTGATTGACATCTACAAACAGTTCGATCGACGTATTTTACACATGAACCTCACAGTTTCAATGTTAAACTCTATATAATAGAATCAACACAAAATGGAAACATTTACAATTTGCTATCGTTATAAAATGGCACTACTGAGTTTCTCTAAGCATACGGCACAAGAGGCTGACAGACTTAATGCTGTTAGTGATTTTCACATTTTTGATTCATATAAAATTAAGATTGGAGTTCGTGGCTAAATAATAACAGCCACTCGGGTCGATCTTTAGGTTAAGCCGTGCTTGCGTAGGTTAGTCTGTGGATGGGTGTCCACCCATTACATACCGAGTTTCCTCCGTACCTCGGAAAGCACGTAAAGGCTGTGGCTTTCATTTGTAGATCTTTGACAGTCGTTACAGGTAGTGGCCCAAAAAGTCTGACAGCCAGTCTTACCAAAGGGTATCGTATTACCCAGTAATAACTGGGTTGTGGAGGTCAGATAGGCAGTCGCTCCATGTAAAATACTGGTATTCAGCTGCGTCCGGTTAGACTGGAAGCCGACCCCAAAAGGCTAGGCAGATGATGATAAAATTAAGATTCCTAAGACACCCACTGACCTTCAATTCAACAAGGTGTCTATACAAAATAATCTCCTTTAAGATTATTTTATCTTGGAATACATTTAGCCACCTGCAAACCGCGCCACACGGTAAACTCGAGGAGTTTCGCTACCAAGTGTGACTGTGATTTATTGCACGACCATTTTGTACATATTTTATTTTACATTCCACGCGGGTAGCTTGTCAATGTTATAAAACGATCCACGTTTCTGCAAAGTAGAGTTATATTTGTACCTATACTTATATGTTTATGTTCGTTTTTTTACCCTAAACCTAATATGTGGTCATTGTACATTCACGAGCACCAATATGTAAACACTTAACAACTTTTAAAAGTGTTTTTCTCCTACCGTTTTGTTAAACATTTCATGTTGTTACGAACATAGTATTCTGGAACTCATATTTTTATGAAAAAGATCCTCTCTCCTAGTTACAATCGTTATTTCTGGCGAAAATTGCTTTTAAATTGAGGAAGATATATACATATTGGGGCTCGTGACTGTACTCATCAGTTAGAACAATTTTTACTACAAGACTAACCCTGAAATCGTGGCAAAAAAAACAGTTGTCTCATACACATGTTCACATAAATCTACAAAATGTAAGAAACAGCTGATACTCTTTTGTGATTCCAGGATAAAAGTACAAAGACCACCTTAAGAAGTTTATGGTACACAGAAACTATGTTTTTTTTAAACTGACATGGTCACTGACATTATCATCAACACAGAAAACGGGATAAACTGTTTATCCGTGATCACGGTGCTTGCAACAGCGCTTAAATATAGAGAACGTAAAACAAACAAAAATAAAATGGTAAATATCCCGTTTTCATTGTTAATGATACTCAACGTTTTTTTTTCATAGCCTGTACTGTGCTCCACAGCTGGGCAAACGCCTAAAACTAATGTTGTACGTGTTATATTTCTGGGATCCTCCCATGCCGTATGCACCTCAACTATATCATCACGGTCTATGCAATATTTACAATTTCACTAAATACCCTCACGTAAATAAATTGACAACGAAAGCTCCTTATTCTATTTAAATATTTGTATCTATACATACAAGTCTGGTTTATACACCTATCAGTATTTACATTCACACAACCGATTTTATTAAATCAAGTAGGAGTTCCTATAAGCCTTTAGTCGTCTTTTATTATTAATATTAATTTCTTCATATGACGAATGGAGCATAAAACAAAAAATAAAATAATGTAGTCTAAAGCTGTGTCCCCACGTGAAGCATATCACAATCAAACATATGAAATATGGTTATCCATCCAAATTCTGTTAGAGTTATAAAATGATGAGACGAAAATTTCATTATTTTTGATTTAGGACATCTAGTTTTTGAGATATTTGCGAAAAATTCAAAAAGGGGTATATGGAGGATGGATATAAGGACAATGACTCCATTGTGTAATGCTTATTAATATGTTTTTTGGATGATTTTATATGGTGTTAGTTGAATCACTTTAGACATCTTATATGATTGGTGATCTTGTCTGGTGAACAATCATGTCTCGTTGATAGTCGGTTCAGTTCAAACTGATTAGATCATTTTGAAGACTTTTCTGGATCCTCAAATCAATTTTAAATTAATATCTGGATTTTAGAATTCTTCTTAATGTTTGTTACAAGTGGGGCCGCAACTCTACAACCATTATGAAAAAAACCAATAAAAACGGTTCTTGTATATTTTGGGACATACACAAAACAAAAGCACGGAACAGTAATTATCGACCTGTTCCGCTACTTAATATAATTATGAGGAACCTTGAAATACAATTTAAAACTTCGTGCTTCGCACTTCCCAAGTTCCCGATTTTTGAGCAAATTAGTAACACAAAATGTAGGCCGTTATTTATTGAGAGCGCTACGTAGCTCAATTTATTATTAAATATAACAGCAATGTACAAGATATATCGGGCATTCCCCTTTGTAGGACACGTTAGCTAAATATTTTTAAACTATAGAACTATTTACACGTGAAATATTGTCACGGCGCTTAAAAAGATAATCAAATCAATTAGTTTGATTTTGGCAAAATAACGTAACATAAGAAAAAAAAAAAAAGTATAATTCACTAATAGTCTAAAATTATACAAGCATATTCGTAAAAAAATCTACACAAAAAGGCTATGATTACACTTACGTTAAATGCAATTCATTGGCGAAATGACAGTTCAAAATTCAAATCCGTGAAGCACATTGTAGTCATCACTTTACACACAACTCTCGGGTCCAGGCAGGTTCTCTGCCAGCACGTGTTCCCTTCTCCGAACATTGCCCTTCCCTTTGCTCCTATGCAGGGTCGAGGTCGCGAGGCTCCCTGAACTTAGGGTGGGCCCACTGAGAGTCTGGCTGCCAAAAGGGGAGCTCAAGTTCCCGTTGGGGCACACAAAGTTAGGACTGCCCAACGTTGGGCTGTTCGTCACTACGTAGCTAGGCCTAAAGTTAGTTCCTATTACTGGCTGTAAGTTCTGGTTCAGAACGTCTTCTTGTCTACTGGGCACCAGGTCGCTGTTTGGAGTCAGCTGTTGGAGGAAAAGGGTGATTAGAATCCTGCAAAGAACTTCAAGCCATCGAAATACACAGCTGGAATCAAAATTCTGTACTACATAGGAATCACCACTACGTGGATTTATTAATGTGGAAAAAAAGATTAATGGTGTTCCTGTTGCTTTTTTGTCACTCACCTGTTGTGGTCGCCCTGTAGAATCTAGCAGTGCTAAATCTTCTGCTGAGAAGACCGCACCAGCATTACTCCAATCTCCTGCAAATAATGATTTTTAAACATATTGACACAAATTCTAGTCTTAGATTTTTCATTATTGTCGCTACAGTGAGTAAAGAACATCGTCACGCAAACAGCTTTCATGAATTTAACACAATGGTGGTGATGGTTATAAAAAAACAGCTGTTCCATACGTTTTGACCGTCACAATTTTCTTTACATCCGACGAATCATTTTCTACCTTGGAGGTTTCTAGAAACGTGTGTAACCATTTGCGCAACGATGTCGGGAACATCGTTACACCGTGTATATGTCAAACTTACCCCTCACTTCTTTTATACTAGGCCATTCATCAGTTTCATCTATTATAGGCGCTGAAGGTTGATTATCGGAATCTGGAAAATTTTCATTCATTAGTTTCTGTACTAATTAATGTCAGATAGAACAGTTATCGATCTGAATTTCACTGGGACTCAAGGGAGTTCAAAATGATGTATTTGGGGCATTCATTGTACCTATCGGATTGTGTTATGTTGAGCTTTGGAATTGGTCCATGATTATGTTGATCGTTGAAGGCTATGTCTTTTTAGACTGCGATTGTTGAACACGTTTTTTTAGGAAGGAAATAAAAAATAAAAAATTATAAGAAGTACAGTTGTTTAGGTAAACTAAAGCAAGGTCATCAAATGTTTCAGATCAGGTGAAAATAAGGCTAAGGCATCATTGAAGAAGAAATTACCTGGTGCATTAAGTATATCAGGCTGTGGATCTGGCGTCTTCATATCTGGTGAAGGTTTGATAGTGTACGCTACAACGTATCGTCTTCCTCCGTCGCTAAGCTCTAACATGTCTCCTGGGGGATGCTTGTGAGGAGGGCTCGCTCGACGTCTGCGGGCACACAGCGCTGCTAGCGCGACCCCGCCGGCTGCTAACGTTGTGCCCAGGGCAGCTGCGACCGCAACGCCTAAGCTGATTCCAGCCATTCCGGCTTTGCCATCTGTTTGATCATAATATTTTATTGGTAAGTAACAAAGTATATTTGTTTAGGATCACTGCCCTTGTTTGTGGTTAACAAACGTGCCAGTTGTGACTATTACTACGTCATAACTAATATCGTAGCTATTATTTTTACGTTAAGCCGTTGGTCCCGGCTGTCATTTGTAGATCATTGACAGTCGTTACAGGTAGTCAGTGGCCCAAAAAGTCTGACAACCAGTCTTACCAAGGGGTACCGTATTTCCTAGTACTAACTGGGTTGTGGAGGTCAGATAGGCAGTCGCTCCATGTAAAATACTGGTATTGAGCTGCATCCGGTTAGACTGGAAGCCGACCCCAGCATAGTTGGGAAAAGGCTAGGCAGATGATGATGACGATGTAGCTTAGAACGTGTATTTTGCATTCCCATACTATTATCACTTTGGCATTTCAAAATCATCTTAATCTTACAAAATATTCAGCCATAATATCTTATTCCGTACTTAATCTACAAGAAGCAGAATAATTCAAAGTATTCAGAAGCAAATAAATTCAGCAAATAAAGCCCTCAAATCATATTTGTTTAATAATGAGATCAATCAAAACGGACGTCAATTTGAATGAAATGGAAAAATTGTTGAGAGCGAAAGTCAATAATCCTGACCCTTGGGAGGCAGTGTTAGCGGAAACAGTGTATAATACTGCCGCGCTAAGTATAAGAGCAGTAAGGATGTTTTGCATAGTTTTGAGTAATTGGCGTGATGTTATGTAGTCTAAAACTTCTGCAGATGTGCAGACCTGCCTATACACGAACTAGCAATGGGCCCGCGCCACTTGGTCGATTACATCCCACTCGCTTTCACAGTGAGCCTTTGCTGCCGCGCTAGGCATGAGTATGTTTTGCATAGTTTTGAGTAATTGGCGTACAAAGTTTTTGTAACAATCCTGTTTTTCCGGAATTCTTTTTTAAGTTATATTAATTGTGATTGAAACGTGTAGCACAAATAAAGCACTTTTATATTCTTCATTCAATATTAGAATATTTTTAAATGACGAAAATCCTTTTATATTACTTGAAGCAACTGAAACTGATCCTTAACGAAATTTACCAGTTCCCGATAAGCTATTAAAACAGCTGTCAACACATCTGGTAGAGCTCGTTGCGCTGATTCAGGATCAATATTTAACTCATTTTGTCAAAAATTGCACTTAGTGCTGATATCGCTAGCGCGGCAGAATAGACTCACGACTAAACTCATAGAATTCAATGGCCTTAATTTCAATGTTTTTTTAAGTTTTGTTCCCGAAAAGGGAAGTTCACTACGAACAACCTTTTTATATTTGTAATAGACGATTATTTGAACGGGATGAATGTACGGACCTGATTTGACCACATTTTTTTTTGTTAAATTCTGAGTAATAAAATTGAATTAGATTTTTCTTAACGAAGTCGAAAGATATTGGTTTCCCCGTCAGTCATTGCGATAATTTTTTTGTTCGAGACCATACCTGAGAACCAGGTTTTGTGTTTGTGGAATGAGCATCTTATTCAATGTTTGCATGCCAATTTTATGGCGAAATGTGTCATTGCATTACATATTATTTTTACCATCTTTTGTTAATTTACTGCAAATAAATAATTTCGACTTTGACTAAATAAAGCACCGTTAGGCCTTGAAGAACTGTTATTTTAAACATAATCAAAATACACCGTGTTATTTGTAAGGGGCATTGTTAGCTACCTACCTATTAATACTGAATTAATTATGGAGTAAACTAGGTACCAACAGTTTCACTTATTTCTAACTTTTGCCTTTGAAAGATTGGATCTCTGTAATTTCATGATTTCAGTTGTTATAAAGATGTTTATCAAACACTAAACTTAATTATAAGAACCTGTTGCGTAATTCCCGAAATTAATTTGAATGGGTGCCCAACCAAAATCGTTTCTGTGTGTATACATACAATTTGATGTTATAGAAATATTTGTTTAAAAGCGGACAATTTCAATTTGAATCTTGAGTAAACTTTTCCCAAAAACTTTTCATCATAATCTGCCTAGCCTTTTCCCAACTGTGTTGGGGTCGGCTCCCAGTCTAACCGGATGCAGCTGAATACCAGTATTTTACATAGAACGACTGCCTATCTGACCTCCACAACCCAGTTATTACTGGGTAATACGATACCCCTTGGTAAGACTGGTTGTCAGACTTTTTGGGCCACTGACTTCCTAACGACTGTCAAAGATCTCCAAATGACACCCGGGACCAACGGTTTAACGTGCTTTCCGAGGCACGGAGGAAACTCGGTATGTAATGGGTGGTCACCCATCCACAGACCAACCTAGGCAAGCACGGCTTAACCTAAAGTTCGACCCGAGCGGCTGTTATTATTTAGCCACGAGCTCCTCCAAAAAACTTTTCAATTAAACGATAAACGCGGTTTAATAAATTGTACGTGAAACTGTAAGACCCCGGCTTGGGGTTTCTGCATCATTGGGCACGAACAAACGGAGTACGAATACAGCAATAATGTTATTATACCGGCGGGCTTAACAATTGGATAATGTAATCCATCTCTCGGTACAACGAACAATATTTTTGATGACAGTCGGCAATTAATAATTTTATAGTTTGTTTTTGAAAACATATTTCATAGAATTCGGAATTTTCAGTGCAAATGTGATCAGAAAAAAAATGTCACAATAAATAGTTCTTTGCCTTCATTTATAAATACCATACTTGACACAGTTCGCTTAGTAATTCAAATAGAAATAATTATGAATTAACATTAAAAAAACTGCATGGTTGATCTAGTGATCGCAAGCGCGACTGCTGAGCATGAGATCATGGGTTCGATTCCAGGTTGGGTAAAGTGTTATTGTGTTTTTCCACTAGTAGCACCCACGGAGTCTGGATTTGTGCCCTGTTGATGGCAAATGCAATAGTCACGATCCCTATTACATGGGACTTAAACATAACTGCCGAAATGTGGGTCCTACTATTAGGCACACCTCTGCCTAACCCTTCTGGGATTACAGGCGTGATATGATGTTACGTAATTAAAAAGAACGTCACCTACTACGATCCTAACACACCCCCTTCCTAAAACCCTAACACACCCCTCCTTCACTTCAAAATTTTTGATACAAAAGAGAAGGTCTTTATGGTTCAGTCGTCTATAACCGAGCTCTTGTTATATTTCAAACCTCTTGAACGGCAACTACCAGTTCCGCACGAGAGCGTCAAAATAATTCAAGGTTAAGTTTACCGCACACAAGAGGGTGCGGATTTTTCCTCACTCCAACAGGAAAACATGTTCAAAATTACGTTATACTTCGAATACATAAGTACGCACTAAAAGATAACATAACACATTGTTACGTAGGTAGGACTGTTTCTTCTTTTTGTGGCAGGATGTAAGGGACAGCCCTCCACACACTGATGGGGTGAATTCAGTATATCGTACCAAGATGACGGGTACAAGAAATTATTTCAGGAATATTATGGGAATCCAGTAAATTTTATTTATTTTATTTCCTGATACGTAATGTATAATTACCGTGGCAAAACGCACGTAGCGAACGGCAAGCGCGACGATGAGTTCGATGAACTCTGTAGCTAGGCAGGAAGTGAACAGCTAATTTCACGCGCCGTACGTTAGAGTATTTCAACGTCCATTGTTGGATTTTTGATTTTAGCTGTAATATTTAGATAAATGGAGTGCTGCGTACAGGGAATGTAATTTTACATTGAAATAAAGGAATAGTAACTTAAAAAAAAAAAAAACATTTTCCGGAGAAAAATTCCGGTGGAATATGAACCAAAATAAAGAGCTGAATGCACCCTGTCAGTTTGTGGAGGGCTGTCCCTTACACCCTGTATACCACTTTAGTTGTCTATACTTAATACAAAATGCGTGAACCAAAAATATCAGTGAGCTTAGTGCGAGTTTTACCACTGACAAAACATAATCGATCGCTTTACAGTAAAATTTCAATTTATGTGGAATAATGCTTTCCATTTTTGTCCCGTTTCAGCACAAATAGAAGTTTATGTAATCGAATAGGTTTAAAAACTAGCAGTAGATTATTCAAGTTTTTGCAACAAAATATTAAAAGGATTTGTGAGCACTTGATCAAGTTGATCCTGGAAACATTTATAATCAGATTGAAAATAGACTGGTTTGAGTTTCGGAGGATCAAATTGTGGTAATTGAAAATGTTTCTAGATTTTCATCATGGCCGCTGGAAAATCCTAGAATTGAACTTTATACCTAGTTCTAGCCCTAATGTTTATGTTAATAAGAAGTTTTATTTGTTTAGTTGGTGAAACTTCACTATTTAATAAATCCCAGAGGCCCTAGATATGGTAACATTTCATCAGTGATAAAGTTTGATAACAATGCTGAAAAAAATATTTTCAAAGTTCTGTTCGATTGCCACTAATTTGGACGATTACCCAAATTGATGTTACACTGTATACTTGATAGTTATGTTACCTGTTCTCCGGGCTGCATCATTGAAGGCAATATTCTCCAGCAGGGTTTTCTCCGATTCCCCCTTGAGGTTCCTCGCGTAGATGAGCAGGTTGAAGGTGGCTCCAGCGGCTTCACCGGACGATGTCAGCTGGGATAGGTCCAGTTTGAAGACAGCTAGGCCATCTGTGAGGTGTAACATGGTTTTTATTGAAAATCTGTTTGTCTGTCAGTTTACCCGAAAAGTTACGAAATATTTTCGTTTTAGTAAGTGACTTGACATTAACTTAGGCCTGCTTTCACCACAAATAACTTAATTTAAACTTCGTTTTATTTCTGTCTATTGTTTCAAGTTGGCGGAGACAGAATTATCTAGTAAATGTATTCAGCGTTGAATATATTTTGTGTTGTTTTGCAAACAGGCCTTTACCATAAAGTATTTTACCTCCTCCAGCAGTTTTATGAAAGCTTCACACTCTTAGCTCTTGATATAAAATGGTGAGAAATGATGGAACGGTAAAATGTAGATAAATTCTATAAAAGTTCCACAAACCAGTCTCATTAACGCTTCCATTGAACCTCGTCCTGCCAGTGACGGGGTCCAAAGCTTCCAACATGAAGTACTGCGGCAGTCCTCCATCGTAGCCCGCCACGCAGCGCACGCGCAGCCAGGAGCTGCCCTCTGCGCTAGTGTTGCCCGCTTGGAGAGAGCAGTTGCGAGGGGCTGTGGGACGAGCTGGACGGAAAACATATTTATTATGATATAGGTAAGTTTTAAAGTAACTGGGTTTTCAGATGGCAGCTGACTTTTTGAACAAACTTATACACTTTACACAATTGAGCAATGTGTATCAGTTTGAGTGGAAATGCAATTGTAAAAATAAAAAATATGTGTAAATGAGGGATAAGTTAGAGAAGTAACGCGCCTAGCATCAGCGATTAGTGATATGAGATAAC
Organism: Noctua pronuba; assembly: GCA_905220335.1. Lineage (NCBI taxonomy): Eukaryota > Metazoa > Arthropoda > Insecta > Lepidoptera > Noctuidae > Noctua > Noctua pronuba. Next base: position 7,608,184 of record LR999911.1, read on the forward strand.
GAAATACACGTATGTAAACAAACACTGTTTTAAGTTTTCACGGTTTAAACCAAAACTTATACTAACAAAACACAAAAATTACAATCGAGAGGAGGGTTTCAAATTGTCTATTATGTGGAATCCAGTTTTAAGCATGCTCACAAGTAGCAGCCGATATCGTAATAAGGATTCCACAAAACCTAGTGATACGTGAGTGTGTTTTGCCGTGACTTAGTGTCGAGTTCCAGTAGTGCGAGTAGCAAGGCACCTAACAATTTATTTTCAATCCACCTACATTCTCCGGTCATCCCGCGATCATGGCGCTTGCAATAGCGTCGAAATATCGGGAGCTTAAAACATTGAACAATCACGGAAGATTTCCCGTACGTGACAGTATAAGTTTCGTATGTAAACAGTACCTACATCCTTTAGGTTTCTCATTAAAGAGATCTATAGAGGCGCCACTATTATTTCGGTTGTAAACCTTTTAACACAACAGCTTCGAATGTAGACCAGCGAAAACGGCATGAATCTAGGTTAGTGCAGCCACGGTTTCAAATATTTCAACAATTTAACTTTCTCATTGAATTTCGTAACTAGACATTAACTGAATTCAAAATAGTTATCTTCCTGCGGGCATTGTAATGATCATAGTAGTAATATCTTTATGCTAACTTAGTCCGACTGCTAATGGCACTTGAGTTAACAATCTTAGAACAGAAATTAGAAGTAGGTACGTAGACTATCTGGCTTCTTGATGAAAAGGCCTTTGCCTGCCCTTTCACCCTTTGTGTAATACGAACCACAAACTTTTAATTTAGTTTGAATGCTGGTAAAAGATAATGATCGCTGTTAATTTTGAAATGTAGAACCTAAGCGGTCAGTATTTAAATATGACCTACGAAATTATTTTAATGAGTTGTTCTCGACCTTTCGATTCACACAGACAGAGTTAGTTTAATGAATTCACGGTTTCGTTTTTGTTTAAATAATCATGTCTTTTTCAATCAACAAACTGAAATAAAATAACAAAAACATTCCAGAATCGGAAAGTTTTGAGACACCGTACACATATTTTAAGAATGTGGCTGAAAATGCTAGACTTGAGCGAACTTAAACAATTTTCAAAGCCATTTTAACTTTTTCGAGATTATTTTCTTCGAAGCCAACTTGTAATAGAAATCAAAGTTTACGCCCCTTACTCGACATTATTATTGTATGTCAAGTGAGCGAGCGGGGACTTGCAAGGAATGTTCGTTGTTCGTATAACTGGCGCGGTGCGTGCGTGGAAATGAAAATTAAGTGCAGAGAGCGCTAAACTCACTAATTACGCCTTGACTTATGGCAGGCGGGTGACAATTTAACGCGTGTATGTTATAACAAACTGCGGGGATATTAAACTGTGCGGGTTTCGGGCTATTTCGCTGCAACCCACAACAGCTAAGTCATATTTCCTATTGCAGTCGTGCGCATCAGAATTATATGAGCACGTTGCAACAGTTCTATGAAATAACGAGATTTGAGAATAAAAAGATAATGCACGGCGTGCTACGTTCCGTGTAGCGTGCAGTTTCATATATTTTAACAAAGTTTCAATTTAGCCGTTGGTATTTTTCTTCTCTAATTGAAACGTGCTGTTAGATTAATTTTGTTTCGCGTTGTGTAATGTACTCGAGCGGTTGAGAAGAGCGTGGTTTTAACTTCTTCACAAAAAAGTACTCTGATTCAGTTAGCTTCTGTGGATTTTAACAGTTAATTTTTAAATTAATAAGTCAATTGTGAACATAAATCGTATTTCTCATTTCAGTGCCAATGGTAGTTTCAGGGAAATTGTACGTCATCAGAGAGGAGTTATGAGATTTGGCACACGGGCATGAAAAGCCGAAAGCCGAAAGCTGGAATTATAAAACGTAGAGCAAGTTCGGCCTCGTTGTTGGTTCAAATTGTGTGCACGCGGTTTTATTAATGCTTTTATTGAAGTGTACATTTCGGTGCCGACATTTTGGGCTTTTTTACTCGAGTTATTGCATTGTATTTCCAATATATAAATGGACGTGAAGATATTGTGTAGAGTTTAAACTCGACTTGTAGTATTGAAGCTGACCGTGCATTTTCACGGACGAATTCACGCATCAATGATGTTCAGGGTTGATGAAAAGCATTCTCATTTTTCGTAACTGGTATTAATGTCCAGCTGTCTTTCCATAATCCCACCTGCTCTGGGGCTTGTAGCTCAACACACTGCTGTTACCATTCAACCTATTAATAGATCATGGATTTCTGACGTCACTCACCAGCTGGCACGATCTGGAACACGCAGGGGTCCAGCTGTCTGCCCACACTGTTCGCGCCGCGACAGCTCAACGTCCCGTAGTCGCGCTCGCTCTGTGGCTTGTAGCTCAACTCGCTGGTGCTGCCATTCGCTGTACCTAAAGAACGTGGACATAAGAGATAGATTAGCATAATCAGCATATACCGCTCCCACTGCTGGGTCCCAAGCCTGCTGTCCAAGAGAGGAGGTGGCATAATCCACCACGAGGGTCCCGTGCGGGTTGGTGGATACACTAGGGATTTATTATACCAGAAATTTTTGAAGCTGTCGAAGTGTAAACCTCGGTTTTGATATTAGAATTAACTTTTACGATAGCCCATGCTCAAATGCATCACTTGTAGAGTTTGTAAACATAAAAATACTAAAAGATAATAAAACATCGATTAAAAGAATCTGTTAAAATGATGCCCGGTACCCCACGGGCTAACGTAACAATAGATAAGTTAATTGATTGAGGATATTAGCTCTCAATAGAGGGCTATTTTACCATTAAATGATTACTTTAATTTTATTTTTCCAATTTTATTACCAAATGTGTTTTAATTTTTTAATTGCTACTATGACTTCGTTTATTTTATTTTTTTTATTTAATTTTATTACCAAATTTTAATGTGTTTTGATTTAAATTTTTTAAATGCTACTACGCTACGAACTTTGGTAGCTTAGTTATACATTTTATTATGCATACTGTGGTAAGTGAAGGAGTACCTAAGTGATACTTTTGTCATCGATTATTTATATCGTGTCTTTGTAGATCCAAACCAAATAAATAAATAAATTACTTTAATTACCTGGGATATAGAATTTATTTAAAAACAAAATTGACACTTGGACATTTAGCTTCCCTAAAAGTTGAGTTTTAGAGCCATGTTGAGATTAGTTCAGTAATACGGGCTTAAAACAATGAGTCTTGTTTCAACTGCTAATTAAGTTTTGTGTTAATTTGTTCCGAGCTGAAGGTAAAGTTATGTTCAGAGATAGATCATTATTTGACTAACTGTTCCGATGGCCCCTGATAAAGTTTTAGGACTAAAAGTAGGACCAGGAGTTAGTCTAGATCCCCGGAATATTGAATTATTAATACTTCTAACCGAATTGTATACCATGTACCTACTGAAATTAACCACAATTTGCGTTGATGTGGCATACCAGATTGTACGGTATTTAAACCATTTTGTTTCATTTAAATTCATCATTCAAGCTTCAGTAATTTTGATGAAGGTCATAGTATCAGGAAAGAAGAGCATTACCTACTGTAAAATTATAGTGTCACATGAGCACAAAAATACCATCAGGATAGCATTGAATAGGACAGGCTTTGCCGGAAAAGTACGCACAGTCTAAAAGGCGACTAACGAAAAGAGCATAGAAAAAGTAGACAAACCTACAAAGAGTAACATGTATTGTGATCAATGTTTTTTTAAGTCTAAACCTTTAGTTGCATCACCAATCAATTGACATACTTTTAGAGCTACCGAAACGCGGTTCAACATAGATTTTTGTATGGCAGTAGCAAGTGGAGGGATGAATCGCATGTGACTAAAAGAGTAATGAATACAAATGTTGATGGATCGAGAGGGAGAGGCAGACCAAAGAAAAGAGGGATGGATTGAATAATGTGTGTGGAATAAAAAAGGAGTAGATGATAGCGTGATGATTGACAGGGGAGACAGGAAGAAAGAAACGTGTTGCATCGACCCCAAGTAACATGGGACAAGGGCAGGAAGATGGGCGCGTTCAATTAAGCGGCGTGCCGCGCACTACCTGAACGCGCCCCAAAAGGTCGTAGCCGTAAGGCTGATCCGGGGGTACCGCACGATCTCCCGCGAGGCGGCGAGCCTCCTAGCCGGATTGCCGCCATGGGATCTGGAGGCGATAGTCCTCGCGCGCCTGCATGAATGGCGCGCGGGGGCACTACGTCGGGGGGAAACTCCGCTGCCGCGGCAAATCACCGCTCAGCGGACAGACCTCCGACGCGATCTCATGGCGACATGGAGACAGCGACTGTCGCAACCCAGTGCAGGGCACGCCACAATAGTGGCGATAAGTCCCCTCTTTGAGGAGTGGCTAGAGAGGCGCCACGGCGCCCTCACCTTCCGCCTGACGCAGGTCCTCACCGGACACGGTTGTTTCGGGAGGTTCCTGCACCGAATCGGGCGGGAGGAAACGCCCGGGTGTTATCATTGTGAGGATCGTCCGGAGGACACGGTGGCGCACACCGTGGAGGTCTGCCCCGCTTGGGCGGAGCTCCGCCGTGTCCTCGTAGCGGCGATCGGCGGCGGCGACCTCTCGCTCCCGGCCCTGGTTCAGGCCATGGTCCGGAGCGAGAGGGAATGGGAAGCCGTCACCTCCTTCTGCGAAGCAGTCATGCTAGCGAAGGAGGTGGCGGGACGTGAGAGGGAGAGAATCTCACGTCCCAGCCGCCGCGGGCGAAGCACCGGGCGTCGGGGGCCACGTGGTGGCTCCCGGCCACCGTAGGCGCGGGCCTGTGGACGGTGAGTAATGGGTTAGCTCACCGTCCGTCCGTCTTATGACGACCGGCCGTGTCGACGGCGCGTTCCTGTTCCACGCGCGCCTCAAAGAGATGTCAGCAACCAAGAAGGGGCCCGCAAGGGCCGATGCCTGCCGGGGCTGCGGGACTGTTCGAAAGAGATACCGTGGCCCTGGAACACAAAGGGCAATGAAGGAACATGGATGGGTTTTAGTCAGTAAGAGTCTGACACTCCCTCCCACTCCACCCAGAGCGGGAGAAGTCATTTGATGATTTCCCATCGGTAAAAAAAAAAAAAAAAAAAAAAAGGGCAGGAAGATGATGAATAGTAAACTGTGATGTTACTTATTTATCAACTCCATGACTCGACTACTTATTGATTTCAAAGCAAATGAAAAATTGCAGTAAATGAGTATTGAACGGGTTTTTGGGTCTTAAATAAAATAATTTTGTTTTTTCGAGAAGTTGTGTCTTGGAATTATTGGTTAAGCTGCAAGTACCCCATTATGGCAGGCCTATGATTCACAGTATAAACACACATTTTCTAACCCATTTTTAGAGCATTATATATTTACCGAATTTCAGCGGCGACACGTCGAGACTCTCGCCACTGTTGTTGAACTGCCAGAAGAACGTGACATCAGGCGGGTTGGCTGTCACCGAGCAGCGCACGCGCAGCGACTCGTCGAGTTGAGCGCCCAGCACTTGAGGTGATGGGTGGGCACATACTGGCGCATCTGTGTAAGATAAGAAAACCTATTAGGATAAGGCGTTATGGCTGACTGTGTTGAAGGTGCTATTTCGAAAACATTAGAGTGTATTTTTAAATATATTTTTTTTGATTCAATTTATTTTCCATTGTTGCATATGGGTATTTTCCCTGAAATAAAACACAATTTATGTTTTTTATTTTGTGCGTTTTGCGTTGTTGATAATTTGATTTTGTGATATTTGTGAAATAGGGTAACGCGAAATACTTTTTTTATTTCCTAACCCTGAACACTAAAAGGTTACTATTGCTTTAAAAAAAACATTTTGCTTATACATAGTATAATATAATAAACATCTGACAAGCACAATTAATACCGCAATATACTCAATTATGAAAATATCTTTAATATTATTTTATTTGAAACGCAACCCGTGAAGGAAAACATTGTGAGGAAACCTGGACTTCTAATTAGTCTGAAATCGCCAACCCGTCTTGAGCAAGCGTGGTGATCAATGCTCGTGCCTTCTCTGTATGAGAAGAGGCCTTTGCCCAACAGTGGGATAGTAACAGGCTGGTATTATTATTATTATTATAAACGCAACCCGTATATATGCTTTTGCTTATTAACTTAGCAATTAGTGAACTTCTAATGAACATTACCCACTGTAGCCAAGTACTAAGTAGGTGAAGATTAATTGAATCCGTCGCGGAAGCAGCAACCACTTAATCTATTAATTAATACGTAACCAATCAACACCAGCATTGCTAACATTACTTACATGTTCGTACCAAACGACTTTGCAATGCAGTATTTCCCTAAGAATTTTCACATTAGTAAAACAGAAACGTTTCACGCGAAAGATATTTTGAATTCTTTCAAAATGTTGTTCAGCACTAAACGAATAAAGGAGGTTACACTCAACAAAGATTCCGCCTCTAAGCAAGAATGCCAAAATTAACAAAGAGCTAAAAGAGACCCAAATACAGTTCGTTAAATCATAACAGAAGTTAGACGATATATAAATTTTATCGCCCAACTGTTCCCCTCCGGAGCAGGCGCAGTCAGCGACTGTGATTCATTTAGATATCTACTTGCAAAACTGCGCTCCCGAGCTGCCTTAGATTTTCATTAAACTCTCAAATATTTGCTCGCGTTAAGCAGCCCTACCTCGGTAGGATTACTGTAGAGGGAATATGAAAATATGTATGTGGATTAATGTAACACCGGCGCCAGCGATCGTGTACCGCGTGTGAATAACAAAGTACATTTCCTTCGACTTAGATTTGTGACGGTAAGGATCAATAAAATGGAAACAAACTGTCGGCAGCGAGCGGTGCAAAAGTAAAACAGCGGTGCGGTAACAAATATCGGGGGGCTGGTGTACGTTTGTCGCAGATCGGCCGGTCGTCGCGTGCCGCCCGCGGTGCCGGAGACGACGTAAATCTTCGCGAGGCAGCTTCTGAGATGGTCGCGCGGTGACTCTGAGGGACTGCTCATCGAAATACACCCTCACCACTGTTCACTAATACCACTTAGGTTGTTTGTAGACGCATTGATCAGAGTTGCGGCCAAATTAATCCCTCAGGATAATAGTTAGCACTTTCTTATTGATCGATAGTGCTCATACTTTTGGAAAGTAAACTAGACTTTTCATTTAGGGCATGGTTGGCGATAGTTAGAGTAATAGTCGGAATATTAGCCTCCTTCTGTATCCTCGTGTGTTCTGGCCTATTGCCAGAATGTTTTGGTGAAGCAGCTGATTGCACGCTCATTAGCAAGCGCTCAAACGATTCTTTCATCCATAAAATGGGATGTTTCTGGTTTTATGTGCAGATAGAATTTCCCAACGCCGATGTACGTGTATAAATACCTAAATGAATAAAAATAACACCTCGCCTGAATGCTGGTAATTTGCAATCGTGCGCGTCTGTGAATATAACACGTATGTTGGTACGGTTTGTACGGTTTCATAATGTAATTAGCACCTATTCATGAATATTACACAATTTTATTTTGCTTGATACAGCTCGTGTTCGCACAAAAATTACCCATATTGTGTGAATATAAGGAGAACTCATTATCGTGGCATTATTCCGGCTCGCGAGTACACTACATACATCACAGCGGGCAAGAAGACAGATGTAGCGTTCCTAAGCTCCTTTATTGTAATTTATTGCTCGTGTTTATCAGTAAATGGAATTATTCTATATTCAATACATTCTAGCGTGCCACTCCGTTGACTGTAACAAATCTTTGTTAAGATCTTTCAGAGAATGATTGATACAGCAGTGAGCAGACGACGAAAAGCCTTTGGCCAAATGAAACGTAATTTATTAGCACTCTGTCTATAATAGGGAAACAAAGGACTTGTCGATTCCAGCCGGAAGTTATCTACGTAACAATTTACTTATTGGTGTGCTACATTTTTAAGGACAGTCTATTTTTTCGTCGTTTGTCGACCTTATTTCGGGAAGTTTATGGGCGGTAATTTACTTTGGGATGGTCGATATGTAAGTTAGTTGGGAAGAAGATGGGAGTTTGTTTTAAACATTTTATTTTTAGAGCTTTGACATCTATGACAATGATATTTATTATTATTTACAGTACATCTCTATCTCATACATTACTCTTACTTTCTGTATGCTAGCCTTTTTTCTATCAATTAGTTACTGTCCTAATTACTACGTAGAATAGAAAGACATTTGTTTTCTAAATACTCTAGTTTGCTTTATTTATTTCTATGGTACATACATTCGTATTTATTACTACGTAAGTGTCGTGTCGTGACATCTTTATACCCTACTGCATTAAAGCCCAAAAGGAGTATTACGTGTTACTATAGTTTATTCTATTCATTGGGCTCACTAGTACCCTTATAGAACAAGAAACTTTAACTGGCTACTAGTGCGAACCTCATACAAGTCGGCGAAGTTACTAATTGCGACCGTACCGTCGTATACACTAATATGCTTCGTTTGTGTATGTATATGTGGCAAGTTGATTGGCTAGTGGACCGTGTATCTAGACTTATGAGTGAAGACACGTAATCCATAAGTAATTGGCTGTGGTTAAGCGTTTGGTTTTCTGGGCTTTGGCATTTTCTGTAGATAGATTTTATTGATCTGAGTCTATATTGGTGTTGTTTTTGGAAATCTCTATGAAAGGTGTTTGAGCTTTCAGTCTAAGCGGATGGAGCTAAATACCATCATTTTACATGGAGCGACTGACAATCTGACCTATACATAACCCAGTCAGTGCTGGATAATATATACCCCTTGATAAGACTGGTTGTCAGTTTCGGGCCACTACCTGTAATGACTGTCAAAGATCTACCAAATGACAGCCGAGACCAACAGCTTAACGTGCTTTTCGAGGCACGGAGGAAACTCACCATCCACGGACCAAACTAGGCAAGCGGATGTGGATGGCATAGGAAAAGAGTCTGACGAAACAAATGATAATTGATTTTAAGAAGGCGATGTAGCTCTAAAGGAAGAAAACATTGATATGGCTTTTAAAAGAGGTCCATAATAATTAATGTCAAATACATGTGCTGCTCCGTCCTTAAACAAATGATGATGAGATGAAGAAATCTAGCAGTATTGACTGGATTACGGGTAGGTACTTAAGAAACCTCGGTTTAGACGAACAAAATCAACAGTGTAGTGTGGGTATGTCAAAAAGAGTGTAATTAAATTGCACTTACAGGCCTTCCGTTTGAAGGTCTTCCCAATTACACAGATTAGACACTGACTCTACTAAAAGTCATCATCTGCCTAGCCTTTTCCCAACTATGTTAGGGTCGGCTTACAGTCAAACCGGATGCAGCTGAATACCAGTGTTTTACATGGAGCGACTGCCTATCTGACCTCCACAACCTAGTTAGTACTAGGTAATACGATACCCCTTGGTAAGACTGGTTGTCAAACTTTTTGGGTCACTGCCTACCTGTAACGACTATCAAAGATCTACAAATAACAGCTGGGACCAACGGCTTAACGTGCTTTTCGAGGCATAGGGGAAACTCGGTATGTAATGCTAACCAACCTAGGAAAGCACGTCTTAACCTAAACTGCTGCGGCTGTTATTATTTAATCACGAGCTCCTCCTCTACTAAAATACTCTACTATTGAAATGTAATCTTTATATATTGGTCCTTACGGTAGATTTTCAACATTTACTTGAAAGAAGTTGACGACTTGAGGACTACGAGTGGTACATCTACACGCATCGAACACTAATGGCCATGTTGAAAGTTCCACCGTAAGAAAAACCATATAAAGTTCACATTACAATGGTTTATTGTGAGTCGCGTTGGAGTAGCAGCGAGTAAGTTTAATGTGCAAAAAACTTTACCTGAGATGTTGCTTGAGGTACCGTCTGAGTCAAACGGTAGGCCAGTAAGTAAGTAGATGTGATAAGAAAAATCAACACACACCTTACACTGACTACACTGATTACTATAGATCGAATAATCGGGCGTTTATGTACCTACATTTCTTCCCACGAAAGAATAATATGGACATTTCTTTCTGAATAAATAAGTAATCCCGGGTTTCCGGGATTGAACGATTTTGTAAAAACAACTATAACAAACTTAATGAAATTATAGCAGTGGTTATTTTGATTTAGTATCTTTATTTTATTCAAAACAAATGGAATATCAATAAAAATTATAATGTGCACAATGTGGTCAAGTACTGGAAATTGATTTATCCATTTAACAGATTAGTGATCGAATCGACTAATTAATTGAATTTTATACGAATAGAAGACTAAAAAATATTACTCAGAAATTTCAAACGATTCCAAGATCCGGGATTCTGAAAGGCATGTCCGTTTTGTTTTTTCGTGGGAATAAAAGTGAAGTTTAGGTCTATGAGCGCCCGATTATCCGATCTATGCTGATTACACTTACACTGTATACTAAGATGTGTAGATTGGCTGGCTGTCTCTCCGAGTGCGTTGGTTGCTCTGCAGGAGTAGTCACCTCCGTGGTCCCTCGTCACCCTCTGAAGCACCAGCGACTTGGTGCTGACGATGATGCCGGACTCCACATTTTGGAGCACCGGCTTATCCTGGACAAAAAAAAACAATAAATTGATTTGTAGCAGAAAACTTTATTTGAATAAGTATAAGAAGATAACATTTTAAATCAATAGAAGTTTTTAAACTGTCTTGGTCACTAAAATTATCATTAACTCTAGAAACGGGATATTTACCATGTTTACTGTTTGTTCTGAGTTCACGATATTCCCGATATTTGATATTTGACTTTGATATTGATATTTTATTTTACCATGATCACGGATAACAAAGAGAACAAACAGTGAACATGGTAAATATCCCGTTTCTAGTGTTAATGATAGTTTAAATCTAAATAATTATGCCCAAAAGTAAGTATTTCACTTCTTATAAATCAACTGAATTTGTGATACAATGATCATGACTTGTTATGATGATTTTCTTTAAACGTCCTTGTGAAATAAGGGCTTCCATAATGCTCGACTTCTGAGATCTTCGATCTCTCTCTCACTCTCATTTGACAAACTTATCAATTTAAATAATACCAATATGTTACTTGAGGAAATATTATTAAGAAATAATGTATGGTAGATAGCTGTAAACCAGCTAACCTTTTAAAAAAAATGTTCTATTAATATTTTTGTTTAATATTGGTACGCCGTTGACGGCAAAACATAGCGATCTCTTTATATTCACATCTTTTACACCTATGTTTAACAAATAAAAACTTTGACTTTGACTTTAGGCATTTCCATAATTGAGTATTTAAAAACCAGATATCGAAGGACTATCAAACAGGTAGACCTCGAAAGAAAGAAATTTCAGACCGAACACCCGACGTGTTTATTGAGTTGACCACACTGCTAATTGGAAAAGAGAAACGCAAAAAACAAATAAATAATTTGAGCGCTATGAAAATGGCGATAAAACCAATACCACAATAGTTCAACCATGATATTTATTTGTAAACCACACGATAAAAATAAACTAAAACAGAAATATTGTAAAAGGAGCAAATGCAAATACATTTAGATAGATATATCGGACCAAATATAAACAAGCGTGGTTATAAACATCGATAAAAGTCAATAGGATTTATACAAACAACGCTTGCAACACTATTTTCTAATAAGTGTAGTCGCAGTAAATGTTACTTGAGGCAGATAGAACCGCGAGTTATTTTGTTCCTACATGTTTACAGAACTAAATGTTTGCAACTTATAAGAGTACTAGCTGTTGCCCGCGACTTCGTTCGCGTGGTAATTTTGAAAAAAAAATAGCCTATGTCCTTCCTCAGGATATAATCTATCTGCTCGCCAAATTTCATTAAGATCCGATCAGCTGTTTAGTCGTGAAAAGGTAGCAAACAAACAAACAGTTACTTTCGCATTTATAATATTAGTATGGATTTAGACACTGTTTTTCTTAAGATAAGATAGTTTTATTTGTCCAAAACATGAGTACACAAACACATGGCATGCAAGAGTTACTTATTTTGGTGTACAGAATGCTTGACAGCTTCGTGAAGGTTCCGTTAACACGTGTGTATCATGAATATCTTATTTAGAAAAATCCCGTGTCACGGTGTTTTGTGGTCGCATTCCTCCGCAACGGCTCGACCGATTTTTATGATTTTTTTTGTTTATTTGGTAGATATGAGAATAGGTCATAAAGTACATTTCACACCGCTAATTTCACGCGGATGAAGGTCGCGGGCCACAGCTAGTAATGTATAGTTTATGCGAATTTACTAAAAACTTTTATTTTTGTGTTTTATTTGGGGGAAACCAAAGCTGGTACAGCTTTTGGTATTTAAATAAGAGGGTTCCTGTGAAAATTGTGTGCCCTACGTGCAGCAGAGTAATTCTGGATCGGTCGTTAAATGGCCGAAAATTATAATAATAAAGTTTTGCCGACCTACTTCTACAAAAAGTTTCTCCTTAAAAGTTCCTATTATAATAAAATAACAAATCGATCTCTGACGCAATACACTAAAAGTTCGTGTGGACCTTCCATGTGGTGTGATAAAGGTCACGACCCATGTTGTGATTACAGCGAACTTATTCAAATGTAATTTAGATTATACGCTGACGTAGTACATTTTGTTTTAATACGTACTTCATCAATGTTTCATGATTATACTTTTGTATTAACATGTTGGTACTTGGGGAATGATAAATCGTTTTGGGCACGTCAGTCTTTAATTTATATAAAGGTTTGATGGGCGTTTTGTTTCTGATATAAAAGTGTTGTTACCTAGTTACAGTACCTGGGGTTATAAGAAATATCAAGCTTCAGAAAGAGAATGTTACTCGACGCTCTACAAAGCCGAACTTTGTCTAAAACCCGAAGAGTTATTAAAAAAAATATAACATAACGTAACACCACGCCTTATAATCGCCGAATAGTTATGCAGAGGTATACCTAACAATCACACCCATATTTCGCCAGTTATGTTTAAGTACCATGAAATAGGGCGAGCCTATTGCCATCAAACGGACACAAATCCAGACTCCGTGGCTGCTACTGAAAAAATCCTGATGGAAAAAATCAATTACACTTTGCCTGACCCGGGAATCGAACCCAGGACCTCATACTCAGCAGTCGCAATTGCAATCACCAGACCAACGAGACAGTAAAAAAATATGATAAAAATATAAGTTTTTAAACTGTCATGTCACTAACTTTATCATTATTTCTAGAAACGGGATATTTACCATGTTAACTGTTTGTGTTGAGTTCCCGATATTTCGGCGCTGTTGCAAGCGTCATGAAAGAGGGTAGACCGATTTGTCTGCCCATAAACACCCACCCGCAATAACTTCAGTTTATCCGTGATCATCATAATATGTCACATAAATATTACCCTGCCGAAAAATTAACGTCCGGGCCTCGTCGTATCTGCCTTTTATTTGTAAATATACTGGTAACCTAAAATTAAGCTCCAATAGCCCAACGGGTAAGTTTTTGGATTGGCTAGCGAGTTTAAAGCCTGCCCGCTGCATTATGGACGTGAAAACACTACGTAGGACTTCCGTAAGCATGTTTGTGAAGTTCGTGGAAACGCTAATGTTGTGCAATCAATATTATCGTGGTAATGTTTTGAACAAATAATTTTAAAATTATTCAGAATTGGAGTTATATTGACGCCTCTAGATCCTTTATCGTAATTAATAAGACCCTGAGAGATATTTAGCCTAATTATTCTTGATTTTCCTTGATTTGCCAGGCTTAATTTTTTTTTTAAACGGATATATTGGACGTCGGCAAGAAGGCTGCTAGGCTAAAATGGGATTGGGCGGGTCACGTTAGCCACATGCACAATGCCCGCTGGGTAAAACTCTCCACGCGATGGATGCCGGAAGACGGGCGGTGCCGCCGAGGCCGGCCCAGAAAGAGGCGGCGAGACGACCTGGACGCTTACCGCGAAGGCAGGTTCGAGGTGGCACGAGAAAAGAGCACATGGAAGGAATTGGGGGAGGCCTTTGCCCAGCAGTGGGACAGTACAGGCAACAAAAAAATTTTTTTTTCTAGAATGGATTAGAATATTTTTTATTTTGTTCTATTTATATGTATGTCTTCAAGGTTCTTGCTAAAGGTCGGTAGATACAGCAATCTGTTTCTGGTTCATTGCCTCTGCTTTTTGCGTCATTATTCTTGTTAGTTACAAGAAGTTTAGGCCTTCTCTATGAACCGATATCAAACCGCCATTTAATAACGATATCATTACCAATATCGTTACAAATCTTTAATCATAATCACTGTAGAACCAATGACGTCAACATCGAGGGTGATGACGTAATCTATTGGGGTCCGATAATAGACAGATCTCAAGTTGGGCCAGTAATTCATCAGCCGTGTCGCCTACTCCGCGGTAATCTAATTCATCAGGCCCTTACTTTACTGTGTTAACAAGTATCTATAGCGGATCAATCAATTGTAAGTTTATTATTAAGTTTCGTTTCTGCAATGATTCTATTAAGCCACTGATTTTTGTAATTTTGTTATGATGTTTCGATTAGAGGAGCTCGTGGCTAAATAATAACAGCCGCTCGGGTCGATCTTGAGGTTAAGCCGTGCTTGCCTAGGTTGGTCTGTGGATGGGTGACCACCCATTACATACCGAGTTTCCTCCATGCCTCGGAAAGCACGTTAAGCCGTTGGTCCCGGCTGTCATTTGCAGATCTTTGACAGTCGTTACAGGTAGTCAGCGGCCCAAAAAATCTGACAACCAGTCTTACCAAGGGGTATCGTATTACCCAATACTAAATGGGTTGTGGAGGTCAGATACGCAGTCGCTCCATGTAAAATACTGGTATTCAGCTGCATCCGGGTAGACTGGAAGCCGATCCCAACATAGTTGGGAAAAGGCTAGGCAGATGATGATGTAATAGATGATATTATGTAGTGCACAACTGAATAATTTCTAACGTGCCTTTGGCGAAGGCTTCTCAACAGTTTGTGTGGAAACTGAAAATCTACAAATTGTTCTTCAATATGTGTGAGGGTACTATTTATAACTTACAGCTACCCTATATAATGTGTCGTAAAGGGCGATTAAGAGTTTATGTCAAGAGAATGGATCGTCCTCATGGGTACTATTAGCAACATACCGTGATTACTTATCCATTAGCCAAATATGGAGATACTGAACTGAGATGCTGAACTGGGCCTATTTGGCGCAGCCGTGAGGCACACTGTGTTAACATGTGAAGTGAATAAATAAAAAAAAAATTGTTTAGTTTTGTTTTGTCTTGTATTATTTTTGTTTTATATTGCTGTCTTTTATATTACTGTCTTGGTATGTACATATGATGAGGAGGGACGAATCGCATGTGACTAAAAGAGTGATGAATATAAACGTTGATGGATGGAGAGGGAGAGGAAGACCAAAGAAACGATGGATGGATTGTGTGAGGAATGATATGAAAGATAAAGGAGTAAATGATAGCGTGACGGTTGACAGAGGAGAATGGAAGAAAAAAACGTGTTGCGCCGACCCCAAGTAAAATGGGATAAGGGCAGGAAGATGAAGATGATGATTGTGTGCACTTGTGGCATGTGCCAAATAAATCTTTCTTCTTTCTAGATAGTTGGCAACATAAGTGCCTTTTCACATTCAGTTACTGTATAGTCGATGTCAGATACCCGATCTGTACGGGTTAGCCGGCCAGGTAAAATTGTGCCGGTGAGAACGTGTGAAGAACTGAAAATCCTGACGCTGGCAGTGTTGAATGGATCGTCCTCCTAGGTACTATTAGCACCATACCGTGATTACTTATCCATTAGCATAATATGAACATAGTTGGCAACATAAGTGGCTTTTCACACGTTCCAGTTACTGTATCGTCGATGTCAGGTGGTGACTATGTGGGTGAGCCAGGCAGGTGTAAATTTTGCCGGTGAGTACAATCACGAGCACCAATATGAATACACTTTTCTAAATTTAAAAGCCATATTTCGCGAGAAATAACGATTGTAACTTAGAGTTAAATATAAAAAAGAGTAAAGAGTAAAATCTTTTTCATAAAAATATGAGTTGCAAAATACTGTGTCCGTAACAACATAAAATTTTAATCAGAACAGTAGGAAAAAAACGCTTTTAGACGTTGTTAAGGGTTTATATATTGGTGCTCGTGACTGTACGTGTGAAAAACTGAAAAAGTCAGGACTTTCAGTTACTCAGCAGGCAGTGTGGAAAGGGTCTTAGGCCAGCAGAAGACTTTGATCGGTTGTTATATCATAGTCACAAAGTACGAGTATGTTACGTCAATAATGCCTCTAACATAATATAACATCACGCCTGTAATCCCCGAAGGGTTAGGCAGAGGTGTAGGTACCCATTAGAACACTCACATTTCGCCAGTAATGTCTAAGTCCCATGTAATAGGCGGCGAGCTTATTGCCTTCAACCGGCCACAAATCCAGACTCCGTGGCTGCTACTGAAAATCCCAAATACACTTTGCCCGAGCTGGTAATCGAACCCAGGACCTCATGCTCAGCAGTCGCGCTTGCGACCACTAGACCAACGAGGACTTACGGGGATGACTTTAAAAAGAAGATAAATGAAGCACTTACATTATGATACCATGATATCCTATGTTCTCTAGGGTTGGCACGCACTGAGCACTCGAAGTACACGTCGTCACCTTCCTTGATGTCGTGAGGGTTGAGCGTTGACCCCAGTGAGAGTGACACCACTGGTGGATCTAGAACAAAATGTAAGTTTGTTAATAACGGTCGCACGGATCGATCTTCAAGGTTAAACAAGGCTTGTCGAGGTCGGTCCGTAGATGGGTGACTGTCCTTTGTATATCGAGTTCCCTCTGTGCTTCTGAAAACACGTTAAGCCATTGGTCCCGGCATGTCATTCGTAGCTATTCGACAGCCATTAAAGGGAGTCAAAAGCCACAAGTCTTATAATATGGCACAATTATGACACTTGATCGTTTGCCCGAATTCGTTTGCTTCTCGTATTCGAACAAACGACCAAGTGTAAAAGAATAGGATTTAATACGTATGACTTCGGAAAATATAATCCGGTTTTAAGGTTAGATTAAGGGTAGTTCATTCAAACTACAGCCCTAAGGTTGGCTGTCCATTGAAGCGGAGCGAGGCTGAGGAGCGGAGAATCGGAGAAATTTAGAAAAGTAAAGCCTTTCGACCCCCATTTAATAATCCTACTACTATTATAAATGCGGAAGTTTGTGAGGATGTATGGATGTGTGGATGTCTGGATGTTTGTTACTCTTTCACGCCAAAACTACAGACTGGAATTATGACGACAATTACCGAACTCCACGCGAGCGAAACCGGGGGCTTTAGCTAGTTTGTAAATAAAGGTAATTGCGTCATTTCAAAGTTGTACCTATTGAAATAGACAGTGACTGGGTTTTGGGGCTCAAATAGGCAGTCGATCCATCTAACATCCTAGTATTCAGGTGCATCCGGTTAGAGAGGAAGCCGACCCCAATATCGTTGCGAGAAGGCATATGATGCTGTTCGAAATGAAAGTGGCGTCGCATCCGATATAATACAGGGTGTAAACAGACCCTTCACGAAGCCTTTAACCAAGCATTCTGTACATCAAACTAAGTAACCCTACACAATTTTTGGGGTGAAAAATAACCTTTTACGGTAAAACTCAATGAAACGCATTCAAAACATTGTGCTTATGGATGGATAGAATAATAAACGGGTCATGGAGGTGTTAAAAGTAAAGTTATAACCTTAAAAAATTGTGTTTAAAAAAAACTTGTGTAAAAGTTGGAACTTTGACCATAGCATAAGTAGTATTTTCGAGAATTGAGCAATGTAAACGAAGCAATTAGCAAACTTTTACTGATAGCTGTTTGATTTCGGGTCAATCGTTCAAAATATTGTTGATACACTCGATTATTATAGCTAATCGACAGATCTATTATTGTCACTGATATATTTCACTGGAATATCCAGTTAAAAGCAATTGCTATCGAGAGGTTATTTTGGATATTACAATGTAAACAGGTAAATAACAAAGTAATTGGTAGTCCAAAACTATATCTAAATGGACTTAATAAACGATAACAACAGATAGATTGAAAACAATAATCACGGATGGAGCGGCTAAGTACTAAATCATGTTGTGATTGTTGGGGGAACGATCTGCGGTTTGCACTCTAATCGCGGCTTAGGTAACGTGCCTGGCCGTAGTGTAAACATTCCTGTCAAGTAATAATTAAACGAGGATTGTTTGCTAAGTTTAATTAAAATAAAGTTTTTGGAGCTAATACATGACGGGTTTTGTCGATGGAAGAATCGACAAAATTACAGATCAACAAAACAAATCTGTCGGTTTGTCGATTCTTTTTTTTTTTTTTCGGATGGGAAATCATCAAATGACTTCTCCCGCTCTGGGTGGAGTGGGAGGGAGTGTCAGACTCTTACTGACTAAAACCCATCCATGTTCCTTCATTGCCCTTTGTGTTCCAGGGCCACGGTATCTCTTTCGAACAGTCCCGCAGCCCCGGCAGGCATCGGCCCTTGCGCGCCTCAAAGAGATGTCAGCAACCAGGAAGGGGCCCCTTCCTGGTTGCTGACATCTCTTTGAGGCGCGCGTGGAACACGAACGCGCCGTCGACACGGCCTGTCGTCATAAGACGGAAGTTTGTCGATTCTTCCATCGACAAAACCCGCTTCTACGGTGGTCATGCTACGGATGCTGGTCAAATGAAGACAGGAAACAAAATATGTTACTCGTACTTTGTATTAAACGACATGTTCAGAAAATTATTTATAAGCCTTTTTTGGAAGTAACTTTTCATACCAATTAACAGAGTCGAGAGCATGGAAACAATAAAACTTTATTTACAAAAGTTATTCTAAAAAGAACACATAACATCAGAGCTTTGAGTTCGTCTGTTGAACTGCGCTGTTGATCCAACAAAATTATTCTTATTTCTATATTATCCAGGACAAAGGTCTGCCATTATTGTCGGTCTATTTCCCAGCTGTCCAAGGTTGGAAGCGTTTTTACTCCAGGTGAACACTTATCTGCGGCAAGGAGCGGGCGTTGACACTTTATTGGCCATTAAAGACCTATAACGACGTCGCCCCGCGGCTGGAGGAAACGCCCGTCCTCCAAATAAACATTTACGATTCCTCCGTTTAAATTGTTGCCAAAACGATTCGCGCCGTGAGCGGCGAAATTCTCCCCGCTCTAAATGCGTTACGGTTCGGCAAGCAGAAGTAAATAGAATTTATTTATATTTGGAAATTAATTTCCTCTGTCGTAATAGAGTCAGCACGTTTCCTGGCTTTTCAGAAATTGACCGGCCCGTCGGGGAATTAGTGGCTTGATTGAGTGATCAGATTGTCTGCCGAGGTTAAGAAAAACTTGCGGCCGTGAGAATATGCAGGTGGAAATACAAACGTAGGGTGTAGTTGACTCGTTTACGCATAAATAAATTGGCACGTTATGTTCTGCGATTAGAATGTAAACGCACTGGCTACGATAAGCCAGCTTAATCCCTTAGAGCGTTTTGCGATCCGGATCCGGTGGCGGGGCGGGGTCGGTCGCTCCCACTAGTCCGAATTAGTTTTTGGCGAGTCCTCGGCGGATGTTAAGTGTTGATGTTGTGTGCTCGCCGGCGCTAACAAGGTTTTAATTACGTTTTACTGAGTTTCTCATGTTGGCGCATACAAGCTTTTAATATTGTTAGATAGGTTGTTTGTTCCGAAATGTTGACAGGGCCTGTTACGTGCTAAATGAGTTGACTAAATTACGCGCTGGGAGCCGTTTATATAGATATATTTCGGGCCGTTGCTAATTACGGTTGTTGATTAAATAACATTTATGATTCGGGCAACAGCTGAGCTTTGAGAGTAGGAGCTTTCATAAGCAGGTGAAACAGATACACTTAATTATTAAGTGTTGTATTTCCAACCCTCATCACTTCGTAATCCATTACGGGGAAGCACCTTGAGTAATACCACAAGGACAAGCGCTGTTACATCGATGTAACGGCTAAACATGGCATGTCAAACTGTAGCAGAACCACGGCAGACAAAGCCAAATTAATCCTTCAGACAGGAAGGTGTCACCGTGGAGTCGACGGCGTCGGGTAAGCCGTGCGTCTGTGAGTCGCCTGCCGCAGACTAAATTAGACGGAATTAGTTCCCAACAAGTTGGTAGCGCAGGATAAACTGTCAGTGAGCAAAGTTCCGTCGGGGACGCATCGCAAGTCCCCGGCGGGCCGCGCCGCGGGCTTTGTTGTGTCACGCCGGCTTACGGTAACCGACACGATAGATAAGTACAGAGATAAGCAAATTACATTAAGGATGTACAACCGCTACACGAATACGTTATACTGTCGCGTAGACCGCCATTATAAATCTTTTTTACTTACATCAGTAAACTGGCGTAGTTTTTAAATGACGCCGCCTTTTTCCAAAGATTTTCACGCCGTATTTTAGTGTTGAGATTTCTTTTCATTGCTTTGGTTTAAGGCTCCATTATAAAACTTGAGATTAAGGGCTGACGGTTAGATTTAAAAAGATAAAAATATAAGTCCGATCATTAAAGTGTTATTTCTGAAAACGTTGTTAGTAATTACTTTATTTAAATTAAGTGCTTACTTTCACTGAAGCCGTTTTGGGGATAGACTCTCTAGAGTAGATCTTTTTTTGTAGATTTCTTTCTGTTTGGTAAAAGGTTACATGTTTTTATAATAAATTCATTAATACATTTCTTCATATTCATATACAATTAATTACTAACTTTTATAAGGTGTAATCAGTTTGAAAAGCGAAATTTTCTGCGTTTTGGTCCAGCTACAGCAGTCTTTTAAATGAAAGTTCAATAATAATATTTTAATAAATAATCTTCTTAGTGAAATCGTAGAACTAACCAATTTCAATTAGCAAAATTGATCCTAATTTCAAAGCGTCCTACTTTGTGAGTACACTTTTGGAGTTAAACAATGCCCCAACGATATCTCTTTGACGTCACACGTATATATTTTAAGTAAACAATAATTATAATGCATACTAGCTTTTGCCCGCGACTTCGCTCGCGTTAATTTAGAATTTGACAACCAATGCGGGTTGTACTCTGCTTGTAATAATATAATTCAAATCATGAGATTCGAAAGATATGTGGCGCCATCTATTATCAAAAGAACGGTATTGTTATTTTGCTCGGGAACAGTACTTTTTTTCAGAATGAAAGGTACCCTATGTCCGTTTCTGTACACCTGACAACGTTTATGCAAAATTTCAGGATGATAGGTTCAGTGATTTAGGCGTGAAAAGGTAACAAACAAACTTACTTTCGCATTTATAATATTAGTAAGGAAGTAAGGACAGCTCGATTAAAAGGAGAATTTGTTTAATCAGCCCCAGGTTTGATGGCAGTGTGTCATACATGCTGAACAGTGCTTAAGTAGCAATGATAATTAAGCGTAACGGTGTTGGAGATGTGCAAACTGGTTGAGTCGAGCTCCTTTATTGCTTATTTTGCAGCTATTTTCGTTTAGGGAACGAGTTTCAACGAATTAAGAAGTTCAGCTAATTGTGTCATCGTACGGAGATGGAAATTTTGATTTGTACAAACAATTACGACTCGTTTCCGTCGTATGACGTAAGCTCTGTTTGTCCTTAAATACTTCGTCAACTCTTATTGCTATAGCGTAAGACCTTCATAGTAAAATTCACAAAGTTCCCGTATGTGAACTTCTCAACGTTGAACGTTGAAATAAAAGGCATCTTGAAACAAATAAAAACTTGGCTCAACACTCGCAAATAAAAGGAAGGCACCGTCACAAAACTCCGAGTCGGCAAAGAATTTTCAGATAAACGACATTATTTCATAGAGATCGGAATTTTTACAACATTTAAGTGGAAAAGTAGATAAAGTTTTTTCACCAGATTTGGTTTTATAAATAGATGAGATTCGGAAAATGGGTGAGACCGAATTGTCTAAAGGAAAGTTTTGATCAGAATTGGTTTCAAATTGAGATCTATTTACACACAAAGAAGCCTTTAAATAAATAAATAATTATTATTTATTTATGGAAATACTTTACGAACATATTATATTATGCGTATCACACAGGACAGAGGCGGATTAAAGGATCGGTGAGGCAAAACGCGCGCGGAACGAGAATGGACAGGAAAATGTGTCATTCGCCATGGAATCCCTCCATCAGCCTTGTGTATTAAGGACGCTATATGATGAGGCAGTAAAAGAGAATACATTTCTACATGCCTCTTGGGGTTTGGCTTATTTCGAAAGCATGACTGTTCTAGATGCAGAATACCTACAGCGTGACGTGATTTACAGGAATAACTAAACAACATAACATCATGTCTGTGATCCTCGAAGGGTTAAGCAGAGGTGTACCCATATTTCGCCAGTTATGTCTAAGTAAGTGAGTGTGAGCCTAGTGCCCTGAACCGAGCACAAATCCAGCCTCCGTGGCTGCTACTGAGAAATTCCTGATGGAAAAACCCAATAACACTTTGCCCGACCTGGGAATCGAACCCAGGACGCCATGCGCAGCAGTTGCGCTTGCAACCATTAGACCAACGAGGCAGTCAACATCATTTAACAATTTAATTGGTAAAGCTCAACAATCATCAATGTATTTCTGTTGCTGAGCTATGCACTGAAACCAACCAAAGTAGTGAAAACCGGAGCAGGAACATAGTTAAGTCAAATGCGTTACTTACACACAACATTTAGTCTGAACGAGTCCTCAAGGCTCTGCCCGGGCAGCGCGTTGTTGTCAGCTTGACACTTGAGCTGCACTCCATCATCTTCTGGCAGAGGCACGAACTGGAACTGACTGCTCACCCACGTCTCGTTCATGGCTTCCACTATCTATGAACAAATAAGATACTAGAATATTTTAATTACACCGGTATGTGGCACAAGACGCGTTCGTCGCATTTGAAAACACACGGATGTAATAAAAATCAAAGTATTATTTGTCGAAGTGCCCTGTGGAAGGTTGCTTAGCTCAGTACTAAAATATTGTTTTACTTAATATGTTTTTACAAACACTTCTTTTTTTTAAACTAGATGAGGCCGGTGTTTCGTACCTGACTACTCTGAGAAGAAACAGTCGAAACAAACTCGGAGGTCATAGTCTCTTTTAAGGTCCAGACATAATCTTGGGCAACTCACATAAGGACTACGCAGATAAGTGCCTGAGATGGACTTTGAAGAAAGAACCACACAGATTCGAGTTGATCTGTCCAGCATTTGCACAATATAACCTGCTTTACCTGCGTTTTAGGGTAATCTACCTGCACTGCAATATAATAATTCAGCATTGATTCTCCGATGGCAAAAACATGAACATTACAGGACATCATATGTCAGCTGTAATTCCCGAAGGGTTCGGCAGAGATGTACCGACAGAAAGTACACCGACATGTTGCCAGTAATACAGGGTGTAAGGGACAACCGTCCACAAACTGATGGGGAGAATTCAGTTTATCATACTAAGATTACCGGTCCTCTGATTTTTCGGATTCATGTGCGTATAGTATAATTATCACTTGCTTTTCGGTGAAGGAAAACATCGTGAGGAAACCAGCATGCCTGAGAGATATTTTCTTGACGGCATCTAAAGCCAAGTCACAGGCTCATGGGCGGCATAAAAACTCTGACACCAGGTTACGAACTAACCACATGATAAAAGAAAGAAAAGACCGGTACATGAAATTATTTCAGGAATGTTATGGGAATCCAATAAATTTTTATTTGTTTTATTTCCTCATAAGCAATGAGCAATCGTTACCATGGCAAAACGCACGTAGCAAACGGCAAGTGCGACGACGAGTTCGAAAACTCTGTAGCTAGGCAGGAAGTGAACAGCTGATTTCACGCGTCGTTCGTTAGAGTATTTCAACATCCATTGTTGGATTTTTGATTTTAGCCGTATTATTTTCATAAATGGAGTGGTGCGTACAGGGAATGTAATTTTACATTGAAATAAAGGAATGGTAACTGAAAAAACCGGAGAACTATTCCGGTGGAATTTGATTCAAAATAAGGAGCTGAAAGACCCATGCAGTAGAGGGCGAAGCTTTTGCAAACAACCGAACACAAATCAAAGCTCCAAGCTACTACTGAAAAAATCCTGATGAAAAACCCAATTTTAAATCACTAGAAATATTTAATATAATCTAAAGCGCAAGCCACATAGAAAAAGACGTAAGACGCGGACGGGGCGCAAACATATGTCAAAAGTATAGAAAACGTCGCGGCGTCGTGTCCGCGCCCTGTCTTTTTTATATGTTTTGCGTCACGACGCTTCTATACATTTTGTATGAAAGCGACGCGGAAGAGACATATGTCTGCACCCCGTCCGCGTCTTACGTCTTTTCTGTGTGGCCTGCGCTTAAAGGCCACTAAAACCGATGCTCACCACTCCTCTTTTAAATTTTCTGTTATCCTTGTACCAGGTGAGCTGCGCCGCCGGCCGGCTGCCCTCCGACACGCACGTCAGAGTGACGCCACGCTCCGACGATAACGTCACCGGCTTGTTTAATATCTCCACCAGCGTCGGCCGCACTGTGGAAATTATTCACAGTTACAAATAAAAATAAAAAAAAGTTTCGGCCTGTGTTGTTGGGTGGTTTGGATATTCAGGGACATTTTGCTGGCGTGTTTTTAATTTAGGGTACCTAGATCACCAGGTATACAGATAAAAAAAGATATAATAATATCACGGTTGTAATCCTCGAAAAGTTAGGCTGAGGTGTATGGATTCCTCAGTTACGCGGCAATTGTTCCGAATTTATCGCTGGGTTAGGTACTTCTGAATGACCGCCAACTTAGACCAGCTTGGTGAGTAGGCTCCCTTTGAGGCGACTGACCCTACTTAGTACCTTTAGACCTACAGGGTACAGTCACGAGCAAAAATATGTATACACTTTCCTAAAGTTAACTTGAAGATAGGATTTTTTTCATGAAAATATCAGTTCCAAAATACTATGTTCGTAACAACATGAAATTTTAATCAGAACAGTAGGAAAAAAACTCCTTTAAAAGTGGTTACATATTGGTGCTCGTGACTGTACTGTACCTTTACAAGTTACATTTATATTTTCGTCATTAATGTAATTGTAATGATATGTAATTGGGGGCGAGCTTCTTGCCATCAACCGGGCATGAATCCGAAAACCCAATAACACTTTGCCCGGAAGGACATCCTATGCAGTAGCGCTTGCAGCTACTAGACCAGCAAGGTACATACAAATAAAAAAAAAAAACGTTTGGGCACGTGTTTTTGACCAGGGATATTTTTGGACATTCGGGAGAATTTTCCGGCGTGTTTTTCATTTAGGGTCCTACCTATCTAGGTCACTGTTATCCAGATTTAAAAAAAAGTTCTATTTAAAACTTTATCACAGAATTCACAGACTTCTTAATGATTCATAACTGAAAAGTTAAACCCACGGATTTCCTTTGAAATTCGTGCTGAAATAGTAAATATAAAATGTATAAATTGTACGGCAATTTATGTTCACAAAAGTGTAATTTGAACTCTTAATTCAAATCGTGTTTAATTACCACTTGTCGCCGATTTTCAGGGAAACTGTTTTATAACAACCTTATTTGTGGAATGAGGTATAATTTAAAAAAAAAACGTTTTTGTTAATAAAAAAAATTATTTTCAAGTGTACAGCAGTAGCGAAGGGTAATTTTTTTAAGAGGTAAGCCGGAGTACATATCTTTAATGTGATTTTATTATTTGCCTATGGAATACTGATTGTGTCAGTTTCCAAAGGGAAGCTGGTAGGAATCGAGTTGTATGAAACCTTCGCCACTGGTGAACAGATAGACTGACACTAAAAAAGAACATATTTTTTACTGACATTCTGAAAGTTGGCAACGTCGCAAATTGCTGTCAAATATTACGCTGTTTATAAATTTATTTCTAAGTAAATTATGAATTTTCGCTCTGTCTTGTACTGTATTGATTATGATAGGTGACTACTCATCCGCAAAATATTTCATCTGCGGATGAAACGTTACCCTTTGAAAATTGGTAGGCGACGAATCATCCGCAAGTTCGGATGAGTCGTCGCATAGTTAATATTGATGTGGTCAAATCGGCCAAATAGACAGACAAACATTTGTGTATAGGAACATGGTCTAGGTCTGTTCTTTGGTTTTGCCGGTTTGGATAGCGGCTGTGTAAAAATATCGTGGTTAAATCAAAAAAAAATCTTCTATGTATAAAAATCGTTTTTAATCGTTTTTAAACTTCTATGATTGTATAAAAATCGTTTTTAATCGTTTTTTTTATTTAACTACGATATTATTACACATAGCCGCTAGCCAAACC
Source organism: Noctua pronuba (assembly GCA_905220335.1). Classification (NCBI taxonomy): domain Eukaryota; kingdom Metazoa; phylum Arthropoda; class Insecta; order Lepidoptera; family Noctuidae; genus Noctua; species Noctua pronuba. Next base: position 7,634,567 of record LR999911.1, read on the forward strand.
GGCGAAACCAAAGAACAGACCTAGACCATGTTCCTATACAAAAATGTTTGTCTGTCTATTTGGCCGATTTGACCACATCAATATTAACTATGCGACGACTCATCCGAACTTGCGGATGATTCGTCGCCTACCAATTTTCAAAGGGTAACGTTTCATCCGCGGATGAAATATTTTGCGGATGAGTAGTCACCTAAGCCGAATTGCAATGACTGATATCGTGACAATGAATGTTTAATTTTAAACGCGAAAAGGGCACTTGTAACCGTCCAAATTCCTTTTTTTACACCTAAAACTGTTAAAACACATAATCCAGTAGTTTTAGTTCAATGTGTTATGTCTATGGTGTTAATTAATAATTCATTGAATTGCCTCGTTGGTCTAGTGGTCGCAAACGCGACTGCTGAGAATGAGATTCTGGGTTTGATTCCCGGGGTCGGGCAAAATGTTATTGGGTATATTTTTGATTATTACTTTTTAATTCTTATTCATCTAATTTTAATTTATTTTCTACACAATGTATTTTGTTAAGAAATAAATGACTTATGACTTATGGTTTTTCCATTGGGAATTTCTCAGTAGCCGCCACGGAGCTTAGATTTGGCCCCGGTTGATGGCAATAGGCTCGCCCTCTATTACATGGGAATTAAACATAACTGTCGAAAAACCAGTAAAATATTTGAAAGGAATTTGCGACATTGTCAACTATCAGAAATCACAGACTCAATTCATTAATGTAAAACTAAATTAAAGTAGTGCACTAAAATATTGAAGAATCGCAATAACAACACTGAATTAGATGTTGTAACAGTTTTACATATAAAACGCAAGCTTTTTTGCAGAGGCCCTGAAAAAACTCATGATAAGTATAATTTACGATACCTAATAACAACAACGACACGCACTACTAAACTAAAGTAAGCGTTTTCGTCATAAAATGTAGAAAAAAAAACGTCCCTACCCCTCGCTCCATAAACCTGGCATGTAAAATTTTAATAGTCTGTGGTCGATGTGTTGACCACGTTATGTCATAACTTTATAAATTGTGGTCGCCGTCCATACTGACTGCAAGTAGATCCGTGTTCACTATTTTGTGAGGCCGTAGTATTACGTATCTACATGCAAGTATGTTGCGAGGAAGGCACGAGGCTATATTGCGAGTTGTGAACGTGTGGTCGAGCTGGATATGAATATTCTTTGAAAGATTTCGAGATTTCACACATAGTGCTTACGTGATTAGGTCCCTCCCTAATTAACACACAAATATCTAATTACTAGATATACTTACCTAGTTATTTTTGATATTTGTGTGTAAAAACAAAAAAAAAAATGAATTGGATCTTTTTGATTTTTTAGTAATTCATCGTAGTTTATTAGGATTACGTTATATTTTTCATGTTAATTACTCGACAATGTTTTGAAATAGGTACCACAACTTCACTATTGCTTTTATGACAGAAAACGTTGTGAGGTTTTTACTTCACAACGTTGTGATAGAATAATATTCACAGAAAATTGTGAAGAACTCACAGCGGTTTCATAAGCTCTTTTTATCAGCCTTATTCCTGAAACGTCAGGAACTAGAATTCTGTGAATTTTTTGGTCTAAACTTTGACAAATTGGCAAGAATAAGAGCCTGATGGTCCAAAATACTGTTTCGTCGTCCCTTACAGTTGGTTTAAATAGTCCGTGACTTCGATTGGGGGGAGCAGTTCTCCTGACCGTATTCGGTCATGACGGTCTATATCAGCGGAGGAAAGCCATAGACGCAACAGATATACAAAGGTACTACAGTGCACAAGTGTGTGTGCCAACAGGAGGAGCTACCAGCCGCAACAGGAGGAGCTAGCAGCAGAGAATAACCGCCGCTCGGGTCGATCTTTAGGTTAAGTTGTGCTTGCGTAGGTTGGTCTGTGGATGAGTAACCACCCATTACGTACCGAGTTTTCTCCGTGCCTCGGAAAGCACGTTAAGCCGTTGGTCCCGGCTGTCATTTGTAGATCTTTGACAGTCGTTGCAGGTAGTCAGTGGCCCAAAAAGTCTGACAACCAGTCTTACCAAGGGTATCGTATTACCCAGTACTAACTGGGTTGTGGAGGGCAGATAGGCAGTCGCTTCATGTAAAATACTGGTATTCAGCTGAATCCGGTTAGACGGGAAGCAGACCCTAATATAGTTGGGAAAAGGCTAGGCAGATGATGAAGCGTGTGTGCCAACACAGGTGTAGTAACAAACACACAATAGAGGTGTACCAAGAGGCTATGAAATGAGGGATGGGTAAAAAAACAAAACCAATACTCACAGTTCATCTCTAATCTAACAGTCTTCTCCTGCGGGCTGACGAGGTTGGTGTTGGAGGCTCGACACCTGAAGGTGGTGTTGAGGTGTGTCCGCTTCACATGGGGCAGTTCTAACCGGTTCACCACCACGTGTGTGTCGGTCTTCTCCCCGATGTACTGCGGCGCTGGGGTGCCGTCTATCAGCCACATCACTGTTGGTGCTGGACGGCCTGGTGGAAAAATGTTTTTTTTATATTTAGAAACAAAAGTAAGATATTCCGGAAATGATATAGTATGTTGTGAGGACAATAGTCTCGCGACACGTGTATCTGGGGCATCCTGCTAGTCACGTGATGTCGCGAGACGTAATTTGTTATAGACCGACCGCTTTAATGAGTCCTCCGCCTTGCGCCACCAAAGGCAAATTAAGCGCCCACAAAGTCCTAACAATATCCCACAGGTTATTTGCTTTAAAATAACCATAATCCACGTAGGCATTACGATACTAATTGAACCAATGTGTGATCAACCTTCAGAATATTCCATTTAAATTGATACCTTCGCGAGGACTCATTAAAGCGGTTGGTCTATACCTTACCACTTAAAAACTTGGTTTTAGGGTTATTGGGCCTTTGAAGTTAGTGACAAAAACTGTCACGATTTACGTAGTTTACACTTTTTCTGAGTAAGGAACTTACACGAATCCTATAAGCTCATCAACCACTTATAAGTTTTGTTTATAGTCTGCTTTCCATATAGTGGGTTCAAATCCGGGCAAGTACCAATGTGACTTTTTCAATTCATAATATGTACTTTCTAAGTTTATCTTGGACATCACAGACATCGGTGAAGGAAAACATCGTGAGGAAACCTGGACTTATAATTAATATAAGTCTGAAATCGCCAACCCGTCTTGAGCAAGCGTGGTGATCAATGCTCTTGCCTTCTCTGTATGAGAAGAGGCCTTTGCCCAGCAGTGGGACAGTAACAGGCTGGTATTATATATATATTACGACTAATCTCATAACTGCTAGGCCTAACTTATTTGCCAGTTAGGAACTTCAGCACATACGACATTTTTCCACAAAAACCTGAAAACTTTGCACGTGCTGAAACTGCAGCCAGTAGATGCTATGTACTTAATCATATAGTGCGAAGGCAAGTTGTGTCGCAGACTTTGGAGGTCTGCCAGTGCGCCTGGGAGAATGGCTTGAGGACATATTTCTTGATCGTCCTATTACTTTTCATGACCAGTTATTAATAACTGGTGCACGCTCTACAACTGCACTGCGAAGTCAGTTTACTGTGGCGGTTTTCTTAGGTTCTCGTTGTATTTTCTTACGGAAATAACATGGCTTGAAAGTTACCGACGAGTCAAAGTAGAAAAGATGATAAACGTTAGTGCAGAATTAGATTTGGTAGGTCGCTATATGTGAATTTCCACGTTCAAGCTTAACTTTCCTTATGTTTATTTGTAGGTTTAAGGTCAAATCTTGCAACTGAACTTTAAAACAGTTATCCTCAACTGATTGGGCTGAAATTTTGCGGATACGTTTAGTTTGGATTACAATGCATGGTTAGCTAAGGGTCGCCATTCTAAATCCAATATGGCGGACTGTTTATTTTTTATGCGCCCTCATGATATGGATATCAATTCGAGAGAAAAATCCGGAAAAAAAATACGTCACACCTGTATTTAAAAGCTTGTTTTGTAAATATTTTTAATTATATGCTTGTTAAACATTCAACATAAGCTGTAACTACTACTCTTGTGAAACGATTAACAATATACTGTTGGGGTTGATTGCATACAGGATAATTTACAATTTCGATTCTTCAATCGATTTTATTGTTATCCTTTACAACCACTGCCTGTATAATACATAACCCATTTCTATTTATTATTTGCTATCACGAACCACACTTTAGGGTTCTGTACCTACATCAGAATGACAATATCAACAGGGCAATGCCCTATACCCTAAGGAGAGGCGACGGGATCAAGGGATCACAACCTAACACTATTCGAGATACGTGAGAGCCAACTTCAGCAAGTACAACGAATACTAGTTCCATGTGCGTTTTACATCCCTAGTTGTGGAAAGTTCTAGTCGTAAATAAATGTTATGTGACAGTATGCAGTGTAGCTATAAAGGTTAAAAATGTATCATAATGCAGCATGAAATGCTCGTCCCGAAGCTGTTGAGAGCTATCTCTCAGAATAGAAGTATTTTCTTTATGAGCACAGAGCAATGCGCTTTTGACTATGATTGGGGAATATTTTACGGAACTCCTTTATGGAAATAGAGGGTAGTAGAGGAGGAACATTTTTGTAAATATGACTGCGTTTGAGAAATGATTCGAGTTTCGTTGGTATGTTGTACAAAGAATGTGATATTTTAAATTGAGGAAGTACAATAAAATAACAATTTCTCGTAAAAAGAAACTACACATAGTACGCTTTTTTTTTTTTGAATTGGAAATCATCAAATAATCCCCCCCCTCCCCCACTCTGAGCGAAGTGGGAGGGAGTGTCAGCCTTTTACTGACTAAAACTCATCCATATTCCTTCTTTGCCCTTTGTGTTCCAGGGCCGCGGTATCTCTTTCGAACAGTCCCGCAGCCCCGGCAGACACATAGTACGCTTGTAATGCTAAAACTACGGAACATCCTAAGGACAACAAAAAACTACACGTCACTTCCACAAGTCCTTCGCTCTAAGTTCGAAATTCTACCTACAAAAGAAAAATAACCCATAAAAAGCGCAATAGATTAAGGGCCAGAAACAATGTAAAGGCGTCTGTCGTGGGGCGAGGCTGGCGAGCTCTGGCAGTAATTACGTTATCGCGGCCGGCCGACCCCCGCCCTATTGATCATTCTACGTCACTGACTCTCGAACTTACTTGTTCCTCAACTTCTTGCCAACCTTCGCCAAAGGCACATTAAGATGTACCACCCGTATTACCAAGGTATTCTGGTAATAGGGGCAAGTAAACAAAAGATCACAAAGAAATTCTTGAGGTTATTTGGTGGTCAAATTCACTCTACCTACTGATTTTGGCCAGTATGCGAATTAAATTAAAATACACTGTTGGTATTTGGGAAATTTTCAACGTTGCCTGTATTTAAATTCGGGTTCAGTTACCTACAAAGTTATTTTGGGAATGGTAAAATAACGACTGATTTTTCATTAATTTTATTTCGATGCGCATGTGTTTGTTCCCTTAACTCAATGAATCATGGGCTGCGGGACTGTTGGAAAGAGATACCGCGGCCCTGGAACACAAAGGGCAAAGAAGGAACATGGATGGGTTTTAGTCAGTAAAAGTCTGTAATTCCCTCCCACTCCGCCCAGAGCGGGGCGGGTTATTTGATGATTTCCCATCCAAAAAAAAAAACTCAATGAGTCAACCAAGTAAGAAAGAAAGAAAGAAAGAAAAAATATTTATTTGTCGCAGGGACATGACGTGCATCATACAAAATAACAAAAAAAAAATACAATAAACATAGGTAGGTACAACGCATATCAAATATTTATAATTTGAACAGGACGGGACAAAAAAAAAAAAAGAAATACGTTAACATCTTGCACGTCGTGACTGCGACAAGCAGGTTACCACTCAGCATGATGCTGTAATATGGGGAGCCCACAGCACAGCGCTGGTTTTCAGTGGTCACCCGTGAAAAAAAAAAGAACACGTACGGAAGCCAAGACAGCATAAATATTTTTAATATTAATAGGGAAATAAAATAAATAGTACTCGGGTTATAATATAAAACAACTGTCTATAAGAATTATAATAAACACTACAATAAAATATATAACTATGTGTGCAGGCTAAACAAAATAAACATAAATACATAATGGCGACATGGTCTGTTTTTGTCTCGCTCCCACCCTCGCGTCGCCTTTGCCTGCGCGCGCGCTGCCGATCGAACGACTTCGTCCTACCCCACATTTCTCCTCTGCGCCTGTTACCGCGATGACGCAGTACCTTGCGTCATAAAGGTGGTGCGGTGTCGCACGAGTCTTTTGTGCTCACGCGACGCGTCTCGCGTGATTAGTTACTAGGGCGTTGCCGATGGCTACCTTGCTAACAAGTAACGTGTTTTCCTGGAAAACGTAATGCCGTCTCGAGCCGCTTGGAAAGATGTGCCTGTGTGTGTGTGATAAGTACGAATTAGACCACTGAATTTCAAGTAACGTCAACTCCGTTTTACAGTCTCGTAGGTTCTTTTTCTGTGTCACATGTGTGTTCTGTGCTTATGACGAAACTTTTCACATAGAGGGCAAAAACGTTTTAACGTATCAACTTTTAATGCTGAGCATTTTTCTGAAATCCTATACTTATCTTGGATATCGAGAACTTTATATAAATCTGTGTCTTCACCTTGAGTACTGAGAGCTTATTTATGTATTAGTAGTCATTTATGATATTTTTGTGGTTTAACAGGCATTCTTCTGTATCGTGTGGTTAGTGCCTAACCTGGTGTCAGAGTTTCTCAGAGGCCTCTGACTTGGCTTTACACGCCGCGACGCCGTCGAGAAATATCTCTCAGGCATGCGGCGTTTTCTCACGATTTTTTCCTTCACCGAAGCAAGTGATAATTATACAATACGCACATGAATCCGAAAAGTCAGTGGTGGCTTCAACTTGAGACCTATGATTTGGCAGTCCGACGGTCACACCACTAGGATATCACTGCTACTGGCATTAAAAGTGCTCTTTGCGTATCTTACAAATAACCACTAAAAGGCAAAGGAATATTAACAAAAGTCCATTAGGTCAGCCATTTCGTGTGGGTATCTATTTGTCTGCACATTGGACCATGAAAATGATCTAGCTGAGTCGTTTTGGGCCGACACGGGATGACAACCCGCTAATCCCAAGGGCTATGCATAATTCCGTCTCGAAGCATTGAGCGCTTCAGAGGATTAACCGCGATTTATATAAGAAGGTTTTCCACTCCAAATCTATACTAATATATAAAGGTGAAGAGTTTGTTTGTTTGGTTGAACGCGCTAAACTCGGGAACTACTGGTTCGAATTGAAAAATTCTTTTAGTGTTGGATAGCGCATTTACCGAGGAAGGCTATAGGCTATGTAACATCACGCTACAACCAATAGGAGCGGAGCGGTAATGAAAAATGTTGCAAAAATGGGGAAAATTGTATTTTTAATAATTCTACGCGGACGAAAGTCGCAGGGAACAGCTAGTCATATTATAAGTTGGTAACAAAAACTGTTGATACAACTTACTAACAAGCCCGTTGTTTGAACCTTGTTCAATGTAATTCATAGTTATATTTCAAACTTTAATAAGCAAAGTGCGTAAGTTTTGTTAACTCCAAGAATAACTATATCTGTATACACAGGAGAAATCGAATGTAAACAATAATTTAAGATTTATATCAGAACATTAATCTCATATTTTTCTATCTGGCAATAATGTTAAAATGATTATGATTGAACATCTACTAACAATTTGGAATAAAAGTAATAAAGTACTGAGGCAAAATATTAAAAAGCCATCAGTCAATTAACTTATTCTACTTAGTTTTATTTCAGGCCAGCCCAGTTTTATAACATAATTACGTTATTCGGGTTGAGGAGCTCGTGGTAAAAATAATAACAGCTGCTCGGGTCGATTTTTAGGTTAAGCCGTGTTTGCCTAGGCTGGTCTGTGGATGGGTAACTACCCATTACACACCGAGTTTCTGCCATGCCTCGGAAAGTACGTAAAGCCGTTGGTCCCGGCTGTCGTTTGTAAATCTTTGACAGTTACAGGTAGTCAGTGGCCAAAAAAGTCTGACCTAGGGGTATCGTATTACCCAGTACTAACTGGGTTGTGGAGGTCAGATAGGCAGTCGCTCCTTGTAAAATACTGATATTCAGCTGCATCCGGTTAGACTGGAAGCCGACCCCAACATAGTTGCGAAAAGGCTAGACAGATGATGTACGTTATTCGGGTTATATCATTACGGAGGTTTCCACTCGATCCATTCGTTTTTAGTCGTTTCCGTTTTTAGGTCACTAGCTCCAGTTTCCAAACTACATCATTAGGAGATGATAAGCGTACCTAAAACCCAATGTACCTATTTCCCAGGCCGTAACGATCAGGTATCGTACAATGGAGGCCCGTCGAAATGGGAACGCGATTAAACCGACCTCTACATGAGTATGACGTGAATCCGTAATCAATCAAACGTATAAGTGTAGATTGGCATGTGTCTCTTTACTTGCAATGAACATAATAAAGAAAATGAGGCATCTACTTTCAATTCGTTTAGCTCCGTTTGTTTTGTGTGAGTTTATTTATGTAGTCAAGTACTTTCCCGTCCTTTTTGTCTCTTTTTATACGAATAATAAAATGAACCTAAGTGTAACTTAGTAAATGTTCAACAAAGGAATGTTTTTTCATTTTGGTTATATTTGCTTTTTTCATTCGGTCAGAAAAATTACCCTAAAGTTATTTATTAATAGGAGAATCAGCAGCTATGCCTGTGTCTACAACAGATGGATAACAATTGTATACAAGGTGTAAAAGGACCCTTCACGAAGCCGTCAACCAAGCATTTTGTTCATCAAACTATACTACCCTACGCAAATTTTTTTGCAGGGAAACGACTTTTTTTATTGGGGTAACAAATCACGTTTTACGGTAAAATTCAATTTAGCACACTCAAAACATTGTGCTGATGGATGCTTTGAATAGGAAACGGGTCATGGAGGTAATTAAAGTAAAGTTAAAACCTTTAAAAGTAGTATTTAAAAAAAAACTTGTGAAAACATTGGAACTTTGACTTCCAATATCTCCGTAACTGGAAGGTTCCCAGGTAGGGTTCAGAACAAAAAACTGATCGCAATGACGGGAAGAACAAGTGCCTTTTGGCTTCGTTAAGGGTGTTTATGTGTCCCCTTATGTGTTACGTATTTACGTATCTATGTAACAGAGCCAATTACAGGTTCTCACGAGTAAAAACAGAAAAAATAATAGAAATTATTATTGTTTTATTAATTCCATAACAACATAATACATCTACAAATCTCTGTGAACCAAAGCCTATTTTAATTCAATAATGGAAAAATCAATCCCAATGCTAATTAATCCGTTACAATAAGCCCAATATAATAAAAGCCCGTAGATTGAACAAAGATAATTGATATAAAGTTTGCAAAATGTTTTGGCGCCATTTCCCGGCCTCCCCCCCTTCCTAACCCCTGGCGTATCTTGGGGCGATGGATAACTTTACACCGGGTGCCATTTGGAGCCGATCTCTCTGAGACTGACTTATCGGTAAGTTTAAGAGCGATATATCAAAGTAATCGCTTTAATTTCTCATCTACCACTTGGGGTAGAACTTATGCTTATTTCTTGACTGATACCGTCGTGATTTGTGAACATGTAGTTACTACTATTAGCACGGTAAGTGATGTGTTTTAAGGGGTATTTATGGCCATGACTGTCTTCGTCTCTATCATCATTCTTGTTTCGTTAATGGGGTAAGATAAACTGGTAGGTAATTTTTTTTTCAACGACACTTATTATAATTTTACAATGTTTTTGCCATACACGCAAACCTCTCCGGGCTTATCTTTGTGCTAATATATAAATATACAACTAACTTTGCCGTAAAGCGCCAAATAGGAAAAATGAAGGTTGATTTTGTAGAAAATCTACAAAATACTAATTAACATTGTTATTTCGTTTTACGCTTTCTATTTGACACACGCTGTATAAAGTCTACACGAGTAGAGTTTTGACGTCAAGGTCTAAGGTTAAATGAGATAGTTTTTAATACCGAAAGCTAGGTTGAGACCCGACGAAACGAGATCCTAGACTGAGAGGACGACCCTAAAAGCTGTATAGCTTGTACGTATACACAGTCTAAGGCCTGGTTTACTTTCAGATTATCAGATTTTTAGAGTCGATGAACTCGCTTTGGAAAATTCCGACGACAGTCCAGCAAAGACATTAGGGAAATTGAACCAGCGATTACACAAATACCAAGGTTGTCATCACCTATACGGTGATAAAAATAGCATGGGTCTAAATAAGTGACATTCAAGTTATAAAAAATAACTCTAAGGTCAGGGGATTAAAGTCTAGATTGCCGGAAGCTTAAAAGGCCTCTTTTAACTTGAGTAGTAATCTTTCGGCTGAAGATGATTGACATTTCTACGTAAACTAGCTTTGGGTAAAGCCCTTTTAGTGCCTTTCTACAAATAGGTAAACTAGGTAAGCTTCAACAACAGCGACAGCGTCGAAATATCGGGAGCTCAAAATAATGAACAATCACGGAAGATATCCCGTGAGTGACAGTATAAGTTTAGTTGTAAACCGTGAAAGCTTCAAACAGTGTCGACAAATATGTGTTGCGTTCCATCCTAAGGCATGCTACACACGATCGGACTGACCTGATTCGGCACAGACAGGGTGGCAAAATCAAGTGTATTGTATTTTGCCGCCCGGCATCGCTCCAGCAAGTCTACCAAGGGAATTAATATGCCGTAACGCAAGACATGTCGTTAGCGGCACTAAAAAAAGTACTACAGTAACATAGTACAAAAAGTCCTACAACTACACAATACAAAAAGTAGTACAATACAAAGTACGCCATCTATGACACAAATTAAGAACTAACAGCAAAAGTTCTAAATCGCGCTATTAACGTTATCCGCGACTTAAAAACATATAAATATAGAAAAACCCGACAACAGCAGTCGGGTCTACCCAGATCCAGTCTGTCCCTTTGCTGTCCTCCCCCAGCGACGCCCTAAGCCGAGGCTCGTACCCCCAGGGGGTGCCCTTAGCGTGTAGTCGCTTAGTTTGTTATTTTTTTTTGCCCTGGCTGGAGGCCTTACACTCAAGGTACCCACAGGATAGTCCGGTTAAGCTGACGACAACCTCCTAGATTGAACTGCGAGACGCCATTAAAAAAAAAAACAACTGTAGGGCAGTAGCCCACCAGACACAACACTCGTCTGGTCGTATGATCCTCCCTTTTCTATGGGGGACGAAGAACTTTACTACCCATTCTGAATACCCCTATATATCCAATGAAAAAGCATGCTTGCCCCATAATTAGAAAAACATTAAGGAAGCGGCCCATTTTTCATCATTACTCACCCTATTAAAATAACAGACAGTTAATATTAATTAGTATAATAACACCATTACAGTATTAGATACGGTTGTTGCCTGACCATATTCTTTTTGTTCGTAATCTCCTCCATTTCAGTGATCCATTATGTTTTATAAATAATTAAAATTGGAAAGTCGATACTTTTTCAGGAGCCTCCCAAGAGGAACATCAATAACAGATTAATGTTTAATTTGCATACTTATTTACTCGACGGGAATCAAATATTATTGAAAAAATATATTTCTGGATTTCGGAACAGTAATTCCGATATTAAAAACCGGTAGTCAGATTTAATCAAAATAAGTATTCTATATTACGTTTGTATGTTTTTTCTAAGTCTCAAATCTTAATAGATTTGTATCTTTAATGGGTACCTAAGTACCTAAATTATGTATGACTAACTAAAGCCCGCGGCTTTGCTCGCATGTAGGTCGGAAATTCCCTTAAATTTATTAATTAATTAAATACAGGATGACCTGTATTATAAGCCACAACATAACGGATTTCCATGGAAAGTTACCAGACGAAGTTACTTCCGCATTTATAATATTAAGTCTGGTTATTATAGTGGTCTTTCCACTATAGACCGACCGCTTTAATGAGTCCTCGCGAAGGTATCAATTTAAATGGAATATTTTGAAGGTTGATCACGTATTGGTTCAATTAGGACCGTAATACCTACGTGGATTATGGTTATTTTAAAGCAATAACCTGTGGGATATTGTTAGGACTTTGTGGACGCTTAATGTGCCTTTGACAGGGCAAGGCGGACGACTCATTAAAGCAGTCGGTCTATAGTCATTATTACAGCAAATGTAGGTAATTTATAAGAATAATAAAGATTACTAAATATTATCCAGAGACGATTATGTACTAAAACCCAACAAGCTTTGTAAATCCAGAAGCAAAGCGCTTATTTTTTCAGCGAGTAAGTAATAGTACGAAATTATTTAAACAGATTAAAATGTTAACTACTTTTTATTGGCTTAAAGTAACCGTTCCTTTGAGAAACTCTGGCGGAACGTTGGAGATATTCTATGTATCCTTAGTGCTTGAACTTAAGTATAAAATCGTAGTTTGAGTCGGTCCAGTAAAAGACAGATCGTCGGAATGATAAACTTATAAAACGGTTTTGAATGGAGAACTGTTAGGACTGTGTAATTATGTACCTATTTATATCATTTGTATGTACATAAAGGGTGTAAAGAGACCCTTAAGGAAGCCGAAAGGCACTTGTCCTCCTCGTCATTGCGATATTTGTTTTGTTCTGAACCATATCTGGGAACCTTCTAGCTACGGAGATATTGGAGGTGTTTTTTTCACAAGTTTTTTTTAAACACCACTTTTAAAGGTTTTAACTTTACTTTAATTAACTCCATGACCCGTTTACTATTCAAAGCATCCATCAGCATTAAGTTTTGATTGCGTTACATTGAGTTTTACCGTAAAACGTGATTTTTCACCCCAAAAAAAAGTCATTTCCCCGCAATAATTTTTGCGTAGAGTTACTTAGTTTGATGTACAGAATGCTTAGTATATTATATCGTATCTTTGCCTTGTATATTATATCGTATCAAAAATGATGTTATCATAGAAATAAAATAACAGTTTTTCATGAAAATTATTAATTATGTCAATCTAACTTGATAACGAAAAGTTCTTAATTGGGTTTAATTAGGTTCACAAGTTAAGCGCAAAAGAAAGACCCACCCACTGATTCGGAAAAATCATCCGAACGAAAACGATTTAAGAAATCTCATTATTTACTATCAATAGTCTAGTATTGCAAGCGATGTGTAAATCATTGTCACTTTTTAACTCTAATTGCAACTTTTGTTCATCATGTGCCTAGCCTTTTCCCAACTATATTGGGGTCGGCTTCCAGTCTAACCGGATGCAGCTGAATACCAGTATTTTACATGGAGCGACTGCCTATCTGACCTCCATAACCAAGATAGTACTGGGTAATACGATACCCCTTGATAAGACTGGTTGTCAGACTTATTGGGCCACTGACTACCTAACGACTGTCAAAGATCTACAAATGACAGCCGGGACCAACGGCTTAACGTACTTTCCGAGGCACGGAGCAAACTCGGTATGTAATGGGTGGTCACCCATCCATAGACCAACCTAGGCAAGCACGGCTTAACCTAAAGATCGACCAGCCACGAGCTCTTCAACTTTTGTTATTTTCTAAATTAAAATCGGATACAATAACTACCAACATCTGAGAAAAGTTATAACGACAACAAAATGTAACTTATATAAGCACAACATTCTCATGAACGAGGGTAGCCTCATAACCGCTGAAATACTAAAGATATAATCCTACTAGGTATGATCAAATATGATAATATCCTTACCTCCCCTGACCTCACATACGAGCACGAGTTCGTTGCCCTCCTCCAGAGGCCCGACTACTCCGGACACGTCCCGTCCCGACTTGTCGTACAATATCAGCTGATGTGGAGGCACTGCAAACAAACAATCATGTTAATACACTGTATTTGAATAACTAGAGACTGTAATTTTAGACTCTTGTAGCTAAATAGCCAGTTTCATGAATTTGGTGTTGAAGAAACAAATAAACTTGGTTGCCAGGCTTGTTTGAATTTATTATTTTACTAGCTGTACCCGGCATGCGTTGCAATGCACCTTTTCCTATCCTACCTACCTATTAGGATACTACCAACGTATCTACCCTACTTACCTACCTATCCTACCTACCATGTCCTACCATATCCTATGTCCGTCTCTTGGTTCTAAGCTACCTCCCCACCAATTTTCAGCCAAATCGGTTCAGCCGTTCTTGAGTTATAAATAGTATAACTAACACAACTTTCTTTTATTTATATAGATTTTTGAATTGTTTTTTTACTATGGACACTTTTGACTTACACATCAATCTACATCGTTCTCACATAATGTATGATGTAACCAAGGTTTTGTAAAAATATTCTGATTTAAAAGAGTGTCCGTGGAATTTCTTGCCCGTTCTTCTCCATAGAGATCTACGCTAGGGAATGGGCAACAACAGTAATTTCACAGTTTTTATGTCTTGGGCCTGTAGCTACATTTCATTGTTGTCTTTGTTTCGATAATTCAAAAGTGTCTGTAACTGGCCTACTTGAAATAAATGCTTTGATTGATGATTGATTGATTCAAAAGAATAAACGCATCATTCACGCCAAACGCGTATTTGTCACTTGTTTCTTGTTCAAGTTGATTTTTTATTGTGGAGCACAAAAAAACTGCATTGCAAAGGAACAAAACACATTCTGCCTGCCAATGCTAACATAAAACTAGACTCGATTAAAATATCTTTTTAAAATTTGGAACTCTCTCATTCTTTTAAGAAAAAAAAATCTGGGCATAAAAAAGCATGGTATTTAAAATGAAGAACCATCGTACTAAGATGTTTCAACGTTACAAAAACAATGTAAAATCGAACTAGTCAGCTTTAAAAATTATAATGTTGTTTTGCTAACATTTCATATTCGTTCATGAATATTGATAAAACACATTTCTGGTTTATGCTAGCAGAACGTTATTGAAATGAGTAGAAATAAAATTAATATTAATGATTCTCTCAAAACACGTACAATTATTTTCCTGTTACCTTCAGTCGTAATTTGGGAAAAATCAATGAGGACAAAATAAACACTGGGAAAATAATGGTGGAATTTGACCGAAAAATGGATAAAAACCCATTAATAATTACAAGGAAGAACTCGAAGAGCATACTCCAATTAATTTTTGATTATGAACTTCGCGTCTTACTTTATAATAAGGGAAGACTTATGAGTAGGCAAACAAGAAGTTCCTTTGGGAATTTGAGCACGTGACGTTTCCCAACACTATGTTTACTTCAGAATTTCAGTATTTTTCCATTTTTTGTATTCTATCCTCGAAATAGGTTGCTAAAGTATCTATTAAAATATTCAAAAGAAAAAGTAAGGTGAAAGGAATATGGCGGTCTGAAAATAAATAATGACAAACAAAAATCGATCTTCTATTTTCAAAAACTAGAAGTTGGCGTCTTGAAGCATGGCAAATTTCATTGAATGCGGTTACATTATGGTAATAATCTTGATTGAATTGTGGATATAGAATTATAGAAAATGTTGTCCCGCTATTTAATAGTACTCATATTTAAGCAGGTTCACTTACTCCTTTGAAAACCAATAGCTAAGTTCTTAGTCTTATATTATTCTACTATTCAGTTATCATCAAAGACAAAGCGTTCTTTGCTTATTTCAATCTATTATTAGGTACCACATCTATTCATCCTCTATACGAAGATCACAAGCACAACCGTACAGAATAATGCTCGACGTGAAGAGACCGTCAAACATACGATACGGCGACAAGACACTGAAAGTAACGACGCGACACAATAAAGGGACAATTCTCATTATGTAGATGCCAGTAGAACATTGCTTGTACAAAGACGAGAGGGGAATGGACTGCTGAGGTTATTATGTATCGAGAGAGCTGTGGCGGAGGATAAATGTACTGTATTGGCTGTTTTGTGCTTGTTTCTGGTGTATCCTGGTTTTTTTTGCAAAACATGATTTAAAAAGTTAGTGTCCACCTTCTGACTAACTGACTGACTACTTGGCAATTCAGACTAGCTTTTAAAGTATAAGTATAGTGTTGATTGAAATAAATAATTTTAACAAATTTTTATTTTAACTTTATTTTTTGGTTTTTAATTTTGGTAATTAACATTCGATTGGCTACGCTATTTTGTATGCCTTCTGGCGGGACATAGTATGGACCAAAATTTATTTATAAATAACTTCTGTATATTTTTACCCTATATTCACAAAATGAATTTGAAATTGAGTTGGTCACAAAGGGTTTAAAGAAAATGCGATACTTTTCTGTGGGAAAAAACATCGAAAACGTAAAAATTCCCACTATGTTAAACTGGCAACCATGAGCCTTAGTACTATATAATTATTAACTAGCTGTTCCCCGCGACTTTAGTCCGCGGGAAATTACTATAAAAAAACAACATTTTTCATTGATGCTCCCCTCCTATTGGTCATAGCGTGATGTTATATAGCCTATGGCCTTCCTCGATAAATAGGCTATCCAACACTAAAATAATTTCTCAATTCGAACCAGTAGTTCTTGAAATTAGCGTGTTCAACCAAACAAACTCTTCAGCTTTATAATATTATATAGTATAGATATACTGTGCCATGAGGCAGGAAAGCACGATTCGCATATCATGCTCGCCTAACAAAAAAAAACACCTTTTACTTTAACGTAACATTATTTTCCATAAAATAAAATGCAAGCAAAAACAATCTCAGCAGCGTCATCCGCTCGTTACATAACCCACGAAGACGCCTTC
Organism: Noctua pronuba; assembly: GCA_905220335.1. Taxonomy (NCBI): domain Eukaryota; kingdom Metazoa; phylum Arthropoda; class Insecta; order Lepidoptera; family Noctuidae; genus Noctua; species Noctua pronuba. The sequence goes on from LR999911.1 coordinate 7,651,359, forward strand.
ACTTAGCCGACAAGGAGCGTTTACAGCGGTCCCGTATCACTTGTAAATGCTTTGTATTACATACCCTCTCCTAATATATACTATCAGGCAATTGAATAATGCAGCGGTGTCAACAATAGGAGCCGCCCTTACGTCAGCACTTTGAGTAAGGTTCACAGCAGCACAAAAACATGGGACCAAGAATTTTGGGGCATGTTTTCCATTGATAGACATAAGCGTACAAATGGGTGTTAGAGGTGGCTTTACATTAACGCTGATCTAGATAGATTTTAAAGTAATTTTCGCTAGGTAATGTTTTGGATTATTAGTAAAATCAAAAGTTTATTTATTTATTTAACAATTTATGTACATACTAAATACAGAAAAGAAGAAAGGAACAGAAAATAGTACAAAGGTGATGCTTATTTCGAAAGAAATCTCTTCCAGCATACCTGCGAAAGGAGATACTAAAAAAAGAGATGAAGACATAGTATGTAAAAGAAGAAGAGAAATTTGAAAACATAAAACAGAACTATTTAAATATAATATGTCTTAAAATAATATACTAACAAACGTATAAATACAAAGACAAAACATACAATACAATAAATAATGATAAATACTATAGTTCTATATCTACATCTGTACTAGTATCTATAGTTATTATTAGTCATTGAAAAAAATTAGGACAAACAAGATAAACTGTCATGAAAAGCCGACAGTCGGTTTACTTTTAACGAATCATTGCACAATGTAAGAGGAATACATAACATTTGTCCGCCCCTGTACTCGTCCTAGGAATATAACTGTAATGTTATGTAAAAACATAAAAGCTGTAGAAATATGGTAAGATCACTATGTAAATGGAGAAAACCCGAGTCTTCCCTAGAGTAAAGATCCTAGCCGTAAATCGTAGCGTTAGCCCAGTCTAGACCACACTGGCTCTAAGCTAGAACCTCCGCAGCTATGCATAAAAATGTATCTTCTCAGTTCAATATAAAACATTTACAAACCGAATGACCTTTCGGATCGACCCTCGTAATATCGAAAACTATTCACCACGTGTTAACATTCAGCGCAACAAAATTAATGGTCAGTGTTGCGTCTAAATAAACACTTCAAAAACCGCTAACGTAACATGACAAACATCACTAATTACGGTTGTATAAACAAAACAATAGTTCTGGAGCACGTACTAAGAGGGACCACCGCAAAACCGAATTACCGCCCTTCACTATTGGCAACGAAAGTGTGTCCCCGCTCCCCCGAAGGCCCCAAATTCGGCCGGTCGCCGTCCTGGCTAGTTAGTAGTCATTACAGAGGCAGCCATTCGGCAAGTTGGTCCTCAATAGCGGAATCGGTGGCCGACGAACAACATCCAATTTAAACGGAATTTCATAGGCGACGGCGTCAATTAAACACGACTGTCGGCGTCGATATGACGTTTGTTTTGCCGACTATTGCCAACCAATTTGCTTTTGATTCATTGCCCTAATTAATTGCTGCGATTTTTTCGTTGGTAAAGAATAGTTACGAACAAGCTGTAACTGCTGTTTTTATAAGCTATCGAGAAAAAACGAAGAGCCTTTTCGTTTCTCCTCCAAAACTTTACCTTTTCAAATAACGAGCTCAACTTGGCGCTAATTATAGGCTCTACAAACAATAAATAAAGACTAATTATGACTACAAGCAATAAACATGTTTTACAATCGCACGGCACCGTATCCTGTCCACTTCAACTCATATATCATAAAGGAACATTGGATACGATCAATTCGCGTGGTCTCCGTTGTGCGATAACGCGTTTGATGCGACGATAAATCGCATAGCTGAGACTACAGCTGAAATTATAGCTGTTGAATTATGCATTAGCCGCAACACGCTAGAGGTTGTAAAAGTGCCTGTCGATGGGTCGAGCCGGCCGGCCGGCAGAACACTATTTGTACACAAATAGCTCGACTTTATAGCAGGGTTACCAGCCGTACCATATACGGCCGGCGATATGTCTCGTTTATCATTTTTCGGTCTGTATCGAATTTTATTTAGTGGTAGACTATTGACTGGTGAGGTACGTAAATGGAGTTGAAATTGATGAAACCTGCCACATATTGTACTGAATTCTATATCGGTAACTGTGGTGCGAAAATACAGGGCAGTCTAACTATACAAGTGAAGCAATATTTCCTTAGAAGTCGTCGTACCGTCGAATTTTCCTGGTATCATAAAAATACCACGATTCCGTTATTTGTCAGAATTATTCAGTTAACAAATCCATGGTAAGTTTACCATCCCTGTTTTATAGCCGGCCGCATTATACGACTATGTATACCTACTATATATTTTACGAGTTTTCGACACTCCTTAATATAAGTAGAGAATTTGTCCATACGGTACGAGCTATAACTTAAAACGGAGACTAGTTTTACGACATGCGATTTTCTAGCATTTTACACGCGTGTTTGACTCGACTATTTGTTCTCTTCCTAAGATAGTCTTCATATTGGGCGACTTAGTAACGGGACTTTGTCACGGGACACGGGACTGTTTACACCTATTTATTTGAATGGCAATTTCATCGCGAAATCTAGAGCTAACCATACACCTAGTAGGTACTGTTTTCACGACTCTGCAGTCAGTGAAATTGCACGGCTATTTCGCAAATGTGAAACCAATTTAAGTGTTCAAAATTGTAGTGTAGTTTTATTACGACTGGGTGTGTTTTTGAATGGTAAACACATATTTACGTTTTAAAGTTTTCGTATTTTATTTCCTTCAACATTATGTTCTGGAAATCTAGTATCTGTTACTGGCGAATTTAATACTAGCGTAAATGTAGTTTAATGCTTTAGGAGTGGTTTATTTTATATCCGACATTTATTTTATTCTATTTTGGACCAAACACATTCATATCATCAATTTAATCTACATTAGAAGTGCTGTAATTATGAAGAGTTCGTAGACCGACATTTATTACCTAGAGAAGTGCTGTCGCAAGTGTGTCGATATTTGTGGCGTAAATATTGGATACGTACGTTTGATTTATTGATGGTCGAACCATTATTTGTAGGTAATACTTTAGTTACCTACAAATAATGGTTAAAAGAAAAAAAAGTAAAGAAAAAAAAGAAAGAAAAATATTTATTTGTCGCAGGGACATGACGTGCATACAAAAAATAAATTAACAGTAATCATACAACTCATAACGAATATTATAAATACAAAAAAAAAAACAGGACAGAAACAAAAAAAAAGTTAACAGCTTGCACAGCTTGCAGCTTGCTGTCGTGACTGCGACGAGCAGGTTACCACTCAGCATGAAGCTATGACAGTAATGCTATGCTATGACGGATACACAACTCAAGTTATATTATTAGCCAGTAAAAAAGGACTAACACTTTCAAAGACAGGTATCCATTTTCGCATTAGCATAATTTTGAACGACACCTCAGTAGGCCGTGCGATGGCGACGCGAATCGTCGGCACAATTCTTGTAGGATCGATACACGCTCAGCTGCTTGCTGCTAACTTGTTTCATTAAATTCAAATTTCGTGTTGTACTTATTAATTCAGCCGAGCGTTTTCCCCGCACGTCGGGCCGCGACTAGGCGGCTGCTTTTTATATTCTTGTCGTCTCCACATCGGCCCGAGAAAGTTTTCGAGAAATTCGAAGGCTCTCCAAAAGGGTTTCGCTATATCGTATCGCGATAATTGCCAAGTTCTGTTCTGTTTCGCTTTGGTAATCCGAAGTTGTCTACAATATGGCTTTAATTGTATAACAATATTAGCCTTCGTTAACATCCATTGTTAATAAAATAAGCGTTATTACAGATCTTGTTAATATTCTGCCGTACTTTTCGTTGTAATGAAAAATACGCAAACTTGTGTTGGAGTATCACTGTCAGATTGTACGAAAGCAAAGTTAACAGCTAAGCCGTTTATATTAGAACAATTAAGTTTCACAAGTTCATGTAAAGCAATTCACTTAAAGTTCGCTACATAATCACATTTCTCAAAGTTGAAACTTGGGCGTGTATCTGCGAGCTCTCGGAAACTTGCGCGAAATATGATGGATCCAGATACTTGCGTCGCAAACAAATTTTTGGAAGATTCCTTTAAGTGGATGCTCATTAGCGTCGTCATAATAACGCCAAAGGAACAATAAAGCGTCTCACGCACTTCTAATGAGTTCCAACGGCTCTATTGACATGGTAAACAGGGAGCAACAAATGTATTAAAACAGGCATAAACAATGCACATAAGTATTCAAAACTCCTTCAGGTATGTCGTCTCTTTGTCTGCTACCTTTTTATATAACCTTCAAGAGCCCTTTGTCCGGAACTTTGATCTAGAAGCCGAAACTTCGGAACGATATTAGGCACATTTCTACTTCCATTAGGCCGTGTTCTGTGAGCGAATTTATTTTCAGTTCTCGTAAGAATGTAAGTAACTTTTCTGTCTCCGGTCTCTTGTCGGTATTATAAAACGTGGATCTGTAGATAACTTTGTTAATCTTTGACTAAATAATATTACTCAGAGGATCTTGAGGGTGAAATGTAATAGGATAGGATACTGTTATTCCTCTTAATTATGATTGTCAATCCTGCCTGCAGACCAAGAGATTTAAAACACATATAGAGAGGACATTGGGAATATTGTCATACAATAATTTTCATCCTGAATATTTCCGATTTTGACACACGAATGCTACCTGACAGGCGGGCGTATGACACAGATGACACTAGACAGAACGAATTGTTACTAAGTAGTAACAAGTTTTGGATTACGATTTTCTTGGTCATGACCCGTCTATAGCTCGGAAATATTTAAATGTCTTTGTGTCATATGAATGCGACCTGACAAGGCGACGTATCGCACTGGACTGATCGACTTGTTACTAATTTGTAACAGGTTTTGGAATTGTCAGTTTCTTGGTCTTGTCCCGTCTATAGCTAGTTATATTTGAATGTCTTTGCCTGCAGAGTATCTGGAGCAAAGTCCTCCCGGTAGACCTCAACATTGAACGGTTGGGGGATTGTTATCTAGGACAAGACAACCATCATTTCAATCTAGACTAGCACAATGAAACCTAGTTTTAGTAACCTTATTATCAGACCTCTTCGCACACTACATAATCAACCTCCATGCATGTGTTCAAGTAGTTATCTGGACTCGTAAAGAGCCTTTGTTTAAACAGTGTGAAATATTGGTTTGCTGTGCAATACCTTGGCGTGGCACAGCGGTCGTAGAGGCGATGACTTACGATTACAGCACCGCTGCAACCCCCACTTAACTGTTACATATTGCTTCACTTAACTCAAAACCCGGCCTGGAAAAGAATTACGTACGGAAGTGGATCGCGGGCCGCGGACGTACGCTACCCAAGTACACAGACACAAACACATTACACTGCCGACCTTATAAATTGCGCCGCTCGCTAAAGGTTAACTAATGAAGCCGAGGTGCATACTGACCAATTGCTCTAGCGACCGATTTACTACCTGCAATGAATATTTGAATGCGTTCCAAACGAACACTGGGATTTCACCAGCGTTTTGTACAACATAATACTATTAAAACCTTGATTGACTAACATTCAAAACGTTCATAAGTGTCATAACGTGTGTTATGTACTCTTGATATTTTAATCGCATAATCGAATGAATCATAGCCATTATAATTTGATGCAAAATATACGGTGCGCCAAACAAAATGTAGCGTAAATTCATGCGGAAACTGAACTGGTATTTTCAAGTGGAGCTCGTTTACAATTTAAAATTCCACGATAAACATATGTAGATAAGGGAGGTATAATAAATTCTCGGGTCGGGCAACGCCGGCCGACGTACTAGGGCAGTGGAGTAAATAAAATCACTTTGTTAGTCAATTCCGCGTTTTGCACGCCTATAGCTCGACACATACACACTCACAGGACAGTTAATCACTTTACTTTTTGCACGGATTTAATAACGTGCGAAATAAATGTGATATTCCGAATAAAAACTCGTACAAAAATGAATAACACGATTAATTGGCTAAAACAACATCTCTTTCAAAGTAATGAAGATAGCGCATCATTAATCAAATCACTGAATTGTGAAAGTATTGAATTCTTTCTGAATAGCGCATATAGCCTTTTGATTGGGGGCTTTACGTTTCTATTGGAGTCATGAACAAAAGTGTGAAGTTGAAAATAGGGTGTCTGAGCCTGCACTATGTGCTAGGTTATATTAGTGAATCAGAGGTTTCGGGAGCAGTCTCCGGAGATAGCGCGGCGGGTGTCGGCCGCGCGCTGTCTGCGTCGGCTGAGCACACCACGCCACTCCAAACGTGATATCGCAGTACATTATTGTAATAACAGCACTCGGAGCTTCTTTGACGGGGTAGGGGTCGTGTGTAACCTCTCATTTTCCTTACCCAAATTCAAAGGAGCACTAACAAAGCTTTGTTTTGCATCGCTCGCTCGACGAAAGCCGCTGAAAGGCTGGCTTTTTAGATAAGGTTCTCTTATAAATTTTCAGCATAGAGCAGACATTTTGCGCTAAAGTTTTTCAGTGTGGGAATGTGAACATCTGCTGCGATTCCCATTCTAGTTTCGAGGGTCGACGTTTTGCGGCCGAGTTATTTGCGAAACCGTTTCACTCGTTAGGGGGCAATTATATTCAGACGGTAATTGAAAATGTTAGTTGTACTAGCTTAAGTAGTTTTTAACACGGGAAATTATTGTTTTTGTTCGCGAAACGTGAACACGATTCTGATAGAAATGTTTAAAATTAACGGTCTAATTAAATTATGTGCCGAGTATTTTATATTTCGAGTAAAATGTTGATGCAGTTATTTGAGGGACGTCCGTTGCTGGGAACTTTATTTATATTTCAAAGTGGTTAATTTATTTTTCGACGGTTCCAGACAACTTCGTGAAAGACTTTAATTTTAAAAGCCTGGTCTTGGCGACTTATTTGAAATTGTAAAAATTATGTTGAAATGAACTGAGTTCAATATTTATTTTAAGTGTTGCTATATGAAAGCTTGTAAATTATTAATGGCATAATTATCTCCACGTTTACTTTATTCACTTTATATTAAGTTAATTGCTTTTAAAATGTTGATGAGTTGATGACTTTTAATTTAATTAAAACGTTTTCATTTGAACGGTTTAACACGACGTCTATAACTATATTCACTGAGGTTATTATATTTTCGTATTTCGTTTCAAAATCTTCAACAAGATTTAAGTTTGATGTTGATTTATCAATTTTAATATTATTTTGATGTAGTTATGAACATTATTAATTAAAAAAAGTCATTAAATATATTATACAGGGTGTAAACAGACCCTTCACGAAGCCGTCAACCAAGCATTCTGTACATCCAACTAAGTAACTTTACGCAAAAAATATTGCTGGTAAACGACTTTTTTTTTGGGGTGAAAAATCACGTTTTTCGGTAAAACTCAATGTAACGCACTCAAAACATTGTGCTGATGGATGAGTTGAATAGTACGGGGGTCGTGTAGGTGTTTAAAGTAAAAATCTTACATTAGAAACATGTATTTTTAAAAAAACTTGTGAAAAAGTTGGAACTTTGACCCCCAATATCTCCGTAACTAGAAGGTTCCCAGGTATGGTCTAGAACAAAAAAATGATCGGAATGACGGGGAGAACAAATACCTTTCAGCTTCGTTAAGGGTCTTTTTACACCCTTTATAACCACACCCACATTACCAGAAAAAAGCATAATGTTACAGTCAAAACTGTTAATCGGTCAAAACCACTTTTTACTGGTGTCAGTCAAAATCCTTATTATGTTAAAATACCTTTTCTCCATTGAAAATATGTTGTTTCAGAACTTTGTAATTATCTAGTCCTAGAATGACTACAACATAATGTTTTGCACAGGGTCACAAAAAACAACCTAATAAGTTTCTAAGTAAATGTTAGTTATTATTAAAATAGTTTTCATCGGTCAAAAGTAGTTTTGACTGTGACACATACAAAGATTAAAGAAAATCTTACTCACCAATAACAGAAAGGCGTATCTGAAAATTTCTCGTTGGCGAGTTCTTGAAGTCGACTCGACACCGGTATACGCCCTCATCATCCAACTGCACTGTGTCGAGGGTAAGCGACGCTGGTCGGGCGACCGTCGCGAAGTAGGCGCGAGGTCCGAACGCATTGGGGTCCGACCACTGCAGCGCCTTATTGAACGACCGGCCACGGACGTCGAAACTGAAAAAGAGGATATTTTTTAGTCCCGAATAGATCCAAAAACAGTGGTCCCTAGATTAAAAGAACTGGAAGTCTTGGGCAATTAGATAGTGGGATGATACAGGCAACCAGTTTGTTTTTTCTGAGCACTTTGAGCGTATTGGGCGTTTTTGCCTGCAGATTCCACAACCATAGATATTCATCAGCGTCACGCACGTTGATGTATATCTCAGTCGCAGTCATGGTCATAAAACGTGAAATTGAGCTGACATGGGACTCAGAATTTAAGCTTTTAGAAATATTCTTAAAAGATACAGTCAAACCGTTATCAAGACATTGCGGTCTGGCTACGGAAACCAGACTTTAACAGATACCTTAGTACATTTATCTATCAAAGTTCATTGACCGGAGTTCAGTCCGTAATCTGACCGCATCGGTTTGACCGATCCCATATTAATAATCTGCCTCGTTGGCCTAGTGGTCGCAAGCGCAGACTCCTGAGCCTGAGGTCCTGGGCTCGATTACGAGGTCGGGCAGTGTCATTGGGTTTTTCCGTCAGTTTCTCAGCAGTAGCCATAGATTTGTGCCCGGTTGATGGCAATGGCATCATCGTGTATTACAGGGCACTAAACATAGCTGGAGAAATGTGGGTGTACTATTAGGAGCACCTCTGCTTAACCCTTCGGGGGAAACAGGCGTGATGTTATGTTATGTGTTATATTAATAATCGTCGTTCTCCCCGCACGTTTTATGACCGCGAGTGCAGCGATCCTTAGAGTTTAGTTTTGAATATTCAGTACATTTCATGGTATGTAAAATAGACTGCCATCTAGAGATGTAAAGAACTCGAGTCTTTTGAGTCCTAAATTTTAGGCTCAGCTGACAAATTGCACAGCTCGACTCGTTACAACAACACCCCCAGACTAGAACACTTAAGTCTACATAGAGACTCGAGCGCAACATGGCGCTCAGGTCTTGATTCAAGCTCGAGTCGTTTCACGCGACGAGTCGCGCTCAAGTTCTTTTCCATTTGGAGTTCCTTTATAAATAAACAGGGAATAAAATATAAGTCGGAATAAAAATAATATAGGATAAATTGATCCGTACCGACATAATAAATAGTGTCACGTTTTTATCCCTCTTGGGGTACACACAGAACCTAATAATGCCATGCCTAAAGGTCACATTTAGCATGTTGCCACATGAACTATGTGACATAGTTCATGTGGCAAAAATACATAGACATAGTCTATGTCTATGTATTTTTAAATAAATCAACCTTGATACGCTCAAGACTCGATACGCTCGAGCTCTTTTTAAGACTCGAGTTCTTTTTGAGACGTGAGCTTGTTTTTAAGACTCGAGCTCTTTTTGAAATACGAGTTCTATTTTGGCGCTCGAGTTTTCGAGAAAGGACTGCAGATCGACTCAAGGCTCTGAGTTTTGTTAGTACACCGAGTCTTGTAAAATTGAGCCGAGTCTATCGAATTAAGACTCAAAGACTCGAGTTCTTTACATCTCTACTGCCATCTACCATATGCATGGGTCCACCATATAATATTTCTGGATATACAGGAATTTTGTTTCTAAATTATATTTGCTATGAGGAGCTCGTCGTGGCTTAATAATAACAGCCGCTCGGTTCGATCTTTAGGTTAAGTCGTGCTTGCCTAGGTTGGTCTGTGGATGGGTGATCACTCATTACATACCGAGTTTCCTCTGCGCCTCGAAAAGCACGTTAAGCCGTTGGTCCCGGGTGTCATTTGTAGATCTTTGACATTCGTTAGGTAGTCAGTGGCCCAAAAAGTCTGACAGCCAGTCTTACCAAGGGGTATTTATTTATTTATTTATTTAAACTTCATGTACAAAAGTGGTACATAGGCGGACTTAATGCCACAAGGCATTCTCTACCAGTCAACCTTGGGGTCAAATAGGACAGCATAGTGATAAAGTACAAAAAAATAAATAAGAAAAATATCATTTTGTTAACATAAATTGAAATACATAAATAGGCACATACTTATACATATATACAAATCAAATGAAATAAACTAATATATATTATAATACATACAAATAGTCCAAAATACGAGAAACATTATAATAATTACTATGACTACTAATGACAAGCATATGAGCAATTTAGTCTGATTTCAAATAGTACTTCCGTACTGTTCTTTTGAAAGCCATTTTGCTTTCAGCTTTTTTAATGCCAAGGGGTAGCGCGTTCCAGAGCTTTATAGTTGAGACAGCGAAAGAATTGGACATAAAACCAGTACGATGTGAGGGAATTTCAAGGAGTATGTTTTTAGAAGCTCGAAGGTTACGATTGTGTGAACTGCCCAACACTTTGAAATATTCTTTTAGGTAATCGGGAGCACGAGGATCCGTCAAAATAGTGAAGAGCATACAGAGAGATCTGAGGGACCTCCTGAGTCGGATAGGCAGCCACTTAAGCTGAGAACGATATGAAGAGATGTGATCGTACTTGCGAAGGCCAAAAACAAAGCGAATACAATTCTTCTTCTTTTCTTCTTTATAAAAAACGTTGCCACACACTAGGAATTTCTCCTGTATCGTGGGTGCGTTTACAAACATTTAAACTCACATACACAAACAGCCAGACCCGGAACAACTACCTGTAGGCCATACAAATATTTGTTCCGTGCGGGAATCGAACCCGCGACACGCAGCGCAGCAGTCAATCACTCAGCCACTGCGCCAACCGTGCCGTCAATTATTGAGAAGACGACGGTATCGTATTACCCAGTACTAACTGGATTGTGGAGGTCAGGTAGGCAGTCGCTCCATGTAAAATACTGGTATTACGCCGCTTCCGGTTAGACTGGAAGCCGACCCTAACATAGTTGGGAAAAGGCTAGGCAGATGAAGGAGATCCAGGAATTTTGTTTCTAAATTATATCAGCTAGGTACGGTTTCTTGCTAATTAGTATAATGACTGAAGGTAATTGAGGAAATTCGCGGCACGAGTAAGATCTCAGCGAGGTCGTCATTAGGTAAGTGTTTTAAGAACCTGACCCAGTGGAAGGTCAAATTTTTCAGGAAAGTTAAGTTGAATTAGAGTTTGGTTTCTATAAAGATAAAGTGTTTCTTAATACTCTATCGTATAGTAACTTTTTTAGGTTGGTATTCCTTCAAAACATAACGCTAGTATTCCCTGAGGGTAGGGCAGAGGTATATCTACAGTATAGGCGCATTTCACCATCATCATCATCATCATCCGCAGCCCGACTTCACCCACTGCATAGGCCTCTCTTTACTTGTGCCAAGCTCCACGGCGCATTTCACCAGTTATATCCAAGTCCCATTAAACAGGGGAGAACCAATTACCATCAATCGGCGATAAATCCAGACTCTAGGCTGCTATTGAGAAATTCTTAATGGAAGAACCTACCAATACTACCCGATTTGGGAATGCAAAGTACGTCCACATGCTCTGTAGCTTGCGACCACAGAGGCAAGATTTGTTATTTTAAACCGACTTCCAAACAGAAGGAGATTCTATGTTAGTGTGTACAGATTTTCTTATTTTATTTATGCACAGTAACGAGCACTAATATGTGTTGGAAGCAACTTTTAAAAGTGATTTTCTCCTAATGTATTATTTAACGTCTATGTTTTCACGAACATAGTATTTTGAACCCCATACTATTACAAAATAGGTCTTATCTCAAAGTAGAAACCGGTATTTTCCCAGAAAATCGCTCGTGACTGTACACCTATTTTTACCCAACTGCACAGAAAGGCTATCTTTATATAGACGGTGTGGTTAGCGTAGTGGCTGAGCGATTGACTGCTGCGCTGCGTGTCGCGGGTTCAATTCCCGCACGGAACAAATATTTATATGGCCTACAGGTAGTTGTTCCGGGTCTGGCTGATTGTGTATGTGAGTTTAAATGTTTGTAAACGCACCCACGATACAGGAGAAATTCACAGTGTGGGGACGTTAACGTTAAACTAAAAAAAAAAAACTCAGTTGAGTTGAATTTTTGACCGCCTTCGAACGTAATAAACAACAGTTTCATCAGGTAAATAATACTCCAAGTAAAAAAACATACTATACTCTATGAAATGGCTTTGCTAATTGCCATTTTATAGTTTCTCATTACTAGCCGGAAGATGGATTGTACACATAATGGCTGACTAATAAAATATGATTTGATTTCTGCTGTGATAAGTCTTTTAGGTATATTTTAATGTTATGCTTTTTTATGACTGACCTCAATGGTTTTATATGAGAACGATTTTGTTTCGTGCAGTTGGTATACTTACTTTCGCTAATGAATATGGTACAAAACATAAACCCATTTTGCTGGGTTAAAATTAAGTCATATACCGGGTGTAAAAACACCCTTATTGAAGCCGAAACCGAACCGAACCGAAACCGAGCCGAACCTCATTGCAAACATTTTTTTGCTCTGGACCATACCTGGGACCCTTCTAGTTACGGGACATTGAAAGTCAAAGTTCCATATTACATGACCTCTGTGCTATTCAATGCATCCATCAGCACGATATTTTGAGCGCGTTACATTGAGCGCTACCGTAACCGTCATTTTTCACTTAAAAGAAAAAGTTGTTTTCCAGCAATAATTTTCAGACTCAGAATTGTTACATACCGTGATGTACAGAACGCTTGGTTGACGGCGTCGTGAAGGGTCTACTTACACCTTGTATAAGGTATTTACTGTGAGATTAAGTATGGTATGATGGTATGTTGCGCTGATTGCAAATAAATAAGGGTTTGGGCAGGAGAACGATAATGATGAAAATAAAAAGTACCTTCTGATTCATGATTATATCAATAGCTCATCAAGACATCAGTTTGACTGGTCTTTTTCGCCATTCATATCAGTATGAGCTCATGCTGTAGTAAAAAATCTAGTCAGGCTAAACCTCGAGTACGCTATTTCAATGATAATTGACTGATGCTGCTACTAAAAAAAACAACATAGCACTAAATAAAAAAAAAGGAAATTAAGCAGTGTGAACGCTTAACGACATATTTTTTGTAAATTTGCACTTCGAGGGGTGTCAAAAAGCATTTTAGAGCGTGTTCCAAATACAAAACGTGTAAATATTATGTACATGTATGTCTGAACCCTGACAGCTTGTGGTCTTGTGGTTTACGACGATATTGTTCAAAGCTTGATATATCAAGTTTCATTGCACAATTGTCTTTATTCTGTCATTTACACGTCAGGCAATTAACAGTTCAGTGTCAGGTTGTATGATTCTATGAGCATTGTTACAATAAGTCATCTTTACAAATTAATATGTAAACTTTGTTCGAGAGCTCCATGATGTGCTCCAACTATACAAGGTGTAAACAGACCCTTCACGAAGCCGTCAACCAAGCATTCTGTACATCAAACTAAGTAACCTTACGTAAAAATTTTTGGTGGGAAACGAATTTTTTTTTGGGGTGAAAAATCACCTTTTACGGTAAAACTCAAAGTAACGCACTCAAAACATTGTGCTGATGGATGGATTGAATAGTACGGGGGTCGTGGAGGTGTTTAAAGTTACAACATTAAATCCTTGTATTAAAAAAAAAAACTTGTGAAAAAGTTGGAACTTTGACCCCCAATATCTCCGTAACTAGAAGGTTCCTAGGTATGGTCTAGAACAAAAAAATGATCGCCATGACGGGAAAAATAAGTGCCTTTCAGCTTCGTTAAGGGTCTTTTTACACCCTTTATACATTCCAGTAATTTTTGGCAGAATGATTAAAAACTTGGCAACCCTGCTATAAATAACAAACGTAATTGATTTAAGTGTTCAATCGCTGAGCTGGTAACACATTTAAATCATTTTGAGCTTAAACGGTGAGCTTGTAACACATTTAATATAATTTGTACAAAAACTTTGTTAACTCATGCTCTGTTTCTGAGTTGTTACGTGTAAGTTAGTTCGTAACTTGTGCGCCATTGAATTATTATATTGAAGATTTGAATGTTCTTGCACTTCGACCTCGAGTTATTGGAATAAGAATTTGTTTGAAGCAAGTATTATGTCTATATGGATATCTTTCGTCGTTTCAAATTAGACGAACTTAAATTGAAGACTAATATATTCTAATGTCCATACGTAGGTAAATAGTTAGTGGATTTAAGTAACAGAATGCGTAGATTTCAGAAAGTTTGATCAATGTTTAACTAAGGAAACTACAAAATGAAAGGTTCGAAAAAACTGCGATCAAAATGATGACGAGGCTCCGGACACCAGACTCTAAGTTCTACAACGTGTAACAGAAAGGGTAGAGTCATATAATGGATATGCTGCAGACCATCAAACTGAACAACTTCCTCCATGGGTCCAATATCGTAAACGCGAAAAAAATATCATCTGTTACACGTTGTATAGGTACTGAAAGTATGTGCCCGCCCCGATTTGTCTGACTCTTAAAAGTGTCACATGTTCTTTATACTTTACAGCACTTGATTTAGAAATACAAATGTTCCCCCAAATAAAATTACACAATATGCGAGTTTATTGATTAGCTGGGTAGAAATAGTTTATAAATAGTGGGTATACCCGACTGCCAAGGATGCGCAAGACTGAACTAAGTTAGGAAACTCACGTCTGTTACGATCTAAAAATAGATTTTATTTAGGTATGCCACTTCCATTCCCGCGAGTATTTTACGAGGTAATTTAATCACGTCAAATCGGGCGTATGACTTGTTTCAGAACCGACTTAGGCTTTGAAAGTCTGGTATAACATAAACGTGAAATGTTGTGTAAGTAAGAGTTTTATATTAAATTTATATGTTATGTACCTTCGACCTATTTCTCAACAAGCTAATTTCCTATGCCATTTACTTACATTATGAACAGTTTTTAAAAATACTGTTTTAAGCTTTCACGGTTTAAAATAAACTTATCCTGTCACTTACGGGATATCTTCTTCTTCTAAGAAAGAGGCTAGGGAGGAGGGGGGTGGGAAATGAAATACAAAGCCGTTCGTATTGACAAGACTTGCAATTTATTTATTTATACATCCCAACTCTACAGGGTGCAAGGGACAGTCCTCCACAAACTGACGGGGTGCATTCAGCTCCTTATTTTGAATCATATTCCACCGGAATTTTTCTCCGGAAAATTGTCATTTTTTATAATTTTTACAGTTACTTTTCCTTTATTTCAATGTAAAATTACATTCCCTGTACGCAGCATTCCATTTATGTAAATAGTACTACTAAAATAAAAAAAACCAGCAATGGATGTCGAAATACTCTAGCGAACGATGCGTGAAATCAGATATTCACTTCCAGCCTAGCTACAAAGTTCATCGAACTCGTCGTCGCTCTTGCCCTTCATTTTGTCACGGTAACGATACATTGCATATGCGGAAATAAAACAAATTATAATTATAGGCTTCCCATAACATTCCTGAAGTAATTTCTTGTACCGGTCATCTTAGTACGATGCACTGAATTCACCCCATCAGTCTGTGGAGAGCTGTTCCTTCACCCTGTATAATTACCGGTAGCCTTAATGTGATAGTTAACTTATTAGACACAGTAATTATGGTACCATAATATAGGTCCGTTCCGAATGTTTTTCATTATACCAACATTGTTGTTGCTAATCGAATCTTAAATTGTGTAGTCTACTATGCCTCTCCAACGCCACTGCACTATGATCAAAAAGATTTGTCAAAAAGTGGTCAAAAAATCATGAAAATCTCTCCCCTCCCGCTCTGGGCGGAGCGGAAGGCAGTGTCAGACTTGTACTGACAAAAACCCATGCACGTTCCTTCTTTGCCCTTTGTGTTCCAGGGCCGTGGTATCTCTTTCGAACAGTCCCGCAGCCCCGGCAGGCATCGGCCCTTGTTACCCCTTCCCTCTTTGACGCGAGCGTGGAACACGAACGCGCCGTCGACACGGCCTGTCGTCATAAGACGGACGGACAGCGAGCTAATGGACGGATGGCGAGCTATTTATGTAGGTCTTCAGGATTATACTGTGCCTCTCCAACTTCACGTCACTACAAAAAGAGAGAGCTTAGAAAGATTGCTCAAAAAATGGACCAAACATCATCATCTGCCTAGCTTTTTCCCAGCTATGTTAGGGTCGGCTTCCAGTCTAACCGGATGCAGCTGAATACCAGTATTTTACATGGAACAACTATCTGACCTATCTGACCTCCACAACCTAGTTAGTACTAGGTAATACGACAACCCTTGATAAGTCTGGTTGTCAGACTTTTTGGGTCACTGACTACCTGTAACGACTTGCAAAGATCTACAAATGACAGCCGGGACCAACGGTTTAACGTGCTTTCCGAGGCACGGAGGAAACTCGGTATGTAATGGGTGGTCACCCATCCACAGACCAACCTAGGCAAGCACGTTTTAACCTAAAGATCGATCCGAGCAGCTGTTATTACTTAGCCACGTGCTAAAAAAAATGGACCAAACAACAACCTTTTTACAAAACTCTAACAAGGCATTTGACATCCAGAACCCCGCTAATCTACCTACTTTCATAAATGCTAAGAAGTCTCAAGGTAGTAAGCAAAACGTCTGCAAACACTGCAGTCCTTGTCACGGCGACCAAGTTTGAAAAGTCAAGCGAGGGAAATGCATAATTAAACATTTGTAAGTTCAAGTAATGAATAATTAAAACTTATTACTTAGCTCGTTATTATATTTTCCGTGTTCTTGTTATGCGTGTTTGTGGGGAATGTTTTACGTGAGATGTATGTAGGATAGGTTCTGCAACGTTTCTGGTGGCTTAATATACAAGCATAGGATAATCAGACTACAATGTTCCCACTAATGGGACACACAGCCTCCTCTCTATGAGAGGAAATGGGTTACATGTAATACACTACGCGGACCCAGTGCGGGTTGGTAGATGTCACATGTCTTCGATTATTTGGGTCTAGGATATGCCGGATTCCTCACGATGTTTTCTTTCACCGGTTTGAGAGCAGTGGTGATGAAATAAATTACACAAAGTAATGCGCCTGCCTTGGTTAGACCCCGTCGTAAATTGGAGCCGCCACCACCGCTCTCAAATACGAGCAGTTTTAGTCAAATGTCCTGTATGAAAAATACCCACCTAAGTGCTAGTGTACTGGATGATATTGATATTCCATATCATAGTCTGGCTAAGCATAAGCCAGTTTCATAGGTTGACCTGCGAGATGCCATGAAAAAATGATGTGCAATAAATAGATACTAAATAGTTGGTTTATTGGCCACAAGCGCCACTGCTGAGCACGAGGTCCTGAGTTCGATTCCCGAGTCGGGTAACGTGTTACAGGGTTTTTTCATCAGGAATTTCTCATTTGCAGCCACGGTATTTGGATTTGTGTCTGGTTGACGGCAACAGGCTCGTCCCCTGTTACTTGGGACTTAAAACATAACTGGCAAAATGAGGCCTTTTTGTGGTTATTTAGCCACGAGCTCCTCAGACGGAATTCAGATGAAACGTCATAGTAATGTAACCATTTTAAATATGAGTTTGGTTATCAAAACACAGAGACCATTTTTAACCATCTTAAACTATTAGGTACACCTTTGCCTAAACGTGATGTTATGTTATTCATGTTTTATCTAAGAAAAATACTCACCTAAGAACGAGTGTATTGGATGATATTGATTTTCCATAAATAGACTGAATAGGACTTAAATGTGTGTTTGCAAGCTGGCTATTAAAAATAAAATCTTTCATGTTCTATAAGAAAAATACCCACTTAGGTACTAGTGTATGAAATGATATTGATTTTTCCATAAGTAGAAACTGAATAGGGCTTATAAAATGTGTTTTTCAGACGGCCATTTTTTGTTATCATCAGTTTTTAACGCTTAACACACATGCAGTGCGAATAATGTTAAAAACAAAAGACGACTATAATTAATAAAAAAATTAACAGATTTTAAAGGGTTTTATTTTTGGCTTTTGTGTTTTAATATCAATGTGCGTTTGTAAATACAAAATAGCACCAATAAAAATACTTTCTTCTTCTTCGTCGTGTCCATGGTTCTTGTCATCCAGTCTAACCGGATGCAGCTGGATACCAATATTTTACATGGAGCGACTGCCTACCTAACCTCCACAACCCAGTTAGTACTAGGCAACACGATACCCCTTGGTAAGACTGGTTGTCAGACTTTCGGGCCACTGACTACCTGTAACGACTTTCAAAGATCTACAATTGACAGCCAGGACCAACAGCTAAACGTGCTTTCTGAGCCACGGAGGAAACCTCGATATGTAATGTGTGGTCACCCATCCACGCACCAATCCCGGCAAGCGCAACTTAACCTGTATACTGACCCGAGCGGCTGTTATTATTTTGCTACGAGCTCGTCGATGATTCTTGTATTTCAGTTAAATAAGGGGTGTATGAAAGGAGCCTCCCCTAGCGATGTATCTACTGAGTCACTATACGTCCGGCGTACCCTGGGCAGTCAGCGAGCCCCCTGCTGACTAGCTAAACCTTAAACCACGATGGCAATCGTGCTAATAGCTCAGTTCTTTGTCGACACAATTATATTCCCATCGACATGGAAGAAGAAGTTAAATAAGCTTCGACCTGAACTCCGAGTGCAGTGGCTTCGGAAAAATACTTTTCAAAAATACACCAAAAGAACTCAATCAATTCCTCCAATCCGCTTGACTCGCGGCCCCATCCTAAATGGACTCAGTGATTATGCCAATCACCTGCCGTTAGACAGATAACTAGCGCAGCACCCTTCGGCAAACGGCTTCACGATGTTACTTAACTTCCACAATACTGCAACTTACCCGCTCACCACTGCCGTCGTTAAGTTAAAATCCCAATCGGTCATTGGCCGAGCGATCGCGGGCGTGAAATAGACAAAAAAAAAGTGGTTATGTTTGTCGACTTCAGGGTGAAATGGTTGTTGGACTGTTTGTTTTGATGTAGACGTACCTCAAACTGCCGTTTCGTTTGCTTCGGCTATTACTTAAGCTGACTAGTGCACAAGATGTTCAATTTTTTTTATAAATGATTTTGGAGCTATACGCTAACTAATAGCCTATCATCTCCCTAGCCATTTTCCAATTATGAAGGGGACGCCTTCCAGTCTATCCAGATGGAGTTATAAACCTGCCAGTATGTTACCTGACTTTTACAGCCCAGTTACTGGGTATTATGATACCGTTTGGTAAGACTGGTGGGTGGGCACATTGCTCGCAGAACGGATAACCGATGGGGCCGAAAAGTTCTGGAGTGGCAACCGCGAACCGGAAGACTTTGCGTTGGAAGGCCTCCCACTAGGTAAACCGATGACCTGGTGAAAGTTAACGGGATCCGCTGGATGCGAGACGCACGAGACCAGTCAAAGTCGCGACGCTTGGTCCCAGGCCTATGTCCAGCAGCGGACGTCTTTCGGCTACAATAAGAGTAACCATGGAGTTTCTTGCCGGTTCTTCTCCATAGGAAACGACCAACCCGAACCGTGCCCCTTTTTGTCGATGTTTTAGAAGTGCCAATCTAGGCCTATGTGAAATAAAATATTTTGATTTTGATTTTGGAATGATGATGAAGACTGGGTGTTAGAGTTTCCCAGAATCCCACAAATGACTACGTATTTAATTACTAATTTAATCTTTGAACATGTTGTCTAATATTCGTTAAGGCTTTTTTTTCAGAATCACTTCTTTGGTATTTTTTCAGTTGCTCTTTTCAATAAAATATGAAATAAGAATTTAATTCGCAGTTTGTAACGTAAAACTTAAATCAGGTACCACGGCGAAGTTTTTAAAAATTAACAAGAGACTGCTTACAAATCTTGATTTAAAATTCATCTGGTAAGAAAGTCGGCACCTTTACCGATGCCTATTTAATAAAAGATTAGCATCATGGGTAATATCTTAAAAATAAGTAGTTGTTTATGAAATTTTAGATATGAATTATTCTTTACTTTGGCCTATATTTTAACTGTTTTTTTTTTAAAGAAAAACTGTTTATTCTAATATCAGATAGGTTTTGTCATGTGTTGAGGAGCTCTTGGCTAAATAATAAGGGCTGCTCGGCTCGATCTTTAGGTTAAGCCGTGCTTGCCTAGGCTGGTCTGTGGATGGGTAACCATAATTACATACCGAGTTTCCTCCGTGCCTTGGCTGTCATTTGTAGATCTTTGACAGTCCAACGGCTTAACGTGCTTTCCGAGGCACGGAGGCAACTCGGAATTTAATGGGTGGTCACCCATCCACAGACCAACCTAGGCAAGCACGGCTTAACCTAAAGATCGATACGAGCGGCTGTTATTATTTAGCCACAAGCTCCTGAATTTTATTCACCTATCTCCTAAATCTCTTACAACTTAATTGCTACTTAAACTACAGCCATTTTATTTGTACATCGCTATCTAAGTAACCGAAGCTTAGAACTCGCTGCTCATTCACTTTACGGTGTGAGGCAGTTAGTGTTAGTTGTAAGAACTTGTTAACCTTAAGCAGGCAGTAAATACTAGATGCAAATAAACACTAGCACGCTAACTTATCAGTAAAGTCTGGCCAACTTGATGCGTTAACTGTTTGTTGAAAATGTTGGAGGTACTTACTAGGGTTGCAGATAAATGTGGAGCTTTTGGATAGGTAACGTATTTGTATATCAATTTTGCAGATAATAGGGTAGTTGACACACCAATCAATTGACATACTTTTATAAGCTGTCAAAACGCGATTCCCCCTTATATTTTGTATGGTAATAGCACGCTGTGACGTTACTATTTAGTCAACTCAATAACTCAACTATTTATTGATTTCAATGCAACTAAAAATCTAATTTTGAAATTAATCGAAAAATCGGGTTATCAGGTCTAAAATCAAGAGTTTTTTAGAGAAGTTGTGTCTTGGAATTATTATTGAATGGTGTCAACTACCCTATTTGCTGGTAGTAGGGTATTTTGTGGGACAAAAAAAGAGTCGTATTGCTATGAGAAAAGTATTTTTCTAAACTTTTTATTGTTTCTATGCACAGGTTCATACGTGTAAAGTTAAATGCTTGTGATTTTTCATTATTTAATTAACGACTGCAAGTAAGCCCCTGAGCGACATGATTGTTCTCTCTGAATCTGAAATGAATTTTATATCGAATCATTTGAATTTTAGACTCATCTTTTCATTATATTATTTAATTATTTGTATGCCCAAGAGGCTGATCATGGAATGAACATTATTAGTATATAATGAACACCTGCATGTATCACAAATAAAAGATTTGATTCGATTTGATTATTCAGTTTTACATCACAATTTCTGGGGAGTTACACTGACAAAACAAAACGAATAATAGGTAGTACAGAGATTGTATTAATGCTATGAATGCAGATTACATGAATCAATAACTACGAGTACTTAATACTGATCACGCATAATACTTCGTATATTACCATGCAGAGTAAAATAAACCGATTATGCATACTCACATCTATTTATTTCGCAAACAGTAGGTACAGTCACGAGCACCAATATGTAAACACTTAACAACTTTTAAAAGTGTTTTTCGCCCACTATCCTAATTAAAATTTCATGTTGTTACGAACATAGTATTCTGCAACTCATAATTTTATGAAAAAGATTCTATCTCCAAGTTACAATCGTTAATTCCCGCGAAAATTGCGTTTGAATTTAGGAAAGTGTGCACATATTGGTGCTCGTAGCTGTACATACTTTAGCAACCACTCCCGATAATAAATTAAAGCTGATAAAGAAATTTGTTTGTTGTATAGCGACTTGTGAAAGGATCTCCTTGACCTGACGTTGAGCCCTCAAGGTCAACGGTGAGGCCTACAGGGCCAAAGAAAGGTTTAATATTTACATATAGTGATGAATGGGACGCTTTAATCGATGCTGTTTTGCGCTTGTACAGTGCTGAGTAACTGTGGGGTTCCTTGTTGAAAAAGGATGAATTATTTGGATTATTTTAAAATTCGACTAGTTATAAAAGTAAAAACTAATATTACACATAATTATATCTCGTTAACATAGCTGTCAACAGGAAAAGTGCCCAGAAGGCTGTCAGCATTGCGACGTTGGATGGCAATGCTGATTCTTTGGACAAAAAATAGGCCCGTCCTCTGGTCACGTGAAGAGTCGACCAACCGCTTGGCGATTTCTAGGTGGGCACTCAGACCCCATGGCCTTATTGCTTCAACCCCAAACGGCTCAAACACATAACTACCAATTAAATTATTGTATTTAATTAAATTATTGTATTATTGTATTTTCACTAGTAATTTAATGATATGTTTTATATCCTTTTTTTATATTTTTTTCAGTGTGAAATTCATCCTATCTGTGATGATTCTCTTGATGCTTTTAAAATTGTTCATATACAAACAGACTCATTGTGGCAACTTAAAAGGCAATCGTATCACTTCTTTCTTTCAGTTTCAACCAAAGTGACTTTGTAAGAGAATGTCTTGTGCGATAAGACCGCCCAATAAACACTAGTTTTAAATAATTTAATTCTGAGGTGTTCAAAAATTTTAATGTTAGGAAAAAAAAAGCGAATTTATGCTACGAGTTACGAGTAAGTGATTGATTCTGTCAATAAATTCCACAAAATAGTATACAGTAATTACGTTGCACTCCACCTACATTGTATACATATTTAGGAACAGTTAACCGCACCTTTCAGGGGGGTGAGCAATATTGCTCCTTGCTACAGAGGTCGACCTCTTCGAGAGGATTAAAATCATTGTCCCATCACTAACCGCTTTGATGAACCTCTTGTGCACAAATGGAGCGAGGAAAGTAATTCTCTAGAGGAAGATAGAATGGCGCTTGTGCAAAGTGGACATACCGCTTTATTATTAGCATAGATATAATTTTATAATTATTACAGATATTTCGGTAGTCAATTGTAGGTCCATTTTCTCTTCAAAAAAATATTGCACCTTTAAAAATCGATACGGCTTTATTATTAGCATAGATCAGATATCATTTTATAACGAAAAAGTAAAGCGTCCCTGATGCGACGTGCGAAGGATTCAGGGGAGCACCAACAGCATTTTAAAGGTGATAGTGAATAAGCCGGATTGCCCGTTTTTGGGGCACTGGACCCGTATGCACAGCTGCAGTTCGGTGCAGCGGGAAGCGCACATACTTATAGGTTTCTGAATTAGTTTTATTTTATTTTACTTAGTTTAATGAGAAATGTTACTAACATAGTTTTATAAGTGTTACTAACAGCCGTATGAATCATTTGTGTTGTGGAACAATTATCGAAAGCCACGCGGGCGAAGCCGCGGGCATGAGCTAGTTCGAAATTAAAGGTGCTTTTTATTTTAAGAGAAAATGGAGCTACAATTTACTACCGAAATATCTGTGGTTATTATAAAATGTCTGTGCTAATAATAAAGTGGTATGGATTTTAAAAGGTGTAATATTTTTTTTGAAGACAAAATGGAGCTACAATTTACTACCGAAATATCTGTGGTACATAATAGCTTCACACAGCTAACGACGTCATTAATATTTTTACATCTACTACCAAGGTGACCTAGACCATGGTGACAAGAGTCCCCGAAATCATTCTCTATTTATAAAAGAAACCTTCCCACCTTCAATATCAAGGTGAACACCAGAATTCTGGAATTTAAATCGTCCGCAAGAAGTTAACAATTGTACCATGATTGTGCCATTTGTTCTGTTAATTCAAACCGGCCAAGTGTGAGTCCGAATCGCATGCGAAGCATTCTTTAAAAAAAAAAAAATTTAATGAATATGTTTTAGTATAGAGGTGTTGCTTAATTCCAAACTCGCCAAACTTTTACGTTTGATGGCGAGTTCATTGAACTCGTCGTCGCGCTTGCCGTTTGCTACGTGCGTTTTGCAATGGTAACGATACATTACGTATGAGGAAATGTAACAAATCAAATTTATTGGATTCCCATAACATTCCTGAAATAATTTCTGGTCATCTTAGTACGATATACTGAATTCTCCTCATCAGTTTGTGGAGGGCTGTCCCTTACACCCTGTATTTGTGACATAATTTTTAGTTTATTTAATTTTTATTATTAGTTGTTACAGCTGCAGCGGTCGTAGTTAAATACACTGAGTTCCCAATATCTACCGATTACAGCTCAAAGATATAGCGCAGTGACCAACAGATAGACAGTTAGCGGAGGCTTAATAAATAGGGTCCCGTAACATAACCAAGTGTTCACATACAGCGTATAGTCAGCCGCCGACTGTGAGCGTCAAGTTAAAAATGTATGAAAAAACAAACGGCAGTCTGATTTTTCTTCATATATTTTTTACTGAGCGCTCACAGTCGGCGGCCGACTTTAAGCTGTGTGTGAACGTCGCCTAGTTTAGCTTTTTAGGGTTCCTTACGTAAATGGTGCTATATTTAGTTACGGAACCCTAAAAAGCTAAGTTTGTGCCTCAAAACGGTTCAATCTAGTACAGTTATCGCCTTGACACCGATGGTTTATAGTATCGCTAGGTGGATATTTAAAAGCCGTCGGCAGTTACCCTAATAATAGGGCTAAACGACGCGCCGTGATTAATGACCGGGCCGGGCCGGGTACGTTGCCTAGTTTGACGTGTGTAGCTTCTGTATTGGAACTACTCTGTGGTAATTGCTTATAGTGTTATTTAAGTGATGAGTTTGAGATGCGCTTGTATGTGATTATTAATTTATAATAGGTGTTTTGAAGATGTGATTTTCATGTGTCTTATTTGGGTATGGAAGTACCCACTTCGATTAATAGCCATAATGATAATTCCGCTATTATATTCAAATTACTGAGGCACATTTTTTCTTTCTGCCTCGTTGGTCTAGTGGTTGCAATCGCGACTGCTAAGCATGAGATTCTAGGTTCGATTCCCAGGTCGGGCATATTGTAATTGGTGTAAACACATGGTGTAAACGGAGCCTTCACGAAACCGTCAATTAAGCATTATGTACATCTAACTAAGTAATTCTACGCAAAAAAATATTACTGGGCACCGACTTTTTTTTGTGGTGAAAAATCGCGTTTTAAGATAGGGCTCCATGTAACGCACTCAAAACATTGTGCTTATGGGTGCATTGAATAGTACGGGAGTCGTGAAGGTATTTAAAGTAACGTCATAACATTGAAAAATTGTATTAAAAAAAAACTTGTGAAACAGTTGGAACCTTGACCTCCAACAACTCCATAGCTAGAAGGTTCCCAGGTGTGGTGGGAAAACAAGTGCCTTTTGGCTTACACCCATTATACTAATTTCATTGTATACTAAAAAATATGACATAAGCATAAAAACATCAGTACCAACCGCGCAGGCCCTGGAAATGCGTTTGACATATATTTTAGAACAGAGCCACATAAAAAAAGTCAACAACAACACGGACAAACCCGAGAGGCACCCTTCACTTGTTTGAATTTTCACTGCTTGCATTTTATTTATAATTTCACCTCACTCATTAAGTTTAACAAAAGCGAAACATAACAAAGGATGTTTTTAGTATTTTGTTGTTCAAAAACAAACGGTAATCAGTCTGATTCGATTGTATATTTCATTGGAATTCCATATTGAAAATAATAGAAAACGTTCAATACAAAACAGTTTGTTATTTACCGATGGAAACAATAAATAAATAGGTATTTAAAGGCAATTATTAGAATTTCATAGAAGAAAATAAAGGAAAATGTGGCAATTGATAAAAACAATAATATTATTTAACGGAATATACAGGTGCGGCGCGAAGAAGGTAAAAAAAAACAGAACACAAAAAGTATTCGATCAATCATTCTTTTTTTTTTTTTTTTACACACTGGCATTTAAAGTATTTTCTTATTACTTCTTGAAAAGGATTATTTGAAGGTGTCCTTTGTTCTGGTCAATACATTGGGAAAGTCGAAATCGGCAGTTTAAGTCTACTTTGTCCAGCATGTCTTCGTCAATGTTGGCTATAGCAGCATGAATATTGTTCTTCAGCTCATCCAGGGACGATCGGTATACACGATGAATTTAAGATGTCCTCAAAAAATAATCACAGGGTGCAGGGTGTAATTTATATATTTTATTATTTAGAGCGACCGCTTTAATGAGTACTCTGCCCTGCCCCATCAGAGGCACGTTAAGCGTCCACAAAGTTCTAATAATATCCCACAGGTTATTTGCTTTAAAATAACCATTATCCACGTAGGTATTACGATACTAATTGAACCAATACGTGATCAGAATATTCCATTTAAATTGATACCTTCACGAGGACTCATTAAAGCGGTCGGTCTATAGCAACACCCAACCTGCTTTGGATGGTTTTTCTACAAGTTGTACACATCAGAAATGAAAAAAAAAAACGATAAAATTATGCTGAGTTTAGAAGATCTAAGCTAAGCGATCATACAAACAGTGATCAAAAGTGGCTTTGTTTTTGTTATTTACAGATACCATCTTTATCTGGTTATTATTCTTATCAACGATATAACTAGCTAACTTGACCCGTTTATCTAGAACGCTAAGGCCGCTTGTGCGTTGCATGGAATTTTACAATTCATCGCTTCGATGGTCAAGCAAATACCACGTGATCATCCTCCAAATACTTGGAGATTTCACATCTGGCATTCCGTGTGCATTAGCGGCCTTAGCACGTAAAACCTGTGCTTAACCCATACAAAAGTGTGTTGTGATGGACATGGATGGATGGTTTTGTGACCAACTTGTCAAAAACATGCAATGTATGAAACGTGTTTCAGAGTGGGTACATATGTTTCGCTAACTATTGTTTTGAATTTTTGTAGATTTATACAAGGTGCAACGCTAAAACCGTTACCATGAATTCAGTACAGGATGGACACATTTTTCGTCTGTTATATAAAAAAAAACCCAGCTGTTTCCTACAAAACTGTAATACCTACACGGCGAAAATGTAAGGAACAGCTGTTTTTTTTTTAAATTATGATGAAATAAAAGAATGATGTACTGAATTCGTGGTAACCGTTTTAGCGTCAGTGTTCTGTTCCACCCTGTAAACTACACGTGCTGTACAATACTTATGCAATACTTATTCAAGGTCATCATCTGCCTAGCCTTTTCCCAACTATATTGGGGTCGGCTTCCAGTCGAACCGGATGCAGCTGAATACCAGTATTTTACATGGAGCGACTGCCTATCTGACCTCCATAACCCAGTTAGTACTGGGTACTACGGTACCCCTTGGTAAGACTGGTTGTCAGACTTTTTAGGCCACTGACTATCTAACGACTGTCAAAGATCTACAAACGACACCCGGGACCAACGGCTTAACGTGCTTTCCGAGGCACGGAGGAAACTCGGTATGTAATGGGCGATCACCCATCCACAGACCAACCTAGGCAAGCACGGCATAACCTAAAGAGCGACCCGAGCGGCTGTTATTATTTAGCCACGAGCTCCTCCAGCTTCACAACTTATTCAAGGTATAAAAGATAAATCGGTAGACTCAACATGTAGGACACATGTTTTAAATCTTGGCACAAACATAAGCTATCGCAGTGGACATTCAGATCATTACCACTGAAATAAAAGCCAAGTTAAAAACATTTGGCAAGACTTAACTTTGGCAGGTAGAATAAAACCTAAACGGAATGGTTGCTAAAAGACTAGAGAGAAAGTGTTGGCAGAACCGGGTCAGCTTGTGACCTACTAAGCATCACGGATAAGACCTGGGTGGGTCTGAGCCAAACGGTTTTAGCGCCAATATTTTCGTGTTACGATTCAAAATGGCTGAAAACGGAGATCTATACTGAGTAGTAGGTTGAATATATAGGTCCTGGGGTTGGGCAAAGTGTTATTGGGTTTTTCCATAAGGAATTTCTCAGTAGCAGCCACGAAGTCTGGATTTGTACCCGTTTGTTGGCAATAGGTTCGCCCTCTATTCTATTGCATGGGACTTAAACATAACTGGCGAAATGTGAGTGTACTATAAGTTACACTGCCGCCC
The DNA here is from genome assembly GCA_905220335.1 of Noctua pronuba. Lineage (NCBI taxonomy): Eukaryota > Metazoa > Arthropoda > Insecta > Lepidoptera > Noctuidae > Noctua > Noctua pronuba. The sequence goes on from LR999911.1 coordinate 7,679,473, forward strand.
AACCCTTTGGGGATTACAGGCGTGATGCTATGATATTATGTGTAATGTTTACTTGATCGGTCAGCGTTCTTTTTACGTGACGGGACCTATACTTTAGTATACACCAAAATTGCAACAAAACTCTGTTACTACACTAAAAATTCTATGGGTACAATGGTGGTCTTACCTCTGATGGGATTTTTACAGACAACTTATGAATTTTCTGAGCTTCTTCTTCAATATAAATAGGAAATATATAATTTTATTTTTATTTTTTATAAAATTTTATAAATTCAGTATTACGATTGATAAGCTAGAGAAGGTAAAACAGCGAGAGAGGTGGAAATTAATAAGGGAGGCCTTTGCCCAGCAGTGGGAAAGAACAGGCAAAACAAAAAAAATACCATAATTATCATAACCTTTCAACCTTTGAGGCCATATTGCGCGTCATCGAACATCTGTGGGGCACTTCGGGGTGGTCACGTGCGATAACAGCGCGTCTGATTAAAACATTGATATCTGTAAAGTTACAATAGATAGTTCTCTACAAGTTAAACCATTGGAATCTTTATTAAATTACCTAACAGGTTCTGTATAGACTAGTATAGTTTTGCCTTGTAATTGTAATGCTGGATATGAGTATAAATGAGTTCCAGAAAACGAGTAAAATTCATTTTAAAAGCTTCAAGCTTGTGTTTGTTACACTCAAAGAACAATGTCCGTCAAGAGGAAGTGTGGTCAATATACTGTTTCCTTTCATATCAAAACCAGAACTATCATATAAAACAATAAAACGTGGACATCTCGGAACAAACATATAACTTCATAAAATATGAAAACTACCTGGTCCGTTTACGACGTGATCTCGATCGGATATTTCAATCCACTTCAACTGTGCTCGTTGGATAATGAACTCAAGTCCAAATAAAATATGGACGGAATTGGATTGATTCAAATTCCAATCGTATCAGGCGGTCATTCGTGTAAGTTGTAGGGGTGCCCCTTTGAAGTTCTCAGAAGCTTTCGTTTTGTATTTGCAGAGATTTATTTCAAATTGTTTTGTGAGATGAAGAGGGTATCAATGTACTCAGTATGACGTCCATTTGCAATTATATAAATAATATATCTCTTTAATTGGAACAAGATTTAATGTGTTCTGTTTATCTTAATCAGTATTTTTTGTTGTTGTAAGTTTGTCTATAGTTGCTGCCAATTAAGATCGCAATAGCGGTCATTGCTCTTAACATAATATCTTTTCGTACGAACCAAAACAAATGAACCATGTATCGTTTTTCATTAGAAAAAATGTTGAAGATCACGATAGATGACGATTCAAGACAAGAACAGCTTATTTTTAGATTTCAAAGTTAAGAATTTTAATAAATGTAGGTGGGTCAATGACCGCCATTGCGATCTTAACTGTCAGCAACTATAGACATAATAGTCTGACGGTAATGAAAGACAAGATATTTTTTAAGCACAAATTCAAGACCCACCCTCTAGCACTTGAACAACTGAGCTATCCAGGTAGCTACGTGCAGGACAAAATCTCAGTCATCGATTCGAGAAGAAGAAGAACACAGGGTATGACATCATACATATTTTCAGTCCCTCAAACTCATCATCTGCCTAGCCTTTTCCCAACTATGTTGGGATCGGCTTCCAGTGTAACCGGATGCAGCTGAATACCAGTATTTTAGATGGAGCGACTACCTATCTGACCTCCACAACCCAGTTAGTACTGGGCAATACGATAACGATTTGAGTCACTCAAACTAAGTAATATTTAATCAGCTTACCATACAGTAGACTGTTTAAGTTATAATTTTGCTTGAAAAACTTTATTCAAAAAACAAATCCGTCAACACCCCAATTTGTCAACCGAGACCGTAATACAAATATCACAACCATAAAAGAACCCGCGGTAGCCCTACCATGTAACGTATATCTGTAGTACGGAAGTCCCTATCTCCCTGAGATCCGGCTACCGACGGCTACGGTAAATCAATCCGCCATTTTTGTCTTCCATCTCATATTTCATATTTACCTCGACATTAGTGTAAATGTGTATTTGCCGCAGGAAGCTGTAACACAATCTTGGGCACACCCCTTTGTTTTCTCGTGCATGGTTTTGTTTCTTTTTTTTCTTTCCTTTTATTTATTCATGACGGAATTGTTTCTGGTGGTTCGTTTTTTCAATTGATTTTGTTTTGGGTTAATTTATTGTGGCGGTTTGTGTGTTTTAGTGTTACTTTGAGTTTGTGAATTTTTTATTGGTTTTGTCCCTTCAGAAGAAATTTCCCTTGTAGCTGTTTTTACAAGAAATATGCAGACTTTCTTTCTGCACATGTTGTCCCTTTTTATTTGAAAGAAAAACACAGAATTTAAAAAAGGTGCCATAATTTTATTTTTATACTGGGTGCAAACGGACTCTTCACGAAGCCGTCAATCAAGCTTTATGTACATTAAACTAAGTAACTTTACGAAAAAATGATTTCTGGGAAACGACTTTTTTTTTCGGGGTGAAAAATCACGTTTTACTATAGGACTCAATGTAACGCACTCAAAACATTATGCTGATGAATGGATTGAATAGTACGGGGGTCATGGAGGTGTTTAAAGTAAAAATTGTAACAACTGATAGGAAAAATAATACGATTGACGATCATGAGACTGATATTAATAACACGATTGAAAGACTAATTGAATATCTAAATAAAAATCATTTATCAATAAATCTTAAAAAATCAGTTTATATACAATTTAATAAATCTAATAATGCCAAATACAATATTAAAATGAATATACATAAAATTAATGAAGTAACTCAAACAAAATTTCTAGGTGTAACTTTAGATTGCGAACTGGAAAGTACATATTGATAGCGTCTCCAAACGAATAAATAAGTTTGTATATGCACTTAAAAAAGTCAGAAATATAACAAACGTTAAAACGGCAGTAACGTCATATCACGCATACGTTGGATCGGTGCTCCGCTACGGCTTGATAATGTGGGGTAATAGCACAGATTATAATAGAGCATTTATTGCACAAAAAAAATGCATTAGAGCAATTTACGGACTCCGACCTGATGAATCCTGCAGACCAATATTTAAAAGGCTTGGCTTGTTACCACTACCGTCTCTTTATATATTCGAAACATGTATGTTTGTGAGGAAGCATAAAGAATTATTTACAAATGCAAATGATTTATATCCTCGTAACCGACGTGACCCCCACATGCTAGTTCTGGATATCCTTCCCAGACTAGCTAAATATAATAAAAGTTGTATTTCTATGTGTGTACGTATATATAATAAAATACCAAATAATCTCAAGACGCTAAATATGAGATTATTTAAAAATAAATTGCATGAATGGTTGTGTAGTCACAGTTTTTATAGTGTCAAAGACTTCTTTGACTACAAATGTTAAAGATTCTCTGGAAAATTTTGCATGCTTATTACTGTTAAGCAAAAACATGTATGCTCTTTCTTTTTTGTATTTTACCATCTTTTTATACCATGTTTTTAAGCAAATAAAAATTATTCTTAATTATTCTTCTTATTAAAAATCTTTAAAAAAAATCTTGTGATAAAGTTGGAACTTTGACCCCCAATATCTCCGTAACTAGAAGGTTCCCAGATATTTTCTAGAACAAAAAAATGATCGCAATGATGCGGAGAACAAGTGCCTTTCAGCTTCGTTAAATGTCTTGTTATATCCTTTATTTTTCGGGTGGAAATATTTATTTTTTATACGACTTCCAGTTTAGACGACGGAGATAACTTGTAAATCAAACGCATCGTCCTTCACGCAAGGATAGCAGAATAACATATTAAAGCAAGCAACCAGGTGAGGATACTAAAATGAGATTCTGTGCTATCTCACAGAGGAAATGTGAACGTGATACTCTTGAGCAGGACTTGTAAGCAACATAACAAGCGAACTATGTAACTATGTCTGCCTATGCCCTCGTGGAATACAGGCGTACTGTGTTTATGTTATGCCGCTGTAAATTAATGACATTCATCATAACATCACCCTTGTTAAACCCCGATGGGGGAGTTGTACTTATACATATTACTATCTGTTGCCCGCGACCTTCGTCCACGTGAAATTATTATAAAAATATCACTTCTATTTGAATCGCATTTTGTTCACAATTTCAAGGGTTTGAATTTTTTGCTCGGCGCTAATCCTTTTTCTTAAATAAAAGTAGCTTAAGTTACTTCTTATAATGTCAGCTATCTGCTAGTAAAAATCACGTCAAAATCAGTCCAGCTGTTTCGTAGATTAGCTGGAATAAACAGACAGTTAGACAGACACACCGACAGAAAGATAAAAATATATATATGTACCGCATTTATGCATTCAGTAAAAGTTGTGTTTTTGAAATTACAAACAGACACTTCAATTTCATTTATTTGTCGCAGGTAAACTATGCATTTATATTTTCTTGACCATACCATCCTCAAGCGCTGGACACACAGAAAAGACGTAAGATGCGGACGGGGCGCAGACATATGTCTCTTTCGCGTCCTTTTCATACAAAATGTATAGAAGCGTCGTGACGCAAAACATATAGAAAAGACAGGGCGCGGACACGACGCTTACTCGTCTGCGCCCCGTTGTAAAACATATAGAAAGGACGGGGCACGGGCGCGAGCGGACGAGGGGTGGGCGAGAACGGGTGTGCGGGCGGGGTGGGGCTTGTATACTTCTTGAAAACAATCTGGATAAATATGTAGTTCTCAATTTTTTTTTAAATCTATTGTCTTCATTGCTTCACCATACCGGATGTACCCAGTAACGTCTAACCCTCTGCATATTAGCGAGATACACCAGTGCTAACACATCTGGTTGAAAACCGTAATCTCTCGCGACGTCCCGCGTCACGTCTGTGCCTCGTCTTTTCGTGTCCAGCGCTTTACGAAAACTAAAATTTACAGGAAAACTGTGAACGACTATGACAAATGGAACTATGCTTATTGTCACACCATGCTACAATAGTTGTTGTAAATATCTCATTTAGTTAATAAACATGTACACTTTTCCTATGTCAATACCAGCATAATCAGCCTATAATTTCCCCACTGCTGGGACACTCGACCTCCTCTCTATGAGAGGGAATGAGCAAAAATCCACGACGCGGGACCAGTGCGGGTTGATAGATGTCACATGTCTTCGATTTTTTTTGTTCTAGGACCTGCCGGTTTCCTCACGATGTTTTCCTTCACCGTTTTTGAGAGCAGTGTTGATGAAATAAATTACACAAAATTAATGCACCTGCCTGGGTTCGAATCCACGACTTACTAACTGTTATCTCTCCTAAATAAAATAATATTTCACTCCACATCAAGCACCTACAATACAGATGTAGTGGCCAGTCCATGTACAAGATCAGTGTCGGAATCACATAAATTTGTCAAAGGATGATTGATGTCTTGGTGTGGCGGCTTATCTCCCGCCGCAGGCTGTGCGGCCACTACTCCACTGTAGGCAATTAATCGAACCTACACTAACGATGTAAAAGTATGGTGGGGTTATAGAATTTGGTATAGATACTTAATATTAGTATCCATACTAATAATATGAGGCCCATGAGCGGCATAAAAAATATGATACTAGGTTAGGCACTAACCACACGATATAGAAGAAGAAGAATAAGAGAAATGTTATTGGGTTTTTCCATCAGGAATTTCTCAGTAGCAGCCACGGAGTCTGGATTTTTCTCGGTTTGATGGCAATAGGCTCGCCCCTTATTACATGGGACTTAAAGATAACTGGCGAAATTTGGGTGTATTATTGGGTTAATTGGCTTCTTTTGGGTTAGCTCGTTCCATCGTCGACCTCATCTCTGTTCTCAGGACTAGATTGAGGTCAAGAGTAGGCCCTCACCTCTGCCTTATCCTTCGCGGATTACAGGCGTGATGTTATGTTATGTTATTAATAACATACATGCGATGGACAACTTGTCTTTTTTCAGTTATATCCTGTGTTGTGGCTGGGAGTATAGCTTATATTTTTATTTTTGATAGTTCAAAAGTGCGTGTAACTGGTATCCTTATCCGTAGTCCTTAGTAATATTATAAATGCGAAAGTAAGTTTGTTTGTAACCTTTTCACACCTAAACTACTGAACCGATCATCCTGAAATTTTGCGTATACGTTGTCAGGTGTATAGAAACGGACATTGGGTACCATTTATACCGAAAAAAGTGATCCCGAGGAAAACAACAATAACTTTCTTATGATTATAGATGGTGCCACGTGTCTTTCGAATCATGATTGAATTATTACAAGCAGAGTACAAACTAAAATTGATTTTCAAATAAAATAAATTAACGCGAGCGAAGCTGCGGGCAAATCTAGTATAGTAGAAGAGCGAAACCTCTCGTCTGTCTTGTTCTTAAATATACACGCCTTTACGATTGAACGGATTTGCATAAAATTTATACAAAAACAAACAGATGACCTTGACACTTGTACATGATCATTTTCCTGCCCTCCTCCCATGTTATTTGGGGTCGACGCAACACGTTTTTTCTTCCATTCTCCTCTATCAACCATCACGCTATCATTTACTCCTTTTTCTTTCATATCATTCCTCACACAACCCATCGTTTCCTTGGTCTTCCTCTCCCTCTCCATTTATCAAAATTTACATTCATCACTCTTTTAGTCATATGTGATTCGTCCCTCCTCATCACATGTTCATACAAAGACAGTCGATTCTTTTTCAACTTTTCTGTAACTGGCGAAACTTTTTTTATTTTTTTTTATTTATAGGGATACTTTATCGGTAGTACGTTCCTGGGGTATAATTTTCGTCCAAAAAGAGGGTGAAACCACGGGCAGTAAATGGTGGATAAAATTTCACATGCTGAAATCACACTGGTTTAAAAGCACAATTGAAAATATAACAACCACCACTAATCAAGAAATTAATTGTTGTAATATTACCTATTCCAACGATCAGCCTTTAAAACACCCAATGTTAACACTGCGGTATAATTGCTTACACTAACGCAAATAATAATAACTCCATATTTGCATACAGTGATTAGATTACTAATCAATATCAAACAGGGATAACACGTAGCGAAAATGCTACGAGCTACGCCGTAACACTCCGTAGCCGGCCGCGTAGCAGTGTAGCGCTACGAGAGTTTTGAATGAAATGAGTTTTTAATTCGTTTCGTATAATTTTGTCGCGTTCATTTATGTTTTTTATACTTTTAAAATTACCATATTCGCGCACACGCTTCGAGAGCAAAAATAAAATCCATGAAGAAATTTTATTTTAATAAAAATCTACTATATTTTGGTACTACGCTTGTCAATGTTTGTAATCAAATATCGAGAATGCAATTAATATGTATATTTTTTGTAGTAAAAACTGGAGTATGTGCGCAAAAAGATCAGAAGCGTGACACGTGTTTCACGTGAGTTCTTGGGCTCGAATCCCAGATTTGAGCATTTATTAATTTTTTTTTTTAAGTTCTAGTTGAATATGCCTTATACCGTAACCAGCATATAGCGTACCTATTGGTGGGGCATAGGTGTCGCCTTTGCGTGAGATAATGCACGTTGGATGTCGCATATCTCTCAAATGATTAATACTAGGTAATTTTTCACGATGATTACCTTCATCGTTTTGCGAGCGAATGTGTGGTTATATTATACACCACCCAACAATTACCCTACTTGGAAAAACAGGTAAGATGTTATGCTGGTCTATATATAATAATTTACCTGTATATAGGTTTTCCGCCAGTAGCCTTCCCTGCCCGGAACCACAGCACCATGTAGACCCTGTCCTCATTGGTGTCGGGTGTGACGTCACACGGCAGCGAGGCCGTGCGCCCCAGCACTGCGTCCACGTCCACCGTCGACACTGCAACAATGAAAACAGATGATTTTAGACTTTGTTAACATAAAAACAACAATAAATTAAGACGCAAGTTAAAAACAACACTCCACAAAAGTAGGTTTATCAAATTTTTTTATAATTGCCATCGATATTGAACTATACCTACATACAGGGTAGAAGGGACACCTACGCACAAACGGTTACCAGGTATTCAGTAAATCAACACACCTACATGGAATTTTTTCATCGAGTATTAAAAAAAAATATCAGCTGTTTCCTACAGTGCAATACCTTCACGTCAAAATGTATGGAACAAAATGTTTTTTTTTTTTAAATTTCTGATGAAAAAATTGATTGTGGGGGTTCAGAGTGGTGTAATAAATACGTGGTAACCGTTTGTGCGTCTGTGTCTCTTTCACCCTGTATACTTTGAACAGATATTTGTGTCGCAGAATATTTTTTTAATATTTATTTATATTAAATAAAGCTTATCTAAGGGAAATCATGAACAATGACGATGATGATAATTGGCTGAAGAGAAAGTGGTATGAACGTTATGTATGCACTCATTTCAACCAGATTAAAAATAAAACGAATTAACACTTAAGAATGATTTCTACCGAACGGTCGCATCCCATCGGATCGGAAAGGATACGAACCGATGCGGCGACAGCCGATCGCGTCCGGTAGGATGTCGATGCATACAATCAGCTCCGTACCGTCGCTTGGTAATAAAGACTTTAAATACTGTGTACATGATTTAATATCGTTTAAAGATCGTAGAATCCATTCCGATGCGATGCGATGCGAGCCGTTTGGCGGAAACCATTCTATGGTTTAGCCAATCAGCAATCAAGCTTAAATTACTCCAAAGATGGACAACAACAATTCAAAAATAGAAAGCTAACGGTCTAAATTGCTGTTCAATCGAATAAAAAACAGAATGGACAACACGGCGGCCAAACACCCGATTGAGCAATGAGAACTCCCAAAATAAAACACTAGGTTCACTCTGTAGACATACTCGTACAAGTGACTGGTGAAAGTTTGAAGCCTTCCATTCTCTTAATGATATATTGTTTGTTAGAATATTTTGTTACTTTTACTTGGAATACAAAGGATGAATGGACTGTGTGACGGATGATATAGTAAGAAAGAAGTTGTCTGATGAGATGACGAGTAATAGAGAAGTATGGAAGATGAAGACATGCTGCGCCGACCCCAAATGGATTGAGATTAGGGCAGGAGAATAATGACATGGAATACTGAGAGGAGGCTATACCCAGCTATTAATGTGTAGTGATAGTGTTGCAATATTTTGATTGAAAAGAGTGTGTGGAGTTTCTTGCCCATTCTTCTCCATAGAGATCTACGCCTTGGAATGGGCAACTACAGTACTTTTACAAGTTATTATGCCTTGTGTCTGTGACTGTAGCTTCGCTCTTTGGTTTTTTATGACATTCAAAAGTGCCTGTAATTAATGGTCTAATTGAAATAAATGCTTTGAGTTCGAGTTTGAGCTGTGGTTGAAGTCGGGCTGTGGTCCAACTGTCATGATGTTACATGAAAGTTGGAGTTTTAGAGTGTTTGGCGATGCTAATTATCTCAGTCAGCATCTTATTAATCGATTGCGGCGAGACTAAATGGAGGATAATATTGCTGTTGTACCTCAGTAAGGTTTTAGAAACTTATGGAGCATCTTATTTATTTATTTATTTAAACTTCATGTACAAGAGTGGTACATAGGCGGACTTAATGCCACGAGGCATTCTCTACCAGTCAACCTTTGGGTCAAATAGGACAGCATTCTGATAGAGTACAAAAAAAAATTAAGAAAAATACCATTTTGTTCCCATAGTTCAAATATAAAAGATTCCAAAAAAACACCTTTACGGCTGCTCTGCTCCTTCAGTCTATTTTCAATTAAGGAGACATGTTATTGTCTCAAGGTCGGCTCCCAACGACCAATCACAGCTCTTTGGCTTCATCCTCACCCTAGACTTCTTAGTTAAACTTTAATTAATTTTATGTCTGGCCGTTGTAGAGGGTCGCATATTACTCCTTTTAGGTTCTACTCCTCATTATTTCTTTCATTATCCCTGCAGCCTCCGGACCCTCGGTAGTGCTACCCACAAGCACATAGTGCGCACATTATTACGCGTTATAATACAGTCTTAAGCCTCTCTGTACCCCTCAATCGTCGCCCTCCTGTGCCATAATTATACTATAAGCGCCGTAAATTACACCAAGAATTTTCTCATACGTACTACCTCTTCCGTTTGGTTAATTTAATACAAGTTACGAGTTTACGACCCCGCCGCATGAGCAAGTCGACGAAAACTTATCACGAAATCTCTTTTATGAAAAACATAATTTTATTCACATTTTTGTTTTCTTTACTGTAGCAAGGAGCGAGTAAGAATAAACGTCGTGTGTAAGGTAATATCAACGAAATTGTGCTACGTACAAGCTTGCTTCTATACAGTCATGATACTCGTTAGATTAAAATGCATGCATACCTCTGTACAGAGTACAGCGCAGCAGACGAAAGCTAATTTCGGTACCCCAAATCGTCGACACAAAACATTCATGGCTCGTGCTCTCGACTCGCGAACAGGCCCCGCCTTCGTATAACTCCGGAAAAAAGAATGCCTAAGTGAATATCACTGTTATTCTGTACTTACATCGTTACGATTCCTGGCTTCCCTTTCTCGAGGCGATAAAGAGCCCATGAATATAAATAGACGCAATATTAAAACGTTCCGTTTCCACACCGCATGAAATAATCTTCCATTCTTTGAGGAAAAACTGTCACCGTGTTGGGGGCAAGTAATGTACACCATCAGTCATACTTAGAAGGAATTTTCAATTTACTCAGTGTGAAGACTACCCTAATAAAGACGGATTACGTGGTCTCGCGGTGCCAGTCGGGTATCAATTTGCTTGAAGACCCGAGAGGTATTGTGCCCCCGATATATATGTTGCGTAACTTTTTATGTCCTAGACAAATTATGTACAATAGCCCTTACCGAGGAAACTAACCTTGGAACCTTGTCGCTATTTATAATACGTCTGTGCCAAAACCGTAATATGATTTTTATCAAACAATCTTTACTACGTACCTGCTCTATTTTAGCTGATCGTTACCTAAGTGATTTTCGTGGTAAAGTGGACTATAAAACGTGAGAATTTTCGTAGTTTCCTATTAGGTTTACTGACCCTTAACATATTGAAAGTAAGAAGTTATGTAAGCTTTATTATAAAAATCTCGGAAAGTTTCAGCAGGTTTACATAAGAGAGCAGCCGTTGATGCGACAATGAATATTGTAATACAATTTCTTTTTATTGACAGTGATTCAAAGTTTTTATCTCAAAATGAATGCGCGAAAGAAAGGTACGAAAAGTTTTGATGTAAATAAAACGAAAAAAGAGCAATCCCAGCTAGTCAAGAGGAGACACGACGCTTCGCATTAAGATAAGAGGTAAGAAATGAAATTCGAAATCGGTCCCGCCCCTTTATTGCGATGTCACCGCCGCGTCTCAGTTAGAATAATTCCACAATAAAGCTGTTGTGGCAAAGCCTCAAGTTTCAACGTTGAATGTCAGGCATAATGTATCGGAAATATAAATTATATTAGATTGGTGGTTCGTTGTTGTAATGGAGGGCTATAACGCGGGCATAGATGTGTCGTGTTGGAGGGCACTAAAGAATTGCGGCGCTCATTACAGCGGTGCCGAATGTGGCCAGATGAGTGGTAGAGGCATGTCACGACACGCCACGCGCTACCACGTGTGGGCCTCGCCAATCTGTGCACGTTTAATGTTCAACGCGATCTGAATATTTTGGCGCAGGGAACTAACTGCGTTTTGAAGTCTGTTTGGGGATAGGACTTTGGTTACTAGACGTAAGTTCACTTGTTTGTCGAGTTACTGAATGTTACTAGCTAATGAGCTTTATGCACAGGGTAGTAAAAGTATTATTAAAAATGAAATGTGTCAAAACAAAACTATCTACCAAACAGTTGTGTTTAATCTGATTTGACTCGAATATCTTTCATAGTTTTCTATCTATCCTAGTTTCATTATTTTCGTTAACTTATTTGAACGCTCTAATCTCTGGAACTGCCGATTTGAGAAGTTATTTTTGCATTTGATAGCCCATATTTTTGAAGGAATGTTTTAGGCTATTTAACAACTCGCGACTTAGGGGTAGGTGAAGCCGCGAGGCACAACAAGTCTAGTCGGTAATAAAAACGGGGCTTAGTAACTCAGCTTACTAAATACTGTTTTACAATAGAAAAATATATTTGATCAGTGTTTGTCACTGACAAGCTTCTATCTCACGAGAATGACTAAAATGAATCCCAAATCTATATACTTGGCGTTAAGGTGTAAGCTCCCTACAAACATGTTTCACGTACTGGGATATTGGCTCTTTGATCAATTCTTGTCGTGCCGGTAAACATAAAGCAAAAACGGACGATGAAAATATTCCGAATTTCCCTGTCAACTTTTAGCATTTCGTTCGACAATTTTTTTCATAAACGTAAACGATTTTACGTAAGCTCACTCAAGGCTAACTCGCTTTATAAATTAACTAAAGAACAGGAAAAAACCGGCCAAGTGCGTGTAGGACCACGTAGAATGTAGGGTTCCGTAGTTGCGCATCAAAATATGCGAATTTGCCTCCGAACGAAGATTTTCATTGTAATCATAAAAAAAAAACTTGAAAAACCTGTCCTCCCATACATTACGTTTAGGAAAATCTGTTATCCAAGTACATTTTATAAGTTGGTCGACTATTACTCGTAACCTTGTAAAGCCTACTTACTAGAGGGGGGGGACACTTGAGTTTAACAAAAATTAGCACTTTAAAGCTTAATATTTTAAAAACGAATCCCTTAATCGAAAAAATATATTTAAAAAACTCGCAATATTTTTTAAAGACCTATCCAATGATATACCACACTATGGGGTACGAGAGAAAAAAAAACCCCACTTTACGTGTAGGTACAGGAGATACCCTAAAAAAAATACTTTCAGAAATTTTATTTTAGCACTTTGTCGGCGTAACTAATCTGTATTATCATGCTAAATTACAGCTTTCTAGTACTAAGAGTCTTTGAGCTAAGCTGCGGCCAGACAGACGGTCATGGTGAAACTATAAGGGTTCCTTTCCTTGTAGACTACAGAACCCTAAAAACGAGATAGAAAAGCTATTAATTTTATTTCAAGTATATTTCAAGATACTAACTTCCCATTGCGAGGTGTAGTAAAACCTTACAACGTACTCAAGTACACTAAAAAGACGCTAAACTCCGCGAAGGGAAGCTAAGAAAAGCTCTTACGTCTCTCGTTTTCTCAATATATCATATTTTTTCCCAGACTGAAGATATACGAGCGGTTGTTTCGCGCGTGACAGGCTTCCGGGGGTAATATTAATAAAATTATTGTGGAGACACGTCGCAAGCCTCGGGCCTGACCTACTCGACTCGCGCGCCAACTACTCCGCTGTTGTCGACTGTACACAGCACACATGTGGATGTTATTGCTCAGGACGGTATGTACATTGCGACAAGTTTGACTGTAACTGTTGCTGGTACATTCATAGTACATTGTATTGCGGAAACGTCACGCAAATTGCTGCGTATATATTTTTATGTAACTTCCTTTTTTCAGAATACTTCCAACTTCAACTTAAATTACTTTATTTTAGCGTGATTTAAAATTCGTCGTCACTTGCGAGTACGTTGTATTTCCATGAATTTGTATTTAGTTTAATATTAAGCTGGGGGCTAAATAAAGGTCAACGCGGACATTATGGGTTCTAGGAATCACTCGTTAGTAACTTTACAATAGCACCACAACGTACAGTTACAAACACAAGCGTATCAGGTAATAATGACAGCGGGTGTGCGCGAGTGTACCGCGGTCTGAACTCGCGGCCATGACGGTAACAAATAATTTGCAGTTTCATTAACGAGCATGTGCTGTGTTTTCTTGTACTTCAACTCACTGTAGTAATGATTTATTACCTAATAAGGTTTTGTACTCATACAAATTACCTTAGTTATACAACTAATGTGTTGTAGCCGCGTAACCGCTATTAACTAACCGAATATGAGTGTAAGAAATGCTCTTTTTATGTCATAATATTATTTTGCATAACAGCGAATAGCATAAACTTCATTTCGCACAAAATCGTTTGGCAGACATTCATTTATCATACATTCAAAACTCATAATTTTGTAAGTCAGAATCATCTTTAGGCATAAATTTTATATCCATAAGAATTAAAAAGTAGAACCATCGCATCGCAGAAAGTTCACAGTCAGAATCGTCTTTTGGCATACATTTCATATCGATAGTCATTAAAAGGCAGAAAATCAAAGGCCAAATAAAATTATACCATCTTAAAATTATGCCATTGTAAGTTCGGCCATATTAACATTCAGCGAAACAATAATTATAATAAATATTTTTTATGCCTTAAAAATATTTGTTTAAAGACGATTATGCCAAGAGTGTTATGCCAAATAAACGGAGCATCAAGATTCTGCCAGATAGAGGGTACCCCTTTAGTTAACACTAACGATCTGCTAATTTGGCCTCAACAATCAAAATCTAGGCTTCATATTAATACCTAAATAAAACGAGCAAGAAAAAATGTAATAAACCGCCGCAGGCGAGGCAATATATCTAGTGGCAGATATTTATTATTGTCGTACATAGCGGCATCGGGCGCGCTCGATCATCGGCGATATCCAATTACATTAAAATTTCAATTCATTCATCACGGCCACAATGAGGGCTCGGAGCACTTTTTTCGGCTGTGTGCCCTTTGATTAGATTCGGTACTGAACAAACCCATCCATTGCGCGCCCACAAAAAGGTCGCTGAAGGCACCTCGGCCGACTCTCGTTTTCCATTCGTTCCGCTGTCCAGAAATTTTCGCAATAAAATTAATCGTTCCAATAAAATTGGAGCCGAATAGAGACACCCATGCATGAACACTTTTTAATTGGGTCGCTCTTTTTGCTCCTTTCGCAGGCAACCGAACGAGAAATCGAACTTGAGTAAGTCTCTCGTTTACATTTAGACATATCTCGACGCTGTGGCACCTTAGTGCACGAGTATTGTTTCTCCAAATACGATCTGCTCTCGAAAACTTCATCCAGACTTGTTTAGAGTTCTCGAAGAATTAGCGAACTCGAAGTTGTGGTCTCAAAACGATGTATTTATTAACTTACGAGTTAACTTGACTTGACTAATGAAAAATAATTTAATCTGTCGAATAAATTCATTTAAAAGTTTCCTTTGTAGCCATTACGTACGGTTGAAACGACACGTTACGTTCAGCACTCTCAATCAAATATCAAAGTGAGCAATTTGTTGCGTGTAAACGCAGCTCCCGACGGATTGCATAAAAATCAGACAAAAAACATGGAACGATCCGTCGAACAAACGAAAATATATTTCCCCATTTTCATTTTCGACAAGCAATCGCGTTTAATGGGTTGAGCTCGATTCCCACTTGAGTTTGTTCGATTTTGTTTCATTTGATCGCTTCAACGATTCACCGTGAGGTGTGGCATGGAAAGCCGATAAAAACAGTCATTTCATAATTCGATAATTTCCATGAATTAATAATTTCGTGAGTAAAACCTCGAACTTGTACATACATTTAGAAAATGTGTTATTATTGAACAAAATAGTGGTTTGATACTAATTAGTCGTAATTTTTAATGGACTGATACACACACTGTATGAAGTGGATGTCGTTATAGTTCGGAGTTTGTTTGAATTGTTTTGTGGTCAGTTGTTTCATTAATTTGATGGTTAGCCGTCATTCAGTTTGTAAATGAATCACTGTTTGGAACTAGGTTTCATGTTAAATAGCTAATTTGATGTCAGAAATCAAGCTTTTAAACATTGTATATACATTTTCAATAATTTTAATTGGAAGTTTGATTTGTAGGCAATAGTTTTGGATTCATCATCATAAATCATAATATTAATATCGAAATAGGTTCAAAAGTTAGTCCTCGCGCCACTTTCAAAGCACTCGGATTTACACACACAGACAGACTGTGTTAGTAAACAAACAACTGAACATTTAGTGTAAAAATAGAGCGTTCGTTTGTTGGTATACCGACAGTTTAGTTTTATTTGAATGTGCTGGTAAACAGCTTTTGAAAATAAAAAATGTCTTTTATGTCTTGTTTGATATATGATGGCGTCATGTGTTGAAGTTATGGGTACTATTGAAAGCTTCTTTCTCAAATCCCAAAAATGCTTTCCCAAGGACGTCCGGGATTTATGAGTGGGAATTGAGATGATTTCCAAATTTTACATAGGTATGTAGGTAAGATTACTACTGCATGCATAGAAAGAGGACCAGCATTTTTACGACTTTTGGTATTTCAGAACATTAAGAGGCCGTAGCCGTGGCCGAATTACCAGTCTTACCAAGGGATATCGTATTACCCAGTACTAACTGGGTTGTGGAGTTCCGTTAGGCAGTCGCTCCATGTAAAATACTGGTATTCAGCTGCATCCGATCCAACTGGAAGCCCCCAATATAGTTGGGAAAAGGCTAGGCAGATGATAAGCCGTGGCCGTATTCCATAAAGACTGATCGCAACTTGTTCAAACCAACCAATACAACAGTGTTAACACTTGCAAATTTGCCATCTATCATGTACTCTGGCAATTCCGACAGCGTCGTATAAAGATACATGGTCCTAATTCACTCCATGCTATCTACTATAGAAATATTGGAAGGTTCTCTTACCCAGATCCTCGGCATCTTCACTCCACTCCCCCTCCTGAGCCCAGCAGGCCGCGAGTATTACGAGTAGCCGCAGCCACATCACTGAGCACATGGTCACCCAACTCCTTTACATCACGGCAATCACCGACACGACCACACACACTATTCTCTTTTTAAATCACACTTTTTTTGACACCGTCCCTGGCATTGTGCCAGTGTTTTGATTTGTTTGGTAATGTTCTTTTTAGTGATGTCACCATTTTCTTTTTTTTAATTTGCTGGCTGTTTTTTCGATGTTCGCTTGTTTTTGTTTATCTGTTCAGAAGAAAAAAATGTTTATGTTAAAAAAATTACGTTTTTAATGAAATGCTCTAAAAATTATAGCAGGAAGTATATTCGCTATTGAGTTCTATGTTCATAAGAAAAATGTTCTCGACTGATGTTATTCTTACTAAACTAAAACACTAACTAACTACATGGCCTACGTGTGTTATCAAATACCCAATTAAAATTAAAATAAAAACCGATAATTAAAAGGATGTCACCTAAAGGTCGAAAAATAATGAGACGCGAAATGTTACTTTAATAATAAATTACGAACTGATAACCATTCTTCCATGATAACAATTTGACCTTTGACAGCGTCTTTATTTCTTCGCAGTAAGGGTGGTTTTTGTAATGTAAGTGTAACTAGTGACGCAGGAACGCGGTTGACCGTATGTGTGTGCTGCCCGACACACATTGAGTTAGTTGGCAGTCTTGACACCAACACTTCAACATTGACTTCCGACCTACGATCACAGATAAAATTAATCTACAGTGTTGTTATTTCCAACTATCGATTTTCCGGAACTGACGTGACGCTTTTTTTTTAAGTCATTATATTTAATGGCCTATGATTGTCTATTGTTTCAATTGAGCTTATAAACACCGCCTTGATTTGGAATGTGGAGTTCCATGTAGAAAGACCACAATTTTTCCTAAAAACGAACGCAGTACCTTCGGAAAAACACTAATTTAAAGTAATCAAGTGTTCTGGTTTGATGTAAAACCACAGATTAATTAAACGGAAAGTTACAACCTTCTAACGCTTAGAGTTAAGTTCCGAATTCTAAATATAAAAAGCCGTTTCGCCGCCGATTTTACCGAACTATTTTGGGAAACAGATCTTGGGCCAAACCACAGTGCAGCATTTGCACGTTCGCCACGAGGCTCCGGCCGCCTGTCTCAAACCAATTCAGCTGTCATTGCTCTCGCTCCTCTCATAATAAGGCCCGGAACAAAACGTCGGACATCATTTCTAACAGGAAATTGACTTTCATTCGATTTTTTTCGCTTGTTCTAAAAACGTAGTGAACGCGCCATATTGTAATCTTTTGTTTTGACGCGTCGAAACTCGAAAGCTTTTGAACAAGAATAAACTGTTTTGGGAACAATCTTTTTTTTTTTCGTTTTTTTGCAAAGGAAGCCTTTTTGTGGTGAATAATAAAATTACGTAAAGATAAAAGGACTCGTGGCTAAATATAATTTCTGTTACTCCATGAATGGTGTCCATTTTGTGAAAATCATTTCATATTCGGGAGCATGTTTGTTATACGAATATGTATTTCGCTAGTTTTACTCAAAGCCCTGGTATTCGGTGTAGCCTCAGTATTCCGTACTTTCCAGAACATGGGTTCTCTTAGTCAAAAGGGAGCCGTTTCCAGGAAAACACTGACATTCAAGTTAATAATAATGCTGAAAACCAACTTCAGCTTTGTTAGGGCTTGAAAGATAAGATGACAAACGAGAGTTACCGAGAACAACTTACTATCTAGTAACTTATGTTATATTTCCAATAAACTGTAGAAGGAAATAATTCAATAAATGATTTCAATAAGAGGAAATTGAGCATTTTAAATATTGAATGCTGGTTCTCGGAACATCATTCGGAATGAAATTGTAATATTCCAGTCAATTGCCTTCCAGTAGTTTGCGCGGAAGCTCCGTAATCCTTAACCTGTTTTTAACACTTCAATATTGAACGAAATTGAGGGTATTTTTGACAATAAAAGAGGGTTTCATCGTTACAGCGAGATTGCTGATTTTGTTGATATACAAACGATATGACGATTGTTTTCGGAATCATCACGTTTTTGTATTGTTTTTTATCCCAGTTAACAGTGCTAAACAATGTATCAATTGGTATTCGAATGATGTTGACAAAATGGGCGCTTTTTTAAAGGTTACCATTTATTGTGATATTTTACATAAACTAAAATAAATAAACTAACAACAAATTATAAAAGGCATAAAAAAACTCCTCCTCAATAGCTGGTAATGTGCCCAAGAGACTGGCGACGTTTTTTTTTTTGATGCCCTTCTTTGTTAGTTTATTAATTAAGTTTATTTAATAATTTTTAATTAATAATGTATATAGTTAGTTTATTTTGTGTGTACTGAATTAAATAATTGTGATATTTTTGTATGAAATGTATTGGAAAAGTAAGATCACATTGCTAGTTCCCATTTTAACCAAGCCTCAAAAGATCTTTGAAGAAGAAAATGTTCCCGCTCCCTTTTGCTTATAAACAAGAGCCCACAAAGCAACACCTATTGTCTTTGGGCCTCGAAACGGCCCACTAAACACCCTTCTTTAATATCCTCAGATAAGCATGTAATGCTACCATAAAAGTTATTTATGAATAGGTTGCCCAAGTTCTCAACTTGTCTACTAAACATAGTACATTACTAACTAAGTAGGTACAGCAGAGATGTAACCTTCACTGGCATTTAATTTCTTTGTGGCATGTAAGTTAGATAAACACTAATTTCACATTGAGAAAACAAAGAAATAACTGTCAGTGCGCGTTATGATGCAAAGAAATCTGATTCTAATATCCAATAATTTATTTAATTCCGATAGAGAATCAGAGTTGTCGACATAGCTCACAGAATAAGTATGCTGAAGTGGCAATGTGCCGGCCATATTAGCCGAAGAACTAATGGCCGTTGAGGTAGACATGTTCTTGAGTGAGAGAGACCGCCAATCAGCAAGTGTGAGGTGAGACGTCCTCAGGCTCGGTGGAGCGATGATCTTTGCAGAGTGGCTGGTGGCACCTGGATGAAAGTTGCCGAAAATTGAGTCTAGTGATGTGCAATTGAAGAAGACGAAGCTATGTCCAGAAGTGGACTGCTGTAGGCTATTGATGAATTTATTTAATTAATTAACCAAAACGCCATTAAAAAAAGAAGAACGAAAAAATATTTATTAGTTGCAGGGACATGACGTGCCTTTTATTTATCGTCGATCCTTACAGTACAAAATGCTGAAGTATATTCAGGAAATAACTTGTTTTTCATTAATTAGAGTACGTCGGACCTCAAAGAAAATCGTTCCGGTCATAATAACCATTGAAACGTTTAGTAGTACATGTACAAAGGTTCCGTTTTCAGTCCCCTGTCAGAATATAAAACTTTGACGCTTGGTTCCGCATATATACGGGTAAATAATGTCTTTTAATCTCTACAGAAGCCTCCGACCCTTGTCCAGGGGAATAAAAACTTTCTGAAGGTTAGAACAGTGATGCCAAATTTATTTTTCGATTATGTTTTGTGGTACTTTTATTTTGATTTATTTAAGGAAAAACAAACAGCAGCAAATCAAAAATAAATCACAATATCTTAAATTTTAAAACAATTATGCTACCCATAACGTTCTCCACAGATTACAATTTAAAGTATTTAAAACTAGCTAGTAACAAAATAAATACATATACCCAAACAATGGTCATTATCCTGGAACTACTATCTGGATTTTTAATGTATATTTAAAAGAAAAAAATAAAAGTATTTTTTTTTCGATTTTACCTTGTAAACCCCGAATTTAATTAGAGCGTGTTTTTCAGTAGTCGAGTTTTTTTGTTTTTAGTAATGTAGTATACTTGTACCACACAAGAAGTTCTTGTTTCTTGGGTGTGCGTATTTAACATTGCGTTATTATAATATTGTAATTATACAGTAATTTGCTGGTCCTTTGTGGTTGCTTGGATTTGCTTCCTAAATGCATTTTACTTAGAAAAAGAAGATTATACTTGGCTGAACGGGAGGTTATGGGGTGAAATATGTGGAAGTCAGCAGGTAATTGTGACAACCCCTTAAAATTTGACTTGATTAATTATTGTGTTACAAGTCGTTAGACGATGGGATTTTTCATTTTCATCGGCAAAATTACAAACAATCATCCCATATTTAACGCCACTAGTATATGAATAAAAAATACTCTCCCTCGTGACGTAACGAAATTTATTTCATACTTCTGGGCCCAGCGGTTTAGGCTATCCGTTTTCAGTGAGTGAATTAATATTTTTATTAAGTTGATTTATATATCACTAGCACTTTGCCCGCGACTTCGTCCGCGTGGGTTACGTACATTTTCCATACAAACAAAATTCCCCCTTTTCACCCCCTTAAAGGTTAAATTTCCAAAAACCCCTTCTTAGTGCTCCCCTACATTATAATAGGAAGCCGTGTATAAAATTTCACATTCCTAGCCCCAGTAGTTTCGGCTGTACGTTGATATGTCAGTCAGTCAGTTCTCCTTTTATATATATAGATTGCGCTTGCCTAGGTTGGTCTGTAGATGGGTGGCCTCCTATTACATAATGAGTTTTCTGCGTGCCTCGGAAAGCACGTTAAGTCGTTGGTCCCGGTTGTCATATTTTGTAGATCTTTGACAGTCGTAACAGGTAGTCAGTGGCCCGAAAGTCTGACAACCAGTCTTACCAAGGAGTATCATATTACCGAGTATTAACTGGAAATCTTACAGAATTAGACATAATTATATATTGATACAAATTAAGTCGAAATTCTTACATAATAATAAAAAATAATAGATAAACAAATTGTTTTAATACTTAGCAAAGAACAATCAATGCTCCTTGATTTTCTCATTACGTATTTCCTTATCCTTTCTTTAGCGTCTTTTCCTTGATGTTTTATTAAACACGTGTATTTTCTTCATCCTTAATGATAACAATAATAGCAAGTACATTGCTAGAATTGTAATATTATCATTTTCGATAAACTACATGAATAATTTATTAATTCGTTCTGTATTTGGAGTCAAGCACAGAACCGGTCATTGTAGTGACGCTTTGGGGATGTCCGTCAGAGCCGTGGAACACATTGTGTACATACATATCCTCACGCCTGTAATCCCCGAAGGGTTAGGCAGAGGTGTACCTAGTATACCCACATTTCGACAGTTATGTTTAAGTCCCATTTATTTATTTATTTAAATAGAACGACCGAAGCCAATTACATTATTTAAACATATAATTTATTTAACACAGTCATGCATTCTTATCACAAAAATTCAAACCTTCTGACAGTATCACCATTCATCTGCAAACATGATCTGTGTTTGAGTTCAGGAGAGCGTTAATAGCGGCTAATGTCCGAGGAGTAGGTGACTTGGAGTGTGCAACAGTACAGCAAGTTGGAACAGTCAGTAAGCCGTGTTTCCTGCCACGACAATAATTATCTGGGACAAATAGTTTGCAGATGTCATTATGCAGATCAGGAACATCAATAATCCCAATAAGAATTTTAAATATTACAGTCTTCTAATCGAGCGACCGTCTTACTTCTAGAGAGTTGAAGCTTAAGCAACCCAACAGGAATTTAGTGGGATACAAGAAAGGATAAAACCCGTGCAAGTTATTGTAAAAGTATCTAAGGAATGCCTTTTGGACCTTTTCTTTAAGCTAACGCATACTGCTTCTCAAAAGGACGCATTCGCAAAACTCAAGTTTGCTACGGACCAATGCCCGATAAATAAGCTTGATAACGTGGGGGTTGTGGAAGTCGCGACAGATCCTTAAAACAAAGCCAAGGCGCCTGAAGGAGTCCTTATCAGTGGATGTGATGTGGTCGTGAAAAGTGAGCTAACGGTCTAATATGACTCCCAGGTCTTTCATGGAAAAAGGGTTCTTATAATTGTATTCACTTTGTATAGAAACTTGACTGGGCGCCGTATTCGACCGAAAGACATCACGCAGCATTTTGATTTATTAAATTCCATTTTATTTTCTAAACCCTTCCACTTATATACTGAATTATTGTCTGATTGCAGAGCTTGGCAATTGCGCTCAGATGTTACTTCATAATATAGCTTTAAGTCACCAGCATATAAGAGGGATCTAGCATTCGCAACTACATCAGAGTGGTCATTAATTACTAAAATGAAAAGGAGAGGGCCGACTACAGAACCTTGACTCACACCCGAGCGAGTGTAGTATGGGAGTGACTCGTACAAACCCAATCTGACAAATTGTTGTCCGTCCCGCAAATAATCTGTAAGAAGCCGTAGAAGCCCTGTAGCAACACCTATCGCACTGAGCTTTGATAGCAAGAGCTCATTGTTGACTCTGTCGAACGCCTTTTGAAAATCAAAGTAAAGAACGTATACCTGGCGCCTGCGATTGATAGTAGAGATATAATTAACTAGTGTAAGTTAGTATTGACGGATCTTTTTTCGCGAAAGCCATGCTGCTTATTGCACAGGTGTTTCACTTGCTTGTTAATTCCTTGATGTAGTTAGGACATTCTCGAAAACTGTCGCGAGAGAAGATAGTATCGCTATTGGACGATATTCATCGACTGATGATTTATTTTAAGATTTCGGTACTGGAGTCACATTCACATGTGATATCTTCCATTGTGGTTGATAGACTCCAGGTTTTAGTGCCAAATATTATGATAGGTAATCGAACTTATGATAGGTTACTACCTTTTATCACACTTCCAAGAAGTCTGTTTGAAGAACACTTGACATCGCCTGTATTTAAAAAAAAATCATCTCTTAAAGTTGTAGTATGTTTAATAAAACACAATATTCTTCGATATCGTCTACATAAACGCATGTATTCCACAAGTGTCTGACCCCCATACTAAAAGGGACATACTCTGATAACTTTTTAATAAACATGAATATTGTTCCGTCCCCATAAATCTTGTAACCGACTGTATCGCAAGACAATTTAGTTTATCTCATTTTTTATTGAATATAAAATGGCTGAGTGCGTACCTTCTCTTATCCGATCTGGTTATTTATGGCAGAAGTTTGTTTTTGACCGCCTCACGTACTTTATAGGGCGAACCTTTCTATCCCGAATTGCCAATTGCTATTTGATATATACTTTATGCTGTAACTTTCCGATCTCATATTTCTTGCTATTTTTTTCGATGTTTTACATGATTGCATTTTGTTTTACAATGGTTCCGGGGAATTGTTCCGACAACATGAATTTAGGTCACGCGACTTATTTGTGTTTTTATTTATCAATGTTACTTTTTTGTGACAATTCTTTTGTTTACGTACTACGTTGGTTTGTAACATCCCTAAAGTAATAACAACGGCAGTAATGATAATTACAAAAAGGTACATTAACACACACATGTCGCGAAATTCATGGCAAATAAACACAATCTCTGCCTTAATAACATTACAAAGGTGTGAACATATTCAGTGTGTTGCAAAACAGCTTCGAATCCCTATCCACTCGATGTAGATACAAGGCAATAATACAGGGCAATTCTCATTCGCACTCAATATGACAAAAGCCACCAATACAAAAAGGGCGCTCTAAAAAAAAGGAATAACGCGAGAGATTACAAGCGTGTTCATTCTAAACCATATCCAGTGATAATGACGGGCTAAGGTCCGGTATGAGCCGTACGCACCGCTCGGAATGGGCGCCAATGCTTTGGAAGGACCCTCTTTCGGCCAAACGACAATGCTGAATCTTTTATTAGTTTCGTGAATGGACGGCCAGTTGACATAACCGTCGTCGACATCTGTTGTGATATTACGCCATCTTTTCCAGGGCGTAGTTCCATCGATCCCGGCCGGGAGCCGAATCGACTATTTTTGTGCACGTGGAATATCTGAGAGGCCAGAATTGAATTCGGCTGAATACGTGTAGGCGCCGTACAGGACAGAAAATTGCTGGAATCGGCAGATACACCCGTACGTACTCTGCGTCATCAGTTTGTAATAGATGGTTTGTTGGGACTACTTTTTATGCGATAGTTTTTCGTTGTTGCATGTGACGTTGCATGTTGTTTTATTCGTTTCCCTGCATAGATATGCCGAAACTAAGTTTTATAGTCCAGCAAATGTTTGACAGGAATGCATTGAAAATAGAGTTATGAGTTTTAAAAGCTGTTGTGAATGAAACAGTTTCATTCCGTTTGCTGCTACTCGTAGCTTTATTAACTTTGTGTCGTGTATCTGTTATACAGCTTATAAAGGATGGTCTAGATATCATAACTCTGTGAATTAAACAAGTGTCCCTGGAGGGCGGACAGCCAACGTTTCCTATCCCGGCTTCGAGTGCGGACCCTCTGAGTTCGTCCCCTTAGGACTAATTAGAATAAAAGAGTGTTAAACTTGCTCTAACTGATGGCCGCTTTTGGGCAGTGCTTTGGCGTATACTCCGCTCTCGGGAGGGTACTCGAGTACTCCTGTGACGACGTAAATATTTTATTATTTACAGCGTGATTTATGGCGCTTTGTACACTGAGATGTTAGATTAAGAGCAGTCAGATACAATGATTTGTTAGACACGATAAAAATACACGATACGATTTGTAATTTAATTAATAGATGCATATTTTGTAGGTAAATTGGTTAAAACATACATACGCACTCTTACAAAACACATTTTATTTAAATAAGATGAAGTCGGCGTTTCCTAGCCGACCACTCTAGGATGAAACACCGAAAGAAACTAAAAAATATGTCAAAGTCTCGTTTAAAGTAGGATGGTACTGATGTTGGGCCACAGAATGACCACAATGAGCGTTCATAATAATTATTACGTTGTTAACAATGATATTATGTATAAAATGAGGCAGATATGTTGCTAGCGGACGTTATCGAGGCAATGACTTGATGCGGACTAAAGACTCCGCGTCAAAAATATCATAATCTAAAAAAATATCGCAATCGTTCAAACGATAGCTATCTCTTTTACTTACGTTCTTATCCTATCTTTTGTAAAATTCATTGGTGGAACTTGTCAATATTTGTGCGCTATAGGTAGGTAGGTATCAGCATGAACAGATTTTAAACGTCGGAACGTAACATATCTTGTATACAATTTACAAGTGCAAGTTTACCACAAGATCAGAAACGCACCCACTTCTCACAGTCCACCGGCACATCAGCCACAATATAATGATATAAGCATACCCTAAAGCCGGTCACTGCCCCCTAAGATACAGGCCTAGCCTAGTTTAGGGGACAGGGTTGAAACTATTGTACTTATCTTATTTACCTATGCTAAACTAAGAACTTTAATCTGTATACAGTGCAGTGTACTTGAACTTTGTGGTACTAAATAAATTTATTTATTAACTTAATATGTCTAAATTTGATTTAATTATACTGTAATATGTACAATAATTATTACAATTAAAATAATACATATTTGAGCAGTTTTTTTGCTTTTAAAACAAATATGAGCCATCTATAAATAAAATAAAAATGCGTAGTCTCACAATATCATTGGTTGTTAAAGAATATCTAAATAATGAACATCGAAATTTTGTCGTCAGAATATTCAGAGGACAAAATATAAACACCTAGGTACCTACATCTCGCTCTATTTATCACTTGAAAGACAGCAAAAACAATTCAATCTAATTGTTCACTTCTTTGAAATGTGTAATGAGTCGTTCGACTTTAATTCAAAAGTTTTTACAACTCTCCGTTATCCGACCTTTTTGCGGCAGATTGGCAGGGTCTGTTTTATTTAAAAGCGCGGGTCATTTATTCAATGTTGAAGCATGAAAGAGGTTACGCGTAATGGCCGGCGCCTGGTTTTGTTGAAGAAAACCTGACTTCCGAAGTAGTATTTATTAGAAGCAGTATTTTTTTATTACTTATATTGTAAGGTTTTTAGGTTTTGGCTAGTAAAAAAAGGAGACTGCACAAAACTTTTAAAGTTGAAGCTTAATCCGGGAACTGCGCTCGCTTAAACTATCGTCTCAATGAAAACTTCATTAGGATGTTAGGAAAGTTTCCTAACAAAAAGTAAAGGAAAATCAACCTTATCTTGAACGGAAACCTTTAGGCGTTTCCGGATTCCAATAAAATATTTAACATCGGGTAAACTGTTCGACACCATATCTCCGACCGGAACGTTTTATTTTCTGCCGAAGGGAAATTCGACAGTCGTAAAATAAGCCGCTAAGCAAATCTGTCATGACGTCACTAAACGGCTGGCCACGAGGATTATTTTTATTTCTTGCCCAAGATTTATTTTCCTTAGATTAGCATTCCTCTTATTTATGCTAATGTAATTTTAATGGCGCCGCCTTTTTCGGCTAATTTCATTTTACGAAAAACTCCCTGGATTTGTTTTAAACCTTGGCTTATTAAGATGGTTTTGGTGACGATTCTACTTTCATAAAATTTGAATTATCGGTTTAATTAAGCTTGAGACAACTAATTTTCCTTATCTTTTCTATATTATTTCGTTTGGGGTGAACGGGTCATTAAGTCCAGAAATCCTTATTGTAATGGTTCTGTATAATTATGTGGTTATATCTTTTAATTGAATTTGGAGTTTCATTAATCTACATAGCCTCCGACATTACAGAATTAGAAAGTCGTACTAAGTCAACACGGCGGCATCGAGTGAGTCACGAACGTTTGTATCGGGAAATTCGGATTGAAAGAAATTCTGTGTAGAAGCGTGTAGCGGGCTGACACGAACAAACTGTGGCGTGCCGCCCCCGCCACCCGCGTCGCCCCGGGCCCAAGTAATTGTCTTCATCTTCTACCACGAGCATTTGTTTACAACTCGAACGTTAAGTGACGAGGCCAAACGACAGGGACGCACGGCACGTCACTCAGTCACTGCCGACCCACTGTATATTACGACGATATTCGGCAACATGCTGAGCGAAATATTGATGTGTCGTGATTATATTAAAGATCAAAGTAGTAAGTTGACAGAGTAACTTAACTTTTAGACTTGTAAGATTTATTCTAAATCTTTAAGTTACAGTTTCTTATTGAATATTAATTTCTACTAAAATAAAAAAGTCACGTAGCGTCTCAATGTCAAAGATATTTGACAACTACCAAAGTTTTTACCGATAGAATCGAAAATTCACTTGTGAAAGAATTCTATTTCCATCATTTTATACGTATGCATTCGTAGCAGTTCTCACGGCACTGCTTTGCATGACAGATATCATTCTTTACTTCGTTTCCGTAGTCGTAAAACTATACCGTTCACTTGCTAACTTTTACGCAGTATGTACTACGTTGAGTTTAGTCGATACCGATGGAATCGAAGAATCGTCTTCAGCTGTACGTAGGAAAATCGAATTACGATTGTATTTCATTACTGTAAGGTACATTATTTCTTGATCGGTTTCTACGCCGTTAGTGGAATCTTTGGCTCTTGTCATACTGTAAACGACAGCAATAAAATAATGCCTATGACTGGTAGTGTTTTCATACAACTGCCAACGTTAAGCTTACTACCCGACTGCTCGATGCAAAGGAGGGTAATGTGTTCAGCAGTCTATGTATGCGTGGGCCGTTTCGATGATTCTTACGTCAATCGTTTTGTCATAATCTGGCAAGTGTTAGTAAGGGCATGACAGTAATATCAAAATTCAATATGGCGGTGAGCGGACGCCATATTGTGAAAAAGAAAAAAAGGTAAGTTTGAATTGAATAGGTACTTTGAAATTGTTTTTAAAAATGGTCAAAGTTAGCCGACAAAATATATTAAATAATTCTAATACCAATTCTAATTTTGTAAAAGATAATTAATTATGAAATAATAATCTTAGAACCCACGATCGGAGTGAACAGAGTGGTACAGAGTAATTTTATTTATTTACTTTGAAACATTGTTTACAAAGGAACATCACATAATATAAACACATGTAGTTGGGAGAGTGTTATTAGACGGCTGTCATTTGCCATGTCGGCTGTTTCTAAAAGCCTTGTTTTGTTACACTAGAATACTTGATTTGAGTGAGAACGACTGTTTGTTTTATTGGAGATCTGTTATATTTTTGTTATCGAATGATATTTTTGTAGCTACTTTATTGCATCTTCTGTTACGGCATAACGTCTTCTTTTTCATAACTTGTTATAGGATAACTGGCGGAATATGGATTTAGTATACATAAAGTATATAAAACTAAATAAATAATATAAAAGAGACTTTCCGTGTCTGCCAGTGTGACCGCGTTTTTCTTTTAAACTGTGCAACGGATTTTGATGTGGAGTTCACCATTATTATGACTGCGCAAGCGTGACTGCTAAGTATGAGATCCTGGGCTCGAGTCATCGGGTTTTTCCATCAGGAATTTCTTAGTAGCAGCCATAGAGTTTGAATTTGTGCCCTGTTGATGGCAATAGCCTCGTCCCCTATTACATGGGACATAAAACATAACTGGCAAAATGTGAGTGTACTATTAGGTTATATTATATCTTATGTTTAACCATCACTGAGAACAAAATACATTGAGATTATATTTAGGTATTACTGGAAACAAATCTTGATGTTTAGACATGTTGCAAACAACGTGAAAGGCAGGGACTTTAATCGTGCACCACTGCTTACCCAACGGGTAATACCGTCGATCGCGACGGCGACGGTCTATCTGAGTACCCATAGAAACCTGTATGATTAGGTATGGCGATGCATTAGCAAGCTCAAGTATGTATTTGAAATTGCCACAGGCCAGTCATTTCACTCCAACATCAAGCCGCAGGTATACGCCAGTGATATTATACGTACTTCCCTGGACGATTGATTTCATGACTCACTGCGACCCTCTCTTCATATATCTTACTATACTTACCTATTAATAAGCATGTAGAAGTTTTAAAATAACTTTTATTTAGCAACTGTGCGTTTCATTTTTTTTCAACTGAAAATGGGCACAGTTTCAAAACGAGCTTTTGACGCCTAAATTCGTTTAGCTAACAATTTAACAAAATGTTCGAAACTGGCTTCGTGAAAGCAATGATAGTGTTTACTCTATTTAGGTATAGAAATAGTATTAAAAAAATGATAAAAAAAATCGCCAAATAAACAAAAAGCTGTCCCATACATTTGGATCGAGTAGGTATTAAAATTTTGTGTGGGTGAGCAAAATATTTTTTCGCTGGTATTCGCTGGTATTTGTTCCATGTATAATGTTGTTCGGTTTGATGGTGTGTATGTTACGGCTAAAAGCCGAGGTAAGGTTACACCTAGTTCTAGCCGGCTATACCTAGGTGCGGCCGGTAACCGTTTGTTATAATCACCTCATATTAAACGGTAGTCTAAGAACCTCCAATGGTACATCTACAGTAGTATATGGCTTGCATAACAACACGCTTATGTTCCCCTGAAGGGTTAAGCAGACGTGACGGGATTATCTGTGGCTATGCTGTGTTTCTATCTTTAAGTTCCATGTAATGGGGGGTAGTTGGGGACGACCCTATTGCCATTAACCTTATGCTTCTCTGCTAGCTTTTTTCTCTTTTTTTAAAGGGGCTTGTTCACTTTGGAGACGTCACCCCTGTAATACCAATTACAAATCCAACACATATATTTAAAAAGTCAATCATACATTAGATTTACTTAAGGTATTCTATTTTGAATGTCCATTTCCATGTCCTGGCCTGCCCCCACAGAGGGAAAGACAAAATGCTATTACATTGCTAGATTTCTTGAAATTATTATTAGATATTGTAGTTACTTTCTATTTTAAAAGTTTCCCAAAGCCAAAATTGAAAACTCTCCAGTACCTACTAGCAATTTCAATAGAAACCATTTTGTTTATAGGTTGATGGTTATTATCGAATCGATTGTCCAAAGGCTCTGCGACATTACCATGCATTTTATTACGGGGACGTCGTAGAAAAATGTTGTTAAAATGCAAACCAAATCGTCATGGCTCGTTTTACCCCCGACACCTTGATTGCAAGCCATGCCCCCCCTTGTTACAACCTGTCCCCTCTTCAACCCTCCCTATAATTTCCCTAACGGGTGCTTAGTGTTTCATTCCAATCAAAATGATTATAGGCGATTTAGGGTGATGGGTTTTTTAATACTGATTTCTTTAGCTTACCGTTTCGCCAGGATATTTTTCAGAGACTGCTGAAAAGAAACGAATATTTGGACCCCATTTTTGATAAATTTT
The DNA here is from genome assembly GCA_905220335.1 of Noctua pronuba. Lineage (NCBI taxonomy): Eukaryota > Metazoa > Arthropoda > Insecta > Lepidoptera > Noctuidae > Noctua > Noctua pronuba. The sequence goes on from LR999911.1 coordinate 7,710,311, forward strand.
TAAAAACAAATATTTATGATTCCCAAATTGTGTGTAGCGTAGCTTGCGCGGTAATGGCTAATGATTGAATAAAAAGGTATATTTTATTATTTTGACTTTTATTTGCTGACATAAAAGACTATTTTCAGAAGGCCAGGTTTTTTTAATCTTGCGAAATCAATAGCCGTGTCTGACGTAAAATATTGAGACGATTTAAACTTCAAAAAGTATTGAATATGGGATACCTATAATCTTATTTCCTCTTAACAAATTAACGGTATAGAATTCTAGTATTTATAAAACAAAGTACTTACTCATGTTTATGTAGTATTTTTATCGGTTATTAAGTTTTCAAATGTTAAATAACTTTAAAAAAGTTTATTCAAACACGTTAATTTTTATCTCATAATCATCTCTTTTTTTTAGCACTTGTATCAATTTCTTTGTCTATTACAAAATATGTGTAATTTAACTGTTTTTATGTGTTTCTATGTCATAATTTTTATTTTTTTATTTTTACCAATACTTAAATTTTGGTCTAACTTTTCGACTCATTTACATAGTTTAACTATTAGTCCAAGATAGTACCGAATCAAACATAATAAATTATTTATCACTAAATCATTAATGAATTTTGTAGATAAGTTGTGTTAGCACAATTATGTGTTACGTAATCATGTTCTACGCTCCCATTATCTCTAACAATAATTAATATCAAATACCTGGATGTGCACTAATTTAGTTTTAGTGTGAACCATTCAGGCTTTAATAATTATTAGATATATACTGAAAGTTGGTTACTAACGCTTTTAATAATTAATTACATTCATTAATGGTTCTATATTATGATTATTTTAAATGGATAATTATCTTATTTAAACACAGTCCTGATTATCCTGTTACTAGGAAAGAAAACAAGCATAATAGTGATTTTAAACGAAGCGACAAAATCAAATTATATTTTTTAGTAGTAAATCTGTCTGTGAAATTGACAAAAGTGTTTGATTGTATCTATTAGCCAAAGACCTGAAATAAATGTTTTTTTATTTTTTTAAACGGATTTTTTTTTTTTTTAATATTACATGGGCCTACTCTTGACTTCAATCTAGTCCTGAGGACAGAGATGAGGTCGACGATGGAACGAGATAACCCAAAAGAGGCCTATTCCTAGCCTAGTCATATGAACAAGCAACAATGATGATGATGATGATTTGGGTCTATGTCATATTTACGTATTCAACCATTTGAGGAGCTCAGAAAGAGAATGGCCATTTTCTTGCTAACTGCAGTGTTACTTTACTTACTACCCCGCTGGAAGTTTCCACCCTGAATACGATACTTATAACTAAAAAGCATTTTTTTTTTGTCTTTCTGGCTAATCTCCGAAACGGCTGGACCGATTTTGATGGCACTTTTACTGGCAGATAGTTGATGTTTTAAGGAGTAATTTAGGCTAGGCTCATTTAAGAAAAATAATTCGAGTTCCATACAAAAAAAAAAAACAAATTAAATATTTAACAAAATCTAATTCAAATACTAGTAATATTTCGTCGCGGGCAAGACCTAGTAATTAATAAAAATAATGTATTAATCGGATATTGACTACAACCACTATATTTCATTATGTCGCATTGCACTAATAAATAATTAATTTTGTTTCCAAGTAAGAAACAAAGTTAACAGTTTCAGGAACGCCGAACTCTAGAACACATTTAATATTTCATGCTACCTACGCTTTGATCCGATTCAATCGTTCCAAACTTGTATATAAATACCTACTTGTGTAACAAAGTTTGCTGTAAATACTGAGAAACAACGTTACCTAACGTTCTCAAAATGGCGGCATGTGAATGGCGGGAAAACGCATTAAGTATTGAATGCGATTTGTACGACTTCTTTGGATGTTTTATACAGTTTTAGGAATTACACCGTATTGGCTAAGAAATACAGGGTGCCTCCGCAGACTGATGGAGTGGATTCAGTATATCATACTAAGATGACCGGTACAAGAAATTATTTCAGGAACGTTATGGGAATCCAATTTTGATTTTTTTTATTTCCTCATACGCAATGTATCGTTACCGAACGCGAACGGCAAGCGCGACGACGATTTCTATGAACTCTGTAGTAGGCAGGAAGTGAACAGCAGATTTCATTTTAGCCGTATTATTTACACAATTGGAGGGCTGAATACACAAAATGTTATTTTACGTTGAAATAAAGGAATAGACATTGAAAACACGTTAAAAATTTCTGGGCAAAATACCGGTGGAACATGATTCAAAATAATGAGCTGAATGCACCCTGTCAGTTTGCGGAGGGCTGTACCTTACACCCTGTATAGTTTTTGTGGATTGTGAGAAACGAATGCTCATTTTCACCTACTACCTTATGAATGCCTAAGAAACAGCACGCTGTTACATTTTGAACTCTCAGCTCAGCGCTGTTAGTTGAAATTCCAATGGTGCGTTAGAATATTTAGGCTTATATGTAGGGTAATAGTTTCCCAATTATACATATGTGGAATGAATTTTGAGTAAAAGGGAACGTATGCATAGGTGCGAGTGCAAGGTGAGGAAGAGTGAAAGAGAGAAAAAGAAAAAGAAAATATGGCGAGACGTGTGAAAACCGATGTACGACGATAGACCTGTTTTTTTGTTGTTTTCTTTTAAGTTTGCAATTATTTCGAAAAATATACAATTATCTACGAACGTAACTCAATTATTTCACCATAAGATCCCACAAACTTGGAGGCTCGTCCGGGATCGCGGAGAAATAATTGAGTAGAACGCCGAACGACTCAGACGCACGCACGATCACGATCGACGCATTGATTTTAAAGATCCTACGGAGAACGACGACGTTTACGACGATATTCTGGTTACGACGACTACGAGGAATGAATTACGATGACGACGGAAAAATCAGACCTTGACTTTCAACATGCGGTATTTACGGCGTTGGCACGAATAGCACACGGCGACATATTGCACCTTACGGAACAGCTTATTCAAAAATTCAGTACAAACCTTCCTCTCGAATCACTCTATCTATTGCTGAAAACTGCATTAAAATCCGTTGCGTAGTTTAAAAGATCTAAGCGCACAGACAGCGGGAGCGACATTGTTTTATACTATGTAAAGATGAAGATGATGAAGAACAGTATCATAATTAATGAAAGTCCAGCAAACCATAAAATATAATCTGTTGCTGCCTTTTTAAATTCTTTGTCTTGGCGGCGGTCGCACGACTATTCTAAAAAAAAAAATGCTTGAGCATTTTTTTTCGTGCTCTGTCTGTGCTCACCCTTATTTTTCAAAGTCTGATTCTAGTCTTCACCATCTGCCTAGGCTTTTCTCAATTATGATTGGGTTGGCATCCAGACTAACCGATTGCAGCAGTTTCTAACATAACATAACATCACGCCTGTAATCCCAGAAGGGTTAGGCAGAGGTGTACTCATTAGCACACCCACATTTCACCAGTAATGTTTAAGTCCTATGTAAAAAGGGACGAGCCTATTGCCATCAACCGCGCACAAATGCAGACTCCGTGGCTGCTACTAAGAAATCCCTTATGGAAAAACCCAATAACACTTTGCACGACCTGGGAATCGAATCCAGAACCTCATGCTCGGACTGCATGATGTTATATGTTGTGTTATTTGCCCGTCAAAGCAGAAGTAATTCCTTACACGTGCCCTCAATATTCTACATTAAGTTATTGTTTCCATAATAAGGTAGATACCTAAGAGTCTTAAAGCCTTTGATGTAGCCCGCTCACATGTCGACGTGACGGTTGGCGCAGTGGCTGAGCGATTGGCTGCTGCGCTGTATGTCGCAGGTACGATTCCCGCACGGAATATATATTTGTATGGCCTACAGGTATTTATTTGTTGAAATATTTCTAACAATTATTGTGTCAAGGTATTAGAGAAGGTCGAGTAATCTACTTGAAGAGTAATTGAACTCTGAATTTAAACTATTTAAAAAAAACTACTGATACTATGAATTACTGAGAAACTAATTTCGTTGCCATCAACAAAAATTCAATGAAAATCAAATCAGAAGTTTTTTTCTGGATTATTTGGCTGGTCCTAAACCGAAACCATGACTCTTTTTAAGCTTCGCCACAGGTAATATTTATACTACACTAGCCCGCAAACCTCATCCGGGTGAAATTATTATAAAAATATTACTTACCTGTTTCTCAATCGAATCTTATTTTGTTCACAATTTATTGGGTTTTTGTTTTTTTCACAGCACCTTAATTTTTTTTTTCTGAAATAAATGTAGCCTTAGTTACTCCTTATAACATCAGCTATCTGCCAGTAAAAGTCGCGGCAAAATCGGTTCAGCTACTTCGGAAAACAAACAAACAAACTAAAATTTAAAAAAAATGTTTTTTTGCTATGAGTACCGTATATTCTTTCATAATTTATTATGCATTCAGTAAAAAAAATTGAAAACACTAACAGATACTTGTATAGATATTATGTTCATTTAGCGCTTTAGCCTCCTAGAAAAATATTCCTTATACTCATAACATTGTTCACATCATTTAAGTAAGCTAGTTTATAAATCTTACTTTGTATACATATTATAAATTACACTTAATCCTTTTACCCAAAGCTACGTAAAAATAACTAGGACAAATACCTCCCTAATACCTCCCTTATCATTACAAAGAGTGATGAATAAACCTAGAGATGCAGCATCACATCTTATGGCAGATAAGCCAGCTATATTACCTACCAACAGGGAAACTCGGGGCGTACAATGATTAAACCAATAATAGGTAAATCTCGTATACCAGTTTGGGTAAAATGGGATGAATCGGCTTTCAGCCTGCGGAAAGTGTCGATTTTAGGAAAATACATTTACGAAGAAAAATAGGATAGTGGTAAAGGGAAATGTGGACATGTAATGAGGAGGGATGAAACGCGTGTGACTAAAAGAGTGATGGACATGAATGTTGATGGATGGAGAGGGAGAGGAAGGTCAAAGAAAAGATGGATGGCTTGTGTGAAGACTGATCATCATCTACCTAGCCTTTTCCCAATTATATTGGGGTCGGCTTCCAGTCTAACCCGATGCAGCTGAATACTAGTATTTTACATGGAGCGACTGCCTATCTGACCTCCACAACCCAGTTAGTACTGGGTAGTACGATACCCCTTGGTAAGATTGGTTGTCAGACTTTTTGGGCCACTGACTACCTAACGACTGTCAAAGATCTACAAAAAACACCCGGGACCAACGGCTAAACGTGCTTTCCGAGGCACGGAGGAAACTCGGTATGTAATGGGTGGTCACCCATCCACAGACCAACCTAGGCAAGCACGGCTTTATTATTTAGCCACGAGCTACTCCTCCTCCAGTTGTGAGATGACTGATATGAAAGAGAAAGGAGTAAATGATGCCGTGATGTCTGACAGGGGAGAATGGAAGAAGAAAACGTGTTGCGCCGACCCCAAATAGAATGGGACAAGGACAGGAAGAGATGATGGTATAGGGAAAATGATCAATACACAATGTAATGTTCAATAACAGTTACGTTTCAGAGGCTATAAGACTTGACTTCAAATAACTGGTTTACAATTACTCATCAGTGAGTGGGGTCCGCGTGGCTGAGTTTTGGGCTAAACATAACATCTGAACTTTTTGCCATCGACACGCTAAGAAGAATTACTCACGTATTAGTACATTGACACAATTGTCACTGGTAAAATCTGTAGGCCGGTTAAAATCAATTTTGGCCTCAAAATTCAGTATACTTTTGAAGTAACAAAATGATATTTTTCTTATTTATTTTTTTGTACTCTATCACTATGCTGTCCTATTTGACCCCAAGGTTGACTGGTAGAGAATGCCTTGTGGCATTAAGTCCGCCTATGTACCACTTTTGTACATGAAGTTTAAATAAATAAATAAGTATTTCAACAATAAGGATCTAAAGCGCAGGCCACACAGAAAAGACGTAAGACGCGGACGGGGCGCAGACATATGTCTCTTCCGCGTCGCTTTCATACAAAATGTATGAAGCGTCGTGACGCAAAACATATAGAAAAGACAGGGCGCGGACACGACGCCGCGACGCTTCTATACATTTGACATATGTCTGCGCCCCGTCCGCGTCTAACGTCTTTTCTGTGTGGCTTGCGCTTAACGTTCCTAAAACCTATTTTAGGACGGCAGTTTCTTTTTTAAGCCTTTAAATCATTTGTTTCGTCGTCTCTCGTGAGACACAATATTATCTCTTTTTTTCTGTTTTGATTAAAGTTTTTTTTTTGTTTGCACTTGTGGCACGTGCCAAATAAATATATTTTCTTTCTTCTTTGTTATTCTCGATACATTCAAGGCATTCCATAAACAAATAGGGGAGAAAAATAGTTTTAATTGAAAACAGTTAAAACTGATATTGAACGCTTAACAGTTTTGATTGATGCAGCTGCAATTTCTTGAACATTAAGTAATTTGAATTATTCAAATTGCTGTAAGAAATAATGAGTCGATACGGTGTCGGGTAATTTTGTTCAAAAATAGACTCTGTGCCGTAATACGAGGCCATTAAAATTCAAAGCTTTGACTTGCGATCAAGTTCTTTTTACTAAGGGATTTTTTAGGCTTGAGATTGACGTAATAACAATCACCAATCCAATCACAATCATAATATATTGATAGAATATGAGGAGGAGGAGCTCGTGTCTAAAATAATAACAGCCGCTCGGATCGATCTTTAGGTTAACCCGTACTTACCTAGGTTGGTCTGCGGATGGGTGACCACCTATTACATACAGAGATTCCTCAGTGCCTCAGAAAGCACTTTAAGCCGTTGGTCCCGGCTGTCATTTGTAGATCGTTGACAGTCGTTACAGGTAGTCAGTGGCCCAAAAAGTCTGACAACCTGTCTTACCAAGGGTATCGTATTACCTAGTACTAACTGGGTTGTGGAGGTCAGATAGGCAATAGCTGCAAGTAAAATACTCAGCTTCATGCGGTTAGACTGAAAAACGATCCTAACATAGTTGGGAAAAAGGGCTAGGCAGCTGATGATGATTTAGAATATATTTTATAATACATCAAACTTGTTACACATCTCATACTATAACAGGTATGCTCACTATTACTAGTATTGTTTTTTTTTAAATCTCGGATCGAAGAAAAAACCAAATCTTTTGGGAATTTGTTTTTTTTTAATGTTCATCATGTACCGAACAACGATTTACAGAAAAGTTGAAAAGTTGCCATAAAAGCTTGGATAAATCGGGCAATACTGAAACCATATATCTAGGTTCATTGTACCCGTGCGAAGCGGGGGCGCTGACGAGTCTTCTGAATCTAGTATATGTTTGACAGAACTATCCACCTTATAATAAGTGAGCTCAAACAAAAATCCGGGAGTAAAAACAAAAGTATTTTATTAATTTTATATATTTAATTATTTAGAACCAACGACCAGTGGCCCACATTAGCCCTGGACCGAAACAACTGGAAGTCATGGAGAGGCCTTTGCCCAGCAGTGGGATGACGCAGGCTAGCAGTATCAGTATTATTTACAAACTAGTTGCTTTTGCTCGCGGCTGCACTCACTCCCGTTATGTACGGAAAATAACCCACGGGAACGTTTTAAATGTAACCTATGACACTCGGGGATAAAGTAGCTTCCCATTAGTGAAAGAATTTTCGGAATCGGATCAGTAGTTCCGAAGATTACCCCCTACTTACAAACTTACAAACAAATTTTACCTGTTTATAATATAAGTATAGATAACCGGTTGCTATAACCACGTTCTGTTTACCTTACTATAAATCATAACAATGCTTGTCCATTAAAGCTAACTCCTAATGGTCACCCGTATCGGCACAAATTATTGTAGTCAATCAATGACCTCATTGCCTTGACCATTAAAATATATTGGTTTTTTTGTACCTACCTAGCCGTGTTCAGTATAAGTTGTATATATTTTAATTTTGGTGTATAATATTTTAGTCTAAGGTTACTATAGTTGGGCTGTGGGACTGTTCGAAAGAGATACCGCGACCCTGGAACACAAAGGGCAAAGAAGGAACATGGATGGGTTTTAGTTAGTAAAAGTCTGACACTCCCTTCCACTCCTCCCAGAGCAGAGATTTTTTTCGGATGGCAAATCATCAAATGATCCCCATCATTTGATGATTTGCCATCCGAAAAAAATTAAAAAAAGAAGGTTGCTATAGTTATTCAATCGGAGCAAAACCTATGTACCAGCTAAACTGAAAAGTGACAACGAAGCTTGTTTGTAGAAAAACCCTTCATATGAAGCTCAACCTGCAACTACTAAGCACCTACACATTATGAGGGAACAAAAAAACTATCCGTCACTAATTTTAAAAACAAAAAAAATACTGGTCTTTAGCACATCCATAGCAGCTTGTGTCATCCTACTCCAGTGCCTTATTCATAGCCTCGTCATTAAATCGTTAAAATCCTAACTAATTTTATAAATGCGAAGGTAAGTTTGTTTGTTACCTTTTCACGCCTAAACCATTGAACCGATCATCCTAAAAATTTACATATTTGTTGTCAGGTGTGCAAAAACGGACACAAGGTACCTTTTATCCCGAAAAAAAGTGCTGTTCCCAAGGAAAACAACAATAACGTAATAGATGGCGCCACGTGTCTTTCGAATCATGATTGAATTATTACAAGCAGAGTACTAACTGAATTGATTGTCAACTTCTAAATTAACGCGAGCGAAGCCGCGGGCAAAAGCTAGTATTTCAATAAAAATGCGAAAAATTGTCGATGTTCAACGAAACGTAATGCTCTATTTTTAATACTGTTCGCGATAGAAGATAAGCCGTAGTCAAGAGACAATAACTAATAAGTTTTCTTGAGTCGACGATATTGGATGAACACTAGTGCGATCGTATTACCTTTTATATTTACCGACTGTGAAGACAGAAAATTCTATTTGAGGTAATCTCCGAAACTGTTTAGCCGGTTGAATGGGCAAGACACCTATTATTTGTAAAGCGGCTTTTGTGTTTCGAGAAAATTGAGACAAAAAGAAGATGGTTGTATTTATTTGGTCGCCCTAATCTATATTGATATTTACTGAAGGTATTTGGGCGTATATTTTGCAATTAATTGTTTGATTGAGTTCTCTTGATTGGCTTGTTATGATGAAGCTAGGTTGTGAATTGTTTTTAATTTTTTATGAAATTAAAGGCTTTGAAATTCGAGGATCATGTTTATAAGGAGCTTTCTTTTATCCTTGGTTATCTGAATTTATATAGGAGTTGTGGTAAAAAATAACAAAACAATACGTAGTGACTGACAGTTGTAAAATTAAATGTCGAAAAAAATATAAACATGTTTCAGGAAATTGGTAGTAGACATCCACGTGATAATTCTTATGCCAAAAGCAAGAAACGAAAACAAGGTTTTTAAATTGTACAGAAAAATAGTTATTTTTGATCCAGGGTTTTGATAATTAGTAAGAATTTTAGACTTACAATTATTTAGTATTTTATTCCACGAAATATATCTGCGATTCTTAATACCAATTAACTATCCGTAGTATTATTTGGTAACCTGAGTATAAACTAAATGTGACTGCTTCGGTAAATTAAAATAGGTATTAACAGAAAATGTAAGGACAGTTTTATTATTTTGTACAATTGTAGTTTGTGTTAAGGAAATCAAAACAATTAATTATCGTTTTTCGAATTAACCTGAGTCGATTTTTATTATTTTTAATTTTCAGAAATTATACATAAACCGGTTAATTTTAATCACTCCTTTATATTTCTAAATGAATTATTACATACCAATTATTGTGTGTGTTCCATCCCTTGCAATATATTACGATAATAAAGAGATTACAAATCTAAATTTTCTTTTAACATGTTTTATTGAATGTTACATTTAAAAATTTACAGGAAGTAAACTCAATTTTCTTTTTCCATTTCAGTTCTCACTGTTAATTAAAAAAAAACTAATTAAAAAGAAAATGGTAGACTTCATTCAACAGGTGAAGAATATTTACGTCACAGAGCACAGATTAAATAGTCGATTATTTTATTGAGTGTCAAACCGCGCGCGCTACGAGCGGGCTGGCGAGCCCACAGCCATTCGCGACGAACTGCGAACGAGCACTGATTCGGCATTGGACGATGTTTTCCAAAGGTGAGGAAATCGCGCACCCTCGGCCACTTTCGGCTGCCTTCGGAGAACTCATCTCGATTCGATTGTGTTGAAAGAAACATTATTTCGAATTAACACCGTTTGAATTAAGAAAAAGTTTTAACTTTGGAATGTTGAGTGAGCCATGCACTTTTTGATTGGCGTCTAGTACAAAGTCCTGCACTTTGTGAAAAAGCTTGAAAGAAAATTCTAACAATGCAAAAGTTGGTTGCTCGTTTTTATGGCGAAGTCTTATGTTTTAAAAGAATAAGGAATGGCCAGATTGAGCAGGGAGAATATGTTGAGGTAACTCGTTAACTTATTGTTTTGCTACATTTTTAAACATAATCTCAGGCATGATTGTAGTTGATTTATTCAATGGTTTCAAGTAATTAGAGTACATACCTAAGTGGTGAAGGGTGGGCGTTTTAGGGTTGACGTTTGAAATGATCTGAGTAATTTTCTGGTTACGGTTGATATCCTTTTTTGAATATTTGCCACAATAACAACAAATGGACATAATTAGTCTTTAGTAAAAATAGAAAACTTATATTTAGTTTGTATCACCTGTTTCTTTCCGGTTAACTTATTTGATAGATTCACATAATTACAGCTATCTATAGATATCAAAATGTCTGGTATTATTGTGTCTATCCGAAAATTCTGTTCATTATTCAAGTACAAGAACTTTATTGCTAAAAATATTACAAAAAGATTTTACATTGGGCAAAACTAGGCAAAGCCTGTATCTTGGTCACCAATGCAGATCGAGGGTTTACCAATGGAAAGAATTAAAATAATTCTTCTCTAAATTACAAAAAATATACAACCTCCTTTTTTGAAGTCGGTTAATAAAGCAACAGGACATGGACGTTGAACAATCCATTTATCAGAATTAACGTATTATAGCTTGTGAAACGTATATAAATATCCGGATATTGGTGTTAGAAATAAGGAATCTTGAAGGAAAATACTTAAGTAGGCATGCGTCAAATTGAAAATCTTTTCCATCGAGTAAGTACCTACGTATTCTGGGAATCTGATATTGGCTGATATTTGATATATTTCGAGGATATCAGGGAACGTCTATATTAAAGAGGTATGTTTTGTTGTTTTGCTTTTATCACCTATTAGGATCAATTATTAGTGGACAATGTTCTAAACGTGGTGACGCATGACAGTAGAAATTATCATGAGAGTGATTGTGAATTTGAATATTGTTAGTAAGTACTTTATGTCCTGAAAATTTACATTTTTATATCTTATTGTTTCTAGTGTAACATAACATCACGCCTGTAATGGCTGTAATACCCGAAGGGTTAGGCAGAGGTGTACCTAATAGTACCACCCACATTTCTCCAGTTATGTTTAAGTCCCATTTAACAGGGGCGAGTCTATTGCCATCAACCGGGTGCAATTCCAGACTCCTTGGCTGCTGAGAAACTGAGAAATTCCTGATGGAAAAACTCAATATCTCTTTGCTCGACCCGGGAATCGAACCCAGGACCTCCTGCTCAGGCAATGTTTCTAGTGTTTTATGGTATTAGTATTTCTCTATTATAAATGCGAAAGTTTGGATGGATGGATGTTTGTAACTCAAACGATTCTGGATGAAATTTGGCACAGCGATAGATTATAGTCTGGAATAGCACACAGGCTCCTTTTTTTGTCATGTCAATTAAATTATCATGTCATATTGTAAATTATATGTCAATTGCCATGTCAATTAAATTATTTAACAAATTACCTAGTGAACTGAAAGACCTACCTATTACTTTATTCCGAAAAAAAAAATGTATTCCTGGTTAGTCAATAAATGTTTCTACACGACCCAGGAATACCTTAGTTATAAGAATCGAAAATTATTGTAACACCTCATTATGTTCCTATTCTAGTGCAATAATTTGTTAAGTTAGTACCTATGAAAAAGAGTACAGATATATCACCCATTCGTTTCTTAGTTATAAGCTTTTATTTTATATTTCGTATACCAGAAATGGTCAATATGAGGATTCTTACTGTTATATTATGTAATGTAACATTTATATATACCACCTACTAACCCATATTTTACGAATAAATTATTTGATTTGATTTGATTTGATTTTCTCACACTTTGACATCAAAATTTCTACGCGAACGAAGTCGCCGGCAACAGCTAGTACTTTAAAAATTAGAATCAAGACTTAAGTTGATATTTTAATTTGCTTTTCTCAGTAGCCATTTGATTTAGAATATTTAATTACAAATAGTTCAATTTGAGATAATTGGTTCAATTTATCGTATTTAAGTATAAAGTTAAAGTCTAGGAAACCGGATAGTAACCCTTACTATCCGGTTATTTTATTTTATTTAAAAGAAAAAAAACGAATTATAGGAGTTCCAATGTGGTTACGTGTATACGACTAACACTGTTCGTAATTCAATATATATTTCAATCATTTAAATGGTGTATGGAACTGAAATGTGATTTTGTATTTAAATACCATTATGGAGTTGTTTAATAATGATAATACTTATTACATGTTTATTTTATTCGATTCTTTTAGTTATTTAATTATTGTGTTGCGGCTGCATCGTGTTTTGCTTCTGAGAATTTATGTCTAGTGGTTATTTGTATTCTGTACTGTTACATGTGTTTATTTTATGTTGCTTGTTTCTTTTAAAAATAAACTAATTACCTCTTCGGCTGGCGGATTTGATGATAATCTCATTATGGTATTAGTTTTTTTAAATTTTACTCCGTTCTTAGAATTTGTACACATTTTGCACAAGACTTATAAGGAGGATTATGTACAAAATACTCCTAAGTTTATGTGCAAAATGTGTATATTATTATGTTATTGAGGTTTACATCAATAATGGATTTTCACAAAATGGTTTTTTTCTCTAAACCTTTTTTATTCTATATAACATGAGCTAACTTAACTTTTAGTCACCTCCCAAAAATGTTTAATTTTCATCCTAAATCTGCTCGCAATTGACTTTAAAAAGCCCTACATGTGCCTCTAAATTCATACACGACAATTTTGAAAGACCCGTTAAGAAGCGATGTCTTCAGGAAGTATGCGTAACTTTAGCCATTTATTACATGACGTCATGACTATTCCGGAAGTGCGCTAATATTTCAGAACAGTTACAATCCCCCCCTAGGTGTCACGCCTCATTTCATATTCTATCAGAACACGGTATCGGCCTACAACCCGTTCGAAATAAGACAGCCGTCAGTAAATAATTGAATTAGCAATTTGTCACGACATGGATTATATCAAAAATTCCCTTTTGGATTAACAATCATGTCTATTTCTATCGGTGAATCGAGATCGTTTTCCGTAATGTATGTACGCTTAATTGGAAATTGAAATGCTCAGTTATTACTGTCATGCGGGTCACAATATTGTTTGAAACGAATTTCAATACAGGCGGCTACCTCGGCGTGTAATTAAATTTGTTTGTTTGCGCGTACGCGCCGCCGTGGCCGGCTTACCACCCAGCTTGTGATTTTTGCACACCCCCTGTATACAGAAAATATTACAGGACGAAGTTTGATGAAATTTTAATCAAAATGTGTTCAACCCGCTCGGCAACATCGAAAAAACCTTTTTGACTTATGTATATTTTGGGATTGCTTGTTTAATTTTATGTAAACACGTTCGTTAGACAAAATACGACTAACTAAATGAAACATAATATTATTTTCTCCATTTGATTTTTGGATTTTATTTTGGAAATACCTGTTTTTTTTTGTTCAGTTTGTCGATGTGCAAGCGACGTGCCAGATCTAGAAACGGGTATGTAAATATTACGATCCTGTATTTAATCACGTTAATCGTATTTTATCCTTTCCTTTTGAAGTGTAGTTTGCATAAGGACCTTCGCAACATCGTAGGTAGGTCTATCAAATAAATTTATTGTGACATATATTCTGACTGTCACGTGTAAGCAAAGTCACACACACCCTGAATAATAAGATTAGGAATTATGTTTTATGTTGAATATTGTAATCGCAAAGCACACGTATAAGAACTGCACTGGATTGAAATTATTACCTTGCTGATCGAGTGGTCGCAAGCGGGACTGCCGAGTATGAGATCCTGGGTTCGATTCCCGGGTCGGGCAAAGTGTTATTGGATTTTTTCCGTAGCAACTAAGGATGGTTGGTGGCAATAGGCTCGCACCCTATTACATTACTGGCGAAATGTGGGTGTAGTATAATTAGGTATACCTCTGCCTTACCCTTCGGGGATTACAGGCATGATGTTATGTTACCGGTTGAGATTACGATGCGATGCCGTCACGATGTCGTGCGTTACAATATACTATACATTAACGTCTATGAAATTCTATAGTATAGTGTTTCTTTCTATGAAACGCTGATAATGGGTGTAAAAGTACCTTTAACGAAGCCGAATAGCACTTTTTCTTCCCGAAATTGCGATGTTATTACTTTACTTTTAATAGCTCCACGACCCCCGTTCTATTCAATGCATCTATCAGCACAATGTGTTGAGTGCGTTACATTGATTCCTACCGTAAAATGTGATATATCCCAAAAAAAAGGCGTTTCCAGTAATAATTTTCGCAGAGAGTTACTTAGTTTGATATACAGAATGCTTGGTTGACGGCTTCGTGAAGAGTCCGTTTACACCCTGAAGAGTCTGCAAACTTTACAGTTTTTTTTATAAAGAATTATGAATGGCTAGACTTCATGCGATGCTGATACTGTTCAGTGCTTAAACGTGTGCATTGAGCTTAAAACACCACAAATATGCGTTAGAAGTATCTAGGCATGATGTAGAAGCCCAGGCTTAGTGTTCATGACAGTGGCGACTACTCTTCAGCCTTGGCTAAGTAAGACAATAACTACGTTTCTGAGCTAAGTCCCGCAGGCTATCCCATCTCTTATAGCGGCTAACGTATACAGACTAGGAGATTAAACGTATAAAGTGGAATTATGATAACTAACTGATTACGGTTTGTGTGCTCGTTAAAACATAAATATTAGTCTATTATTAATTGTTTGGGTCTGTAGTCTAACGAAGGGGTATCATTATCTGCCTAGCCTATTCCCAACTATGTTGGGGTCGGCTTCCAGTCTAACCGGAGGCATCTGAATACTAGTTTTCTACATGGAGCGACTGCCTATCCAACCTCCACAACCCAGTTAGTACTGGGTAATACGATACCCCTTGGTAAGACTGGTTGTCAGACTTTTTGGGCCACTGACTACCTAACGACTGCCAAAGATCTACAAATGCCAGCCGGGACCAACGGCTTAACGTGCTTTCCGAGGCACGGAAGAAACTCGGCTGTTATTATTTAGCCACGAGCTCCACCCTTACCAAGGGGTATCGTGACCCTAATATGGTTGGAAAATGACTGGATAGATAAAGTCAATGTGAAAGCAAACCATTTTTTTTGTTAGCCCGTCATGTCCCACTCCTGGGCAAAGGAGCAAAGGCCCATTCCTTCCACTTCTCTCCATGGTGTGCTTCTTCTCGCCAATTCGAGAGAAAGTCATCCAAAGCGTCTCGCCATCTTTGCCTTGGTCTGCCGCGACACCGTTTAGAACTCTCTCAGTGCTTCAGTTTCGGGATATTCGGGCCCACAGTCCCATTTTTAACCGGCTTCAAAAAAGGCGGGGTGGTCCCAATTTGTCGGAATCTTTTTTTAAATGTATGTTCACCGATTACTCGAAGACGCCTGAATTGATTTGGATTTTTCTTTTTTTGTTTGAAAGAGTATACTTCCAAGTTGGTCCCATAGAAATATTGTCATGATCTGATTATGAACTTCGGAGATATGGAACGGAACCCTTCAATGATAGACAGCAAATCTGTCGTGATTGCTGCAATCGCTTGGATATTTATTGTTTACACCAGTGCTTCCCAAACTGTGCGTCGCGGCACCATGGTGCGTCGTAGAGAGTAAAGAGGGGCGTCGCCGAGAGGCGCTTCTGTTTACGAATAGTAATCTTAAGTATTCGAATTCACTTCGTTAGAAGAAGAAAATCTCATTGAATTCTTGCGACAGCAGCCTTAAAATAAGGTTCACGTGTTCCGATTTGGTGGAGTTTTCAATTTCATTCTTGTCGAGAGTTTTTATAATAGTGTTGACCCACACTATTATAAAAACTCTGTTTTTTCGACTAGTTAGGGCGCCGAGGCAAAATATTAAACCTGTAAGTGCGTCGCGAACTGAAAAAGTTTGGGAACCCCTGGTTTACACAACATCATCACATAACATCACGCCTCTATGCTCTGAGGGAGTATGCAGATGTGTACAGTACACCCAGATTTTGACAGTTAGGTAAGTTAAGTTCCATTTGATTGGGGATAAGCCTATTACCATGAAATGTATTGTTAACAATGTAAAATAAATGCGTAGCAAATATTTTTTGTTTTTATTATTTTTTATTATAGTCTCACAGCTTTATAAGCTACGCAGCCAATTTGCTTTCTGGAGCGCAGTGTGGTGTTTTTGAAGCTTTTTCTTTGTTGGTGATATTTATTTACAAAACCCTTCAAGCACACAAATTACAGAGGTAGACTTAAAGCCAGAGGCATTTTCTACCAGTCAACCTTTAATGCAGAGACGAACAGTGAGTGATATGATAACAAAAACTTATCACAAGTTCTGATCATTTGAATTTCAACCTTGTGTAATTACCTTTTTAACTGCTTTCACTTTACAATTCATGCTGAAATATTTCGTAATTTATAATAGGGTTAATAAATTAGCTAGGACATATAATAATAGGCAAAATATCAGCTTTGCGTCGGTGTTTAGCGATAAGGCACGAACTCAGTGAGTCAGTCGCTCTAACCTTCAAACAATGTAGGTATGTATATAGTCTTTATAGGACTATATAGTCTGGCCTAACAAGATGATGACAAACTGTTTTGAATTTGACAAATTGTTTAAAAAGGTACAATACCTTGGAGCTCCTATCTAAATAATAACAGCCGCTCGAGTCGATCTGCAGGTTAAGCCGCGCTTGCCTAGGTCGGGCCTAGGATTGGTGACCACCCTTGACATACCGAGTATCCTCCGCGCCTCAGAAAGCACGTTGGGCCGTTGGTTCCGGCTGTCATTTGTTGTTGGTCTTTAGCAGTCGTTACAGGTAGCCAATGGCGCGAGTCTGACGATAAGACTTACCAAGGGGGGGGTGTATTAGGGGTGGAGGTCAGATAGGCAGTCGCTCCATGTAAAATAATGGTTCTCAGCTGCATCCGGTTAAACTGGAAGCCGTCCCCAACATAGTTGAGAAAAGTCTAAGCAGGTGATGAACAAGATACAATACTATTATTGATTAGATTCATATTTTAGATTTCATAATTGGATAAGCCCTGACTGTTTAATATTCTATGTGAGTTTTTTTTAAACTACATAGTTTCAGTCTTGATAGCCTGTATTCTTATAAAATAAATAAATTCCGTTAAGATTTGATCTTCAGACAACATTAATTCCCAGTACTGGGATAGTAATCTGAGAAAAGCACTAAGTTGTGAATCCAGATTTGTAACTGATACTTTTAATAATTCTCAAGTGACAAGTCTGGCCTTGAAGGTTGGTGTGAGTTTCGGATCATGACATTGGAAACAATAAAAACACACCATTTTCCAAGAATTTTTAAACATTACTCAAGCATAGGAATAAAGGAACATTTCCTGTCGAAATGGTCAATATGTAAGCAAATAGGATTCTATAGGCATTGTATTGTATATATGTTGTATGTATTACGTGTATTATACTGTATGTATGTAGTTTAGTTTATAAAATTAATTAATTTAAGTAATGAGATGTTATGTTAATGCACATAGGTATATCCTCTTATGCAAATTTCGCTATCGAAATTTGGTTTGCTGTAAGAAAACCCAATTCTGGGTTAAGCGCGCCATTGTACATAAGCTATGTTATTGCAATTTGTATGTATATTTTTGTTGTTTTGTGTGCAATAAAGAATAAGAATAAGCATTCTCTACATCCAATTAGGATAAGAGTCAAAACTAAACTACAACCATACAACAAGAATATCCAATTAAAATCTCCGATACATAATACGTACCTGTCCTTTTCAACCACTTCAATCCCCCGTCAGTTCCCCGAATAGATGAACCGAATTATAGTTAACGACGATAATGAACATCGGGCAAGTTAAGCCGTGTCCACACGATCCGCACATGTGTAATACGCCCGCGCGGCAGTGGTGTCGCAATACTCGAGTGAGAAATAGTCCCCCCACGCCACACTGACAGGGCCCCCGATTTTTCTCGGGGGATAGGCTCGCGTATATCTTGGGAGAGAGATAACGTCGGGGGATGCTGAGACAGCTGTTTGGGATACAGATAACACTGGTATGCACGTAATTACGTTGTGTTTTGTTTGGTAGGTGAAGTTGCAAGAAAGTAAATAATCATTTGTGAGCTTGAAATTATTAACAGGATATATTAGAACACTGTTGTACTGTTTTACAAATCTAAAATTTCTAAATCTGCGTTGTTGTTAAAAAACAGATGGATTCCTATTCAAAATCTCTGAAAGAAACTTATAGTGTCACATACGGGATATCTTCCGTGATTGTTCATTATTTTGAGCTCCGGAAGTTTTTTTTTTAGTTAAGTTGTAAACCGTTATCCCGTAAGTGACAGTATTAGTTTAGTTGTAAACCGTGAAAGCTTAAAACAATCTCTGAAAGAGTTTGAGTATTTATCATGCACCAGAAAAAATAGAATTATACATATTTACATTGTCAAATCACGTTACAGAAATTTTAAATAGGTCACAAGGTCCGTGCGTGCGACGTGCAGGTCCAAAAATAATATTAATACTCCTTTTACGCATTCGTTTAAAAAGTTAAGAATATTGTTTCTGAATTTTACCTGTGCTTGACACACATTCATTGGCTTCTAGAGTCATAGGCAGCATAGGCTAGACTTATGGCTATCATTTTGTAAAGCGTAAAAATTTAAAGAAAATTAAACCAGTTATTCGAAGATCAAGTGTTTATTTTGTGTCCCCAATCCCAACACAAACCACCATTTAAGAATAAAATTGCCCAATTCTGCATTCAGCCATCATTTTGTCAGAACGCATTTGATTTTAGTTAGACACAGAAATGTGGATCTACTCTTACTATTTTACAGAAGCCATCACTGGTAACAAAACCAATATAAACTGGCTTTTAATTCCATTAAAACTCAGTACTTCGCCAGGTCAATTTAAGGTCAAACTGCTACCACTGAAGAGCGGTCGACTGTGCGCTGCACAAAAAGACTGAAAGTCATTTTTTTTAGTTTGTCTACAACGTGAATAAGAAAAATATTCAGCTTTGTTCGATTTTTCAAAAGGACATCGTAATTCTTTTATCTGTTGACTGATGTACACTTTATTGGCTTAGACGATAAAATTATGAAAAATAAAATGTTAAATCTAACTTGACAAATAAAATTGTTTTATCTGAGGCGGTTTCAGATTTGCATCTTTTAGATTTATTCTACGAATTTTAGAATTTTAGACGCAATGTTAACAAAGAAATCTAGAGAAAGTCTATTTGTTTCTAGGCCTATATCAAATTGAGCTGTAGTGCCCAGACCAACAAAATTAATTTACGGCAACGCTAAATAAAAAGCCTGAAAAACTGTTTCATAAACTAATTAAAAATCGTAACAATATTTATTCCTTTGAATATGAAAATATTACTATACAAAGGGTATCGTATTACCCAGTACTAACTGGGCTGTGGAGGTCCGATAGGCAGTCGCTCCATGTAAAATACTGGTATTCAGCTGCATCCGGTTAGACTGGAAGCCGACCCCAACGTAGTTGGGAAAAGGCTAGGCAGATGATGATGATGAAAATATGACTATTATAAAATAGACTGTTCATTCAATACCCTTATATTAAAAAAAAAAGTAAAGTAAAGTTAAACATGCTTTAAAAAACAAAATCATATATTTTTTAATATAAATGTTTAGGTATAGAGCGATAATGATAAAGGTACTAGTCAGTATTTATGAATAAGATATTTTCCGCTCAGTGTTACCTACTAAATTATTTAAAACTTGTAAAAAAGCATCACGAAATTCTTTCTGCTTCTTGCTCATTAGAAGGGTAATAATTATTCGCAGTACTCACACTTCACCACACGCGACACCAGAGGGAATTCAATGCATTACTGTTACTGCTGTTTTTGCAAGTCTGGACACTGAGCGAATTTTAAATTTTACTGCGGTCTCAAAGAGGCGTCCGTTCGAATTAATTGCCGAACGAATTATCTTTCGAATCGAACGTTAGATTAACTTTTTTTACACGTGACAGTCTGTTATCGCCTTTTTTGCCGTCGGATTTGAGTTCGAAAACTTGGCGGAGCTTATCAAGTAATGGACATCTATAAGTTAATTATCTTTGGCCGAAACTTGCTAATTCGAAAACGCATTAAAGCGTAATTTTCAATGTATTACGTGAATTGTTCGCAGTAAAAGCTATTTTCGCGTAGCAGTTGGTAAGACATCAATTTACCAAGTTCTACGTGAAAGGCCATCTTTTTCTTATCGTATTGGGCTTTGATTTGAGAATCACGTAAGAGAAACTATTACTGTTCATAAATAATGTAAGATCTAGATTTCTTGTGTGTATGTGTGTGTGTTGAATCGTAAATATCATGTTGTAATATAAATCTTGATGTTATTTCATTTCATTACTTATACAAACATTAGAAAAGAGAAACAAAAGCACTTGATTACAGTACAAAGTCGATAAAAAACTCGCCATTGTGCTCCGAGATAAAAAATTAAGTGAACCAATCCCTACAGCGGCATGTTGGAACAAAGCGAGTCAGTAAAATGTGCACTGAATCTCCCATTTACAACACAAACATTCTTGAATTTAAATTGGTCACCAGGCCGAAGCTCTCAACCTATTTTTCCAAGCTTCTGAACAATTTATTTAGGGATTAAACTTTACCAGATTCAATCAAACAAGCCGCACAGCCAACTATTTTGTTGAGGAAAAATAAGCCGAATATTTTCACAGACTATCTGCAAATATAATGGTTTTATCTACATTGTAAATTCAAAGTAATAACATTAAATAGTCGATACAATTCACTTATATTTTGACAAGCAACAAATGTAACTAAATATTTTAGCTATTTTGTCAACGATTGCAATCTCAAATATTATTTCATAGAATTTCAAACGATTAGGTAATTATACGACACAATTTCGCGTGGCATTTGCGAAATCTTGTCATAAAATGTATAATTGATAACAGATTTCGGTCCTTCGGATTCAACCCTTAAGCGGCGAGGCTTTGTCGCAAGGATAACTTTAAAGCCAAGCTCAAATATTTGGAAAAACATCTGTGAGAACGATAAATTATCATCGTGTGCCGTGTCAAGCCAACAGCGAAGATGCAGAGCAGTGTTTAACTTACACTGCCAATTTGTTACATAGCCAATTAGTGAAAGTTTCTCGACTGCTTCAAAACAGACTAAATTTATTTACAGTACAGGAAATGGGAGGGACTTCTCCGTTTGAATTTTTAATCCTGTCCTGCGATAATTAAAGAACAAGCCAGGTAAAGATGAGAAGAGCGAAATTACTAAGGAGTTTGTCCCTCAGTTTGGCAGGCAATTTGATCAGGGATCAGGATGTTTACGTAAAATGAGTTGTCTATTGCGGACATTGTTGCTGCCTTCGACTAATCAACGAGGCTCGCTACAAATTAGAATTTTCGAAAGTATTGTTTTTATTTGACTGCCTCGTTGGTCGCGACTACTGAGCTTGAGGTCCTGGGTTTGATTCCCGGGTAGAGCAAATTGTTATTGAGTTTTTCCATCAGGAATTTCTCAGTAGCAGCCACGGAGTCTGGATTTGTGCCCGGTTGATGGCAATAGGCTAGCTCCCTATTACATGGAACTTAAACGTAACTGCCGAAATGTGGGTGTACTATTAGGTACACCTCTGCCTAACCTTTCGGGGATTACAGGCGTGATGTTAAGATGTTATGTTTGTATTTAAATCGACTCGCGGCGCCCCTGTATATGTTGATAATAATCTACAAGTTACTAATCTAAAACTTACAACTCTCGCTTTATCAACACTTCTAATTACGTGACACCTACACAAAATTATACTAAGTGCAATGATTCGTCAGAAACATCCATCTTCTTTAACGGAGTGTCATAGTGCAGGCGCGGCCGGAGTCGTGCCGTATCGCTTGCCCATCTGACCCGGTTCGAGTGCCTCCCACATCCAGACTGGACGAGTGACTAAGGGCCCGCCACGATTGTGCGGAATCAACTACAATGGGGCGTGTTAACGATTGTTGTGATGTGCCAATATGTGCTAGCGAACGGCGAACGTCTATAAGGAATGTCGTGCCCGCAGTTATAGCTAGGGTTAAGTGTGTGATGGGCGGATCATAGCGGTTCTATCGATAAATATGGTGGATTCCCGTTGTCCCCACTGGCATGGACCGGTCTTGCGCCGAGCATGTAAAATGGGAAAAGGGTAGGGAGATGATACACTGGTGCGGCAATGGAACCAAATAACAAAAGCTCTGACACAGCTGATAAAATTGCTAAAAAATAACACTAATGATGCTGTTTCAGTTTTCTATGACTATAGGAATTGAACCAATTTGGACTTAGTACAAGTATTATAGTAATCTTCTTCTTTCATTAAAGGCGTATGGCAGTGGGGACAGCGGGAATAAAATTGCAGACTTCCCGTTGACCCCACCAGTGTGGCAAGGCAGTGGGGCCAGCGGGAATAAAATTGCAGACTTCCCATTGACCCCACCAGTGGGGTCGTGGGGCCAACGCAACGACGTTTTTGATTTTTCCCGTTGACCCTACCAGTAGGGCCAAGGATGGTGGGGTCAACGGGAATACACCATAAATATTAATATTTTTGTTTCTCCAATTCATTGAACACTCGCTATGTAAATTAGGAAATAACAAGCAAGCCTTCGTCACAAGTTTAGACCAAAATATGTACAGTATAATCCTATAAATTTAGCGCATGTCCCAGCATTAATACAATCCGGTTGACTTTCCAACAAATACTTCAGATTTGTCGAAATAACTCTGCAACTTTAGATAAAGGGAGGCTGTAGTTATCTGTATCAGCCCTGTGAGCTCGTAATTTAATTAGAATTTCTGAAATGGAATCTCACGAATGACTTTTGTTGCTGATGTATTTACTCGTTATGTAAAGCAAGCAACAAAATGTTTGAATTCGGATGCTTTGTGGGGAGTTTGGAACAATTTATTGAACGATTCGCTCCCTTTGCTCTACATATGCGCTGACCCTGTACTTTATTATTTGTTCGACTATTGAGGCAAATTAAATAAACGTCAGCGAAATGCTTCAACTTTTAATTACTTCTCCGTCTATGTCGGTTCGTTTTACTGGGGCTTAATTTTAAAATTTTTGATTAAATTTCGTACCTACCCGTTTTAAATTTCGTTTATGTCACTTCGGGTACTGGACGACTTTAAATGTGGATGTCGCATCGACTTCAAACAAAGTTGTCTGTAATTTGTTCGTAATGTAATTAGTTAATAATGGCAATGTTGTTACTGAATGTATGTTTCAAACAAATATTAAAGTCTAGCTTATGCCCGCGGTTTCACTCGCATGGCGTTCGGTACTGTCCCACGGCATCGTACAGGAAAAAAGGATTCTAAATGTAAGTCCAGGTTATAAACTATCTGTGTGCTAAATTTCATGTAAATCCTTTCAGTAGTTTTCGCGTGAAAAAGTCACAAACATCCATCCATCCACTCAAACGTTTGCATTTATTTTTATTTATTTAACACTCCAAGCACAAAGTACAGAGGTGGACTTAATGCCATAGGCATTTTCTACCAGTCAAGCTTTGGGTGATGCAGACACAAGCAATTAATAATTTTTAATATATAATTATAATATTAGTTGGATTTAGATTCTTTACTAAAATTATATGATTTCCGAAATCCTTGTGATGACGCTTGAGAGAGCCTATGCACTTAAAACTTTGAACCTTATTACCCTTAAATAATGATGAAATATGAAGAAATACTTAATGAAAGGGATTACTTACACAACGATACCTAAGTTTAATATTAAAACTTTAATTTGATATACAGTCGCCAGCACATCAAGCTACCCGAAACTGTCAAATTTTCCCAATCAACCTTGAACCTAATGCTTAAGCGATAAGGTTGAAAATCCATTAAATCAATTTTGACAGATTGTAGTAGCTTGCAGTAGCGAAGGGTCTATTTTTTAAGAGGTAAGCCGGACTCTTACATATCGGACATATCTTTAATGTGATTTCATTATTAGTTTGTCTTTAGAATACTGATTGTGCCCGTTTTCAAAGGGAAGCCGGTAGGAATCGAGTTGCATTAAACCTTCGCCACTGGTAGCTTGATGTGTTGGCGTCTGTACCAATTCCAAATAAACATATTTCTGTAGTTTAATCATAGACCGCTTAAGGCTAAAGAATCAAATAAAACGAAATTAGAAAAACTTTCAAAACTTATAAAACATGTAACTCACAATAATGAGGATCGTATTTTGTTGAGTCTAAACGAATAACTTGCTTCCAGACGAGCACGTAAAGCGAAGTCGTAAAAATAGTGAATAGTCCAGGAGTCTGCGCGTGCTTCAGTGAATTCATACTTTACGTGATTCTGAGCTAAGAGCTCGCTGCTAAAGAAAAATTACTCGTTGCGGCTGGTACACACTGGCGGACATTTGTATCGTGGATACTAGGGCTTGGAGCTGGAGTATGCAGGTTCACTTATTATATGCGGTAGAGCTTTATTTGTATGGTTTTTCGAGGAAAAAATGTTGTCGGTTGGTTTAGTTAAGATTTTTTTGGTTTCTTTATGTTGATTAGAGAGCAGTAGGGGAATGTCGTAAGAGTTATAATACTTAGACAAACATAACATGTGTTATGTTATGTTTGTCACGTCTGTAATACCCGAAGGCTAAGGCAGAGGTGTACCTAACAATTATGTTTTAAGTCCCATGTCATAAGGGGTGAGCCTATAGCCATCAACTGGACACAAATTCAGATTTCGTGACTTATGGAAATTCCTAATGGAAAAACCCAATAACACTGAGACGGAAATAGTACTAAAAAGTTTGGTTGCTACTAATCCTAGGTATTATAAAGCACTGCTTGCTAAAATCATTCATCCGAAACGTTTGTGGATCTAAAAAAGAGTAACAATTAATTATATTAAAATCAGTTATGCGTATACTGTATGTTGAATTAAACTGTGTCAGTGATATTATTTTCAGTACGAAATGGGTTGTGGAGGTCAGATAGGCAGTTGCTCCATATAAAATACTGGTATTCAGCTGCACCCGGTTAGATCGGAAGCCGACCCCAACATAGTTAGAAAAGGTTAGGCAGATGATGATATCCTCGTCTGCAAATCTCGCAATCAAAGTAAGATTTGCTGTAAGAAAACCCAATTCTGGGTTAAGCTCGCCGTTGTACATAAACTATATAGGGTGACTGGTAATTAGTGACCGATACTTAAACACATGATTGTAGTCATGATAACAAACAACTTTCCCAAAGAAACATTTATTTTTATACACAGAGTTTTATCACAAAAACAGAACAGCCGTATGAAATTCGCACGCGCGTGCCTATGACCTATTAGCTGTTAGCCGTTTAAAAAATATTTCTTTGGTAAAATTGTTTGTCAGCATGAGTACAATCACGTGTTTAACTGTATCGGTCACTAATTACCAGTCACCAAATTTATTGTGATTTTGTGTGTATATCTTTTAATTTTCTGTGCAATAAAGAATAAAAATAAGAATTATGATGAGTGATATTATTTTCAGGTCTACCTATGCATAGACCAACGAAAACAAATTAACACATGTCTGCATCAACTGTCCACCCTGTCCAAATACAAACACGTCCATCCACATTGCCACAGACATTGCTCAAAGTGCTCTCTATTCCTCGAAGTAACCACAACACAAGTGAGGCTATCCCTCACACTTTGTACCGAGAACTCACAAGCGCAATTGTTCCAATATCTGTATGCCCCCCATAGCATCATGTTGAGCGGAAACCTTACTGTCGCAGTCACGACATGCAGTTGTGAACTGATTTGTTTCGTCTTGTTTTGTTAATATATTTGTTATGATGTGTATGTGTATTGCTTTTTTTTCTCCTATCCTGCTCTATCCCACTCCTGGGCAAAGGCCTCCCACCACACTTTCCTTTTCTCGCGAACCCGCGCGTCTTTCCAGTTCATTCCACCGTTGCATATATTCTTTTTTTATATACATATATCAAGTAAATAACAGTGTTAGTTTAGTTATAAACCGTGAAAACTTAAAACAGTATTCTTTTTGTTGTTATTTTCTATGCAAGTCATGTCCGCGACTATAGCCAACTTATGGCAATGTGATTGTGCATTGTCTCGCGACTAATAAATATGTTTTCTTTCTTTCTTACAGTGTGAACAAGCCTTTATATCGTCCCAAGACAATGCACAATTACATTGTCACAAGTTAGCTAAATTAAAAAAGTAGGGGTTTCACTACAAGCTGTAGTTTCATAATTTCTGTGTTGGGTTGCAATATTCTTGCAGTTTTTTTTACTATGAGTTGTATAGTACTTTGTTTGATAGTCTAGTCTATCCTTTAGATGTTCCGTCTTGTTTTTATTGATTACCATTATATATAAAATATTAAAAAAAATCTTAATGCTGCAAATAAATTCGTAATCGATTTAATTTCTAGTTATATTGGTTCGATTCCAAGATCAGGAAAAGTGTTATTGGGTTTTTCATCAGTAATCAGGATGACAACGGGTTTGCCACTTATTATCGCTTTGGGGAAGATTTCACCGAAATTAAACCCTGCCCTTTCACTTCTAGTTATATTTCTTACTAGAAGATTCTTCAGACACTGAAAAGTCTGTTTTTAATAACCGGAGCCATCGAGAAACCGCTATTCTTAGAAAGCCAATCACTCACCCTTTCCATTAATAAAGCTTTACAAAACCTGCTATATTTTTGTACTAAAAATAGATTTTTTAAATCCCATCAAAAAAAACTTATCCGTGATAAGATTACATATTAATCTGTCTGTTTGTTACCTTTTCACGCTTTAACGGCTGAACGGATTTGGGTGAAACTTTGCATGCAGACAGTGCTATGATCTGGTTCTTATTCTTAGCCTGTCATAATCTAAATTGAGTCGGCCCAGAATTTGGCCACGGGTCCATCAGTTTCTGCAGACACACAGCTCTCGAAATTAAGAGCCATTGTTTGTGAAACCACACCTGGATTTAGACGTAAGATATGTTTTATCCCCTTAGTCGGTTTGATACTTTCTGTAAAACATCCGAAGCAGCGCGCGAAAACTAGTACTTAACAAATCCAAGTAAACGATTCCAAGCTTAGAAAATTGACCGAAGAAAACACAACGGCAGAACATAAGCCGTAAAAAGTGCCTATTGTCATAATACACCAAAAATATCTGGAACTGAATAAAACCAACCGCTTCGTTGCCACTTTCATGAGACACTTCCACCATAAGAAATCCAATTTAACTTCGTCGCCGAACAAAATGTTCCAATAGAAATAATTTCGTCAAGGACCTCGAACAGCTGTACAATTCAATCAGTGCCGAGTCTTCTGTTTTTTTATCTTTCAAGTATTTTTCTTTGGAGTCCTAAAGTTAGTTAATGTGGGGCTCTTCACACTTGTTGTAGTACTACTGGTGAAGTTATTTAGGAAATTGATGAATCGTCAGGAAATAATTATTTTACAAATATTTTATTTACTCATCTTGTACCTAATCGATCGACGGTGTGGCTATTAACTGTTATTCCTAACACAGGTTTATTACATAAATAAATATTCAAAAAGTGACCATGCCATGAAATTAATCTACTGCTATAGACCGACCGCTTTAATGAGTCCTCCGCCTTGCCCTGTCAAAGGCACATTAAGCGTCCACAAAGTCCTACCCCACAGGTGCTTTAAAATAACCAAAATCCACGTAAGTATTCCGATACTAATTGAACCAATACGTGAACCCATTACGAGGACTCATTAAACCGGTCGGTCTATAAAACAAAACTAAATATTAAAAAAAACAACTATCAATTAAAAACTCAGTTAGCTATCTAACTGCTTAATAAAGGTATAATCAGTTTAACAAACATAATAAAATAAGAGTAACTTAACAATTAGAAATTAAAAAATATCTCTTTTTAATTGTAGGCTAGAAAGTTACCGGCCGCACCTAGGTATAGCCGGCTAGAACTAGGTGTAACCGTAACTTATATACACACCTGTCATTACCCACATAATGGCACTTATGTTTAAGTACCAACAGACAATAGACAAAAATACTAAAAATTGTTTGCCCGACTTGGAAACCGAACCCAGTATCTAATGCTCACTGCAGCGCTTGCGACCTCTCGTCCATGCTAGGCTTGGTATCAATTCCCAGGTTCTGCAAAGCAACATTAAGTATCATCAGGGATTTCTCCGTAGCAGCCGTCGGCTGGAATTGAGCCTCGTTGATGGTAATAGGTTCGCCTCCTATTACATGGAACTTTAGCATAACTGACGAACTGTGGGTGAATGTTAGGCACAGACCTATAACATACACCTGCGCCTAATCGTTCGATGATTACAGCCGTGATACTATGTTAAGTTACGTTACGACACAGTACAATGTTACAATTATAGTTATTTTTGCACGGTGAGGACGTAACAAAGATGTGACGCGGACGTGACAGAAGTCATGTCCGTAACAAATGAGACAAGTGTTTGTTGTCACAAACGCTTTTGTCTTGTTTATGTCGTCTACCTATTATTTTAGTTATGAAACGGCAAAGGACATTAGCCCCCTCTACATAGTAGGATTTCGGATATACTCATATACATGTATGAAATGTATGAAAAAATGCAGTCAACTTTGTAAAGATTTATCCTAAAAATATTTTTCACATAAATCTTGAGTGTCGGATGTATTGTGGCGTTAGTTGTGATCTTAGAGCAATCAGTTGTGATAAGTAATGGTTGCAAAACAAAAACTATTATAATTAACCCAGCACTTACCCTGGACTATCTCGTTGGTCGAGTGGCCACATGCGCGACTGCTGAGCATGAGATCTTCTGTGCGATTCCCGGGTCGGGCAAAGTGTTATTTTTTCATCAGTAATTTCTCAGTAGCAGCCACGGAGTCTGGATTTGTGCCCGGTTGACGGCCTTATACATATCTGGCGAAATTAAGTGTACTATTAGGTACACGTTTGCCTAACCCTTCGGGGATTACAGGCGTGATGTTATGTTATGTCACTCTGGACATTGCAGCTAGTCGCGCTACCCGTCTCATGGTATGAGTTATTCAACAGAAGATAACATCCAACTAAATGACTAAATTATGTCGGTCTTTACCGTTGGTACCCTACATCCATACAAAAGCACAATAAAAACCCAAATCCATTCTCCATTACACCAAAAAGCGCATCCATCAAGCGGAACACGTAACATTTTCTAAGTTAAAATAAATTGTTTCTGTATTTTTTCCCTAGAATCGTTATCGCGGTCCGGACTGTGTGACGTGACTCTAAAGCGCATTTCACTTGCAGGTGTACCTGCCTCCACCAACCGGTGTATCCCGTACCGGGATTCCGGGACACGTTCGACAAAATCATATTTTACGTGATTCCATTTTACTGTTACGAAAGACTTTGTAACTTTTATCTTGTGAGACTTGTTTTTTTTAATAGAATTGAGTGAATGCATTGGACGGATACCGCAATCTGTAACTGGTTAGGTGATCGAAATTCTGACGGGTACATAAATGGTATGTCAGTGGAACTTGGTTGATGTCGAAACATGTTTCATTCGGCGAAATAATGTTGGAGGGTAGGCTGAGCAAAATATGCGGCTAACCCTATAATGTCTAATTCTTATTAACTTCCTACTATAGATGTTAAATATAGCATATACCTGGAAAAATGTCGAAGATCAAAAAAAAAAAACCAAACCAAAACCACCAAATCCATACCTATAGTCCACCCACATCACCAGTACTGGCAAAATGTGAATGTTAATTTATCCTATTTAATATTATAAATAAGAAAATTTCTGAGGCTGTGTAATGTATATCCATACTCAAAAACTCTAGTCTGGATGTTAGTTACTCTTTCACGCAAAAACTACTGACCGGATTTCGATGAAATTTGGCACACATATGGTTTATAACTTGAATTAACACAAAGGATACTTTTCGTCCTGGTAGTACGACGTGGTACAAATACTGAACACCATGCGGGTAAAGCCGCGGGCATAGGCTAGTGACATAATAAAACATAACATCATCTGCCTAGCCTTTTCCCAACTATGTCGGCTTCCAATCTAACCAGAAGCAGCTGAATACCAGTATTTTACATGGAGCGACTGCCTATCTGATCTCCACAACCCAGTTAGTACTGGGTAATACGATACCCTTTGGTAAGACTGGTTGTCAGACTTTTTGGGCCACTGACTGACCTGTAACGACTGTCAAATATCTACAAATGACAGCCGGGACCAACGGCTTTACGTTGCTGAAGATAATGTTTTATTCGTTTATGCAGTAAGAAGGTTGTTGTGACCCAGACGTTGTTGTAAAGACCTCTTAAATAATCCCACGGCTAAAGAAGCTGACGTCATCTCATGCCACAACTACTGGTTTTAATTTATTCCAAATGCCCTTCTCCAGGGACATCTCGGTCCGGTTCTCCATAAATTATAATCCTTTTCGAGATTTGAAGTGAAATATGTACAAGATTAATATTTTGTTCGCAATACAAACTTATTCGCGTAGCTTTGCAATATTAAATGAAATTCTTTACCAGCCTCCTTCACCTACTCGTATATACAGTCGCCAGTGCGTTAAGTTACCACGAACTGTCAGATTTTCTCATTCGATTTTGAACTTAACCATCAACATTTTATGTTTTATAATCATTTGGAGATATTTGACAGTTTGTGGTAACTTGATGTGCTGAAGACTGTACCTTCTCAAAAAGCATACAAGTTTTCACGTTTTTTCACGGGTGACCACTGAAAGCCAGAGCTGTGCTGTGGGCCCCCCATAGCACAGCATCATGCTTAGTGGTAACCTGCTTGTCGCAGTCACGACGTGCAAGCTGTTAATGTTATTTTTTCTTTTTTTGTTCCATCCTGTTGAATTTATAAGTATTTGTTATGCGTTGGATGTTTATTGTACTTTTTTGTTATTTTGTATGTTGCACGTCATGTCCCTGCGACAAATAAATATTTTTTCTTTCTTTCTTTTCTAGTTTAATGAAGCCAAACAGATTCCAACTTTGACATCAATCTAAAATACATTACGAAGTCAGAAATATGAAGACTATGTAAAGCAATATTAAACTTAACTTACTCTCTTCATCTAAGCTCCTTTTTAGTCGGTTACCTGGCAATATTACAGCTTCCCATTTCCCAATAGATGTACATTTCGCCTGGATATAGTTTAAATTACAGCAAATTTGATTTATTCAAATTAAGCTCACGGTTCGTCGACGGCAAATGTTATCAAAGCGTCTCTTTGACTAGGTCAACCGCTCGGCTCCGCCCGAGATTTGATGAGAACTTCCTAAACTGTTCCACTTCGGTGACTTTTACAGTGACCTTGCTATTTCTATGGCCCTTACTACGGGTTACACTATTACGAAAGGTAATTTTGGAGTGACATCTTCTCTACGTAAGATAAGCCAGGGAAACAGTGGCTTTTTGTATTTAAACGTATATTTTCATTGGATCAAAAATACACATAGTTCGCATTGAATAAGTATAATGAGTCTATAATGTTCCCAATGCTGGGACAAAGGCTTCCTCTCTATGAATGGGAATGGGCTATAATCGCCCACGCGGGCCCAGTGCAGGTAGTAACATGTCTTCGAATTTTTGGTTCTAAGACATGCCGGTTTCCACACGGTGTTTTCCTTCACCGTTTTGAGAGCAGTGCTGATGAAATAAATAACACAAAGTAATGCGTCTGCCTGGGTTTGAACCCACGACTTACTGCTCGTAATTCGGGGCCGCCATTACTGGGCCACCGCTGCTCATTCTGATTCACATCGATACTTGCCATAATATCAACTTGTGATATTATGGCAAGTGTATGTGCGTGTTACTAAAAATAGTAGCTGAAGCCCGCCCCCACTTCATGGCGGGCGTAATGCCATTTCACTAGGTACTAACATTCAACTTAGATTAATTACTCCCAAAAGGTACTAAAACATGAATAAACATAAAATAACTTTATCTACAACCATCTCATAATGCTCTCTAAGTTATGTTCTGGAAGTATTTCTAGCCTAACCAATATTATAAAAGAGGAAGTGAGACTTCGTAGGGTTTTATGACTAAACCACTGAGCCAATATTGATGAAGTTTTGGTGAGTAGTTCAGGAACCGCTGAAAGTGAAGATTCTTTTGTAGAGATAAGTGAATTTGTATTGATTTTAGCATGTACAGACACGTATTTTTAGAAAAATCATTTACCTAATTCCATTACTAGTGGTGTGACCGTCGGACTGCCAAGTCATAGGTCTCAAGTTCGAACCCAAGACACGCACCTCTGATTTTTCGGATTCATGTGCGTATTCTTAATTATCACTTGCTTTGGTGAAGGAAATATCGTGAGGAACCCTGCCATATGCCTGAGAGATATTTTTCGACGGCATGTAAAGCTAAGTCAAAGGCCCATGGCCGTCATAAAAACTCTGACACCAGGTTAGGCACTAACCACACGATAGAGGGAAGAAGATTAGAAATACGAGTCACAATGTAATTGCGTGTGGGAGTCCGATTAAAATTCATTATTTAAATGTCAATGTCATAGTTTGAATATTTCATTCATTATCAAGTATTGTAGTTCTCTGTCACTTAAGACGCAAAAGTAAAGCAATGTTTACACGTGTCAAAGCTTTGTGAGTTTAATTTCTATGAAATATTATTATGTTTGTGTACCATAATCGTAGGAGTTACGTTACCGTTTATATTTCAAAGGCCCACGTTAACCACGTTTCCAATAATTATTGGAAAACGTGGTTAAGAATCCGATATTAAAGTAATTAGATATGAAGCTTAATTCATAATTATGTTAGTATTTTCAGTGGCAGTTATAGTTTAGTTTTAGTTTGACGGCGCGGTTGGCGCAGTGGCTGAGCAATTGACAGCTGCGCTGTGTGTCGCAGGTTCGATTCCCGCACGGAACAAATATTTGTAAGGCCTACAGGTAGTTGTTCCGGGTCTGGCTGTTTGTGTATGTGAGTTTAAATGTTTGTCAACGCACCCACAATACAGGAGAAATTCATAGAGTGGGGAACGTTTAAAAAAAAAGAACGGAAAAGTTTGGTATTAAAAGCTATAAAAAATCTTCCTGCGCGACCTGGGTAGTCTGCCTTGCAGGCAGGGACATTTTCAGGTTCTTAATCTTATGATAAAAAGCCTACCTATAAATCAAACATGTATGGTAACACTGAAGTTATCCATGACACCACGCCTGTAATCCCCGAAGGGTTAAGCAGAGGTGTACCTAATGGCTCACCCACATTTCGTCAGTTATGTTTTAAGTCCCATATAATAGTGGGCAAGCATATTGCCAGACTCCATGGGTGCTACTGAGAAATTCCTGATGGAAAAACCCAATAGCACTTTGCCCGACCTGGGAAAATCATGACGCTATTAAAACTTTGAGTTCGGACTTCAAGCCTAGACGAAGGTAGCAGGATGAGCTGGACTCAATCAATAAGAACTACATAGTACTTTGCAGCCTAAAATAGAGAGAAGTGGAAAGAGAATAAGGACGATTTTGCCCTGCAGTGTGACATTTTTTTTTTAGCCTCCTCTGTCCCACTCTTGGGCAAAGGCCTCCCTCCACTCTTTCCACTTTGAGCTCTGACGGAACTTGTCCAGTTTGCTCCGCCATCTCCTTCTTGGCCTGCCGCGACCACGCCTCGCTGTGTCAGGGCACCAGTTTGTCATGCGGCAGACATGTCCTGCCCATTCCCAGTTTAGTTGGGGAGGTTCTTAATAAATTAAAAAGGAAGATAATAATAATAAATTCTTGATCAAGGGCTTGATTCAGAAAGCGGTACACTTGGACACGGCTCGTATTGTTAGGAGTTTCCTCTCTCTGGTGCCCTGACAGCCGGCAGCTTGGACCCTGTTTCCGATACCGGTGGGCTACTATTATAATATTTTTAAATGGTTCTTTATATTACTTTGTATAAAAATATTTAAAAATGTAATTAATATGTGTAAATACGAATAAAGGAAGATAATAATAATTTTAGGTATATCAAGATGTCTATTTACCAAAATTACCCGTCAAAACCAACAGGACCGTATTTTGACCTAATTTGTAATTATGGTTTGCTGGTTTGGAAATTAACTACTTGCCCAGTAGATAGTTAATTAGAGATAGATGGATTACAAAGGGCCTTTGTAACAGTAATGGTTGAGGTCAGGGATGGCCAACCAATGGGACAAGACATGACATTACGGGTACCGCGTTAATTTGAGTACTTAATTGTTATAATTTAATTTATTGTGGTTGGTGAGGTTGTCAAAAACACATGAACAATAAACATTTCATTAAGTTTTAAGTAAATTTTACATTGTATTTAAATTTTATGATTGTGTTATTAAGATTTGAGAACTTTATGTTTTTGTCACTATGGTGAATGCTGCGTGTACCTGTAATCTTACATAACAGCACTTTTGTATTGTTTTTATTGTTTCCGATTAATTCTTAGTGTGTATTGTTGTTGGTGTATGAAACAAATAAATAAACATTGATGAATAAACTAATGTTTCGAGCAAACGGTGTAAAATTTGACACAAAATATTGAAATATTTTTGTCTTTATTCATTACATTTTATAAAAACGTTCATCGTAAAAGAAAAGGCCCATGAGTTTATACAAATTTCCACGTGTTAACCAACGAAAAACAATTAAAAACACCGGTCCGTATCCCAATGTTTACAACACCAACGGGATTTTCATGAAAAACAAAACTGCGGAATTGATTACATAATTTATATTTAAAAATATATTTTTTTATGTATCGGATATTTGAAGTTTACTCATTATTGTTTTGCATAAAAAGTGCATATTGTTATGCTATTTATGAAAACATTCGAATCACAGCTGTCAAATTAGTTCAATAAACATCATAAAACAAATCCTAGCTGACCATACAAAGGTTTACCATCCCTGGTCTAGATTTCTGCTCGTAGCATTGACCGGTCAGGCGGAATGTCTGTCCGTACACACTTACGTACTTATTCTACGTTTCTATGTTAATTTTATGCGGTCGTTCTCTTTTATGATTTTTTTGGGTTCCGTGACCAAAGAGCGCCAACGAGATCCTATTTACTAAAGCTCCGTTGCCTGTCCGTTTGTCTGAGGGCTATATCTTTTAAACCGTAAGAAAAAGACACTTGAATTTTCATAGAGTGTGCATTAATGGGGCTGACATAACAATAACAACAAATAAAATTAAAGGAGTTACAAGAAACGTGTTTTTCGGCGTTTAATGCTCGATTTTAATAGTATTAGGTAGTCTTTAATATTGTACGATGGTACGGAACCCTTCGTGTGCAATCCGACTCGCACTAGGCTTTTTCTTTTATCTTTGGCACCGAGACGTTCTGACCGAGATGTTTAGGGAGCTAATTAAATAAAAATGAGTTGATGAGCTTTTTTGTGTTTCCTCGTTTATGGAGTGGTCGGAGGTCAAGGGGAGGATAAAGTTACTTTTTGGTCGGATTTAATGTTTCAATTTAGAATTCTGAATTGAAAATGTTTTGATGTTTTGTGATTATCTGTATCTACCCAGTTATAAAACATGATAAAGTATGAGTTCGAGCGTTGCTTGCCAAGGAAATTTGCATCGATATGCCAAACCTGGAGGTGCTTGTGGCTAAATAATAACAGCCGCAGGGGTAGATCTTAAGGTTAAGCCGCTTATCTAGGTTTGCCCGTGGATGGGTGACCACCCGTTACATACCGAGTTTCCTCCGTGCCTCGGAAAACACGTTAAGCTATTGATACTTTTAGTGCTTAAATGATGTTGTGAAGAGAACGCTGTTGCTGCGGGACTGTTCGAAAGAGATACCGTGGCCCTGGAACACAAAGGGCAATGAAGGAACATGGATGGGTTTTAGTCAGTAAGAGTCTGACACTCCCTCCCACTCCACCCAGAGCGGGAGGAGTCATTTGACGATTTCCCATCTGTAAAAAAAAAGGAGAACGCTCTTGGTAAACATTTGTGAAACTGTTGTGAAAAACAAGATGGCCGCGTAACTTTCGATTAAAGCCACACGCCTACGAATTCACTTTCAGCATAAATACTTACGTAACATAACATCACGCCTGTAATCACCGAAGGGTTAGACAGAGCTGTACTTAGTAGGACACAAACATTTCGCCCGTTATTTTTAAGTCCCATGTAATAGGGGGCGAGCCTATGGCCATCAACCGGGCACAAATCCAGACTCCGTGATTGCAACTGAGAAATTCCTGATGGAATAATCCTATAAGAATTTACCTGACCCTGGATCATGAGGTGAGCATGAGCTCAGCAGTCGTGATAATTCCACAGACTTCCATAGTTCACTGTAAAAATACTTACATAGCTTAAAATAATCTGTATTTATTTTGGGACTCACTTAGCTTATTGCTTAGGCCTGTGGAGGAGTTTATTTAACCTGTAATAAATCTCATTCAAATGATTCAAAATAAAAATACAACACAATCAAATAAATTAATAATCTCTTCAAAAGTATAAACAACACAAACCCTGAAATTTCGAATCGAGAAGACATCGAGAGTTATTAGTAAGTTATAAAATCGAATCAGCGAACTTGGGGGCATTAAATTATAAAGGTTTTTGATGTTTACGGTGTCAAATGGCCGTGTGGTTCCTGTCCAAGAATAGGTAATCCCTCCTTTCCTGGTTAAAGTTGTAAGGGGTTGATTTACGCCCGGTTTCTCTAACTCTACGCAACACCTGAATTAATCCATAATAATATATGTAATATCATCTGCCTAGCCTTTTCCCAACTTTGTTGGGGTCGGCTGTCTGTCTAACCGGATGCAGCTGAATACCAGTATTTTACATGGAGCGACTGCCTATCTGACCTCCACAACCCAGTTAGTACTAGGTAATACGATACCCCTTGGTAACACCGGTTGTCAGACTTTTTGGGCCAATGGCTACCTGTAACGACTGTCAAAGATCTACAAATGACATCCAGGATCAACGGCTTAACGTGTTTTCCGAGGCACGGAGGAAACTCGGCATGGGTGGTCACTCATCCACAAACAAACCTAGCTAAGTAATAAAGATTATGAAATAAGTTTGTATTTTTGTAAGTTTGGATGTAGCGGGTTATATTTGGAACTACTGACCCGATTTCGAATACCCTAGGTTTATATTTAAAACGATCCCATGGGTTAATTTCCGACCACAATGCGAGAGAAGCCGAGGGAAAAAGCTAGTTTTACCAAAGTTCGGCCCGATGTCGAGAGTTAGGTAGCAGTCTGGAGCCTGATTTGTGCTCGATTGATGGCAATAGTGTCCACCCCCTGTTTTATGGGACTTCAGCATAACTGGCAGAACGTTGGCGTACTATAAGAACACCTACCCGTTGGGGAAATACATGCGTGATATTATATATGTAACTAGCACTTCGCCCGCGACTTCGTCCGCTAAAATTGTGATAACTCAGCTAATATGCATGATACAAATATAAATAACAAAATTCGCCCTTTTCACCCCCTTAAAGGTTAAATTTCCAAAAACCCCTTCTTAGTGCTCCCCTACATTATAATAGGAAGCCGTGTATAAAATTTCACATTCCTAGCCCCAGTAGTTTCGGCTGTACGTTGATATGTCAGTCAGTCAGTTCTCCTTTTATATATATAGATAATTTTAATATGCCATGCATGCCTGCATATGGTTTACACAATTTATTAAATCCGTTCCAAAACCAAAGACAAATCAATTTTTATTAACATCAGTCTGTATTTCCAAATTAATGGATTTTCATTACACATACACATACATTATAAAAAAAAGGAACACCCATTTAGTAAATGATAATCTTTTCGAAAATATAAACATGGAAACTATACGCGTTGTACGTTTGAATGGAATGAGACCCAATTCAATCTAATGCGGGTATGATGGGTGGGCAGATAGGCCAGAAAAATACGGAATTAATAGCAAGAAACGAGATCTGAATGTTTGTAAGCTAGTACAGTTCGCAACACAAGTGTTATCCGTGACGGTTTTAACGAATAAACTGATTTCCCAACTAGTTCAACGTTTCTACTGGTCTGTTAGCGAATTACGAAACTATTGAGCATAGTACTGGAAACAATCAGTTGTAGAAATAATGTATGGTAGATAGCTGCTCTCACCTTTTAAAACAATTAATTCAACTAAAATTTTTGTTTTAACATTTGTACGCCGTTGACGGTAAAACATAGCGATCTCTTTATATTCACATCTTTTACACCTCATGTTTAACAAATAAAAACTTTGACTTTGACTTTAAAAATAATAAATGAGTTACTTATGTAACCTTACTTATTTTTACGTAATACCAAATAAACGATTCAACATACAAGGTGTAAACGGACTCTTCACGAAGCCGTCAAACAAAGAATTCTGTACATCAAATTAAGTAACTCTAGGCAAGAAACATTGCTGGGAAAAGATTTTTTTTTGGCGTAAAAAATCACGTTTTGCTGCAGGACTCAATGAAACGCACTCAAACATTGTACTGACGGATGCATTGAATAGAACGGGGGTCAATGAGGCATTTTAAGTAAAGTTAAAACATAAAACGCATGTATTTAAAAAAAAAAAAACATGTGAACAAGTTGGACCTTTTACCCCATCTCTCAATAACTAGAAGGTTCCCAGGTATGTTCCAGAAAAAAAGGGTATTATTACACCCATTATTATTTCAAATGATAAATCATTTTCACCAATAGGTGTTATGTTATGTTGTTTAGAATATTGTAATTTATCTTTTACATTTTTTAACATTACATTATGAATACTTTTGATGTTGACCGTACCGCGTATAAATGGAAATAGGTATGGACTCTATACACAGTAAACAGTTACACCCTGACCTTTACTTAAGATAACGAGATGTTACAGGTATTATGTATATTCATATACAACATACATAGATATACAGTTACATATAGGTATATATTTATATCTTGTATATTGTGTAAGTTGTGTAAGTCTTTCGGATGAATATGACAAAAGTACCTACCAATATGGCTCTAGGTATGTTTGTTGTTCCTGAAGTTAATATCGTCTCTGATACTTTTAATATTACAATTGCTGAAAAGTATTTCAGTCATCAAATTTTTCATGTATTTTTTTTTACAAACCTTTAAGGTAGTTATGTATAAAAAAGTAGCTCAAGTATAAAAATGTATAAAATAACAAAACATGATAATTTTAATACTGTAAGTAATTAATAGGAGAGCCGCAATCAACTACAATGAGAACACTGTTTAAAGAGAACTGAACCACGTCTCCTAACCAAAGCAATCGGTCGAACAAATACGCGATTGAGGTGTTCATTTGTCACTCTTTTTTTCAATACACGCGTTCGGCTTCGCATAACAAAATTAACACGACGGTCGCGTGTTCGCGGGATTATCACTTTGGTTAGCACTCAGTCTCCAAGTATCATCAAATATTTAGCAAATGAAATATCATAATTAAAAATAAACGAACTCACGATTACCCAGAACCTATGTTCAAAGTATGTTTAGTACGTTATCACACGTACCGCAGATATTTTATTCAAGTTAATTTGTTCCCTATAACTTAGTATTGTCTACAAACTTTCACGAAAATTACAATAATCTTAGTAATTAATGGAACTGTGCAAGAAAACTACTAAAAAGGAGCTCGTGGCTAAATAATAACAGTCGCTCGGGTCGATCTTAAGGTTAAGCCGCGCTTGCCTAGGTTGGTCAGTGGATGGGTGACCGCCTATTACATAAAGAGTTTTTTCCGTGTCCCAACATAGTTGGGACAAGGCTAGGCAGATGCTTATGTGCAAGAAAACTACTGTTTAAAGGGAAAAGTATCACTTTTCTGGCGTCCTACCAAAGCGATAGATCGCGCGAATGTGATCGTCAGGTTCATATTGGAACACAATAATTATATTAAAAACTAAAAGTCACCGTGGCATGGCTGGCATAGCCGCACGGTCGCATGACAAGCATGGTCGCATGGCTGTTCGAAAGTTGCATACTGGATAGTATGCAACTTTCGGGAGATCCCGAGAATGTCACTAATTTCTATAAGCATTGTATTGTATATATATTGTATGTATTACGTATATTATATTGTAGTTTAGT
The DNA here is from genome assembly GCA_905220335.1 of Noctua pronuba. NCBI lineage: Eukaryota > Metazoa > Arthropoda > Insecta > Lepidoptera > Noctuidae > Noctua > Noctua pronuba. Next base: position 7,750,936 of record LR999911.1, read on the forward strand.
TTATAAAATTAATAAATTTAAGTAAAAAAATGTACTGTTAATGCACATAGGTATATCCTCTTAAGCAAGCGAAATTTGGTTTGCTGTAAGAAAACCCAATTCTGGGTTAAGCTCGCCATTGTACATAAGCTATATTACTGCAATTTGTATGTATATTTTTTGTTGTTTTGTATGCAATAAAGAATAAGATATTTTTTTACGAACACCGCAAAGTGGCCCCTGTCAACAAGACCACGCATTCCCTTGAAAATCGCAATCGCTTTGATTAGGCCGTGAAATCTCACAATCATCAAATAATTGGCAAAGGAGTCATAACTTCAGTTAATAATTTGCACAAAACTTTAATTAAAAATAAACGAAGTCATGATTACCAAGAAACTACAAAGTAGGTTTAATACGTTGTCAAAGGTACAGTAGATAGTTAGTACAAGTTAATTTGTTCCCTATAACTTAGTTTAATTTGAACTAGTCAAACGCAGTTTCCTCACTTTGGCAGCGAGCGTTTAATTATTGCTGCAAGACTTGGCTAATTTGATACTATGAGGCATCTCTATATTGTGCTCAGCGAACTGTGAACGGGTGCTGAAATTCTACTTATGAGTATTGAGATTAAAAGTGTTTTATTAGAGGGTTGTATTTAATTAATGTTTCTTTGTTAAATGATGAGAAAGTTATGGTTTACACGTTAGAATTCATGTTATCTTACTACCATTATAAATGAAAAAGTTTGTGAGGATGGATCAGGATGTTTGTTATTCTTTCACGTTAAAAACTACTTAACGGATTTGGATGAAATTTGGCACACAGATATTTTTTCTCCCGTGGAACAATTGCCGAACCTAACGCGGGCGAAGCCACAGACATAAGCAAATACTAATATAATAATTGCAAAGTACGAGTAACTTCGTTTATTTGTTACCTTTTCAGGTTTTATTTGTTGAACGGATGTTGATCGAATCAGATTCCGCACTCAGGTAGACCATAATCTTGGTTTAGGACAAATTCCAGTAGTAAATTTCCCTGGGATAATTTACGACCTCCACGTTACAGTCTGATTACGAAAATTGGTAAAAGATTGCTGTCGGCCAATCTTGTGCTTCTTGCATCATTACTATGATTACAAATCAATGAAAACACGTAATACACGAATTTTTTTATTCAAAAAATATGCTTCATTCATAAACGTTTTCTCAATTTTAGCAATTTATATTGCTCTATTCGAAATGAAAATGTAATTATTATAAAATTATAACAAGTTAATTTGGAAAATGTTGTTATGCGAAACAGTAACAAGCCGTAGTAAGGGCTACGAGGTTTCTAGTAAGTGCTACGAGACTCGTAGCAACAGCTACGGAATTCGTAGCAAACTCGTAGCAGCCAAAGTATTGTTCACGAATTTCTGTATTGCAAGGGAGTTTCTTTGACTGCAGTACATCTAATAAAATACACTATTTCGTTATGAAAGAACCAAGATAGGTATGTAACAAGCAATGATGTCATAAAAGCAGTTTTCAGACAGTATAAAGGAATACTACACATAAAGACATACATAGAGAGTCAACAATAATAAATAACGCATATTTATATCAAAAAGACACTGCCTTGAATGTGACGGAAGGGCCACTAAACAAGCGGGAGTGACAAGATGGAGAAAATAGGATTGCGTGAAAATTATGTAACACTACTTTTATTTTAAGCCAGTACGAATTTGAAATCTAATTAAAACTGTTTATTCAATTCAATCGTTTAATGAATTATATGCATGATAAAAAAATCTGTAGGTTTATATTGTCACTTACGAGATATCTTGCAACAGCGTCGAAATATCGGGAGCTCAAACTAATGAACAATCACGGAAAATATCCAGTGGCAAGTGACAGTATAAGTTTAGTTGTTAACCGTGAAAGCTTGAAACAGTGATTTCTGTAGGTACCTAAATTAAATATGGGGTCAATACACCATTTTATTTAAACTAGATCCTTAAATTTCCATCTTAGACGACACGTGCCAAAATTAGGCCTAAATATATAAAATGTATGAAAACCTTGAAATGTTATATCAAATTAGTGTTTGACAAACTGTGTTAGTTCTTCGAGGATTGTTCATTTTGTTCACGTTCATTTTAGTAGGCGCTCAAATTAAACAATAAGTAGGTTAAATTTACCTTTCAGCACATACTCTTATATTCCTCGAGAGGTTAAGCAGAGGTGTAAGTCATGTCTACATTTCACCAGTTAAGTTAAAATCTCATGTAATAGAGGCGTGCCTTTTGCCATCAATTGGGTGCGAATCCATACTCCGGTCTATTTCTGGGAAAAACTCTACTTGAAAAATCCATTTTGGCAGACTTGGGAATCGAAGCCAGGACCACACGCTCAGTAACCAATATACCTAAAAGGGTTAACCTTATTACTGTGTTTTAAATTTTTCAATAACATTACGTATGTGGGATGCATTAGTAAAGTTGATTAGTAGTCAGAAATTAAGTTTGTACTTTAATCTTTTGCGGAAATAACATGCCATTTTAAGAAAAAACTAGATGGTCTTAGTCATTCATTTATACTTATTGATATACTGTCTTACTGATAGAAGCTAGTTGCCATGTTATTTTAATTGTACGTACCTGTGAAAATCTTCAAACTGCGGGCGTAGCAGTTTTAAACTAATAAATTAATAAATTCAGACGGCATCTGTAGAAGCTGCTTACTCAATAAGCCAAAAAAAAATCTAAGATACTTCGAAAAATGTTTTTTCGAAAACCCGCGATTTTCCTAGCCCCAAATTACGATGATGTTTGGATGACATTACCTCGCGACAGGCCCGCTGATAGCAGGCCGGCACTCTCATCATTTCCTTCGGGCCATATTCATCCGATCGAACGGGCGAGCGAGGGGCTAGAGCAGGGGGCGAGGGAGGGGCGGCAATAACCCCTGAGTGCGTGCCTGCTTGAGAGGTATTGCATTTGTTGCTCTCGATACAAACATTATACGAGGGGTATCTGTTTCACATAAATAAGATTAAAATACGATTAGTTGTTTTTTGTTTTTGTAGGTTAGGGTTTTTGAGGTAATGGGGCTTTAAGGGTAAGCTTAGGAGGTTTAGTTTTAGTGAAGAGTTTTATGTTCGAGTTTAATTGAGATAATGTTACATCACACCTGTAATCCTTAAGGGATTAAGCACAGTTGTACCTATTAGCAAATACTTACATTTTATTTCCTCGCCCCCTATTACATGGGACTTAAACATAACTGGCGAAATATGGGTGTACTATTAGATACACCTCTGCCTAACCCTTCTGGGATTACAGGCGTGATGTTATGTTATACATTTTACCATTTTAAAATGTATAACATAACATCACAAATGCAGACTCCGAGCTGAAGAATTAGTACGGTTATGAATCCAGCCCGCATAAACAACAACCTGAATTTCGTTAAAGTCACTGTCAAAGCGTTCATAATTTTACTTCTCAACAACACCTCTGAATAAAATAAGTTACATAATCAAACCTATCTAATAATAACCACAACAATTTCAAAACCCACTCAACACCAATAAAACAGAAGTTAAATACTCAACTTATCACCACAAACGACCTAAGTGTTGCCAAATAAAGTGGCACGAAACAATAAATCATTTCGGAGCGACAAGAAAATTATGCCAACTCATATATTATGCTATAATTAAATAAGCGTTAATAATTTCAATGTCACTACACTTATAACGGATAAAATGAAGCGTACAGGGGAATAAATCACAGGCGCCTGTTGGGAGGCAAGGAACAAAAAATATAAAAAACAAAAAAACGCCGCCGACAACCGACGTGTCGAAAATATTAACTTGAACATTTGAATTCTTTATGATCAGTAAAAAGAAAGATTTGAATCGCAAATGTGTTCGCATTTTAATCAAACAAGCAGTGAAATGGTCTCAGATTTAGTCTTATTATATTTAAATATTTTACAATATTTCACGCTTCGCTTACCCTGGAAGGGCGCCGAAACGATGATTGGAAAATTGCAGGTTTTTTTTTATTGATGTTTAAACACAATTTTATTGCATTTATTTATTAAATTCGTCGTTCGAAAATAAAAAAAAACGTGTCACATTTATTCCGTAACTTCAAACAGAACATTCTTCAATCGACGTAGAAAAAACCATATTCAAAGTATTTATTTAGTATTAAAGGGGCTTACGTTAAGTTCCGCCGATACAAACAAGCCCAACCAACGAGGTTCTTGTAAGAAATACAATTTAACTTCGTCGGGAACACAAAATGTTTCATTTGAAAGCGTTTCCTGAAGGATTGTAACAAATTGAATCTCGCGCCGGCTCAATCCTTTATTTCATCGCCTTCCTTTAATGCGAAGAAAAGATTATTAATCGAAAATTTTCCATCTTAGTAGGTAGAAGTGTTTAGGAGCATCTGTTCGGATTTGTCAAAGGCGAGGATTTTGTTTCTAAATCGTTTTGTTTTGTTTGTTATTTTATCTCTGACTAGCACTTCGCACGCGACTTCGTCCGCAAAAATGTTGATAGCTCGGCTAATATTCGTGATATTAATATAATACCCTACCTACCTACTTACCTACCCTACCTACCCTACCTACCCTACCTACCCTACCTACCCTACCTACCCTACCTACCCTACCTATCCTACCTACCCTACCTACCCTACCTACCTACTTACCTACCCTACCTACCCTACCTACCCTACCTACCCTACCTACCCTACCTACCCTACCTACCCTACCTACCCTACCTACCCTACCTACCCTACCTACCCTACCTACCCTACCTACCCTACCTACCCTACCTACCCTACCTATCCTACCTACCCTACCTACCCTACCTACCCTACCTACCCTACCTACCCTACCTACCCTACCTACCCTACCTACCCTACCTACCCTACCTACCCTACCTACCCTACCTACCCTACCTACCCTACCTACCCTACTATAATTTGAGATTTAAACTATCCTATCTCTCAAGTTGGATCGAACTGCACATGGTGTGTGAATTTTATTATAATCGGTTAAGTGGTTTAGGAGTCCATTGAGGACAAACATTGTGACACGAGATTTATATATATTAAGATAGCCTACTAGCTGTTCCCGGCATGCTTTGCAATGCACCTTTTTCCTATCCTACCTACCTATCCTACCTACCCTACCTACCCTACCTACCTACTTACCTACCCTACCTACCCTACCTACCCTACCTACCCTACCTACCCTACCTACCCTACCTACCTACTTACCTACCCTACCTACCCTACCTACCCTACCTACCCTACCTACCCTACCTACCCTACCTACCCTACCTATCCTACCTACCCTACCTACCCTACCTACCTACTTACCTACCCTACCTACCCTACCTACCCTACCTACCCTACCTACCCTACCTACCCTACCTACCCTACCTACCCTACCTACCCTACCTATCCTACCTACCCTACCTACCCTACCTACCCTACCTACCCTACCTACCCTACCTACCCTACCTACCCTACCTACCCTACCTACCCTACCTACCCTACCTACCCTACCTACCCTACTATAATTTGAGATTTAAACTATCCTATTTCTCAAGTTGGATCGAACTGCACATGGTGTGTGAATTTTATTATAATCGGTTAAGTGGTTTAGGAGTCCATTGAGGACAAACATTGTGACACGAGATTTATATATATTAAGATATAGCACCCACGAATAATGTAACTTTCTGCTAGTGAATTTTTTCATTAGTTCCGGAGATTACCCCCTACATGCAAACTTACAAACAAAGGGGTTGGAAGATTTTTGTATGCAGCCTGGCCGGCCTAACTTCCGCCATTTTATTTTATTTAAAAAATAGCGGCCATGATAAAACCTACATTGATCGATGGCTGGTATAAATACAAACAAGTTTTGTATGATACAAAGTATTCTAAAGTGTCACGTTTTCGAGATATGAGCTCTCAAAGTTAAAATTCATTCACTGATGGCATCTTAAGCAAAACTTTGATTTGATTAGCCACGCATTAGCAATTGATATATCAATTGATAACTAGCATCAGCACAAACAAGTTTTGTATGTGGCAAAATGTTCTAAAGTGTCACATTTCCGTGATATGAGTTATCAAAATTAAAGTCCATTCACTGAAGCTTGTTCAGCTGAACTTTGATAGATCATATCTCGGAAACGTGACACTTAAGAACATTTTGTCTCATTCAAAACTTGTTTGTATTGATCCCAGCTATCGATTATTATAGATTTTATGAGTGGCCGCTACTTTGAAAAAAAATCAAGATGGCGGAAGTCAGGCCGGCCATTTAATTCAAATCGCTTTTACCTCTTAATAAAATTAAGTATAGATTGACGCACCGTGGGTATAAGAGTAAAGGAAGACCAAAGAAACGATGGATAGACTGTGTGAAGGATGATATGGCAAGAAAGGAGGTGTTTCATGAGATGACGAGTAAAAGAGAAGTATGGAAGAAGAAGACATGCTGCGCCGACCCCAAATAAATTGGGATAAGGGCAGTAGAATGATGAAGATTGGCGCAGCCTGAGCTAAAGATATCATGAATAAAGGATCAGTGAAACTGGTAGGGACTAACTGCGGACCGGCTGCGGACATTGGTAGATACTTCAGTAGTAGTGAGAAGGTGAACATGTCCGTAGCCGTGACTGCAATTTGTCTGTACTGGTTTGAACGAAGTTTTAGGGTTGTTGCCTATTAGCATCTTGTTACGGAATGGTTATTTAAACCCCCCATAATGGTCCCCATATACGGTCCCCCAACTATTGGTGGTACTTTACTGTAGGTAAGTATAGTCCCCAGCACATCAAGTTACCACGAACTGTCAAATTTCTCCAAATGATTTTAAACCATAAAATGTTGAAGGTTGAGTTCAAAATTGAATGATATTTGACAGTCTGTAGTAACTTGATGCGCTGTCGACTGTACGTCCAACTTTTACGATTTCTGGAATATGCTAATTATGTACTTTCTGATATTCGAAATAAAATACGGTTATGGCTGTATGAAATTATCATGTTCAAAATAAAACATACTTAAAATCTATTTATTTATTTACCACGTAAAGCGTATCAATTAATTAATTAAATAAACACACGCATATTCATGACAAACCACAATATTGCAATAATTTGCGTTTCCATCACATACTTTAAATGAATACAATATTTGACTATTTGACTTTCTGGTTTTATGAACATAGTAAGCGATTGGATTGATCAGCATTCGATTTCCATGAAAAACAAACATTTTTTTTTAAATTTTGGTTCGGACACCGTCCTTTTGCATCACTAAACATAATATAACATCATGCCTGTGATCCCCGAACGGCGAGGTAGAGGTGAATCTAATAGTATAAGTACCTACATTTCGCCAGTTATGTTTAAGTTTGGAGGCGAGCATATTGCAAATACTGGTTACAAATCCAGACTCCGTGGCTGCTACTGAGATATTCCTCATGGAACACTTTGCCCGAACCGGAAATCGAACCCAGGACCTCATGCCCAGCAGTCGTGTTTGCGACCACTACACCAATGAGGCATTAAAATAGGTTACAAAACATAAGTGGTACAAAACACATCACCAAATTCATGCTCAATTCTGATTACAGTGACCAAATATAGACGAATGAGCCTAATACAAATGGGCCAACAAAACGGACTGCCCAAGGGCCCTATTCAGTAACAAACACATAAAATCAAACACGATAATTTAGATGAACGAGTTATTTTGACAGCGGGCCTATTTTACAAAGAGTTATGAACGCACAACTCTGCTTAGTCCGCTTCTGGTATACCCTAAGGATTCGGCGTGAAGATTGTGTTGTTTAATTTGAGTATTCTGATATTGTTTTGAAATCAAAGCTAGGGTTTTTAGGTAGGCAATTATAGTTTATGGAATATTTAGTTGATTGGGAGAATCGATCATTTTATTTTTTCCTTTATATAGAAAATAATAAGTAAAGGAAATAATTTCACGATTTCCTTTATTTGTTTTAACACATATTAATTACATTTTTAAACATTGTAATATAAAACAAAATAAAACACATTTAAAAATATAGAAAATTAGCTGTTTCCCGCGACTTCGTTCGCGTGGTAATTTTGATGAGTATGAGTGAGGAAAAAAAAAGATAGCCTATGTCCTTCCCCAAGATATAATCTATCTCCCCGCCAAAGTTCATTACGATCCGATTAGCTGTTTAGCCGTCAAAAGGTAGCAAACATACAAACAGAGTTACTTTCGCATTTATAATATTAGTATGGATAGTAGCCCACCGGCATCGGGAACAGGGTCCGAGCTACCGCTCGCTGGTCAGAGCTCTTAAGAGAGAACCCTCCTAGCAATACGCGCCGTGACCAGAAGTACTGCTTTCTGAATCAAGCCCTTGAACTAGCTGCCAAGCGAGAGCCTCCTCAGATGTTGGTCGAGGCTATTTGTGATTATTATTAGCCATTTGTATCCCAAAGGCCAAAGCAAAGGCCGCCCTTCCCTCTTTCCACTTATCCTGATCAGTGCTGTAGTTTGACAATCCTTGTGAAAAGAGTAGAGTTCATCCCGCTATCTCCTTCTGGACCTGCTGCGTTGCCGTTTGCTGCTGTTTGGCTCTTGCATAATATCCCTTAATTGATGAACATAAATCTAAAACCCCAATCACGTTCACCATCGTTAAACCACTCAACAATTCACGGAATTCATTCCCAAATTCTCATAAGTGGAACTAATCATGCATTACCGAACCCCAAATCCCAGTTATAACTAAAAACTATTCGTTCGCAGGTAAACACCGCGGCACTCGTTCCGCGCGATACGCACGAGGAATTCCTCAGCTCAAATAACTGAATACCAGGGGCATGTTATATTTCGCAATTCCCCACAACGGCCAAAGTACGTAATAATATTGTGCTCGGGCCGCATTCGGGGTAGAATCATCGATAGTCATTATCGGAAAAGCGGGTTTAAGAGCCGTCCCAGCCCCGGCGGGACCTTTACGGAGGTCTCATCCCGGCGCGTTCGATAACTATGCTAATGTTATTTGCGCCAGTGGGTTTGAAAACGACGGCATCCACTAACTTGGCATTCCCAAGAACACAGGGCTCCCCAAAGGTAAGGTTCCAGAATGAAACATCTTACTTTACGACCCGTAATACCATATTGTGAAAAGATTTGCTATTTACCCGAGGTACCGGGCGCCTTGCGGCCATATTAGCAATAGTTACCGATCGCTACGACTAATCCACGGACGTAAGTTCTGATAGCATCGCTTAGTGTCCCAAGGCGAGTAACATAATGGCTCATTTACATTATACGTTGTCCCGCATGTGTTAGATTTCGTTAACGACTTTCATGAGCGTGGGAATCGCTTGCAATATTCAGAGAAGTGCGGCAGAATTATAATTTTAAATATTTCTGCGGTAGTATTGGCGAACGTCGATATTTGGGTGCCTCTGGGGAGTAAACAAGGTAAGATGGAGGTGTCTGTATCAGCTCTATTAAGTCGGTATTGGGGATTCGGCGAATGCAGAAATCAGTCGTGGATTGGTTAAACGAGCGGTCGTTTACATGAGTCATTTGTACGTATTCGGAGGTGTAATCGTGGTGGGCGTTTAAGCGCATAATGTAAATGAGCCATTACACGGGCGTGCACATGCAATTGAAGGCATCGACACAAATGAAGCACGCTTAATGACATGCACGTGTCGGGGACACCTGACGCTGCGCCCGACAACATCGCTTACGAAACACATTACGTGTTGCATGCCAATGTCCTCAAGTTATTCCTACTTATACATTATTTATGATACAACCGTTATGATCACTGAAGACTTATGTAGTGTGCAATAGTTCGAAATCGATTTTAAATCACAAACATGATTTGAAAAGTGTTGTTTTCAAATACAATAAAGGGTTAGAATTTCAAACATTTCCGCACTTTTAAACGACTTTCAAATCTCCGTAACTCCCACAAAGTAAATCCTGGCCAGCAATAAAACACGAACATTAACCGTATCAGGAACAATAGTAATCAATTTAAATGTATCAAAGCGAAACAATAAAACAGTTCAGCTTGCCTAAGCATTGTGTGTGGAATAATAAAAGAGAGCCCATCTGTACCGTTTATGTCCCACGTACGGAGCACTATTCAGTAGATCGAAAAAGTTTTCCAATAGCTGAGTCTGATGATAGAAAATAGTTGGCTACGGGAACCTGGGATGTTAGTTTTATTGTAGTCACCACTCTTGGGCTATTGAGTGTGCGCCGGACTGATATTGCAGTAGCTAGGTAATTATTTTATCTGTGGTGGCTGTTGAAAGTAGTGTGGGAGATAGTTAATGATAGTTATAACTTGTCTGTGTACGTGTTCGTTTGTTCTTATCTTTGACAAATGCTTGCAATGTGTTCAGAAATTATTTTTGTTTCTAAAGTTTGTGCTCAATATGGCAAATTGTTTTATTATTAGTGAGTTGTCTGTTACTAACAGAATCGATACAAAAATAGGTAACGAAAATGTTATATTACAATTTATCGGTGTCTGCAGACTCGTTCAGATGCGAGGTTAGGTAGAATCGTAATTTTGTCTGGCTCTATAATTGGTGATCGTAATAAGTATGTTGTACCTAATTAGTGCACAGTTGAATACTTATTTGCTTATACAACTCCCGAGAGTGCTATCTTATCTCTTGGTTAGGTCTTAGTAAAGTTATTAGACTTATTCGTGGAAATTTTGTACGTAATTTAACTACGTAATATGTATGCTCCGTACAAAGGTATTGTTAAAGTCATTTAAGTAACCTCATGACGTATCGAATAATATATCCAGTAGTTTAGTAACAGGATATAATTTTTCTTTTCCTGCATTTTCTACATGATGTAGATTACTTCGTAGGCTTGCACCAACAGGGTAACGACCCCCGCATCGGTATAAACACTAAACACCATGTTGACAACTCGCTACAAAATTTTATTTTTAGATGCAAATTATAACTAAGGTTAGTAAACCAAACTTTATAAATGGTATTCTATTTAATTAACATATTTATGCTCTAGTTTTTTATTTAATTTCTAGTGTTTTCATTTATTGTCGTACTAGCTTTTGCCCGCTGTTTCGCTCGCGTTCATTTAGAATTTGACAATTAAAGTCTTGACACACTACTAAAATTTCTAGGATAACATGTTTCAATCATGATTCGAAATACACGTGGCTCCATCTATTATCATAAGAACGTTATTGTGGTTTTCCTCGGCAACAGTACTTTTTTTCTTAATAAAAGGTACACTAAGTCCGTCTCTGTATACCTGACAACGTATATGCTAAATTTCAGGATGACCGGTTCAGTGGTTTATGTGTGAAAAGGTAACAAACAAACTTACTTTTGGATTTATAATATTAGTATGGAGTACAGATTGTTGTCGTATAACAGAAGTATGGAACAAGAAGAGATGCTGCGCCGTACCCAGATAAGTTTAAAGCCAGGTTAAGTGTTAAAGGCAGAAGAATGTCAATAATGTATAAACATATAACAAGAAAAGAGAAAAAATAAATGATCGATGTTAGAGAAGCACACAAGAAAAATATGTTACTGTGCCGACTAATAAACATGCTGAAGATAGAATGGTATTACGTGTGCTTAGTTTTCCAGAGGCAACAAATATTATGAGGCAGCATCACGTCAGCCATCACTAAAGGGTAATACAGGCAGAGTTGGTATTACTACCACATTATGCCAGATATGTTAAGAGCGGTTATGACGTACGGCATTTCATACAAACTTTAAAGTCCTTTTTTTTCGAAATGACTGAACCAATTTTAATGAAACTTCATACGCATAAGCAGGATACATATGTCTAAAAAGTTATCAGAGAACATTTTCGAAAAATAGTGTTACAGCTAAATTAGACCGATTTTAGATTTTCTATTGAAACAGAAATTACCAATTATCTTTTTTTTAAAATAACATTTCGAAAATGTTCTCTGATAACTTTGAGGTACTGGGTTCGATTCCCAAGTCGGGCAAAATGTTATTGGGTTTTTCCATCAGGAATTTTCGCAGTTTCATAAAATGACTAGACTCATGCTGTGTTCAAAATGTGTCTAAATAAACTTAGACTCCTATTTTCAGGGTAAAGGTAACAAAGGATGGTTTGTGCCAACAGAATCTTGTTACTGAGCCTAAAACTATTTTCATTATTTCACCTGGAACTACTCCAACTATCCTTTTCAAATGTTCAGCTTAATGTTATGAAAAGCTCTTTGAATATTTATGTACTCCAAAATAATGACGACCGTCTCCTAAAATAATAATAAACATAACATCACGCCTGTAATCCCCGAAGGGTTGGGCAGAGGTGTACTCAATTATAGTACACCCACATTTCGTCAAGTCCCATGTAAAAGGGGAGGAGCCTTTTGCCATCACTCGGGCACAAATCCTCCGTGGCTGCTACTGAGAAATCCCTGATGAAAAAACCTAATAACATTTTTCCCGACCTGGGAATCGAAAACAGGACCTCATGCTCACCAGACGCGCTAGACCAAGGCAGCTTGAAAAACTTAGATGTAAATGAATATGCGACTTAATGAGGCGATGTACTTCTAAACACTTTGCTTTGGTGTCTGTTACTCGTTAAAATAAAGAAGAAAGGCAAAGATGCGGTGACAACCCTATTGGATTACGATTTTCAAACTTAGGAGAATTAAGTGTGGGTGGGAAGTGAAAACTGTCAGGGTTGTAACTATCTGTATATTAGAGTTATTATTAACATAAAATAACATCACGCCTGTAATACCCGAAGGGTTAGGCAGACGAGTACCCAATTTCATACAAGCGATGCTTAGTTTGTGGCTTACCGTTTATATGACACAACTGTTTTATTTCTAATGATTAATAAACTGTTTTTTTTTTGTTTTCCCCAGTTATGTTTAAGTTCCATGTAATAGGGTGCGAGCCTATTGCCATCAACCGGGCACAAATCTAGACTCCGTGGCTGCTACTGAGAAATTATTGATAGGAAAATCCAATAACTCTTTGCCTGACTGAGTTATTATTAACGATTCAGTGAATATTCTAATTTGGTTCATAATTGAAAATAATTATTTCTGATTTAGTTTTTTTAAATTTATCTTGTGTTTGTTATTTTTCTATTTTATGTTTTTTTTAAAAAAACACTAACTGTACAATCTGTTTATAATGCTTTTATTTATTCAGAAATACATTTTATGATTACTGTTTTTTACCAAAGCACTTAAATGCTAACAATAATCATATTCCAATGTCAAATAGCTTCTTGTAATCACAATAATTCAGAAACCAATAAAAACTATAGGTACGTCAAATGGTGTCATACATAAAAATATAAATAAAATAATATAAACAAATCTGAATACGTCCAAATCAATGTAATTTTATGTGACTATTTGAAAAGTAGCAGTTATAATTGTCTCGATGTGAGAGTAGACAAACAGACCATTTTAGGCGAGACACCGCGGCCCTGGAACACAAGAAGGAACATTGATGGGTTTTAGCCAGTACAAGTTCGACACTCCCTTCCACTCCGCCCAGAGCGGGCCATTTGATGATTTCCCACCCAAAAAAAAAAAAAGAGCGAGTACCTGTTTCCATAACACTAGTTTACAGTGTTTTTGTTGCTCTTGATATGAGAGTGGTTTTGGGTTCGCCTGGTACCCAAGAATAACGAAAAATTATCAGTTTTTGGAAATTAGCTCAATTTTTTTTATTGCGGTTTGATATTTCAATGAAATAGAACAATTATTTCGGGACGAACAAAATATTTTTTTGTTTATTATTTTATAAAAAATGATGGAAATCACTTAAGTATTCTACAAAATTATTAAAATTACTGGTACAAAAATGAAAACGTGAGTTTATGTTTTACATCAATTGGGAGCATTAAGAAAAGTAAAAAAAATAATTTTTGATCATTATTTCCCATGAATATCTATGTAAAACTTATCTAATTTATCTAGCCTGTATTACCCCACTGCTGGGCAATGAATACCTCCTGCCTTAGTTCCTTATTTACAATCAACTTGTAATACCCAACAAGCCCAAGCATACCCCACACATACCCTAATAACTTAAAAACTAGAGCTGATCTAGCGCCCTAATGACTTTATTCTTAAGTAATATGATATAAATAAAGAAACCCCGCAAAAATATCGAAGGCAACACAAAAAAATTTTTTTTTTGTAAACTAGTGAATCTACCTGCGTAATATTACTTTAAGAGTGGCCATCATCTTCCTGCCCTTGTCCTGTAATACTTTGACGGCTCAACTTTTTTTTTTCTTTCATTCTCCCTTGTCAGCCGTCACGATATCGTTTATTTCTTTTTCTTTTATATCATTCGTCACATAATCTAACTAGTTCTTCTTTACCCTTCCTGTCTCTCTCTGTCCATCCAAATTCATACTTTAAGACTGACTACTGGCTTCAAACGTTGAATCTTGTGGATACCTACCAAAAGACGTGATACAGGAACTCGTTCCGAGGGGAATACACAGCTCCCTACCGGCATTACGTGCATATGAATGGAATATTTATCAATGGCGAATATCGATGGCAAAGATTTAGGGGCATGAGGTAATGGGAAAAGCTTTTTGAATTGAGAGGGAAAAGATCAGAAAAGGTAATTTTAAAAGTTGTATGTGCGTCCCCTCCCCCTGTGTTCGATACAAAAACTTCTATGGGACTTAATAATGTAATATCTACATGAATGTAAAAGCCTCTTTTTATAAAAAGAAGCCTCTCTCGCTTTGATCTTCGCGCCTTCTCCTTGTGTTAGTGATTTAAGGGGAATAAAATCCTCACGAAGTTCTTGAACACCTGAAATTAGGTCTGTCCATAATTATCCTTACTAATATTATAAATGCGAAAGTAAGTTTGTTTGTTACCTTTTCACGCCTAAACCAATGAACCGACCATTCTGAAATTTTGCATATACGTTGTCAGGTGTACAGAGACAGACATAGGTTTTTTTTACCTTTCATCCCGAAAAAACGTACTGTTCCAGAGGAAAACAATAATAACGTTCTCATGATAATAGATGGCACCGCGTGTCTTTCGAATCATGATTAAATTACAAGTAGAGTACAGCCCGAATTGACTGTCAAATTCTAAATTAACGCGAGCGAAGCCGCGGGCAAAAGCTAGTTTTATATAATTTACTCGTCACAGATGCTTACGTCTTGGATCCTTAAATAGCTTGGTCACCAAAGAACTTCGAGATAATTATAGCTTAATTAACTGTATTCATGCCACGGACACGCGATAAAAAAACTCATTACTTGTCTACAATTGGGTGATAAAATCCCCCAATCCATTTTCCCTTCTTGATGAACACACAAAAAACAAACCGACCCCTCACTTGATTAGCAAAAATAACTACATTGGTCGGGAAAACATTAGCAGTGTACACTAGGGTGGAGCGTTTTCTTTTTTTTTAGATTTTTGAAATGGCGGGTAGCGGGAAAGTTGCATCTTGGTATCAGGTTTAAAAGTTATTATGGGGACATTTAAATTAAATTAGTAGAAGTACTGCCCCAAGACCATTGAATTTAGATAAAAAGGGAAAAAAACTAGGTTAATAAAAAAATTAAATAAAAATTCCACGGAGTGTTTTTTAATAAAAATAGTACAGTTTGCTGTTTAACAAGATGTGAAGAAACTAAAATGAACAAAAAATAATAATAATTAGAATTAGTTTTTACACTATAGAAGTGAAAAAATAACAAAATTTATTCAATTTTGTACTCCTTTTTTGTATTGAACGCGGGCATTATGCGACACGACTACAACTTATTCCTAATCCAGTCTTCCCTTCTTACCGGTCCACAGACTGCTGAGTAAGATTCTGTAACTAATTTTATGCATCTTTCGGTTGTTCGAGTGTGACATGGGATCCCGTTAAAAACTGATAAAATTTTGGAATCCACTTAATGGGAATCTGCCAAGGCTTCTAAAATCACTTCGGTAGGAATCGTTTTGGTAAGAGGTGGTTCTGTGGGTTTTCCCAATATATGAGATCCGTAAAATCTTGTACACCAAAATGGAATTGTGTAACTTAATTTAAATACACGCAAAGGAGTAAACAATCCGGCGATCGATAAGGCCAGTAGAACGATCACGTATCTTTAACATTCTTTGAAGGGCAATTTCTCTAAAATATTTTGGATCATCCGCTGAAATGGCAATTAGTATTTAATCACAATGGCCAAAATACCCATTTCGCTGTATCACGGGATCTATCACCTGTTTGAGACTATCTGGCAGGTATCGTGATAGTTTAATTGTCTCAAACAAATGTTTGGCTCCATAAATGCAATGCGGCTGAGTTTTAATACAAAACCACATAGGAGCGTAGACTTTTACGAACTCCGACAATATTTTCAGATTATCAGATGGGTTTTCGGTCGAAACAGAGCCGCAGAATACTGTTTGCCGTATTAACGGCGGTTCAGTCACAACCAATAGCCACAATTTTTATCAATATAATTGAGTTTTCCACAAAAAACCAAATTGGCTATTGTTCTAGCATTCCCAGACTTAAAGGAGATGTGACCCACGTTTTTGGACTTGGTTCTTCAACTATGACTCTCCTTCTATCGTTCTCGTCTTGAACTGATGCCTTATCCTTTCTGCCATCAAACGAAATACCAATATTATCTTGAAAGTCAGCCAACTTTTCTCTATTAATGATTTTCATGTCTTCGATCGGACTCGGCGAATTTTAGACCGACCAACGATATTATTCGTGTTTTCATTTCTCACTAAACCAATATCTTGGAATGTGGCAGAGACTATGGCAGCACCAGCCCTATCAGAAACTCCGATACGATCCAATGTTCTAGCAACTGCCTCATACGACTTTCCTGGTAGCACCGAGATACTTGGTGTGGATACAATAGAAGATGTCGACGGCATGTCATTTAAAGTTTCACAGCTTCTTTCAATAATTATCTCCGTAGAAGAATTTGATCGTTCAGTAGGTGTTTCTTCGTTGATTGTCAGCACTTATGCGAGAGTAAAGTGCTTTGCGTGAAGTGATTTATCGCGCCAAATATCGAGATTTTAGAAAATATTTTAGAGGCGAGTCGCAATCAAATGTGGCTTTTGCTGTATTATATTGGTTGTTGTGTCTATTTACTACTGATTTTAAATTAAAAAAAAATACGGAAATCAATTAGTTCGCATTTTATTAACCCTATGAAAACTTCAAGATTTTTGTATTTTTTTGAAAATGTGAGGGCCTGGGGGCAGTACTTGTAATGGCTTGTTTGGAAAAATATTTTATATACGTAATGCTTAAGTATATTGGCCACTTTTAATAATTCCGCAAAAAAGGAATTCCAAAAAAATATGTTTTTCATACATTGAGCGCTCCACCCTAGTGTACACCACGTTACCATTTAGATGGGCTTACCCGAATCCGGCTTGTTCGGCATGCTCTGCCATGAATACAAAGGATCCCGAAGTTGAGGTTGTGCCCTCCACATGCCCAACCTCCCCGGACCTTATGGCTCCGCACTATTGAACCATTTACCTTAACGGACCTCTTTGAAGGAAAAACGGACCTGTCAAAAAAACATGCATTCGAAACATTATAGATTTAATTTGTATCGGGTGGAGGTAGTGGGGTGTGCGTTGCATATCATTCGGATCCGCTTATCAGGAGAAACGTTCGGTTGGTCGGTGTGGTGTGAATACAAAAGGGCTTGAGGGTTTGTCCGGTTTGTGCTTGGTTGGCAATGGACGCATGTTGCTGGAACCTCAAGGTGTTCCGCACTATTGGACCGTTTATGTTGCGGTCTTAAATGGTACTGTCGGGGAGAACGGTATTAGCTCTATTAATTTCGTGAATGACCAGATATATGAAAGTGGACGCGGCAAAAGAAGAAGTTATGTAAGGCGTTCTGAAGATTCTGCTATCCCCATTGGAATAATGAATATATGTAGGTATGTATGTATACAAATATTAAGTCAGTTCGGATAGCTTGCTAGTTCTAAAATAATACAGTCTTCGATGCGTAAAGTGCGTAGGTTGGATATTGTTTATTTTAACTACGATTTCAGGTAACCCGACTGACCTTAACTGTACCTGTCAACAAAGGCTCACACGGCCGGCTGAACCCAGCTATTCTATATTACAGCCTACGGATTACCAAATACGGTCTGAAACCTACTTTGTAGTACGTCCTCAGGTGCAAACGATTACACACCTTAAGGCTACAATACGTAGTTGATGTAGCACTGAAAATAGGTTGCAATTCAAACTGACACGAATTGAATCAGAATTTGTCTCTATAAGTATCATTATAAACTACTGATACCTTTATTTGGACCAGGCTTTACGGTACATTAGCTTTTCGACATCAAATTCATTCATTTTAAAATACATATTATGCCAAACTAAATACCAGGTAGCCTAGACAAGAATCAATCATAAGGCCAGGACTCCACCAAAGCGGAGATGAAAAAAGCGGAGATGTGTTGTAAACCAGCAATTAAAGCTTTAGTGGAAATGGATGAGCAGAAAGGGGAGGAGATGTCTCGTAATTGCTTAGGCCAGCCTCCGCGCTTGGCGGCCACGCGCACAGCAGAGACGAGAAGAGACACGAGCGGTGGTCGCAAAACATAATAATGGCGTATATAGCGACTTTGCTTCGGTGGTGGCCGGCCCTAAGGGTTATGCCCAACTTTATAAGGTGATATGTAACTAATTCGCGTCTCCTAAATATATTTAAATTAGATTAGATTAGATTTATTTAGATTTTTCCACAGGAATTGAAAACACTATCTATACTAAAGTATACGCAGAGTTGTCGTTAGAGGGGTAATTAGACATAACATGCATAACCAGGCTTAATTGCACGTAATAGAGCCTATAATAGACAATATGAATATGTGGAGCAATTGGACACAGGTCAGTAATCATAACTGATGGTGTAATTATTAGTTAGGGAAAAGTAGTAATAATTATAGAAATATCTTTTATATTAAATTTACTTACTACTCAAGTAAGTGCAGGAAAAGTAAATTATCGCGATGGTGACCAGACAGTTTTTTAGTTTTATTCTATTTTTTTTATTGCTACTATCAAGTTATTTATAATGTGTATCTGTTTGTGTAAGAATAAACAGTTTTACCTTTTTTCTTGTTTCGTTCTTCCCTTGTTGTGGCCTCTCATGCATAAGGTTGTGGGGTCGAAAGTAGGCGACAAAACGTCTTTTTCAATCCATTTGATTTACTGGTGATGGAAAACTTGAAATGATGTGATTGCTCATGCTTTCTCTGTGTGAGCCTATGCTCCGCAGTGGCAGTACTTTAACCTTTTGATCGCCATATTCACATATACGTGACAAATAAGCGCGTGCCCTGTACGCCAAACGACACAAATATGTGACAAAATGGTGAAATTGTGGATTGGCGTGGAGCGCACGCACGCGCCTTTATGCTCTGGTGGTCAAAAGGTTATATACATATATAAATCACGCCTTTTTCCCATGGGGCAAGCAGAAACCGCAAAACGCTACCTGCTACGATCCTTACATACTCCTTTTGCCTCCTCCGTTCATACACGCACGTCGGTTGCGAGTACTACGCACCTAATCTTTCTGAAGAACCTCACCGATAAGGTCAGAGTATGTTTTTCTAGGACGTCCCCTCCTGGCGTTTCCATTCACATCTGCCTTGAAAATAGCTTTTGTGAGTCGCCTCATCCTCACTACATGCACTTTACTTAGATTTAATTAGATACACCAGCAGCTCTCTTCGAATTGGAATACAGCAACGCTGTTTTGCGACAAAAATACCTAAGTATGTGGTTACTTTGTCGGTCGACCTCTTACACAAAACTTACACTCCTAGTAAACATTTAATCAAAAAGTGGTAAAGTAAGTACACCTCTTACTTACCTTGCGGGAATTACAAGCGTGATGTTTAAATTTAATACCAGGGTCCTATATGCAGCCAAGAACCTTAGTATTTCAGGCTAGTATTACCACACATTTCGAGAGCCATATTTCCGCCAGGGTACTGCTAAAGGCTGAGTTGATTAACTTCATAAAGGCGACAAATTTTCTACATAGTTGCGAAAGGACGGGCGTCCCTGTGACCTAGAAAGCTAGATTTTGGAGCTAGATTCTATCCACTGACGTCCTGCTGAGACTTTTTGTGGAGTTGTGGAGTTGTGGAATACGTACTGTCTGTTCTACTAGTGTCACAGCGTTATGCTGAGCAATGACTGTTTTGTCACGAATGTTTCCCCTCAACTTGTTATTGTCTTTATGTTTTCCCTTACTTTTATTTTCTTTCTTTATTCATAAGTCTTGCAGTTTCAAGTTTTGTGGAACATAAGCAGGTACTTATTTTGACACAAGGTTTTAAGTGACGAAAGAATGTCTGAACGACAGTTAGGGCTCGTTTCCGGAGATTCAGCGCATCGCGCCTCGCGTTGTGCAGCGCGGGGTTCGCCATATATTCAAACATATGGCGATGTATGAGACCGTTTAATACTTTGTTCACGAAAAAGTGGCGTGTGAAACGTAGTGATACTCGCGACGGTGCACGCGGCGTTCACGCCTCGCGTCTCCGTAAACAACATCGTCACATTGTCATATGTTTGTGTTTTTATGTGTGATAACGCGGGCCGCTGCACGCGCCGTTTCTCCGTAAACGGAAAAAAACGCGCAAAGTGCCGCGAGACTCCACGCCGCACGCGACGCTCTACACACCGCGTCTCCGTAAATGAGCTCTTAGTGTTTGATTTTTTGAAGTGGGACATTTATAGTCATTTCACAGATTATACACACACATTTTTAATTATAACCTTGTATTTTATTACATTTTCAGTATTATTTCACGCAATATTTCTTAGTCAGTTTATTTCTCAGCTCTGACCGTACAATGAAGTTGATCCTTCCCAAACAACATGGCTTACCCTAATAACTTTGTTCGACTCATAAGGAAAAAAAAACAAACGTAACATCGAACGGACCTCATCAGGAAACTTCCACCATAACACTATTCACAATCTGCAGGTACAAAACGCAAAAGTACGTAAACCTTTCACGGCTCGTACATTACCACAGTGTAGCAACTTACAGTGGAACATCTCCCATACATTTGACGCGACCGATCTGAAAAAAGGGTCTCCTTTTTGACATTAGTTAATACCTTAGTTCTTTTGACGCTTGGTGACATCGTCAGGATTTTGATAATTCATTAAATTGCATGTTGAAGCTATATTAAAAAAAAACAAGATGGCGGTGAAAGTTCCGTTAAAGAACACGCGTTAAAAGACCCATGTACTTACAATATACAGAACATCGCTCATACATTTGTCTGGACGAATCAATAGATGCAACTTCTTGATCGTTAGTCCCAAACTGCAATTATGACATAAGCTCCGAGCTTCACATTAAACCATATTTAGCATAATAAATGAGGATTTCACATGTCAGCGTTTAATATTAGAGGACATACCTACTTACACCCCGTTGGAGTGACGCTCCCGTCGAACCACTGTAAGTAGTTACTCTATGACTATAGTTCGTAACATGTATGTACGTCCCACATGGGGCGGCGATAAACGGCCTCCTTTCTTGCACTTTCAAAACATCCAGCCGTAAAACCGAAAAAAAAACAACAACATTCTACCCTTTTGAATGTTTTCATCCTTATGTGATGGAGTTAAGGTAGAGTATTGCTTGTTTTTTGGGTGTGATTGCAAGACTGTTATGTCAAAGCTTGATGAAGGTCACGGAAGCACACTAGCGAACTATTAAACGAAAAAAATGTTTTGTAATTTATGTATTGGATGTTAATTCAATGTTTAAGTCGACTGAACTTTGCCTGTCTAACTTTTAGGTATGATATAATAATAATAATTATTCATTTATTTCAGGTAACAAAGACCCCTAGATAAATACCTTAACCTATACACACATACATACATCACATATTGCTCTAGTTTCCACAGAAGTGTCTCATGGTTTACGCAATCGAACGCCTTAGAGAGATCTCAAAAGATTCTAATGACATCTTGTGCTTCTTCCCTGGCATTACAAATGTTATTTTCACACCACCTTCTCGTAAATCTCAAATGATATATCATTCAAACCTAAAGTACAGCATGTCATTATTTCCTTAGACCCTAGGCCGGGCAGTAATATTGTACTGAATTGTATTACTGTTTGCTAGTCAATAACGTGGTTTGAATTTGGAAACTTAACTAATAAATAGTTTGTAAAGTTTTACCAAAAAGTTTTCACTTCGAAGGTTTTAGTTGCAGTCTATTGAACAAAATAATTAAATTACGCTACTTTATAGTAAAATTTTGTGAAATAATAAGAAACAATAATTGAGATTAATTAAATGGATAAAACAAAAATCGTTGCACCCATAAAATAATTCGACGCCTCCAAGCAATAACCCGGTAATCGAAAAATTAAAATTTTACAGGAGAAAAGATTTACTGATTTTGTCAAATATCTTTTCAACGAGTGGGACTATTGAAGTCATTGATGTATTAAATGAAAGCTATTTTTTTGCGAAGTCTACCTGTGCCATTGATATGAAAATCCTTTTATTCAAAACCTAGTTATTTATGAAAATAAATAATACCTTAAATTTTATACATACAATATTACAGTAATACTACTTACGGGGTTATTGCAGTAAATTTATGAAATAAAATATTTCATAACATTACATTATGGGCTTCTACGGCGTTATTTTTTATTTTATGGCTGATAGATAACTTGTTTGTACGGAGTTATTGTGGTAATGTCAAGTAATTTAAAAAAAGGTATTAATAAATAACATTGTTATTAAGAGGAAAATTATAAAAACAGTGTTATTGTTACCACTCGATACCATTTTTAAATTAAAATGTAATATTTGAAGATAATAAACGAAAAATACAATAATAAAAACATTGTTAGTGAATATTACGGAACACGTATTTTAAAATTATTTCAACAAAAACCCCATAAACACGTTTACCAAAAAAAATGATTTACGCCAATAACCCGGTAATCGCAACTTACCAAAATAAAAAATAAATAGTTTTTTCGTACAGACCTATAACAGGTTTTTTGCCGAAATATTATTGTGTCTAAATTCCCAACAATAAACACGTGTGTCATGATTTCTTTGTAAATATCAATAGGAAAAATCTGAAAAAAATTGAGAAGGTGTATTCCAGTCCATAGATGCCGAATTTGACATAACAGCATAAACCCCGTAATAGTACATTACCGAGTTCTTGTTTGGGGGCATCGAATTATTATCTGCTAATTGGTTCAGTCCAAAATGACAATATTATAATTGACTCGCCCTTCGCCCTCGACTTAAGATTTTTTTTCATCTGTAGCAGTAAGTCCAGGAATACTAATAGTAGGGTTGCTATATCTAGTTGTTAAATTTTCCCATATTATTTTTTTTTCTTCCGTCTGACACGTTTTGCAATTGCTTTACTTATTATATTTATCAAAAAAAGAACTGAAAAAAACAGAGCTATAAAACTATTTTTATTCACATATTGGTGAAATACTAAAACAACACAATTTTGATGAAAGAATTTCAACAGGATAGCAAATATTTCGCCATTTTTACTTCAGAACTTTTTCGTAAGTTTTGTTTTGTTGGCTGGGAACTATTTCTTTCCCCTTTGGCCACATTAACAGTCACGCGGTTTTGTTTGATTCTAACACCCCACTCCCCTCTCAAGTCACATGTTTTTCGCTTTGGCAACACACGTTGAATGTGGTAACACTGGTAACAAAAGAATAATTTTATTTCGATCCAAGTTTGGGGAAACAATGCTTGGGATTTTTTTTTTCAAAAATGTTGCAATCTTGTGTGGGTAAACTTGGGGTAAACGAATATCCTTATTAATAATTATAAATTATGCTGTTTTTTAGTACAAGTAAATTATTGTGCCTTTTAAGGCCAAAAATCTCCTTTTGGGTTCAAGTAAGTAAACACTAAAAACGAAATGGTAAAATTTTGCAGGAGTGATACCGGCCTAACTTCCGCCATTTAATTAATCGATAGCTGGTACCAATACAAACCAGTTTTGTATGAGACAAAATGTTCTAAAGTGTCAGGTTTCCGAGATATGAGTTGTCAAAGTTTTGCTGAAGATGCCATCAATGAATGGACTTTAAGTTTGATAGCTCATATTTCGAAAACGTGACACTTTAGAACATTTTGTGTCACTCAAAACTGGTTTGTATTGATACCAGCTATCGACTAATATAGGTTTTATGCATGGCCGCAACTAAAAAAAAAAAAAATGGCGGAAGTTAGGAAGTTAGGCGGAAACAAGCCCTTTACCTCAACTATCGATCTTAAACGTGTAGTTTAAGGTTCTACTCCAAAATAATCTATCACGTTATTTTTAGCTATACTGAAGCGGGTCGCTAGCGGGACCAGCTATCAACGGGTACCCGGTACAAGAACCCCGACAAGAGAGTCATTTGTCTTTCTTTACCCTAATTATGTGATGAAAATTTATAGTACCGAACTTGTATAGGTGGCGACTGTTGAAAATTTATGATTAAGTTCCTTAAAACCCACGAATGAATTCAAATTTACCTGAATTCGGGTTTTAGAACTCAATTATAACTTTGATATTCAGTAGAGAAATCAATGTAGACGAAATGGAATTAAATAGAAAAATCATTCGACTCCCAAAAGGACTTGATGATTAAACTTTATTCGCAGAAGGTGAAAAAGTGAAATCAAAGTATTATGAAAACAGTTTGCGTTTGATGTTTTAATTAAGAAACCCCTAACGTGAAAATGTTTATATTTTAACACATAGAACTTTTTTGCCCAAACCTGGTTCTGTGAACAAGGCTTTGAAGTTTCAACAATAGACCAGGGTGAGAATTCTCGTGTTAAAAATGTTTTTTTTTTTTTAAATTTCGTTGCGAATTCAACGGAATATGAAATGTGTTTGTCATGTTCGCTTTGAGGTTTTTGAAAGCTAGTCGTTGAATTAGAGCAGTAGATGTTTTACTAATTAACAATCTTGATGAAATCTAAAACACAATTGTTTAAGACATTAATCATCAAGCTCAAAATAATAGTTTACAAAATATTTTTAGACAAAGTAAAGTCTACTTTTAGAGTTATTAAAGTAAATCAATTTGAACCTACTAAAAGCTATTAATAAATTATCTATAAGCGGGTTTCTGGGCAAACTGTCAAGCTAAGCGACATGTTTGCCCAGATAAGGACGAATTTGGTTAATAAAAAGCAAACAAAAGCGTTGGTGGCAGTGTTCTGTATCTGTTTGCTGATGCCCTCCTCGTCGGTAACAATTAGCTCTTTTGTGTACTTGCCCACACTTGCCACTGTTGCCCAACAACGAGGGTGCTACATAGATGCGTAACTTCTAGATTAGGCAGAAACTTTTGTAAGACAGCTTCAAGATTTTTTTTTGCTTGAAGAAAAGTAAGAAAAATGTACCATCTCAACTTATATGATGTAACCAAGGTTTAAAAAATATTCTGATTTAAAAGAGTGTCCATAGAGTTTCTTCTCCGTATAGACCTAGGCTAGGGAACGGGCAACTACACCACTTTCACATGCCTTGTGACTGGAACTGTAGCTACATTTCATTGTTGTCTTTGTTTCGACAATTCAAAAGTGCCTGTAACTGGCCTACTTGAAATGAATGCTTTAATTCTGATTTTTGATTTTGAAAAAATTGTAGCAGTCAAGACATAACTGATATATTTTTCATTCGGTTAAGTTATTAATCATGTTCATCAATTCATGTCCTTTAACATTTGTGATTCTGTAAAGGGTGGGATTTAGTCTGGATCAACTCGGCCCAATGAGAGAGAGTTTGTTAATTACTATGATTAATTGCATACAAGGGGTCGATGTACAAGAGATAGACAGGTTTTTTATTGAAAATCTTCCTCAATTAAAACTCAGACAACAGAGCACATTTTCCGTCCATCACACGTTGTCTATTTCATCAATATAGTATAAAACTGCAGTAGTACATACGGACCTACGATTTGCGGTCAACAGAGCGCAGACCTTCCTATCCAGGGCATCAAGTTCCGTCTGAGTCCATTTGTGTATACCGAAAGAATACATCAAAACCAACCAACCAATAACTCTGTTTAAAACTTATTGTCAAAGGTTCTACACGAGCAGTTTTTGAATCAGTTTTACGCAAAGGGCTCTAGATGTTCTGCGTGTGCAATATAATAATGGCTTCAGGGTGCTGTTGAGGTTGCCCAGGTTCTGCAGCGCGTCAAGCATGTTTGCTGCAGCAGGAACTGACGACTTTTATGCCGTTATGAGGAAAAAGAATGCATCCTTAATAAGCAGAATGAGGGCTAGCCGGTGTTTTGAAAACCCTAGCTGAACAACACGATGCACCAATATTGAAACGCTATCCTGTTGCTCGTGCGGCAGGAATGAAAAATAATTATGTGTAATTAATTAATTATAATACTTAGTTGATAAGTTTGTTTTATAAACCGTTGCAGGCGCGCATATACTTAGTACAATAAGAATTAAAGAAAAGAACTTCTGACTGATTCAAACAGTTTGTGGCAGGCTAAAAGCTTCGTCGCCAACATGTGCCATATCTACCTAACAACATAACTGTCGTAATCTGTGCCTAAACGGAGACAGTACCTACCTACGTACCTAGAATAATTCTAGATATTAATCTAGACGATCACTTAGCACTCAATGCGAACACATTACGTCTGTAATGAACGGACAATAGAATAGTCTGTATCTGGCTTTACTCGGCACATTACACGTAGGTGTAGTCATTAATTAGACGTGTTTGAATGTGTGGGAAATGAGGATTTTGGACGTTCGCTTTATCATCTTTAGGGTTATTTTAGAGCAGTACCAACGTACTCTATTGCCTTCTTCAGCAAAACTTATAAGTTTACTGTTAACCATTTACTGTTTTTTTTTTGTTTATATAATTTTGTTTTCTTAGCGAATTCATGTCTTTGCGATTTTTTTTTTTTTTGATTTCCTTACCCGAAAGGTAATCAACGGAACCCTATTAATAATCTTCCGCTGTCCGTCCGTCCATCTGTCTGTCAGGGGACTGTATCTCATGATCCGTAATAGGTGGGCAGTTGGAATTTTCACGGAATGTGTATTTCTGTTGCCGCTTTAACAACAAATCAATGTTTGTGAAAGTGCAGAGTTTCCTTAAAAGCCTTGCTTAAAAGGTGACATTATAAAATATAATGCACTAATGTTAGGTTTTTTTTTATACTTTTAATTTAAAAACCCAGAATAGATCAAAATAGCTAATAGGATGGACTAAATTGTCAAGTTAATTATTGATGACCCAAATCACTTCTTTGTTCCTTTCTAAAATACATAGTTCCCTATGATAAATTAAAATGTTATCCCTTTATGTTTTCTTATTTCAAGCAACTTCATAAAGAACTTTTTTTATCTGCTAATATACTGTTACCTCTGCTGAATAAAGCCTATAATGAAAACGTATTTAAGATTTACGCGACCATGTTCATTATACGCCTCTTTTGAGTTTGTTTAAATATACAACCTTTTGAGACTAAAGTAATCTCGAGGTAATAAAGTCAATAAACCAAGGTTTATGATTAAAGTTTCAGTAAGTTCAATATCAGCCAGAAGTTCGTGAAGTTACGGCACTTCCAGTTGATCAACATCTTCGTAATAAGATAACATACTGTATAATACGCAATTAATATTTTTGTTTATTTAGGTCACCATCATTTAAGCTACGCAACACGAGGCAGGCACGGGACGCGGCTGTAATTGCTAGTTTAAATTGCAATTAACTTAATTATCAAACTAAATGATGTTTAATTATTCTTATAACAAAAGTCAAAGGAGATAGATTAATTAATTTAGTTTAGCACCTCTTTGTCTGCTCGTGACGTTTGCAAGAATATAGATGAAGCATGTAATGTTTTTAAGAATTCCAGTTATTAATTATAATTTACCCAATTAATGTGGGTCTTTAAAATAAATATTAATTTAGTTTATGTTTAAATGGACTGTTCATACAAAAGCCTATTTATCAAGCACAAAATGGCGTCCCTAAATTTTACATATTGGTTTAATTGCAAGAGTAAACGTACAGGTAAACTAAGTTTTAATTAAATTAACTAAACAAGTTTTAAATGAATATTTAACAGAGCTAAGAACAACTGTTGTAATTAAAGTTAACATAAAGAACAAATGTGTGCAAAGTTCATAATCCCATAAGTGTGTAACAAGCTGTCGTTTGTGTCCTTGTCGGTGTATGATTCCGCTAAACAAAGTTTGAAGTAGTTTGTAGCTATAAGCTATTCTTACTCATCAAGCAGGATGTGTTGTTTTTTACTCCTCTACTGTTCTTTCGAAGACTATTGGTTCGTTTCTATGGGCTCGTTGAGCTCATTGTCTTGTCTAGGCGCTTTTCTGGCAGTCGCCACTTAAATGAGCTGCAGTGGGTAGAAATGTGTGGCGGGCTTGTACCAAAAAAAGGCCACAGTGTTTTATAACTTCAAAACTATCAAACTACTTAGCCTTTTCCCAACTATGTTGGGGTTGGATTCCAGTCTAACTGGATGCAGCTGAATACCAGTATATTACATGGAACGACAGGCCGACAGCCTATCTAACCTCCGCAAACCAGTTAGTACTGGGTAATACGATACACCTTGGTTAGATTGATTGTCAGACTTTCGGGTCACACAAAACTACTAACTAAATACTCATGCATTTAGCCACTTAATCTTTTTTTGTTTTGTCTACGATTCAATTAAGAATAAATTAAATAAGCTTTGACTAAAACAGTCTCATCGACATCTTTACTAGTAGCTGCGCACAGTACCTTACCAGTGCAGGTGATTTTGCCCCAAGAGCCGATCAAGTTATGACGCATCATTTGTGATGTGCCTTCCTTTGGATCATCGGATTACGCCCATGATCTGGCATATTCATTTATACCGTTTCATAGTCAGTTGATGGATTCTTATCTGAGCTATAGTAATTGCAAAATATCTGATAAAGATCGAGAAAAACAAAGCCATTGTAACTTGAAGGTTTACTCGTAAAGGTCCACTAGCCTAAAGATGAAACCAAAAAGCTCAACCCACACTGCCGGCCACTATGTCACCAAAAAGCTTAAACTCACCCACACTCTTGGCCACTAGACCAATATACTAAGCTATTATAATGCAAATTTAATAACTAGAACCGCTAGGTACCTACAAAGTGACTACAAACTATGTACCGTGACTGTTTCGTCAGTCAAACGCGAGTTTATGTGCTCATGTCATAGCAGAATTAATTAAATTTATGTGTACACTAAAGATTACATGGCCGGCCTGTTTGCGTGGAGGTTAATCTCACAAAATAGGTAGTTACAGAAGGTATAGGCTGGAACTGATAGAAATCAACGCGAAGAAATTATTTGGTCTACTTCCAAGAGCCAACTGTCGACTGTCTTGGTTTGGGCATGTGATGAGGAGGGACAAATCGCATGTGACTAAAAGAGTGATTAATACATATTAATGTTGATGGATGGAGAGGGAGAAGAAGACCAAGGAACGATGGATGGATTGTGTGAGGAATGATATTATGAAAGAAAAAGGAGTAAGTGACAGAGTGACAGTTGACAGAGGAGAATGGAAGAAAAAAACATGTTGCGCTGACCCCAAGTAAAGTAGGATAGGGGCAGGAAGACGATGCAAAGAAGAGCTAATTGGATACTGTCGTTAGAAGAGTAATATTTCAAACTTGGCATTTATGTCATTTTTCTGACTGAGAAATAGGATCAATTTTTTTAATGATATTTCTTCTGACAGCCTTTCTGTAGTTTTGGTTCTATAATATGAGCGCCAACGCCCTCACACTTAGCACGCACTTGCGAATAAAATTTGTTTGGTATGTTTGTCCCAACGTTGAACTCAAAACCACTTGTCCGATGTGTACATCGTGAGCATATATTGGTGTTATTTTCTTCCTTACCCCAGATTCACGATCTTGGGCATTGCAATTTGCGTCGCCACTTGTTTCCTTGGTGTACCGTCGCTACGCAAGTTTTGTGACGTGCTTTTTGAAATTTTTTCATGTCTTTTCTCCACAGCTGCAACATGTGTGTCGTCTGAGCTTGCAACTCGTGGTTAAGCGCTGAGATGTTTGAAATCGCTGGACGGTGTTACTGTTTTCGTTCATTGCATTAAGCCGATCTTCTGTCCTTATCTATTCTGTGGTATAGGTTAATCTATTATTAAAATGCAGCTGCATCCATGATCGTTTTAACCGCTATTGTTAAGTTAAAATGTTTCGCTGTATATTTGGCAACCATTTTTATTTGCGCTAGTAACATGGATCGGGTCATGTAATGCTTCTCTCTTGGCTGACGTTTTTTGGCGATGGAATTTTGTTGAAATATTGTACAAACTTGCTACAGTTTTGTTAATTTTATTTAAATAAAATAATAATGTTCCACTGAATCGAGATAAAGTATTTAAAAAAAAAAAAATTAAGTTTAGACCTTATTGTAAGAATATAGGAATTTTAACAATTCCATTATGTCAAAGAGTTCAAAGCCTGTTTCTATTGAAATGTCTAAATCAAATAGAGAATGACTGTCTGGACCATTCCACTACAGGAGAGAAAAACTGCTCAAAGAATATCGAATAAATAGCTGAAAAAGATAACAATTCTTTACTAAATTAGACAGGTATTTCAAAACCCACTGATAAACATCAGACAATCGCAAGCACCGAAATTCAAATCGATACCGTTCTAAATCGAATAGAATGCTGAAACAAAATATAAAAGAGGTTTACACACATTTTCAACCTGTATCGAACAATACGAAGCTCTTTGATACAACATCGAGAGTCCTAGGACACCCACTTAGACCGTCTACGAACACCACTTGAAGATATTTAGCTTTAAACAGGTAATACGCCTACATGAATCAGTCTGATCCCTTTTGTTCTTGATATAGGCATTTAGGTATAGGTATCCGATAAATTAAAAGGTTCGTTACTGTTATAAATATAAATCAAATTGAAGTGTCTGTTTGTAATGTCAAAATAACAGTTTTTTATTGAATGCATATACAGGCTGTAACGGACAGCCCTCCACAAACTGACGCGGTGCATTCAGCTCCTTATTTTGAATCATATTCCACCGGAAATTTTCTCCGGAGAATTTTAATTTTTTTCACTTTTAATTTATTTCAATGTAAAATTACATTCCTTGTACGCAGCACTCCATTTATTTAAATAATATTGCTAAAATAAAAATAAAACCAACAATTAATGTTGAAATACTCTATCGAACATGAAATCAGCTGTTCACTTCCTGCCCAGTTACAGAGTTCATCCAACTCGTCGTCGCGCTTGCCGTTCGCTACGTGCGTTTTGCCACGATAACGATACATTGCATATGAGGAAATAAAACAAATCAAATTTATTGGATTCTCTTAACATTCCTGAAATCATTTCTTGTACCGGTCATCTTAGTATGATATACTGAATTCACCCCTTCAGTCTGTGGAGGGCTGTCCCTTACAACATGTATACGGTACTTACAACAAAAAACATATTTTTTATTTTTTTTACTGTGTTTCTGTTTGTTCCGGCTACACTCAGAAACGGCTGGAACGATTTTGACGGGACTTTTATAGCAGGTAGCTGATATTATAAGGAGTAACGTGTGCTACTTTTATTTTAGAAAAATGATTAGGGTTGCGTGGAAAAAAAATAAAACCCATGAAATTGTTAAGAAAATCCGATTCAAATAAGGAAGTAATGTTATTTTTTTATAATAATTTCACGCGGACGAAGGTCGTGGGCACAGCTAGTATTAAATAAGCTTACTATTGTGTAAAAAAATATGATTAGATAAGTTTATACTGAATGCAGCATGTTGGGTGCTTATAGTATTATGTTCGTGAATTTTTTTTTAGTTTTCTGTTTCTATCAGTTATTTTCATGCATTTTTTTTTTGTTTATCTTTTAAAGTGCGTTTTATTTGTTAAGAATAAATAAGTAAATAATTATTGGCCTGAAGATTTTTGAAGGGTAATCAGCTCACAAGCTCATTTACCTTGAGCATTATTTTGAACACCGTCTCAAGTGTTCCCAAGAATTTCAAACAATTCCTATGTTGCATAGGAACCATTACATAGGAATGCTCGGGAAAATTCTGTAGTTTGTAGTCACCTTTAGGCAGTCAGTGACATTTTTCAAACACAACCTTCTTTATTGCCCAAAAATATTTATTTCTTATTCCTCATTTCTCTTATTTTATACATTTTTAAATATTTTAAAAAACAAAAGTAAACAAAACATTTAAAAATATATAAAAAAACGATGGCCCATCGGCATCAGGAACAAGGTCCAGGCTGCTGGTGGTCAGGGATCCAGAGAGAGGAACCGCCTCACTATGCGTGCCGCGTTCAGGAGTACTGCTTTCTGAATCAAGCCCTTGATCCAGCCGCGCAATGAGAGCCTCCTAAGGTGTTGGTCGAGGCTCTTTGCTATTAGTCCATTAACCATAACGACTATCGGTACAATGATTGCAGAGTCCGCGACCCACATGCTGACAATCTCGTGTTTAGCACACGAGATTGTCAGCATGTGGGTCAAGATACTTGATTTTTTTATCATTCTCAACTTTCACGAGATTCTCGTCATGAGGGACAGTGATGTCAATAATAATAATTATTATTTTATTCTTAATTTAATAATAGTTTCTCTCTGAGGAGCTCTGAGGCTTAATAATAAAAGCCACTCGGGTCGTTCTTTAGGTTAAGCCGTGCTTGCCTAGGTTGGTCTATGGATGGGTGACCACCCATTACATACCGAGTTCCCTCCGTGCCGTGAAAGCACGTTAAGCTGTTGGTCCCGGGTGTCATTT
Source organism: Noctua pronuba (assembly GCA_905220335.1). Classification (NCBI taxonomy): domain Eukaryota; kingdom Metazoa; phylum Arthropoda; class Insecta; order Lepidoptera; family Noctuidae; genus Noctua; species Noctua pronuba. The sequence goes on from LR999911.1 coordinate 7,783,902, forward strand.
GTAGATATTTGACAGTCGTTAGGTAGTCAGTGGCCCAAAAAGTCTGACAACCAGTTTTACCAAGGGGTTTCATGTTACCCAGTACTAACTGGGTTGTGGAGGTCAGATAGGCAGTCATTCCATGTAAAATACGGGTATTCAGCTGCTTCCGGTAAGACTGGAAGCCGACCCCGATATAGTTGGGAAAAGGCTAGGCAGATGATGTACAAAACGCTACACAATAAAAAAATCATCCGTACACTGTCATCTCGATGAACGATTGCCCCACATGTTGCCCCAATATGACAGTTGGGGCAATAACTGTCACCACCCCCATAAACCGTCGCCAACAAACTGCAACTAACTTTGACACTAAACAATATTTTGGGTGAACTGGACAGCAACAAAGTTGTCTCTTCATACATACGATCGCACTGTTCAACTGACTTTTGGAGCTCATAAAGCTATCCAGGATTGTGTTACTCTATTTGAGTGTATATTATTGTTCCCAATTGAGTAGTTTGTAGAACTTCTTGACCGTGTGTAGTGTTCACGTTCATTAACTTTAAGTCATTCGTGGTACGAGTTCCAACCCACCATCTATAGATCTGTTTAAAAGAGGACTTTTGGCCGAAAGGTGTCGTAAATTGACGTTTCCGAGGACGGTTACGCGACACCATGCAGCGAAACACGATGCCGTCAACGCTACGTGTATAGTTTCATAAGGTTTATAATATGTATTAGTTTATTATTGTTGTAAAATATTAGTTTGTTATTTTGTGTATTTTATCTATGGGCGTTCGTTGCCTTATAATAAAATGTTATCTTATCTATTATTTAGTTTCGGAAAAATCACTTTACGACCTATGAAGAAAGTTCAGTTTCAGATATTTCTCAAACGTTTATAACTTTTTCAACTATAGTAATCGTCGTGAAATCAACTTAATGTATACTAACATAAAGTTGATATTCGTTGAAACCAAGATAACAGCTATTGGAAATAAGGATTTAAAAGGACTTAACCCATTGTACTCTGCATCGAGTACAGTGCTCTAACGACCCCTGCTTGCCTCCAAGTTTTAATAGCATCGCCGTACTTTTAGGTCCTTGTTAAAGGCTAGAATGAGGTCAGAAACGCACCGATGCATGAGTGTAAGTTCTGGATCTATGGACCGAAGTTAAACCCTTGTTCAGGACCAATTAAAGTACTTCAGAAACTGCTTCCATGTCATTCAAAACCCGGTTGGGGGTAACGGTGATAATACATAGAGAGATGGAATATGCTTTATTGTATAGACTAGCTACTACAATCTGTAATTTTTTTTTAATAGATTTTCAACTTTATCGCTAAAGCATTAGGTTCAAGGTTGATTGGGAAAATTTGATAGTTTCGGGTAGCTTGATGTGTGGTGTTTGTACATCATAGAGAATGGACAAGAATTTACATTTTTGTAAGCTGGACTGCCTCGTTGGTCAAGTGGTCGTGCGACTGCTGAGCATGAGGTCTTGGGTATGATTCACGGGTCGGGCAAAGTGTTATTGAGTTTTGTCATCAGGATTTTTTCAGTAGCAGCCACGGAGTCTGGGTTTGTTCCAGGTTGAAGGCTAGGCCCTATTACATGGGATTTAAATGATAACTGGCAAAATGGGGGTGTACTATGTATTAGTTACACCGCTATCTAACCCTTCGGGGATTACAGGCGTGATGTTACGCTATAAAAAAATTGACATACCAAATATGTAAAGACGAAATATACAATGTTTCTGTGGCCAGTGTAAATAAACAAAAGTAGACAAACCATCCTCAATCCTAAAAAGCATCAGCTTAATAATGTTGTTTCAATATTTAATTACTGGCACGTCAATTTACAACATTCAATCGTATACAATATTCGGAATAAACCTACCATTTTTACTGCAAATGTTGACCTACGTTGTACGAACAATGTTTAATGTATTTGTACGTCATGTCGTTCTGTATACTTTACGTTAACATTCTTTCAAACCGAAACACAATTTGTAATGCAAATGACCCCCGACTTAAATTCAAAAACAACGCAACGCCCGCTCGTGACGTATCAATTACAAATGCAATTCCGTTCCCAGTATCCAAGAAAAAAACTGCAAAACTGGAAACAGTTAAACTCCATAATTAGCCGTCTGAGCCGAATAAAAACATAAAACTTAACAAGCGAATCATTTAAACAAGAAGCTTGTTGGGCTGTTGGCTTGAAACCAAAAGCGTGGCAGCATCGAGTGGGCCGATGTAACCGCTACATCTGATCCCGGTTTAATTAGAGACATTGCGTCGTGACTTGTGCCAAATTCACGGAACACGTTACGTGTTATTTGTAACTGGCGTGCAAGTGGATGCTTTCGGTGTCTATTGAATGGTTGTCGTGCAAAACACTCTTTTTTTGTCTCGGTAATGGGACATGGAGGCCGATACGGACGATTGTAGTCATTCACACAATTGATTGTTTTTTGTTTTTGTTCGTATAGTAGTTTGTCAAAGTTTTTATTTAATTTTAAAAACTTTGACAAACTATACGTATTTAAAGTAAGTAAGTACAAGTTTACGTTTGCAGTTCCTTAAGAGTTCCCAAACACAATAAAATAAAATAACTAAATATCATAATGAAGTGTTGCTGTAAACTGTTATCATTTTCTGAGGACCTCAACAACACGATACTGCTACTAAAAAAGCATTATATTGTGATCACCATCGAGAGTATAAAGTACTTTCTAAAGCACGACGAACTCGTGACATATCCCACATCCACGGACAACGACTAAGGGAATAGTAGCTCGCGTTACCGCAAAGTTGTTTTTGAAAAAGAGTCCCTGAAACCAGCACTTAAATCCTAAATAGCTCCAAAATTAGATTTAACTGCCTCAGTACTGCAACTAAATGGTCTTTCACCGCATAATTGAAGGCGCTTCACAAAACGCGATACTTTTGTTGTTCAGTGTACAGCATTACTTTCGTGCCCACAAGTAATGGTACGAGTCAGCTATGTAAACAAATCTATCTGTCAACTTGTTTACAGTTCGTCCGTGCTAGTTCTACATAAAATCTTCCCGATCTATATGTTGTTTGTTTACACCGTAGAAACTTTAATGCAAGCCGCTCATACGTGTAGTCGCGTTGAGATTGCATTCTGTATGTTTATGCCGAGTTCTTTGCGAGTAAACACGAAAAATAACGTTCTATTTATTGAACTTGTAGTGGTGGAAACTGAAAACTTTGTGAGTCCTATCATGTTTTCGTCGATAATTTGTGACTTGTTTTCGTCGAGATAATTTGAAGTTTAACCGATCGAAAAACGGGAGAGGTTCTGTTTTGTACCTTATAAACGATTATTTAAGAATTCCGATAGAGAACGGGCAACAGCACTTCCTTTTATGCTATTGCGAATTAACTGCTATCACCAACTTACGATGCGTGATGATTAAAAAAATCTATGAAAGTGGGTGAGGAATGATGTACTGAAAACGTGATATTCATTTGTGCGTCGATGTCCCTTCCATCCTGTACACAAGGTGCAAACGGAGGGTCCGTTTGCACCTTGTGTACAGGATGGAAGGAATGCATCCATAAGAACAATGTTTTGAATGCGTTAAATTGAGTTTTACCGTATAAGGTTATTTTTCACCCCAAAAAAAAAAGTCGTTTCCCAGCAATAATTTTTGTGTAAGGTTACTTAGTTTGATGTACAGAATTGCTTGGTTGACGGCTTCGTGAAGGTTCTGTTTACACTCTGTAGTTATGAAAGAAAGCACGTTAAGCCGTTGGTCCCGGCTGTCATTTGTACATCTTTGACATTCGTCACAGGTAGTCAGTGGCCCAAAACGTCTGACAACCAGTCTTAGCAAGGGGTATAGTATTACCTAGTACTAACTGAGTCGTGGAGGTCAGATAGGCGGTCGCTCCATGTAAAGTACTGGTATTCAGATGCATCCGGTTAGACTGGAAGCCGACCCTAACATAGTTGGGAAGAGACTATGTAGATGATGATTCTTTTATAGTTATGCTAACTGTGTGCCCAACAGAATGCCCCTTCGGTACCTCTTTGCCCCTAAGGAGATGAGTTACCAAAAAGTGATGATACAATTTATTTTCACTTATGAACAGATGTACAGACACACACATCAAGCTACCCGGAATTATCAAATTTTCCAAATAACCAATAGCTTTTCAACTTTAGAGATAAAACATTAGGTTCATAATGCTTTAGCGATAAAGTTGAAAATCTATTAAATAAAGAAGAAGGGGCACGGTCCATACAAAATTAACCCACGTCCTACAGCAAAGAGTGAGATGGAGTTTGGAAGTATGCCATCTTTTTGTACCCATTTTTATCTTTTTTTTTTGAGATCCTTCTCTTTGCTGTAGGACGTGGATGAATTTTGATCCTGCTTCTTTAACAGATTGTAGTAGTAGCTTGATATGCTGGCGTATGTACTTACTTCCCCGTTTCTAACCGACTTGGAGGTCGGATATTTTTTTCATAGATGTTTTTTATTTAACCCTTTTTAGTTGAGATATCCCATGCAAATTATTGTCATACTATGATTTTTATATTGTAACTAGAAGTTATTATGCCGCGCATCTTTTTTTGTCTGTCAGAGACTGAATGAATATAAGATTAATAATTATTATGTTCTGTTGATGTAGCCAGTCGCTCCATGTAAAATACTGGTATTTAGCTGCATCCGGTTAGATTGGAAGCCGACCCTAAAATAGCTGGGAAAAGGCTAGGCAGATGATGATGATGAGGTATTTTGTAGAAGACACTATTTCTCATTCAGTAAAAAACAAAACAAACAGTAAATAATGAAAACTTTCCACTACAAAATAAGAAGTCATATATCACAAGCCTAATCCCTTGATTAATCCCAAGTTAAACACACAAGTCAACATCTCACTTGAGCCGGCCGAACTTAGCGGAACCCAAAGTTGATGACTTAATATTGATGTGTGCTCCTGACATTTCCTTACCAAGTGACCCCTTTGAACTGTTCTGAGGGCCTGACTCCTGCAGAGTTCCCTTTCACTTGGAACTTAGCAACAAAGGTGGTTCATGGCAAAGAGTAATAAAATCGTGCAGAAGAGAAACTCGTGTGGTTTCCGTTATAAATAACTAGCTTTTGTCCGCGGTTTCGCTCGCGTTCATTTAGAATTTGACAATCAATTCGGGTTGTACTCTGCTTGTAATAATATAATTCAATCATGATTCGAAAGACACGTGGCGCCATCTACTATCATAAGAACGTTATTGTTATTTTCCTCAGGAACAGTACTTTTTTCGGGATAAAAGGTACCCTATGGCCGTTTCTGTACACCTGACAACGTATAATTATGGAAAATTTCAGGATGATCGGTTCTATGTTTTAGGCGTGAAAAGGTAACAAACAAACAAACTAACTTTCGCATTTAAAATATTAGTATGGATTATGCGGTGGTAATGGGGAATCTACTAAATACATCAAGCACAGGACTAATCGTTGTGAAAGTGGTTGAAGGAGGCCCAGATCTTGCAGTGAACGTTTTTTCGCTGTATGATGTCTATGCTTCCCTACCCATCGATCTGTAACGTACGACCCGCACAAAAATTTCAAAAATGGAATGCATTAGACTTAGGGTTGAGTCGAGCGCATCATCGATGCTGCCGCGTGCGATAGCACTCGGGCTTTGTGTCTCGCTCTAGCAAATGACGGTTCAAGCGGACGGAAAAGAAAAGGAACATGGAGAAATGTGATTCTGTTCTGCTGGATCAGGCGCAACACTTTATGTGGGAAGTGTGCTCCACTACTAACATAATTATAACATGAGCATCGATTCCTGCTAGGAACGTTACTTAGTTACAACCATGATTGCATTGGCCAGTCCAATCGATATGGCCGAAACTATAAGATATTACATAGGTAGGTATTGTAGGCATACGGGATATTTATCTATCATTTTACGATTAGTTATGTTTACTACTAGCTTTTGCCCGCGGTTTCGCTCGCGTTAATTTAGAATTTGACAATCAATTCGGGTTGTACTCTGCTTGTAATAATATAATTCAATCATGATTCGAAAGACACGTGGCTCCATTTATTATCATAAGAAGGTTATGGTTTATTTTCCTCAGGGACAGTACCTTTTATCGGGATGAAAGGTACCATATGTCCGTTTCTGTACACCTGACAACGTATATGCAAAATTACAGGATGATCGGTTCAACTTACTTTCGCATTTATAATATTAGTTAGGCATTTACAATCCGTTCGCAGTAAGCTTCGCTTCTGTATATTTTTAGTCTTTGTTCGTGGGTACATAACTTAATACGTGTCATTAATAATTTCTCTTGTAAGGAATCAGTCGTGCATCTAAGTTGGGAAATAAAGTTTTTGGCTGGTCATGTAGCTGGCCCCAAGGGTTTTGTGAGCCTTCGATCTTGGGTTTGTGAGAGTTTTCTGACCCTGTTGTGTTGTTTACAGCGTTGTTAATCTATTTTAGTTTAGTGATTGGAGACACTTCTAAATAATCTGCCTAGGCTTTTCTCAACTTTATTGGCGTCGGCTTTCAGTCTTTCCGGATGCAGCTGAATACCAGTATTGCCTATCTGACCTCCACAACCCATTTAGTGCTGGGTAACACGGTACCTATCGGTAAGACTTGCTGTCAGACTTTTGGGCCACTATCTGTAACGACTGTCAAAAATCTAGAAATGGCTCCCGGGACCAACGAATTAACGTGATTTTCGAGGCACTGAGGAAACTCGGTATGTAATGATGGTCACCAATCCAAAGACCGACCTTGGCAAGCGCGGCTTAACCTTGAAGATCCATTCGTGCGGCTATTATTATTCAGCCACGAGCTCATGTCGTTCTATAGTTCTATGTCAGATCTCGCTGAAAAGAAATATGAAGTACAAAAATGAGTCGATTTAATCTTGAAATGAAATTTTAAATTCCGCGCCAAAATGGAAAACCGTTGTGGCAATCTAACAACAAAAAAAAACCAAAAATTGAATTTGGAACCATAAACAAATCATCCATTCCCGATACTTTTTAGACTGAATGGACGTTTAGCTGGCTAAGGTGTGAACCAGCAAGAGACAGATACTTACTTTCGCATTTAGAATATTAGTATGGATAGTTACATTAATTTTATCCTCCCAATACATTTTTGTTGAGTGAATGAAATATTTCCTCTGCTAACTGATAGAGTATATTTTATAGCGATTCATCAATAAAATATTTTCAAACAGCGCCCAGAGCTGTCAAATGTTATGATATTTTTATTGCCAGCCTATAAAACGGGCTCAAAATAACTTGGTGGGGCCCCCAGCTTAATACAGCGTTATACAAACGTCAATACCATGCCTTCTACAGATATGTACATTCATTCCTATCGTAGAAAAATTGTTTATTTGTAAAGTATAACTATGTCTATCAATGAAATTATACGAGGAGGAGCTCGTGGCTGAACAACAACAACCGCTCGGGTCGATCTTTAGGTTAAGCCGTGCTTGCCTAGGTTGGTCCGTGAATGGGTGACCACCCGTTACATACCAAGTTTCCTCCGTGCCTCGGAAAGCACGTTAAGCCGTTGGACCCTGCTGCCATTTGTAGATCTTCGATAGTTACTGGCAGTCAGTCGCCCAAAAGTTTAACAACCAGTCTTACCAAGGGGTATCGCACTACCCAGTACTAACTGGGTTGTGGAGTTCAGATATATAGTCGCTTCATGTAAAATTTTGGTATTCAGCTGCATCCGAAGCTAGAAGCCAACCCCAACATAGTTGGGAAAAGGCTAAGCAGATGATGATGATTAATGAATTGATACGATAATATGCCTGAAAATCTAAACTCCCGATTTCTAGACACAAATCTTTATCTATTCAAAGTTGAAATCTCTTTTCATGTATGTCTGTGAGATCACCTTATTCTTGCAAATTACATAATTGATTTTGATGCATTTTTTACCTTGATTAATTGATAATTACCTTGATAATACCAGTTGACAGCGTTGAGGAGGAGTTTTTTGACGCCATTTTTTAAGTTAGTTAGTTACTTTAGTTTATTTTAATTTATTAAAGTATTAGAGCTTGTTTAAAAAAAAACACGTATAAATACCTTGATAATTCAGGAATAATAGTGGGTATGAAGAAAAGTTGTCGGGTTTTTCTATATAGTCTTAAGTCGCGGATAACTTTAACTACGCGATTTAGGATTTTGATGTTAGTTCTTCATTTGTGTAAAAGATGACACTGTAGCACTGTTTATCCTATGTTGCTGCAGCCCTTTTTGCAGCACCGCTACAGTAGCTTTCGCGATGTTTTGACATGTCACCACATTGCAGACGTGTGACAGAGGCACACCTTTAAAATAAAGAAAACTTAACAAGATAACCTTAATGATCCTGCCATAACAATAACGAACAAAGCAAATCGTCTAACACAACACAAAATTAAGAAACCTCATCCCCTTAATACTAACTTACACAAACATAATTGGAAATACAAACTAAATGCTGCAAATACAATAACATCTCATATAACACGACACGTCTAAAGTTACACCAGTATACACGGATTTAAATTTATGTCTCCGGAAACTCGATATTCCCGATTGAGGTAATTGAAAGCTTAAAGGAATTTATTTCCAATTTCCTATCATATGAGGTTTTTCCGTCTATGAAATACACCGCCAGCGTCGATGTGAAATTTATGACATGCATGTCTGCTTTTAATTCTGTTTTTAACTTAATTGGAATGTTGTTAAGCTGACAGGGGAGAATGTTTGCAACGAGCTGCTTTTTCAATCATTTGTTTTTGTAGAATATGATTTGAAGTGTGGAATAGATTAGGTATTTTCTTTGCAGTGGGATATTAATGTAAAAGACAATTGTTTTTCAAAGAGTTAGGCCGGGACTCCACCAAAGCGGAGGCCAGCGGAGATGTGCAAGATGGAGAGGAGAGGCGATGCGTAAGAACTAGGGTGTATTCACTGAAGCTGTGTGGAGATCTGCAAAGCGGCACGCCACTCACAGCATACCGCTCACCACACGCTGCTCACAGCACACCGCTCACCGCACGCCGCTCACCGCACTCCGCTCTCAGCGAACCGCTGGCGCCTCCTCTCGTCTCCGCTGTGCGCTTGGCCGCTAACTGCGGAGGCTGGCCTAAACAATTACGAGACATCTCCGCTCCTCCCAACTCATAAGGTTCAGTCAAACCGATACGGACAAGTTGCGAACAGGGCTGGACTTTGCCAGTAACGTAATGATGAATTTGTCAGAGTCCGGTGCCTGAAATATGTCTGCACCGGCTCTACCAGCTTGAATTTTAGACAGTACACAAAATCTCATATAAAAACGTATTTAGATTTTTTTTCAAATTAATTCAGTAACAAGAAGAGTACGAATATAATGTTGCATTGGACGCGTATTTTAAATTTAAATATTGCATCAATTTTAACTTTTATGATCTGCTAGCTTAGTATTTTTTGAATTGTGATTGTACAAACAAAAACATTTTTTTACAATATGAACACCAGGATTAGCTGCCTGACAGTTCATGTATTTCATAAATCCTGAACCGTTCGGTGCATTTTTATTTTCCATTGTACTGTTTTGCTCTTAATATTCATCAGTGCTGAACTTTGCACTACTCTCTTTGCCTAAATTCCTTCAGGCAAATTTTAAACATACAGGGTGTAAACGGACCCGTCACGAAGCCCTCAATCAAGCATTATGTACATCAAACTAAGTAACTTTACGCACAAATAATTGCTGGGAAAAGACTTTTTTTTTTGGGGTGAAAAATCTCGTTTTACAGTAAGATTCAATGAAACGCACTCAAAACATTGTGCTGGTGGATGGATTGAATAGTACGAGAGTCGTGGAGGTGTTTAAAGTAAAAATCTTATATTAAAAACAATTATTTAAAAAAAAAACTTATGAAAAAGTTGCAACTTTGACCCCCAATATCTCCGTAACTAGAAGGTTCCCAGGTACGGTCTAGAACAAAAAAAATATCGCAATAGCGGGAAGAACAAGTGCCTTTCGGCTTCGTTAAGGGTCTATTTACACCACCCTATATGATTGTCCCAAGCTGCATAATAAAAACAGCTAATTATCAGGTAAACATAACTGGCGAAATATGGGGTACACCTCTTTCTAATTCTGTAGGAATTACAGGTGCAAGGTTATGTTATGATAGTTGTTCGTTTTCCGTATAGATCTGTTGTATATTTTTTAAAGTTTTTAATAATCGATTACAATCTAGCCTAAACAGACTAATAGGTAAGCAATTTAACTCTTACTTAATATTATATTGCAAAATGTTATGACTAAAAATAGTGTTAATTTGCGCTTTTAAAAATTAAGTAATATAAAAATAAAAATACTGAAAAAAAAGATTGATAGTTGATAGTGTATAAATTAACTAACTGGGATTTAATAATAACTGTTTTGGTAATTTCAGAAAGCTGCCTTATATCAGAAGCTGAATAAGGTGTTATCTAATAATATTACACATTAACATAACATCACGCCTGTAATCCTCGAAGGGTTAGGTAGAGGTGTACCCATTAATACACCCACATTTCGCCGGTTTTGTTTAAGTCCATGTAATAGTGGGTGAGCCTATTGTTATCAACCGGCACAAATCCCAACTCCGTGGCTGCTACTGAGAAGTTCCTGGTTGCAAAACCCAATAACACTTTGCCCGATCTGGGAATCGAACCCAGGACCTCAAGACGGCTTGCGGCCACTAGACCGACGAGGCAGTCAAATCATATTATTACCTTTAAAACACACACCTAACTAAACATCTTTTATTACGTCTAGACTTCGGTCTAGATTTAATTAAACTAAGAGCCTCAAAATTTAATAAGCAGAATGCAGCGGCTTCAAGTCCCACTACTTATTAAGAAAAACGTAATATTTGTGCTGCTGTTTATTTTTCATAAAGATGAAAACCGTTGCACCGTCTCAAGCGCAGTCTCAACTGTTTATATTAGGTTATTAAGAGGGACCGGGCAACCAACTGTGATAAATATGAACAATAAGACCTCATGCATTTCATGCGGTTAAAACACCCACCAACTGACTTTCTTGGTTTTCATAAATGGCGAATGATTATATTACATAATTATACTTGTCTGATACAGTCAAGCAGTTGCTTAGATCTTTTTGGTCCTTACATAAGGTCCTATAATCACCAAGCTTTCAGATAGTGACAATAATCAGGAATGGGTGGGTGGGCGGAGTAATTAGGAATGGGTTTTATTTAACTATGCAAAAAAATAAATTTCGTGGTATCGATAGACGTTTTTTTCATAATCGGACACGAGTTTGAGAATTTCTTTCAAAGTCCTACGGATTGCAGTTCTGAGAAATGAATACAGCTGAAAAAAGTATCTATTAGCCAGTGTTAATTATTTTGGTAACTGACATATAGTCGACCTTATTACTTTATCATGCTAAGTTATAATGAGTGTAAAAAGACCCTCAGCGAAGCCGAGAAGCATTTCTTCTCCCTGTCATTGCGATTTTTTGGTTCTGAACCATACCTGGAATATTCTAGTTACGGAGATATTGGAGGTCAAAATTCTAACTTTTTCTCCAGCTTTTTTTAAAACAAAAGTAAAGTAAAAATAAAAAGTATTAAAAATTTTGTTATAATGTTATGTTGCGTTCGTATGAGTACTGTAGAATATCAACATGCGGGCTTTATACGATTGAACTTAAATAATTATTAAGATAGAAATCATAAAACATCAACACATTTAGACGGACGCCTAAGCTGTCTCAACTTTTCTTATTCTAATTTCGACCTAATTGTTTATTTCCTTTTTCTTTACAACGTGCTAGAGTTCTTTCCTAAATTACTACAAAGGTAATTAATTAAATGTTATACAATTATGTAGTTTTCGTTCCGCGAAAAGACCCAGGCTTACAACAGCATTATTATTGTTTTTCCTGAATGTGGATAGTTTTGTGGCGGCGGTGCTGCAACCTGCATCCGGCCCTGGATCTTTTTCGCGGGATTAAAACTACATATTTTGCGTACCATTTTATGTCAAGGATTTCCGCAAAGGAGGATCTCGTGGACACATAAAAATAGCCGCTCGGGTCGATCTTTAGGTTAAGCCGTGGTAACCTAGGTTGGTCTGTGGATGGGTGACCACCCATTACATACCGAGTTTCTCCGTGCCTCGGAAAGCACGTTAAGCCGTTGGTCCCGGGTGTCATTTGTAGATCTTTGACAGTCGTTAGGTAGTTAGTGGCCCAAAAAGTCTGACAGCCAGTCTTATCAAGGGGTATCGTATTACCCAGTACTAACTGGGTTGTGGAGGTCAGATATTATGCAGTCGCTCCATGTAAAATACTGGTATTCAGCTGTATCCGGTTAGACTGGAAGCTGACCCCAATATAGTTGGGCTAGGCAGATGATGATGGATTTCCTCAAAGTAACGCCTGATTATGTAACTTACAAAGTCTAAGGTCTCTATTGTACCGACTCGGGCATGCCTTCTTTCATTTATCTTCTACGAAATCGCTGTTGTCACAAGACGCGTGTTGCTTGGCCGTATAGCTGTACCAAGCTGTCAGATTTCCTATAATTTTGTTGTTGTCAACCAGCATCGCATATACCAGAACGGCTGCGATTAAGAATTCCTGAAACTCAAAATAAAGAAGAGGAGTCATAATGTATTGTGGATTCAAGTTCTCAATGAATGCAGTTTCTAGGAAATAAACATACGTAAAAATAAATGGGTATATTCAATTCTTTCCTATGTATTTGCTGCATTTATTAGGTTGGGTACCCTTTATGCTTTTAAATATCTGAGAAGAAGGTTTATCGTGGTATTCGTTTTCAACACACAACAGTTTATTTGTTGTTTCTCTAAAAAAACATTAATGGAAGTAAACTTTTAATTTTTACTTTAACAAAAGTGGTGGTTATTTATTCATTCAAAATAAGTAGGATAATACATGCTTTCAGAAATGGATCTCATTTTGTATAATTCACATGAATTTACCTTTTCCTTTTATCGTAGTCGCTTTCTTCAGTCACTCGACGTCAATAGACGCTGACTCATGACAAACTCGCTTATAGGTACGTCAGGGTACGTCACAGAGAAAAGAAAGTGGTTTCACAAAGATCACCGTGACTTGCTCTAAGGAGTCCGTTCATCTTTCCGAGACAATAGACAAGGACTGACAACCTTGATGTTTGCTTTTCGATTAGAGATGTACGGTAGGTATAGAGTTTTAATGTAACAAAGAACGAAATATCGTTAAGAAATAATCTATGGTAATATTTTTGTTTAATATTTGTACGCCATTGACGGCCAAACATAGCGATCACCTATGTTTAACAAATAAAAACTTTGACTTTGACTTTGAACGAACTGGAAATATTATTTGAATTGTTATAGGCTGTCGAAATCTAGATATAAACGTTACATAGAGTCATCTGCCTAGACTTTTCCCAACCAGGTTGGGGTCGGCAGAAACCTAAAACGAACCTAATAGTTAAGTAGCATAGCGTCGTTTTTATCGGGCGACGGCACCTGGAAGCGCATCTGGACTCAACTGAATGCCAGTATTTTATGTTGCTAAAATATGCTATGCTGTTATTATTTAGCTATGAGTTTCTCCATAACATTACTTAGAGTGCGGCGTAGTGAAAAAAAAAGTTTAAAGATGAAAAAGGTAAACGAGACTACAAAAAAGTAAGGATGTCATATTCTGACTATCTATGTCACAAAAGCGTTGCTTGTCTTATTTTAAGAAGCTTATGTTAAACACACAGGTATACCTTGACTGACCTCTGGCTTAAGAAGCAGGCTTTCAATTTGACTTTATATCCCTGTACGTCTCGTGGAATATTATCCGCCCTCACGCAGGCAAAGTTGCGGGGTTATCTAGTTAAGTATATAATAATTCCGAAGTCACAATAAATACTCGTATAAAGAAAACTATACCCAAAGAATAGCAATATACTAATTAATTACTATAGGGGATATACTAAAGGAGAGACCGAATAAAAGGTGGAGAGACATCTTCAACGACAGATGGATATGAGAAAGCGAGCCTTATAGATGCAATAGGCGGAGGAAAGAGATGTGTTGAAAGGTTTAGGAAAGGCCTACGCTGCAGAGGAGGCTACTCCTAATACAAGTTTACTTTATCTATACATAAAGGGTGTAAAAAGACCCTTAACGAAGCCGAAAGGTACTTATTCTCCCCGTCATTGCGATAATTTTTTTGTTCTAAACCATACCTGGGAACCTTCTAGTTACGTAGATAATGGGGGTCAAAGTTCCAACTTTTTCACAAGTTTTTTTTCAAATACATGTTTCTAATGTAAGATTTTTACATTAAACACCTTCACGACCCCCGTACTATTCAATCCATCCATCAGCACAATGTTTTGAATGCGTTACATTGAGTTTTACCGTAAAACGTGATTTTTCACCCCAAAAAAAAAAGTCGTTTCCCAGCAATAATTTTTGCGTAAAGTTACTTAGTTTGATGTACAGAATGCTTGGTTCACGGCTTCGTGAAGGGTCTGTTTACACCCCGTATAAGTTAAAATCAAATTCAAAATGTTTTATTTCACATGGGCCTAGATAGGCACTTATAAAACGTCGATAAAAAGGTGCACGGTTCGGGTTGGTCGTTTCTCTTTTCAAATCATTTGGTATTACAATACTATCATGGTTACAGCATTTGTACTTAAGTGTGGGGGACAGCGTAGGCTCGAAAAAAAGTCGTTGCTTACGACACAAAAGATGTAAAACAAGATAATTAGTTAACAAAAGTTAACCATAAGTAAATAGAATATTATATACTTTATAATTTTTATGTTTAGTTCGAATAGTAGTAAGAAATAAAGGCTATTTTTTTTTCTTCTTTTTTTATTACTTCTACATCCAGAAGTAATATTTCCAAACTATGAACGTTTGCGGGCTACCCATCAAATAATATCAGTGTTTCGTCAGATAATAGAGAGATCCACTAATTGTTTCCGATGCTCCGATATTTGAGATGTTAAAGGATATCCGGACTATCACTGCAGTTGTACTTACTTATTTGTATAATTCTAGATACGTAATAATATTCATATAACGGACTAGAAAAACATTTGGACAATGGGATACCGAAATCACTTTTATAACCTTTTTTCCAATCCTATTTCTTTAAAAAAAAGCTACACGTTTGTGTATGTGAGTTAAAATATTTGTAAAGGAACCCACAATCCAGTAGAAATTTCTAGTGGGGCAACGTTTTTCTTAAAGAAAGGTAGAAACAACTAACTACGCTCAATAAGGCATTGTCAGAATTTTATTTACATACATCACATAATGTACAAAGGCGGACTTACTGCCTTGGGCATTTTCTACCAGTCTACCTTAGGATGATGCAGAGACAAAACAGTAGGTGCAACAGTACAGAAAATTTCCAACAAAAAAAAAAAAAAATAATAAATACAAACAAAATATACAAAGTAAAGATAATTGAATATGGAATTGTTATACTTGCCAGAAAAATATAACTGCTTATTTCTTGCTATAGGAAAACCTTGATCCCTATCATGTAAAACGATTGCGGGAAAGTCTTCTTCTTTACGGACTATTCGCCAATCTTGGTCACAACACAACTCTTTCCGCTAGTAAACTTCGAATAAAGAGAGTAAATGTATTGCAACTTATCTTACGGAATGTGTACGAGTCAACGCAAGATAATAAATTACTAGGGCGGCCGTAACCAAGGGTTACATCGCACCAATTTTCTCAACCGACGTTTACAACTTTTGAGGCAAAACACATTTCGAACACAGTTTTTTTCAGGGAATCTTTATTTTCAGAACAGGATTTTGGACTGGTAAACATGACAAGTGTTTGATGTCATCATCATCTGCCTAGCCTTTCAGTTTTGGCTTCCAGTCTAACCGGGTGCAGCTGAATACTAGTATTTTACATGGAGCGACTGCCTATCTGATCTCCACAACCCAGTTTCTACTGGGTAATACGACAGCCCTTAGTAATACCGATTGTAAGACTTTCGAGCGATTGGTATATTTTTATAAATTTTCAAAGTTGTATACCGCAGACATCTTCAAAAAATATATAATTTCAAATTACTCGAAAATGGTTGACATTTGCACAGGAGTCATAGGGGGTCATTTGGTTGCAAATGATCTCACCAACATCGCCTTAACAGATTGCGGTCATATTACCAGTAACCCTGTATGTATACAGGTCTGATGGTCGAGTGGGCAGCAAGTGGTTACTTGGATATCTTCAGCTCCAAAGAATTTGTCCAAGGCGATGCCAACCTTAGAGGTAAACTTGTAAAGTCTCATGTGTAATTAGCAAAGTATTCGGCGAGCAAAGACAAAGTATCGTCCATTTTAGGTAACGTATCAGACAAAACAAAATAAAAGGTAGCAAGTTCGAATCCGAGGTGGGTAATGTTGCCAGCAGTAACTCGGAAAAGTTTCGTGAAAGCGGAAACGAGTCAACTTGCTACGTTATTGTTGAACCTAAAGCAGCTATGTTTACTGGCTCCACCGCAACCACATTCCAGCTATGGGTCAGAAGTCTCACTTTGTGAGGTAATCTGCCACCGCCCTCTAGCTGACCAATAATTTTCATTTGATAGCCTAATTCTTGAGGCTTTTTAACATCATGCTTCAACCCTTAGGAGCCGAGCAAAAATGACGGGTGAAACCGCGCGGCACATCTAGTATGATGATAAGAATAAAGGTACAGTACACACGCGTACACACGACATACACATAGGAGATTTCAAGCGATATAGAATAAAAAAAATATAGTCTTATAAATATTCAGTTAATCTATTGTTTTTTTTCAGTTATTATTTAATTACAGGCTAAAGTGATACGGGCAGGTTATGCGTAAACCCGATGACCATAATATCGTGAATAAGTGCCTTTCCTACCTACAAAAAAGAGAAGGAGAGGTAGACCGCAAAACTACATGGATGAAAAATGTCCGGAAGGACATGCAAAAGCTTGGCCTTACAGGTGACGATCCTTACCAGTGAAGTGAATTAAGAGATAGAGAGAGAAGATTAAAATTAAGAAAGCCGACCCGCGTAACGGGAAGAGCTGAGGGCAATGAAGAAGAGTTATTATTTAATTTATGTTCTTTTACGAAACGCAATAAAATCGTTTTCCCCAAAGTTCTACAAACCACTGTCAGTTTTTTTTCTCTTTATTTAAGGGGCTTGTTCAATTTGAAGATGTCGCCCAGAAATTTTTCACTGTCAGAAATTATCTCAGAACTCAGGATGACTTTTCCGTTTACTTTTACAGAAACTGTTCAACGTTGGACTTCTACTTCTCATCAGTATTGTGGTCGAAAGTCGTCACGCGAGTACATTGACCTACTAAGGAACTTATCTGGTTAGATGTATCTCCTTTTTGTGGGTCTTTGTCCTTACCCAGAATATTTTGCTGAAGGGAAAGAAACCTTGATGAAATCAGCTGATTGTTTGCCGAAGTGCGTTTGGGAGAAAAATGCATTTAGTGAACAATAGGTATTCCACACAAAGGTTGTTGCGCGAAAAACTTCGCGCTATATTCGCGTTTTCTGTGAAAAAAATATGGTCCACCGTTTCCGGTTAGATGGAAACCCAGTTTATGTCAGATTAAAAGAATGCATTCCGGCAATTTTTTTTTTTTGGATTTTGAAGCTTATTGATATAGTGAGAGGGTTTTCTACAGGGCAATTATAAATAAATATTTTTTTTTAAAGTTTGCTGTCGATAATGTATGTTGTCTTTTTAGCGCTTCCAATTAAACATAAAAATATGCCCGTAGGTTTTCGTTACTAGAAAAACGGGTAGGGGTTGAACTCACGACGACTCGTTCGCTAATCAGTTTTTTAAACGTTTGGGATGCTACAGTTTTAAATGAAATAAGCGAAGAACAAGTGGTGGCCAAGGTTTAGTCAAAGAAACCAGGGCTGTCCTAAAGCTCGGGTTGATGATATCGTCAAAATTGTGGTAAACACCTGGATAAGGGACGCACAGAACCGGTAAGTGTGGCCGAAAGAAGGGGAGGCCTATACCCAGCAGTGGGTGATTCCGGGAAGATATTATGATGATGAAATTAAAAACCATGCTGTCTCTTACTTTAGTCTTTTACATGCACATATTATCAAATACGCGTTAACATATAGGAACAAAGGTAAATAAACACACGTATTTCGCATAGGTAGGCAAGTAGCCAAGTTTTTGTACACAAGGTATGTTTGGCTAGTATTCAGGTTGTTAATTAGCTGAAAAAGTTTAATGTGTTTTTTTTTTTATAATGTCAACCTTGTTTGTCTATTGTTTTTGTGCCTTTAACTCATAGCAAATAAAATAGGTACTTATTTTATGTTAATTAAGTTTACCCTATTATCTAAGCCATCATTTTTTTGTGCGCCATTCCTTACTGGTAAAACACGTAGTAACTTTCATTTATTTATAGGACCTGTTAAGTGAATAGTGTATTACATACTCATGTTCTACAAAATATATTTTTATCTTATTTTTGGGCATGCCTATATAAGACAAGAAATGTGGATTTAAGAATAATCAATACATTCAATTTGTTTAATTTGCAGGGTATTTTGTACCTAACCAGTCGTAGTTTGGAACCTGGAAAATGAAAGCTACTTTTTGTCACAAAAAATAATTTTAACCCAAGCAAAACTGCGTCTACACCTAGTTGAGTTTCCAAGAAAAATCCTTAACAAAAATCCATACATCCACTCTTACAAACACATGTGCTACGTAGTGCTTTAAGTATATTGGCAACACGGAACAAAATCCGGGTAATATGGACTAATAAGGTTGGTTGTATTTCTTGAGGACGTGTGAACCACAGCTGGCTGGCAGTCGTAACCTGCCAGTCTTAACTACAGAATGTAGCAGTTCCGATTCTATATTGTAATTGTTATGAAGAAAAAAGAGAATTGTGAAGTCGAGACTGCGAAGAATGAATTGTTTTTTTGTTTGTTATTGCCAGTTATGATGTTGAGTATTAGGCCTTATTGTTTTGATAATGAAGTTTATTTTTCTTTTTGTGACTTAACGTGTTGGCGAGCTCAGTGACCTCAGTATTGTTGTAGTCAATATTGTTTTTATTCTTGCGTTGTAATTTAAACTGTGCGTAGGTAGGATTACCAATGTTGATGGATGGAGCGGTAGAGGAAGATCAAGGAAACGATGGATAGATTGTGTGAGGAATTATATGGAAGACAAAGGAGTAAATGATTGCGTCACGCGCAGGGGCGAATGGAAGAAAAAACGTGTTGCGCCGACCCCAAGTACATGGGACAAGGGCAGGAAGATGATGTAGGTGGGATTACCAGACTAGTTAGACTCATCGGAAATATAAAGAAGGATATACGTATACAAGTTTATTCCTGAGATCTCGGAGATACTTCGTATATGCATTAGACGGCCAATAAATAAGTTTTTTAAGAATCGGCGGCATTTTGAGCCAAAATGGCATTTAAATTCTAAGCCATAACCTTTTTTTGAGCCACTATACACCACGTTCACTTATTCCTCATCCGGTGCTATACTTGTGCAATACGTTTGGTTCCCTCACACCAACTCGAATGTAACTAATACATACACATAGGTACACGTGCCATTCAATAATAGTAGGTAGATAAGCACTGCCGCAGCTGTAATGACAGATACATGACGGTGCGTCTTTAATTCATGTCCTGCGGGATTGTTCGTGGTTCGTGCTCATCTACACAAAGAGAAGAGAGAGACGTGAGAGAGAGAGAGAGATAAAGAGAGGCAGCCATTGTACCTCCTGTAAACACAAGTTTGCAGTATAATGATCGTGTATACTGGGTGTAAAATGACTCTTTACGAAACTGAAAGGCATTTGTTCTACCCGTCATTGCGATAGTTTTTATGTTCTGAATATCTTCTAGTTACAACCTTCTAGTTATATTGGAGGTCAAAATATCAACTTTTTTACAAGTTTTTTTTTTTTAGTATTCAGTGTTTCTATCAACACAATGTTTTGAGTGCGTTACATTGAGTCCTACCGTAAACTGTGATTTGTCACCACACACAAAAAAGTCGTTTCCCAGCAATAACTTTTGCGTAGAGTTACTTAGTTTGATGTACATAATGCTTGGTTGACGGCTTCGTGAAGGGTCCGCTTACACCTTGTATAGATCACTTATCTACCTTGAGTGGGTATGTTTTTACCATACCAAAGGCTACTAAGAAAGCATTAAAAATATTAGGCTAGATGATCATTTAGAAATTTATTTGAAATAGGTACTTAAAGTTGAAGTAAAAATCAAAGTAAAAAAGTTGACACTTTACCAATAAATGTAAAGTATTATTTTACTTACTGTCGACCTTACAGGTGTTTGTATGAAAACCTGCAAGGTCATTGAAAAAAGAAAGAAATTCTATAAATGTCGGAGGTCGATCTATCCATCTGTCGCATCGAATTAGAATAAAAGTGAAAAGTACACTTAAATAGATTTGTTATCATAAAATATGTAGGATTAAAAACTTTTCAACATGATAAAATGATTCCCGAAGTATTATTAGTCTAGATTTTGACAGAGAGAGATCCATTATCAATTGATTGGACTTTTGAAGATCTTTATCAGTTATCAATGTTATAAAAGCAGAATGACGATCGAGATAATTTTAATTTGAGCACTAGCGGTTGAAAAATATTGAATCACTTTAGAATTCTTCGTTAAAAAACCTTTTTAGAACAGCCTTGCCTTGTTCACTTTAATTTTGTAGATAAACTAAGAATTCAGTAGGTATCTATTCAAGTTTGGAATTTATTGTTACTTTTTATTGATTTTGGTGGCACTTTGATCAAAGTGACACTTTGGCAACTGGTCAAAGTGCAAAAGTCTGAAAACTTTTGCGACATTCTCGATTAGAAAAGAGTGCTTTTCTAGCCGCCGCTCTGAAATGACATGCAAATGCGACACTTATCTACACGATTTTTATTTATTACTTGTTCGACAAGTATTCGTATTTATTACTGACCTATACGATTTTATATAGCAACACTACACATGCAACACAATAGATACACGCACGACACATAAACATTCGCATTCGAACTTCAAACCGCACAAACAGCCAGTAACAGTGTGGTTCCAACAAAGTAACAGTTCATAACAAACCGTTCTGCGGTTGGCACTGTTACAAGGAACTGTTACGAATAACGTACCTAGTATTTTTGTACGTCGATTGCAAAACTCAGGTCGTCGGCACCGTCGTTTACGACGGTGAACTGTTACCAAGTTTATTAGTGTTAATAAATGCACTAGTTATTTACTTAGGAATTTATTGCTGTACCACACCTGGGGCGTCCGTATACTTTGTTATTTCAAGGGTGGTGTGAGCTTATTAGAGTTGTGTTTTTGTAACAGTGATTTAGGAGCGGTGATTGATTTGGTGATTAACGAAATAATTTATGTTAAATATTACAATCGGAGTTAATTTGGAAATGCAGACGTTATGTTAAGCGACTGATCCCATAATCATAGTTGTCTCTTTTTAGATTATTTGTGAAAGATATACGAGTATGTTAGCTTATGTTTATATATTTCTGAACAGTATCCTCTTATTAACGACTACGCTTAGTCATAGAAGGAAAAGGTCTGTATCGACAGTGCTGGTAGACGGATTATAGATCGCAATACGTTGTTTATAGCAGTCGGGAGGGCAGTGCTGTCAAAACTCCACAATAATCCCTCAGTCCTCATTCACGATACACACAGTTATAAAAGTTTTTGGTACCTATTTCTGAGTACATTGTTAGGTACTATTCGAAACGTCTCGAGAGTCGAAAGGACACGCCTTTTATCCACCAAGTCCCGACAGTCACAAGTTAGAGCAGCCTAACATTTTAGCCAAATAGGATCGAGCTAGGTTCTTCTAGGGAACTCGTCCGATCCGACCCAGACCTCAGTTACGTGTGGACCTCTTCCGAAGCAATTAAAACTTCCACTGGGGCTTAGGTTGTTAGCGAATTTCGGACCTTTTTGTATTGTTCCACTCACAATTGTAAAGTAAACAAAGAGTGCCAAGACAAAGGAACTTTACTTGAAAACAGTATTTAGTGCAGATTTTCAGTGGACTCCGTTTCTTTGGCGAGCTGCAAAATACATCCGTTGCACTAAATAAAAACTAACTTTCGTTGAAATAGTTTTATTTCGTTCGGTTCATAGCTCTGTTTGACTCTGCTATCTTTGTTCGCCAACATTGTAAACAAATTCATTTATACATTTTGGGTTCGTTCTTATTAAGAGTTGCGCTCGTACTTCGTAGGAACAGACGCTGTCATTTAAATAAATGTTAAACGAAACTTAGTTGTAGAGCTGTGCCGTACTTATGTGTGATGAATCCATAATAATATATACGTAATATCTGTACCAAAAACTGTTTACTTTTGTTGTCATCATCTGCCTAGCCTTTTCCCAACTATGTTGGGGTCGGCTTCCAGTCTAACCGGATGCAGCTGAATACCAGTATTTTACATGGAGCGTTCCGAGGACTATCTGACCTCCACAACCCAGTTAGTACTGGGTACAGTGCCGGATTTAGGGCAGGGCAACAGGGGCATTTGCCCCGGGCCTCCACAAGGAAGGGGCCTCCACAACTTGGTTAAGAAAAAATTACATCCTTTGTGTCCATGAATCCATCAAAGAGTGTTCAAACACCCCCCGAAATCTCGGACATTTATAGAGAAACCAACCTATCCCAGGCGGAATAGTAGAATTATCATATGCTTACTCAATTCAATATTAGTTGACACATCTACTCCTTTTCTCATTTCTGAATGAATGGACAAAAAAGAGAACCTAATTTATTCGAAGAGGGTTGTGCGGTTATTATGTTACACCTTGCTTATATATTTTTTTTCGTCTTCCCAAAAAAAATTTCGGTGCCTCCACTTCTAGGTTGCCCCAGGGCCTCCACACCTATAAATCCGGCCCTGACTGGGTAATACGTTATCCCCTGGTAAGACTGGTTGTCAGACTTTTTGGGCCACTGACTACCTGTACGACTGGCAAAGATCTACAAATGACAGCCGGGACCAACGGCTTTGCGTGCTTTCCGAGGCACGGCGGAAACTCGGTATGTAATCGGTGGTCACCCGTCCACAGACCAACCTGAGCAAGTACGGCTTAACCTAAAGATCGGCCCGAGCGGCTGTTATTATTTAGCCACGAGCTCCTCTGTTTACTTTTGTTGTAAATTGTGATTAACGAAATCGAATTGTTCTGACATCAAGGTTGAACATTTTTGAATAGTTTTTAAACTGTCATGGTCACTAACATTATAATTAACTTTAGAAACGGGATATTTACCATGTTTACTTTTGGATTGTGTTCTCGATATTTGTCTGCTTATAAACACCCACCCGCAATAACTTCAGTTTATCCGTGATCGTGGTGCTTGCAACAGCGACGAAATATCGGGAACTCAATCCAAAAAGTAAACATGATAAATATCCCGTTTCTATAGTTAATCATAAGCTTTGAAAAGGTATCTAAAATGATAACGATCATTGGCACCGTGATCCGTCCAATTAGCCGCGCGACTGGCGCGTCCACACATTGGTAATTAGCACAATTATTGTGTGTATGCCCGGCATTACATTAGGCTTGTGTTCGTTCAATATTCAGTAACCGACGTGAGATGAACTCTCGCTCGGGAGTTTATCATCGCCCTGTCACTCCACTGTTATTTATGGACCAGTAAACTTGGAAATATATTTTCCTCGGCGGCGGCCGCGCGTCCATTCCAGGTTAAACCCCTTGGGCCAGGGCACTAGACAAGTCGAGTGTCATAAATTTGAAAACTGTTTCGTGAAAACGAAAAAATGAAACAAATATTTGACGTTCTCTCTGAACCGATCTTCGATATGGCGCGCGTACAGGCTGCCATGAATTTACGACTATTTACAAGAGAATCGAGTTAAACGCGAACATAAACCCAACGAAATTGCCTATGAATATGAACATCGCACTGTATAGTTAGAATGTATATGTTTGGGAATGGGCTATGAATACATATAGGCACAATTGAATTTATGAAATTAAGTTCATACTTAAAGAAGCTTTATTTTTTGGAGTAATCCGGAAAACATTAGGGTTCTAGAAAAAATTCTGTCCTAATATTCTAATTGAACAAACTCTTTTTGAAAATCATCATTATCAACATCTAACATCCCAAAATATCAAGTTGCAAGGCCAGTAAACCGCAGACCAGTGACATAAAGCCATTGACAAACCTTTTCTCGTAGAATTAAGGACGATTTTCGTAGCGCAAGTGTTACTACCACTGATGTGCAGTTAACTGCACCATGATCCATAATATACTTTATTTAAACAAAATGAGGTCTTGGGTTCGATTCCTGGGTCGGGCAAATTCTTATTGGGTTTTTCAATCAGGAATTTTTCAGTACCAGCCACGGAGTCTGGATTTGTGCCCGGTTAATGGCAATAGGCTCGCCCCCTATTACACGGGACTTACACATAACTGGCGAAATGTGGGTGTACTATTAGGTACACCTCTGCCTAACCCTTCAGGGTTAACAGGCGTGATGTTATGTTTATTTATGAATTTCTTTGATGAATATTTGTGTCGAAGTATATTTACAGTACAATATGTCAAGTAAAAACAGTTAATTTAATTATAAATCCCTCAATGACACTCAAGAACCATCAACTAACTAACTAAAAAATCATATAGTTTAAATAACTATTTTCACCGCTTTATTAACGAACACTATTAAAATACCCCGAAACTGCTAAAACTGCTGAATAAAATCCCAGCGCAATAATTATTATGTTTTAGCGTAGTAAAGTTATTTTTGAAAATCGACTCACAAACCGAAACTCTATACTAATGAACATAATTTCTAGGAATAGCTGTAAATTAAAAAAAAATACTTTTATTGTTGGTACCATCGGTTTCAAACAAAACGGGTAATTAACACGTGGAAAACCTTATAAAAACAACCGGCCAATCGCGACTTGGACTCGCGCACCGATGGTTCCGCATAAACTTGTAGGTATTTTGTTATTAAACTCCATATTTACGGTTTACATGTGCTGTAAGACATTGCTTCTTGCCAAACATGATTCTAGGTCAACGGAAAGTACCCTACAGGTTTTGATTCCCTTGTGAAATTGCAAAATATGCGACATAAACGGTCATAACTTTTGATCGCGTTGACTTACAAGTTTTATTTTTTCATTGCTTCAAGTAATAGCAGACTTGAGTATTTGATATTAATTTCATCTTTATATCTCCACGCGTTACTGAGAAAAAGGGTCTTAACAGGTGGACAGATACCACGAACAACAAAGTAATCCAATAAGGGTTTCGTGTTTGCCGACTGAGGTACAGAACCCTAAAAATTTACAAGTTTCGAATACATCTGAATTTTTGTGTTTATCTATTTGGAAATGTATGATGACAAAAATGAATAACAGGTATACATTTGCAAGGGATCGTAGCTTAGTAAATACAGCCGTACGGGTCGATCGATCTAAGCGGTTAAGCAAAGCTCACCGAGGTTAGTCCGTAGATTGGTGACCATCCATTACATAATAAGATCCTTCCAGGTCTGGAGAGACTAAAACTAAAACTGTTATTTATAGATCTTTGACAGTCGTTACAGGTAGTCAGTGGCCCGAAAAGTCTGACAACCAGTCTTACCAAGGGATATCATATTACCCAGTACTAACTGGGTTGTGGAGGTCAGATAGGCAGTCGCTCCATGTAAAATACTGGTATTCAGTTGCATCCGGTTAGACTGGAAGCCGACCCCAACATGTTTGGGAAAAAGGCTAGGCAGATGATGGGTGGGTAATTACACAAGTTACCACCCTCATAACCTATTGAACGGCACCCAGTAAATATAGTTTATCTTGACTCATCAGCCGAATGCGTATAGTATAGGGATTGTTCCCAAATGATGGCGTACTAAAATAATTTTAACGACACTTTGATTACTTTTATCGCAAGTTCTCGCTTGAGTTGTCACGTTTTCAAACCATTAGTTTTATGCGAATTATTGCAAAGGAATTGCTTATTTATTATCTGGTGGAAAGGGTACAGAGTTATTTATCGCGACCTACTTTGGGTAACCGAGGAGAAAATTTGTCGGTTATCAGGATCTGGACATCTTAGGTCAACGTTATTTGTGTTGCGGAGCTGTCGAATTCATCATTCTTGGCGGAAGGTTTGTTCGGTGATCGTAATAGAGTTGTTGTAGCCATTTGATGTAAAAAAGTGATTGTCATCTGAATACCAGTATTTTATATGGAGCGACTGCCTATTTTGACCTCCACAATCCAGTTAGTACTAAGTAATACGATACCCCTGTGTGAGACTGGTTGCCAGACTTACGGCCACTAACTAAATGTAGCCGAGACCGACGGCGTTACGTGCTCGGTATGTAATAAATGGTCACCCATCCACGAACTGACCTTGACAAGCGCTATTTAACCTTGAAGATTGACCCCTCCGGCTGTTATTATTTAGCCTTAAGCTCCTTCAAGTAATTTTAGATATCTTTATATTTTCGCGTCGGTGTCCCTTCAACCCCGTATAGACACATCGATTATCGGATTTGTTATATAAGTATCTTTACAAGTTCTTCAAAGGCACACAGTTCCTATTCAGTCTCCAAAAAAATCGACCCAAATCAACAAAAAAGAAACGCGAATGAAAACCACATTCGGAAATGGAATTGACAAGACGACACCTCTATAGCATGTGTCACAAACATTCCCACAAAAACTGTCTTTAGCCGTAAAGCTAAGAAATAACCTTTCAAGAAGACTAACTAGGTATGATGTCCTACAGAAAGTACAAAACAAGAACGTGATCGGCGTTCCTACGGTCCCGTAGTTACGGAAAAGATATATACAGAAGGCTAGGTTCCAACAGCGGACGCACGCACACATAAACATGTACATAGGGCAATCTTAATTTATGCCAAACGAATTCCTGCCACAAGTATGCTTCAACTTGACTACGTTTCGACCAGTGTGAGGATGTGCATATGTCATAAACCTAGCTTGGATCAAGTTGCGAAAAAGTAACGTTTTTATTCGTTACATCCACACACATCCCTCGCTACTCATCCTCGCACACCCTCCACAACCCAATTAGTACTAGGTAATACGAAACCCCTTGGTAAGTCAGGTTGTCAGACTTTTTGGGCCACTGACTAACTGTAACGACTGTCAAAGATCTACAAATGACAGCCGGGACCAACGGCTTAACGTGCTTTCCGAGGTACGGAGGAATCTCGGTATGTAATGGGTGGTCACCCATTCACAAATCAACCTAAGCAAGCACGGCTTAAACTAAAGATCGATCCGAGAGGCTGTTATTATTCAGCTTCATAGCTCGCTACGTATCCTCGCACATCTGAGGTATAACAGCATCTATCGGATATAGTCTGCGATGCGACTTTCGCGCGTGTCTTTTGTGGATCGCACTCCGGACGCTAAATTTTGATGTACTGAAGTACCTACCAAAGTCCGCAGCGAGGGAGGAACCCAGTCCGGTCTGTTTGACTAAACCTGAACCTTTTGCGTATCTATAAAGGATGTAAAAGTATTCTTAACGAAGCCGAAAGGCACTAGTTGTCCCCGTCATTACGATATTTTTTTTATTCTAGACCATACCTGGGAACCTTATAGTTACGGAGATATTGGCAAATTTCCAACTTTTGCACAAGCTTTTTTTTAATTCAAGTTTTTAATGTTATAACTTTACTTTAAATACCGACTTTATATACGATCCCCGTACTATTCAAAGCATCCATCTGCACAATGTTTTGAGTGCGTTACATTGAGTTTTACCGTAAAACGTGATTTTCCACCCCAAATCGTTTCCCAGCAATAATTTTCGCTAGTTAGTAACTGAATTTGATGTACAGAATGCTAGGTTGACCGCTTCAAGAAGGGTCCATTTACACCCTGCATATGCGTGCATTTTTGCTGCTCGTATGGATTCGACCTTCTGTATTTACCTGCTTCGTTCCATAGTTACCAACTCGAAACATGTCCGAAAGGAAATGTCCTCTTTCTTACCGTTTATTAGTTTTTGTCGGGAAATAAACTCATTGTCATTGGGCGGACGGTAAATGAGGTTTTTCCTTTAATCTAGTTTTTGGGATGCTTTTAGGAAATGATTAGTTTGAAGATCCGGGAAGTATGGGATTGGCTTGTTAGATTTTGTTTGCCTATATCCTTTTGGGCTCAGAGAATTAGTGGGTTGCGATAGAAAGATAATTATAATTTAGGTCCCTCTTTTGCGAGCTCGCCCTTTTTGTGTTGTTATGCGAGGTTCTTAATTTAAAGGGTATCTTTCTTGTTGCCAAATATATTAAATTAAAATGATGTGGGTATCTTTACAGCAACTTATAGGATTCTAACCCTAAAAGCTCTGAACTAGTTTTGAATTCAAATAAATCATCATCATTATCATCTGCCTAGCCTTTTCCCAACTATGTTGGGCTTGGCTTCCAGTCTAACCGGATGCAGCTGAATACTAGTATTTTACATGGAGCGACTGCCTATCTGACCTCCACAACCCAATTAGTACTAGGTAATATGATATCCCTTGGTAAGAGTGGTTGTCAGACTTTTTTGAATTCACATAAATAAAGCCTTTATTTCCCAAAATAACATTATACATAATTCCATAATATTTTTATCAAGCAATTTACAATACCCGCCCGCACGCCCGCGTGCCCGCGGTTTCGCCCACGTAGAGTTCGGTAATGTCCCACGGCCACGGAATCATACTAACGGAATAAAAAGTATCCTAAGTGTTAATCCAGATTATAAACTATCTGTGTGCCAAATTTCATCCAAATCCGGTCAGTAGTTTTTGCATGAAAAGTAACAAACATCCATCCATACTCACAAACTTTTGCATTTATAATATTAGTAGGATTAAATCATAATTCACGTTCTACGAGTATGTTCCATTAATTGTTACAATTTAAACAGTTACATTTTTATTAGAGTTACATTAATGATTTAAATAAGTTTTGAATTTGATACTGTACTATACAATATCTAAAAAAACCCTGTCTGGTCCGGGTATTATTAGGTATCGAGATTAGATTATATTTTTGTAATCCTTTTTGGAAAACAACTAAAAAAAATACCCCGATGAAAATAAAATAAAATCTACTAAAATTATGAAACTTCCATGTCTTCCATGGCAACACACTGGCGCGGGCGGTCGCTTCTCTGGTAGTGACGTCAGAAAAAAACAGTTGGAACATACTTATGCTGAAGATGGTGTTGTCAAGTTTTAAAAGTTTGTTTGAATTAGGGAAACGGTGGTAATTTGGGACCAAAATCTAGCATTTTAAAATTTATTAATATTTTTACTTTCATGAATATTTTATGTTTCTTATTCTATTGGGCAATCTCATTGGTATACCTATTCGGGCTTTCGGATCGGACAGTTTTTTTTAATATTTTGTATATTAAGGTTCCAAACGAAATATACCTTTTTCCTGGGATTACCTATTACCAAATAGAAGACCTATGCCTACAATTTCGACCAACGAAGTCGAACTATCATCATATTACAAGCTTCATTTGTTCAAGCCACGCGAAGGCTGATAAGACTTCGATCCAGGTTTTCAGCCACAATTGCTTTCAATTTTCTTCGCAATTTGCTTTGAATGAACGTACTCGTAGGTGTCATACACGGGGGCATCCCAGTCCAGCACTTACGTGGGTGGTAGTGAATATATCGTTTACACTTTTTAAAATCTGATATTGTTTTATAATGGCTCACGTTGGCTGCCAGGATCACTTCATTGGCAATAAACAGAGTATAAAATTAATTTTCAATTTCGCGCTCAATATTTAATTTTAATTTTTTTATGATAACGTCATCAGGATCCACATCCTGCCAGATCTGTTTAACACTTATTGCCGGCACGTTGAGGCATGTGAGAGCCTTTTACAATGTGATCAGAAGTGGGACATCTATGTACTTGTACTCCAATGCTGAACTTCCAAGAAAGAGAAGAATTCCCGTTTTCATGAACAGTAAGTGACCCGAAGTGAAGAGTGCTTAAATAATATTGCACCATTGGAATTTCGACTCTCAGCGCTGAGCAGAGCACAGAAAATTCAACAGAGTTGGGCAAAAGAGAACGAGAAGAAGAGTCCCACCCCCATCCGTAGATCACATTCTTCATAATAAATCATGGCATACAACTGGTGTAACCATATTACTTATTTAATAAAGAGTTTTATGGTATCTAAACTGTTCACTACCCGTTTTCAGCACGCAAGTATATAATAGGTATACCACAGAGAGTTTTTAACCACAAATACTATGTGAGGTCCATGGAGCCGGCAGACAATGCGGGTGGCTGAGTGAGATAACTATGATAAATGACTGTTTTGACGCACCAGCCCGTCTATACCGATCGATTGTTTCGATAAAAATGTTCACTTCATAAATCACATCCTACTCTAACCTCCCAGATATGTAGCCAATTTGATTAATATTCAACCGACGAAGCAAAAGATTGCACTTTAATTTCTATTTAGCGAGTAAAACTTTGACTTATAGACGCCGTCATGTTTTTGTCCGTCGGCCAAGGGCGCCTGTCTCACTGCAGACGATAAGCGGAAAGCGAGTAAAGCTAGAAACTATTTGGCGAGTAACAATCAGCGAGTGTGTAATTCTCTAATACTTTTATTGCCGGGCTCTGCACGAGTGTGATGTGCGAATACTTGCGCCCAGTCACTTTTTGGTATGCATACCAAGCGAGAATTTCTTAGCGTGTTTTCTGCCCGCCAAACCAGCGTCCCTGAGCGAGATTTTTCTTCGATACCTATTTGTTGTTGCATAAAACGAGTGGAGAGTAAGTTCTTGCCATCAACGATTAAATACCAATATGTTTACGGCATTTGCAAGTGGCTGAGATGAGAATGTTAAGGGGGATGTGTGGTGTTGCAAATGGATAAAATAAGAAATGAGTACATAAGAGGAAATGAAAAGCGGCGCCGGTGACTGAAAAGTTTCGTGGTAATCGGTTGGCTTGGTATGAGCATGTGATGCGGAGGAATAAGGAAAATATCGTGAGGAAAGTTTTGAGTATGAATGTGGATGTTTCTTTGGTCTTCCTCTACTCTTATAGAGTAGAGGAAGACCAAAGAAACGATGGATGGTCGGTGTGAAGGATGATATGGCAAGAAAGGAAGTGTTTGATGAGATGACAAATAAAAGAAAAGTATGGAAGAAGAAGACATGCTGCGCCGACCCCAAATAAATTGGGATAAGGGCAGAAGAATGATGAATGTTGATATGTTTACTGTCATGGGACCTACAACTATTAAAAACTAACTTTTGCCCGCGGCTTCGCTCGCGTTAATTTAGAATTTGTCTATCAATTCTGGTTGTACTTAGCTTGAATTCAATCATGATTCGAAAGATACGTCATCTATTATTATAAGAACATTATTGTCGTTTTCCTTGGGAACAGAAGTTTTTTTTTCGGAATGAAAGGTACCCTATGTCCGTTTTTGCAAAACATACGCAAGATTTCACGATGATCGGTTCAGTGGTTTAGGAATGAAAAGGTAACAAACAAACTTACTTTCGCATTTATAATATTAGTAAGGAGGTAAGGATAGTCGACAGCTTGTCGATTCATCGCTGGCGATGGCACATGTGCTTTAGTAGATTTGACTCGATTTTTACAGTTTTGTGCCAAAACTGGAGAAACGACTCCGTATTTCCACTCGAGGTACATACAAAAGTAATACCTTTGATCCCACTCCTTGCGGTTCTTTTTTACGATTTGACATTAATGTCAATTTTAGAAAATGTATTTCAAGTTATAGAAAGTATAGAAATGTGAGTTTTAATTTTATAGACTGTTCTTTAAAATAACGTTGGGTATTTTTTTTTCATTAAAAATTCATTCCAAAGTGCCTCCATTTGAAATGCAGAATAAACGTCACAAGTTTTTTATTAGAAGTTTTTCCAAGAAAAAATCATTGAAAGAATATAATTTCCAAATGTAAATAAAATAGACACGCACGTCATAAGTACGTGCCAGAACTTTTCACATAAATGGCTTTTTAATAAAAAAAACAAATCTCAAAATAATATGTCAATAAGACTTACCTAGTCACATTAAGTTCGCACTTGAAAAAATATGAATAACATAAAAGCAAAAGTGCCTAGATACTGCAATATAGATGCAAGAGCAATAATATTTAATGAAGAACACCGGCCGTGCACAATATTCACTCATGCGATTTCTTAAAATTATTTTCACTGCAACAAAGGACCACGTTCTGTCAAGTGCAATTTTGACTGAAAACTTGCGATTTCATATGCCAAGTACCTATATGTATTTATCATAAAAATTCAGTTCTAAAACTCATGTTTTTTTAAATATGTTCATATAAACATCGAAAATCACGTCTGCAACCCCCGAACAGCTAGAAAGAGGTGCGCCTTATTCACAGTGTAGCCACATTTCGCCAGATATTATGTTTAAATATCTCATGCAATAGGAACGAACCACTTGACCAAAGAAGCAGTCGAAAATACTTTACATTGTCTTAATCCCAAAAAAAAAATAACCCATATCTACAGCTTCAGATAAAATATGAACCCTAAGGTACTTAACCGTTTACGTGCTACATAATAAGGTAATCAAGTACTCCCAAATCAACCGAAGCAGTTAGACGCTGCAGGTCGGCTATAAACGTCGAATCAGCGTGATATAAGGCCGACAAACGACTCCGGTACTCGATTTACTAAGAACAAAGAAACGATTTTCGCCTACTTTTCTTTTGTGGGGGAGCCGACGACAGTCACAGTCTATTACCGAGCCATTCATTCGCTCAAATGAGCCGCTTAATTTATCGCTTCTTTATTACAAATAATCTGTTTTAAACTTACAAAGGCTTTTTGGAATGCAGCGGAGATTCGCTGGCTTTTAGATGTGAAAGTGTTTATTTTGTTATCTGTTTATTTATTATGATTTATTAATACGTCCCTGTTTCATACAGATGCAATGGTGGTATCAAAATATCGAGAATTCTGTGCTTCTGAAGTCGAGGTGGCGCAGGACAAGCGTACCTGGAAGGATATGGAGGAAGCCTTTGCCCAGCAGTGGGACATCCAAGGTTATTGAAAAAAAAAAACGTTCCGGAAATAGTGCTCTGGGTGAAAACCGCATCAAAACCCATCGTGTACTTTACAATGTACTCATTGTTGAGAAGCCTAATAATAAATAAATAAATAAGCAGTACTTCTGGACACGGTGCGTGTCGTAAGGAGGTTCCTCTCTCAAGAGCCCTGACCACCGGTAGCTCAGTTCCTGATCGTGATGCCGGTGGGCTACAATTTTTATATTTGAAAATGTTTTTTTATATTTCTTTGTATAGGAATATTTAAAAATGTAAATTGATGCCAAGGTATTCCATAGAATACCGGATTATACTATATAGATTGCTGGTAACATATTCATATTGGTACTCTTGACGGTACTCCTTTGAAACGTCGCAAAATTTCCACAGAAATTCGTTCCCAAGCTACAGTTACTCTAAGCCCAAAAGGTTCACATTAAAATGATTCCACGGAACGCAACTCGTAAGCAGATAATTACGTATATTTGAACCATTTCTACGAAAACGTATGCCGAGTCTTAGCACGGTTCGCGTCTCGCCTGTAATCAGATTTGCAGTATTTAATGTTCCTAACGACTATGTATTAAAACATCGCTTGAACAAAATTAACTTAATTTGCAAGACTTGATTCCTTTGTCTGAGAGTTTATTCATCAGTATGTCTGTTTTAATTGAAGAATATAAGGTGGAAAATGTTGAAGTGTTTTAATTCTAGTCAAACTTTTTCGAACTGATAATAATGGGTGAAAAAATAACCCTTAACGAAGTCGAAAGGCACTTGTTCTCCCTGTCATTGCGATATTTTTTTTGTTCTAGATCATAGCTTGGAACATTATTTATTTATTTATTTAAACTTCATGTACAAAAGTGGTACATAGGCGGACTTAATGCCTCAAGGCATTCTCTACCAGTCAACCTTAGGATCAAATAGGACAGCATAGTGATAGAGTACAAAAAAATAAATAAGAAAAATACCATTTTGTTAACATAAATTCATATACATAAATAGGTACATACTATTACACATATATACAAATAAAAACGTTCTGGTTACGGAGATATTGGGGTTCAAAGTTCCAACGTTTCCTCCGTATTCAATGCATCCATCATCACAATGTTTTGAGTGCGTTACATTGAGTACTACCTAACGATAAAAAGTGATTATTCACCCCAAAAAAAGTCATTTCCTAGCAATAAATTTTGCGTAGAGTTACTTAGTTTGATGTAAAGAATGCTTGTTTGACGGCTTCGTGAAGGGTCCGTTTACACCTTCTATATGCATGAGTGTTAGAGAATCATTTTCAATTTTCAGTTAGTAAATGATACCGTCCATGAAAGAGCTTATGAAAGGAAATCTTTCTTTGTCATTCAAGCGAAAAATCATGGACATGTGCATTCTTGCCATTTTGACATATGGATCCCAGACTTGGTCTTTGACAAACATTCAAAAGTCCAAGCTCAAGGTTTGCCAACGTGCAATGGAGCGCAGTATCCTAGGCGTCAAACTTACCGACCATGTACGCAACACCACAATGCGCTCCAAAACACAAATTACTGACGTTGCTCAAAAAGCCGCTAAGCTAAAGTGGGGCTAGGCTGGCCATGTCTGCCGCATGCCCGACGAACCGTGGGCCAAAATAACCACGATGTGGAGCCCTGACACAGCCAGAAGGCGACGCGGTAGACCTCGCAAGAGATGGCGGGACGAGCTGGACAAAACTAACGACCAGTGGTCCACATTGGCTCTGGATCGAAGAATTTGGAAGTCATGGAGAGAGGCCTTTGCTCAGCAGTGGGATGACACAGGCTAGCAGTATCAGTAAATGATACCGTTACTTTAATGACGCACTTTTGAAATTTCTTGAAATAACTTCAATAAAATAAACCGAAATTAATCTCACTGACTTAATATTTAAAAAATATTAAACTAATTAGTTAAGCATTTTTACATTACCTATTAGGGCACAAGTCTAGTTTGTTGACCACGTAATAGTAGAGGAGGATCCTAATCCGTGTCGGGGAAAAACATATTTTTCCCAACAAACGATGTTTAATTTAGGGCCGGTAAAATTGATGACCTGAAAATAGCAATAGCGATAAAAAAGCAGACTAAGAACAAAATTGTGACTGTCAATTATATTAAAATTACTGTTATAATTATCATCTGAATATCTTTCTTTACTTAGATCAAAAGGTTTTATCGATACAGAAAAATATTAAAAGGCCTGCCATTAACAAAATCCCTTATAAAATTAAATTAATAACAAAAGCCCTCAGAACCCCAACAATACTAACTGAAAAATATACTAACTAACACTTAAGAACAAACTCTTTGAAAGCGAGACTCCAACCTTACCTTCGCCAAAGTAAGACAATAACAAAGTTTTCAATGATTTACCGACCTGCAACTGTAAGTATTTCAACAATACTATTGAATTGGACACATTCAACTAATATTATTTATTGCGCGAGTTACTCAAGTGGCAACTAGTTAAACTAACTATAGGACATGCGTATGTGTAGTTTGCAGTGTATTGCAAAGCATTGTTTGCTCTTGGAGCTATTTCAGATATTTTGGTCGGTATCCTTGGATTTAGTCTGCCATATTAGGTACGTTGAACTATGAGTTTATTGCCTTTACATTATGTTACAAGAAAGACCTACTGTTGGAATAATGAAAGGAAAAATAAATACGGAGCTAAAACGTATTAAAAACATAAATGATAACTACAGTAATAAGTAAAAAACACAAAATTAAACTACAAAAATCTCAAGACTTCGATTTTGAAAGGAATTATTGGGTCCTATAAGAAAATTCTGGATTTAGAATGGTTCTAATCCTGTTGATGTAGGTCGTAATGGGCAATAATGAGATATTATGTCAGGTTTCGTAGACCAGCGCAGTAGCCGTGCCAGCGTGGTGGTATAAGTTCCAACATTGTAAAAAATCTTATAGAGACAGTACAAAAACCAACAATCAATTGCGATATCATTATGTTCACAATGAATTTGTGTAACATACCTCACAGGCATTTATCGTTTAAATGGAAAAGAGAGCAGATATCGCCCCCGTAACGGCATGTAACCCCAATACTTTGTAAAATATTTAAATTATTACACCGTTCGATTCGTAAATAGGCTTTTTTATTTTAAAACAATAAATCTAGTTGCTGTCAGGTGAGGAATTGGCTAAAAGAACCACCTAGAAAATGATGCTCATGAAGGAAAAACCGAAAATGTTCGCCGGCACCATCTTGATTTTCATTTTGACCTCGTTTTCTTTATCAGCGACCCCAAAAACCACGAAAACGACACCCATGAAGGAAAAACCGAAAACTTTAATCGGCGCCATCTTGAATTTTCATTTTGGCTAATTTATCTTCGGCATCACGGAGGACCAAGACGAAGATGACGAGATGTGTTTGACTCTCACCGGAATGACTGATTGGCTCTAGCAAAAACCAGAATTGTGTGGAAAAGAAGGAGGGATGGCTTTGCCCTGCCATGAGAAACAGGCTACTTAGAATAGGTTAGCGATCGCCCTTTAATCCCGTGAGGTTTGAACAGGGACGTGATGACGAACGTATTTCGTGGGACTAAGAACAATAATTTAGTGTGTGACGTGTAAAATATATTTTTCCAATAATATAGGGTGTCTGGTAATTATTAAACGATACTTATACACGTGATTGTACTCATGATAACAAACAACTTTCCTAAAGAAACATTTTCTTTAAAGTTAATCACTTTTATCACAATAGCACAACAGGCGCTTGAAATTCGCGCGCGTGTGCAGTGTAATTGTGATAACATTGAATGAGTTTAAAAAAAAATGTTTCTTTGGGAAATTTGTTTGTTACCATGAGTACAATCACGTGTTTTAGTATCAGTCACTAATTACCAGTCACCCTGTATATTAAAAACCCCAGTAAGTGATTTTTCGGAAAAAAAAAA
This sequence comes from Noctua pronuba, assembly GCA_905220335.1. Lineage (NCBI taxonomy): Eukaryota > Metazoa > Arthropoda > Insecta > Lepidoptera > Noctuidae > Noctua > Noctua pronuba. The sequence continues at coordinate 7,821,089 of LR999911.1, forward strand.
CCGAGCAGGCGATTTTTTATCAAAAAAATCCGTTTAGATTCTAAAACTATCTCATATTTTCAATAATACAAAAATAAACGTGATGCTGGAAAGTAGGAGGAGGGGTAGCCTTAACCCTCACGACGTATGACCAAGGGGGACAGCTATATAAGTGGCCTAAAAAGCCTCACGTGATTACAGGATCGCCCCTTACGTATAATTTATCTGACTAATTGACTTTGACAAGTTAACAATCGCCACGATTATTATTGAGCATGTTAGATCATACACAAATTAACTCAATGACGAATGGGCATAGTTCAGATATGAATTAAGTGTGAAACGGTCTGCCATCAACAAATTGACCCCGTCAAACGCAGCTTAACCTTGCAGTTCAATTAGGAGTAAAGCTTTCATAATTTAACCCCTCGTTAAACACTTTGATGACTTAACGCAAGATTAGACAACATCGCCAAATATTTTCTTTTACGAACTGCGAGAGAAAAATCATAAATAAAGCCGTTGAAGATCAAAGTTACTCTTTGGCAAAGATCAAACGATCAAAATAATTTCGATCATACGGCTTTGATGTCTTCAAGTTTACTTTTTTTTTTGAGAAAATGAAAAACGGCGTGTCTCCTTTGGGTTGACTGCCAATAAAGTAGCTGGGAGCTAATAAATTATAGATTATCTTTATTTTATCATCATCATTATCAGCCTGTGAATTTGGATATGTTGCTGGAAATTGTTATCATTTTAGGATCCGGACGGAAAAGACGAATAATACGATGAAGTTAATTCTACCTCGTTGGTCTAGTGGTCGCAAGCGCGGCTGCTGAGCAATGGTCCTGGGTTCGATTCCCAGGTCGAGCAAAGTGTTATTGGTTTTTCCATCAGAAATTCAGGAGTCTGGATTAGTGCCTGGTGAAAACTGGGTGTTCTTGTTAGTTACACCTCTGCCTAACCCTTCGGGGATTACAGGTGTGATGTTAGGTTATGTTAAATTCTACTTCTTCATAAAAAAGTGGGTACTCTTCAGCACTTTTTTAAAATAGCAGCAACCTGTTAGTCTCATTATTAAGACAAATTAAGTTGTAGCATTTCAACTTACTTCGTTCAAATTTTTTCCATTTAGCCAGAAACGTATAATTTTAGTATTAATAATCTGCATTGTGTTAGAGGATAGGATTATGAACAGGTCGGCTTAGTGCGACAATTGTAATAATGAAATATGTCTATAACCTACTAATACGTGTATTATTTCAGTAATTAAACCTTCTCTGGGAAATGGATTACTTTTGAAATATGTTTTCGAAAACTTTTTAAGTTTAATCAACATAAAAGCAAAAATAAGGAGTGAAAGCCTACTTGTGTGTCGGAGTGCCAAGTCTTAGGTCTCAAGTTCGAACCCAAGACACGCAACGCAACTCAGATTTTTCAGATTCATGTAAGCTAATTCAGAGGCCCATGGGCGGCATAAAAGCTATGACACCAGGTTAGGCACACACGATAGAGAAAGAAAGAACAAAACATGTTCAATACCAATTAAAGAAGCGTAACGAAGCAATATTCAAGAGACAAATCGATTTTAAAATCATGTTTAAAAACTTAAACGTAGCACTTATCTGCTGCTACGGCGTAGAAGCGTAGTGACAGCGTCTGCTACGGCGTAGAAGCGTAGCTACAGCGTCTGCTACACCGTAGCAACTCGACATCATCGGCTCTGATGTACGTTTTTATTCAGTCATTTATACACTCACATAAAGGCTATGCTCACAGGTGGGTAGTACCTTATACAGCCTGTTTGGTGCATATAGTTGTTGTCCATCATTATACTACGAGACCGTGGTGGTCGAATCACACTTCTTCATTTTATCAGTCCTTGTTTGCGGATTAGACAAAATCAATTTTATTTGAACAGAGATTAGATGTAAACTCGCTCGAATACGGTATGTATTTGAGCGAGCAACGGAATGTCTATCTGTAATTTATACGTAGTTCGACTTGTTTACGTAGCATAGCCAAGCGATAATTATGTTTTTAAAAGTTCAATTCGCGAACCGCTGCAGCTGCAAACTCCGCACTGAATTATAAAACGAAAAAGTTTTAAAACTACCAACTTTGATCATCAGGAATTCTGTTAATTACTTCATAGCAAATAAAATTGTAAAGCGAATCTGCGAAAAATTATGATTTTAAATGAAAACTGCCATGTTTAATTTTAAGCTTTAAAATCGTTTTAAAATAAATAGTGTCGTTTAAAATGTAAGACTTTATTAACGTCAAGAGCATTTAAAATTTTCTTGGAAAAAATATGAAAGCTTTGACAAAGTAGGTGTGTAGTAAAAAATATGGAAATTAATTTATTGATTTATATTTTTAATTATATATTTTTGGATACAGGCAACAATATCACACATCATCATCTGTCTAGCCTTTTCCCAACTATGTTGGGGTCGGCTTCCAGTCTAACCAGATGCAGCTGAATACCAGTATTTGACAACAATATCACACATCATGAATGATAAAAGAATCCAGGAAACATGGCGATTGATACTTTAAAGTAAGAAGTAACCATGGAGTTCTGCCGGGGCTGCGGGACTGTTCGAAAGAGATACCGCGCCCCTGGAACACAAAAGGAAAAGAAGGAACATGGATGGGTTTTAGTCAGTAAAAGTCTGACACACCTTCCCACTCCACCCAGTGCGGGGGAAGGGTGATTTCCAATCCAAAAAAAAAAAAAACCTTGGAGTTTCTTGCCGGTTCTTCTCCATAGGAAACATTCAATTCGAACCGTGCACTTATCAGACGTTTCCTAAGGTATATCTTACTTCTTACTAATATTATAAATGCGAAAGTTTGTGAGGATGGATGGATGTTTGTTACTTTATCACGCGAAATCTACGAAACGGATTTGGATGAAATTTGGCACAAAGATAGTTTATAACCTAGATTAACATGTAGAATACTTTTTATCGTAGTATGATGCCGTGGGACAGTTACCGATCTTCATGCGGGCGAAGCCGCAGGCATAAGCTAGTGCGTAATAAAACATTTTGAATTTCAGATTCAGATCTTCGCTTCAGCGGGATCACTGGTTTTCTCCTGGATTTGATACTGAGCTCGGGTGGAATGTTAATATGCACCTTAAAACATTTTTGCATAAGGAGAAAATGCAGGCGTGAGGCTAAAATATTTTTTTTAAAGGATGTATAAATATCCTTACAAAGCCGAAAGGCACTTCATCTCCCGTCATTACAATTTTTTTTATTCTATTAGAGCATACCTGGGAACCTTTTACTTACGGAGATATTGGGGCTCAAAGTTCCAACTATTACACAAGTTTTTTTTTTAAATATACTAGTTTTTAATGTTACAACTTTACATAAAATACCTCCACGACCCCTGTACTATTCAATGCATGTATCAACCCAATGTTTTGAGTGCGTTACATTGAGTCATACCGTAAAACGTGATATTCTACCCCCAAAAAAGAAGTCGTTACCCAGCAATAATTTTTGCGTAGAGTTATTTAATTTAATGTACAGAATGCTTGGTTGACGACTACGTGAAGGGTCCGCATACATCTTGCATAATGCTTCATTACCAAAAGCTTATTTAACGCTTCTAAACTCAATATGACGTAGGCAAATCTAAATTCAAAAGCCTAATCTAAACAGGAGCGTGGATTTTCACGGATGCCTTTCACCCTTGTGACATAGGCTTAAATTACCGAGCCCAATATTGGCAATGCAATATACGCACATGAGCTAATTGAAGCTGCTAAAGCCGATTTTATACTTGGCTGAATTTACGTTCCTGTCGAGGCAAATTTTGGAGCATTTCGGCTTAAATTAGGCTCAATAAGGAATCTTGAATAGGTTTGGTTTATCTTATTTGGTAACTGAAAAAAGTAGTGTGAAAATCAATGCTATATAAAACCCATTTTTTTTAAAACGCTTTTTGTAAATGTCTGTGTGATCATTTTGATCTTGCAAACTCAATGGATTTTAAATGTGGTTTACATTATACAAACAAAATACAAAAATACTTAAACATAGCACAGACATCGTGATTTTTGACAACATGTCGCCACAGTAGAGACAGCACGCGTGTGAAGCAAGGAAGTGACACTAGTCTATACAACTATACAGTCTTAACAAATAAATAAAATTGTAGTGTCTGTAATTTCAAAACAACAGCTTTTTAAAGTTTATACGGTAAGTACTTAAAACAAAAAAAAACATCTTTAAATTTTTTGTTTATCTGTCTGTTTGTTCCTGCTAATTTACAAAACAGCTTAACCGATTTTACGGGATTTTTACTGCAAATAGCTGATGCTTTAAGGAGTAACTAAGGCTTAAGCTACTTTTATTTTAGAAAAAAAAATTGGGTTCCGTGCAAAAAAATTAAAACCCTTGAAATTGTTAACAAAATTCGATTTTTTATTAATATAATATTCACGCGGACGAAGGTCGCGGGGAACAGCTAGTTAAATATAATTTGAAAATATGTCAGCTTTGCATTCGTCGCCCCAACTTTTCACATTCAAGTTTTAGTGCACCAACATTCTATAAAAAAAACCGACTTAAGTCACGTAATCTTTCCACGACAAAGCCAAAGAACAAATTAATTACCTTGCAAATACTATGTGACGTATGTCAACCCCTATTTAATAATAACAAACGCAAAAATCATGGTGGATTCGACGTCTCACTCGGATTTATCACAAGCTTTACAAGATTACCCAAAACGACAGTGACGGATTGACTCTTCGATGCTCCACCTCCTTTTCTAACACCCTAAAGCGTATATTACTATCTCTTTCCCCCACGTTGGTAATTAGGCGGCACCTGCATTTGTTCAGGTCACCAGGGATAGTGCTGGCGAGACTATCTAGACACCATGTTAATGCTTCAAGATTGATGAAAATCACGGCTAAAAGATCACCTTTATTAATCGACGGATTGTTGATGAATTCCACGTTAAGTCGGGTGTCTGGGACGTACATTAACTGTCACATATTCTCTGGGTTTTAAGGGATTTGGTTTCAATCAAGGTTTTATTCTGTGGGTGAGCTGTGTTGCTTGAAGATCGAGTATAGTGAAGTCACTGGTTTGTGGTTTTGGGCTCTTTTATGCTTTTGTGATATAACTATGCGTCGTTTGAGTTAATAACGTATTGGATGGACAGATAATATGCAATTGGAAGTATAGTAATTCAATATCTGACGTTTCATAAGGTTTGTCTTGCTTCTTACTGTATATCTTTAATATTATTATAAATGCGAAAGTTTGTGAGGATGAATGGATGGATGTTTGTTTGTTACTTTATCACGCGAAAACTACTGAACGGATTTAGATGAAATTTGGCACACAGTTATTTTATAACCTGGATTAACATATAGAATACTTTTTATCCCGGTAGTATGATTCCGTGGGGCGGTTAAAACGTTCCATGCCTCTTTATGTTTCAAGAAGTTAATGAGTAACAATGAAACATTATTTTTATACATATTTTTGTTAAATAAATATGAGATATCTGTATCTGAAATATTTGGGCATACCATTCCTAACTGCTATAATTATTTAACAACGCTATTCAACTCGAAATACCATGCCAAAACTCTTGACATTAACATTTCAAAGAATTTAACAACAACAGATTTCTCAGTAATTACCCAATTTGATTGGATATTCACCGAACTTCTATGAATCGCTATTACAAACAAGACTAGGACCCTTTTCACGGCCTTGGATGATGCGACTTGGTGTATTTGCGTCAAGCGAATAGCTTGCTGCCTTTGCGTGTACCGCTAGGTTCCGCATGTGACATTGTGGTGAGTCATGGTATGCTCTTAAGGCGACACGTCACCGGCGTGTTAATGTAAAAATTCACGATTCGATTTTGTGCATTATGTTACAAATAGACATTCCCGATGTGGGGAGCACTCACCTGTAATGGAACAATAAAAGTTTCAATGTTATGCAGAAACAAGTGATTGTTACAAGCTGCGCACTGTAATGCTCAGTACTCTTCACTCACTCATGTAATGTTCGAATCTAATTTTCACATTACAGACGTATGCCTTACTTGCTTTTCCAACCTCAAGGTCAAGCGTAAACTTTTTAAAACACATGTCATTTGTTTCACGAGTTGACATAGCGGGATTCAACATAGAGAGAATAATTCTAATATTAACAACTCCTTTTCTGCACGCGTAGCATGATCACAGTAGAAACGGGTTTTGTCATCGGAAAAATCGACAAAATGACAGATTTCTTTTGTTGATCTGTCATTTTGTCTATTCTTCCGTCGACAAAACCCGTTTTTACGGTGGTCATGCTACGCGTGCTCTTCGCAAGATGCGAGTAGCTCATGGGCTAGAGGTATCAGTAATACTCCTAGTACTAGCCTATATTTGTATTGGATCGAAAGGCGTTTAACATTCGAGCCAGGGTCGTCACAAAGGGCCTGTGATCGGTTAAGGTTGCCACATTGTTTGCTTTGCGTCTCAAGCAATTGACCGGTTCTCGATAATTTGATTACATCCGCAGATACTATAGGCTTAGTTTGTTTGTCTTTGTTACTGGAATTTAATTTGGGTATTGTTCTAAGAGGTTGTTCACCTAGCTCGCAAAGGTCGTATTGTATGATAATTTATATTCAAGGTCATGTGTGATTTGGTAAAACGGCGTTGTCGGCGTTGTTTTTGAGCCATTGAAACTTAGTTTTAGTCACATCAGAGTTGAAAGAGTTCAACGGGTGCGGTGTTACCGATTCACTTTTGTTCGGCTCGGCATAATTATATTTAATGCAGATATTATTCTGTATTCAGAAAAATGCCGAAATGCTCGAAAATGTCGATCCGAGTAGACCACGTGAATAGTGTTTCAGCTCTTTCACAATATTTAGAAATGTCGTAAATTAAAAGTCCGCTGTTTTGTAATGGTAAAAGTACCCTTGAAGAAGCCGAAAGGCACTTGTTCTCCCCAACATTGCGATTTTTTTTTTTTTGTTCTACTAGACCATACCTGAGAATTTTCTAGTTCCGGAGATATTCGGGGTTGAAGTTCCAACTTTTTCACAAGTTTTTTTTAAATACAGTTTTATGTTATAACTTTACTTTAAATAGCTCCACGACCTCTATACTATTCAACGCATCCATCAGCACAATGTTTTGAATGCGTTACATTGAGTCCTAACGTAAAACGTGATTTTGCACCCAAAAAAAAAAAACTTATTCCCCAGCAATAATTTTTGCGTAGAGTTACTTAGTTTGATGTACAGAATGCTTGGTTGACGGCTTCTTCAAGGGTCCGTTTACACCCTTAGGTTCATAAATTAATAATATTCTCGTCGAAACGACACCCATGCACGAGCTATAGACAAAAAAGAAATAGTAACCATACGAAATAAAACAAACTATTCCGATAGCACACTATTTCACGAAACGATTCGGTAACATTTAAGTGTGGTTCGACACGGGAAGGCTGGTATCCCTAATACTATTTTATCGAACGTTGCAAGAATCTCCAATGAGCAAGTATTGACTTTTTGAACGCAGAATTATGAAGAGCCCGCGGCCTCCTGTTAATCTTATTTAAGATCATCTTTACGAGATGTAGGGCTTCTTTACAGACACTATTATGATAATAGCGTTTGAATTTCTAAGAAAAGGACGGTATAGTTAGGATAAGAATAAAATATCAGTATACTATTCGAGATAAAACAACGAAAGATATACCTATTCTTGCGCAAATTTACGAAATATTTCAATACTGTCACATAATTCCACGACAAAAAGCTATCCTCAATAATACGGAAAAAACATTGAAAACGTTATCGCAAAATGGCCGAACACTTTCCGAAAAAAATATTGGAGGACACAATCGTTTAGGTCCGCGGACAATGCCGATAATTGTCCGCATTATAACAGCCGTACCCGGCCCACGTTACCGACAAATTATTTTCTATACCGCCATACATCAAGGGAAAACCGGAAAAAAGAGAAGAGAGGAAAATCTAAAAAAGGCAATCAATGGAAAAAGTAAGTGTCCGAGATAACAGGCGTTGAGAATTGAAGTCACGTTCCCGCTGCGTCCCCGCTGCGTCCGCGACACGACACACACATAAATAACCCTAATGATATCCGATTGTGTTCAGTTTGCGATGCGACAAAAAAATCGTACGAAAAACTCGTGCGGGACGTTATTGCTAAATATAATGTTCTTGTTAATAAAATATTATTGTGGTGTACAAGCATTTGCGCTCCCATCGGATTTGTAAGCGCCGATGCTTTCTCGTTAATATTTATGGGAGACTCGATATGTTTGCGGATTGAATAAAAAGTGTATGATTTTTCTGACAAATTATTAATGATAACTGGAAACAGCTATTCCGTGTTATGCCATTTTCAAGTTGGGTTTACTTAGAATGAATTTAGGCTAGTACAGTTTTTTCTAGAAATGAATACTGCAAAAACAACATATTGCACTATTGTGCAATATGTTGTTGTGTATATGTACCTAGCTTTCGTGAACAAAAAAAAAATGAAATGTTTTTTTAAGGTTGCAGTTTTTTTTTATAGATCTAAACATGCTGGTAAGAGCTACTAGCAGTCTACTGGACTTCGACAATTTTAATCAAACACCGGCTGCCTCAAAATTGGTCTCAAATATTGTCTGCTTACAGAAAGTTTATTCTCTCTGTGACCGTCAGTGCATCAAGAAATGCAACTGCATAAACTATCTGAAAGCTATTAAATGGCGGTACCCTGTATAATTGTCGTAATGCCTATATTCCAGCCACGTCGCTACAAGCCCCACTGATCGGCGTAAATACCCTAATACCACCCGTCTCTCAGTTTTAGCGGTTTAGCGAATTTGTTTTAATACCCACTCTCCAATGGTGTGACATTATGATTTTGAGTGCTTTAATTGAATTTTGTGCACAATTGCTATTTTTTCCAATTTCTACTATATTTCTGAGGGTGAAAACGTGCTTTTAGTTTCGAATTAATTATATTTTTATTTGTTTAATTTTTAGCTGTAAGGGTTCCATGGGTTAATAATAATAAAACTTTATTTCGGAAACTTGCTCCATATTTTGTTAGTGATACAACTTACGTAACTATGTTAGTAATTACTTTAAATTAAAAACAAACAAATTAAAACCTACCATACAATTTAATTCATGTATCTTCCTGCAGTATCAGACCCGCTGTTGTGCTGTGCTGTGTTAATAAATAAATAAATAATTTAAAGGACAGTTTACACGGAGATACATTTTGTCCCCTATTGCAGCAAGACTAAAGCCATGTGCCACTTCATAATTATTAAGGCGAAAACCCGCTTCAGTGTAAATGACAAAAAATACTGTATTTTTGTGTTATGAGTTTATATGTATTTTTGTGTGCAATTTCCCGAATCGTAGAACACCGTGTTCAGTATAAACACGGATGTCATTCATAATACATAGTCACTTTATGAAAAATAGTTGTATTCAGTACAACTATTCTGCTGCATCGTCATGAAACATTGTTTCCGTTTTATTCCAACGTAATTTACAAGCCCAGAGGACACTTTATATTTCTCAAAACACAAATAAAAAATAGCTTACTATCCTCGGAACACAAAAAACTAACCTGGTGCTGACATTTTATTATTTTTATATGTATTTTTGTAGACTGAAAATCCGAAGCACTGTTCCTTCCTGAAGTTTTCTGGCTCTATAAATTCATGGAGATACCCACTATTCAGTAGTCGGAGGTCGGTGGGATTTTTGCTTACAACCGTGGCCTCTTCGCAGCTAAGACGAGATTCGTAATAAAGTTTTTCTTCACTTAATTTTATTGCTTGGCCCGGTTACTTCTTTGTAAATTTCAGTTCTGAAATGAATGCTCTGAAGTAGGCACTGCTTAGTAAAGAGTGGCCAATTATATTATACACAGAAATTATTCGTTTTGTACGTTTCCGGGAGCAGGTTTTAGCAGAATTTAAATGTTTAATTTAGCTCCAGCGTATTTTTACTCGTACATCTTTCCTTCCTTTTTCTTTCATTGACTTCCATTATATTTGTTATTGATATTATAACTTAACATCACGCCTGTTATCCCCGAAGGGTTAGGCAGAGGTGTATCTAATAGTACACCCACATTACGCCAGTTATGTTTAAGTCCTATGTAATAGGGGGCGAGTCTATTGCCATCAACCGGGCACAAATCCAGATGGCTGCTACTGAAAAATTCCTGATGGAAAAACCCGATAGTAATTTTCCCGACCCAGGAATCGAACCCAGGACCTCATGCGCATCAGTCACGATTGCAACCAATAGACCAACGAGGAAGTCACTTATAACTTAACATGCTTATCTGTATAGGCTTTTCTTCTTTACCTGACTTGCCAACCTATCTCTCAATAGAATAAAGAACCTACCTAATTTAAAAAAAGTCGATCCTAAGGCTACTCCACAGTTAAATTGGGTCAACTGTCATTTAGGATTTTTGTTGAGCACATTATCTACTGTAATAGGATTATGCTAATAACTTTAATAAATAATAACAGAGCTGTTTTACTAAAATAGATTAAAATTCGATACGGCAAATATAGCCAATCTAATATGCTACTAATTCTGTTTCTATAGTAATTTGATAAATAAATAGTCTATTATCTAAACATTGATAGACATAATGCGCAATCAACAAATATTTTGATATTTTGAAATGGAGTCGATAAATGTTCTGGGTTAATATTATTAGGTTTTAAAGCAATTGATGGTTTGTTAAATACAGTATTAATGTGAATCATCTGTCTGTTCAAATAACGATTTATGTGTGTAGTTATTGAAGCTGGAAGGAACTCGTTCTCCCCGCCATTGCGTTTTTTTTTTGTTTTGTATACTTACCATACTTTGGAACCTTCTCATTACGGAGACACGGATACGGTTTTTTTTTTAAATAAAAGTTTTTAATGTTTTAACCTTATTTTAAATACCTCCATGACCCATGTACTATTCAATGCATCCATCAGCACAATGTTTTGAGTGCATTTTACATTGAGTCCTACCGTAGATTTTTACCCCAAAAAAAGTCGTTTCCCAGAAATACTATTAGAATGCTTAGTTGTCGGCTGCGTGAAGGGACCGTATACACCTTGTTTCTAAATGAACCATTAATAAATTTACTATGAATATTTACCTTATGTACAAACTACAAATCTATAATAGTAAAATAAATATGTACAAGTATCAAAATGGTTACAGGGCGTCAAAAAATTCGTCAACATCGCTGTCAACAGGAAAAGTGCCCAGAAGGCTGGCAGCATTGCCACGTTGAATGGCAATGCAACCAGCATTGCCAGTCAACCTTTGGCCATTCTTTAATAAATTGATTAGTAATTGCAATTAATATTTCATTGCACACTAAAACTACTACGCACTTCTATTACAATATGTGTTTTTTTTTTAAGTACATATTTTATAACACAGATCAAACTTTAGTAGGCTTTAATTTATCGAACACAACCAAGAATCATGTACACTCGATTGGAACACGTGCTTCTATGTACTTTCGCTCCACCCCTTCGTGAGATCCCCTCGAAGATTGTGTTGTGATGGTGATGTTTATTATTTATTTCCCTGCTATCATGAGAGAATAAATAATAATAATATTTCCTTTTGATTTTTCTTTAGCTAAGAAATGTTTTGTTCTTTTTGATATTTAACTGTTTGTGGTGTAATAAGGTAACAGTTCTATTACAGAACTTGTTTAGACCTCGTTGTCTTGTTGGTCTAGTGGTTGCAAGCGCGACTGCTGAGCTTGAGGTCCTGGGTTCGATTCCCGGGTCGAGCAAAGTGTTATTGATTCGTTCCATCAGGAATTTCTCAGTAGCAGCCATGGAGTCTGGATTTGTGCCTGATTTATGGCAATAGGATCGCCCCCAATTACATGGGTCTTCAAAAATAACTGGAAAATGTGGGTGTACTATTAGGTACACCTCTAACTGATTACAGGCTGTTATGTGATGTTTAAGTTATAGATTAATTATTGTTTTCTAGGCATAAAATCAACATTGTCGTTCAACTCAGCAATGCTTTTTATTTCGGTTGGAGAATCATCAAATGTCCCCTCCCGCTCTGGGCGGAGTGGAAGGGAGTGTCAGACTCGTACTGACTAAACCCATCCATGTTCCTTCTTTGCCCTTTCTGTTCCAGGGCCGCGGTATCTCTTTCGAACAGTCCCGCAGCCCCAAACTTAGTAATGTTGCCGGCTTTTTCGGCTCTTTTCCCGTTAGCACAGATGCTGAAGAATTTTCTGATACCCTATGGTTGTATCCCCCCCTTTTTATACATTACCGTAGTTCTTTGTTCTTCCCTTTTCCCATCATTTGGGTCATTATGGGAGACGATACCAGGAACTCGTAATTTGGTTCTATACAAATTATCCATCAGTTATGGCACAATATCACTGTTCGTCGATCGAGGACAGCCGGCACGTCTGCCGTACAATTACTTTGGCAACATATATCATTTGTATTCTGAACCTGTAATCATGACCATCATTACTGAGCTAAATTGAACCGTTTCAGGAAGTAATATTAAGTTAAATTTTGTATAACACTGATTATGTTATTTGTGAGTGCGGTCAGTGCTGGTGATCAGTTTCAGTAATTTATTTCCACGTGTTTAGAGTAATTTTGTAGTTCATAAATAAGTGAAAAACTGGGTTCGTGATTTATTTTCCGAAAATGTCAACCAATGCCTATTTTAAAAATGAATAAATTTGAAATCTACACTCTTAAAGTTCAGTATAAAGTATTGTGAAAGTAATATCAATTAGGAACAACGATTGACAACCATTACAAATTGAATTATTGGCAGCAACAGACTGCTAAGTCGAGTCTACGAACGCGTAGCAAAACAGGTCTACGTGATTGCTACGACGTAGCACATCTACAGTGAGTGTATGTGTGTGACTTTATCACGAAACATTTTTCAAAAAATACTTTTTAAGATTCCGTACCCGAAGGGTAACCAACGGGACCCTGTTACTAAGCCTCCACTGTTCTTCCGTCCGTCTGTCTTTCTGTCAGCGGGCTGTATTTCATGATCCGTATTAGGTAGTCATTTAAAATTTTCACAGAATGTGTATTTCTGTTGCTGATATAACAACAAATAATAAAAATGAATTAAAAAATAAAGAGGGCTCCCCTACTACGATGGTACGGAACCCTTCAAGCGCGAGTCTGATTCGCACTTAGCCGGTTTTTTATGTACCTATTCAATATTATATATTTATCTCAGATAACTTCGAGTAAAAACTAAGTTAATTTTCTTAATTCTTTTAAAATGATTTCCTTAGTGGAAACTAAGGAACACAAAGTTGGAGCTATTGAACGGTTACCAACAAAAAAAAATCTTCTAACCTAACGATTAACCTGCAACCCAAAAAGAAACCCAGCAACCATCGATCAACCCTCACCTCTGCAGGTACATAACATAATTCAAAAGAAAATTCGGATTAAAAATCGCCAAGGGAGTCTGCTTGAATTTATTTTTCACACGGCAAAATTGCCGCCGGTCGCTCTTCCTTCCTCCTAGATATATAAATAGCATGAAAGTCGGCGAGCCACCTCGATTTCATGAATTTTTGTGGCTTCATATTTTGTGACAAATAGTTAGCGGGGTACGGCGTGCGGCGCGCGGGGGGTTGAAATTGCCTCCATATAAAGCACGCACAACGCCACACTGCTTCGAATTTGTCCGTGTATGCATTTTTAAATGAAATATTGACGTGAGAAGGAATAAATTTAAATGATGCGTGGTTCGTGTTAGATGCAGTTTAGAGGTACGTTAAATTGTTGGTAGGATAGTTTTCCGTTTTTTTGGCCAAAATTGGGTATCGGAGCTGATAATTTAGTAGCATTAACTCCATAAGGATTCTAAAAAGAGCTGAGAAATAAAAGTTAACAGCTAGGCAGAAAATAGAAATGTTACGTATCTCAATATGTACAGACGCCAGCACATGAAGCTACTCGAAACTGTCAATTTTTCCCAATCAACCTTGAACCTAATGCTTTGGCGATAACATTGAAAATCTCTTAAAGGAATTTGACAGATTGTAGCTCGATGTCCTGGCGTACCTTGTCAAAGTCTACAAAACTCCGTATATTCTGGACACCATTTATTATTATTTTTTAGTGAGTTTCACATACATTTTTTTATTATTACGTGAAAATACAAAATGCAGTTAAAGTAACATACTCTTCATTAAAAAAGTTCGTTACAAAAAATCCTTTACCACACAACATTGCCGTCAACACTGAAAACCGATTAAAAGAAAGTCTCACATTCATTCTGCAACTCAAACAAAAGAACATCACAACTCCGCTCACTCATCGTGTGAACTATAAACAAAGCTTCGTTCCTTGCAAAATACTTCATTCACTCACTCGTTCCCTCGCTCATTACCGTTCCGTGACGTCACATGACATTTTTTTTCGACATTTATAAGCATTTATCATGCTTTATCTTCGGGGTAGGTTCACAAACATCCGGAGTAGATTATGGAGTCGGATAAGAATGATTACGGGTGTGTAATGAGTTGTGACGATAGAATTACTTGGCTGTCAGCGAGTACTTTGTATCATAAGTATTTTTTGCTAATTAGCAGTTTTGTTTAAGGCAAGAAAAAAAGTATACAACTAAGACGTTACTCAGACGACACCACTCGTCCGCGCGGTCTGGTGGAGGTGGCGAAGTAAAGGTATGGGCGGTGCACCGCGCGGACATGCAGTGAGCGCACTCGTCCGAGCGGTTTTGTGATAAGAAATTACAAGTATTTCACTTACTTGAGAACATTTTTGGAACTTAAAATAATATAGTCTTACATGAACTTTGACATACAAGCTAAGTAGGTTAAGTTTATCTTTATAATAATTCACTCGTACGCATATACATTTAAGAAACAAAGCTTACATTTTTTTTTTACATCCACCCTAAAAAGAAATAATTACTGTGGTCGCAAATAATCATAATAGATAAGGAATGCGAGCTCGGTACCACAATAAAAGTAACGCAGCAGTAGGGCAAGTTTGTTTAAAGTAGGGTTTGATCATTTAAAATGTGATTTTTTAATTTAGTTTCGAAAATATTAAAGGAGTTCGTATTCTTTACCTCTTTAGGTAGCTGTTTATACTGTTGCACATTAAACAAAAAAAAAACTCCCACCATTGACTGTCCGCACTCATCGTTTAAGGCATTATACAAGCGCATGCGACGTCAGTCGTCTTCACCACCCGACCGCTTGACTACCTTCTTTCATTAACACTACTGTTATTTAATTTTAACGTCTATTTGTTACCTAGCTAAACCTAAAATGTTCAGCGCGTCACAACTTTACGTCACCCACGGGATGTTCTGTTAGAATGATGATACCACATAATGTCCATTACAATAACATATTGTTTGTAATGTAATCCACAGTAAAATGGCCTTAGTGTATGTCTGTCGGAGTTAATGTTCTTTTATTTATTGTTGAAAATAGAAAATACTATCTTATTGTTTTTAAGTATGTTATGAATTAAGTTTCGTTTGCCCGTTGCTTAATCCGCTTGGAGGTCGGGATTTATTCCATTAACGAGTATAATAGTGTGGTATCGTATGGTGAAATAATTAAGACACGTTCGTAGATAATTGTATATTTTTCGAAATAACTGCAAACTTAAAAGAAAACCAAAAAAAAACACGTCTATTGTCGTACATCGGTTTTCAAACGTCTCCCATATTATATTTTCTCTTTCTCTCTTTTTCACTCGCACCTTTGCATACGTTCCCTTTTACTCAAAATTCATTCCCCAATAGCCCTCTGTCATAATCCAGGTCATGGTTTCTCCGTCTGTCAAATTAATTCATCTGACAAGTGTGACAAGATATCATATAAACAGACAAACTGACAGACGGAGATACTATGTCAGTATGCATCAATGATTGGGACAGATGGTTTTACTCTATTAAAAAATATCTGTATTTATTGCATCATCAACACTTTTTGTATTTCGATAGCTCATTAACATGTACTTCACCCAAACTCAGCCGCTCAATATTTTCATATCGTGAAATCCAAAGACACCAAAATTATCAAACTTATAAGGTCCATAGAAAATATATCAACTGTAAGACAAAAACAAACAGCAATACATCCATCCACGCACTAAATCATTGAAAGCGAGACATTTACATAACATACTAGCGTCATCCTTTATAAGGTATCTGTTCCACCGCTGACTAAAAGCGATAAGCTATCGACTATATTCTCGCCCACTGCGACTTTTGCAGCGATCCAAAAAGATGGCTTGGTAGCGACTAGCATTTGCGATGCGAGTAACTCACGACAGCCTCGGTAAAAAAGTCGCCGCATGCGAAGGGCGGAATTATAAAGGAATTATACAAATTAATAATTCATCGCTGACTGTTCAGACCTCCAGCGAGAACTCTGTCAAATAAACAACTAGTTAAGTTCCAGAACCAAAAGTTATTTTGCGGAAATCCATGATATTAAATGTTATGCACAATAAGTAGTTTCGATTCCGCGATAAAGATTCAGACCTGGATGCAGAATACAGCACCGCCTACGATCGGGCGCGAATACGCCCGAGTATGGTCTTCGAGTCAACAGCTCCTGAGGATGGAGAGGCGAAACACGTGTCGAGTATAATAGATAGGTTCGAGTGCATGGCTTGTTAATTATTATTGCTTTTCCTGCATGCTCATATTTTTGCCGGCGGGAGGACGGTGCTGCATCCTGCACCCAGGCCTACGTTTTGTTCGAGGAATTAAAACTAAATACATTTTTTTTAAACATTTATTTAAACTCCTTGAATACAAGCTTGACTTAGTTTAGAAAATTCCATAATTCTGTGTGACAGCGTACAACCTCTAAACCAAGAGTTAAATTGTTATTTCATAAAGAAATTCTTGTACCTACCTTGATGGAAAGTAAATATTATTTATTTTTTAGTTACTAGCTCTACTCGCTTCTCGCTAGTCGTCGACGGTGGGACCTGTGCCTAAGGACCATTGAACCCCGCATCCACAGACAACGGGAGGTAATAAGGCAACACGTGTCAAAAAGTACCCCTACCTAGTCTATGGACAACCGTTTTTCTGCAGGTGTACCGGCTGAGATATTTATAGTGTAGATGTAGTATATAAATGTGGGTCTGTGTTTGCGAATTTGATTTTTTTGGGATAGAAAATGATGAGATTTTTTTATTTCTTGTGTGTCCAAATTTTATAGAATTTTATCTCGGCCACTTTACCCACCTTATACCTGATGAGCAATAAAGCAAAGGTGGTCATAGATCCTCATCTCACCAGTTATGTTTCAAACCTAAGTCTTGGCGTGCAAAACTAGAAATACAGACGCCCTCGACAACCATGACAATGACACCTATGATGAAAACTTCGCTAATTTTCGTAGCCCCCATCTTTGATTTTGACCCCATTTTCCGCAAGTATTCATCCGCGCTAGTGTCTTTGACGCAGGTGTTAAATAAAACAGTATAAAAGAAAACATTGTAAATCGAAAACAGAATCACACTTTGCACGACCTGAAAATGGCACCTAGATCTCCACGCTCAGCAGTGGCGCTTGCGAGCAGTGATCAACGAGGCAGTAATATTATCAATATTATTGTATTGAAAACCGTATATTGATTATTACCTCTGTACATACACCCATCTCATAATAATAACAACAATGCGTAACATTCTAAACGCGATAATAATTATTTTATGTAATAAACATAGAGCGTACAAGTAATAACTGATTTTAGTATGAAATAATGCAACAAAATTATAGAATTATTGTGATGGCCCATAACCACCTCATTGAACATTAACACCTCAATGTTAGCAACATTATAATAACACGTATTTTGACTGCATCGGTGGTCTAGTGGTCGCAAGCGCTACATCTACATCTGCCTAGCCTTTTCCCAACTATATTGGGGTCGGCTTCCAGTAAAACCGGATGCAGCTGAATACCAGTATTTTACATGGAGCGACTGCCTATCTGACCTCCACAACCCAGTTAGTACTGGGTAATACGACACCCCTTGGTAAGATTGGTGGTCAGACTTTTTGGGCCACTGACTACCTAACAACTGTCTAAGATCTATAAATGACACCCGGGACCAACGGCTTAACCTGCTTTCCGAGGCACGGAGGAAACTCGGTATGTTATGGGTGGTCACCCATCCACAGTTCAACCTAAGATCGACCCGAGCGGCTGTTATTATTTAGTCACGAGCTCCTCGCAAGCCCTACAGCTAAACAATAGTTGCTTCAATTCTCAGGTCGGGTAAAGTGTTTGGTTTTTCCATTAGGAATTTTCGGTAGCAGTCTAAATTGGTGCCCGGTTGATGGCAATAGGCTCGCCCCTTATTACATGGGACTTAACCATAACTGACAAAATGTGGATGTTCTATAGTACATCTCTGCATGACCCTTCGGCGACACCAGGCATGATATTATATTTTAGTGTTAAGTTAGACCATCTGTTCTACCTACCCCCATTCACAAATGGTATGCACACAGTAACCGCATCCCCACTAAAGCTCAGTTTTCCAATAACAGAAACAAATGGCATATACACGGTGGTTCGTATACTTTCTCTGAATAACACTCAAGACTAGAAATAGTAAGGTATTGAGAAACTGGAAACACGTGCCGATAATTGCCGTAGTGAACTACCTACACGGAGCTACAACTTTTATACCGTTTCAGACCACTCGCCGGAAAATTTTAAACCCTGATCTCAAGGTG
The DNA here is from genome assembly GCA_905220335.1 of Noctua pronuba. Taxonomy (NCBI): domain Eukaryota; kingdom Metazoa; phylum Arthropoda; class Insecta; order Lepidoptera; family Noctuidae; genus Noctua; species Noctua pronuba. The sequence continues at coordinate 7,839,892 of LR999911.1, forward strand.
TTAGAGTTGGAAGTTCCGTGTGGTTTGCCGTCAAATAGTTATAAGCTGAGTATAATAGGTAGTATTGCTGTGTACAGAAGTATGGGTCGGGTCTCACTGATGGCGTTAGTAATTATGGTAAAATTCGCTTTTAAATTCAGATTTGTGTTTTGTTTGAGGACGACTTCGTGCTTTTCTTTACTGCTTTAGTTAAATGTGAGGCACGTTACAGTAATACTGATTGCAAAACCAAACGATTTATTTATTATTTTACACAATTGTGTAAAACCAAAACCAAAACAAAAACCAAATAAAATAAAATAAATTTTTAATTTAATGTGTGTATGAATGTATGGTTTTATGTACACACTAGCTGTTGCCCGCGACTTCGTTCGCGTGGAAATTTTGGTATGTATGTGTAAGACTGCCTCGAGTGGTCGCAAGCGTGACTACTAAGTATGAGGTCCTGGGATCGATTCCCGGGTCGGGCAAAGTGTTAAAAAAAAGAATGTTTATTTCAATTAGATACATAAAGTTATGACACACATGATTTGGAGAGATGCTTGGGTTAGGGGGCGTCCATTAATTACGTGAGGCAATTTTGGCGATTTTTCACCCCCCCCCCTCTCCCCTTGGTGAGGTGTCGTGAGATTTTGCTTTTAATTTACAACATTAAGAGACTTTTTGCGAGAGCCCTTAGATCTCCTTAATCCAGCCCTGCCGCAAAATCCGTTCTTAGCAGACTTTTACTGACTATTTATTACCTCCCTGCCAAATTTCAAGTTTGTAGCACAAAAAATGAAGGACTTTCATACAAACTTGCGAGAGCCCTTAGACCCCCTTAATCCAGCCCTGTCGCAAAATCCGTTCTTAGCGGACGTCTACTAACTATAAACTACCTCCCTGCCTAATTTCATCTTTTTACGTCAATCGGTTTCGATATTTCGTGATGAGTGAGTGACCTTTCGCTTTTATATATTTTTGCTTTTATTTTTTTAATATTTTGCTCTGAAGTTAAAATGCTAGTGCAGCCACATCTAAACGTTAAAGACGTGCCGCGAGTGAAACATTTATAATCTCAGTTATTAGTTATTTTCGTTATTTCTCGTCACTCCACAATTGTAAATAAAGCCTGCTTATAATAGAAAAAATGCCTAATACAGCCCCCCCCCAACTGTTCACCGAATGAAAAATATGTTGAATATACATAAAAAAAAAACTAAAGTCATCACCAATAGCGTAAAAAGTAGGGTTGAGGTAGATGGGCAAGAAATTCACTATAAAGTCGATGAGTACATTTGAGTTTGAGAGTTGCCGAGTCGAGAACGCCTAGAAAAGCAAAAAAAGGTCCATGAAGTCGCTGATGAAGTGTGACCTACCTTTATCCCTGAAGCACAATCTCATCGACATGTGCATTCTGCCGGTTAGGAGTCGCAAAAGTCCAAACTCAAGGTTGGCCAAAGGGCGATGGAACGTAGCGTATTGGGTATTAAGCTCAGCGACAGAATTCGCAATACCACAATACGCTCAAAAACTGGAATCGCTGATGTGGGCGATAAGATTGCTAGTTTGGAGTGGGATTGGGCGGGCCACGTCTGTAGAATGCATCAGGATCGGTGGGCCAGAGTTGTCTCGCAGTGGGTGCCAGAAGATGGGCGTCGTCGTCGCCGAGGGAGGTCTAGAAAACGCTGGTGTGACGACTTAAAAGCGTTTGTGATAGATTGGACGAAGAAAACCGCACGGAGAGAAGAATGGAAGGCAATGGGGGAGGTTTTTGCCCAGCAGTGGGACAATAAAGGCTAAAAAAAAGATTACATAAAAATTATAACGAATGGGTTGCCTAAACATTAAGTCAAGAATATTTAAAACTGCGACAGACAATAGGCTTGACCGCTTTTATTAGACAACGTTATACTCTCAATCACATTTAAGCGTAAACTTGTCGACCTGTGTATCCTGCCTAACCTAACCTATGGTACCCAGACATGATCTTTGACGGAGGCTGAAAGTCCAAACTCAAGGTTTGCCAAAGAGCGATGGATTTTAAACATCAAAATCACCGATTGAATACGCAACACCACAATGCGCTCCAAGACAGGCATCGCCGATGTTGGCGATAAGTGTAAGAGGTTCAAATGGGACTGAGCGGGTCACATTTCCAGAATGGGTCAGGACAGATGGGCCAGAATGGTCATACAGTAGGTACCTGAAGGTTGTCATCGTCACCGAGGCAGACCCAACAAACGCTGATATGACGATTTGGACTCGTTCCTGACTGATTGGCCAGGGAAGGCAAAACAAAGGGAGAGTTGGAAAGGAAATGGGGAAAGCCTTTGTCCAGCAGTGGGACAGAATAGGCTAATTAAAAAAACAAAACGTTATACCATCGTGTTTGTTATAAAATTACCTATCTGTTTTTTCATACATATTTTAATGAGAAAACAGATGAGTGTATATAGTACCTAGTAGTACACCCATATTTTGTCAGTTATGTTTAACTCCCATGAAATATTTAGCGAGCCCATTGCCATTTTGTATAAAGAACAGGTTGTAAGGTTCTTCATCCCCCATAGAAAAGGGAGGATAGTCCGACCAGACGGGTGTAATGTCTGGTGGGCTATAACTGCCCAACAGTTGTTGTCGGGTACTTCTATACGTATAGTCTTAAGTCGCGGATAACTTAATTGGGGCGATTTATTTGACCCAGGCAGAATTTAGACGTATTTCGATGTTTAGTTCATCACCTGCGTCATAGATGGCGCTGTAGTACTTTTTGTTATATGTTGCTGTAGTACTTTTTATAGTGCCGATACACCATCAACTGGGCACAAAACCAGATTTCGTAGTTGCTACTGAGAATTTGCTGGTGGAAAAACTCAATAACACATTGCCCGACCGGGAATCTAACCCAGGACCTCATGCTCGCTTCTGAATACTATACCAATCTATAAAAGAACAATAAAATTCCAAAATAAAATTCCAAACTGCGATTGATTATTGATATTTTGCAAATCGAGAAGGAAACAGACTTCTAGTAAAGCAAGAACTTTTTGTAGAAATCATCATCATCATTCTCCTGCCGTTATCCCAATTTTTTCGGGGTCGGCGCAGCATGTCATCTTCTTCCATACTTCTCTATTACTTTTTGGAGAAACGTTTGAAGAAAAAAGGAGAAAAACGGAAATGCAAACGATGTCAATACAAAAAAAAAAATATGGAAATCTAAAAGCTTCAAAAAAATATTCAAACAAATTACAAAAAAGTGAAAGTAATAGTGGGGTTTGAACTTGCGACCAGTAGCTTACAGAACGTTCAAGAACCCGCTAGGCTGTTTTCTCTGTTGACATATGCTTTAAATAGCCATTCTGGTGCTTGTCATGACTGAAACGTCAAACAAATGAAGGATACTGACATAATGCATTATTGCTCAGCCCCTTAAGCGAGTAGCGTGATAATATATAGCCTAACATGTGAAGAAGCCTGTAAGGAATATTTGTGCAAAATTTGAACAGGATCTATGCAGTAGTTTTTGAGCCAAGTCGGAACATAAAATTGGATTTTTACGATTTTATTATATGTATAGATATATAGATTAGTATCTGCCTACTGCGGGTTTTCTTACCTATGTAGTTTAGAACTTACACTGAACTCACTAGCTGTCCTATATATTTTGGATTAATTTGGAGACATTGAAAACCGAATCGTCCACAATTCGGTTAAAATAATGTCACCAGGTGAGTAAAGTCATTAATAAATCATTGACTTGAAAAGTATAAGCTCGTTTTCAAACGCGCGTATTGGCGTGTAGCTACACGCGCAATTGGCAATTGCGCAATTGAACGGCGCGGTTGGCGCTGTGGCTGAGCTATTGACTGCTGCGGGTTCGATTCCCGCACGGAATAAATATTTGTATGGCCTACAGGTAGTTGTTCCGGGTCTGGCTGTTTGTGTATGTGAGTTTAAATGTTTGTAAAGGCACCCAAGATACAGGAGAAATTCCTAGTGTGGGGCAACGTTTTTTTTTTAAAAAAAGAAAGACTTCGTACGACCGTTGTCGCGCGTATAAGCTCGTACAAGCGCAGGTCGCGAGATAACCACTTTTACCGCCAGATGTCATTTTAATCACCGGGAATACCGAATAAGCGCGTGTACGAGCCTTTGATTTTATGAAGCTCGTTATGTGGCGCACCCTTTCAGTTACACGCTGTATAACTATCTGTTTGTTATCTTTTCACGCCGACATTTTTTATTAGGATAGGCCACGACCATTATAAAAGGATACTCGAGTGAAGCCACGGGCAAAAGTTAGTGGATTATAATGACGAGGGATTTCCCTTTAGATTTTTAATGGGACTGATACTGATATTGTATTTTTTTTAAATGCGCTGTCACAGATATAATAATCATTTAAAAACGAATCCACATTTCTATTTTATTTGTTCCCGCGACTACTAGGACCACGCCCTAAAGCAAGCGCTTAAGTAGTGTTTCTTAGAATTAGCTTTTATAAGTTGGATACCAAAAGTTGTTTTCAAAACTTTTTTAAAATATTTTTCTTCTTTACATTTTTATGATTTTAGTTCCTAAGAAATTTCTATGAAAAAAAACACGTTGTATTACCCTATAGAAAACGTTCGATCTCTGATTTCTATTGCATGAAAAGCCGAAGGTATTTTAGATTAAATACGTCAGACTTTATCAATGTTGAAATAAGACTCATAATTTCATCTTTCCTTTGCAAATGTAAGGGAAAATAGCTAGCGTCAGTTGAAAACTGAAAGTCAGGTACAATTTGTTCAACGCATTAGAAGGGAGCGCCGGCCCCACAAAGTCATTTCCTTCAAAGAATATTGTAACCTAAAGAAAAAATTATACATTTCGCTGTGTCTGAGAAAACCTTTTTTACAAAAACTCTATAGTCTGTTCCACTATGAAACCGATAGATAAGAAGCGTACAGAGTTCGGGATTAACACCCTTAAGATAAAGTAGTGGCGGTCCCTTCAGTCTGCCACCCATCACTTACGCAGAAACATGTTGAGGATTGAATAAAGCTTTCGCCTTTGAAAAATATACCTATTGAAGTAACGAACCATTGATCCGTTATTTGAATAGCTATGGACTCTTGTTAACCCAAAAAGTATGCTCATATTTATTCAGGCATGCTTACAAAATCTTACGAAATAAGCTTTGGGTATAAAGGTAACCCGGGAGGTTATGTACAATATACATTTCCTGAAGAAGTCCAATTTCAATGTGCTTAATTCGGTGCTTAAAGTTCACGCTGTTGCCTCAGTGCGGGTGTAAATTTACATGAGACACTTTCATTAGAGAAGTAAGTCTCCCGTTTAATTTACCAGTTGGACGCTTCGATCGACCGTTTTCGCGTTCAAAAGTAAAAGCGGACATATTTCTTGACTGCGTTTATAATCCCCCGCCGGCAACACTAGTCCGCTAACGAAGTTAGTTCTAAGGTAAAGTTTTAATTGCTCTCTGGCAAATCTCAGTTTATCTTTTCGCGGTCTCTAGGAAACAGCTTTGTTGACTATAAATTCAATTTGAGCGAGGCGGAAAAGATTACCGCTTTATTTATGGAATAGGGACAGGATTGAGGAAACAGACAATTCTTGAAAGAGTGCACGTTAGTGTCGTGTGGCACGCTACTGTGTTATGTAAAGTACCTAAACTGTGTGGAGCAACGAGAGAGGCAGCAGGTACCTAAGTCGCCAAGTGGAAACTGTCACAAGTGCCTCACTTTCAATCTCATGAAACGCAGGATGGAAAATTTCGTTTAATAATTTAAGGCCAAGCCCTTAAACGTCGTCTGCCAGTTTTATCACCTGAGAGTCACGTAGTCGACCCGCGCGCCGTTACTTCAGCGCGGCTAATGAATTCTTACCTTGTTTACAATAAACCAAAAAGCTTTTATGAAGCTCATTCATTAAAGGAATCTGTGGATTATGCGTGAAGCCGCGCTAAGAACGTGACTTTTGAGATTTTCAACAAATTGATTCTGGTATGCTTCGATAAAACCTTACAAGCTAAGGGTTAGAACAGTTTTATGCGTGCTGTAACATTATACGAGTAGAGTGATGTTTACACGCTTTCTTAAGGCGCCGATAAATGGCTCGTAGTAAACGTATGCAAATTGATATTTAATGCCTCTACATTTTTCGTTTTTAACCAGCGTTTCATGTTCACGCTTTCATGCTTACAGGGCTCACGTTTATGGAAAACTTTTCAATTATCCAACGTATCGCAATATCGTGCTATATCATGTTTAAGTTTACCTACTCTTTGCTTTGTTTATAGAATCAATGTTAGTTTTTAAGAAAAACTATTTACATCCACCTTAACTTACTTTTTTTTTCATCAAATGACCGAGTGGAGTCCGAGTCCGACCGGAGTGTCAGACTCGTACTGACTAAAACCCATCCATGTTCCTTCTTCGCCCTTTGTGTTCCAGGGCCGCGGTATCACTTACGAACAGTCCCGCAGCCCCGGCAGGCATCGGCCCTTACGGGCCCCTTCCTGTTTGCTGACATCTCTTTGAGGCGCGCGTGGAACACGAACGCGCCGTCGACACGGCCTGTCGTCATAAGACGGACGGACGGCGAGCTAGCCCATTACTCACCGTCCACAGGCCCGCGACCTTAACTTACTTCAAGTAACCACTACAAATGGACAAACGAATTTCATCTCTCTTAGAAAGACACTAGCCAGAAACCAGTCAATTGAGGACTAAATCAAAACCGTCTCGTGGCGCATCGTGACAAAAACTCCCCCTTACCATAATAAATGACACACATCAAAACAATAACAAGAAACATAATCCACACAACAAGCCAATGACCATCTCACAACACAACAAACATACACAACTATCATACTCCGCAAAAAAAGATTCATTGTTTTATTGTAACGTATATTTCATAATAAAATAAGATAAATTTATCCGGCGAAGGTACGGTATCGGGCCGGGTGGTCGCCGGGCGGTTGCCGGGTGGTTGCCGGAGGGCTACCGTCGGCCACTGTCAAGAGAGACCTTATCTAAACTCCCGCCGAGCAACAACGAGCTATGAAAAGTTAGAGCGGGTATTATGCTGTCAGTTTTTTGGCTTCAGCAAAAAAAAAAAATTGAATCGCTCTGTGAAATAATTGGTCTATTTAATATGAGTATTTGATGCTTGTAAACTGTATAGTATTCATCCATTTTGTGATAATCGAAAACATGATGAAACATTACCTTCTAATATTTTAATCGAAATTAAAGTATTATGCTGTGCCTTCTGTCAAACTTTTTTGTTTAACGTAGGTGTATGTCAAATTCTGGTGTCTGTGTTTTCGTAATTCTTCTCCTAAACGGCAGAACCAATTTTGAAGTTTTTTATCCTTTATGGCACATGAATGGTTCTTATCTATCAGGCAGATAGCACTGTTGTCGACATCCAGAAAGTATTAGTAACAGGACAAGGTATTTCAGGTCAACTAGTTAAAAACTAAAATAGAAGGCGCGACTAAGGTCCACAAAGTTTCTTTCTCACTGGTTATTTTACACAGATTCTAAGAAAACACAAGCCAAACTAAACTCTAAACAAACCTATCTTTAGATACTTGTCTTCTATACTTCTTCACCTTCTTAACATGTTACTAAGACAGGTTCTCAAATTTAATGAATTATACATGACTAGCTTATGCCTACGACTTCGCCCGCGTTGAGTTCGGTAATCGTCCTACGGGAACGACCGTCCAGTAGTTTTTGCGTTAAGAGCTTTACAAAAGCAAGAGTTACGAATACAAATTCAACAAAAAAAATAAAATAAGTACGTACCTACTAAATATTTAAATTATTTAGTCATGTTACACAAAAAAAAACAATCAAATAAATATGTTAGTTTGGTACGTACACACAGCGTCAGTATGTGCTAACCCCTCCCCTCTGGAGACAACATTAGGAAGTTGATGATATCCAAATACAGTCCGACTGTCCTCAAATCTGTTTCACAATCTGGATATTAAATTGTTGCGTAACATCCAAAAGCCCTCGGTTTTACACGAATAAATAAATTCGGAATACATTAAAATTGTGCCGTGCGTACTACATTATTCATACCTCCGGGATATTCTGCTGACTCGAAACGGCTAAGTGGGAGCTTGCTGAATAAAATGTTAAGTACAATTAGCTGGTCAAGTATCCATACTAGTTTATACTGAGTGACTACTCAGTAGACTGAATGATTTCATTAATTTAGGTTAAATTGAGTCAGACAGTAAAATTATTAAGTTATCCAGTAGGTACCTATTTTGTTTTATATTAAATTAGAAGCTGCGTGTTTATCTTGAGTATTTCTGGTTTGACATTTTAAGCTCAATTTTATTAGAGTGCACCCCTGGCTTTAAAACGATTTCGACTTTTATGGTTTATGTCGCTTTCGTTTAGGATTTATACTAAAATTTATGAAAGTATTAGCTAAAACATACATAACATCGCGCCTTAGAATCCCCGAAGGGTTAGGCAGAGATGTACCTATTAGCACACCCACATTTCTGTTTAAGTTCCATGTAATAGGGGGCAATCCTATTGCCATATACCGGGCACAAATCCAGACTCCGTGGCTGCTACTGAGAAATTCCTGATGGAAAAACACAATAATACTTTGCCCGACTCAGGAATAGAACCCAGGACCCCATGCTCAGCATTCGCGCTAGCGACCACTAGACCAACGTGGCAGTATTAGCTAAAAGTTTCATCAAAATCAATTTTGTTTCGTTTTACCCTGAGCAAAAATCAATTGAAAATAATAATTAGAAAATTATTTCAATGGAGTCGAACGTAAGTTATTTTGAACCATAAGCTTTCTTTAATATCTTAATTGCAATCTCGGTTTCCGACTCGCTTCAAATCGTCCTGCCGAGGTTTTTGCAAAGATCAAATTTAATTACCGTTTCACCTTCGACCAGTTTTTACTTCAATTTATCCACATCGAATGGAAAAAGAGGTTTTTTACACTTCGTTTTAAACTTGTTTTAATTTCGCTGTGATTGCTCGATTCTTTTTAAGTGCTTCATCTAACTGGAGTGCCTGTTTTCGTAGGAAAACGTTAACATTCGCTGCTAAAGAAACTAGTTGTAAATAATATCTATAAAACAAGTTAAATTAAAAATCACATCGAAACATATTCAATTTAAACCATGAACTCAATTACTCAGAGATATTAATTGCATTGTTTTCGCAAATAAATCTCGTACACGGAACAGTTAATCTCAAAAAACTCATCGATTCTCCCAATAAAATAGTGATGGGACATGCGACCGCAACGCCTGACAGAGCCCACTTAATTTAGTGACAGTGCACGGTGTAAACACGGCCATACTATGTAATTTTGTTTTACTCTCGACCGCTGATAAATTGGGTGCGGAGGAAGCGCGGCTGCGGCGTACTGGCGACCAATATTTTTCATTACTATGCTAATTTCATTGTCCCAATAAACGCGACGCCCCCACTCACCCGCAAAGAGGTTAGCTGTTTCACGAGCATTTTTACTGTGTCCACTGAAAAATTTGAATTCGCTTTCCAAAAGGTCGGCTGGGTTAATTTGAAATGCAACTGGGCATTTTTAGTTTTTCGCCGCGCCGACGCCGCTTGCTTTTAAATGGTGGGCAATAAAATTGTGTATTAGTTAGTGCCTTTATTTAAGCTTTTCACTATTCGATAGTTTGAACAATAAAATTTTCAAATTATATTTTTGTTTGAAAGTTTTACACTCGTTGAGCTCTCGTTAGCATAGTTTTCATGGCAATTATTTAGTATAGTTCGCTTGTTAAATTTTACGAGCTGTCGTGTTATTCAATGATACCAACGGGTAACAAAGCTATTTGCAGGAACTTGAAATGCAAGTTACATCTACAAATTCATGGAGCATGGTCAGACAATCAGTTTAAACGAGGGTCATAATACCAGTAGTGCGGTATTATCGCGCACACAATCGCTTGAAATGATTCAATAGATCAGTGTCGGAGGTGTGGAGTGGCGCATTCCGCAGTGGGGTCACGTAGTGCCCCGAGAGGTCTGGACCCCGAGGTATGCGCCCTGAAACACGTGTCATATTGCCCTCCTTGGACGACAATACTTAATTCAATAGCTATTGAAATTTTCCGACATAGCCGTTGTGTTGTCCCGGAATCTTATCAGCTTATTGGGGTATACTGGTCCTTTTACTTGTGTTGGAATAAAATATAAATGGTTATGTCGTACAAATTGCTATACATATTGCTACATTTTTTGGCAAAAAAATGTTATTTAGTGTATAGCGAAATACTAATGCGTCCAAACATTTAGACTATGATATGCTATGTGAAACAGGTCACGTGATGAATAGTATGTAATCCATACTTCTATAACTATATTAATCTTATAAATGCAAAGTAACTCTGTTTGTTTGTTGCCTTTTCACGACTAAAAAGCTGATCGGATCGAAATGAAATTTTGCAAGGAGATAGATTATATCCTGAGAAAGGCTATCTTTTTTTATACACATCTAAATTTCCACGCAAACGAAGTCGCGGGTAACAGCTAGTATTTGATAAGTTAACAACCCAAACTAAAAAAAAACCTATATTGTTAACCATAAAAATCATTTCAAGTGGGAACACAATGCTATTGAAACTAAACAATTCTACAAATGATGATGATGAATTCAACAAAAAAAAAAACTATGGATGCCTTAACGAGCGAATGAATAAGCAAAAACCATAATAATCAACGCTACACTAAAATAAAACTAGTTTCGCTCCACTTTTTATGGGAAAATATATTTTCAATTCAACAGTACAATTTTGTTTGGCAAAAAACAGCGGAGAAACATTGCTGAACGGTCGCTGGTGTATTTTGCAACCAACCGTTTTAATTTTTAGTGTTCACTTGAGTGTTTCTAATACTCGTATATGTACTAAAAACTGAATTATTTTTTGCTTTGTTTTTCTGTAGATACAATCATTTTTGTTGTTGACAACGTTTTAGGTTTGTTTTGTTGAAGAGTTAATAAATTGCATTCATGTTTATATGTGGAAACACAGTCATCTGCCTAGCCTTTTCCCAACTGTGTTAGGGTCGGCTTCCAGTCTAACCACAGCTGAATACCAGTATTTTACATGGAGCGACTGCCTATCTGACCTCCACAACCCAGGTAGTACTATGTAATACGATAACCCTTAGTAAGACTGGTTGTCAGACTTTTTGATCCACTGACTACCTGTAACGACTGTCAAAGATCTACAAATGACAGTTTATGTGGAAACACAGTGTTTACTCTAAAACGCTTTGCAGGCAGGTAAGCTTTACCTTGATAATATACATAACATTACGCCTGTAATCCTCGAAGGGTTAGGCAGAGGTGTACCTTATAGTAGGCACCCACATTTCGACAGTTATGTTTAAGTCCCAAGTAATAGCGAGCACAAATCCAGACTCCGTGGCTGCTACTGAGAAATTCCTCATGGGAATTACCCAATAACACTCTGCCCGACCTGGGTATCGAAGCCATGACATCATGCTCAGGAGTCGCGCATGCGACCTCTAGACCAACAAGGTAATTGAAGTATTCATAGAGTGTTTGAAAAAAAAAACTGTATTCTTCCTCCTTCAACAGAAGACATCTATCTCGTAAAATCTCTGATCAGCAATGATTTCATACCAGATTAACTGATGGGCCACTTGTTTGAACAGTTCTATTGTTTGGCTTAAGATGGACTTTCTTAGGCATGGGGTGTCAGACCACTAACTTCGTTCCAAAAAAAAAGACTTGTGAAAAAGTTGGAATTTTGACCCCCAATATCTCCGTAACTAGAAGGTTCCCAGGTATGGTCTAGGACAAAACAATTATCGCAATGACGGGGAGAGCAAGAACCTTTCGGCTTCGTCAAGGGTATTTTAAATCCCATTACGTAGATTGATTGATTGATTGAGGAGCTCGTGGCTAAATAATAACAGGTTAAGCCTTGCTTGCCTAGGTTGGTCTGTGGATGGGAGTTTCCTTCGTGCGTCGGAAAGCACGTTAAACCGTTGGTCCCAACTGTCATTTGTAGATCTTTGACAGTCGTTACAGGTAGTCAGTGGGCCAAAAAGTCTGACAACCAGTCTTACCAGGGGGTATCGTATTACCCAGTACTAACTGATTTGTGGAGGTCAGATAGGCAGTCGGTCCATGTAAAATACTGGTATTCAGCTGCATCCAGTTAGACTGGAAGCCGACCCCAACATAGTTGGGAAAAGGCTAGGCAGATGTACCATATTACCTATGTTCAACAAATTAAATACTTTGACTTGGACTTTGACTTTTATGATATGTAGATTGATTGATTTATGCTACGCAAAAAATCGTCACAAACACGTCCTATTAGATTGTATTCAGTACCTAATACATTGCACATAGGTAACTATTTGTAGTGAGGACCAGTTATAAAATATTGGCTGTCAGCGGTGACGACCTGAGACTGACGTGGTCGAATTTTATTTTACATTGTAGTCCGCTTTTTTCACAGCTGTTTTTATTATTAACCAGTGTTGTAAAACTTTTTGTTGTTGTCCATAGCATCGTGGTTTTCAAGCTTATCTCTTTGCAGTTGTTTTAGTTTCTTTTTAAATCGTGAGGAGTAACCACCTAGTGAATGCAGCTCTCCATTGATTTTAACATTTCGTCATCTGCCTAGCCTTTTCCCAACTATATTGGGGTCGACTTCCAGTCTAATCGGATGCAGCTGAATACCAGTATTTTACATGGAGTGACTGCCTATCTGACCTCTACAACCCAGTTAGTACTGGGTAATACGATACCCCTTGGTAAGAATGATTGTCAGACTTTTTGGGAAACTGACTACCTAACGACTGTCAAATATCTACAAATGACACCCGGGACCAACGGCTTAGCGTGCTTTCCGAGGCACGGAGGAAACTCGGTATGTAATGGGTGGTCACCCATCCACAGACCAACCTAGGCAAGCACCGAGCGGCTATTATTATTTAGCCACGAGCTCCACCACGAGATTTTAACATCTAATTTATAAAACATAAATAACTAGTTTTTTATTTTTCTGTAAATTAAAATCAAATAGCTTTTACCACAAATGTAAACGAAACACAGTGGTATCAGTGTTGTATTTTCATTGTTAATTTACCTCTGATTTGGCTTTGTTCTCGTGGTCATAAGACTTATGTCAGAACGTATCTCTTGTTTGTGTGAAAATTATGCCTCATTTAACATGACTGCACACATAATACTAATACACTTTCTTTTAAGATAAAATATATTAGTCTACCCATTTAACCGTCAAAATAAATACTAATTGTCTTGTAATCTATACATATAAAATTCAAAGTCCTGACTGACTGACTGACTGACTGACTGACTGAGATATCAACGCACAGCTCAAACCGCTGATCCTAGAAACATGAAATTTGGAGGGTGTATTCTTTGTAAAGAGTAGGTAACCACTAAGAAAGGGTTTTTCGAAATTCCACCCCTAAGAGGGTGAAATGGGGTGTTGAATTTTCTGTGAAACTTTTTATTCTCCGAGTCAATTGACTTGAAAATTTGTGTACATACTCTTCAGTTAAAATATTGAGATACGTGTATCACAGTCTTTCCAAAATCATCCCCCAATTTAAAATTCAATGACCTGATTGGCTGACTGGTATATCAACGCACAGTCCAAATCGCTGGTCCTAGAGACATGAAATTTGGAGTGTAGTATTCTTTGTGAAGAGTAGGTATCCGCTAAAAAAGGGTTTTTCGAAATTTTACCCCTAAGAGGGTGAAATGGGGTGTTGAATTTTCTGTGAAACTTTTTATTCTCTGAGTCGATTGGCTTGAAACTTGCCCGGGTGTGAGGACCTAGTGGCTAAATAATAACAGCCGCTCGGGTCGATCTTTAGGTTAAGCCGTGCTTGCCTAGGTTGGTCTGTGGATGGGTGACCACCCATTACATACCGAGTTTCTTCCGTGTATCGGAAATCACGTTAAGCCATTGACCCCGGTTGTCATTTGTAGATCTTTGACAGTCGTTAGGTAGTCAGTGGCCCAAAAAGTCTAACAACCAGTCTTACCAAGGGGTATCGTATTACCCAGTACTAACTGGGCAGTGGAGGTCAGATAGGCAGTCGCATGTAAAATGCTGGTATTCAGCTGCATCCGGTTAGACTGGAAGCCGACTCCAATATAGTTGGGAAAAGGCTAGGCAGATGATGAGTCGATTGACTTGAAATAATGAGACACGTGTATTACAGTTTTTCCAAAATCATCGTCCAATATTAAATTCAAAGTCCTGACTGACTGACTGATATATCAACGATTCTACGCACAGCCTAAACTGCTGTTTTTAAAGACATGAAATTTGATGGGTGTACTCTTTGTAAATATTGGGTATCCACTATGAAAGAGTTTTTCGAAATTCCACCCCTAAGAGGGTGAAATGGGATGTATAATAAATGATGAACTTTCTGTGAAACTGTTTGTTCTCCGAGTCGTCTCTCGGATATATTTAATATATGTACATACATAGATTACTTATTATCCCAAAAGTAAGATCCTGTGGGCAATTCCCGAACTCCACGCGGGCGAAGCCGCGGGCATAAGCTAGTTTATTAATAATCTTGGCGAGATGTGTTCAAATGTCCTATTCAACTTGCCATGTTTCGTTCTGCGGGCCTGACTGACTAGCTTTGACAAATTATAAGAGGCAACTAAAAGTTGCGAATAAAAAAAATTGAAAATAATAAAAGCAATTGAGTAAAAACTGTTAAAGTCAGTTATTTTTACATGGATTGTAGTGGACGCTAAGTGAAAACTAGATTTTTGGAAAAGTTGGGAATTTTTGTTTATTGATCAGAAATTATCGAAGGATTGGGAAAATGTAGGTCGTTTAGCATTTTATTCGTATTTATTAATCCGTATTGGACCATAGTCCAAGGTTCAAACTAACTATCACGAACATCACTGATATAACAAGGCTTATTATTGGTTAAATACATTATTTATTAGCTTCGTTGATCTAATGAAAATAAGCGCTACTGCTAAGCATAAAGTCCTGGGTTCGATTCCCAGGTCGGTCAAAGTGTTACTGGGTCTTTTCATCAGAAATTTCTCTCTAACAGCCACGGAGTCTGGGTTTTTGCCACGTTGGTGGCAATAGGCTCGCCCCCCTACTACATGCGATTTAAATATAATTAACGAAAGTGGGTGAAATATTAGGTACACCTCTGCATAACACAGAGGATTACAGCCGTGATGTTATGTCCATAAGCCAATAACAAATTGAACCAAATACACAAACAAATTGCCGTACTTCCTTTTATTGCCAACCATTCTCAACAACTCGAATATTTACCAAAGTGCGGTCTCCGCGATGTTTTCGACCAACGTTTTAAACGGGTCATAGATTTAAATTTAAAAGTATAAATTTAAATTGTGTGCTCGTTGAAAAACGGATCCGTTATACGGTGGAGTTGCGAAATAAGGACCGACGTGTTTTGGCCAATACACTGCGATATAAAAGTTTAAAACTGTTATAATGTTTCTAGTTGAGAGGCCCATTTGTTTCTTAATACAATCTAAGCCATCATAAGTCATTTTTGATTTGATAAGACAGGATATTACTAACACAGGTTAAGTTTTATTTAACACTAGCAGCCCGTCCTGGCTTTGCACGGATGGACATTTATTTTTTAAACATTTTGGGATAAAATATAGCCTATGTTACTCAGGGATACTGTGGCTTTCTAATGGTGAAAAATTTTGAAATCGGCTCAGTAGTTTTTGAGTTTATTCATTATAAACATACACACACACACAAAAATACAAATCTTTCCTCTTAAGAAAATTTTGTGTATTTTACTTCCTCAAACCTGGCAACGTATCCTAAAAGACACTTACACGTAAGGTCAAAGTTTATTGCTAAGCTGGCAATGTATCTTCAAAGATACATGTAGGATCTCTTTATCTGGTTATACGCGATTTTTTATAATTTTTTCCCTAAACACTAGGTTCATAATTAACATCATATTTGAAAATGAATTTAAAATTTATATTTTTATTTTTTGCCAAAAATAGGGTTAATAATATTAGTAACATAACATCACGTTTCAAAGAGTTTTTTGTTTGTGTAGAGAAATATTGTGAAGGAATTTATTTTTATTTGACACCGACATTTGATGTGAGATGAACATAGTATTAACGCCTGAAAGGGATTGGCAGAGTCTATAGTACAATCACGACTTAAAGTCCAATGTAATACGGTGTGAACCTACTGCCATCAATCGGGTACTAACCCGACTCCGGCTGCCCTGACTCCGGGTCAAGATTTGTGATTTTTCGAAATCCCTGAACTTGGGATAGACCCTAGGACCTAATGCTCAGCAGTAGTGCTTGCTACCAATAGACCAACGAAGCATTTAGTTGAGCGGTGGCCGCAGCAGAACAGAAATGTTTCCAATACAAACTTTGTTACGTGTTTTCTAATACAGAACCCGCATGTGGCATGAATTTTGTTGTTCTGGACCATACCTAGGAACCTTTTAGTTACGGAGATATCGGGGGTCAAAGTTCCAAGTTTTTCTCAACTATACAATACTATACAAGTTTTTAATGGTATTACTTTACTTTAAATGCCTTCACGACCCCTCATTATTCAATGCATGCATCAGCACAATATTTTGAGTGCGTTACATTAAATCCTACCGTAAAACGATTAAAATTTTAACCCAAATAAAGTAGTTTCCCAGCGATAATTTTTGCGTAGAGTTACTTACTTTGATGTACAGAATGCTTGGTTGACGGCTTCATAAAGGGTCCGTTACCTTGTATACCTTTCCTGATTTTTTTTTAACATTGCTAAGTATCTGGCTAAGCACGTTAAGTCGTTGGTCCCAGCTGTCATTAGTAGATCTTTGACAGTCGACACAGGTAGTCAGTAGCCCGAAAATCTGACAACCAGTCTTACCAAGGGGTATCGTATTACCCAGTACTAACTGGGTTGTGGAGGTCAGGCAGGCAGTCGCTCCATGTAAAATACTGGGATTCAACCGCATCCGGTTATATAAAAAGCTAAACAGATGATGATGATGCTAAGTATCAGGCTGGTTTATTCTCAAGACGCACAAATCATTCGAAAATCATGAGACCGTCTTATACATCAATTTCCATACACAACACACACTTTTTACCACCTTTAACCAAACACGCGTTCACACGTTGATCAGTCTTCAAATCCCCGCAAGTGTTTTCGTCTCAAACCAGAATATTAGAAAAGTTTTTCGATCCCCTGAATAGTGCCTAGTACGTGAGACACAAATATTGCGGGGAAACCACGGATAATCTGCTGGAAGCGAGCCAGTTCACAATATGTAAGCGTAGTTTTCAATAGAGCCGTTTAGATATCTACTGGTGGAACCCAGGCGACAATTAAGTGAGAACCCACGCTATGATTACCAGTATTATCGCGGTATCAGTAGTCGGGGAGCTCGGTTCGAATGACATTGGTTATCTGATTGGGTGGTTATTGTTGAGGATTGTAAGTGAAAATTGTGGGTTTTGTGTGGTTATGATGGGTTAAACATATAGTGTTTTTATTTATTGTAATCTGTATCAGTTTACCTGTGGTTTATATATTCCTGGCTGTAGAAACGTGTGTTGTTTTTTTTTTCGATGAAAAAGGAATAAGTAAACATTTAAACACATATTTATTATTTATGTCTATAAATCTACATAATTACGCCAGGCTCACGTTTGACCAACAAACAGTAGTAAAAATACACCAGTTTAATTTCGGAAATCAATGATAATTATGATAACTATCCGGTTCACGACACCAGCTCCGCGACAAAACCGGATAATTCGGTCCCCGTGACCCGTTTTCGCGTTTATTCATACCTCATTCATCGAATTGCCTTTATGACAGGAATTAGTTTCGGAATGTATGGCTTTGCATTATAACAAGGGTGGGTTTCGGTTGCAAATCGACTGGTTAAAACGTGCGGCTCTTTGTTTTAGTTGCAAATCGACTAGTTAAAACGTGCACCTCTTTGTGGGTCCGCTCGGGGCGATTCGATGACGTTACAAAGCTTGTGGTACATTTTCGGTGTGTTTGCGGAATTATTTATTATCTTTAGGCTCATTTAGTTGGCGAGTATGCCACTGATGTACACCGGAGGCATTGTACGGAACTATTGTTTCAAGAAACCACTACTTAGACCGACCGTCACTTTTGTCTGAGCGTACTTGGAAATATACCTACAAATTATGTTTAGTCTCGGTTGGTCAGTCTTCAGAATATTTCAGGGTAGATGTTTTAGGCAAAATGAATCACACAGTACTTCTCCTATATATTATATAATTATAAAGGTTCTGATTTTGTTAATATTCTCTTTATTTTATAGATTTTACATAACATAACATCACGTCTTTAATCCCTAAAGGGTTAGGCAGAGGTGTAATAATAGTACACGCACAATTCGCCAGTTATGTTTAAGTCCCATCCAGCCTATTGTCATCAACCAGGCACATATCCAGACTCCTTGGCTGCTACTGACAAATTCCTGAGCGATAAACCCTATCAACCAATAACAATTTACCCAACCCGGGAATCGAACCCAGGACCAGCAGCACAGCAGTTGATTGTAGATTAGACTAGTTTATACACCTTGACTTTTTAGTCGTCTTACAAAGGTGGTCCACTCAATGTACCCAACATAAAATAGCTCTAGGCGCGTTTTTTTTTTGTACCTACCATAATAGGTACAAAGAAAAATAAATAATACATTAGATTAAAATTATGAAACATCCTGTTAATGATGTTTACGTGTCAAATGGGAGAACATACCTACCCAGCGTTCAAGTCCGGTAGATCATCGCTCGCAACACTCGTTTTAACTACGACATGCGTCATAGTACTAAACAATATTTTTATTTTTAAATTATTAAAATCTCATAAATACCAATTTTTTTTTAAGAATGTTTAGTAGTCATTGGATACATGAAGTGGGCTGCCGTTATAAGACGATTAAAAAGTCACGGTGTATATTTTATTTGTTCCGAAAACCTACATAACTGTGACACATTACCAAAACACATCACACCTCTAATTTACCCTACAATGACAACAATAAAGTGTGGTCACACAGCCCACTGAAGGAAATCATGTATCATTGACAAACACACAAGTTGCTGGGCACAGGGCAGGAAACCCGGGCAAAGTGTTCCATCACCCGGGTACCCGGGCAGGGGCCTTCCGCACCCGGATATGAACCCTGTATCGTCGCGACTGCCCTCGTCACTTTAACGATCTCCGCTCACTAAGGTTTTTACCTTATTGCTGGTAATAGTCGATTTATGAAACGGTGTAACGTGGAAAGTGGTTGTCATTGTTTTTGCTCGTGTTTTAGCTGCGTGAAATTGCATTGTTGTCCAAAGTAAAAATTATTTATTTGCAGTAAATGTGGTACAAAAGATGGTAATAATAATATATAGTGCAAAGACACATTTAGCCGTAAAATTGGCATGCAACAATAACTAATAAGATGTTAATTTCAAAACACAGTCTGTTGCGGTATAAGATTTATTTTTATTTTTACTAGCTTATGCCCGCGGTTTCGCCCATGTGGATATCGGTAATTGTCCCACGGGATCATTTTACCTAAATTAAAGAATCCTATGTGTTACTCCGTAGTTTTTGCGTGAAAGAGTTACAAACATGGATGGATGTTTATAACTCTTCTAAAAAAAACGCCTCACAAACTTTCGCCTTTACAATATTAGGGATGTTATTTTTTATCCATTTAACATTCTTTTTGGTAAATGCTGCTTATAGTAGTGGTCAAGGTCATTTGAGTCTGCGTCTATAATGTGAAGTTTCTAGATTGTCGCTAATACACTATAAACTTTGAAAAGAGGTTTTAAACAATATTGATAAAGTTTCTTAAGTTAGAAAAGAAAATAACGTTCGATTCTACTAAAACAGCCCCCTCGAGTTAGTAATTGTATTTAGTCCAACACGGTCTGATGATGACTCAGGTACATTATGTACAGTCACGAGTACTAATATGTATACACTTAGAAACATTTAAAATCGATTTCCTCGTGAAATAACGGTTTCTACTTTGATATAAGACCTATTTCGTAACAGTATGGCTTCCAAAATAATTCGGTCGTGAAAACGTAGAACGTTAATCAATGCAGTAGAAGAAATCACTTTTAAATGTTGCTTCGTGTATATATATATATGCTCGTGACTGTACCAGTTCTGCTTGCTTTACTTATATATACCAACTATCCTGTGTTGAATTACCTATATTCCTTGAAGCCTGTAAAGCATGTGCATTATTTTTTAATTTATTAGCACAGCCTAGTGATCCGTTATTAAATAAGATTATGTTAACCTGCTGATGATTGTCGCATGCAAATTATGTAGGGCACGACAAAATGGCCGCAGTAAAACATTGTATAATATTTTATTTATTAATTAATTAAGGGGCTGGAGGAAATCTACCATTATGCACTATTAACACTTATTAGAAAAAAAAGCTGTCTCTTGATAGGTCGGCCCAGAATTGGGCTACTAGTTTCGCGCCTTCAATATAATGAGCCAGCAACAGGGCACAGAGGACACAATAAATATCTTGTCGTTTCGTAACGCAGTGTTTGTTGCTCCTAGCGAAAGCACCACTAAGTACTCATAATAACACATTTCAGTAACCACTATATAATATAAAGTTACGACACCACAAGTTGCATACCGTTATGCAAAAGATTTGCTAACAATTTCGACAGACACTAAAATTTCTTTAAAAACACAGTAGACTTTTTATATTTTCATAAAATACCAAATCATCTAATTATTTCAAAGTAAATGAGTTGCCTTCTGGGAACCTAAATGAAAAACAGGAGTTCTTGCTTGGAAAACTACTGTCATGTTTAGCTTAACCTTAAGACACCATTCACAGGGCGATGATCAGTACGCTATAATTATCATACTGCATTTGTTTTTTTAACCATACGAATATTGACTACCTCGTTGGTCTAGTGGTCGCAAATGCGACTGCTGAGCGTGGGGTCTTGGGTTTGATTCCCGGGTCAAGCAAATAGTTATTGAGTTTTTCCATTTGGAATTTATCAGTCACAGCCACCGAGTTTGGACTTGTGCCCGGTTGATGGCAATAAGCTCGCCCTATATGGGACTTTAAAATAACTGGCTACTTGTGGGTGTACTATTAAGTACACCTCTGCCTCACCCTTCGAGGATTACAGGCGTGATGTTACGATGCTATGAATGTTTTTATAATTCGGATATTGACGTGTGATCCCAATTTTTTTACCGTAAAATATTTGCTGGACAACACCGTGTGAACGGCCTTTATTGTTCTCAGTATTGGTCTAAAGTAAGTGCTGTATATTTTTGGGCTGGGAAATATAACTACTAGTTTTGTGGATATAATCCTATTACAAACTAAAAGGTCGGAGGGCGAGTTTTGATAGCGATATATTTCCAAAATATTATTTTTGGTGGGCACTGAAATAACTCACACGTGCGTAAATAAAATGTTCGTGTAGCACACTATAAGCATACAGCTTCACTTCAAACATTGAATAAAAAGTTGTGTAACAGGAAAAACATATTGGGTACATAATGTTGATTGGCCGAAGTACCCTTTGTGTTTTGGGCCCTAGTGTAATAGTTTTTCGTTTAATAACATACCTAGTGAATCACTGTTAATATCGTCAAAAAGTACTTACAATATGCCCCTTTAGTTTATCAATTTTCAAAAACTATCTGAAACTTTAAAAAGAAATCAATGAAACTCTCGTAAATCAAAAAAGGCTAAAAAAATTAAGACTTTAAAAACTCTAAAAGTTTTATTAAAAGCATTAATAACGGCTTGTTCAAAATTAAAACTTTTAATAGTTTGTTTAATAAGCAATTAATTAATTTTAAAATCGTACTTTGTTTTATAATTTATTAAAGTTTCTATCCAAGGTGTCAAAAATATACCGCTTAGCATTTAATAGAAGCTAGAATAGAGCATTAAAACTATCTTTAATTTGAATTATATTATAGGGTGCAATAACTGCAAGGCTTATAACTTTAGAAAGTAATATAATACAAGCCTCGTACCTATTCTTTTGCGGGACAAAGGAATCTAAGCAAATAACAAAAATCAATTTGAATGACACTTAAGACTTGACTCATTTTATTAAAATTATTTGCCACTAAAAATAAACGCTTAAAACAAGACATCTACATGAAAAAAACTACTTACAAAACCAATCACGTAGTGCTTACCGTCTAAATAATGTTGCCATCGACAACAAACAGAGTGGGTCGCGTATTTTTCAACGTCATCGTATTTATATACCTAGCTAAATCGGTCAGGGCATAATATCCGGTCGGATGCTCTGTCTTGAGCGATGGAGATGACCGTCCTCCGGCCCCCTGCCGTCCCTCTGTCGTCTCCGTGCCGTCCACGGCACGTCGTCACGTGCTTCTCTCGTATGTCTTGTCTCAGGATGTCTCAACCTTATTCTTCACACCTCCTTGCATCGTGATTAATGTTGAAAGCCATTTAACAGCACGTCAAGATGTTAAAATGAATCGTTCGTGAGATTTCTAAAGGATTTTATGATTTATTGTTAGTTTCTGGTTTAAATAGTTGGGATTTGGTTGGTTTTATTTCAGCCCGCGGGCTTTTGCAACGCTCAAGACTGGACAGAAATTCAACCCTTTGATGCCCTGTTGCTGACAACCTTTTCTCAGTACCTACATCATATTTTGTTCACAAATGTAACTATCCGAGAACTGAAATTAGATATGTTTGTAACGTAGCACAGGTCTTCTAGATGCATACACCTACCCATAACTTATGAAAGCAATTCATGGAACGTTCAATTTCAAATATAGAACCCATCCTTAGAAATAGTTCTAAAAGGACATATCTTCCGAATTCAAATTTACAGGCACACTTAATATGAATATGGCGACAGGTATCCGCCACTGTGAAAGGAAAAAAAATATTAAAATATTTCATTTTGTTTGTGAAGCGAGAAATTCATCTTAGAAAGTGTTTACCCCGACGTGAAATAAAACTGCGAGCATGTTCAAACGTGTTTACTCGACGTGACTCTGAATATGTCTCGACAAATATGTTTTTTCTGTCGGCAAATTCGAAAATCACCTACAAAAGAGTGTAAGGAAGGGGCGAGGACGTGTTGCCAGCAGCAAAAAAAAAATTGCCACTCGCGTATTATTCGCATTCTACGCCCGTACGTGTCTTGCTAAGCCGATTTTTATTACTTATCAAAGCAGATGCTTAGAAAAGTACAGATTAATGTACACAAAAGGCCGAAGCAATGACTGTCGGAATTCTCGAGATTCTATACGTTTACTTATGTTAGCGTCTTATGGGATGTCTGAGTGAGAACACGATTGCCATACGTTCCTTTTTTTTCGTTATTCAAAAGCGCTATTGATATCTTGACATGGAAGATATTAGGTACGGAAAAGTGCTAATGATATGTCTCTTGAAGCCAGGTAACATCAAAGGGATCATATTCGTACACTACGCTTCTTTTGAATTCGGATATTTTTTGTGTATTCTGTTTGAAGGAAAAAAGTTTAACGTGCTCAGTGTCCCTTTAACATTATATTTAAAATGTATTCCCATCATCGCTTAAAATCTGTAAATATTAAATAAATTACACTGTTATTATTTCTATACACAAAGAGAATTTATGACTACCAAGAAGGTTTCCAAACAGTCTAACCCAAACACTACATAATGGATAGTCGAAATTAACATACTGAATAACAATATTTTAACACTAGATATATAAACACTTTCCAATCATAAATCGTAAATGCGGTCCACTAAAGAAAACAAAACACTGATAGGAAAAATAAATTCACCAAGTACGTGGACCGCACCAGAGATCGAGACCGCTCATTGGCCAAATACCATTAGCATAGAAATGGGAAACATTGCTCATTGGCGATCGTCACCCTTACACGGATTAGTGAAGTGTATGGCTAGAGGGCATGGCTGTAGTAAGTACGTGTTATTAGAACTTGTTTCAATGCTAAAAACAGATTGAAGTTATTCTGTTAAATGATTTTAAGTTACAGTTGCTGCCAGTTAAGATGGCAATAGCGGTCATTGCTCTTTCCATAATATCTCTTCGTACGAACCAAAACAAATGAACCATGTATCGTTTTTCATTAGAAAAGATGTTGAAGATCACGATAGATGACGATTCAAGACATGAACAGGCTTATTTGTGGATTTCAAAGTTATGAACTTTAATAAATGTAGGTGGGTCAATGACCGCCATTGCCATCTTAACTGGCAGCAACTATAGTAGCGTTTCGAATCACATAAAATCATGTTCTATGTTTCTGTATTTGCATGTATTTAAGTAGGTTGGTCACACATCATCGTCTGCCTAACCTTTTCCCAACTGTGTTGGACTCAGCTTGCAGTCTTATCGGATACTGATTAATACCAGAATTTTACCATAGAGCGACTGTCTATCTGACTTCCATGGCCAAGTTTGTATTGGATAATACGATGCCCCTTGATAAGACTGGTTGGTAATTAAATATTTAAACGTCTCCAACATTCATGAAGATATGTCAGGCAAGCTTTGAATTATTAATAGATAATAATATAAAGATGGGTAGCAAGCGATTTGTCCATTATAAATAAATAAGCATTTTCATCGTTAAATCAAGATTTCTGACGAAATCCTCAATTCTCAATTAGGAATAAAACATTTTCAAAATAATTTCTGTTTTCAAACTAAAACCGTATTAGGTACCATAAGTCTTCAATACTAAGTATTTTAACAATATAGATCGAAAATTCTAGAAAACGACTCGCTTATTCTACCGTTCAATTAACTGGGTCTAGTAATTAGATTTTAGCTTGAAGCTTTCAACAAACTTGTTAATTTCTTCCATCTAGAAAATTGATTAATAATTTCTGTAGACGGAAAATAATATCATGGTTAGTTTAACGATTTGATTCTGGATAAAGTAATCTAGCGTTAGGAGTAATATCAAAAGGAAAACAGGGGCCAACAGAAAATACAGCCACTCGCTATGATCCTTACAAACTCCTTGTGCTTCGGCTATCACATCTGACATCTGTCATCTGTCATATAACATCACTGGTCATAATTATAGGTACGTCGCAAACTCGATATACATGGTGTAAACTGACCCTTAACGAAGCCGTCAACCAAGCATTCTGTATATCAAACCAAGTAACTCTACGCAAAAAATATTGCTAGGAAACAATTTTTTTTTTTTTGGGTTGAAATATTAAGTTTTATGGAAAAACTCAATGTAACGCACTCTAACATTGTGCTGATGGATGCATTGAATAGTGAACGGGTCATGGAGATATTAAAATATAGTTATAACCTTAAAAAGTAGTATTTAAAAAAGAAGTTGTGAAAAATTTGGAATTTTGACCTCCAACATCTCCGTAACTATAGTTGCTGCCAGTTAAGATGGCAATAGCGGTCATTGCTCTTTCCATAATATCTCTTTGTACGAACCAAAACAAATGAACCATGTATCGTTTTTCATCAGAAAAGATGTTGAAGATCACGATAGATGACGATTCAAGACATGAACTGGCTTATTTGTGGAATTCAAAGTTAAGAACTTTAATAAGTGTAGGTGGGTCAATGACCGCCATTGCCATCTTAACTGGCAGCAACTTAGAAGGTTACCAAGTATGGTCCAGAACAAAAATGATCGCAATGACGAGGAGAACAAGTGCTTTGAGGGTTTTCGTTAAGGGTCTTTTTACACCTTTTATGTAGGTACTTACTTATATTTTTAATAAATATGAAACTTGAAGAAGTAGTTTACCCTTACACAATCCGGAAACCCCGAAAAGTTGTGTTGCCAACACTAATCTTAGCTAACTGCCCAATTAACTACAAAATTCGATCAGCAAAAGAAACCGCTTCGACCCCCCATACATTTGATCGGCCCCAAAACTAAAACCATTCCATATTTCCCAAAGCTCAGCACTTCCAATCAGATCTACAAAATAATGTTAATTTCACACAATAAAATGAAAATTCCCAATCAGTTTACAAATAATAATTTTCACACAACACAACAGTAACGAACCTAACCTGCTCTCCATATTATCAGTTACCTTGTACAGTCACGGCCAGTGATAAGTACAAACTTTGAAAATTGCAAAAGCGATTTTTTTGTGAAAAATCGTTTGTAACTTTGAGACAAGGCCTGTTCCATAATAGCGATTCTTCATCATCTGCCTAGCCTTTTCCCAACTATGTTGGGGTCGGCGTCCAGTCTAACCGGATGCAGCTAAATACCAGTATTTTACATAGAGCGACTGCCTCTGACCTGACCTCCGCAACCCAGTTAGTACTGGGTAATACGATACCCCTTGGTAAGACTGACTTTTTGGGTTACTGACTACCTGTAACGACTGGCAAAGATCTTCACATGACAACCGGGACCAACGGCTTAACGTGCGAAATAGCGATTCTTAATAACATCAAATTATCTATACTTATATTATACAGCGGTAAAGTTTGTATGGAAAAGGTAATCTTAGGAACTACTGAGCTGATTTGGAATATTCTTCCACTAATGGAAGCTCAATATCTCCGAGAATAGGCTATGTTTAAAACGTTCCTGTGTGATAATTTCCGATCGGAACAAGCAAAGCTGTAGACAAAAGCTATTTCAATTAATTTTATTTCAATTCAATTCATTTATTGCATTAAATATGGTAGGTACATACTTATATAAAATATTTAGAAACACACATTTGGCCAATATATAGCATCCAATATTACAAGTTTTTACACTAAAGATAACGGTTAAATAAGTCTATGCTTTAATCTATAAAATTTTCAGGGACACTTGAAAGAACTCATCTATCGAATAAAAACACTCTTGTAACAACCACTTCCGCAACGCAACACAAAACTTATTGAAGGGTAGTGAGTAATATTGACCTAGGCCAAGCATTGTAAATTAGGGGAGCCATAATAAACGCATAATAATTCATATACAGTAGAAGAAAACCATTTTTAAAATAAGCTCAGTGTATAATCATACGGTGACATAAACACATTATTACTGCTCATAACTGTACATCAGGTAAATAAACCGTGGTCGAGTCGTACCGCGGTAACAGAAAGGTGACCGCATCGGAAATCCGGACGTGTTACCGTGGGCCAGCTAACTAATTGGGAGGGGCGGGTCGGCTGTGAGAACACGGCAAATGAAGATTTATCATCTGACAAGTCCTTCGGCTCTGGACCACGATTATCTGTAAGGGGTTTTTGAGCGAGTCTCGTGGTTTACATGTTAAAGAGGTGATTTTTAGTTGGTTGGTGCGTTGACGCTCAGTTAAATTTATTTTTGAGTAGACACATATTAATATTACATCGTTATTTGTTGGTCTAGTGGTCGCAGGCGCGACTGCTGAGCATGAGGTCCTGGGTTTGATTCCCAGGTCGGGCAAAGTGTTATTGGGGTTTTCCATCAGGAATTTCTCAGTAGCAGCCACGGAGTCAGGATTCGTGCCCGGTTAATGGCAATAAGCTCTGCCCCTGTTACATGGCACTTAAAACATAACTGGCGAAATGTGGGTGTACTATTAGGTACACCTCTGTCTAACCTTTCGGGGACTACAAACGTGATATTTTGTTATGTTATATACACTAGCTGTTGACTTGCTGTTGTGAAATCATTCTCGCCATGACTTCCAAATCTTTCGATTTAGGGTTGGTCGTTGGTTCTTTCCAGATCGTCCCGCCACCTCCAGGTTTACCGCATCGCCGTCTGGCTGTGACGCAATACTTTTTGTAATTTATTTCATCACCGCTGCTCTTAAAACGGTGAAGGAAAACACATCGTGAGGAAACCGGCATGTCGTAGGATTAAAAATGTGAAGACATGATTGAGACATCTACCAATTTGCACTGAGCCCGCATGGCGGATTGTAGAGTCCGTTGACTCAGCTCCTGGTAGGCTGGTTATGATTATGCTATGGTTAAGATGCAGACTGAGGAGTGAAAGGTCATGAATTCAATCCCCACTTGTTGCTTTATGACGTGAACTTGCTTTCCTCTTAGATATAATTTAATAGTTAAGAAGCGGGCCGACAAGCAAAACACAACTGTCAAAATTATATGGATGTACAGACGCCAGCACATCAAGCTACCCGAAACTGTCAAATTTTCCCAATCAACCTTGAACCTAATGCTTTAGCGATAAAGTTGAAAATCTATTAAAGAAATTTGACAGATTGTCTGTACAATGGGTCCTCTGCCTAACCCTTCAGGGAAACAGACCTGGGGGCCTATCATGACCGCTTTAGCAGAATCGTAATAGGATAATAAAATGAATCGCGTTAAAATACTTAAAATGGTCACAGACGAAGTTATCATTATGAATTGTCACTTGGTGACGATTTTACAAAATTGTATCATAATTCATATTAGGAAGATGAGCTCGTGGCTTAATAATAACAGCCGCTGTGGTCGATCTTTAGGTTAAGCCGTGCTTGCCTAGCGTGCTTGTGCTTGGTCTGTGAATGGGTGACCACACATTACATACCGAGTTTCCTCCTGGTCCCGGGTGTCATTTGTAGATCTTTGACAGTCGTTAGGTAGTCAGTGGCCCAAAAAGTCTGACAACAAGTCTTACCTCTCGTCTCGTATTACCCAGTACTAACTGGGTTGTCTAGGTCAGATAGGCAGTCGCTCCATGTAAAATACTAGTATTCAGCTGCATCCGGTTAGACTGGAAGCCGATGCCAATATAGTTGGGAAAATGCTAGGCCGATGATGTAACTAATAAATAATAATTATAATTAATAAAAATTATTATCCTATTATGATTCTACTAAAGCGGCTCTTTAAGGCCCCCTGATGTTATGAAAGAGGAAAAGAATAACTAAACGCAAAAGTGTCATACTAAAAGGGTATACGCGTCTCGTACTTGTACCTCATAGTTTGGCCTATAACTTACGCAACTTGACAAGCAACTAATATCCTCTACGTTTGTCTTTTAACCTATCAAGATGTAAACATACACAGGACTCGCTTGCAAAACCCTCAGCGGCACAAGTTTCTTTTACTTTGTATGTGAGCAAAAATATCCGTAGATACATACCTACTTTGTTATTCTTAGGGAAACCTTTTCCCTGTAAAATCATATCATATATACTGCTAAGCATTCAACGACACTATTTATACATACTCAACATAAAATAGACATCTTAAGACCGTCGTCATGTCTTCGTTTTTTTGCTCGTCTATCGTGAACGTCAAAGGTAATAAATCTTTTTCTTCTGTCTAAATAGAGCTATCCCGAACAAAGACTAAATCTAGCCCCTCACCGAAGTATGTAGCCACCTATCAAGATGTCCTTGCGCTAAACCTTCAATAGTTTTCTCCTTTGTGTTTTGTCACTTTAATTTTATGCGAAATTACCTCGACTAAAGGATGGAGAATATATTTTACGAGAAGGGTTTTATGTTTTATTTTTTCATGTCTGTAAACTTACACATTTTCTTTATGGGTGTAAAGGTCGTGGAAGGGAAAAGGGCCAGTAGTGCGCCCGGAGGCGGTAGGGCTGCTACCCGCTCCTGTCGTGATCCGTCAACCCGTCACGATATTGCCGGCGGCAGTACGCGCACGTCCTGTTACATCACGTACGAGAAAACAAACAAAATTGACATAAAACAAACTATTATCTCATTATGATCGGGATTAAGAACCGTATTTATTATGGGCCCATTACATAGCACAATGCAGTTAATTATCGGGCTGAAAAACAGCAGACCGTAAACAGCAGGATGCAGTATAAATAGCAGCTGATTTCATAGCAATTAAAGTGAGGGATTATTAGTCGGCAGCCGATGATCGACGACCGGCGCTCGGCCGTCGGCCTCCGCTTCGGCCTCGCTGTGAATTAACTTAATCACTGTTTACGCCGCCCGGGGTATGTTGCCCACGAATTACAGAGCTCCATGTAAATGTTATGAGAACGCCTTGCTTGTTTATATTTTGAATGTGACGAGAATTACCTGTGATCTGACAGGTTTTTATGTTACAGTGTTTTGTTGGGTTATTATCAAACTATTAACGCGTAATAATTACTTATTCTTATTCTTTATTGCACACAAACTAAAAATATACATACAAATTGCAATAATATAGCTTGAGTACAATGGCAAGCTTAACCCAGAATTGGGTATTCTTACAGCAAACCTTATCGATAGCGAGATTTGCTGAATTGTATTAAAACGGATTCTAGTAGCAAACAAATATTTCGAACTTTTTTTGTAATATCGGAATATCACAAAAAAGTTGCAGGTAATTAATTACAACGAACACTAAGCTCGAGTTATTTAGCGAGAGTAAAAGCCATCTTATTGTTGTTGAGAAAAAAATAGGCTTTTAATAACACTGACACACCTTTTTACAAGAGAAGAATCCAATAATTACTTCACAGTTCACAGCTACATTTGATTAATTACAACAAGACTAATGATACAAAAGTACGTAGTAAGTACGTAAGTACTAAGTAGATATTAATTACATTACAGACATACAGTACAAAAGCCCTAAAGCGGCTAACCTAAGAACGCATTAAACAAAACAAAAAAAAAATGTTCTCATAGAATCTAGATAACGCAGATGATAGGTACTTCTACCTCGGCTGCCGGCGAAAGAATAAAAATACGCCGAGAGGTAAAAGAAAAGAAAAAGCTGCATTAAAACTTGGCTAGTGCAAACTTAATAACTTCTGTAATAATTGACTTCATACGTAATAAGTCCGTCCGCTCTGCATTAATCTGTAGTCACAGCATAATTTCCGAGCCCCAATCGATACTCGAACAAACACAATTTCAGGAGCCTCTTGTACACCTACTGATTTTAATTACTGCTCTCACATTTACCCAACTAATTTATTCGTGAAGTTGACTCGTTTTGAAGTCTTGTCACTACACCGTAAAGGTGGGTGCTTACTTAAAGTTCAATGTCACATATAATCCGAGTTTCAAGTAGCTAAAAGTTTAAACTGAAGTATGTATCACTTGGGTCGAAGAGGGTACGATTACTTGGAGAGAGAATTTTGTTACACGCGTGGGCAACTCCTTTGATACTGTAACATAAAGGTAAGTGAAGGTGTGAACGATTAATGGCATCTAACCGAAGAATGTCAAGTGTCTCCCGAGAGAAACGTTCAGTAAGAAAATGACTGCGGAAGAGCATTTCACGCGCCACAAATTTCACCGTGAAAACAATCGTAAAACGCTTTTATTACTCAAACATTCGCCATTGATTCACGGGGCAAAACAATAAAAATACTGACTCAATCAACCTACAGAATTTTACGAGCATTATAGGTGAGTGGATTTATTGTCAGAACGCCAATAATCTTTCATTTACACCTACATCTTAGAATGGAATTAGCCGAGCCTAACGTTTTATGAGTCCTTGTGTATGGAAAGAAATAAGCACCCGGACGGACGAAAGTAATTCATTTAGCTCGGTAATATTTTTTTAATTACTTCCATTTTAATCAGCGTAAGTGTTGGTGTTTATTCGGAGCAGGAATACACCGTTGTGGGCTCTCATCTATTTATATTGTGACCAAGCTATTAAACAGACACCTTTCGTCCATAATTACGGAAAAGTTGAAAAAAATAAGAGGTAAAAAATATACCTGCATTGCAAGCATTTGATTTATGGCAAAAAGTAAAAAGAAACATTGCTAGCGCAAACGGAAAAAGTCGTCGCAATGAAAAATAATGTCTTTATGACGGCGCTATTTGAATGTAAACTACGATATCATGCTACTTAAAAAGCTGCAATTTACAAGAAATATAATATAGTAAAACAAAAACGCGCTCGTGCGGCCGGAAAAGGTCATTTCCCATCATAGGGCGCCGGCGGCGTGCGGCGGCGGGCCGGCGACTGTCCCTTGCCTCTGTTGTTCATTTTTCTTCCCCTTTTTCCGGGGCCAAACGGTAAAGAGAAACTTAATTGGAGGCTTTCCCGCCGACTCTCAGGCTCAATGAAAAATTACGAGCTAAACGAGCACACGCTTGGGAATTTTTTGCTCATTCTCGTCGGCACACCAGCAGAAAGAAACGCGTCTTTACGCAAGCCCCTTAAACTTAGATAAATGTAAGCTGACGAACGTAATTTCAATGAAATATACTGCTCATTACAAGAATTAATTTAATTCCGCTCTTTTAGCGAATTGTCTGCCGGCGTCGCGGCTCGTATAGGTGTCTTTATGAGGCTCTTTACGTGCCTTTAGGCGCTTTGTTTTGCTTCTTTTTGTATTATTGTCTTTGTTTATATGAATTATCATTTTATGAAGTTAAATAACTATTTACTAGTTTGATCTGACTGTTGGATTTCATAACATGCAGAATATACCTACCTTATCTGCCTTATGCTTTTTCCTATCCTATGGTTTCTAGCGGTAAGGAATACAAATCTATACTTAAGATATAAAGAGGTAAAATTTGTTTGTAAGTTTCTGTGTATGGAGTAATCTTCCAAACTACTGATCCGATTCCAAAAATTCTTTCAATAATGGAAAGCTAATTTGTTCCCGAGTGTCATAGGCATATTTAAAACATTACCGTGGCATAACTTTACGACCATAAGGCGAGCGAAGCCGTGGGCATAAGCTAGTATATAATACTTCTCTATATCAGTAGCAGTAGTAATTAATGATTCTGTATCAATTTTATCGACCGCTGCAGTCACAAAGGCAGATTAGCAATCGGGGAACAGGCCCACAGACATAAGCACACATGTAAGTTACAAAACACTCCTAATTGGTTAAGCAACCCGATGGTGGATTACGCTGGATGTTCATTATTGCGCTTTCGGGATTTCCCTTAGAGCAGCTGCATAATTCACGTTGCCACGATTTGGCTTAATGCATTAAATGCATATGCTGGGGCAGCTTTTATGTCTTGTATTTGGTATAAACGTGTGATTTCATAGATTTAGTGTTGCCGTTCCAGGTCTTATTTCTCCCGTAAGTTGCTGAGGTAAGCTGGGGAGCTTGAAACATTTATTAAGTAGGTTCAGTTACTTGCAAAGGACGTGAATAGAGTCGGAGTCAAGCTCAAATTTACTGACTGCTGGACAACGATTTTAAACCTTATAAATTAAAAAGTCGATAGCAGTAACATAGCCACTTACTTATGGCGGTAAGTGGCTATGTTACTGCTATGGACTTTTTAATGTAGCCGGTCTTATACCACATTAATGTGGAGCCCTGACACAGCCAGAAGGCGACGCGGTAGACCTAGTGGGACGAGCTGGACAAAATTAACGACCAGTGGTCCACATTGACCCTGGATCGAAGAATTTGGAAGTCATGGAGAGAGGCCTTTGCCCAGCAGTGGGATGACACAGACTATCAGTATCAGTATACCACATTCTAGGTAAATAATGAATAATCTGTATAAGTTAACTTGGTTCTAAATAGTCGTTGAATAGGTAGGTATAAATATAAAAATAGTATACATTCCAAAAGTGAATAAAGATGGTCAGATAATAAAAAACATGTATTGGTTTACTTTAGTTATTGCAATATTATTTTCATACTTAAAACAATAAAAAATATCTGGAACTGGCCGGCTGTGTTTTCAGCATTTCATGATAAAATGTTTATTATTCAATAAAAAGACAGATAAAACAAAAATATTAAAAAATAAACTATTATCTGAGTATCAGTGAAATGTTTTTTTTTTGTTTGGGTATTCATGTTTTTTTTTTTGGAACGGAGCAGGCAAGGAAAAAAAAAAACATGCTTTAGCTTGGCTGTTTTTTCACCGACATAATTATGCAACCTGAGTTATGGAACGCAGGGTGTTCTTATGCGTGGGAAAGTGGGGTGGGCTGGCCACGTAGCACGAATGCACCCGGAGAGGTGGGCAAAGATCGTCACTCACTTGGCGCTCGAATCGCCGTCGAGGTAGACCTCGGCGAAGGTGGTGTGATGATCTGATCTCGTTTGTGGGGCGAACATGGCCAGATATCGCACAAGATAGAGAGTTTTGGAATGAGAAAGAGGAGGCATTTGCCCCAGAGTGGGACACATGACATCGTTGAGAAAAAAAAATTGCCTTTCCTCTCGGTGACGGAACTTCCGCGTCGGCTGAATAGGAAAAATATCACCTCGGACTTTGAGGACTGAACAGTCGCCAGCGCATCAAGTTACCACAAACTGTCAAATTTTCTCATTTAATTTTGAACTTAACCTTCAACATTTTATAGTTTAAAATCATTTGGAGAATTTTGACAGTTTATGGTAACTTGATGTGCTAGCGAGTGTACCTAAGGGTAAAATATGTTAATAAAATTACTTGAAATGCCTTTTCACAAGTGTAGATAAATATATGTCGGATCCAGTCGTTAGTACGGACATAAAATGCTTACCAGTCTACCCACACCACAGCGTGTTTCTACAGAGCCCTGATGCTCGAGGCGAGGACGACAGTCAATGTCTGATCGCGGCGGAGTTGAGACGTCTTGGAACTGTACCCGATTCATTGTGCCCCATGTTATTGTGTTAAGTTGTAATCTCAAGTTATTCTTTAGTTATTGCTAGAAACAGTGTATCGCACCCAGTGTGTTTTCATAGCACGAAACCCATCATCTGCCCACATGAGTTACGAGCCTTACGGAATAACTCCTGACATATCCGACAGATACTAGAATGATACTCTAATAAGTAATAAATCAGTATATCAGATATGAAACATTGGAAGAGCATCACAGTCTGTAACAAAAATACAAGTCACCAAACCAGAGACAAAGCAAAAAAAAAAATCGCCGTCAAAATATAAACTTCCTTTCAGAATTCAACTGCACTCCAACCACTGTCCTAGCCAAGAGAATACATTTTAAATTTTGACACGTAGATAGCAAAACTGTGAGGGTTTTATATCTGCGGTCAAGTTCCGGATGGGGCACGGATGACAAGCCGCAGACATTTTAATTAAAGGCCCCGGCGGTGGCTGGAATCTCGGTGAAAGAGATCGACTTGATTAAAGTAACGTTCGTTCGATACTGGCAGAGATTATTAAAAATGTGGAATATGACGTGCGTGTGGTATTTTACCGTGTATTTGCTGTCAGCGTCCATTTCTCATATCTGGCTTGTAGTGTTTGATGTTGAACGTTAAGTCAGTAGAAAATACAAGTAAATTATTTCTGCAGACAAAAATGACCACGTCCAGACCAGTATCAGCTGACTACCCTCTTTTATATCTACAGAACCCTCTCGTTTTAACCTCTGGCATGTAAGCAATGACTATAAATAGACGCGTCATGCATGAACATCACGGCGCTCGACAACAGCGTAAATACTATCGGTAGCTACTTAGACGCACAAAGAAAGGGAAAGAAAATTAAATGTCATCTACGGAACTCCTTTTGTTAGAGAGAGATAAATATATTTCTTTAATAATGTTGTCATTCTGTGGCGCATGCTCATTAGCCGAACGCGTATGGCACGTGACTTACCTCAGGCGCCAACCGCCATTATAAGGCATCGAAAAAAATAAAACAAAATACATTTTTCTTGATTCATGCATGAAATGATACTTTTTACCTTTCACAGTTGCAGTATAATTTTTACATTTCCTAAAAACACAGGACGACATTTATTTTTTGTTATTTGAGGAAGTTATTCACACAAATTATTTTAATGTCACGTACAGCCGCGGCACCGGTTGGTACGCGACTAAATGGAGGTCTGGTAATTACCTTGCATTTATGTTGCCACAATAGAGCGCGGGCAACGTATCTATAGTTTATATATCATTGACTCCAAGACAGTTCTTTTTCCTATCCTATGGTTTCTAGCGGTAAGGAATACAAATCTATACTTATATTATAAAGACGTAAAATTTGTTTGTAAGTTTGTATGTATGGAGTAATCTTCGGAACTACTGATCCGATTCCGAAAATTCTTTCAATAATGGGAAGCTAATTTATTCTCGATTGTCATAAGCATATTTAAAATGTTTCCATGCGATAATTTACGACTACAAGGTGAGTGAAGTCATGCGTATAAGCTAGTATACAATATACTGTCTTTTTGAAATTCGTAGAGCACGACCTGTTTATTATAGCGACTCTTGAGATTAATTCAAGCCAAATTAATAATTCTTTTGTGAACACGACTGCATGTACCTAAGGGCTAGGCTGAAAGAAAATGATACATAAATCTGCAGTGTTTAAAACCTGATACCAAATTCTGCAGTGTGCTTACGCAGATTATGCGACCAGATGCGGTTGGAAGGCCCGTCCGCCATTAAAGCCAAGCTTTGAGGGTGCACTGAGCCAAAATATGTGTTTTATATGTCTTTTACCTTGTTGGCAGGTACATATAGCTGATTACAAAGAGATATAATATTTATGGTAATGGAAGTTAATTGTTGACTTAAATAGCGTTTAATTTACATAACATTTGGTTTTGATTTTGTTGTGAAAAGTTTAAGCACTCACATTGCCCACGCAAGTTAAAGATAGAATTTTTAATAAAAATGTACATTAAGTATTTTCCTCAAACAGCACATTTTAGTCTAAATATAAAATCTTTTTGACATTGTCCCAAATTACTGTTTACACACGTTTGCTTACCTTTATAAAACGTGAACATTTTACCATCGTTTGATCTCCGGCGAGGGATTAAAATAATATTCCAAAAAAAAGTAGATCGCAAAATGAAACAAGTACACACTTAACAGAGTTTATTTCCTTATATTTTAACTGTTTCAATTTATATTATTTACAAATTATTTATCACA
Source organism: Noctua pronuba (assembly GCA_905220335.1). Classification (NCBI taxonomy): domain Eukaryota; kingdom Metazoa; phylum Arthropoda; class Insecta; order Lepidoptera; family Noctuidae; genus Noctua; species Noctua pronuba. The sequence continues at coordinate 7,876,766 of LR999911.1, forward strand.
ATTTCACAGTCAATACATACAAAGTTATTTACAACATTTTATTATACAAACATTTACAACTGGATGTACACTGCAGGACAAATTCAGGGTAACCATTTAAATAGTACAAAAAGAAATTAATAAAACATTACAAGACAGATTTACAAAGTTAAATAAAAAGTAAGTAAATATCTACCCAAGCCAAGTCTCAGGTTTATTTCTTTCTAATAGCAGCGTTTACGAGATCAACCGTTCCGACAAGCGATTAGTATTCCACAGGTCACACAGTCATCGTAGGCCAAGTCTTATCCAAGTCTGGTGTTAATGTCTGTGGGATTAAGCCATCGAGGCTAATGTTCTTCAGCAAAGTAATTCTAAACTCCTGAAAATTATTTGCTGAATTTTTGTTTTTCTTCTAATTCTATATAAGTATTTTTGGCATGTAGTTGGAGTTAATGCAGAACATTGTAACGTTTTTTCGTGTTCCACTAAATGCGTCCAGTAGTGTAAAGATAAAAAAATGGCAACGGTTTGTAGAAAGTCTATTCGCCGCTTAAACTACTCGCCAGAAACATTTTTGCCAAAAAACCTTTTTAGTGTACTGTGAATGTTAAACCTTGATAAAAACGGAGTTGAATAAAACATTTATACAATAACGCTTAAGTGTGTTACAAATGGTTTATTTACTTTAAAAGGAAAACGAAAAGCCAACAAATATGTTGAACAGAATTCAAAACTTTAAGTTCTGAACAAAAACTTGCAGAATACATGTTACCTTGGTTCAAACAATGAACAAAATTTCAACAAACCGTTAGCTAAGACGAGACTTCGCCACAAGCTAAGACATTTCTCATTTAGCTGTGTTCTGCTTAAGTTGCAAGCGCAATTTGTAAGCTGCAGGCAGTCGCAACAAACGAGCTGAAGAATCAGTCGTCTCTTGGAATACTGATCGGTAAATGCAGGAATTTGAACTTGACAACAGTATGTTGCAGTTTCTTGGGGCTTTTTTAAGAATAGATAAAATCAATTTGTTAAAGTCTGAGAAATTTATTGTTAAACTAATTCGTTACCAATTTAAATTGTCAGTTTAGTTAAAGCACAACGCTCATTTTTGACACTTCTATGAATCGTCACGGCGAACACAGGGTGCTACTTTACAATCAATTTTGCTGACGTTACATATGATATTGCCAACTTTCTCACTGGGTTCTATACATGGTGCAGTTTTGCATTCTCATCAAAATTCAGGAGGTTGTCACAAAAGACATAAATAATCAATTTAAATTACGGTACCTGATCAATAATTAATAAAGCTGCTATTTTAAATTGTTTAAATTTGACAGTATTTCAGAATAACATGAATTATTTCGTGTTTACATTTCAACAAAACAAACAGAATCACCCATCGCGCGATATGACGCTGTGTGCGTGAGTGTCGACGGTCCGTGCGAGGCGCCGCGTCACCACCGCTGTCCACTTACCGATTTCCGTAAATAAGAAAAGAAAAAAAACCCACCCATTTTATTATTGATTCGGGTCGAGAATCATTAGCATAGACACCTCCTTGAATTTGACCAGGATGCAAAACTGCACCTTGTATAGGATTTTTTCACCATATTTGACATTGTTTTGATGTTAACTTTTGAAGAATCTCGTTAAAAAAAAGATAGTCGTATTTACATAAACAATTTTTCTATACACAACCTATACACAACTCTCTGGTCCGGGTATTTCTTCAGCTATAAGATGTTCTCTCCTACTTAACGTCATATTACCTAGTGTGATGGGTGGCTTACTTAACACTGCCTTTGGTGGCGACAGTACCTGTGGGCAGAAACAGTAATTTGATTAAAATCTTCAAAATTGATGTGTATGTGTGTGTGGGTATTGATGTGTGCGTGGCTGCACCATTATAATGTTGTGTTGCTACTACAATAATAAAATATCATCCAGTAGCAACGGTGGTTTCATTCGGTAGCTGACAGACCACTGGCGACGAGTTACCCACGCTTATAAAAAAAAAGTTCGAGTAAATATACGAATATCATCGGAAATCTTTCAAGTTTCGAACACGACGCCCAACACGCGTAGCATGAACACCGTAGAAACGGGTTTTGTCGACGGAAGAATCGACAAAATGACTGATTTCCTTTGTTGAACTGTATTGTATAGCGGGCTGGTTTCCGCAACTCTACGTCAAAGCGCGTATTTTGCGTGCGGAAGCAAGCTTTGTTGAACTGTCATGTTGTCGATTCTTCCGTCGACAAAACCCGTTTCTACGGTGGTCATATTACGCGTGCAAGAGTGGCCTATATTTAAAGGTCGGCTACTACAGTACAGGGCAGACAAAGCTTTCCGTGAGTCTTAAAAAATCAGCGGTTCATACCAGCTTTTGTATGACGCAAAATTTCCAACAAAAAAATTTATTGCTGTACTGAATTCATGGTTTGCGCGGCAATGTATTACAAACATACACCGTGTTTTTCGAATATGGTGGTATGCCCTTAACTATAGTTGTCTCTGTCTTTCATGCCAGTGTGGCTGTCTCTTTCTAAAGATCGAAGAATCATATTAACGTTCGATAGCTACTACTCTTTTATTTGTAACAACCCTGGACTCACATCATTGTCAGCTATTACATGAACGACCTAAAATGCCGTGAGATAAAATGATTGTCATTTTTTTAATGGGGTATTCTTCAAAGCGCAACTAAATTATTACTCGAAGCGCAACCATGATGAAAAATATCGTTAATGAAACCATCATATGAACCCATCTCTATTTTTCATCATGGTTGCGCTTCGAGGAATAATTTAGTTGCGCTTAGTTGGTTGCGCTTAAAAATAGTTGCGCTTCGAGGAATACCCCTTTTTAATGGATGATCTCATAAAATTGTATTATTAATTTACACCTAAAGCTTTGAAACGACTTCAGTTTTTCCACAGTTCATGAGTAGACTTTACCAAAGTACCTACTATAATTATATGCGGAGTGTCTAGTCTATGACATAATTAAACCTACGTTTTAATGAGTCGGATTTTTCACATCGGGTTAGCGCGCGCTTTTAATTTAATAACATGTCTAGGTGTACAAATACGCGGTATGTGGGTCAGGCACTCACTGAATGGCTTAGTGTTTAGATATAAGACGGTGTTCGTATTTTTAGCAGTTATTATTATAGCATTGGATTTTGCATGAGTAATCCGATTCTTTAATTTTCTTTTGTTTTGACCAAAAGATGAATTTTGTGTTTAACCAATGACTGATGCTTTTTAAGGTTCGGTCAAACTGCAGGCGTAACATGATCACCGAAGAAACGGATTTACTCGATGGAAGAATCGACAAAATGACAGACTGTGAAAAGAAATCTGTCATTTTGTCGACACAATCTATCATTTTGTCGATTCTTCCGTCGACAAAACCCGTTCATGCTACGCGTGCTGGTATCTATTGTACGAATTGCTGACTGGATGTGGAAATCGGACATTACATGGTGTAAGGGACAGCCCTCCACAAACTGATGGGGTGAATTGAGTATATCATACTAAGATGACTGGTATAAGAAAATATTCCAGGAATGTTATGAGAATCCTATATAATATGATTTGTTTTATTTCCTCATACGCAATGTTACCGTGGCAAAACGCAGGTAGAGAACGGCAAGCGCGACGACGAGTTTAATGAACGCTGGGCCCTGCCCATTCCATGCGTCGTTCGGTAGAGTATTTCAACATCCATTGTTGGATTTTTCATTTTAGCCGTATTATTTACATAAATGGAGGGCTGCTTACAGGGAATGTAATTTTACATTGAAATAAAGGAATAGTAAGGAGCTGAATGCATCCTGTCAGTTTGAGGAGGGCTGTCCCTTACACCCTGTATATATTTCAGTACATTCTGACAGCGTCAGTTCCTACTGCTTGATAAAAAACACTCGCTGTTTTTAAATAAAACAAGCTAGCAACACCTCCTTTAAAAAAGTGTAAAACCACACTACTTAATACTCACGGGTCGCTGATCGTCGAGCGTTGCGCTGGCGCGCTCACTCCCCCACTCCTCGGTCGGGTGGAGAGCGCCATTTTTCGCTGCGGCCTCTGTAACGCACTTTGTGCTCGGCGGGGCCCCGTCTGTGTGGAAACCGTTTGATAGTGCTTGATTATTTCACTTAGAAACTGTTTGTGGTGGGTAAGAAAAGATGCTTGTGGTTACTGAGTTTTCTCAGACAGAAACTTTAGCTCTTTTGCACTACAAATCGCGTTAAACGTATTTAAAACATCGTTCCTTCTGTCTATCGTTTAAGAAAACAGACAGAATGCTGTTTATGTATGTATAAAGGGTGTAAAAAGACCCTTAACGAAGCCGAAAGGTACTTGTTGTCCCCGTCATTGCGATCATTTTTTTGTTCTAGACTATACCTGGGACCCTTCTAGTTACGGAGATATTGGGGGTCAAATTTCCAACTTTTTCACAAGTTTTTTTTTTAAATACATGTTTTTAATGTAAGATTTTTACTTTAAATACCTTCACGATCCCCGTACTATTCAATCCATCCATCAGCACGTTTTGAGTGCGTTACATTGAGTTTTACCGTAAAACGTGATTTTTCGGGATCCCTTCTTTTTGCATAATGTGTTTTTTCCTAATATACTTTGGCATAACAATTTTGGTATAATTTTGTTTGCCATAATAATACTTTGCCATATTTTTTTTTGGCATACAGTTTATGTTGGCATAATTATCTTGTAGACTAATTTGTTTTGGCAAAAATTGAATTCGCACAATGTTACTAGCTAGGCATACTGACTATTAGCGTAATTAAAATTAAAATATTGTCTTAAAAATTCAATATGTAGTGCTACAACATTTAGTGACAGAATCGAATCGCTGCAAAACCGACTCCACGTAGTCTTGTCTGCCCTACCCCGAGAGTGTAATTTAAGCCCGCGTAGGCGCGCAGCTTCGGCTTGCTGGCCGGCTAAGCCGGCCAGCCTCAGCCGCGGCGGCGAGCGTAAAACATATCTGCGACGATCAGCTCGCGTGGGACCACTGGAGCCCCGCAGTGCCGGAGCCGTGACAGAAACCATGCCTGCTGCATACTTGCTTGCATGTTGCATGCTTGCTTGCATACTGTATGCTTGCTTGCATGCTGCATGCTCGCTTGCATGCTGTGCATGGTGTATGCTTGTTTGCATGCTTCTTACAGGGAAATAAAAACCACAAAAAAAAACATAAAAACAACTGTTTTATAATGATCAATGTTTTGATTTTCTGCCGTTTAATGACTATCGATATGAAATGTACGCCTAAAGACGACTCTGACTGTGAACTTACTGCGATACAATGGTTCTACTTTAAAAAAATGAGAATTAGTGTCTAACATTTTAGGAGTTAATTGTTATTTTGCGTTTTGTTATGCCTATAGAAATATGTTTTAATATCATTATGCGTAAATAAATGTATGCTTCAGAATGTTATGCCTAATCATTATTATGATTAGAGCAATTATGCTTAAAAAAATTATGCGTAAGCTGTTATGCGTAAATAATGTTATGCGAAAATATAATTAGGTTAAACAAAAGTATGCCAAGTTATATTAGGTCTTATAATTTTATGCAAATGGATAGGGAACCGATTTTTCACCTCAAAAAAAAAAGTCGTTTCCCAGCAATAATTTTTGCGTAAAGTTACTTAGTTTGATGTACAGAATGCTTGGTTGACGGCTTCGTGAAGGGTCTGTTTACCCCCCGTATTTAGCGTAAAACGCATTTGGGGATTTTCGTTTAAGATCTTCTTCGTCCTCTTCTTCTTAACGTATCGATGGATTTTTTTACTAAATAGCCATCGTGGTGAAAGAAATTCCCAATAGATATAAGTCGATTGGCCAGGGTGCGCCGGACGTGTCAGAAGGTAGTCGAAGGTAGGTTGTATAATATAAAGACAATATAAGAAGTCTAAAGTTGTAAAACGAAATCGAAACTAAAATAATAACAACCTTACGCTTGATGTTTTATGGGCAAAAATAACGTCACGTCACGACTTTTTAAGATGAGGATTACAAAAACAAAGAAAAGATTATCTACTCCGAAAACTTCAGGTGTAAAACCCGTTTTAATCTTCATAAAAATGTGTTTAAAACCATATTATAGCTTTAAAACGCGATATTAATTCCGAACTTTCCTCATAAATCTTCACTGTTCTATCAAAAAATTGATATAATTTTACGACGACGACGTGGAAAGTGTCGCGTTCAATGAAATTTTTAGCGCAATTTTAAACTTTCATGCCATAGGATTAACCTGAAATATTGCATATAGCTAACTTCTACCATAAACTTGGACATAAGGCTTTGTTGTTGTGGTGATATGATTTAAAATAAATAGAAGATATATATAAGGTCCTATTCAAATAGATGGACAAACTTTTAGGAATCATTCAGACCACCAAAATAAGGACAATAGTAAAAAAAAATAAGAAAACGAATTGGATACTAACAAGTCAATCATCTAACGAAAATATACTAAAAATCTTAGTCAGCTGAAAGTTATTCTGGTTAAATACAGAATGATATTAACAGTACTGACTGGGTACCTACTTAAGAGAACGCGCGCGGCGGGGCACGAGTGCAAGTACCTACCCATAATGGATGTGTTTATTCTGAAGTACCGACAATTTATTATTTTGGGTCAAAATAAAATCACTTTAATCAGTGTTTTTTTTGCTTGGATATCTTTGATTAGACGTACTGAAAGCTATATTAAAATTTGTCCATTTATTTTAATGGGACCTTATACATATATACAACGTGTAATTTTGAATGGAACAGCAGATCATTTTTTAGCATTGACGATATTGGATCCATGGAGGAAGATGTTCAGTTTCATGGTCTGCAGCATATCCTTTCATATGGGGTCCATATTGGCTCACCTAAAGTTCTTTTCCCGAAATTGTTCTTCCTAACGATTTGTAATCCGAATCATCACTCTTCCTAAAAATTTTCATCCTAAAGTTTTCATTCATACTATTTGTAGTGCTACCGGCGATGTTAATAACACTCATGCTTCCGAAAATTGTAATTAATAATATCATTAATGTAAATATATTTAAACTCCTACTGTTTTTTATCATAACGCTTTTATCCCTAAACATAAGTACAGGTCAGAGTGTCGTCTTGGGGGCACTATGAAAAAAAAACTTAGAAAAATTTCGCAACTAATTTCGAAGTAGCGCTCGCCGGCCGCTGCCGCGGCACCGCTCGCTACGCTCGCTCGGCTCGCGCGTAGTTGGTCACAGTTCTAACCTAACCTAACCTATGGATCCCTTCCACATCGTTTTTACGACAAACGGTTAGTCGGAGACAAATACACCAAGAAACTTTTATTCTTACATTTAGGTGTTTTATACGATAGAATCGAGAAAATAAACGGTTTGCAAAAATAACACTTTTTTGGCTAAATTTTTCTAAGTCTAAACAAAAAATATATCACTTTGAATAATAGTGTAAAAGATGGTTATGTTGAGAAAATATAGGAAAACAAATAAAAGTATAACAGATGTTTATTGCTACTGACATTATGAAGTTGAATGCTTCGGAATTATAAAATTAGAGACAGAGTAGTTAGGAATTGTGATTGTTAGGATGAAAAATGTTAGGAAGAACATTTTCGGATTTCCAATTATCGGAGTTGAAAATTTAGGTGAACTTTGGCGCACCCTTTCATATGACTATACCCTTTCTGTTACACGTTGTATAGATAATCAATTCAGAAATTTTAATTAAATACTGCTCAGCATAAAGAAACCGCAGTTGGTGAGACATGAGAGACTATTACATTTAAGGGAGGGCATGTCTTTGCAACGGTATTTTTATTTCTTTGAGGATGTGGATGCAACCCTATTAATTATCTAAGTGGGTAAAGGAGTTCCTTTTCAAGTTAAATTACAATAAATACAGACTTGAACGAGGAAAACTTGTTACTCTATGTGAGATGTTGCAATTTTGGTGCAAATTGTGTGAGTTTCATTTATTTTGGGACTAGCTTTTGCTCGTTCGCGTTAATTTAGAATTTGACAATCAATTCGGGTTGTACTCTGCTTGAAATAATACAATTCAATCATGATTCGAAAGACACATGGCGCCATCTATTATCATAAGAACGTTATTGTTTTTTTTCTTCGGGAACAGTACTTTTATTCGGAATGAAAGGTACCCTATGTCCGTTTCCGTGCACTTGACAACGTATATGCAAAATTACAGGATGATCGGTTCAGTGGTTTAGGCGTGAAAAGGTAAAAAACAAACTTACTTTCGTATTTATAATATTAGTAAGGATTACGTTTATAATAAAACTTTTTATAAAACTGGAACTGTAGTGAAAGGAACGTATGCGACATCACCAGTGAAGATACATGATTTACAAAATTACATTACACACACACAGACAGTCAGACACAGAACAACAGAAACAGATTACATTTGCAAAATTGTTTTTCAAATATTCCCATTTACAAAAGAATCACTCATCCGTTTATCTTTATACCTATTTAGAAAAGCAGATTGACACAAAGAAAGAGAAAAAACGATGTTTTAGAAGAGTTCGCGCTAAACGTCAAACTCAAAGCATTTATTTCAATTAGACCATAACAGGCACTTTTGAAAGTCAGAAAAACAAAGAAGGCGAAGCTACAGTCCCAGACACAAGGCATAATAACTTGTGAAAGTACTGTAGTTGCCCATTCCAAAGCGTAGATCTCTATGGAGAAGAATGGGCAAGAAACTCCATGGAGTGTCCATGGAGTTTCTTGCCCATTCTTCTTCCTTTTCAATCAAAATATTTTTACAAGATCTTGGTTACATCATTCATGTTGAGATAATACATAAAGGGTGTAAAAAGACCCTTAACGAAGCCGAAAGGTACTTGTTCTCCCCGTCATGCGTCATTGCGATCATTTTTTTGTTCTAGACCATACCTGGGAACCTTCTAGTTTCGGAGATATTGGGGGTCAAAGTTCCAACTTTTTCACAAGTTTTTTTTTTTTAATACATGTGTTTAATGTAAGATTTTTACTTTAAACACCTTCACGGCCCCCGTACTATTCAATCCATCCACCAGCACAATGTTTTGACTGCGTTACATTGAGTTTTACCGTAAAACGTGATTTTTCACCCCAAAGAAAAAAAGTTGTTTCCCAGCAATAATTTTTGCGTAAAGTTACTTAGTTTGATGTACAGAATGCTTGGTTGACGGCTTCGTGAAGGGTCCGTTTACACTCTGTATATGTGAGAACGATGTAGAAAGACGTGCACATTAAGAGCGTCCAGTGTAAAAGATTAGATCAACAATTTAAACGTCCTAAGTGATTTCTGGTTCAACCGGGTCAAGCAGCTGAAAACCGACCACCAATCAGAAGATGTATTGAGCCATTAAGACATTGTAACTCCACCAATAAAATTAGCTGGAGAGCAAGCAACACTTAGCATGAGAATAGTCGGACCACAACCGCAAATGACGATCGGACGGTCTCCAGTACCCTTGCAATCTTCACTGAGACCGTTTTATACTCCAGCTGTAACCGGAATCTCACTCAATAAAAGCGCTTTGACGTATGTCGGTTGCGGATAAGTACCGATTGTACTTCAGTTACAGTGAGATGTGGACCTCGAAATGCATAGGAAATGATGTAGGTAGAAAATGTATAGGTTTTATATTAAAACTAGCTGATGAGTATGAGTGAGGGAAAAAAAGATGGCATATGTCCTTCCTCAGGATATAATCTATCTCCTTGCTAAATTTCATTACGATCCTATTAGCTGTGTAGTCGTGAAAAGGTAGCAAACAAACAAACAAAAAAACAGAGTTACTTTTGCATTTATAAGATTAGTATGGATAGGAGATTTTTGGTGTTACTTTACTTTTTTTGTTTATGCCAAATTGAGCCTCCATATTAACTCTACTAGAAAAGCATGATTTACACCCAGTTTTTGTAAAAACAATTATCGAATCGTCAAAATTAAACAGGTCATTAATTTAAACAATCTCAGCAATTTCAGCGCAGTTAACCACATTACGTTAGCTTGTTTTTGTTCCACAAACCGAGGCATAACCGAACTTATTTTTTTTTAAACCACAATTATTACACCGTTGTATGCATTGAAAATCAAACCCACACAACTACGTATTACATTTGAAAAACAATCCGAAAAAGAACAATCCTATTCCAAAATCGTATTACGGCCAAAACATTTTTCATTTTTAACAACCAGTCCACGACCTTATTCCACAAAGCTAGATCTTTAGATGATTGATGGTGATTTCTTGACAATTTTTCATATAAGAATCAATGTAGACAGGAATCTAAAGGAGCTTACCTGGCGGTGGATTCAATATGTCGGGCTGCGCTTGCTTGGGCGGCTTTAACGTGTATGCCACGACGTACTGGCCGTCGCCCGCGTTGAGCTGCAGTTCCGAAGACTGCTGCTTTGTTGGCGGATTACTCCTGGTAAGTACAAGATACGTAAATTGTAGATGGCTAAGTAAAGGACAAAGGAAATTTGTACTAAGTTTGGCTTTGAATTCTGTTCAATGGTGCCTTGAAGAGCACTTAGCTAGTTAATGCCATGTGTTTTTTTTTTCATTTAGTAGATAGGGCTACTAATAATGAGTCGACAGCACGAGTCTGTTTTCTTTGGATTAAGATAATCGTTTATACCATACTCTAAATATTATATAGCGTGACTGGTAATTAGTGACCGATACTTACACACGTGATTGTACTCTTGATAACAAACAACTTTTTTTTAAAGAAACTTTTTTTTTATACTCGTTCACTTTTATCACAACAGCCGTGTGAAATTCACGCGCTCGCTTGCCTGTGATCTATCAGCTGTTAGCCGCGTGACAGCTTTCTGCCTCCCACTATGCTCTGCCTAACCACTGTTGCACGATACGATATTAATAAGACAGAACGGCGTCACGCGGGTAACGCTGATTGGCGTGTTATTGGGATAAAAGTGAACAAGTAAGTATAAAAAAAATGTTTCTTTGGGAAAGTTGTTTCAAGAATATAATCACGTGTTTAAGTATCGGTCACTAATTACCAGTCACCCTATATAGTCGACGCTTATACACATAGGCCTCCACTTTCTTGCAATGATTTATGAAAAAATATCCGAGAATAGTATATCCCAGCCGTAACTATCATATTTAAAGGGCACCATACATCAGTGCAGACTTATCCGTAGATTATTTTCAAGGTCAGCAGACTAAGATTGCTATTTTACAAAAAACCTTAGCAAATGTTAAAATCATAAGGAACCAAATTTCTTTGTATCAGTCCGCATACAATTGGAAATTCAGTTCCAAATGTTCATTACATACAAAATGATCCTTCATAACAGCGTACCATGCTACTTACTCACCAACCGCAGACTGCACTCATACAATTTTAATGGTAATTGAAATCGATTCCCTTTGACTTAATCATGCCTCAAATGTTAAATTGAGCCATTGACGTCCCAGTGCATGTCAGTTAAGTGAAATACGTACTTACAGTGCACGATTTTGATTAAGTTTCATTGATTTGTAAGCAGGTACTTACTTCTGTGTAAATTAATGAATTTTCATTGCGTTGGATGCTAATAGTACGCTCGATTATAATTGACTAGCTTTTGCCGGCGGCTTCGCTCGCGTTAATTTAGAATTTGACAATTAATTCGGGTTGTACTCTGCTTGTAATAATATAATTCAATCATGATTCGAAAGACACAGCGCCATCTATTATCGTAAGAACGTTATTGTTGTTTTCTTCGGGAACAGTACTTTTTTTCGGGATGAAAGGTACCCTATGTCCGTTTCTGTACACTTGACAACGTATATGCAAAATTTCAGGATGATCGGGTCAGTGGTTTAGGCTTAAAATGGTAACAAACAAACTAACTTACTTTCGCATTTATAATATTAATATGGATTCTAAATGTTTTATCATGCAGACAGAAATGTCACTGACTGCGTAAGGTTGGAACCTCCAATGGAGGTCAAAGTTACAAATATTTCACAAGTTAAAAAAATACCTATTTTTAATGTTATAACTTTACTTGAAATGCCTCTATGACCCGTGTACCATCCAATGCATCTATTAGCATAATATTTTGAGTGCTCCAACCGTGACAAAAGAAAGTAGTTTCCCAGCAATAATTTTTGCGTAGAGTTACTTAGTTTGGTTCAGAATGCTTAGTTGAAGACTTCATGAAGGGTCCGTTTACGCCTTGTAGATAATACCAAAAAGAACTGATAAATAATGGGAGGTAAAACACATAAAAACGCCTGTAACAAGTACGACTACAATAGTTAGAGAGAGAGTTTCGTCAAGTCGCACTGACGACAGTGTTGCAGCTATGTGCGCGACTCGAAACGTGAGCAAACATGTCTGTTGACGTTATTCAGATTGCAAGGACATAGAACTTGCGACACAAGTTGGAAAGTTTAATGATGTGCCAAATCTGGAACTATGTATGTATGAGGTTTGGCGACGACGGGACAATATATTTTGATATTTCATTTGAGAATTTGACTTTTATATCAAAAGTCATAGCCAGGGAGGAGCTCGTGGCTAAATAACATCAGCCGCTTGGGTAGATCTTCAGGTTAAGCCGCGCTTGCCTAGGTTGGTCCGTATAGGTGACCACTCATTACATACCCAGTTTTCTCCGTGCATCGGAAAGCCGTTGCTCCCGGCTGTTATTTGTAGATCTTTGACAGTCGTTACAGGTAGTCAGTGGCCCAAAAAGTTTGACACCCAGTCTTACCAAGGGGTATCGTATTACCCAGTACTAACTGGGTTGTGAAGGTCAGATAGGCAGTCGCTTGATGTAAAATACTGGCGTTCAGCTGAATCTGGATCGACTGGAAGCCGACCCCAACATATGTTCTTAGAAAAAGGCTAGGCAGATGATGATGATCAAAATTCATAGCCATGCAGTCATAGCAATTTATTATATTTCAATACATGTGAAGATACAAGACAATAATCATAATTTGTGTGATATTTTAGTAAAAGTATGGAATACATTGTGTTTGTGTTGCAGGCAAATAAACGTTGGTATTAATTATAGTAGTAGTCATATTTTATTGATAGCACTAAAATAATTTTATTAAATTACATAGATTCAATCATTTAATATAATTAAATTACAAAATAAGTAATTTAAGGTAAAAATCCCACCACATTTAAGATAAGTAACGTTTTCAGCCAACTTTCCGGTAGGTGAGCTAGCATTACAAATGAAAATTGTGGTGTAGAATTTCATGAACCATGCTGTTAAACGTAAACGTAACATTACACGTTAAACATTAACGTAATCATTAAAATAAGAAGGGGAGTTTCAGTAAATTAAATGGAATTGTGACATAGTAGGAATACTTTACTTTATTGCAAATGAACGTAATTCTGCTAAAATGTACCGATATAAGTCAAATTTTCTTAAAATTTTCGATGATTTTGCATACGTTTTAGATGTACAGCCACGAGCATCAATACGTAAACACTTAACAACTTTTTAAACTGTTTTTCCTACTGTTCTTCTGATTAAAATTTCATGTTGTTACGAACATAGTATTCTGGAACTCATATTTTTTTGAAAAAGATCCTATCTCCAAGTTACAATCGTTATTTCTCGCGAAAATTGCTTTTAAATTTAGGAAAGTGAGACATGTTCGTGTTCATGACTGTATATGGGACTGATTTAACCGGGTAGATACCCTACATTTAGATTGTTTTATGGGACAAGCCCGCCACACTATTCCCAAACCACTGCAACTACTGAAAGCCAGAATCAACAGTGGCGACCACCAGAATAGCGGCGAGACAATGAAGCTCGATGAAGTCCCAGAGAAACAATTTAACTGTCTTGGATCCCGCAACGAAATTAATCAGAAAAGATTAGCGGAGGTGTAGGAAAAACATAATTTTCACACTACATTTAGAATGTTGGATTATCTTGACGTATTTATAACTGTACTAGCGGCCCGTCCCGGCTTTGCACGGGTGGACATTTATTTTTTAAACATTTTGGGATAAAAATATAGCCTATGTTACTCAGGGATAATGTAGCTTTCTAACGGTGAAAAAATTTTTGAAATCGGCACAGTAGGTTTTGAGTTTATTCTTTACAAACATACACACACACACACACACACAAACATACAAATCTTTCCTCTTTATAATATTAGTAAGATAAATAATAGGTTGTGAGTCCTCTCTATAAGGTAGGAACTAAATCCAAGTGTTCTTACCTCTTTCTTCGTAGGAAGAATCCGGTGAAAATGGCCGCGCACCCGCAGATTATGACAGTGAAGATGATTGACCAGAAGGCAGCTTTGGAGACACCGGCCATCAGGCTACTGCCACCATCTAATACATAAGAAGATTTAAGGTTTACTATCTGCTTTAATTTGTACATTAACACATATTAACTTGGTTCTAAACATCATCATCATTCCCCTGCCCTTATCCCAATTTATTTGGGGTCGGCACAGCATGTCTTCTTCTTCCATACTTCTCTATTACTCGTCATCTCAACAGTCACCTCCTTTCTAGCCATATTAACCTACATTTGGATCTTAAACATATTAAAGAAAATAAGGTTCAACGAATAAAATGCCAGATTGTTTATTGATAAAAGTCAATTTTATCTGCAGTCGCTATAAACATAATATACCTACCAAGCATCCGTAAGTAAAATTTTAATAGAACATAATATTAAGAAGTATATTGTTATTAATTGCATATGTTGCATAAGTTTTTAAACTGTCATGGTCACTAACAAGTAGGTTAAGTATACAGGGTGTAAACGGACCCTTCACGATGCCGTTCACCAAGAATTCTGTACATCAAACTAAGTAACCCTACACAAAAATTATTGCTGGGAAACGACTTTTTTTTTGGGGTGAAAAATAATCTTTTACGGTAAAACTCAATGTAACGCATTCAAAACATTGTGCTTATGGATTGAATAGTAAACAGGTCATGGAGGTATTTGAAGTAAAGTTATAACCTTAAAAAGTAGAATTAAAAAAAAAACTTGTGAAAAAGTTGGAACTTTGACCCCCAATAACTCCGTAAATAGAAGGTATGGTCTAGAACAAAAAATGATCGCAATAGCGGGGAGAACAAGTGCCTTTCGGCTTCGTTAAGGGTCTATTTACACCCTTTATTGTTTTTTCGTTTATTCATTTACATACACATATTTTAATATTTATTATAAAAAACATTTAAAAATATAAAAAATAGTGGTCCGGTGTCGGGAGCGGTAGCTTGGCTACCGGTGGTTAGGGCTCCAGAGACAGGAACCTCCTCACAATGCGGGCCGTATCGAGGAGTACTGCCTTCTGAATTAGGCCCTTGATCCAATCGCCTTAGGAGAGCCTCGAAAAATGGTCGTCGAGGCTCTTGGCCATAAGGTCATTGGCCGTCACGACAATCGGCACAATGATAGCCGAGTTCAATTTGTTTTTTTTATTATTATTACTATTGGTTAAGAAAGCTACAACATAAATGTGACCTGACCTGTCATGCAGTCGCATGAACCGAGAAATCTGAGTGAGAAAATATTATAGTTGTCGGCTTATCAGGATTTATTCCGTTATGCTCGTATATCATGTGGGCAGAAGATGGGTTTCGTGCAATGATAACACACTGGGTGCGAAACACTGTTTTTACTAAACTAACAAATACTTGATATTAAAATTTAATACAATAACACGGGGCACAATGAATCAGGTACAGTTCCGGGACGTCTTAACTCCGCTGCGATCAGACACTGAATGTCGTCCTCGTCGCGAGCTGTAAACATCACGACTATGTAGAAGCACGGTGTGGTGTGGATAGGGTCGCGTGATGTTAGCACTGGCGCGCTTGCGATTCATTCCAAGTCCGTACTAATGACCGGATCCGACATAGTTATAAAAATGTTACTTACGCAAAAACAAATATTAATCAGATATCTTTTCTTTTTTAATCACCATTTTGAGGAAAGTATAAACACTGTTCTCACCAAAAGCGAATTTCGAAATTGGATGTTTCCCAATTTCGAGATTCATTATATAAATATGCATTCAAATCCACCCCTTTGTGCTCCAAAATATTTTTAAAAGCGTGTTCTAAGCGACTGCATCATTATGCTCATGTTACGTAAAAAATACATCCGCAGTGTTTTTCAGCAGAGCCTTATAATAATGAACCGTATTTAAAAGCGCAGTCAGTGGTAAACGTGCAGCTTTATGTGTCTTTTGTGTCTTTAATTGGAACGTACAAGAATTATACAGACGACAAATACAATACAAACGTACAAGGCAAATGGCTGCGTCCTAACCATAGCGATTGTCACGCGAAAACGTGGCAATCACATTCATTTTTCCCGGCGAACCCGAACGCATCGAGTGCGTCTTTTGGATTCCCGAACAAAATCTGAGTGATATTATGAACACGATAGTCGAGTGTTCGCGTCCACTTTAGTTAGGACGCGGGGTATGGGATGCAGCAAATTTAAAAGCAATTTCCCTGTGAAATAACGGTTTATACTATGAGATAAGACTTATTTCGTAATAGTATGGC
Source organism: Noctua pronuba (assembly GCA_905220335.1). Taxonomy (NCBI): domain Eukaryota; kingdom Metazoa; phylum Arthropoda; class Insecta; order Lepidoptera; family Noctuidae; genus Noctua; species Noctua pronuba. Next base: position 7,893,353 of record LR999911.1, read on the forward strand.
GTCGAAAATACTATGTTCGTGAAAGCGTTAATCAATACAGTTGGAGAAAATATTTCATTGCTCGCGACTGTACACTATTCTAGTTTTAGTATATAAATAACCAGCGACTCGATACATTGAACGAAAAGCGCCAAATACGGAAAGAGAGACCTAAGCCCTCCTACACCTACACCTATAACTCTACCGGACAACGCTACTGCTTTCGTTGTGGCCGGGTATTTAGGAGCAAATTCGGTCTGGCCAGTCATATAAGGGCACACGCAAGGAAATAGCATTAAAGGGTCGCCGTTACCGAAATCGGTAAGGAGGACTATATATATATATATTTCATTACTAGCGACTGTACACTATTCTAGTTTTAGTACAATAGTATCAAACAGTTCTAAAGTACATTGAACTACATACATCAAATCCATATAAAAGTACCTTTGTGATATACCCACGACTGTTGTAGTATGGCAATTAATCATTTCTTTATAAGTTCATAATTTAGTTAGGTTTCTTTTACTCTTGTCTAATTTTGATAGATATGTTTACTTCAGTTGTCCAATCCCTAGATTAGTTACTTAATATATTTACTTACTCGCAATCTTAAATAGTTATTATTTTAACAAAATTATGAAAGACGTTATTTTGCAATCGACTTTAAAAATTATACCGTTTGATAAAGCTATGATTTTTGAACATCATCATCTGCCTAGCCTTTTCCCAACTATGTCGAGGTCGCCTTCCAGTCTAACGGGATGCAGCTGAATACCAGTATTTTACACGGAGCGACTGCCTATCTGACCTCCACAACCCAGTTAGTACTGGGTAATAATACGAAACAATATTACTGTTTTTTAATTCGAAAAGTCAAAACGATATTGATGGGTTTCTAATAATAAGTTCATGGAGAAATATAAGATCCAAAACAAAACTATATTTTTAAAATTTTTGTACACGTGATACTCGCTACAACATAACTGGCAAACATAAAATGGGCCTATTGTTAGGTACACTTCTGGAAAAGCCTTCGAGGATTACAAGCGTGATGTTACGTTATGCATGGTAAGTTTTAGAATTTCCACCACGTGTCTTATTCCACGTTACACCATTATTGATAAACCATTACCGATAGTTCGATTATAAAATAATTGAGCGTACGTACAGTGACAAAAACAAAATAAATGTATTTTTAAGGTAAATTATATGTTTGAAAATTAACCACAACAGAAGCCCACAATATTACGATATTGGATGTCAGACGGTGAATTAGCGTAATTACACTCTTCTTTCTCGCTCTGACTACCTAGAATATAGTAGGTGTGAGGGAGGCAGAATGTTTGTGTAACGCTATTAAGCAGGTTCGAATTTACGCCTAGCTATCTAGCAGATTGCTTGCTTATTGTCTCCCTATCAATGGCAAATTGCGCCGGCCGTATTAGGCCATGAAATTAGTTTGGTGGCCATCAAAAAGGGTTTGTGAGAAATTTCCAATTAATTATCTCAAAGTGGAATGAGGTTATACGAGAATGTTGCGGTTTAAAAGGTGATGTAGTGGCAAACATTGAAAAGAGTATGCTTAGATGTTTGGTCTTCTTCTTAGCGTGTGGATGGCAATCTAAATAGTATCAGCCCAGAACTGAGCAACTTGTTTGGCGCTTTCGTTAGCGTCCATCAGTTCCTGTAGTGAACAAACAACAGGACACGCAGGACACGATATTATGTGCCCCCTTATTTGTAGAACAGCACCACATTTACATTCCAGGGCAGAGTCATTAATGAATCTCCACCTGATCAGGTTTTCTTTACTGCGACTAACCTGGGTCCGGAGTCTATTTACAGACTTCCAGGTCAGCCATGGCAACTCATGTCCAGGTGGGAGATTTTCAGCAGGTGCAACGAATGGGTTAGGTAAGGATGCAATACCTCGCCTCAGCTTTAGTCTTTCCGTAGACCGCTCGCCAGTGGTTTGGTTATGTGGAGAGGATGAGTGTAAGGCTAACAAAATGTATTTACTATAGACCGACCACTTTAATGATTCCTCCGCCTTGCCCCATCAAAGGCACATTAAGCGTCCACAAAGTCCTAACAATATACCACAGGTTATTTGCTTTAAAATAACCATAATCCGCGTAGGTATTACGATACTAATTGAACTATTTATTCAACTTAAATTGATACCTTCGCGAGGACTCATTTAAGCGGTCGGTCTATAGGCAGTTGTGAGTGGAAACGCCGGGAGGAGACCCCTAGAAGGACATTGATCAACACGCAAGGACACTGCTCTTATTGGTGAGTTTCGTAAAAAAATTAGGTGCGTAGTACTCGCAACCGGCGTGCATGTATGACCAAATGTTTGAATGTGGACGAGGCAAAATTAGTATGTAAGGATCGTAGCAGGTTCTATGGGTTCTGCCTACCCCCATGGGAAAAAGGCGTGAGTTTATGTATGTATACGGGGTGTAAACAGACCCTTCACCAAGCCGTCAACCAAGCATTCTGTACATCAAACTAAGTAACTTTACGCAAAAAAATTTGCTGGGAAACGAAATTTTTTTTTTGGGGTCACGAATCACATTTTACGGTAAAACTCAATATAATGCGCTCAAAATTTATTGCTGATGGATGCTTTGAATAGTAAAAGGACCATGGAGGTAATTGGAGTAAAGTTAGAACCTTAAAAAGTAGTATTTAAAAAAAAAACTTTTGAAAAAATTGGAACTTTGACCCCCAATATCTCCGTAACTAGAAGGTTCCCAAGTATGGTCCAGAACAAAAAAATAATCACAATGACGAGGAGAACACGTGCCGTTCGGCTTCGTTAAGGGTCTTTTTACACCCTTTATATTACGGCTAAAAGCCAAAGTAAGGTTACACCTAATTCTAGCCGGCTATACCTAGGTGCGGCCGGTAACAGTTTGTTATAATGCAACCAATTTGGATGTAGCGCTCGCCGGCCACTGCCGCGGTACCGCTCGCTGCGCTCGCTCGGCTCGCGCGCTATTGGTCACAGTACTAACCTACCTAACCTAATCCATTTGGTCGGTGTGTCCTAGCAATAAAAAGGATAGTTACCGGCCGCACCTAGGTATAGTCTAGAAATAGGTGTAATCTTATTTCGGCTTTTGGCCGTAACATATATCCCAAACCCTGGTTTTACATATAATGACTTGCTACTAGCACTCATGAAAATAAACTGGAGCAATTTGACCTAGCAATTACAATTATAAACCAAATTGTTGTGAAAACACCACAGTACACAGACATACTGACAATCTGAATAGTACAACTGTAATTGAATTTCAGGTACGATTCGATTAAAAACGTATCGTAACGCATGACTGAATCAAAAAGTCGATTCTTAAAAATATTAAAACCCGCGAACCGTTGTAACTATTTGCTTTGTTAGGTAGGTACTGCATTTAGTATACCAGCACATCAAGCTACCCGAAACTGTAAAATTTTCCCAATCAACCTTGAATCTAATGCTTTAGCAATAAGGCTGAAAATCTATTAAAGAAATTTGACACATTGTAGTAGCTTGATTTGCTGGCGTTTGTACATAAACACTCGCCTTTTTTTAGAAGAAGCTAAAGAACGGCTAAACTGGCATACTTATCCTTACATACTCCTTTTGCCTCGTCCACGATCTTGTGTCAACGACTGTTGATGTCATTTTCTGGCTTCAAGAAAATAGCACAATAACATCCCGCGTTTAAAAGGTGTAAAAAGATCCTTAACAAAGCCGAAAGGCTCTTGTTCTCCCCGTCGCATCACTACGATATTTTTTTGTTGTTCTAGACCATACCTGGGAACCTTCTAGTCACTGAGATATTGGAGGTCAATGTTTTAAATACCTCCATGACCCCTGTACTTTCAATGCATCCATTAGCACAATATTTTGAGTGCGTTACATTGAGTCCTTCCGGAAAACTTGATTTTTCATTCCAAAAAAAAAAAAAAAGTTTCCCAGCAATATTTTTTGCGTAGAGTCACTTAGTTTTATGCACAGAATGCTTGGTTGACGGAATTGTGAAAGGTCCGGTTACACCTTGTATAATTACCGTAATAATCTCTTAGTCAAATAATAATAACTGGCATAACTGTATCTAAGTTTACACATTAAAGGTAAACGCACACTTATCAGAGCCGAAGGAAGCGAAGAAGCCGAAAGAATCGAATTTCAGAATTACTTGTATGAAATTCTTTGTAACCTGGCACACTTATTCGCCGAATCGGACGAATAAATAACGTTATACGTATGACAGAACGTTTCGTTCGGCGCGGTCGACTCTTTCGGCGCGGACAAGTGTGCGTTTATTTTTAGACAGTTTTATTTAAGTCCCATGGACTAGACGGCGAGTCTGTTGTCATCAACCGGAAATAAATACAAAATGGCTACAACTACAAAATTCTAGATGGAAGAACTCAATAACACACACACACAGCAGTATAGATAAACAAACCAAATAGAAACAAAAAAGCATCAGTATTTAAACTGTCATAGTCACTAATATTATCATTAACACTAGAAACGGAAACCGGCGCCGAAATATCGGGAACTCAAAACAAACAGCCGTCGGCTTCCAGTCTAACCGGATGCTGCTGAATGCCAGTATTTTACATGGAGCGACTCGTCTATCTGACCTCTACAACCCAGTTGGTACTGGGTAATACGATATCCCTTTGTAAGAGTGGTTGTCAGACTTTTTGGGCCACTGATACCTGTAACGGCTGTCAAAGATCTACAAATGACAGCCGGGACCAACGGCTTAACATGCTTTCCGAGGCGCGAAGGAAACTCGGTACGGAATGGGTGGTCACCTATCCACAGAGCAACCTAGGCAAGCGCGGTTTAACCTAAAGATCGATCCGAGCGGCTGTTATTATTTAGCCACGAGCCCTCCTACAACTCAAAACAAACAGTAAACATGGTAAATATCCCGTTTCTAGTGTTCATGATAAAAAGCATCAGCTATCAATTATCCACAAACCTGTTCTCCTCTCAGGGTCTTGATACGCGAGAGCATGCAGCATTATCCGATCCGAAGCTCCCTTATCATTCCTCGAATGCACCGTCAATCTGAGCGCGCTCCCACTCGTCCAAAGCACCCCGGCCGGTACCAGGAATATGGCCACGCCATCTAGGATTGCAATATAATGGAGACGGTTAATTGTCTGGAAGATTGTAACTGCAGGTCTTGCTAGTTAAACTGGGTAAATGTTTGTGAATTGCTTTTGGATGGCATTGCGGTTAATGGTTTTTGAGGTGGTATTGATGATTTGTGTTAAGTAAAATATAGTTAGTTGTGAGGTTTGAAATCTATACTAATATTATAAAGCTGAAGAGTTTGTTTGGTTGAACGCGCTGATCTCATGAACTGCTGGTTCGAATTGAAAAATTCTTTTAGTGTTAGATAGCCCATTTATCGAGGAAGGCTTTAGGCTATGTATATAACGGGAAAATAGTATTTTTATAATGATTTCACGCGGACGAAGGTCGCGGGAAACAGCTAGTGTTTTCATATATTAAATGGAATATTTTTGGTGAGTCGTGTTTGCAGAAGTCTGGTGTTAGTATTACCAATTTATAAAGTTCAAAAGCTCGCTAGCATTTTATAATATAAAATATTTTCTTGTTTATAAAACTGCAGGTTGTTTACATCTCAACATCACTTAATAAAAGCAACTATAAAACTCTATTCAAAAGGCTATTAGTAGACAATCTAGAGGAGGAGTGAAAGATTATATTATGGCTAGAAAGGGGTTATGACGACTGGATGTATGAAATATAAAGGGTGAAAAAGACCCTTAACGAAGCCGAAAGGCACTTGTTCTCTCCATTATTGCGATAATTTTTTTGTTCTGTACCATACCGGGAACCTTCTAGTTACGGAGATATTGGAAGTCAAAGTTCCAATTTTTTCACAAGTTTTTTTTTAAATACCACTTTTAAAGGTTTTAATTTTACTTTAATTAACTCGATGACCCGTTTACTATTCAAAGCATCCATCAGCACTAAGTTTTGAGTGCGTAACATTGAGTTTTACCGTATAACGTGATTTTTCACCCCAAAAAAAAAGTCGTTTCCCAGCAATAATTCTTGCGTAAAGTTACTTAGTTTGATGTACTGAATGCTTGGTTGACGGCTTCGTGAAGGGTCTGTTTACACCCTGTATAGTCACCGTATGGGCCGATTACAAATGCATTGAGAATAGGACAAAAGATAAAAAAACAAACTATTTACTTCAACATCGTTCATTTGAGTTATTAAAATAAAATAACGCTCAATCTTAATGTTACACGCTCACAACACTTTGATAGTGGACCTACACGTAGGGCCGTCCTCCATTCTAAACTGTTCAACGGTAAACTAGTATTTTTGGATGTTTTTAGTTTGTCGATATTTTTTTTTCCAAATTTTTTGGCAATTTATTCAGACTGCTTATATTTAGCACATTTAGCCAGCAATACACCATTTAAACACTGTTTTAAGCTTTCACGGTTTACAAATAAACTTATACTGTCACTAATAATGAACAATCCCGGAAGATATCCCGTAAGTGACAGTATAAGTTTAAATAAACCATTTGTTAAAATTAAGAATTGAACCCTTACCAGTCTCATTAGCCGTAACATTGAACCTTATCTTCCCACTGTTAGAGTCCAGAGCTTCTAACACCACCAACTGAGGCAGACCTCCATCGTAGCCGGTGACGCAGCGCACCACCAGAGGCTCTCCGAAGTCCTCCCGGCTTGAGTCTTCGATCCAGTTGGAACCGTTGCCTGAAGATACTGTGCAATTCCGTGGGGGTGATGGACGGGCTACGAAAATAGACAACGTGATGAGGTGACAATGTACGTGTACCTATGCCTGTACTTTGATAAGTAAGAAATAAGTATCTGCTAGATGCAGAAGGAGGAAGAAGAGATATAGAACGAACGGTCGGTAAACCCAAAGAATAATTATTGTACCCTGTGGTCTTGATCAGCTGGATGGTGAACAAAACCGAACATCTAGCATTTAAGGCGCGAATTACACAGATACGGCGTAAGGTGAAGGTGCGACGCAGGCGTGGAATTTATAAGGAAACGAAAGAATGGCGTGCCTGCGCCGCGCCGCTTGAGTAAATTATTCACGACACGTCGCCTACGTACATTTTGGATGAAAATGTTTTGAAGCGGCATCATGCCTGCGCCGCGCCTTCACCTTACGCCGTTTCTGTGTAATTCGCACCTAAGAATGAGGTGCTGTCAAATTTAACTTGGTAACTACGAACATTATCGTTCATTTAAGACTATTACGGATTTGCTTGACCAAAACCTAACTCGTAACTACATCGTATCAAAAGATGGCTCCCATTCCCACGCGCATTAAAATTACTTGCATAGCAAAGCAGTCTTTCAAGCAGTACAACTCAAACTCAAAGTCAACATAGAAATGTTCGTTAATTGCCAAATATTAGCCATTCCAACTCCCTCTACAAATCTATTAAAATATTTTAAATATAACTTGTCCAACTTCGTCAATTGGGAATGGGGTCCAACTTCAAACTAGTTGGAATCTAAGCTAAGATAATTTTGTCTCAAGACAAAAATAGTTGGGCAACTCGGCCCCACGTTAGACGTCTCATTGACTATGTTTGACTTTCTTCTTTGAGAGCAAATTGGAATATTTGCTTGGGATTGTTCTTTATTAGTTCAGATCTAGAGTTGCGCATAATGTAGACATTAAAATGTTGAAGACTTGAGACATATTCAAGGCATTGTTGACAATAAGTAACGAGGGACCGCTTAGTTCAAATATACTATGCAATTTCGAAACTTAAAGCCGTGAGACGAAATAAACTCTTGACAGATGTTTATGAGAAACGCGAATCTAACTTTTCTCTCAAAAATAAAAGTACTTTTGCTTTTTTTTTTTTAATTAAATAATTATTATTCATATCTCACGACTTTTCTATCCTGAAGGTATGTCCTATCCACAACAAGGGTTGCGGCGCTACAAAACAAAAAAATAGTGCGACGGTCATCTCAGTACGACGTGAGTAGGGCATGCTGAACCAGGTTTGGGTTCCATAGTAAAACCTGAGATTGGAAGCGAAACCGGGTTCAGCATGCCCAAGACGGGGCACTAAGTAGTGACTAGATGAACGGCTAAGGACGTAGTTCCATTGACAATTGTATTCAGGGATTATATACGGTGACATCTTGATTCTTCATCCTTGGAATCATACATGTAGGCAGTAGGTACTCACCAGCAGGAACAATTTGGAAGACACAGGGCTGCGCCTGTCTGCCCACGGTGTTGGTACCACGACAGGTTAGCGCACCGTAGTCGCGCTCACTCGCAGGCGTGTATCGAAGCTCGCTTATACTGCCGTTTACTGTACCTGGGTAACAAAATATAAGCAAAAACTATTTTAGGCTTTCACGGTTTAAAACTAAACTTATACTGTCACTTACGGGATATCTTTCGTGATTATCAATTATTCTGAGACATCCTGCGATCATGGCGCTTGCAACATTGTCGAAATATCGGGAGCTCAGAATAATTGATAATCACGGAAGATATCCCGTAAGTGACAGTGAAGTTAAAAATATAAGCAAATAGCTGTTGCGCGACTTCGTTCGCATGGTAATTTTGATGAGCATGAGTGAGGAAAAAAAAGATAGCCTCTGTCCTTCCCCAGGATATAATCTATCTGCTCGCCAAATTTCATTACGATCCGATCAGCTGTTTAGTCGTGAATAGGTAGCAAACAAACGGAGAAACAAACAGAGTTACTTTCGCATTTATAATATTAGTATGGATGTAGAGTCTACATCCATACTGCCATACAGGTATGTAACGATCGTAGCTGGTAGCATTTTGTTATTTCTGCCTACCTCCATGGCAAAATGGCGTGAGTTTATTTAAGAATATATGCAGTCAATGACATTAATTGGAAATCATTTAATTTTGAAGGGACATTTTGACTTGCTCAGGGTAAATTAAATAGACATTTCTTTTTTCAATTTCTTTCATAAACGAAGGTGTCAGTTTAAAAAACCAATAGGAATAATAAACTATAGACCGACCGCTTTAATGAGTCCTCGCGAAGGTATCAATTTAAATGGAATATTCTGAAGGTTGATCACGTATTGGTTCAATTAGTATCGTAATTACTACGTGGATTATGATTATTTTAAAGCAAATAACCTGTGGGATATTGTTAGGACTTTGTGGACGCTTAATGTGCCTTTGATGGGATAAGGCGAAGGACTCATTAAAGCGGTCAGTCTATATTAATCGGAAAGTTTGTACACAGTCTTGACTGAAATTATGTAAAGTTATTTCCTTTTTGTATTTTATTTAATGATTAAGTTTCTGGATTTGTGACTAGTTGATGGGAATTGGTACACCATCATTCAGGGCAAAGAAATGTCATACAATATTTTTTTTTAATTATGGAGGTAAATTAATCAACAGTACACAGTGAACTGGGCCTATTTGGCGCAGCCGTGAGGCACACATATTGTGTCTTTTTTTCTGTTTAATTTACGTTTTATATTGTGTAGATTTAAGTTTTTTATTTTATTTTTATTTTTTTGTTGTGTGCACTTGTGGTATGTGCCAAATAAATATGTTTTCTTTATTTCAGTTTCTCAAAATAGTTAATCAATTAGGATCACATGTTGAAGATTCGATGTTTGAAACACCTCATACAAAACAAAACATACAAACAACAAAAAGCACATCGCCAACTGAACACTCATAAGTAATTAGGTTCATTTACACGCAGTCGAGTGGTCCAACTGTCCCGAGCTACTCGAGTATTTGCAGCAAGTACTCGAGACAGTTCAATCAGCACCTCATGTTCGCACCAGCGCCCTGAATATGTAACGAACCGCGCTACGTAAATGGAATTTCTTTTAAAGACTATACGAATAATTTAAGTTCTGCTTTCTTGTCTTGTTTCTCTGTAAGATTTGAGAGAAAAGATAATTTGAAATAAGATCGCTGGATTCGGAGATTATTTTGTAGGGTTCCGTTTTTGTCGACTGAGGTACGGACTTGAACTTGTAGGTATTTTGTTATTAAACTACATATTTACGATATTCAGCTATAATTTCAGCTTGATATCTCCACGCGTACCTGATAAAAAGACAGACAGACAGACGGAAAACAAAGTGATCCTATAAGGGTTCCGTTTTTGTCGACTGAGGTCTGCTACCCTTTAGAGCAGTGAGCATATGTAAGGAAAAATCTGAAAACCTTAAGTATGTAATCATTAGTGTTAATGATAGTGTTAGTTACCATGTCAGTTTAAAAACTTACAATATCGTAAATATGTAGTTTAATAACAAAATACCTACAAGTTTATACGAAACCCTCCCTCGGTGCGCGAGTCCAACTCGCAATTGACCGATTTTTTTTATAGTTTTGAGAAATTACTAATGGGGTAGAAGTAACACAGAATATAAGAAATAAGACAATATTCAAGTCCAGAAACGAACGTACATTTAGTTAAAACAAACCAAAACGCTATACCTATTTAGTCAGTGTAAGTCCATAGCGTCTTCTCTATACAAGAAAAGGCCGAAAGTGGCACCATAACAAGTTCTTATTATTATATCAATTATACGAACCGTATCTAGCAGGTGACACATTGAAGCTCTCGCCGCTGTTGTTGAACTGCCAGAGGAACGTGACGTCAGCAGGGTCGGCGTGCACCGAGCAGCGCACGCGCAGCGCTTCGTCCAGCGCGGCGCCCACGACTTGCGGTGACGTCTCGCCACATACAGGGGCGTCTGTATGGAGAAACACTTGTATGTGAAACTTTGATGAGAGCGCTTATCCAAAAAGTTTGCAACGTCGCAAATAACTGTCAAATATTTACCTGTTTTAATTAATTTGACAATATGGAAATATAAATATATGGCTAAAAATTGTTTTAACTGAAGTACAACCTACTATACCTACGTACTATACCTATATATTTAGCACACTTATTAATATATACAACGTGTAACGTTAAATGCGCAAAACCTCAGACACCCCAAATGATTTTTAATTCAATTGACCTAATACTGAGAGAAAAAAAAATATTTAAAAAAATTTAAAGGTTTTATGAGCTGTTTTAGTTTTACTGCCAATTCTGATCGTTTCTTGCGTGTGCGTCGACGCTCTGTCGAGCGCCGCGCTGACATTATTGTTATTACTATCTACGCTCGTAAAGAACTTAGGTTATCTTTTAACAGTGTTTTAAATGTTTCCATCACACTTTTCCAGGTTTGGCAACATAGGTAACCCACATTTTCAGACTTTACCTACAGTAATTATGACGTGCTGATCTAATTATTAGGTAGGTACTACGTAAGTAGGTAATGTTAGCGTGTTTAAAAGGTTTAAATCACTGTATTTACAAATAATTGGCGCGTAATCAGCTTATTTACAATTAATTAAGTAGATAATTTGGTATCTCTACTTACAGGTCCTCTCGTTTCGGTAGCAAAGATTCAAAATATCTACCACTTTGTTGAATACACAACACAGCCCACTTTCTAAATTATTTTTCAGCGAATCGAGCACTTGAGTGTCATTTTTCACTTGTTGAAACGCTGATTCAACTTTATTACGCAGTTCCGTCACATTATGGTCCATTTCCATCGTCATACACTAGTGCTTTTACACGACCCCACAAAAAAAAAATCCAATGGTGTTAAATCGAGCGATCTTGCTGGCCATTGCTCTGCTAGCATTGTCCTGTTAGATACAGATACTCCAAACTCTTCTCGAAACCGTTAACGTTGTCATTACAACGCGCTAACATTCTCACCATTTCACAATATTGAATGTTTGTGTACAAAAACGCCATAGTCGCGATTTTTGAGCGCACGCGCCGCGGGTTACGGGATAATTAATCAAATTGCACCTGTGACGCTTGCGCCGGCGCCGCACAGACTGGAGTAAATAGGTCGTGGCCACTGTCACGAATTTCGCACGCCCCGCCTCCATTTCTCTTTCTCTTTCTAACTCATAGGTTAGTTACGTTTAAGTTAAAAAAGATAGATAGAATTTATTTGTTTACTTCAAATTGTCTTATTCATGGTACTGGATGCAAGGTTCGTATTGGCATTGAAATAAGAACTATTATTATCCCGCGTATGAGAAAATTTAAATTGGACGACAACCTTTTGTGTTTGTTTACCTATTTTGGTGGGTTTGCGCACGTGATGGCTAGACCTATTAACAAATAGACAGGGCAACATTTTTAAGGAAGATTTTTTGAAAAATGTGACCTATATTGAAAAGTGGTTCAATTGATTCTGCTCGTTATTCTGATCAAACTATTTAAAGGTTTTGCGCATTTAACGTTACACGTTGTATAAACAACCTCTCAAAGAATTTAATGATGTTAATTCACACATCTGGTGAGACTCTGGCCCTGCGAAAGTTAGGCGGGGTCGTGGCAGGCCACGAAGATGATGGTGGGACGAACTGGACAGGAGGACTAGAAAGAAGACGCGGTCTTGCGGGTTTGCTAGAAATGGAAGAAGTGGAGGAAAGCCTTTGCCCAGGAGTGGGACAGAGCAGCCGAGCAAAAAAAAAGTTCACACAAATTGTTAAAAAGATAGACTTATAACAGGGTTCCACAGGGCGTCAAGAGTATCATTCTCACTTCGATAATCGATATATGTAATAACAGGGTCTTCGACATCCACGTCTAAAGTCAGCGATCCGGTATGAAGACACAAAAGTTCACATAACGAGAACAAAAAATGTCGCCGACAAAATGTAGCCAAACATTCTTTATTTAGGTACTCTCGATGATAAAATTAGGTATCACATTGTTAGTCTGGCCTGCTTCTTTGTGTAACAATATCAGTCTGTTGTTAAAACGAAACAAACATTCATTGTGTTTCCTCCTCCTTATTCCGTTTTACATGTATTTAAAGATCGGAGTAGCGATAAACAAAACATCGACCGATTACTCGCCAACAAAATATTGTCGAATGCAAAAGGCCTACGCCGGACCTGATGGGTATATACTACAATTTGGAATAATTTGCATACTAGCCAAATACCCGGTACATCGTTAACTTCGCTACCCCACAAGGCCTCCTAAATAACAAGCATAAAATATCCATAAATTTAAAAACTCCAACGACCAGTTTTCCTGTCATAAAACGATAAATATAAATCAAGTGAACAATTATTTCGGCAGTTACGAATTATTTCGTCTTCCCTCTCACGTCGACAATTAAGTGGCGGCCAGTCGGGCTCGGAAGGAAGCTCCTCGATGCGCCAATATAGAATTGTGTAATAAATCACGCTGCGGACGTTGTTGCTGATTTACGTACGACCATGTATAATCAACATATACCCTCTAATTATAATGGGATTGTGTGTTTTCCCAGTACGATGGTTCCGTTTGCAAAGTTTTGAATTAATTACATTAGCCAAACCGCTTCCAAATCCATACGCTGCTGCTCTTTACAAAATTTAATCTCAAAATGTAAAAATGATTCCACCTTCCGTTATTGAATACGAATACGGCGAAACCCTAAAACTTGGAACAACGTTTTTGTTATTTAAAATTTATTTAACTTTGGTAATTAGTAAAATTGATTTGAATTCCTTCACAAAACGAAATTTTATTAATCGTTCTCGTTGATTCGTGAAATAAGTCAAAATATCCATTAATTTTTCGAATCTGAAAGGAATCAAATAAGTAGGTACTCAACCATTAAAAGTAATGAACAAAATTGTCCTTTTCTTTCCTAACTTGAATTCACCTTTTTATAGCAAAACATGGGCCTGGTAGCGTTATTTCATTATTCAATAAATCGTTTCTGCGATTCGTTTCAAGAAAATAATTTCAACACATTCAAACAACCCTGTATTACGTACTGTTGAAATAATGTATGCTCAGGATTTGAATAAAATTTATCCAAACGAAACAAAACTTCGAATTAAATAAAGTGAAGCCACGAAACAGCAGATTGAGGAGGTACGGTGAGAATCGTAGTAATATTAGACAATAATTTTGATGATTTACGGGCGGTGCCGCCTTCCCTCGTGCCAATTACTATGCGGCCGGTCGGCCACGGAAGGAAGTTGGTACGTCGATCCCGACCGCAATCATTTGAATACTATTCGCAGACACGTCGGTATTTATAGGCCAGTAATTCATACTGTGCTCGGTGACATTTTATGGGATGCCTGTGCGTCCGATGTATATTACAGGGGATTAGGGACATGCAAATGAAGTGTCTAGTGTGTACCCGTTATAATTTGATGTCGCTACCTTCCCACGCGGGTGGAGACTGTTTGTTGGGGGATGAAATTAAAATGTAAATAGCATTAAGCGTCTGACGGGAAAGAATGTTGCTTAGTAAGAGTAAAGCTTTAATAGCTAATTAAAAGTTAATGTTGTGTGCAAACAAACGGGAAAGAAATATAAAACATTAATTTAATTTTAACAGCAAGTCAAAGCCTTCAGTTCCGATTTGTTGTTAAAATGTATTAAAACCGGAAAAGTGCTCCAAAAGTTTGACATAAAAAGAAAATTAAGGGATGTTTCCTTATACCCTACTAGCTTAAAGGGGCGTATGCCCTCAGGCTTAACAAAAAGTACAAAGAGTGTCTGGGAGCGTAAATTCGTATTTGTCGGCCAAAGTCACGGCTCAAACGTAACAAAAAGAATATAAAGTTGAAGATTCTCGCTTGGTGGACTTCGCAATATTAACTGCAATTTCTCTTGTACCCAAATAAATTATTTTACAGAATAATAGCACTGAATATAATGAATGATAATTTAAATCGTAAATGCTTTCATGCCCCCGCCGACCTTGTGAAGGTTGTGAGAACCTGCTGGACGTGAAATGACAAAAGCTATTGTTGTAGAAGTTTAGGGGGGTACTATACTTATTGTGTTAACCATTTTACAGCTGGAAAGATGATGTAACAAGCCACAGATCTAGCACAACAATAACCTTTTGACGATTCCGAATCCAGGCCCTGCAGTCTCGACATTAGATAGCGACAAAAATCGGTCGCTAAGTCGTATCGTTGTCAAATTCCTTTAATAGATTTTCTACTTTATTTCGAAAGCATAAGGTTGAAAATCTATTAAAAGAATTTGACAACGATACGACTTAGCGACCGATTTTTGTCGCTATCTAATGTCGAGACTACAGGGGCTGGTCTATAAAAGATACAGAAAAGATATTTGCCATTTACTACGTAAGTTGTTTACTCACACTGGACTCTCAAAGTGACGACGTTGCTAGAAGTCTCGCCCCTCGCATTAGCCGCCTTGCAGGAGTAGCTGCCAGCTTCTCTCCTCGTCACCTTCTGTAGCACGAGCGACCGAGTGCTCACGATGATGCCCGAAGTCATGTTCTGACTCACTGGCCTATCCTGCAGGGTAACCCACTTGTGTTATTAAAAGATTATAGACACAATTTCAATTTTGTAGACTTTAATTTCTGTAGCTCCTCACAGGCTTTCAATTGAAGGAAATCGTCAGAATAAGAAATATTGTCCTTGAAGAGATCTATCTATTGGAGTAATACGCCATCAAAGACATTCAAATATTTACGAGCGCTCGCTTGTCGGGTAGCATACATGTGTCAACATCGAAAATGTTCGGGATCGAAGTTTTTGTATGACTTTAATCCCAATGTCACCTCTCTGTTCATCATTCTCTCTATTCTTAATTCATTTAAATCTCTTTGTATGACGTAATACTACTACTGCGACGGGTTTCACCACACAATAGTTTCCTTACCATTAGTTTAGCCTAGATTTGAACTTTAGATATAACGACGTTAATTGTATATCTTGTAAAGTTCTGAAATGGCAGATAATAAGAATTCTATGTCCCACCGAATAAAAAAAACAACCTTAAAATATTGTGTCCTACATTTTTTAGGTGCAGTGAATAAAAGTTACGACTCTGCACAGTTGGAAGATGTTCCGCATTGCACCATTCAGATATTCTTAATTTGGAGTTCTGTCTACGACTGAAATACAACAAAATGACACTGACATCTTTAAACTGATGGATATTAAAGCGTACATAATAAGGTTCGGTTAAAGGAGTCTGCCCACTACACCGTACCATGCCATGACACGAGGCGGTGTTGGTCAGTGACGGAACAGTCTAGTGGGAATAGTCTCGAACTTTTCAATACAAAGAATAGGTTATAACCGCGTATGGTGACCGTTCAAAGCCCGTTATAAACGCGGTTTTAGTACGCTGTTGATACATTCTAGTGAGCAAAGTAGCCCGTGTCATGTTTTTTTTCCGTAAGTGATACGTTCATAGCACGGTCATGGTACGGTACGGTGTAGTGGGCATACTCTTAAAACCGTAACGGACAGTTTACGGACCGGGTGCGGACAGTGACACATACTTCAGGACATTATCTTTTAGAATCCGGTGTCCGGAGCTGCAATGCAGTAAATTGTCCGGACAGGTTTGACTGAACCTTAAGTTAGGTTATGAGACGAATAGAAAATGACATTATAATTGCAAATTGTGGTGCCTAAATTCTGTTTACGAGCTCCAAATTTAACTACCACCAACAAGAACCATAAACTAAGTAAACTAACGACATATTATTACAAAACCTAATAGCTTACATAGTCTAGAAATTACACACACGATCCTTAGCCGCGTACTGTGTAAGTCTTTTCTACCTTATTTTTTTATAAATTGCACTGAATCATAATATTATAAAACTGTAATTGAAACTAAGATTATATTTCGTAAATGTAGTGATAGAAATTATGTTACAACTAACTTTAGAAAACTTACAGAACGACTTAAAAATCTGGAAAAAAAATACGTTAGCCAGCCGTAAGGGCTTGTTCAGCTGTGAGATAAAAATGTTTGGAGTTCTACTCCTACTCAGTAATACAACATTAGTCCCACATCTGCTAAGAGCTCTTCCGTTTTTTAATGTAAGCGCTAAAACAACTAAAACCTAGATTAATCTGTAACATACAACCACGTAGCAAAATCAGGTATTCCACATTTTGACCGTGAATACTGTGTCATTTTTGGATGAAACAGCAGATTTTTTTAAATAACCATCTTCATCTGCCTAGTCCTTGCCCAATTATATTGGGGTAGGCTTCCAGTCTAACCGGATGCGATTGAATACCAGTATTTAACATGGGTTGATTGCCTATCTGACCTCCACAACCCAGTTAGTACTGGGTAATACGATACCCCTTAGTAAAACTGGTTGTCAGACTTTTCAAGCCACTGACAACCTGTAATGACTGTCAAAGATCTACAAATTATAGTCGGGACCAACGGCTTAACGTGCTTTCCGAGGCACGGAGGAAACTCAGTATGTAATAGGCGGTCACCCATCCACGAACCAACCTAGGCAAGCGCGGCTTAACCTTAAGATCGACCCGAGCGGCTGTTATTATTTAACCACCGTCTTAATAACCGTCGAATAAAATCTACGCTCATGAATCCTGTGCTGAATAAAGGTAACAGAATACTCGACGATTTCGCTAACACTCTGTATTATGCGATCGAGAAAACACTCATTAAATTATATCCTCCTCATTATTATCTCATTAACTTCAAGGCACTATTACAACAATGAATAACTTACGTTATGGAACCAAGAGATGCGGTGCTCCCTCGGGTTGGCGCGCACGTTGCACTCGAAGTACACGTCGTCACCTTCCTTGATGTCGTGCGGGTTGAGCGTGCTGCCGAGCGTCAGCGACACAAGGGGACTGTCTGGATTCAACATTTATAATATTAGTTGACACATTACGTATGTTAGGGGATGTTTTGGGATTTATGATGCTGTGGTCTAAGATGATCGTGATTGATGACTGGGTTTGAACTACCCGACTACGTTTTGGTTGTCTTAAGCGCAGGCCACACAGAAAAGACGTAAGGCGCGGACGGGGCGCAGACATATGTCTCTTCCGCGTCCCTTTCATACAAAATGTATAGAAGCGCATTTTATAGAAGCGTCGTGACGCAAAACATATAGAAAAGACAGGGCGCGGACACGACGCTTCTATACGTCTTTTCTGTGTGGCGTGCGCTTTAGTTGTTGTCCCTTGTTTGTAGTCGCTTGTAGCATAGCCTTATTATTCGCTATTAATTGTCAACATTTTTAATCATCTCATCTGCCTAGCCTTTTCCCAACTATATTGGAATCGGCTTCCAGTCTAACCGGATGCAGCTGAATACCAGTATTTTTCATGGAGCGACTGCCTATCTGACCTCCATAACCCAATTAATACTGGGTAATACGATACACCTTGGTAAGACTGGTTGTCAGAATTTTGGGCCATTGACTACCTAACGACTTTCAAATGACCCCCGGGACCAACGGCTTAACGTGCTTTCCGAGGTACGGAGGAAACTCGGTATGTAATGGGTGGTCACCCATCCACAGACCAACCTAGGCAAGCACGGCTTAACCTAAGTGTCAACATTTTTAATATACCTAGAAGAAGTTCAACCTAGGGCATAGCTTCAGCTTACTGCGCAGTGGGCCTGTTTGGTTACGCAGTGCTACGAACTGCTACAGATTGCTACGCAATGCTACAGATTGCTACGCAGTGCTACAGATTGCTACGCAGTGCTACGGATTTCCACTAAAATCGCATTTATTTAACATTACACACACTGTACTTACACTGTCACTTAAGGGATAACTTCCGTGATTGTTCATTATTTTGAGCTCCCGATATCCCGTAAGTGACAGTATACTTTTAGTTTTAAACCGTGAAAGCTTAAAACAGTATTACATACACTGTAGCTGATAATAGAAGTAACAAGTAAACGAGCTTTAAAAGTAAGTTAATATTAAACCGTATTTAAGTATCTACTTACATAGTCACCATACATCGTACATGAGCGCAAAATTATACGAGTTCGTAAGAATTATAGGAGAATTAAACGACTTTGTAAGAATTATATGAGTTTTTCTGCAAAATTATTAATTAAAACAAGTTTTAATTACTCGGACAACATAATTCGAAATCCAAGCTCAGATATTCTCAATTAGCTATCATGCCGGTCTCTCCTGTGGGATATTTATCACAATTTTATCAAAGAGAAGTTCTTGGAACTGTATTATTAAATTATCTTGAGACCGGGCCAAAGGATTATGAGAAATTGAATGAATATTGAACACAAGTAACTACTTTGTTATTAGGTACACGCTAAATACCTAAAGTTTGCTTTCAAACCTTGTTATAGTTGATGAAATTAAATTGTTCGTTGCGATACAATTTAATAAAGCGTTCAATGTTTATGGTTCACGACATATTTTAGTCGTTAGGTGAGTAGCGTGTTTATAATTATTACGCAACAATATGCCTAGCAGTTTTTACAATGGGTGTAAAAGTACCCTTAACGAAGCCAAAAGGCACTTGTTCTTCCCGTCATTGCGATCTTTTTTTTTTCTAGACCATACCTAGGAACCTTCTAGACACGGAGATTTTGAGGGTCAAAGTTTTTTTTTTTAATACAAGTTTTTAATGCTACAACTTTACTTCAAATACCTACTCGACCCCTGTACTATTCAATGCATCTATCAGCACAATGTTTTCAGTGCGTTACATTGAGTCCTACCGTAAAACGTGATGTCTCACCCCAAAAAAAAGTCGTTTCCCAGTAATAATTTTTGCGTAAAGTTACTTAGTCTGATATACAGAATGCTTGGTTGACGGCTTCGTGAAGGGTCCGTTTACACCCTGTATGTAGTGCTAAACATGAGACTGACGAATTGGTAAATCACTGTATTTGTCATCAGTCTTGTATTCCCCCAAAAATGTTGGATTCCACTTAAAGTCTAATCAGAGGCCCTATCACGAGCTCGCGGTGTAAACATATATAAATTATCAGCTGTCCCATACATTTGGGTCGAGTAGGTATTGAAATTTTGTATGGGACAGTTGATAATTTTTTCGCGTTTACTATATTGGACCCATGGAGAAAGTTGTTCAGTTTGATGGTCTGCAGCATATCCTTTCATATGACTTTACCCTTTCTGTTACACTCTGTATAAGGTCTAACTATTCATACACGAAATATTTTCAGAGAATCATCTAACGGCTATAACGAAACCATTCCAAGGGATTCTTTTTTTATCTAAGTATATTTTTATAAAAATAAATTACTTGATCCACAAAATAAACACTGGCTCGTTATTTTTCAACATCCATTACGCTAGTTTACTACGTCGTATTTACCTACTGTCGTTGTTAGAATAGGGAGCAAAGATTTTATGTAAAAAGTGTCAAGAAAATTTAGAATTATAATAATTTCGTAAATACAAAAACACTCAGATAACATTTTTTTTTCGTTGCTATGTCGACTTTACGACTTATATAAGTTACTATTAAAATATTTCGTGTATGAAATTTATTTTAAACGAAAATACAATTATCCTATAGCATGTTAGGTAACAAAAACAATCAGTATCCTCCATGGAAATGAATAAATTCTTAAAATTTTGAAAATATTATATAAACATGTGAGGTTACTGGAAATGTAATACTTACATACAACATTGAGCTGCAGTTGGTCGTCAATAGACTTGGTGGGTAGGCTGGGGTTGGCTGCCACGCACTTGATCATTGCGCCGTTGTCTGCAGGACTTGGGCTAAACACCAGCGTACTGATTGACCACGTCTCGTTAGAGTGGTCTGTCACCTATGAACAGAAGAAGAGAGGAAACTTATACTGTCTGTGTATTGTTCACAATTTATTTTCCATCCACCCGCATTCTCCAGTCAACCCGCGATCATGGCACTTGCAACAGCGTCGAAATATCGGGAGCTCTAAGGAACGAACAATCACGGAAGATATCCCGTAAGGTACAGTATAAGTTTAGTTGTAAACCGTGAAAGCTTAACACATAGTTAGAAGATAGGAATTTTGGAACTGAATGTCAGCACACATTGTTTGAATACATTTTCTTTTTTACGCATTTTTCATTCGATGTTTATCTGGAGAAGTAATAGTTAATTATACTCAGTTGCTTTCTTCAAAGTCTAGTTACTACTTTAATATTGCTAATTGCTCTATAATGACGCAATTACACTTGGTCGTTAGCCCGTTTTCGGGTGCTCGAAAGATTTTACTCGAATTCGGGGACCCGATACATACATTACACAACAGTAGTTTGATTGAAAGATTTCCCGAAGACGGGCGTACTCGTCCCCGTCTATTTACCAAAATCCATAGGCAATCAAATTCAGGCCACCGACCAAGTGTAATCGCGTCATTACAACAGTAAAATAATTATAACAAAAAGGCCCTTATTAAAATATATCTATATAAATAATATCATATAAAATATATCAAATCATATATAATATTATCATATATAATATATAAAATATATCTATATAATATATCTATTTGAAAATGAGGTTTTCCGACTCAATGTTATTGTAATTATCAATACACAATATGCATTTTTATTATAATTATGTAGGTAATATGCAATGTTAGTTGGCACATGTAACTAGTGGACACGTTATTCAACCAAAAATCTGTTTTCGATTTTGGTCATACTTCTCCATTTGCAATATTGTCCACGTGGCAATCTGTACGTCCCGTATTAATCAAAAATATACCAAACCAAAATCTCGTTTGAATAAAGGAATCAATGCGGATGTTATTAAACCTCGAACATACCGATACACAAGACACGAATGAAGCTGTAATTAACTCGAATATTGCACTTTATTGGATTCTCAACGACGAACGAAAACTCATTCTTCGTCGACTTTCTAAATAGCATTCCTGTAAATCAGACTTTGCATACAAAATGCACGATATTTCAGCTGAACTCAATAAAAAGTCACAAACGGACTATCCGGGACAGTGACATTTCTGTAAGCTATTGTATAAGCTGGAACGGTCGGTGCGCAATTAGTCGGGCGCTAAATCAAAGTCCATCAATGACCGAATCCGAGTATAAAACGCGACAATCGATTTAAAAGCCACAGTGCGTGCTTAGCTTTAGAATGGAAGTTAATTGAGGGATTACCTGCCTCGCTCCGCTCAAATAAGACCACTGGACGTTGAACAAATTACAAGTAACTGTACATTTTGTGTGAAGCGAATTTTTGCCACATTTACCGCTAAAAGATTAACGTTTTAAAACTTTTTTTGAATAAAGAATGCGGTACATGTAATGCGCAGATTATTGCTAGTTCTCTACGTTCCTTTTATTTGAGGTAAACATGTTTTACAATTTAAAGACCCAGTTTTTTTTGCCTAGTTGTTACAAACGCTACTGCCTAGTATAAGCTTTTGGGTTCGAATTCCAGGTAGGGTAGTGACGTTAGAAATCAGAAAGATCAATGGCAACGCTTTATGCAATCTGGGGACCTCACTTAGAGCTCGCGTACATTCGTGTAATACTCCCAAAAGATAGGTCTCGGTCAAATTAAGATAAAAGATAATCACAGCATATTTTTATAATATTGGATTTGGCTAGAATAACATAATTTGTAGACAAGTGTTGTCGCGTGGGCAAAATCAGAAGTAGTAACCAGTAGTCACCCAGAGTCTGGATTTCTGTCCAGTTGAAGGTTATAAGCTCGCCATGTTACATAAAACTTACAATATATGAATGTACTATACACCTCTGCCTAACCCTTTGGAATTACAGGCATGGTATTAATATCATGATAAGAAGGTATATTCTTCACTATACTAAACTAAACTTTCATGACCTTATTGCTCATCGATAATACGAAAATGCTCCTTGAATCCAGTCAGTGCGCGGCATGACCGCGGCAGGTCTTTGAAAAGGGATCACGTACCGTCGCCGTCGGCCCGAGGACGCGTCTTCCGGACAAACGGATTGGCCAACTCAACTAGATACAAAGCCAGGCGTGTGAATAGAACCAAGTTAATACAAAGTAGCCCTTGTAGCTTCTTGTATTGAAAATTTAAAGGTTATTGTTGTGGAATTATAGCGTTTTAAGACATTTCTTATTTTATATTCGTCTTATGTAGTTAATCCTGATAAAAAATATTGAAACATGAAGTCTCTTTTCTGTCCATATGTATTGTTTCTCTAAACTGTAACGGGCGGTCCACGTCTGTAGAATGCATCAGGACCGATGTGCCAGAGTCGTCACACAGTGGGTGCCAGAAGACGGGCGTCGTCGCCGAGGGAGGCCTAGAAAACCCTGGCGTGACGACTTAAAGGGTTTGTGACAGATGGGCCGGAGAAAACCGCACAGAGAGAAAAATAGGCTATAGGGGAGACCTTTGCCCAGCAGTGGGACAATACCGTCTAAAAAAAACTATAACGGATTTTGATGCGGTTGTTATCACCGTTTACAGAAATACCACCTATGTTAATAGAAAGGCAAGTACTAGAATAATTACTCATACAGTTCTATTTCATTATTACTTATTACATTAGTATTTAAACTGCACATAAAAAGAAATCTCAACGTTTTGTCAAGTCATTAAAACCGGGCAAAGCAGGGGCACGTCGCTCGTCTTTGATAAATAAATGTGAAAAAGTGTTCGTTCAGTAGCATGAAATATAAAAATATCTTTATGCCATTTGCTCCACTTGTTTTGTAAAGGCTTCCTAAGCCACTGACTAGGGCAATCTGAGACTGACCTGACATTTAGCTAGATCTCAGAGCTATTTTAATCAGAGCGTTGACACTGCGCATATTCTTGGTTAGAAATAGCTCCGGGACTAACGATTCGCAAACTGTTTGTCTAACCGAGCTAAGTTGTTATTTATTTTAATGGGCTCTTCGTTTGAAATAGCCATATTTCGGCAATAATTTCGGACGCTAGAATTCATATTATAGCGGTTAGTAGTTTAGCCTCAGTTTAGTGTTTAGCATAATTTGAGCTCATTAAAATACTCTTCGACAGAACATGCATGTATATAATACAATACATCATTAATCATAGGTAGGTAGGGTAAAGTAGGGCCAATTTAATAGATCGCATTTGACATCTGTCAGTTTTAGCTTCATAGTGAGGTGACCTGCTTAAAATATCGATTAAAGTGAATGAATCGATACGGACTTCAAACAAATGTGAATTGAATTCAGTTATTATGAAAAAGTACTGATAGGTATCCCCTTTTTTTTTTCTCTTTATTTAAGGGGCTTGTTCATTTTGAAGATGTCGCCCCTGTAGGTATCCCCTTTATGTGAGGAAGTTGGCTGTAACACACTACACTCAGCGATAAAAAAATTGAAGATATGTACCGAGTTCGAGATGTTTTCCGTTTAGAGAGTACTAGTGATGAAATAAATGTCCTCCTCCTGCCTGGGTTTAAATTCACGGGTTACAACTCGTTAGTCAGAACCGTTTTCACTTGGCCAATAATTCTGTATACCATACTTATACGTTTTTACAAATGAAGTTTATAAATAGTAGTTATAATATATATCTGTAACTTACCATATTCCTATCGAAGCTTCTATTGTCCTTGTACCAGGTCATGTGAGCTGGTGGTCGGCTGCCTTCAGACACGCATCGAAGTGTCGCTGCGGCAGCCGAGAGCAGCTGTTGCGGTCGGTTCAGCAGCGATACTGATAGCGGAACCACTGGTGAAAGAAACATGGTAAATAAAAATCAAGAGACTACGTCAGCGCACAATTCTTATTCTTTGTTGTATATCATATTTTTAATTTGAATTTGTGAGCGCAACTAATGGTTGCGCTTCAAGAAATAATTTAGTTGCGCTTAGTTGGTAGCGCTTAAAAACAGTTACGCTTTGAGGACTACCCGCTTCTTCGATAGGGATCTTAATTTAAAACTGTAACTCGAGCCCATGAAAAGTCTCTTAAAAATATAACAGCCCTTTTTTCGAGCACTCGTGCATAAATATACAAACATTCGCAGTCTCATTTCTGTTCTGTACGTAATGAATTAAAGTAGTGATTTGCATTATTTAAAAAGGTTTCAGCCTTTTTGCTGTTTAAAAAGGTTTCAAGAATTATCTATTTAACACACCGCATTATTAGTCCACGTATGTCTAGACCAAGACAAATTGATTTAAATTACAGCCAGGGGCCGAATAGATTAATAAAAATATTTTTTCAGCTCAATAAAATTCTAGTATATTTTGAAATAATTACGTTTTGGAGCATACACGTGTAGGATTGAAAAAGGTTGTATATATTTTAAGGTAAGGAAAGACTTTTAGTAGGCCTCGTAAATATCGGTTTCAGAGTCTCTAACTCAGCAGAGGTACTCGTGGCTAAATAATAACTGCCGCTCGGGTCGATCTTTAGGTTAAGCCGTGCTTTCCTAGGTTGGTCTGTGAATGGGTGACCATCCATTATACACAGAGTTTACTCCGTGCCTCGGAAAGCACGTTAAGCCGTTGATCCCAGGTGTCATTTGTAGATCTTTGAAAGTTGTTAGGTAGTCAGTGGCCCAAAAAAGTCTGACAACCAGTCTTACCAAGGAGTATCGTATTATCCAGTACTAACTAGGTTGTGGACTCAGATTGGCAGTCGCTCCATGTTAAATACTGGTATTCAGCTGCATCCGGTTAGACTGGAAGCCGACTCCAATATAGTTGGGAAAAGGCTAGGCAGATGATGGTTTCTAACTCAGTATAAAACTGAGTACCCGAACTAAAATTTGGAAAGAACTCAATCTGTTAGGTACCTACTGAATTGCATTTGACTAAAGATTTATAGCTGTTTAGAAAACGTTCTAAAGAAAGCCAACGATTGTGAACAATAGTAACTACTTATCTTATATTTCAATCTCCGTTCGACCACGTTCATTTTCTTGTTTAGATTGAGCGGAAACTACAAGTCACTGTGCATTTGATAGTTACATTGGCTTAGAAATAAACAATAGAAGTTATACCTAAAGACGCCCTCTGACATCCTAATTAGGTAGGCACTTGTTTCACTTTGAGCAAGAACGTATTTAAATATAATATTTTAGGTTAAGTTAGGTAAAGCACATAAACACATTATTCTCTTCCTTTTCTCACACACCATTGTCTACATTTCTTTTTCGTTTCTCCTTTTGCAGGTCTGCTGGCAGAAATTTCTTAAGAAATAAGCAGTACCTATGTACTCATATATAATAATGTTATTTTCCTGTGATGTCTACTGTGTGTACATAAATAGTAAAATAAATAAACGTATTAATGATAAAATAATACCTAATTGTACTCACAACATCTAAAATATCCAAAAGAGATTACATAGTTCTCAAAATTAAACATGAAGACAAATGTTAGACTTCTTTGTGAAGTTTACACCGAAAGGTACAACAATATTATTACACAAAGGGAAATATGATTGACACACTAAAACCCACTCGAAATTACTCTTCTTAAAAATTACTCATTCGCCTTTTGTAGCATTTTATACGTAGGCGCTGATAAGACAGGTTTAACCTTAGGAAAACAAAGAAATGGCAAATCTTAAAAGCTACTAAATTAAACAGACAAATGTTGCAAGTATTTAAGTTTGACTACGATGTATGGTGGGTTGAAAATATTATAAAGGTGAAGAATCTTTAATATCATCACTATGATGATATTAAAACGTGGGATCATAAAGTAGGAAGTGCCTTTGTTCTAGGTTTTGTGCTGGGTAAAGTTTTAATCAATAAGCTCAAGATGTAATGATAGCCTATACCTAGAATTACAATTGAAGAGCAATTGCAGTCACTATAGTTGCTGCCAGTTAAGATCGCAATAGCGGTCATTGCTCTTTCCACAATATCTCTTCGTACGAACCAAAACAAATGAACCATGTATCGTTTTTCATTAGAAAAAAATGTTGAAGATCACGATAGACTGATGACGATTCGAGACATGAATAGGTTTATTTGTGGATTTCACAGTTACGAACTTTAATAAATGTAGGTGGGTCAATGACCGCTATTGGGATCTTAACTGGCAGCAACTATACTGTCTGTTATTCCTACACAAACCTAGTATCTGTGGACATCTTACCGCGCATTTTTGAGTACGGCCCTACCCAGACAGTTCACTTGGTTTGGCTGAGACGTAATATCCCGGTAAACTAACTATACCTCGCAACTGAACCAGGGACTTGTTTAATTTGCTTTTAGAAGATCAATTACATATAATTATTTAAAACTTACAGTTCAGCTCAAGCCTGACGACTTTCTCCTGTGGTGGAACGAGGTTCGTATTTGAAGCTTTGCACTTGAATGAGGTGTTCAGGTCCTCCCGCTTCAAATGCTGCAACTCTAAGCGGTTGACGATGACGTGGGTGTCCGTCTTGACACCTATGTACTGGGAGGCTGGTGTCCCATCTATCCACCAGGACACTGTTGGTTCGGGACGACCTGGTAAACAGAATTAAAGCATTAATAATACAAATTAGAGAGCAGCGGTGGCCAAGTGGTGGCAGCCCCACTTACGAGCAGTAAGCTGTGGGTTCGTAGCCAAGCAGGCGCATTGCTTTGTGTAATTTATTCTAACACCACTACTCTGAAAAACGGTGAAGGAAAACATCGTGAGGAAACCAGCATGTACTAGAACCAAAAACTCGAAGACATGTGACATCTACCAACCCGCACTGGGCCCGCGTTGTGGATTATAGCCCATTCTCTCTCATAGAGAGAAGGCCTGCGTTCCAGCAGTGGGAACATTATAGGCTGATTATTATAATACATTGAAGGTGCAGTTTTGCATCCTCGTCAAAATTCAGGAGGTTGTCACAAAAGACTTAATAATCAATTTAAATTACGGTACCTGGTCAATAATTAATAAAGCTGCTATTTTAAATTGTTTAAATTTGACAGTATTTCAGAATAACACGAATACTTTCGTGTTTACATTTCAACAAAACAAACAGAATACCCATCGCACGATATGTCGTTGTGTGCGTGAGTGTCGCCGATCTGTGCGAGGAGCCGCGCCGCCGCCGCCGCTGTCAGCACTTACCGATTTCCGTAAATAAGAAAAAAAAAATACCTCTCTATTTTATTATTGATTCGGGTCGAGAATCTTTAGCATAGATACCTCTTTGAATTTGACCAGGATGCAAAACTGC
This sequence comes from Noctua pronuba, assembly GCA_905220335.1. Taxonomy (NCBI): domain Eukaryota; kingdom Metazoa; phylum Arthropoda; class Insecta; order Lepidoptera; family Noctuidae; genus Noctua; species Noctua pronuba. Next base: position 7,921,383 of record LR999911.1, read on the forward strand.
ACCTTGTATAAGAATACAAAGTTGACCCACAGAACAAATCTTAGGCCCACCGCTTATCTGAGACGGTATCCGAAGGTGCAGTACAGGTATTTTGATGATTGTGATAGCTCAGTCACACCTTCCTCATGCACCGTCTGAGTTAAACGGTAGCCCTATAGACCCTATAGTTATTCAGACCACGTTTTAAAAACCTTTTCATCGGTAAATAAATTGTAGAAATATTTTAGTTTTTTTTATTAACATGACACTTGTGATGGAAACCATTTCAAATTGTATTGACAATCAAGTACATTTTTTGCGCGTGTTTTTTTCGAGCAGGTGAACTAAAAATATTGAGGTGCCACAGATAAAATAAAAACAAGCGTATAGTTTGAAGACTACAAAGCTCAATCTTTTCGGTACTTTTTCATAGAAATACCATGGTTAGGGACTTGTTTCTTCCATTCAACAAAATCAATTTGGAATAGACACCTATCAGATATTACTAAAGTTTCAAAGTATTATTGGCTTATCTTTCATAGGAAATCCATCTAGTTGATAGATTACAAAAAAAAAACAATGAAAATGGTAGCTTGAAAAAAAAATAGTCAAGAGTATACCTGTGGATAAACAGTGTACAGTCCGCGAGATCTAAGCTGAGCTTTGCATTTGTGTGAGTGATTACCAAAAGTAGAGTCAGAAAAAAAACTTTAAAAAATATATTTTTATGTTTTAGGTAGTAGGTATATAACATAAGTGGGAGAGGTATACAAGTTTAAAAATAAAATAAAACTAAATAAGCAAAATTTTTTAAAATGAAGGCTAGCTATGATAATTATGTATGACTGATGAGTACCTACATATGTAAGTGTGACTGAGAAGTCAGAGATCATTAAATAAAATTCAAATATAAAAAAAAACTATAACAATTATTCTTCTCCACCGGACATTGCATCTTCATCAATTTCATTATCATTCTCGTCATCATTTTCACTCTCGTCTGATGTGTCGTTTGTGTTAATAATAAATCGTTCCGTTATATCATCAAGAGCTGCGTCGTGACCACGAAACTTTGTTTCTTCTTTTATTGCGTGATCACACACATTTTTCCATACTTCGACACTGATAGTGTCAACTTTTTCTTTCGCTAACCTCATTATTGTATCCATATTCATTGATACGTTTTTTTTCGCCACGTATCCTTTTATCATTGCCCATATATTTTCAATTGGGTTGAAATCCGGGTGGTAGGGTGGTAGATGAAGGACGCTGTGACCATGTTCTCTAAGTTAAGTGTCAATTTTATATTCAATAAATCTTTGTTTGTTTTGCAGTATCAATTGATAGAGTTGTGGTTTAAGCATCGATGTAGAGTGATCTATATTGCGAAACTTGAGCCAGTCAATCATATCTTGTTTACGACTATTTGAGTTGGGAGCGGGATTTTCTAACGAATTGTGGTAAGATGCATTGTCTACCAACACAACGCTATTGGGCTTTAAATTTGGAATTAATTGCGTTTGTAACCATTTCGTGTAGTTTTCAGCATTCATATTGTTATGGTAATCACCACTTTTTTGATTTGCTTTGAACATCAGCAGTGCATTTGGTATGAAACCGTCCTCTCCGCCGGCATGAACTATTATTAAACGATTTCCTTTAGAAATTGGTTTCTTCAAACCAGAAGTGCTGCCATCTGAATAAGATTTCGAAGAAATGTGAGTCGTGTCTATATATGTTTCGTCGGTATAAACGACTGGCCTGCCCTGAATGCGATATTCAGAAATTTTGATCAAAAAATTGATACGTAGATAACGTATCTCATGTTTTTCCATTAGAATTTTTCTATTATCTTCTGTCCTTTTCCATTTAAATCCTAAAAGAGACACTTCTTTACGCAATGACCAAATTGAACCTGGATAGTTTATTTCTGTCTTCAACTTTTCATGTATTCGTTTCATAGTTGGCACCTCTTTATCAGTAATGTGAAAATTATGAATAGTTCTTCGGATTACCGCTTTATCAAAATCGTCAATGATAATTATATTTTTCCTGCATCTGGTCTTTTTCGGAGATTTAAATTTGCTTTCGTCCTCCAAAAGACGTTTGCCTTCCAATAAAACTCTTTTGACAGTAGACAGCGCGATTCCCGTCGATGTCGCTACCAATTGTGCTGATGTAGTGACACTAGACATGTCTTTGTCGTTTATGTCTTTAAAATAAGTATTTAAATTACACAATATTTCTTTTACTTGGCTATTTAACGGTTTTCTTATTATTCGTTTATTTGTGTTGGCAGACATTTCTTTTCCTAGTATCTATATAATCGAACACAAAAACAAAATAATATTAAGAATTAAAAACGTCACGCTGCTGTACAAGGGGTGAAGTGTGGAAAGTGCGCGGCGGAGATCTGTCGCGCGGGGGATGCACCGCGCCTCAGGCCGGTTGTTTAAACCGGTTTAAACCAGGCAAAAGATGCGCCGCGCTTTAGGCCGACGTCACACCTACACTATCTATGTGCACTCACACAAATGCAAAGCTCAGCTTAGACCTCGCGGACTGTACCTGCCTATATTATTTATATTCGGTAAATAGATTCGTATGTATTTACATATATAACATAAACATAACATCACGCCAGTATTCCCTGAAGGGTTAAGCAGAGGTGTACCTACTAATACACCCCCATTTATTTAGTTACGTTTTTTTAAGTCCCATGAAATAGCGGGCGAGCCTATTGCCATCAACCGGGCAGATATCCAGACTCCGTAACTGATACTGAGAAATTCCTGATGGAAAAACTAAATAACAAATTATATAGGGTCTAACTTTTTAAACACGAAATATTTCAAGAGTAACTTCTACAAGTCGTAAAGTCACCACAGCAAAGAAAAAAAAAAAAAATTCTGAATGTTTTTATTTGTACGAAATTATTATAGTTCTAAACATTCTTGCGACATTTTGACTTAAACCTTTACAAACTTTAAACTTACTTACTTACTTTTACTTGTTTAAACTTTTTTTTACTTTTTAAACCTTTAGCCAGTATTTATTTTGTGGGTCAAGTAATTTTAATTAATTTATTTTTTATAAAAATACACTTAGATATTTTTTTTTTTGTTGCTATTGTGACTTTACGACCTATAGAAGTTACTCTTGAAATATTTCGTGTTTAAAAAGTTAGACCTTATATATTTACAAATTATGAATATTAAATATTACATGGGTATATTTAAGCGTTGATCTTTGATAAACGGCACTTATTTACAGAACACGCATATAAAGAACTAAGACTTCACAACGAGTTCACACAAAAGACCTTCGATAGTATGTAAATAATTTACAGCACTAAGCCAACACGTTACAAAATTGCCCATTCTTCAGTAACATAATTAAGTATGAGCCTGATAACAGGTCAAAGCCTAAACCCCCGTGTCCAGGCCGCTGCATCATCACAATTGGTGGGCGCACGGCTGAAGATAATCCGCTGCGAGCACTGGCTCGAAGCCAGGCCATACTGCGGACTTTTCAATGAACCCATTCGAATGGAATATCTCTTCCAATGTTTCCATGAAAGAAATCAAGCAATAGAAAAAAATTGAGCTCCCCCACTGTTCGATATTTTTGCGACGCTTTAAGTTAAGCGGCGCGCTGAGTTAACTTGTTTTTTTGAGCCGCGTGTTGAAATATTGTGGAGTTGATTCATTTCGATTATTTCTGAGTAGGTGATTACATTCGGATACGGACGTACAGTCACGAGCAACAATATGTAAACACTTAACAACTTTTAAAAGTATTTTTCTGCTACTAACAACATGACATTTAATCATAATTAAAATGTCATGTTGTTACGAACTTAGTATTCTGGAACTCAATTTTTTTTGAAAATGATCCTGTCTCCAAGTTGCAATCGTTATTTCTCGCGAAAATTGCTTTTAAATTTAGGAAAGTGTATACATATTGCTGCTCGTGACTGTACAAATGTTTCCATAACCATGTAGCTATTTATTACGTAATCTTTAATGATTAATCATTAAAGACAATAAAAAACTATTTTCGTAAAACTCCTTGTTTAGTCAACTAATGTCGTAAATAGCTCATGTACCTCAAATCAAGCTGATAGAGATTTTCCCAAACATTTGTTTCCTGCTTTAAAAAGAGCATTCAATGAAAAATTCAATAAGTGTTAAATCGGTCGACTGTTAACAAATATATTTCTATGTACCTACGCGTATAACGGTGAACCGAGCTTTGTAGAATGTCAATACGCGGTTCATAACTCTGCTCAATTTTACGTATGAAATAGTGAACATACTGTCAAAAAGTATTCTTTTTATGAAACATTCGATAACATCGAAGAATAATTTCTGCAATGGTTTTGACAGGTACGAGCTGACAAACCCATTTCGGAAACTCGATTTTTGACAATTTTGAAAAATCGATAAAAACAAATTAATCTTCACATCTACTAATTCATACACTAAAGCTGCTTTCAGACTACGCTATACTGTAGTGCCATATAGAATAGCAAAGAAGGACCTAATGCTATAATAAGTATAGTAAGTAATAATATATAGTACAGTCCAGTGTGAACGTTTCCATAACAATGTATGGTTCGCGATATTGTTGTGCTATGAGCTATATACTATATGCTAGTATATTATAGCGTAGTGTGAAAGTAGCCTAAAGTATACAATATTTATATTCAGCCAGATTTTGTTTAAATTGCAACCTGGCAGTTGTCTCAGCGTCAATTTACAAATGAAAGCTATCTAAATGTATAGTCTACTTACCACCCCGAACTTCACAGACTAACACCAGTGCTGCTCCTTCCTCCAAAGGTCCCACAACTCCTGACACGTCCGCGCCAGACTTGTCATACAGCAGCATTTGATGAGGAGGCACTACGACAAAAAGCCACACGAATTTATTTGTAAATATGTGTATTAGTATGTACCTATTTATGTATATCAATTTATGTTAACAAAATGGTATTTTTCTTATTTATTTTTTTGTAGTCTATCAAAATGCTGTCCTATTTGACCCAAAGGTTGACTGGTAGAGAATGCCTTGTGGCATTAATTCCGCTTATGTACCACTTTTGTACATGAAGTTTAAATAAATAAATATAACAAGATTCCCCACAAATACCCCATCACACAATCTTCATCATAATATCAATACGGGAATGAAAACTGAGGGCGTCATCGTTCACGATATTACGCGAGCGCCAGATTTGATTATTATTTGACGCCATTAATGAACACCCTCCGTTCTCAATGGTAATTGGATATTTTATGATGTTATGAATATGCCTGATTATGTAAGTAAGAGAGTTCTTTGTGTGAGCAGTCCCTTTGCTAACAAAAGGCTCCTTGCAAATTACCTCTCGGCGCGGCAGACTAATGGATTTCAATAGAGTTGCATATATGCGATGTAGGCTTACTTTTAAATGCTTTGTTCTGCGCAAAAGAAATTTACTTCCCTCATCTCCTTTGCCTACGTCTTTCGTCGCCTTGAATAGGGTAATTTCTTTGAAAAGCTCAACGGTAGTTTGCTCGGCATTTTATAGGCCATGTTTATATTTTTATGCTCTTCGCCCGGTAATATTTCTTAAGAATACGGTTACACTGCCATTGAATAAGCCTATTAGAGTAAGAGGAATAGCCGTAACAGTCGGAAAGCTTATTATATTAATAAAATCCATAGTGAATACATTGATATGGGAACCATATGAAATGCCAATAATTCACATCGATACGGATTGTGGAAGTGGTAAATAACGTTATGAAAACACGGCACTGCGCAATATTAATTATAACAGAATTCACCAAAGAATGAATACAAAGTGCTCGTAACTCATTTTCATTTTATAATTTAGTGAACCATTTCCCGTCTAAGGTTTTAATAAGCAAATAAAGGGGATCAGTACGGCGGACTGATAACGTTCAGACAATTTGATCTATTCAAATCTAATTTCCTTTTAAATTTAACCTGTCTCCTGCAGATTTTATCTGTGTCATCGTCGGCGGGCATCGTTTTTATCGCGAGGCAGCTGAGCAACCTCCCCGATCCCGTCGACAGTTGATAATTAAAATGTCTGCGCGATGTCATCACTCGGCGACCGCGCGGCTCCCGCGATTCATCGTAATGACTAAATTGATTCCCAGCCGTCGCCTCATAAAATTCTCATTTTAAACTTTGTTAGAATTTTATTTTAACGAGATTGTCTAGTCTCGCGTCACTTAACATGACTGCTCAGATCATAATAGCCTTTCATAAATTAAATGTTTTCTAAACAAATTCAAGCATAAAGCTTGAAATAATAGCGAAAACATCTAAAGGTTTACCTAGGATTTATAGCCGAAGGGCATCTATGGTTTTGAGTAAAATAATAAAAAAAAACAAAAGGCTGGTCTAGACTGATTTCATTTTTCTTTTCAAAACTTGTACCTGAAATTAGAAGGATAATTTGATCTAGTATTTTTCTTTGGGGCTAATTCTATTTACTTGGTTTCATTAAGCGATGTTTGCTTAACTTTTGGTTCTTTTATCTGCGCGTGTCTTAGATGTTATCAAGTAACTTACCTATTACTGTGAGTCTGATTTGGAAGTTTCTTGTTGGGGAGTTTTTGAAGTCTACCCTACATCTGTAGACGCCTTCGTCGTCTAGTTGTACGGAGCTTAGTGTGAGTGCCGCTGGTCGGGCGACTGTTGCGAAGTATGCTCGGGGACCGAACGCGCCCGGGTCCGACCATTGTAGCGCCTTGTTGAACGACCGGCCTCGGACGTCAAAACTGAAACAAAAAATACGGTAAAAAAATCTCTTAATTATGAAATCGCAGTGATGTTCTTTGTTACTTTTCTACTGAAATTGTTTGCCTCTTTATTAGAAAGAAGATAGTTTTGAGGCTGACTCATAGAATAATCCAATGTTAAGTATTTGTAGGTAAAGGTTTTCGGATGGAAAATCATCAAATGATCCCTCCTGCTCTGGGTGGAGTGGATATGTAGGTACCTACCTCACTCGTACTTCACAAAAATTGTGATAACTCGGCTAGTATTCTTGAATATAATTTATAGCTTTTACGAATAATGTATATTCCTATCAGTGAATTTTTTTTAGAATCAGATCATTAGTTCCGGAAATTACCTCCTACATACAAACTTACAAACAAATTTAACCTCTTTATAATATTATTAAATTATAGATTAGACCCAATCAGACATAAAAAGTATAGTACAAAAACCAGGTACAATCAGATCTAACACAATCACGTCCCCGCCAAATCTAATGAAAGCGCGTAAATTGCCACATGGCCCGCGTTTGAATTTATTTTCCTTAAAAAAAAACTGTCAAATTCTAGAATAAAAGAACGGCCCAACACGGTGAAGTTTTTCAATTTCCGGACAGGCACAGGCTACATTTTCTCAATCTACCGACCTCCATCCTAATTTATTAAGCAAGAGGCTTTGAGAGAAATGATTTGATAGCACACCCTGTTCCCAGGTAAAACAATTTAGGTAGGCATTTTATGACGGCATTATCTCTGCCAAGTATTCGTTTCGCCCGGTGTCTGATATAAAATAGCAATTATAAACAATTGTAAGGATATAATGGGGATTTTATCTACATAACTGTTTTGGTTACATAAGCAGATGTTTGCTTTTGAGTTTATTACGCACGTTATTCCAGTTTTGCGTAAAGGATGAGCAAAATTAATTAATACTAAAATAGATGTTTACTTAAAATACTTCTTTGAGTTCTTGTTCGAGTTGTCTGAGACAGGAAATTAATAAACTCGTTGATACTTTCCGTTACTCTGTCTTGTTTTCAAAATCTGCTTAATGAAAATCTTGAATTAACTGACAAACAACATAGAGCTAAAACCACTAGGTCTATAACCCATTATATTACTCACAAGTGGTTCATTTAGGTATAACGATAATGAGCACTTGGGAATTTTTGAAAATTCATTCCCCATGGGGGCTGAATCAAAATTCCCATCGAGCTAACGGCTTGACATATTTTTTTTCCCGTGGCTACGTTTTCCCACTATTGGGCAACGACCTCGCCCATAGCCTTCCACTCTTCTCTCTGTGTAGTTTTCTCCGGCCAATCTGTCACAAACGCTTCTAAGTCGTCACGTCAGCGTTTTCTAGGCCTCCCTTGACGCCGACGCCCGTCTTCTGGCACCCACTGCGTGACGACTCTAGCCCATCGCTAAATTACTTCCTCCTTGTCACTAATACTTAATTAAAATCCTCAACAAAAAACAGACCATCTCCAATCAAAACAACAAAAAATTCCACACGAAAAAAAAAAAGCATAAAGCAAAAACCAACTTCAAATGAAGCCACGTGTATCCAAATCAAGTTACGTATGAGTGACAAGAGCTAGCTCACAGCATAAGGACATTGATGGAAAGTCCTCGGACCTCCATCGTCAAGTGTGATTTCCTTAACGAGAGCCATGACATCTTAAGTGTGTTTCGTTGTACGTTGTAGGTGTGTTTCTAACGCTAATTGGATCGGTCGTGCTCGGCTTCCGCTCATCCGTTTAAGGTAGTGAACGGTTCATTAGGCCCGACTTTATGCTATTAATTAAATACGTATTCACAAAGTTTTTATAAGGCACTGCCCAACTGGAATTACGACGACTGTCTGTTTCTCAAGTTGGGTTGGCTTTTATTAGGGACGCTTCTGACGAGGTACAATGGACTTTTGGCGTTTTCCTGGCGTTATATTTTGAAATATCACTTTGGTGTATTTTTAGTAGTTACATTAGCAACTAGAAAGAAAAAATAAACTGAAGGTCGCGGTCGTTATTAGTTTAAAGAAAACACTTTTTATCAACTGAGGTGCTCGTGGCTAAATAATAGCAGCCCCTCGGATCGATCTTCAGGTCAAGCCGTGCTTTCCTGGGTTGGTCCGTGGATGGGTGATCACCCACTACATACCAAGTTTCCTCCGTGCCTTGTTAAGTCGGTGCTCCCGGCTGTCATTTTTACATCTTTGACATTCGTTACAGGTCAGGGGTTTCGTATTTCCCAGTACTAACTGGGTTGTGGAGATCAGATTGGCAGTCGCACCATGTAAAATACTGGTATTAAGCTGCATCCAGTAAGACTGGAAGCCGACCCCAACATAGTTGGGAAAAGGCTAGGCAGATAAGATTTATTATCAATTGTTACTAAGTTTTTCAAGCTTTACTCTAGTATTAAACACTAGCACCACATACATCCCTATTTCTGACATCTGACCTGCATTTCGGTTGCAACTTGTTCTTGCTGCCAAAATTCAGAAGTAATTATTAGTTCAACCTCAATAAGCAATCGCTTGCTTAGTACCGTACCGATAGTGTGAGCGAGTGAGGTCGGTCGGAAATCAAGCTTAGAGGCGTGCAATTAGAGAGACCTTTGTCCAGCGTCCTTTGTACTGAACCGCTGTATACCTACACTAGTCGCAGTGATGATGATGATGATGATTAATACATCGATGTCATCGGTATGATATAGACATGGGACAGGTATTCACGCGTTTTTTAATAACTGTTGTCATACGTTTTTTAATAGGTAACCGTTGTTCCATTTATTTTGCATGAATACATGCATCAGTTGAAATAACTGGTTCATCGAGTGTGATATAAAATCATGCAAGTTTTATTTAAACGCAATATTTTCACTGAAAACAATATTTAGTATTTGTGTATTTTACAAAACCAGCCTAAGGTGTTTTCCTATTGATTATTTTCTTGTTTTGTCATCACAACAAATATTTTGAGTCCATTCATGTTCTAGCTATTTCTAATCATACTAGCATTGGACAATAGTTCAAAATACATAAAAAAGGAAATGCCATAAGTGGGAAAGTTATAAACAAGGGTCTAGAGAGATGACGACATATTATCTGTTGTTTTTTTTTAAGGTTAATTTATTTGGAATTTAAATTATCAGTAGATTTATGTACAATAATGTACATCTACTGATATATTATAAAGAGTGAATTTTGTATGTTTGTACATTTGGATATAAGGGGTAATTTTTAAAAGATCAGGGGAAACTCACTGAGATACCGCGGCCCTGGAACACAAAGGGCAAGGAAGGAACATGGATGGGTTTTAGTCAGTAAAAGTCTGACACTCCCTCTCACTCCACCCAGAGCGGGAGGAGTTATTTGATGATTTCCCATCCATTGATTTCAAAGGGAAACCTCACTGGTCTTCCAAAAACTGATGTCACTCCAATGTGGGAAAGAGACGAGGCTATAGAGGACGTCTACCGCCATCTCTTTCCCGCCTCTGGAATAAGATTAAAACAGTACGGCTATAAGACGCCATGGTACGCCACCTGGTCCGATTCAGAAAATTCATTCGCTAATTGGACGCTAGACTATCTTCGAGTGTCATAGGCCATATTTAAAATGTTCCCAGGGGAGATTTTCCGACAATAACGAGAGCAAAGCCGCGGGCATAAGCTAGTGAAAATATAAAGCAATACTTTATCTAGCTTGTATCAGCCTATTAGTTTCAATTGCAAGAAAAAAGCTTTAGTATAAATTAAAAAGAGCAGCGTTCCGTTTATTTAGCGAAAAGGTGAGCATCATTCATTTACATAAAAGCATTTATAATTGTTTAAGACAATGCACACAATGCTCAATTTTTCATCCATCCATTAATTAAGTATAGTAATCATTTATATCCAATGTATTATTTGTAATAATAGGAAATTATGTTTGTTTATTATCATTAAAATGGTTCGGATTGATCCTTATTTTCATTTTCCATTATTTAAACAATGTGATTGGAGTCTCAAATAATAAATAACCATAATATTCAAACAATCAGGTATTTTAAGTCCTCGCTTTTTCGAGTCTCAAAGTTTGGAGGGTATAAAGAAAAAGAAAAACAGAAAAGAAAATTAAAGAAACAAAAAAATATATATAAAGAAACCCATGCTAATAGAGATGATTATATACCTATTACAAACATGGAATGCCTATGACGATGCATATGGCCTATGTCGATTTCACGAGATTTTATAAAAAAAAACGATACAATTCAGCAATCCTATTTTGTGTCGAGTGTCACACCATTTTTGCAAAATTTTAATTAAATAGGAAACACGGTTTTTTATTTAATTCATTGAATCATAAAGTACACAGAATAGGGTTATATTTGAAATAGCACATCGGGCAAATGGCCGCCATGGCTTTGCTGGCACATATTATGAAATATCAAACAAAATAATATACACAGACTTGGAAAGTATGAGAGTTCAAATATACATAACACGCCTGTAATCCCCGAGGGGTTAGCAGAGGACTACCTGTTTTCTATTTAATTCAAATCTTGCGTAAATTGTGGACACTCTTTATAAAATACACCACCCACTCCACGCTCACCTACGGAGCGCAAACGTGGTCGCTTACAAAACGTCAGAAATCCGCACTTGGGGTCTACCAACAAGCTATAGAGCAAAGGATACTGCGTGTCAAACGCATCAGAAACTCCATACTTCGCTCCAAAACTCAAATCGCTGATGCTGGCCTTACAGCTACTAGGTTGAAATGGAACTGGGCTTATCACTTCTGCCGTATGTCGGAGGAGCAATGGGCAAAAATTACCACTCAGTGGATACCAAATAGCAGGAAACGACGACGCGGCAGGCCCAGAAGGGGATGGCAGGATGAGCTGGACTCTTTCGCAAAGGATTGGCCTACAATAGTACTAGACCGTGAAATGTGGAAGGAGGGAAAGGAGGCCTTTGCCCTGCATAGGGACAGTATAGGCTTATAATAATGATAATTTATAAAATATCCAACAAAATAATAGACTCAAAACTAGACAAATTGTAACTTAATAACTGACTGAATATTCTCAGCTGTAGCTACCGCTTCAGTTTAATAAGCTAAAAGTTAAAATTTCGATTCCGTTCAGAATTTTTCCGGGATAATAAGTTATGTATGGGGCTTTTAAGTTAATTCGCTGTCCTATCTACTGCGAAGAAGCTGTACTAGGCGATCCTTACCTTCTTCTTACTTGTACTTGCTTACCTACTTGTTATCTTTATCTAGAAGCAAAGATTATATAGGGTGACTGGTAATTAGTGACCGATACTTAAACATGTGATTGTACTCATGGTAACAAACAATTTTCCCAATTTTTTTTTTTTAATACTCATTCACTTTTTTTTATCACAATAGTCGTATGAAAGTCGCGCGCGCGCACCTTTGACCTATCAGCTGTTAGCCGCATGACGCTGTTCTGTATCATTACTATCGTATCGTGCAACAGTGGGTAGGCAGAGCACCCGCGCGGCTCGCAAGCCCGCTCTGTAAGTTTGAATGAATATAAAAAATGTTTCTTTGGGAAAGTTGTTTGTTATCATGAGTACCTAATTACCAGTCACCCTTTATATTAAAAACTTTGCAATGAAATGTAAATAAGCAGTTTTTGTTTCCTGAGAATTTTATCTGCAATTATCGTCTCTTGTTCTAACTTAATAACAGTCATTGTACCCTCATATGAAAATAAGAATTTGTTTTTAGCAATGCTTAAAGTATATAAATAAGATGTTGCTGTGCCCGATAGGGTCCATATTGATCTTTTACCTTATTACACCATCTATCTTATACATATGGAATGAATGAAGCGCGACTGCTGAGCATGAGGTCTTGGCTTCGATTCCCCGGTCAGGCAAAGTGTTATTGGGTTTTTCCATTAGGAATTTCTCTGTAGCTGCCATGGAGTCTGGACTTGCGATTTATTAGGTACACCTCTGCCTAACCTTGCGGGGATTACAGGCATGATGTTATGTTATGTATATTTGAACTCTTTCCCATCAGCACGCTAAGAAGAAGATCACTGGATTTAAACATGTTTTCAAACTGTCATATTTTCAAAGTAAAACACAAACAGACATGAACTAAACTAAACCTTCTAATAATCCTTAAACCTTACTTACCTATAAATAGGTTTCCCCCCACTCTTCCGGAACCACAGCACCATGTAGACCCTGTCCTCATTGGTGTCGGGTGTGACGTCACACGGCAGCGAAGCCGTGCGCCCCAGCACTGCGTCCACGTCCACCGTTGACACTGCAACAAGGAAGACGTTTGGTTAGCAACTATAATAGTATCTTGTTGGTCTTGTTGCAAGGACTGGGTTGTCAGGATGGTGTGTATGTGTGATGCTAATATCCTGCAGCATTAAATAATATAGATATACAGTTAGGTATTTGAGTTTCAAGATCGTTGTGACGTGACGATTCCATGTATTTTTTTTTTTCGAATGGTAAATCATTAAATGACCTCCCCCCCCCGCTCTGGGCGGAGTGAAAGGGAGTGTCAGACTTTTACTGACTAAAACCATGTTTCTTCTTTGCCCTTTTTGGTCCAGGGCCGCGGTATCTCTTTCGAATAGTCCCGCAGCCCCGGCAGGCATCGGCCCTTGCGGGCCCCGTCCTTTTTGCTGACATCTCTTTGAGGCGCGTGTGGAACACGAACGTCATAAGACGGACGGGCGGCGAGCTAGCCCAATACTCACCGTCCAAAGGCCCAATACTGTCCATGTATTCATGCGATTTTCAGTCCTCAACTGTATTTTTACCTAATCCGTAGCCACCTTTTCGTCAACAAAGGGAAGCCGTAAAATTATGTAAATTTGTCAATTTCAAAGTAGTCATAGTATAACGCAGCTTTAGACTAACTGTGTAATAACATAAAATAAAAGAAAAGCTTTTGCCAAAATGTTGAAAAAAGAAAGACGAATTTTTAAAAGTATAGTAGCTTTATTTAGGCTTTGATATTAGATTCAGTGGAGAAAAAACAAAATAAATGTATTTTTTGTAATTTAAGAAATGCTAAGCAATTAGGACAAAACCCTACGGTGAAGAAACATTAAAGGGCAGCATAGTATTATTTTTATTTACCAACAGCTTAAAAATTCCGTCATTGTGATTCTGTCCAGTTCATTTTACGAATTACAAAGGGATGACAGCGGCTAGGACAGCCCATTTGCATTTAGAAATAATCCCAAAAAGGGCGTTGAAATAAAATTTATTACACCCTTGATAAAAAAAATAACTCGGAACATAAGACACTTTCAACGGTTTATAATAAAATAAGGAAGCAAAAACTGAAGAAAGGAAGGAATCCCGAGTGTAATACATTTATTCATTAAGAAAGAAATTTAATAGAAAGTCAGTTTGAGAGTGGAGTGTCATATTTTTGTCGTGTTTCGTACAATTAGAGCTAAGTTTAGAAGAGACATACGCCAACTTTTTCCTAAAATTGGGAAACGAAATGCCTGTTCAGCTTAGTGGAACTTTAAGCCTAAGTTAGACAGGCGCTTGACTGACGCTTATTTTTGTTAGGTGAAGTTTATAACTATCTGGATTTTTCCGTAAAGTGCTTATGAAGCGCATTTGGGTTTCTAGAAATTGCGCGCTACACTACCTATAGTTGTATACGGGCTGTTGAGAGTTGAGAGGGTTATACTTGGAGTGTCCTTGCACGATCAAATCTTCTATATTATAAAGCTGAAGAGTTTGTTTAGTTGGTTGAACGCGCTAATCTCAGGAACTACTCTTTCGAATTGAAAAATTCTTTTAGTGTTGGATAGCCTATTTATCGAGGAAGGCTATAGGCTATATATCATATAAGCTACAACCAATTGGCAATTTGGGGACGATTGGATCCAGGTCCATGTGCAGCAGTGGATGTCTTTCGGCGGAAATATTGATGCTGATGCGGGCTCTTATGCGGTAACAATAATTATTCAAAAATTAAGGTAATCGTAATACCTAAGTTAACAAAAAGTAATTTAGAATCATTTCATTTTCATCATGTCTACTGAATATCTACAGATTAAAGCCCATTCCCTCTCACAGAGAGGAGGCCTGCGTCCCAGAAGTGGGAACATTATACGCTGATTATGCTATTATACTTTTGCTACTATAATATCTACGTCATAGTTTTTTTAAAGCCTATAATATTATATTTTATGTAACTACTGCATGTAACTACCGCACTCAAAAGTCCGCACTCGGGGTCTGCCAGCGAGCCATGGAACGAAGTCCACTAGGAGTCAAAATTTCTGACCGTATACGGAACAGTATACTTCGATCCAAGACTCAAATCGCAGACGTTTGCAACACAGCCGCCAAATTAAAATGGAACTGGGCAGGCCACATTTGCCGCATGTTGCATCAAAATTGGGCCAAAGTGGCAACAGATTAGGTTCCGAACAACAGAACCCGGCGACGCGGTAGGGCCAGAAGGAGATGGCGTGACGAGCTGGACTCTTGTCAAAAGGATTGGGCCCAAATAGCCAAAGACAGAGATAAATGGAAAGAGGGAAGGGAGGCCTTTGCCCTGCAGTAGGACACAACAGGCTCATAATAATAATAAATAACTGCATGGTAATATAATTATGGCACAGTATTTATTCGAGACCTAATTAATTACGCTACCATTATCTTCCGTTCCAGTCTACCGCCAATAATTGCTTCCTTATTATCCATATCAAGGATCAAATATTCGCTCTATTGACTTACAATTAATCAAATAATTATGTTAACTGTACGGGAACCGATAAAATAACCACGTTGGGAGCCCTGACGCAGCCAAAAGGCGACGCGGTAGACCTCGCTTGAGATGGCGGGACGAGCTGGACAGAACCAATGACCAGTGGTCCACATTGGCTCTGGATCGAAAGATTTGGAGGTCATGGGGGAAGCCTTTGCTCAGCAGTGAGATCACACAGGAAACAACAGTAGTACGGGAAAGGCTACACTATAGAGACGTACTGAATGAGAAAAAAAATCTCATATTTTTCTATATCTACCTTTTGACTAGCTGGTTGGTCCAGTGCACCTATACAGAGGACAGAGGACACTCATGAGGTCCTGGGTTCGGTTGCCAGGTCGGGCAAAGTGTTATTGGGTTTTTCCTTCAGGATTTTTTTAGTAGCAGTCACGAAGTCTGGATTTGTGCCCGGTTGATGCAGTGGCTCACCCCCTATTACATGGGACTTAAACATAACTGGTGAAGTGAGTGTACTATCGGTGATCTCTGCCTAACCTTTGGGGAAGACAGGCGTGATGATATGTAATGTTAATGTAAAAATCAAAATTTCTGAAAAGACTTAACCCTTTCGCTGCCCAGAACCCAGCATATGAGTCCAATGCCCATATTACGCTGGGTGCTGGGCAGCGAAAGGGTATACCAAAACGTTTATGTCAATTCTAGTAAAAATCATTGTAGAGATCAAACGCTTTCAAAGCGCTTGAGCCTACGCGACTGGTCAACTTTTGATTATGGGTTTAACACCCAGTTCCATAACAGCATTTTATCTCGGAGATTTAATGGCAAAAGTTTTGTACAAATACAAGACACAAACGCAACTATATACTAGCTTTTGCCCGCGGCTTCGCTCGCGTTAATTTAGAATTTGACAATCAATTCGATTTGTACTATACTTGTAATGACATAATTCAATCATGATTCGAAAGACACATGTCGCCATTTATTTTCATAAGAAGGTTATTGTTGTTTTCCTCGGGAACAGTACTTTTTTTCGGGATGAAATGTACCCTATGTCTGTTTCTGTACACCTGACAACGTATATGCAAAATTTCAGGATGATCGGTTCAGTGGTTTATGCGTAAAAAGGTAACAAACAAACTTACTTTCGCATTTATTATATTAAGTTAGGATAGTACCTACTCTGATCTCTGGTTCTGCGTTTGAAGAACACTAGTCTAATAGTGCTTTGTGTACAGTGACAACTCGAAAATTAATAAAAAAAACCAAAAGACGCACCACAATGCATGACAAAGTTAGCCATAAATATTCCGTTTTCTCATTGTAGCACGGGTCACTAAAAACGTTACCATGTGGTCGAATGAACCGAGTGTTTTGGCTCAACTGCCTAATGTACACTACATAAATAACTACAGAAGGTTAGCTTACTAGAAAAACTAAAAGAGCAGCAGAAGTAATAACGTTCGGAAATCACAGGCTGCGTCGATCGTCGTGCGAACACGCGACTGTCGCGGTCATTTTGTTTAACCCGAACGTGTGGTCGTACCGGCAGAGGGCACTCCCGTTTTCTGAACGAATGCATGACAGATGAACGCGTAAGATCAGGTATCCCACTACCGATCGTTTGAATTAGCACGCGACTTCAATCTATCAGCCTGGCAACGGGAAATCCGCAGAATTATCGCTGCAGGTAATTTCCGATGGTCAGACTGTAACTCAATCAAATGCAAGCTGCGGGTGCTGCACTCGCTGTAAGCTTGTCTATGTGTGCGAGCACTTTATAAAGTCGACCTTCTGTGTCCATTCATTTGTATGACTGTTTAGGGCTAACATTTATCTCGACAAACTTAATTGGGGCTCCGTGTTTTTCCTCTTGTACATTTATACATGTCTACAAACTGCTTAGGTGTACGAAATTTCTTTTGGCAATTTAGTTACGCGTAAACATACGTGTTGGGTTCGGGAATCAATCTAATAAGGGAAGACAAAACTCGATTGTTGGTTACAAAGGGCTCCTCTATCGCATTGCCGCTTGTGGAAACAGTATTGAGGAAGGCTTTTGATCGGAATGTACCTGTCAATTTGTGCACACGTGTATTTCAAATATTTGAACGCAACGTTATATTGTGAGTTTGTATTTAAAGGTCAGGATAAAATCATCAAAAGGATTGGTAATGAATAAGAACAGCGTTTTTAACAAAAAAAGTACCCTAATTGCCCGAACATTTAATGTTAAATAAGGTTGACTAAGATGATCTGAGAAGCACAGGATCAGGCAATGCTTGGGAGCCTTGTGTATGTCGAACAGTGGACGCTTTTCGACTGATAAGATATTAATAAATTAGTGCAGGAGCTCAGAGCTAGTTTATAACAGCTGCTCGGGTCATTCTTTAGGTTAAGCCGCGCTTGCTTAGGTTGGTGCGTGGATGATTGTCCATACATTCCGAGTTTCCTCCGTGCCTCGGAAAACACGGTAAGACCGTTAAGCATGTGGTTCCGGCTATCGTTTGTAAATCTTTAACAGTCGTTACAGGTAATCAGTGTCCCAAAAGTCTGACAACCAGTCTTACCAAGGGGTATCGTATTACCTAGTACTAACTGGATTCTCAAGGTCAAATAGGCAATCGCTGCATGTAAAATACTGGTATTTAGGTTTTATCCAGTGAGACAAAGTGAGAACATAGTTGGGAAAAGGCTAGGCAGATGATGATGATGATGAAATGCCGTTGTAAAACAAGCAAATTATTCGTACATGATGAAGAAACATTGACATTGAAAGACATAGGTCAGAACTTCTTCTAGCTGTACTAGATATTAAATCTCTCCGAGATCTTATACATATGTATAACAACCTGGGTACATCATATACAGACAGAACATCCCGAACCACCCTTCCAAAACACTTCGCAACTTCAAACAATAAAAACTTCCACATAACCAGTAGTTCAGTTCGTAATATTAACGTAACAATTTATGTTATTGTTAACTCCTTGAACTAAGCCTAATGTACTTGGCTAGGATATAACAAGCATAATAACTTACTAAGTTAAAGTTGGAGCTCACGACCCGAGTTGTGAACACCCTATATGTACATTGCGGTATCTTCGCTTTTAATTGTTATGTAGAACACTTGTATTACGAAGAGGTAAACTTCCTTGCTTGTCTTGTTGAGGTATACAAGTAAAGATCACTTTATTTCCCTATGAAATTAAATTACCGTCGTTATTTACGTGACGTAAAAGAAATAACAAGATTTTATGAAAATAACTTTTTTTTTTAGTACTTCCTGTTAAAGGATGAGTAGGAAGAACTTAGAAGTCTTTACTTAGACTGTAATGTTAATAATTACTTAATTAAATAACATTTCAATAATCGATAATGATTCAATAACAATCGCGTAGCGTATCTGCTACGGCGTAGCAGCGTAGCTGTTCATCGTAGCATTAGCTACGACGTAGCAATCAAATGGCAATCGAATACTCGCGCAAGATGAAGGTGTTATACTCGCTTTCAATATTTAAATCTTGAAATCGTTTCACGCTTATAAGAAAAGCTCTCAAATTATAACAAAGAGTCACGTCATTCCGTCAATATGTTTTACTCACAAATCGCGTTTTGCAGGTATCCGTTATTGCGTGAAGCTCAAGCTGAGACGAGGCATGCATTATGATAATTTGCGACGTTTCCGTCGGAAGAGGCGGCGCCACGAAACGCTTGGCGGCACGTGATGAAACGCACACAAATAATTTTATAATACACTTGTGTTCTTTATATCTTTATCCTTGTGAGAGTACAATAGAGAACGTGAAAAGATAAGCTCTTGTGTTTCGTAAACGTGTTGTACGGGTTTATAACTGAAACCTCTTTCAAAAATAATAGATCCAAGGGGGCATAAAAAATTACACGTAAATTAATAATTGACATTGGTTTTGTTTAATTAATTATTTACTGTGTACTCCCTTGTGCTCGCAATTTTGTCATTTGTGGAATTTGACGTAGTCAGAGGCTCAAAAGGTCTGACAACCAGTCTTACCAAGGGGTAACGTATTACCTAGTACTAACTGGGTTGTGGAGGTCAGATATAATAAGAAGGGGTAAATTTAGTGGTATATATCGGCTTTTACTAGACCGATTTAAACAATCTATCACTTCAATTAGAATAGTTAATTATAGTTACCTAATTACAGGTAATTAACGTCGAACCCTAATTATAAATTCACGTGTCACGGATTATGTAATTTGAGGAATTCCTACACACAATATTAAACTCTATATTCTCTAAAATGTAGTGTTTATTTTAAGGTCTAAATAAGCCATAACCACCAATCGATCAAAAATCTAGATTTGGAACTGCTATTATTTATAATCTTCATTGTTCAAAAACACTTTGTTGAACATTATATTGAAACAGCCACTCCAATTACTTTAAAAGCACATGCCGAAGGATTTTAAAATAAAGTTCCTAAACCAATACTGAATATGTTAGAAAAAAGTACATTTTGATATAAGTGCGGAAACTTTGTTATTGCATTCGAAGCGGAATTAACACCCGAGCTGCAGGCGAGGGTGTTATACAGCCGAGAAATGCAGTAACAAATCCCCACGCGCATCAAACGACGTTTTTCAATAGACTTTGGAAGAAATAAAATATTAGAACGGAAAGTATTTTTGTTAGGAATTATTAGGAAACTATGATTTAATTTGCTTTTTTCCGCGCTTAGCTTTCGTCAGGTTGAAGAAGTAGCAAAGGTATGATGCCGCTAAACAGCCTAATATGCATGTTGAACTTAATCGTAGTGCGATAAGAACCAGTTTTCGAGAAAGTGTATTTAAAAATCATTTACATAACAACTTAAATAACGCAATGGGTATTGTTGAACTGTCAAAATGATGGTGGATGATGTTGAATTGTGTTTCGCAATTGTAAATTACCTGCAGGATTCAGGATTGCTTGCCAGTGTAACAAGGCGGTCTTACATACATAAGTACTTACAAGTTTTTCGTACATCATCTTCGCCTTGTACATATTTACTACGTATGTGTACTAACTCGCTTTTATACCGACGTTTACTCCTATCTGAGTATAAAACACTAACAAAATCCTTGTATTATACCTCTTACATGTTTTATATCCTTGATATCAAATTGCTCAATTTCTTTTAAGACGTTCTCTGGGTAGCATGATAAGTTCTGCAACAGAATACAATTAAGTACTAAAAACGCTTTTGAAACAGTGTTTTGTGGAATAGAGAAATCATTATTACACGTAAAAGTTTTCTATTAGCCATATTATTTACGATAAATATAAAAATGATCTTTTTTTTTAAACGTTGCCCCGCACTAGGAATTTATCCTGTATCGTGGGTGCGTTTACAAACATTTAAACTCACATACACAACCAGCCAGACTCGGAACAACTGCCTACCTACGACTAACTACAACTAACTACGATAAATATAAAAATGTTGCTAAAGCACTCACTGTTGCAGGCAAATTTCTTTCAGTAGTAGTTGTATCAACCACCCTAGAACCTCAGAATAGTATAGAACGGGCTTTAAATCGACTTTTACTAATACTGTTGGTCTAAATGAAAAGAAATTCTTAAGACTAGTTGGCACGAACAAGTCTCAATAAGAAAACTTGTACATGCAACCCCTAGCAAACCGGCAGATATTCAAAACATCTAGCATTTCAGGACGCCGAACTATTGACCTAAGCGAAGCAAAACAAAGGTGCTTATTACATAGCGCCTATATTAGGCGGGTCGGCACATGTATCGAGGTGGCGGAATGAAACGGCTTCGATCACGCGATCCCACTGAAACCCTGAAAGAATAACCCAATACCTGTCAAACTGCAGGTATTTTGTTCACGAAAATAAAATATCCGATTCCATCTCACACTTTATTATTCTTTAACGACATCACATAAAATATTATTATTTAAAATCCAGTGCGATGTGAAATTAAAGCCATATTTAAAACGTTGAATACTTACTGTCCATAAACCTTCATTTTAAACTAAAAGTTTACGGTTTTAAACAATAAAGCGTATATTCTCTTTGTATAAAACGCGCATTTTATCTATGCGAAATGAGCATCGTTACTTTAGATTTTAGGTGGCAGTAAAAGATATGCGAAGATGTTCAACTCTCAAACAGCTTTGCTTTTACGCTAAATCTTAGTAAGTGTCCTTAAAATGAATAGAAGCGTCTCCCAATTGCTCACCTAATTACGGACAAAATTGTTGCACACTTAATGTTTGAAGATGGAAAATAATGGAGAGATTACTGCCACAAGTATAAGTAAAGAACCTGTATAAAATTTACATTTAGAACAGAGATCTTTTGCCTTGGTACTTTGCTTGAAATACAATATGTTTGCACAAAACGAGATCGATTCGAAACCGATTCGAAATGTCTCGTTTGTCACGGTGTCTTGAATTGATTATTCAATTCGAGTGAGTCTCGTGAGGAGTGGAAATCGGTCAGCGACGCCGCAAGGGACCTCCGCCGCACTCCCGGAGGTGAGGGTCCACGTGACTGGACTTTATTCAGCCTGCCACCTTTGTTCTGCGCCGCGTTACAGCGGGCAATCTGGATAGATGATGTGATTTAGTGCTTGCGTCTGTTTTGGGTAGATTGGATTTATTGGACTGGTCTCGCTGCGGTTTGTGTCGTGCTTTAGAATGAACAGCTTGGGCAAGATGAGGTTACGTTGAAGGAATTTAAGTTTTTTTTTTCTGAAATACAGGCTCAGCCTAGCTCAGGCGCAGTTGCTCATCTTTTATACTTTGTGCTCAAGTCTAACTACATTTAATACTGTCCAACATGTTATGCTAAAGGACCAGGTAGGTACTAGAAGTAACAAAGAGGTTTTTCTTTTCATTTCCACAATGGATTTTGTATGTTCCTACATTATAGCATAGGGTGGGTAAGTTCGTCAGACTAAAACAATAAAACGACACAAATACCATTACCAGTACTGGCAAAATGTGGATGTTAATTTTACTAATCCTATTTAATATTATAAATGAAAAAGTTTGTGAAGATGTATGGATGTCTGAGTGTTTGTTACTCTTTAACGCAAAAACTACTGACCGGATTTGGATAAAATTGGCACACATATAGTTTATAACCTGAATTAATACAAATAACAATCCGACACAAACGCAAAATAAAATCAGTCAATTTGGAACGAAACAGAAGTTAAATCCGTTCGTGCACTCGAAACGAAATAACACATTCACTCCCTTGACCACCAAATCTCATTTAATAAATATTATTTTCTGCGGAATAAATAATTATGAATAGTTTACTATTCACGATGCAAATTAATATGCGGTACAGGTGAAAGCCAATCCC
Organism: Noctua pronuba; assembly: GCA_905220335.1. NCBI lineage: Eukaryota > Metazoa > Arthropoda > Insecta > Lepidoptera > Noctuidae > Noctua > Noctua pronuba. The sequence goes on from LR999911.1 coordinate 7,944,273, forward strand.
AGGTTGGGGAACTTTTCGCGTGACTCCATTTTATGTTGTAAGCGTAACATTATAGCTTTCGTCCTAATTGCACTAATGATTCAAATTAATAACGTGGAAAGATAATGAGATGTGTTACACGCGTAACGTAATTAATTATGCTCACTTTTTTATCATGGAATCCGTTTAAAATGTATATTTATTAAAAATACGCGCCATCTTTGTTTACAGTGGTTTATATTCTTTTTAGAAGGTACATTTAATTAATTTCCAAACGCAATCATAACATCATGCCTGAATTAACCAAAGAGTTACGCAGAGATGACCTGTAGTATACCTACGTTTCCCCAGTTGTGTTTAAGGTCCATGTAATAGGAGCGAGCCTATTGCCACCATATCAACCCGGAATCACCCACTGCTGGATCTAGGCCTCCCCTTTTTCTGCCTCACTTCCCGGTTCTGTTCGTCCCTATCCAGATGTTTCCCGTGACTTTTGACGGCATCGTCGACCCAACGAGCTTTCGGACGGCCCTGGTATCTTTGGCCTACCGGGCACAAATCCAGACATTGGGCATTTGAGAAATTCCGAAATTTATATATATTAATGCTTGCGACCACTGGTCCAACGAAGCAGCCCATAAACGCAATTCTTTTTTTTATTCTACTTTTTTTATTTTCGTAACACTATCACCATGTTTATTTTAAAAGCCTTTTATGTTCCTAAACGTAACAAAAAACCTTCATGTAATCAACTTACTGTCTACTCCGGGGCCGCGGCCCTTTTTTGGCAAGCGTTCAACTTAAACTGATGAGTTGCTGGTACTTTTAATGTTAAACATTAATTTTCGTCTGAAGTGAATAGAATATGTTATATTTTACCGTAAATATAAAGTTAAGGCCAGGATTGGTGTGACAGTATAAAAGCTGACTGAAACTAAAAAGCAATAATGTTGTCTAAATATTAATTACTAGCTGTACCCGGCATGCGTTGCAATGCAGCTTTTTCTAACTACCTACTACCTACCAAATTTCAAGTTTGTAGCACAAAAAATAAAAGACTTTAATATAAACTTGCGAGAGCCCTTAGACCTCCTTTATCCGGCTTTGTCGCAAAATCCGTTCTTAACGGAGGTCTACTAACTATAAACTAACCATGCCAAATTTCATGTTTATATGTCAGTGTGCGGTTTTCGATATTTCGTGATGAGTGAGTGAGTGAGTGACCTTTCGCTTTTATATATTTAGATAGATAGATTAATAGGGGTACAAAAAATATAGCTTACGTGGCTCAAAAGGCTGACCAACTCAAATGGGACTGGGCAGGTCATGTCTGCCGCGTGCCGGACAAACTGTGGGCCAAAATAGCAGGAAACTGGTGCCCTGACACAGTGAGGCGGAGTCGCGGCAGGCCACGAAGGAGATGGCGGAACGAACTGGACAAGTTCCGTCCAAACTGGAAGGAGGACACGCGGGTTCGCGAGAAGTGGAAGGAGTGTAGGGAGGCCCAGGAGTGGGACAGAACAGGCTAGGAAAAAATAAATACGTATCTTTTTAGTGAACTGTTTGAACAAAAATTCTCTTTATTTTATAACTAGGTTATAATTTTTTCTATCGACACAAATCTCTACTTTGACATCTTCCAAAATTGAAGGGCTAGTGGAGACTTTGTCATAAAAATGTAGTCAAACATTCTTGGTATTTTCCCTTTTCTATCCTAGAACACAAATTCATTTAAAGTTCCTTGAAACTCTTTGTGAAACACCTTGACAAGTAAAAGAAAGAACCGGCCAAGTGCGAGTTGGACTCGCCCACCGAGGGTTCCTTACTTTGTAAATACATGTTATAAATAGTTCAGGAATCGAGTCTCGCAGTTTTTTCCCAACTTTTCCCCTTTTTCTTACAAATGTATAGTTTTCAGATTTTTCCATTTACTTGTAGTACATATAAGACGATACTACTTGCCTATAGTTCTAGGTCAACGGGAAGTACGCTATAAATTTTGATTCCCTTGAGTGTGTCGAAATATACGTTTTTTGCGGGATAAACGGCCGTATCTTTTTTTTACGTTAACTTTGAAGTTTGATTTTTTGGCAGGTTTAAGAGATTATAGACTTGAGTATATGGTTTTAATCTCAACTTGATACCTTCACTCGTTTTCGAGATAAAGGGTCTTGTCAGACAGACGGACAATAAAGTGATCCTTTAAGGGTTCAGTTTTTTCCTTTTGAGGTACGGAACCCTAAAACATCTCAAAGAAAACAGAAAGCAGGATAAATAATTCACAATGAACTCAGTTTTAAATACAAGGACACTATTTGTTTACAAACTTTAATTATAGTTAGTAAACAATTTGTAAATTCCTTTAATAGGTAACAAGCGGTAACTGTATAAAACTATGGAGCTTTAACGAACGAGTATTAATCACGCGAGGGGAGATCGCACTTGACCAGTTTTTATTAGAATATCATAGACTAGTGATCTGGTTCTAAGGGCTTGACATAAAAATCGAGGTTTATTTATTACATATATGTTAGTTTATCCTACTAATATTATAAATGCGAAAGTTTGTGAAGATGGATGTTTGTTACTCTTTCACGCAAAGACTGTTGTCCGGATTTGCATGAAATTTGGCACACAGATAGTTTATAACCTGGATAAACACATAGGACTACTTTTTATCCCGGTAGTATGATCCCTTGGGAAAATTACCGAACTAGATGCGGGCGAAGCCGCGGTCATAAGCTAGTGTATCATATAAACCTTCTTTGGTCACATCACCAGGAATGAAAACTCGATGGAGAGACTGGTGGTTCAGGGCCAGGTGGAGGGCAAGAGAACACGCGGCCGATCACCAACTCGCTGGACTGACCTGATCAGGAAAGCTACTGAGTCCACCATGGTCCAGTGTACTCGCAACATCTTCAACCGGCAGAAATGGAAGCACATCGCTGAAAAAGCAGTCCTCGGGGAAGTCAACGACCCACCAAACACCTCTCCGTGTACCTCGTCTGCGCAACCACGACCACTCTGAAGAGTGTTATGACTAAGAAGATAAACCTTCAGGAATAATTTCTCTAAAAGATTATAAAAACCGCGGCAAAATCCGAGGCGTAATTTAAATAACATTGTGGTCACACAGACAAACACAGTAAATTGATACCGAAAGCTAAAGTGTGGTACCATCTTTTTTGATAAAGCTTCGAGCACGAATATGAGTTCCATGCTCCGTGCGTCCTTTTATTTAATTCCAATACTAAAAGCAAAACTTTTAAAACTAATTTTTACCTAATCCACGCGGCAGTCTTACCTTGATACCTTACAAAACAACTTCGCGAAACCCTCATTTAACTTGAGACAATACGAAACGATATTATGACCAATGTTTGTCACATTCAAACTTGGGAGCTTCCAAGTATTTTAATAAAAACTCTTCTCAAAAGGAACTGGCGAGGAGTTCCATGCTAACAGTAAAGGTGTATATTTGCATGATTTTAATTAAATTCTACTCTCGGTATAGCTGTAAACGTTAACAGAAAAAAAAGCAATTTTACAAAGTAGTAGGTTGAGAGGAAATAATAAAGTCTCTCAAGATAGTTTATAAAAACTGATAAGCAATTTATTCAGCTTTCCTTGCTTTGTATACTTTTTGAAAGAAAACAAAAGCTTTTAATATTGTCTTTACTGTTTTCTGTGACAAAGAATCTTGGTTGTAAGAAATATGTAAATGAATAGCTACAACCAGCAAGTCGAGAGGGGCGACGACCGCGCAGTCATTAACTCGATAGGCATTTGATATAGTAGCGGGCAAAAAGCTGGCCTAGGACTTGCGGAGGTCCGGAAAAAGTGACGTGTTCGAGTGGCCAACACTTTATTGATACGAAAAACAAGATGGTGTCCATAAAAGGAATACTTTTACTTGTGCACGAATATCGGATCGTTTGTCAGAAGTTCGTTAACATTTGACAGTGAGGTATAGGAGGCGCGCAGTGTTTGGTGGCTCGTTAAGAGCTGGCAAGCGTCGGTAAGTCCACGGTTCGTTAGTGATGTGACTCGGGTCTCCGTCTCGCTGGCACATCGATCCGTATTGATGTACTGACTGACAATAATGTGGAGCGCTAAAACAGCGACTACTTGCATGAAATATCTTCGCTGTTCATCAATTTATTCCGTTCACATTTTTGCAGCAACTTTTTGATCAAAACAAGCTGTTTGTTGTATCAAATAATAAAGTTGTAGATAAGTGAAATACTGTTTTCTGAGTTTTTTTCAAAATCCTCTTTTAAAAGTTTTCAATCGTAAACAGTTTCATGATGATGACAAACCATCTGCCGGGGTCGGCTTCCAGTCTTACCGGATGCAGCTGCATACCAGTATTTTACATGGAGCGACTGCCTATCTGAAATCGACAACCCAGTTAGTACTGAGAAATACGATACCTCTTGGCAAGACTGGTTGTCGGACTTTTTGGGCTTTTTCTGACTACCTGTAACGTCTGTCAAAGATCTACAAATGACAGCCAGGACCAACGGTTTTACGTGCTTTCTGAGGCGTGGAGAAAACTCGGTATGTAATGGGCAGTCACCCATCCACAGACCAACCTAGGCAAGTACGGCTTAACCTCATAATAAACCAGATAATAACAAACCAAAATACGAAATTAATTATAAATAATAACCCAACTTGACATGAACAAAGCTACATTACATTTAGCTGGCTGAAAGGAGCCTGTCAAGTTGCACAGCGTGGCACACGCCTTGTCATCTGTCCGTAAACAAATTGTGGCGTAGTGCCCCTACCCATTGTGGACTGCTCACATCCGCCCAATGCGATCAAACACCCGGCGGCTGTACCGTCAGCTACGAAACTAAGTGACCAATGTAGTTTAAAAAGAGAATAATAAAACTATAGTTGCTGCCAGTTAAGATGGCAATAGCGGTCATTGCTCTTTCCATAATATCTCTTCGTACGAACCAAAACAAATGAACCATGTATCGTTTTTCATTAGAAAAGATGTTGAAGATCACGATAGATGACGATTCAAGACATGAACAGGCTTATTTGTGGATTTCAAAGTTAAGAACTTTAATAAATGTAGGTGGGTCAATGACCGCCATTGCCATCTTAACTGGCAGCAACTTTAGCACTTAGCACAGTTTTTAAACTGTCATGGTCACTAACATTATCATTAACTCTAAAGACGGGATATTTACCATGTTTACTTTTAGGTTTGAGTTCCCGATATTTCGGCGCTGTTGCAAGCACCATGATCACGGATAAACGGATAATATCGGGAACTCAAATCTAACAGTAATTTACATGGTAAATATTCCGTCTCTAGTCCGATATTTCGGCGCTGTTGCAAGCACCATGATCACGGATAAACGGATAATATCGTGAACTCAAACCTATCAGTAAACATGGTAAATATTCCGTCTCTAGTCCGATATTTCGGCGCTGTTGCAAGCACCATGATCACGGATAAACGGATAATATCGGGAACTCAAACCTAACAGTAAACATGGTAAATATCCCGTCTCTAGAGTTAATGATAAAACTAGCACTGCCTAGTTCGAGTGATCGCAAGCGCGACTGCTGAACATGAGGTCCTGGGTTCGATTCCCGGGTCGGGTAAATGTTATTGGATTTTTCCATCCGGAATTTATAAGTAGCAGCAACGGAGTTTGGATTTGTGCCTAGTTGATGGTAATAGGCTCGCCCCCTATTACATGGGACTTAAATATAACTGGTGAAATGTGGGTGTACTATTAGGTGAACCTCTGCCTAACCCTACGGGGATTACAGGCGTGATGTTATATTAACAAAACTGGCCTGTTAATTTTTCAGTAAGATAGAGGGGGTCTTTGTCTCAGCAGAGGGAACCCACCCACCCCACTATGTTATGTTTTATACAGGGTGTAAACGGACCATTCACGAAGCCGTCAACCAAACATTCTGTACATCAAACTAAGTAACTTTACGCAAAAAGTTTTGCTGGGAAACGACTTTTTTTTTTGGAGTGAAAAATCACGTTTTACGGTAGGACTCAATGTAACGCACTCAGAACATTGTGCTGATGGATGGATTGAAAATCTTACTTTAAAAACATGTATTTAAAAAAAAACTTGTGAAAAAGTCGGAACTTTCACCCCCATTATCTCCGTAACTAGAAGGTTCCCAGGTATGGTCTAGAACAAAAAAATTGTCGTAATAACGGGTAGAACAAGTGCCTTTCGGCTTCGTTAAGGGTCTTTTTACACCCTTTATAACACAAAAAATCGAGGGACTAAAGTGTCTCTGTCCCACCAATTCATTACTTCACGTCGTAAATGTGAACCAATACTCTGACCCTACACCCAAAATAGTATAAAACATTACCGAAGCAAGTCAACGACGTCCACTCGTCGGTACATAATAGGCTTTAATCCCCTCATGCGTGTTTAACAGTTGGATTACTCGATTAACCACCCTCAAAATTTCTAACGACGGAATTCAGAATTCAGCGCTCTTTTAATTGACCGAAAAGGCTGTGACAGACCGGACCGGGTCCGAAAAGTTTTAAGCGATTATTTTTATTCATATACGTTTTTGTTCCCGACCGGGAATTATAATGCTAAGTAGCTGTACAGATTTATTTTATGGACGCATTTAAAATACATTGATTTATTTAATTTACATTCGTTGTTTGAATAATGTATGGTCATGTGATACATACAAAGTTGGTTTAAATGATGAATAAATATTCTATCCGAATGGTTTTCTCTGCGGGAATTATATTTCAATGTTTATTTTATTCATGTCAGGGACAGACTGATGAAGGAAAAATTGCGGCCGTCTATCTATGAAATGTTAAACTGTCACAACTAATTGGTTTGCTTAGTCATGATAACAGAAAGAATGACTGTGGATCATGCTGTCAAAAAGATCATACTTCTAAGCATATTAGTTCAATGTAATATTTGTTAGATCCGGTCGTTAGTATGGACATGAAATGAATCGGAAGTTCGCCGGTAGTGACATCACGCAACCTAGCCGAGCCCTGATGCTCAGCTCGAGGAGAGGGCGACAGTCAGTGTCTGATCGCGAAGGAGATGAAACGTCTTGGAACTGTAGCCGATTCATTGTGCCCTGTGTTATTATGTTACGTTGAAATCTCAAGTCGCACCCAGCGTGTTTTCATTTCACGAAACCCATCGTCTGACCACATGATGTAAAAGCCCAACGGAGTAAATCCTGACATATCCGACATATTTATCAGAGAAGTATTTGTAAGACTACATTTTTGGAATACAATATTGTATATTGTAAACTAAATAAACCAAACACAAGTTTACCCACCACCGAAAACAGAGACACCAAATGTAAGCGAGCATCAAGTCAGCGATAAATTCATAAGGAAATCGTATTCGAAGAAAGGGCGTCACAAAGTTCCTTACCAAAAAAGCACAAATGCCGTAGTCTTTATTCAAAACCTTTGTGGAACTTGACGCCGACTCCACGACGTAAAGTGGGGCGGCCCCCAACGACAGTGTGAAAATGAAAAGCGTTCTTGTTTAGGCTTAAATGCAGACTTGAGACGAAAAGTCAGAATTAACTTTTATAAAACTGACAAACAACAATTTATGTCTTGACAATTTTCCATTCAACTTTTCGACATGTAACGAAATTTTGTCTTTCAATGTGAGTTTTCCGTTCACAATTTGTAGAAAGACATCAAATTAATTGATTGTAAATATGTATTTTAATCAGAAAGTACAAATTTGCAATTTAGGCAATTTTTTATTTTATTTATATGAGATAAAATACCTAATCTTATTGGTAATATTAAAGTTTCAAATGTAAGCACAAAAAAATTCAAAGCCCTAGATTTAAAAATGGTTATCCAATAAGTATTGATGGGCTGTTCAATTGAGTAATTTTGAGAAGACAGCAAGCAATCATCAAAGCAATATATCTTCGAATTCACCTGAAATCGGCTTACTGACATTTTAAATTCGTTGAGATTTTTTACGAAAATAAAACGATTTAGCATTTGTGTTCGAGGTAAAATACTTTTATCATTCTGATCTACAAACTAAAACGCAATGAAGTTTAAATATACTTAAGATAGACGGGACAAATCGAATAAAATCGTAATCTGCTTGCAAGGACCAATTGGTCATTGTCTAGTTCAAGTGTAAAATGGCAAAATTGGCAATTATGCCATTTTACTTAAGGAGGAAGCGCTTTATGAAGCTGGTCAGTATCAGGCTATTTATTAAGTGTTATAAAGTGCGTTTGTATCTAATCATCGCGCTGTACAGTTCGACATTTGTTTAACGTAAGTAATATGATACTGCTGATTCATAACAAGTAATAAGTTTTTATCATTACATATTGTATGTATTCCTAAATGTTTTATATAGGCGCCTTAGTCTGCACAAAACACCCAATATTAATGTTTAATGCTTTTAGAATAAGATCTGAATGTCATTTATCTGTTTTGTATATGTTAAAATAAAGAATTTTCAAAATCAATCAAATCAGTATCAGGCTGTATGTTGATTAAAACATGATTCGCGAGCGTAACAAACATGGCTTTACAGAGTTATAATCATTAAAATCGTCAATACAACCCTCTACGTCAATTAAATCCCGTCCCATTGAATGACTTTTTCATGAAATAGTCATTCATAACATCCTGAAACTGACTTGCAAATTGCAAAAAAGATAAGAAAATTTGAATTCCGCGGGCTACCTTATTGTATCCTCCTTAAAGATGTCGCTTTCTTTCTTTATCGTGTGGTTAGTGTCTAACCTGGGCCTCTGACTTGGCTTTACACGCGCCGTCGAGAAATATCACTCAGATGCCTGAGAGATATTTCTCGACGGCGCGTGGTTTCCTCACGACGTTTTCCTTCACCGAAGCAAGTGATAATTATACAATAAGCACATGAATCCGAAAAATCAGAGGTGCGTGCCTTGGGTTCGAACTCGAACCCTATGACTTGGTAGTCCGACGATCACACCTCTAGGCTATCACTGCTTTCAATGAAAGATGTCGCGGAGACATAGGATCACATTTTTTCTATGCCATTTCTTCTGATAACCTCTTTATATAATCTTGAACCTCTTTGCTTAGCAGTAAATTGGCTTTCAGTGGCTGAAGTTGACTTGTTAATTCTTGCAAGTTACACCTGATTAAAGTGTTTTTAGAGGAGCGACCGCATGCGGCTTCAAAGTTCGACTACGCGAAGCAATTAAGTTGCGCTCAGAGGACGAGCCACACTTTAATTGTAATCAAAACATCACAGAATAGTTACAACAACCCTACCAACTCGTTGCGTAACTCCAAATTAAATTACGACTTCGCTTAGACCCAGAATTTGCAAACACTTCTATAGAAGGTTATAATAAAATAATAATATTGAGCGAACTATTCCGTGAAATGTTTTTTCATTTCCTTCCGACGTTCCACTAGTATTAATGTTACTATCACAAATTGAATTACGTTCTAGTTGCCTAAACTAGTAACGGCACTTAGATACCTAAGATCAAATTATAGCTATTCTCTGAAGCACTTCTCCGGAATAGCTGCTACTACAATAGATACCTACATCCCTCAGCTATATGATATAATTACATTAAATTGGCTACACTGGTTACGTATCATTGTCTCAAAGCCGATATTCTATAGAAATTCTAAGACCGAAACCGTACCTAATTTAGCTAACAAAGTAACTGAACATGGAATCAATTCCAGTTAATGTTACATAATATCATATTGCAGTATAAAGGTACAGAAATTGGGCCAACTGCGGCGGCCGACCCACCTGCTTACTAAATTCGTTCGGGTAGGCAAATCCAGAAAACCACATATGGCTTGTGAAGTTCCCCGGCGTGAACCAATTAACCTCTGGAGAGAAACCCCCTCAGGTATTAAACAAAATTGACTCCAATATAATTTTACATTCGCTAGGTAGCCGAAAATGAGATTTAACCTAGGATAGGGCTGTCGTAAACGTAAAGCCCACGACCCTGCCGTTTGTGATACACGAATGAAAAATTAAATTGGGAACTAAGTAGGAACTTGCTATAAAGTTGCCGTTTGTAAAACTTAAATTTAAATTAAATCCTAGTAGAGTGTTGAAATATATTTTGGTGCTTTTTAATAGGACCTAATTTGTAGAGGAATACATTGTTTGTTGCGCTTTAACTTGCACTTCTTTAACATCGTTCTCACATAAATGTATAGTCTCCACATGAATGAGTGTCCATGGAGTTTCTTGCACATTCTTCTCCATAGAGATCTACGCCTTGGAATGGGCAACTACAGTACTTTCACAAGTTATTATGCCTTGTGTCTGTGACTGTAGCTTCGCTTTCTTTGTGACATTTAAAAGTGCCTGTAGTGGTCTAATTGAAATAAATGCTTTGAGTTGAGTTTGACTTTGATCCCATTTTAGCACCATAGATAAAAGGATGGTCTAAAATCAATTCAAGGCAAACTTTAAAGCTAGGAAGGTAAGTTGTATTATTACTGTACTGCTAAAATAGTGCGGTAAACCTCAAAGTGTCCCACTCAACTTCCGAAGACAATAGAGGTCGTCGCCCTCGCACTCTAAAATCTAACAAGAAAATCTATACTCTAGCTACAAAGTCGCCTATCGTAATAGCAAGTATGTTTTACGGTTAATTTCTAGGCAACAACACATAAATGAATCTTTCACACAATCATTATAAACTTCAAGTCATATTAGCACGAAATATTTCTTGATTTTTTTACTATCAGTTGTGACACTTGCTCGTTGATTACTGGGTTTTCTTTAAATCATCGGAAAAATAATAATATGTAAGTAACCTGTAATTTTTGTTTCAAGTCATCATCTGCCTAGCCTTTTCCTATTTCCTTTTCCTGGTATATTAGGATCAGCTTCCAGTCTAACCGGATGCAGCTGAATACCAGTATTTTACATGGAGCGACTGCCTATCTGACCTCCACAACCCAGTTAGTACTGGGTAATACGATACCCCTTGGTAAGACTGTTTGTCAGACTTTTTGGGCCACTGACTACCTAACGACTGTCAAAGATCTACAAATGACACCCGGGACCAACGGTTTAACGTGCTTTCTGAGGCTCCGTTTCCGAGGAGGAAACTCGGTATGTAATGGGTCACCCATCCACAGACTAGGCAAGAACGGCTAAACTTAAAGATCGACCCGAGTGGCTGTTATTATTAAGCCACGAGTATTAAAGTAAATATTATTACTTTCTACAGAGCCAAAAAATACAACAAAAGTTTTAGTTGTTAACGAATACTTCATTCCCAAATCCCGGATTAGTACTGTCAAGAGTCGTGCCTCGTGTCCTAGCTGACGATCCGAACTGTTTGGGGAACTATATTTTGTTCCCGAAACGACAGCTTAATTGAGTCGTACGTGTGCTGCACTATTGAAGCCTGGACATTTTAAACTGTCAACCAAACTATTGTTCGACTAACAGTCGATTCTAGTCTTTTCAGCTTGACAACAGCAGCTGTGGAACAGCTTTTATAGAAGGCTGCGATGAAAATAAAAGGAAATCTTAATGACTGAAATTCAGGGCAGTCCCATCTTTCTTTAGAGTACCTAATACCTAGGACTTTTAAGAATATAGTTTATCTGCAATTTAAGATGTCATCTACACTAATATTAGAAAGAGGAAAGATTTGTATTTTTGTGTGTGTGTATGTTTTAATAAACTCAAAAACTACTGTGCCGATTTCAAAAATTTTTTCACCATTGGAAAGCTACATTCACCCTGAGTAATATAGGCTATATTTATTACTAGAAAAACAAATGGGGAAGGGGGAATTAGGGGAAAATAAATGTGCACCCGTGCGAAGCTGGGACGGGCCGCTAGTATTATATAAACAGCTAACAACTCACCCCTGCTTCTTATTTAAGAGAACATGTACAATATTATATGTAATGGTGTATGTGAAAACAGCGAAATTTCTATATTACACATATTGTGTAACATAACATCTCGCCTGTAATCCCCGGTTAGGCGGATGTGTACCTAATAGTACACCCACATTTAGTCAATTATGTTTTTAAGTCCCATGTAATATAGGGCGAGTCTATTGCCATCAACCGGTCACAAATCCAGACTTCGTGGAGAAATTCCTGATGGAAAAACCCAATATCACTTTGCTCGACCCGGAAATCGAACCCAGGACCTCATGCTCAGCAGTCGCCCTTGCGATCACTAGACCAACGAGGCAATATTACATCTACCTTTAATATTAATGTATTTTACACATTAACCTTCCGGAATATACGTCTTGTATACTGGTGAACATGCATCAAAATCCAATGTGCAGTTTGAAATATCTAAGCTGTCACACGACCAGACACTTTATTTTATGATACATATGTAAAGATACTATTGTATAAACTACGACTTCAATATTTATGTACACATAAGTACATAATAGTTAAGCTCTTAAGTTCAGCAGCAAGTCATTGAATCTCCTTCACTTACAATAGAGTTATTGGAATTGAAATAGTTATCGAAACTATTGCCGAGAAGATAAATAATGTGCTTAGTTGGAGTAAGACAAATGCTATCAATTATAGTCGCTGAAACTGGAGCTACAATGCTAGTGGATTCTTGTTAAGTAAAAGTTAAAGATAACGTCTAGTAAGTCTTGTAATATTGATTAATATACTTGAAAGTTATATCAGAAAGCTAGCTTCTACCTGCGGCCTCGCCCACGTTGAAAATTAGAATGCCCCGACTGGAAATTATCCGATGCAAACGTATAAACTGAATAACAAAATAAAATTCGTATTCATTTAAATCTGTTCACCCTTTAAGATGTGAAAGCGTAACAGTCCGACAGACAAAGTGACTTTCCAATTTATTATATTAATAATATGGATCAATTCCACGAACGTTGTTTGAAGACCGATGTGGCACATTAGCAGTTCCTTCTTCTTTTGTGCAAAAACGATTTGATGCCCACAACAGGACAATTACTGGTTTGGCTTAAAGATATTTGTTTCAAGACTGGTTATTATGTGAAGTTCAAGTGTTATTATTAGAACTGAATTGGCTTCTCAAGTCGAAGTCAATAGGTATTATTTGTTTGTGCTAATTGTGGTACTAGCCTGTAGGAACGTCATCGTCTGAAATAAAAAAATATTTTATCAGAAAAAAAAATGACGTGACATTAACTGTCAGAAAAAAAAAATATGAATAATAGTAAGGCCGTGTGCTCACTACTCAGTATGTATAATACAAGGTGTAAACAGACCCTTCACGAAGCCGTCAACCAAGCATGCTGTACATCAAACAAAGTAACTCTACCCAAAAATTATTACTGGGAAACGACTTTTTTTTGGGGTAAAAAATCACGTTTTACGGTGGGACTCAAAGTAACGCACTCAAAACATTGTGCTGTTGGATGCATTGAATAGTTTGGCGGTCGTGGAGGTATTTAAAGTAAAGTTATAACATTAAAAACTTGTATTTAAAAAAAAAACTTATCGGAAACTTAACGGAGATATTGGGGGTCAAAATTCCAACTTTTTAAAGTTGGAATTTTGACCCCCAATATCTCCGTAACTAGAAGGTTCCCAGGTATGGTCTAGCACAAAAAAATGATCGCAATAATGGGGAAAACAAGTGCTTTTCGGCTTCGTTAAGGGTCTATGTACACCCTTTATACTACCTATTTCCCCAAAAGCTTATTTATAGTACCATTGTATATACTCTGTAGTATTGTGTAACTATCTTGTATTCTTGCAGACCCACGAATACGCGTAACTGTAGACAATATTGAAACGTTCATAGACGTCAAAAGCAAATTCATTGCAACACGATAAGTAACAGTGACGTTATATAATTTAGTTATATTTGTGGATTGAGTTCAGTCGGCCGTTCAGTCACGCACGGTCTGCAATCACCCGGAAATCTATGTATTTGCCCTATTACCCCGACTACGAGTCCCGACCCGACTTTCTACGTTTGCACCGAAATTACTGGCTACAAAACATCCAGATAGCATTTATTGACAACGTGATAACAGGTTTAATACAACACAACAAAAAAATTGTTACTGGCAACATTTTATTCGGATATTTTTAGTGGTGTTGTATATAGTCTGTTGCTGATTCACAAATATGAGAACAATGGGATGTTGTTATTACGAATGTGCAACAAATATCGACATATTTGTCGAAGTTTAATTTATTTGAATATCTACTATTACTGGACTTCTAATTACGTTGATAATTCAGTTATTGGTTAGTATTAAATAATGTTAGCTCACATACTAATTGAATTTAGCACCTAACTATTAAATGTACTTATGATTATAATTAATTTATGGGTACCTATTAAATAATATGATCAAAGTTAAATGCATGGTAATATTTTTAGGTAATTTCCTAATATAATAGTTAATAAACAAAATAACTATGTATATACTGCTTGTCGTACAAATTGAGTGTGTGTGTATCGTGAATTATAGTAGTACACTCCATGTAGAATACTGGTATTTAGCTGCATCCGGTTAGATTGGAAGCTGACCCCAACATAATTGGGAAAAGGCTAGGCAGATGATGATGATAAATAAATAATAATAAATAATAAATTTTTATTCAAAGTGAAAATTAGTACAATACAACATAAATCTTAGAAATAATGAAGGTATAACAAAGTTCAATGCCTGCACTAGGGTAAACCTGTATCACAGGCGATATGCGTTCTAATAACAACTATTTGGACAATAGGTTTCTAAACAATATTTAAAATAAGATTTTTTTTTTTAAAGTAGTGAAATAACTAGTTAATTTATTATGATAATACAACTAATTTACTAAAACTCTATTATTTTTAAGATAAGAACAAAATAAATAAAGGTCTTTAAACAATCGTGGATAAATGCTATGTCAATTACGCACTTAATTAATTACACTATTTCGGTAGTATCAGCAATATGTATTTGTAAACAAGTTAGACTCGGTCAAGTAAGAATTGCAAAAATCATTGTCGTGGAATTTAGGTAGCTGTCGAGAATTTGCTTAGACAGCGACAAACCGATGGTAAGTAGCGCAGTGGTGTCGATGTATCGCGAATTATAACGAGAATGACCACTAATCAAAATCAGAGTAGCGACTGAGATATCCGATACTATATTTTAATGTTTTATCATTCGATATAAGATTTGAATACTGGTTTCTGTTACGCTTTCTACAGGCTAAAATAATTATTATAGTTAATTCTTCTACAAAAAATATTAAGATTGTTTGGTTTTAATACGAGTATCTCCAAAATTCCATTATATTTGTCACATTTTCAAGCACATTTATTAGATGTAACACGAGTTACACGAGTATTTTATTTGACCTTTCGAGGTATATAGTGGAATTCTGCGACTAGTGCTCATTCCCTTATGTTCGCTCTCTTCAACCCTCAGGATACTTGACCTACAAGAGAAATATATTTTATATTACGACACGCCACGCGTTATTGATTTATTTGAGCGGAATATTTTATTATTTGTAACATCGTGGCTATGTACTGGGTCAAAAAAAAAATCCAGTCTATTGGTTATTAGAGAAAATGTTATAAAAATAATGTGATCCCATATCTCAGTGAGGACATAAAGCATAATGCCACAAGTGCCTTAGTTTGACGTGTCGCGCTTTTCCGACCACAACCAGTTGGTTTTTTCAAGTAGATTAAGATATTGTTTACTTTGTGCCGTATAGAATAGAATAGAATAATCTTTATTTGCGTGAAATATGGTACATTGAGGTGTTAAAGATGCAAACGCTCTACATATTCCGCTTAGGTACTAAAATTCAGCATGCAAAAATTATTACACAAAACTAAGCTGTAACGTAAGTCCTACCTTTATTTATTCGTAGCTCGTGTAAAAAGTTGTCTTGAAAACGAAAATACCGCGGTTGTAACATCATATTTATTTGTATCACATAATCGTTGGACACTTAATGTGAGCTTTTGTTTTGCTCCTAAGTAAACTAATCAAGTAGTCACCTTCAAATCTTGACAGTTAGGCAGCTTGGCAGATCTGGGCAAATATTCGTCTTCTATCGTTAACACAAAGTAAACTATATCGCAATAGGCATAAAAAACATTTCGTTTTGATCCAATATCGCGAAAATTTTGACAATTACGCCAAGTGAAGTGCTAGCATTAATAAGAAACAATTGTTACTGTCAATAAAGACGCAAGTACAAAACTGCATACCAATATAAGTACACCAAATTCCTAACTTTATGTTACCCGTCATAGGAACCACATTATGCTAAGATACTTATATACTATTAGGTAAATACATTTGACCGGCCATCTCCGGTACATCAAAGTCATTATGCACTACACTATACCATAGGAACTGCTCCCAATAAGGGAAAATACGTTGAAGCTTGAGACGTTACATAATTTTACACAATATAAATTAATTATCTTCTAGGCAACTGCCATTGAACTCAGTAAAATGATACGAACGTAATGTCACTCATAATCTTAATACTAAGCATCTTTATTATTCCATAAAACTTTGATTTTATGCCACTGTCAACTTTAAATCTACTTTGTTTGTTACCTACTCAATGAATTAGCCGACTTTATAGACTTAGGTTTAGAGCTTTGAAAAGAAGTTCCAAGACTAACTTTCACGTTTAATACCAAGCTTAAAGTTAAAAGTAGTAAAACAAAACATTAGATTTCAGACGAAAACTTATTAATGTCTTTGTAAAATTTATATTATTAAAATAAATGCAGTCTATGCGGTGTAAAACCGCTTTTGATGATAGAACTTTTAGATTGTAAGTAATTTTTAGTTTACAACACAAAAGTTGTAGGTATGAACCAGGCTCTAAATCCCAGAGTTTACGACAGAATAGGTCGCTCTCAACGTAAAATACCACACAGTGTTACACACCTGAGCCTCTGAAATTATGATTCTACCACGTTATATTGTATTTTCATTTTGTGCCTACTTTATTGAAACCTCTTTGAGTAAGCGGTGTTTTATGTGAAATAGTGTTCGGCAATAATTAAATGTTGTGGCTTTGAGCTGATTTACATAAAATCTGGAATGGATATCGGTGAAACCCTTTAGGAAATTTTGGATCGTGCAGACCCTGTGTTGACAATGTTTCAATGGGTTTCACAGTATCAAGAAGAGTATCTATGGTAATATAATAAAGCTGCAGAGTTTGTTTGGTTGAACGCGCTAATCTCAAAAAATATTGGTTTGAATTGAAAAAAAATCTTTTAGTGTTGGATAGACAATTTATCGAGGAAGGCTATGAGCTATATAACATCACGCAAAAACCTACAAAAGCGGAGCATCAATGAAAAATGTTGCAAAAACGGGGAAAATTGTATTTTTATAACAATTTCACGTTGACGAAGATCGCGGGGCACAGCTAGTTATGTATAAAACATTTTAAAAGAGCTCACTAACTAGACAGCCTTAAAATAGCAATTAAATCAGATGTGCCTATTAAATAAATAAAAATAAATAATAGATAATACGGAAAATCCAAAGCAGAAAGGCGACAGATTAGCAAAATACAAGTGCCGTGAATGCTCGTTTACGCCATGATTGATAAAGTTAACGCTATATAAACAAACAAGTACAATGATTTATGTTGCGCTCAGTCCAAAACGCTCGTTGTGAAATTACAAAGTTTTCCGTGCAAAATTTCTAAAATTCTAAAGTGTCCCGTTTTCCGTCGCCCGTTACCCTACCGTTGTCTCTAAAACTGAGGAGTTTGCGAGCCCGGTTTAACTTAGTAGCGCCTTAAATATAAATTTCACAAGTTCGCTTCACGAATGAAGTTACGGTGTTATGTCGTAGCTCAACAAGTTAGCACGGAAATTTTAACTTTCGTATACTCATAATAATGGCTCCTGAAAGTGGATATGAGAGACGCATCGTCTAATACGTAATTAAACATGTAAAACATCTAAGTGGGTGTTAACCGGGAAATATTTCAAGGTAGGTATACTAGCTATAAAAGCATATATCCTTGTCAGACAACCAATGTTTCTATGTAAAAGTCATCATCTGCCTAGCCTTTTCCCAACTATAATGGGGTCGGCTTTCAGTCTAACCGGATGCAGCTGAATACCAGTATTTTACATGGAGCGACTGCCTATCTGACTTCCACAACCCAGTTAGTACTGGGTAATACGATACCCCTTGATAAGACCGGTTGTCAGACTTTTTGGGCCACTGACTACCTAACGACTGTCAAAGATCTACAAATGACACCCGGGACCAACAGCTTACCGTGCTATCCGAGGCACGGAGGAAACTCGATATGTAATGGGTGGTCACCTATCCACAGACCAATCTAGACAAGCACGGCTTAACCTAAAGATCGACCCGAGCGGCTGTTATTATTTAACCACAAGCCGCTCCTTTCTACGTAAAAGTACGCCTATCAAAACAAAATGCATGTTATTTGATATTTATCGACAAGTGAAATAAACAATTAACCATTCAAAACGACCGCTACGAAGTTGTAGCTCCCCACAAACAATTAGTTGTGCGGCTGTGTGTCTAGCGGTAGCAGCGGTGACGGCTTGAACCGGCTGCCGACGCACTAACCCATGTTCGGCATTAGACGGTACAAGGGATGCTTTGTTCCTAAGTTCGGCATTACACCCGGGAAATATAGCAGGAATGTTCGACGGATCGCTACGAGTTCGTCGAGACGCCAGGGAGACCTTTGCAAACATCATGATAATACATTTATGTCATAATGAAACTATTTCGCTACATAACACTGTTTGCTGAAACAGCATGCAGTCGGGCATAGATTAAAATATTTTGTGTTTATCAATCGTCAGTGTGGAAAGCGTGAAAATGTTTTAGCACATTCAAATAGTATTTGAACCGAATAAAACTGAAAACAGATTTTGTTCAATATGACGTAGTTAGGTACATAATATGTGATACAAGCTGTGGCCCACGACTATGTCTGCGTGTACCAATATCCAGGCTGAAAATTAACTATGTCCTTCTCCAGTTAGCGGGCATCCATTAATTACTTGAGGCAACTTTGGTGATTTTTCGACCCCACCTGTCCATCCCCAATCTCACGTGTGATTTATCAAAATGCGTAGTTTAGTGTAAAAGTACTTGATGATTTTCATTCAATATTTATGATTAAATATTATTGTGTAGGATTTAGTCATATTTTAATGGAGAAACATATGTTTATAATATTGCAATTTTACACCGTTACTTGTGGTGAAAAAAAATTACGTGATACTTGCCGAGACCGTATCTTCCTCGTGAGATCGAGTGAGATTCGGCTCGACGGTACCTACCTGTCATATCTAATGAGTGGTTCAGTGGTTTAGATGTAAAAACAGACATAGTTACTTTCGCATTTATAATATTAGCACAGATGGACTACTTTTATTTAACCCCTACGTACAAACACATAAGTTCCCAACTATTTATAAACAGGTATTGATTAAACAGAACTCAATACAATTCCCCCAAACAGTATCTAGAGATACAGTTATACTTCCATTGTCACCAACAAGAGTTTCTGTAATACTAATCGGTTCCAGTCCATTGTTGCATAGTTTTGCTGTATCTTAAGTTCCTATTGGCAGCGTTGTTACAGACTTCCACAATGTAAAGTCGATACAGCAGGGAAATTTCATAACTGTGTTAAGTGAAATGCCTCTGTACCTGTGATATTAAATGTGGCTGCTGGAATTTGTAGATATTACTACTGAGCTATGTTATTCGTGTTGTGCTATCGAATATTCTGTTGGGAGATTAAAAAGGTAAGTTGAACTGTTTGCTGTTTATTTTTATTTATTTATTTATTTAAACTTCATGTACAAAAGTGGTACATAGGCGCACTTAATGCCACAAGGCATTCTCTGCCAGTCAACCTTTGGGTCAAATAGAGACAGCATTGTGATAGAGTACAAAAAAATAAATTAATGTATTAATGAAAAACAAGAGTCAGAGAGTAAGAGTCGTGATGGCCCAGAGGTTAAGGCCTCGCCTCTCATGCATGAGGTTGTGGGTTAAAATCCGGGCAAGTACCAATGTGACTTTTTCAATTCATATGTACTTTTCTAAGTTTATCTTGGACATCACAGACATCGGTGCAGGAAAACATCGTGAGGAAACCTGGACTTATAATTAATATAAGTCTGAAATCGCCAACCCGTCTTGAGCAAGCGTGGTGATAAATGCTCGTGCCTTCTCTGTAAGAGAAGAGGCCTTTGCCCAGCAGTGGGACAGTAACAGGCTGGTATTATTAATGAAAAATATAAATTGATATACATAAATAGGTACATACTAATACACATATTTACAAATAAAATGAAATAAACTAACATATATTATAATACATACAAATTGTTTTTACCAAAATAAACTCGATATCCACAAGGGGGTGTTAGAAAACGCGGTTATTGATACCTAAATTGTATGTTTGTGAAAAATCCATAACTGAATGATAATGGATTTCTCAAAAAGTCATAAAGTATCTCGCACGGGTATATTTTGCTCGAGACTTCGTCTAATATGCATGATATATTATTACAAATATAATTTATAGCCTATAGTACCCACGAATAACATAGCTTTCTTCCAGTAAAGGCATTTCTAGTTTTTTTTTTTTTAAACGTTGCCCCACTCTACGAATTTCTCCTGTATCGCGCAAACCAAACATTTAAACTCAAATAAACAAACAGCCAGACCCGGAACCACTACCTGTAGGCCATACAAATATTTGTTTCGTGAAAGAATCGAACCCGCGACACGAAGCGCAGCAGTCAATCGCTCAGCCACTGCGCCAACCGTGTCGACAATTGGATCATTAGTTCCGAAGATTACCCCCAACATACAAACTTACAAACAAATTTTAGCTCTTTATAATATTAGTATGGATCAAAAAGTCATGAAGTATCTCGCATGGGTAAAATATCTTTTTTTGAAATCTGTGACTAAATACCAACAATTTATTTATCGTATATGTATTGAAAGATCACAAAACACACCAACTTTCCAAACGTACAACATTTACGGAAGCAAGCAAGAGCCAAGAAAAGTCCAGTCGATTGGACCATTTCCAAAGGATTTGGGAAGCAACGTTCGGAACCACCTGTAATATTAGTAGCGTATTGGACTTGACAAATCTGGGATCAATGTGTCTTGCCACCATGACTTATGGTGCCGAAACACGGGCGTTCACTACGGACACTGCACGGAATGGGATTTGCACAAAGGACCATCGAAAGCTCTGTCTATCTTTCTCTCAGGGGATTTGCTTTATGTTGGTATAAAACTTGTAGTATTTTGATAGGATTTGTTTGGAATTAATGGGAGATGGGGACACCGCTTACAAAACATAATATTTCGTCAATGCATTTATACACCATCTTGACCCTTTATAAGGCAAAGGGAATATTTTTCCTACAATATTTTTCAGCTCATTAATTAAATAATGTGTTCCTGGTAGATATTCTATGTTGTACAAAAGTTATTTAAAGACTTCAATCATCAATCACTTAATAAATATTAAAAGAACAATTTTTTTTTTAATGAAATTTATTTTCTACCAATAATACCTATGCCTATTTGGCATTATTTTCCGATTTTTAGATCATTATGCCTGTTAAAGGGTGATGATGATGATATAATAATGAATCATATTAATTATGTATCCAGAAAAGAACATCACTGCTTACAAAGACGTGTTCTAGAAAATTTTCCTTATCTTACCACCTATTAGCCACACCACATCAATCGATTTTCCACCACAAAGCTACGTTCCAGAGACCAAGAATAACAAAATTACCTAATACACCCGTCATAGTTACAACCAATAACAAACCGAAACTAGAAACCAGACATTACTCTCGCGCAAATTCGATACGTTAAGTTAACGAATCGAAGCCGGACTGACGTCGAGTTAAAGCCAGCTCCCGACACTTGTCCATTAGTGCGTTCCTATACGTCGGAGACAAACCGCATTCCTGTTCATGTCCAAGTTAACACCTAATAGCCGGTGCCGGTGCGGCCGCACGGAATGGACTTGCCGCACGGAACGGACTTCATTGCATTACGCACCTCTCCCGGCGAGCCTGCCGGTGAGATCTGGCGAGATATGCTGGAAATGTAGCCGACATTAGCTAGGCTGGATTTGTAAAATCGGGATTCGTGATAGAATGTTGGGTGCATTATGGTACGGAGAATCTGTTAGTGCACTTGTTTCTCTTTACCCGACTACGGCGAAGCCAAAAGGATGATTTTAGCAGTCTATGTATGTATGTATTTACGTATGTTCCTCCGTAGCTCCTTAACTATTCAACCGATTTTGATAAATAAGTGTGTTCGTTATTATGGCCCGGGTAACGTAGGCTACATTTTAACCCACTTCAACAATAGGTGGGGTCGATTTTACCTTGTAAACCCTGATTTTAATTAGAGCGTGATTTTTCAGTACCTAGTCGGGTTTTTTAGTTGTTTTGTTTTTTATACCACACAAATTCTTGTTATGACATCGGTTTTTACTGGCCAACATTGGGACATGTTGTAGGTAACAATTCTTGAAGGCGCCCCTTCACCCTATTCAGATATCATAATTATTGTTCTAACATTTATAAACATTCCCTTAAATTAAAAAAAAGCATACCAACTTATTTTTCGAAACATTTCCATATTTTCCTCAGAAACAAAACAACAAAAATCCCAATTAAAAAATCTTTTAGCGCAACGCACGAAAACACAATTGTTAAAACAGCGAAAAAGCTTATCCTTAACTGATGACGTCAGCTAAAAACGCCCAGCACTATTACGGAGGGAGGTAAGTGTTGTTCTAACCTGAAACTAGGCTTTACTGCAATAACATGGCACGCTTTAGGAGAAAGGGAAATCGTTTAAGCCTCTACCCCAGTGTTGTGCCACCTGAGTCTCACGGGTATTAGTTACTCGGCCCGGTAATTTTCGGCGCTGCTAACTATTACCCTGGCCACGACAGCATTGTTCGCTAATTTCGGCCTTTTTACTCCGAACGGCGTATTGTGATTAAGGTTTGCTTGTGTTTGTAGATAATGTATGGGATATTTTTATAAGTGGTTGGCGTTGAGGAAGATGTTGGAATAAATAGGATATATCTTAATTGTTATGGATTGAGGTTGGGGCAATTAGCTGTTTTATGAAAAGATTTCTGGTTATTTACATAAAATCTTTTGTAAAAAGATATTCTATGCTAATCATGTAAACAAATCTATTTAGGCTATTTGACAACATCGAAAAAAAACAAAAATATTTGGTCTGTCAGTTAGATCATCAAAAAATGTTGGGCACGTATTTTTTCTTTTGTCACATAATCAAAAAATGACGACGATACAGCGCATCAAAGTTCAATAGAGGGGGCTTGTGACGTCACTGGACAGTAAAAAGTAACAGAAATTGAGTCGTCACGCAAGATTTCAACGCGTATTCCTGGTAGTCGTCGATACGTGTCCAATATTTTTTGATAATCTAACTGACGGACTAAATAGATTTTTTCAGGCAAATACCCGATTGCTTAGATTTAATTACCAACATATTAAAATCTACTTATCATAAGTTGTTTTTAATGGTTTAATAATTTAAAATCATGTCATCAAAACAAAACACTCAACACAAACTAATTAAGGTCAGGACATAAGTTTCAGCGGAATTCCGTGCTGCGGGACAAATAGGGGAGGGCGAGCAAAAACCGCCTCCAAAAGAATGAAGGCATTAGGTAAAAACCTCTATTAGACCAAGTGATAAACGGTCAGAGCCTCTCCCGTTTCATGGCGATTACTTATGGACCCCACAAATACCCTGGAGGGCCTAACTAAGGTAACAGCGTGCTCTCAGCCTCTCAGGTAAAGTGTTGACGCTTTTTATAGCTCCGACGGACTATTTATAGCTGCCTGACCTAATTACGTTAAGCGAAAATAAGGGTTCGAACCCAAGATTGATTTTAAGCTTCTTGTAGCAAAAATAACTTATAAATTACCGCCTTCCGATATTCTTAGAGAGCTACGGAACTTGTTAAGTGCAAACTGATGTAGAAACCATTAGTTTCTTCTAAACAATACCCAACTATCATTCTTCATTTCTTTGTTATAGTTCAACTTGCTAAAGACGTCGGTAAACGTTTCCTCGACGGTAAACACGGCTGACATAAGTGAGCAAACTCGAACATGATAGAAACGCGTAATCTTTGCGGTCCCCACTCCGAAACTGTCGTTAATAAAACTCCCCTGTGAACTTATCTTCCCCTGGGCGAGATAAAATATTTCTTGCCAAAAAAAACAAACGCCTCGTATGAGGGTGAATTTCTGCACAATCACGCGCAAAGCCTGGCGACGATCCTGTACTGCAGACTCTGATCATGATGCAGGACTGATAAAAAGTTTATTTTACGCGCAAACTCTTTTATAGTTCGAGTAGTTTTATTCTAGTGGTATTAAGGGAATTGGTGGCTATATCGGGAGGTATTTTGAAGTTGATGAACTGATAAATTACTGTAATTATTTTAAATGTATTGTGTATTTGTCTTTCGACTTGATAACTTCGGCTATTCACTTAAGTAGTCTATTCACGAATAGGTTTACAAAAATAGCACGGTTTACAAAACAGTCGTTGACTAAAATAACATCCGTCTTCGCACTGTAAAGGTCCATCATCATTCTCTTGCCCTTATCCCAATTCATGCATCAATACTTCTTCAACACTTCTCTATTACTTGTCATCTCATCAGACACCTCCTTTCTTGCCACTAAAAAGGTCCACTTTTGTAAATATTCAGGATGTAAAATCAGGCTTTAAAATCGTAAAATCACACTTAAACGTCCATTGACACTTACTAACAGTAAAACATAAAACAGAAGCATTGCCTCTAAGCCAACCCTTCTTTCCGTACCCCAAGTTTAGTTTAAGGGTACTTTTAATTGCCGCTATAAACCAATCTTACAAAGGGTTATATTGCCCTAATGTGTGTCAGTCTATTATCCGCTGAAATTATGCAGGACACATCTAAATGAATGTTATTATGTCGGATCGTAATAAGAATATATAAGTGCCACAGATGTAGAGGTAGGAAGATAACGCAAACGGGTCTCATTGCGTGCCCAGAAAGAACTAAGCCTAGGTATCTTGATGTTTAAGACTAGAATGGCTCAATAAAACACATTACAACCCTCATACAAACACACACAAATACATAACATTAGGTATTACTTTCTTACGATGTTTTGTCTACCATTACTTGTTGATCACTTTTTAATTTATCTTTACGTAAAAGGGAAATTGAAAAGTTCACAATTAGGGAGGTTTTTAATTCATCATCATCATCTGCCTAGCCTTTTCCCAACTATGTTTGCGTCGGCTTCCAGTCTAACCGGATGCATTTTACACGGAACGACTGCCTAGCTGACCTCCACAACCCAGTTAGTACTGGGTTATACGATACGGAGGGAGGGAGGGTAAGGAAGTACTTAATTATGAACATTAAAAACGTGAAAAGCTCAATAATTCCTACACTTTCCAGAAACTGCGATTCCTACCTTCATTTATATCCGTGTTACCCACCAAATTTTATTAGAATGAACGGTCATAACCGTGTAACTTTCCCGTGCCCAGTCTTATCGTACCCATATTCAAGCTAAAATCGTCACTAATTAAGTGCCGTGTCAGTCGTTATTAAGGTGTTATCTCCGGCTCATATGCCCCATGAATCAATTAGACCGTCGCGTTGTAGGCAGGGCGGCCATTTTAACAAAGACTTACGATATATATTAGACACGGACATTGTACGTGTTGAGTGGACGAATAAAGGTGGTGATACAGTGGGTGTCACTCTTCATATATGCGCAATTGATTGTCTATTTTAACTTTAGGGCTAGCCAATGTAGCAAGTGACATCATCGCATTTTAAATTGCCTACAACCACCTTAAATACCACCTTTAATAGCCCCCTAACACGTATGGCAAGGCTATATAATGAAAGGTCCAACTTGACGGATTACCTACCCTATCGAAGTTTTCTCTATGAGTCGCTTCATACACACAGACGTTCCTTATATAAACAGTGCGAACAATGTATGTCTATATAGCTCAAATTGTTTTGTTTTTGTAGTGTTCTGAATTTAGTTCTACTGGGCACACTCATTACGTAAATGTCATGCATACTTGTTATTTGCATGGTTACTAAAATGCCGATTTTAGATGTTATTTTATTTTAATTGTAAGTGATAGTGTTGTTGGTGTGCTTATTTTAAATAAATAAATATTTTTTGTTTTTCATTTGTACAAAATTCTGTAAAAGATATCCATTGTTCTGTAGGGAGGTAAGAACAAATGGCTGGCTTAGTAAATGATGCAGACTAAACCTAGTAGGTAATCATAATACGTGTGGCAATTTGTTGGTAATTCCTTCAGCAATTTTATGTAAAGAATTACTATCAATTTATTTGCTCTCGTTCAGCGTCGATGATTTCATAAACCCATAATTTACATAATATGTATTTGAATTCGATATGAATTTTAGAACGCAAAGAAACAAAACTCCGGTTTTAGAAAACCTTGTACCCAAAACATACGCAGACTATGGTCAAGTGTTTCAAACGCTTCCGCATTCGTAATCCATAAAGAATTCCTATTTTTTGCTTTGTACAATAGCACTTCTTTCCTCACATTGTGAGACTAACCACAATGGCACAACTCAAAAAAAAAATTTTTGGAATTAAGACCAAGAAAGATATAAAAGATTATTCCCGAAGACATGACAGTAAGACATACTTATAACAAACACGTGTACAGGAACATTAAGTAAACTGGCAAATTGTTAAAATTATGAAACCTTTGTCAACAGAGAGTAAGGTTTTATTTGGTAACACAGTGGAATTCTGTTTACGCTTACATCGCGAAAATAAACAGGAAAATGTAGTCAGTGGAATTACCGTCGGTAAACTTAATGTCTACGATTGAATTGTTTGTTCGTTCATTGACTAAGGAAATCGAAATTTAACTGATCGTGAATACAATCACGGATGAGGTATTGATACAGTTTGCTGCATTTCATTGAAATTTGTTTCATTGCACTGTTTTAAACTGTTTGTTTTCGAGATTTGTTGCCAGTTTAAGGTCCTTTGGGAATATTGTGGTATTTGTAATTAACAAGCTTTTGCCCGCGGCTCCGGTCGCGATTCGGGTTGTACTCTGCTTGTAATAATATAATTTAATCATGATTCGAAAGACACGTGGCGCCATCTATTATTATAAGAACGTTATTGTTGTTTTCATCTCGAACAATACTTTTTTGGGATGAAAGGTACCCTATGTCCGTTTCTGTACAGCTGACAACGTATATGCATAATTTCAGGCTGATCGGTGCATTGGTTTAGGCGTGAAAAGGTAACAAACAAACAAACTTACTTTCGCATTTATAATATTAGTAAGGATTATTTTACGCAGTATATCATGAAAAGTTTTATTTTTCCTGGTTATGAGTAAGGTCGTAATATTATTTTGTCCTTTTCTTAACTTACAATTTTTCAGGTTGTAAACGGACCCTTCACGAAGCCTTTAACCAAGCATTATGTACAACAAACTAAATAACTCAACGCAAAAATTATAGGACACGACTTTTTTTTTAGTATGAAAAAAAATCTTATTATTATTTTTGTTAATAAGACACAATCATCATCCATAAAAGCCATTAGTGACACGTTTCTGCATCATATGTTATATGCGAGTGTACTTGTAAGTACCACAATAAAAAGCTGCCCTACAAACAAGTGAAACTTAATATACTGTCAGCCTTTGTGTGTCGAGCTTTCACAATCGCTTCCGACTCTGACGCGGGAAAAGGGTACAATTCACCACGAAAGTGTTTTTAGAAAACTTTAAGTAAGAAAATGATTGCCTCGTTGGTCTAGTGGTCGCAAGCATGACTACTGAGCATGAGGTCCATGGTTCGATTTCCGGGTCGGACAATGTGTTATTGGGTTTTTCCATCAGGAATTTCTCAGTAGCAGCCACGAAGTCACGACTGCTGAGCATGAGGCCCTGGGTTCGATTCCCGGGTCGGGCAAAGTGTTTTTGGGTTTTTCCATCAGGAACTTCTCAGTAGCAGCCACGAAGTCACGACTGCTGAGCATGAGGCCCTGGGTTCGATTCCCGGGTCGGGCAAAGTGTTTTTGGGTTTTTCCATCAGGAACTTCTCAGTAGCAGCAACGAAGTCGGGATTTGCGTCCTGTTGATGTCAATAGGCTCGCCCCCTTTTACATAGGACTTAAACATAACTGGCGAAATGTGGCTGTACTATTAGATATACCTGCCACCTGCCTAACCGTTCGGGGATTACAGGCGTGATGTTATGTAAGAAATCAAATATAAAAATTTCTCCAACAATCTTCTACCTACTAATCATTTACTTATCCTATCTTAGTTTTAGACAAAGCAGTCCTGAATTATATGTTCATGTTATGTGTAGTAGAGAGACGTGTTTCAACTATTTTAATTAATTGTATTATTCAGAGTTTAGGTTACAAAACAAAGCATCTAGTAACTTTTGTCTAGGCTTAAAACAGTACAATTAAAGTTTGTGTAACCGGCAGTACGTACTTCACGTTACAAAAGCTTGGAAAATATATTGCTTAATGCGTTGTTTGAGAGCGGTTATTTATTTTACACACAATGGAAAATATATTTTGATGTAGACTGTACATGCGGGTTTGACGGTTCTAAACTGTTTAAGCACTTGAAATGGTCATGGATTGTTAATAGCGTGTAGTATTCAGAGGGGCGATTTATTTATTTGTATCCTTCAATGAGGTGAGCATTACTGTCATATTAAACAACATTGCTAAAGAAACTCAAATCCAGTTTTTGAAAAAAAACACGGTTTTTCGATGCATGTATGAAAAGCTATTTTACAGGTAACTAAATCGACATCCTACTATAATATTATAAATGCGAAAGAATATGAGGATGGATGAATGGATGTTTGTTACTCTTTCACTACGGAATGAACTTTCTCTTTAAACTACGGAATGGATTTGGATGAAATTTGGCACACAGATAGTTTATAACCTGGATTAACACACAGGATATTTTTATCCCGGTAGTTCGATCCCGTGGGTTAATTACCGAACTCGGCGCAGACGAAGCCGCGGACATAAACTTGCACTATATATAAATTACTATTGACGTTACTCAAGAATTGGCTTTCAGATATAATATCAAATCCGAATGGTTTAAAAAAACTTCAATTTTATTATTTTTATTGATATAAAGATTCATAGAATAGTAGTAATAATAGGGACCTGGACAAGCCAAAATCGCATTCCACTATTTTTCAGAGCAGATCGAATAGCCCAAAACCATATTTTATGTAGTTGGTTTTTTTTTCCAATTCCTCGAATATATTACTGAATACATAATATATTTTATACCGCAGTAATGTTTAGTTTTTTTTTTTTCTGTTTGCTATAAAAATTGATGTTTTTATTAGATACTAGCTTCTGCCCGCGACTTCGTACGCGGATCCTGTTGCTTATGCCAGCGACAACGGGGTCGTCAAAATCGAAGATCTGAAACGTCTGATGTCGAATTCTAAGAGCCCGGGGACGGGAAAACAACGGGATGCGCGAGACGATTCGAGACGTTCCATATCTTTCATTTTTGTAAGTCAGAAGTCGATGCGTAGATACGCTTGGAACTCAAGCGTAATTCTCTATCCGTGAACGTCTCCGACTCGCGAGAAAACGCATGACGTTCACGATCAGCGGTCAGTCGCGCATCATATTCTTCACAGTTCTCTAGAGACCTGGATGTAGATGCGTAAATACGCGTGAGAACGCAGGCGTGCTTCGTTATCCAAGAGGAAGAGAAGAGAAGAGAGGAAGAGGTTTCCACGGAGCGAGTTGCAGCCTGATGTTCTCGAACAGCATCAAGTCTCTCCTGACGTTCTTCGGTAGATTCTTGGGATCTTATGATCCTCTCACATCTTTTAGCTCCTTTGGAACATTGGGAAAGATATAACCTCTTTCTAGGCATGGTTATAGTTTTTTTGTGAAGATACCTGATCAATTAAAATCTAAGTGACTGCTCCCCTGCGTTACCGGGTAGGCTACCGTGTCACGAAGATAAGTGGAAAAGGAAATTAAACACGCAAATAACATAAGCCCGAAGGCATATTTATTCGATAAAATAAAAAAATAAATAGGAGTTTTGTCCAGTAGAGTCAAATTTTCAATGATATACCGTCGTTATCGAATATCAGTCCTAAACTGTTACCGCCTTCACCGCGTGGAGGTACACCCAGCTTATGTTATTTTATAATTATACAGTGAAATTAGTGATAGCTTTGATTTCCACATCAGATGTTTCTGATCTTCGATTTTAATAAGTCAACAGGAAATGCCCATGAGACCGAACAACGTTTGCTAAGACGTCATTCCTATATGTGTTATGGTGAAGCTGGGCTCTTGGATTTCCACAACAGGTGTTCCAGATCTTCGATTTTTATAAGTTAACAGAGAGTGCTCATCAGATTGAACAATTTTTGCTAAGTCTTCATTTCTATATGTGTTATGGTGTAGCTGGGCTCTTGGAGTTCCACAATAGGTGTTCCAGAACTTCGATTTTTATAAATCAACAGAGAATGCTCATCAGATTGAACAATGTTTGCTAAGACGTCATTCCTATATGGGTTATAGTGTAGCTGGGCTCTTGGAGTTCCACAACAGGTGTTCCAGATCTTCGATTTTTATAAATCAACAGAGAGTGGTCATCAGATTGAAAAATTTTTGCTAAGACGTCATTCCTATATGTGTTATGGTGTAGCTGGGCTCTTGGAGTTCCAAAACAGGTTTTCCAGATCTTCGATTTTATAAGTCAACAGAGAGTGCTCATCAGATTGAACAATGTTTGCTAAGACGTCATTCCTATATGTGTTATGGTGTAGCTGGGCTCTTGGAGTTCCACAACAGGTGTTCCAGATCTTCGATTTCTATAAATCAACAGAGAGTGGTCATCAGATTGAACAATTTTTGCTAAGACGTCATTTCTATATATGTTATAGTGTAGCTGGACTCTTGGAGTTCCACATCAGGTGTTCCAGATCTTCAAATTTATTCTCTCAGCAGAAAATGCTCATCACGTGGAACAATTTTTGCTATGGTACCATTTTTGTATCTCTTATAGTTTAGCTATTCTATTGCGGTTCTGCATCAGGTGTTCAAGTTTCCAAGATAAATTATAGCCTATATGTTGCCCAGACTTAATACCTATACAACAAAAAAAAAATCTTTCAAATCCGTCAAGTAGTTCCAAAGATTAGCGTGTACAAACAAACAGACAAACAGACAGAATTTTTTTTTTGGATTCGTGCTCTATTACTGTTTCTAAACCCCCCTCAATTTTTTTTTTTAATATATTCAATGTACAGACACAGTTTTTTTACAGTCTTATTATATGTATAGATAACCCGATCCCGTGTAGTTTTTTTCCGAACCGAGGACTGACTCAAAATTAAATGAGGTAAAAAGAAAAAAATATATATAATGGAATTTTTATATTAGGTATCTACCTAGCTGCTCACACGCAATGTCAGAAATACTTTAAATTCCATCTGAATACAAAATACGAAACCGATTTGCGAAGGAGATAACAACGTGTAGTCTTTTCCGAATTAAATTTTAGAGGTAATTATGACTGCCTATGACTATGGTATTTTTGGCTGCCTCGTTGGTCGACTGGTCACAAGCGCGACTGCTGAGCATGAGATCCTGGGGCCAAATGTTATTGGGTTTTTCCATCAGGAATTTCTCAGTAGCAGCCACGGTGTCTGGATTTGTGCCATGTTCATGGCAATAGCCTCGCCCTCTACTACATGGGACTTAAAACATAACTGGCCAAATGTGTGTATACTATTAGATAAACCTCTGCGTAACCCTTCGACTATACAGGCGTGATGTTATGTTAAGATAAAATAACGGACGGGGATCCGTATTACATTGGCAGTGGTCAGATAGGCAGACGCTCCATGTAAAATGCTGGTATTCAGCTAAATACATCTAGTTAGACTGGAAGCCGACCACAACATAATTTTAGGAAAAAAGTAGGCAGATGATGATAACAGGGTTTTACAAATAATGATTAGGTGTCATTACAATTTTAATCCTAATCTTTCCTCCTATCCTTTAATCATATTTTAATCAACATACAATCTCGCGAGCTGGCTAAATAATAACAGCCGCTCGGGTCGATCTTTAGGTTAAGCCGTGCTTGCCTAGGTTGGTCTGTGGATGGGTGTCCACCCATTACATACCGAATTCCCTCCGCGCTTTGGAAAGCACGTTAAGCCGTTGGTCCCGGGTGTCATTTGTAGATCTTTGACAGTCGTTAGGTAGTCAGTGGCCCAAAAAGTCTGACAACCAGTCTTACCAAGGGGTATCGTATTACCCAGTAATAACTGGATTGTGTAGGTCAGATAGGCAGTCGCTCCATGTAAAATACTGGTATTCAGCTGCATCCGGTTAGACTGGAAGCCGACCCCAATATAGTTGGGAAAGGGTAGGCAGATGATAATGATGATGATTAGGTGTCATTACAATTTTAATCCTAATCTTCCCTCCTATCCTTTAATCAACATACAACCTGACATTGACCTGCAAATTGCAAAACACGTAAGAAAATTTTAATATCGCGAGCTGCCCTGGCGCTTCCATCTTAAGTAAGTAAATTGCCATTTTAAAGTGGAAACACACTTGTGGGATAAAAACGAGAATAAAATTCCATTAGTCATCCTATACGTAACTTCCGCGAGCTGACAGCTGACTTGTCAAGTTCTATTCTGCTCAGAATAGACGGAAAACTTTCCAAGTGTTATATAAGATTTATAAAGCATCAACTAGATTATTTCAGTATATATAACACTAATATAACAAATGCGAAAATCTGTTTGTGTGTTTATTATTAATCTGATATCACATACTTAACTCCCGCCGACAAACTTTTACGCAGTTTGGTGGGTGTTTTAATTTATAAAATGTTTGGTCCTGATTAAATGATTTATTTATTTATTATTTCCTTTATTTATTTTTTATTATTAACTCGAGTGATCGATGGTGATGGTTTACTCGGTTGTCTGTTTATTTTTGTTTAATTTCGTTTTCACACTACACCGATAAAATTAATTTCATTTTTAGATAATATTGGAGGCGCGTGAAAAATGCTGACTACCGAAATCCAACATCGTTGGATTGGTTCACTAACAACTGCACAACTAGTTAACAAAAATGTAAATAAAAATCTTTAGATATCATCATATCATCTCATCATTTTTTTTATTTTTTTTTTATTATACATTGTGTATTTAAATTTTATGATTGTGTTATTAAGATTTGAGAACTTGTTGTTGCCGCTATGGTGAATGCTTGTTTCCTACAAATTCTTAGTATGTACTGCTGTTGGTGTACCAAATAATTAAATTAAAAAAATTAAAAATCTATTTGATTCATTTTGTGTACTGATCTTACACTTTCGACTGAAATATGTATGTATGATGCAATGTAAGGTAAAAATAAAGAGTTTACTTCCTCAGACCAGAACACAGCTAGACCAGAATCTGGGTTAGGACGTAAACAAGATACTTGTATTCGGGGTACTACGTTCCCGTGGGATAACTTCCACCCTCGACGCGGGCGAAGCCGCGGTCAAAAGTAGTTGCGAATATTATATCACTGTCACGTTTTGCGAGGTATTTATTTAGCGAGTGCAAACACGTGTAAGAAGTTACAAGGATTCTTTCTTAAATAATATCTCTACTGAAATAAGGTGATACATAAGTAGATGCTTTTTGTACATTTATTTTTCAGGCGTTCTTTGGTAACTAGATTTGTTTGTTATTGTGTTTTGTCAGACTTTACGGCCGTCTGGCCATTATGTACTACACATGTTTAGAAGATTGATTTAGTCTATTTTTTGCTGACAGCCAGTCTAAATGGGCGCACCATGTAAAATACTGGTATTCAGCTGTATCCGGTTAGACTGGAAGCCGTCGTCAACATAGTTGGGAAAAGACTAAGTGGATGCCGATGATTTTAGTTTATATTTATGAGTGAAGCTATTGATAAAATAAGATTTGATCAGCATTGTAATTTTTTACTACATACTTTTTTTTTTGTATAACATGTCTATCCAATTAATCCTAACTAATATTATAAATGCGAAATTGAGTTTGTTTGTTACCTTTTCACGCCTAAACTACTGAACCGATCATCTTGAAATTTTGCAAATACGTTGTCAGGTGTACAAAAACGGACATAGGGTACATTTTATCCCGAAAAAAAGTTCTGTTCCCGAGGAAAACAAAATAACGTTCTTATGATAGTAGATGGCGCCACATGTCTATTGAATCATGATTGAATTATATTATTACAAGCAGAGTACAACTCGAACTGATTGTCAAATTCCAAACTAACGCGAGCGAAGCCGCGGGCAAAAGCTAGTCATTTATAAGCTTAAACCTCAAAGTACCTACTACGATTCAAAGTACATTATTATAAGTGCTTACCTGTACCTACATGAAAAACTATACAAAAAC
This sequence comes from Noctua pronuba, assembly GCA_905220335.1. Lineage (NCBI taxonomy): Eukaryota > Metazoa > Arthropoda > Insecta > Lepidoptera > Noctuidae > Noctua > Noctua pronuba. Next base: position 7,978,891 of record LR999911.1, read on the forward strand.
CACGCCTCACATAATTCTCAAATCATTAACACTATCTAGTCATTACATATGCCATCTATTATGTAGTAAAAGTAGAGTCGTTAAGTGGTCGTCACCTGTGCCGCCGGAGACTTAAGCGGGTCGTGAGAGCCCTTATAAGGGGCGAAGCGTTGACAGCCCGACTCAATATAATGCCTACACCTGCGTCTATTACATGTCGCGATGGAAATCACGTTTTAGCGATGGGGAGAGTGATAAGGGATAACTTATAACGTGACGGTATAAGGATTATTAGTAGTTGAAGATGTGTTATGAAAAACAACTTGTTTTTTTTGGTGCGTACTGAAAAGGTTTTATGTAAGGGTCTGTAGGTGTGTTTGCTTTGAATTTGTGAAGGGAGAAGTATTTTGAATGATTGGTTTTGAATGTAGACAAAAAAGGAGGTAGTTTAAAGAATGATTAATTGAGAAAATCTAAGTCTATCATAGAGATAAAAATGATTTTGAAAATGGTAGTTATTCTAGAAATAATAAACTATAACAGTACTAAGAAAAAAATCTTCTACCCTAACCATTCTGCTCTAAGCAACGTAAAATATTGTAAGCATTATCATGTCGAGTTTGATTTTATATCTACTAGAGCATACAAAAATAATAAGTGTTGAGTGTTGTACCTCTTTCCGAGTAACACTTAACAAGCTTACCGTTTTATATTATTATCTACCGACAGTCTTGGTGTAGCCGCGACGAGCGGTACTTGAGAGGTTTCGCGAAGGAAATAACCTTAATAAGAGGCTACATACGGCGACTACGATCGTAAACATTTAATCAAGAATATGATGCAGTACCCACACACAACAGGATAAGAATACACATCTTATGTATTCTTGATGCCGTCATAAAGACGGCTTAGGAATTATGATTGTTCAGCAGCCATAACTTTAAACGTATCACGTGTTTATGATGAGAACCTAGACTAACAAACTGTTATCCCTGTTAGCACTAACACATAACGACATCTAAAGAAAAGACCTAAATAAAGCCTCACTGTTGAATTTTCATCCCTCGTCTCAGTGCTGAGAGTTGAAATTCCTGTAGTACAATAATGTCGCCTAAAGTTACTAAAACAGGCATTAGTTTTAGTAAGAAAACACACGAAAAGCAAAGTCTGGGTCATATTTAATAAAATAATTCAAAGATGGCGCCTCGATTTAGAATCCCAAGAGGAGTCGTCAAGTTTCAAAGTCAGTGTAGACTTTTTTAACACACTTTACTAAAACAGCTTCCCAGGAGACTTCAAATCGACACTTAGATCAGAAATCTCAGACAGGGTTTAGTAATATTGAGCTAGACTTATGGACACTAAAGTGACGACTTTGTCCCTAAGTCGCAAACTGTTGACTCTTGGACTATACAAGGTGTAAATAGACCCTTCACGAAGCCGTCAACCAAGCATTCTGTACATCAAACTAAATAACCCTACACAAAAATTATTGCTGGGAAACGACTTATTTTTTGGGGTGAAAAATAACCTTTTACGGTAAAACTCAATGTAACGTATTCAAAACATTGTACTTATAGATGCATTGAATAGTAAACGGGTCATGGAGGTATAGTAAAGTGATAACCTTAAAAAATTGTATTAAAAAAAAGACTTGTGAAAAAGTTGGAACTTGGACCCCCAATAACTCCGTAACTACAAGATTCCCAGGTATGGTCTAGAACAAAAATATGATTGCAATGACGTGGAGAACTTCGTTAAGGGTCTTTTTACACCTGAAGTGAACCTAGGTTTACCTGGGCTAACTTAATATTATCAGAGGTTGTAGGGTAAAGTTCGAAAAGTAACTATGTTACGGCCGAAGTACGGTTACACCTAGTTCTAGCCGGCTAAAGTTAGGTGCGGCCGGTAGCAGTTGATTAAACTTAGGGGTATCCTTTTTATTGCTAGGGCACACCTACTAAATGGGCTAGGTTAGGCCAGAAGTCATGAGAAGGAACACCGTGTGGTTTTATTTGGTAGGAGTCTGACAGACCCCTCCGCCGGCCCCACGGCGCAGGACATCCATTGAGGAATTCCACACGTTAAAAAAAAGGCTAGCACTAAGTATAAGTTGGTTGCATCAAATCGCCAGTAAAAAGAAAGCTGGAATTCCACATTATGTTTATTTTAGTGATTATTCGGACTTTACCCAAAAAGCTTCGGTGATATTGAGTTAACCCGGTTCTTCTTCACACAATTCACAAGTACAAGGATACAAGGTAATCTATATAATGTGACTGGTAATTAGTGACCGATACTTTAACACGTGATTGTGCTCATGATAACAAACAATTTTCACAAAAGAAACATTTTTTTTCATACTCATTCGATGTTATCACAATAACACAACAGCCGTATGAAATTCGCGCGCGCGCGCGCCTTAACCTATCAGCTGTTAGACGCTTGACTCTGCCTACCCACTGTTGCACGGTACGAAAGTAATTAATGAAACAGAACGGTGTCACCGTAACCCTATATATTTTACGAAAGCGTTCATGTTATGCCACATGTCTCACGGTTTACTGAATAAGTGCTTACTAAGTACTCTGTGAATCTCAGTAAATACCACAAATAAACATAATTAACCTACTTGTAAAACAAATAATACATAAAACATGCATGCTATTACTAACCACCCAAGTCACGTGGTATGTTGGAAAAAGTAGGCTTCTTAGAAATATTTTTGAATGAGAAGCCACAAAATTGAGTAGGTAGGCTATACAATTAAGACAGATTATACAGGTTAACTGAAGACAAGTGTTTAAAGGCTGTACTTAGTATAGGCGGAAACACTGAAGTCCCACTTAATTAAAATCAAACAGCCTTGACTTTCCCTAAAAAAATAGAAGCCAAATCTTTCTAGCCTTTTCCTATCTATATTAGGGAGCAACGGAGCCTTAAAAAATAACAGCCGCAAAAACAAACCACTTACTTTCCGAGGCACGGAGGGATCTCTGTATGTTAGAGATGGTCACCCATCCACGGACCGGCTTCGACAAACGTTCCTTTACCTTGAATATCGACCCGTGTAGCTATATTTATTTAGCCACAAGCTCCCTCAGCCAAATTATTATACGACAAAAGAAATATTGTACTTTTTGCGCAGCACTGTAAAATCGGGTAAAACGTTCACCGTCCGTAAAGAAGTCCAATAAATTGAAGAAATATCGAAAAATACAGCGACATCGCCGTCGATCCGCTAGTTAGGCACCCATAAAACCGAGACCGCTCCACTAGAATAAGTAAATATTTTTCAAAAGTAAAGCCGCTGGGGAGTCAAGAGAAATAGTTTTATTGATGTCTTGGTGCACGGCGTCGCAAGGAATTTACTTTTCATTACGATAGAAGTTTGTTCGCAAACAGTTCAACACTCGTGGCCGTCGGTGAACGCAAAAAATAGTCAGCTACTTATGTGAGTAGTCGTGTAGTCGTGTAGTGCTCCAGTTGATAAACATAAGTGACTGGAGAAGCTCGCGTGCGCTAACATGTTCAACATGAAGGAATATATCGAACGAGTTGTTTGTGTACAAAATAAACTAACAATTTAATGTCTTATCTACCGATAGGAAGAATATGTTTACTTTGATTTGCTTTGAAGTACTGATAAAGTCTGACAACCAGTCTTACCAATGAGTATCGTATTACCCACTACTAACTGGGTTTTGGAGGTCAGATAATCAGTCGCTCCATGTAAAATACTGGTATTCAGCTGCAACCGGTTAGACTGGAAGCCGACCCCAATAGTTGGGAAAAGGCTAGGCAGACGATGATTCGCTTTGAAGTACTTTCAAATAAAGTCTAGCAGCAAACTGTTTATTAAAAGAAAATATTTAGAAGATGAAATAATAACATTTTGAGAAGTACCAAAGTATTTTCTACAGTCACATTTTTACGAAATATCTCCTCGCAAATTGCCTTATGGCTAATGGCGACGCTATATCACGAGTCCTGAAGGCAAAATAAAATTATACAGGTTTTTATAGCGTTCGTAGGCGCAGTGTCCCCGGGGGTGTTAAATAGACGCTTTACTGCGGACCCCTCACGCCGACGCACGCACTAAGTCCTCAGAAAAATCTTTGTCCACTACACATAAATTGATTTGCGATGCGAACCTGCGATATTTCTCAAGATAATAAACTTTAGATCTTGAGATAAACTACCTCGGGGACGCTTCAGACCCATATAAGTTTTGAATTACTGATTGATATGCTGAAATTGACACCGATTACGTGGGTTTTGTAGGGAGTAACAGTGGCTCAATCGATACCGAAATCGAAACTTCCTATTTTCCTTTATTCATTCTCTCTGCACATCCATTACATTTCTAAATATTTCTAAAAAAAAACATTAAAAAAAATAAAAAATAGTGGACTGCCGGTGTCGGGAGCAGGGTCCAAGCTACCGGTGGTTAGGGCCCAGCGACAGGAACATCCTCACAATGCGGTCGTAACGAGGAGTACAGGCCTACTGAATCAGGCCCTTGATCCAACTGCCTAAGGATCGCCTCAGCAGATGTTCGTCGAGGCTCTTGGCCATCAGGCCATTGGCCGTAACGACAATCGGCACAATGATAGCCGAGTTCACATTCCACATCGAGATATTCATTTATTTATACGAACTTACGTAACGTAACTTGATTGTTAGCTTTTAAATAAAACTCTAATAAAGAAAACAAAATGGGACACCATGGTAAATACAGAGACTGGTATTGAGTCTTTTTTTTGTACTAATAACTGGTGTTTGTAACACAACTCGATCCCTAGGTGTAAACAAATGAGTAAGCTAAATATTTTCACACAGTTTGAAAGTGTACAAACTTGCCGTATAGGTAGGACAAACTTATAGTACAACTTTTAAAATAAATCATTTTTATTAGACCCTTACGGCAGCTTACGATAAAATGGCCGGGCCTCAAGATAGTAAGTATATTGTCCCAATGCGGTGCACGGGCTTTTCTCATTAATGTTGCCGGTAACTAAGCTACAAAGGGATAATTACTTTAATTACCATACTCGTAACTGTGCCTGGATAAAGGTTTTTTCTACCCATATAAACAGAACCAGGCCGTACAGAAGATTACAAAAAACATTCAAACATGTAATAAAAGTACAGATCTCGACGCACTCGAGACACTGCCAGTATTTTTAGAAATAAAGAGATCGTCCACAATAAAGGACAATGGTAGAAAATCACCACAAATTCTCGTCACAAACTAGAGTGGATACAGTGTGGTTATAATAAAAAAAATCCCTTTAGACAATTTTCCATTATCTGGGCGTCCATTGTTAGGATCCAGTGGTCAGCATTTTATGGGTGGACGCAGTGTCGTCGTAACTTCTTATTAAACCGCCGGGGACGCACCGACTTGCCTCTAATTGATTTAGAGACCTCCGCGACCGTGACACTACGGTTTTCTTTGTTTACTTTATACTGCCAAAAGGTTTACTTTAACTTTGAAACTTGACGTAATGTAAATGGACGCCAAGTTCGGCTGTTACAGGTTATACGGTCACACGAGTTATTGGAGTAAGTACTTAGGCAACTATTGAGTATATCTTGTTATTAGAAGGAGGGCTGTTTAATATAAGTGGTTTTGGGTTGATTTAATATTATAAGTTTTATATTAGTTTAGAGAAAAGTAAAATATTACCAGTCTGTTAAATTGTTTACTTTGACTTTTACTTATTAATATTACTAGTAAATTACTAATAAATTATTCATTCACAAAACAAAGAACATAGGAGTGTAGTAATTAAATCTGACAACTTTTGAAATAGGTATAGTCCATTGAAAAGTTACATTTGGGGTTGCGTTTTTTAGAGGACGCAATTTTATTTTTTTGATGTGTAGGGGGGGTCAGTGTAAAGCTAAAATCAAGTTTGTGGGGTCGCCACCCTTGCCCCACGGCCGCCATCTTGAAAATAGGGGTTGAAATGGTTATTACGATTTATCTCTTAAACTATTTATCTGATAAAAAAAATTGTCAACATTTTTTGTTGCAAATTGAATTCTCTATAATTTTGGTCCAGTATCTTTTTGTCGTAGAATTATAAATAAAAAAGTTATAAGCGAAAATGTTCAGAAATTCGAGAAAAAAATTGTATTTTTCGATATAACTTTTTTTTATCATTTTACGAAGAAATGATATCAGACCATTTTAGTAGATCGGTTTTTAAGGAATAACTTATTTTTTTTTTTTACTTTTATAACTTTTTACTTTTTTTAATTACTTGGATCCTGAACCGCTTTGGCACAGATGAAGCAATTGTTCACAAAATCAAAGTCTCTGGAGCTTCTGAAACTGAAGATAAACTACTGGAGCTGCTGCTGCGACGACGAACAACATTATCGGTTCGATTGTCCACGTAATAACAATAACACGCAATATGTACAGTTACTTCCGAAATAGTTCGTAAAAATTGTTCGTTAGCCTCATCATTTTTTGCTACAGCTCGATCTAATAAAGTTTTTACACCTTTTGCCTTCACAGTTCTTATTTTATTTTCACCTAAAGGTTTTTTACAAATAAAACAATCACTCATGATGGAATAATAGAAAAAAGCACGCTTAAAAATTCTAAATGCTAATAAAAAAAAATAGTTTTCACTGAAGTTAAAATCGTGTCTAAAATCATTCGAAATCGTCTTCACAATTAAAAACAGGATAAAATACATCCGCACGTAGAGAAATATGTAGCACAACTGAAAGATATAAGTTGAACGACAACTTCAACACAATATCATCAGCTATTCTTACAATAAGAGAGGTTAGAAATAATAATAATAATAGCAGGCAGATGTTCTTTTGTTCCCTCATGGTCACGTGAGTATTTTCTACCTGGACAGTATTCTCAGTAACGGCTATCAAATTTAAAATTATTTTAAAAATCAATAATTGTAAAATTCTGTAATGGAGTGGAAAAGAGTCAATAATTAATTATTAATAATATTGCAAAATTAATAATTAAAAAAGTTATAATAACAAAATAAAAAAAATAAAAAAATAACTGATGACACATTAGTACACACGTATAATATATGTATAGTTAAGAGTACTGAAAAATAATACTCACTTCGGAGCGCTGTAAAACCTTAGCTATTGACTTAATTAAACAATGTTGCTTATAAAAGTTATTCCTTAAAAAACGATCTACAAAAATGGTCTGATATCATTTTTTCGTAAAATGATTAAAAAAAAGTTATATCGAAAAATACAAAATTTTTTCTCGAATTTCTGAACATTTTCGCTTATAACTTTTTTATTTATAATTCTACGATAAAAAGATACTGGACCAAAATTGTAGAGAATTCAATTTGCAACAAAAAATGTTGACAATTTTTTTTATCAGATAAATAGTTTATGAGATAAATCGTAATAACCATTTCAACCCCTATTTTCAAGAAAGCGGCCGTGGGGCAAGGGTGGCGACCCCACAAACTTGATTATAGCTTTACACTGACCCCCCCTACATATCAAAAAAATAAAATTGCGTCCTCTAAAAAACGCAAGGTAAGGCCTAAAAAATGTAACATTTCAATGGACTAGTAGTATTTTTCTGTTATTTCAAATTCACATAAATTTCATTCACCTGTCAAATATAATCCAGCTGACAGGTAGCTGTATATTATGAAACAATCTACAAATACGCACGTACAGAAATAGTCGAACACAATGAAAATGAAGTAATTAAAATTTCAAAGCGACCGACACGCCATAATACTAAAAGTTTTAATATTTTGCAATTACAAAAGGGAATTTTATAGCAAAAAAAGCTGCCACATTCTCAACGTCAGAACTTAAGGCAACTTTGTTCAGAAACTAGTTTTATTAAAGCTTTTAAGACGTCCCCAGGCTCACTAATTGATTTAACAGCCTCGACATGAAGAATTTAAGGCGCGCTAAACACGCGACTCTTGACATTAAGTCACAAAAATTAGTGACGCGAACACCCGCCCTCTACGTCCGTGCATAAAGGTTACAAGTCCAATAAATAAACGCCGAAAAACTTAAGGTGAGTTAATTTGATAAAAAGAGTTTACCGCGCGAGCAACAAAAGGCATTTAAACGCAAAGGAAGCAGAAAACGACGGAAGAAAAATGAATGATTACAGCAAAAAGGGCCATCAAAACGAATGATAAACGAGCTTAATCCGAGCCCCATCCTTGTTTTATTACCGCTGGACGATTGTAAAAACGTATTAGTGGGCGGTGCCACAGAACTGTGGGTCCCGACCACGATCTATGACACTTTAGTTGACCTTTTTATATCGAATAGAAGGCGCTGGCGGTAATTTATTGAACCTTTATTATCCTAAAATACAATCAAATCAATGATAATAAAAGTTGTTTTCGAATATTAGATAAGTGGCTTTCCACGTTTATTTTTATTATGCTTCGAAGTCCATGATTACAGACAATGTTTTGAGGATTAAAGAAATCCATTTGCGTTATAATAAAAACACAAAAGGTTTTTCGTAACAATCCATGTTGCACTGCAGTTTCATTTTTTATGCAACTGCAATGCAACACGGCTTCTCGCTACTGCACTTATTAAACTGACTGGAATGGAACTGTGCTAATACAATACTTAGGTAAGGTTAGACAATATATTAGGTAACTAATTAATTAGTTTTGAAACCCCAAAAAGTTTCAATCAACATCACATAACCCAACAAAGATGACCGTCACTGCTTCATCATCTACCTAGCCTTTTCCCAACTATATTGGGGTCTGCTTCCAGTCTAACCGGATGCAGCTGAATACCAGTATTTTACATGGAGCGACTGCCTATCTGACCTCCAGAACCCAGTTCGTACTGGGTAACACGATATCCTTTGGTAAGACTGGTTGTCAGACTTTCGGGCCACCGACTACCTGTAACGACTGTCAAAGATCTACAAATGACACCCGGGACCAACGGCTTAACGTGCTTTCCGAGGCACGGAGGAAACTCGGTATATAATGGGTGGTCACCCATCCACAGACCAAACTAGGCAAGCACGGCTTAACCTAAAGATCGACCCGAGCGGCTGTTATTATTTAGCCTCGAGCTCCTCTCAGATGACCGTCGTTACTTGGGAGATCAAATCAGTAAAATTCACAGATTATGTACTCCATTATATAATGTAACCCAACCCGCTAGTTAAAACCAGTATGTAGGTAAAAGGAAGTGTTCATTAAGTCTTCCAGGGTTTCTTGTGACTAGATCTTAGAGCTGGGAGATAGAATGAATGCCATTCTCCGTGATATAAACCTAGTAGGGAACTAGATACCTACATTTTGTAATGTTTGTTTCAATTAGGCAAAAATACGTACCTTATAGAATCATAAATGAATTTTTCTTGCACTATTTTCAATATTCACAGAATGTTATCGTGAATTTAGTTAATTATCCGTAGGCTTAATTAATTCAATATAAATTATATTGGCTTAAATAAAAGACAATCAAATTGGTACCATAGACACACGAGCTGTCACTTGTTTTCTTTTTTTCTAAAATTTTACTGCCAGTGTCGGTTTTCATTTTATTTGGAACTTTTTCAAGAATATTATTATGACAACTATTAAAATTTTAATAACTCGATGACATTTCAGCTGTTATCTAGTCTACACCATTTTATGTTTTTTCTTTCTTATTTTTTCATTGTTCAGTATTTAAGCATCAATAAATAAATTGCTGCGTGCATTTTGAAAGACCGAAGCACAAAGATTCGAAAAGAAATATAATTTTTCTGAAAGACCTAACTTTTTTACTGGCTGATTTTCTAAAAATATTACTCAGTGGCCATTTAGTATGTGTTTTTTTAATTTTTATTCTTTATCATATTTTATGACTTTTATCGTTTTATTACACTATTTATGCCAGTATTCGTGTTTTTTTATAACAAATTTTTGTTGAATAAAACCTTTTTGCTTTATTTATGACTGTAAAATTGGTGGTTTGAATGTTGATATTTCATATAAATCTGATAGGTACCTCGATGATTACAACAAATTAATATGAATTTTGTGTACAAAAGGTAAATAAAAACTGTAAAGGCTTATACCGTAACTGTGCAATAAAGAATTTTAATGAAATACGCCTAAATGTAAGCGGAACGATAAAATCGTCTGGGTTAAAATATTATTCTCGGAAGCCATAAAGAAAATTTTATTTAATGAAGATAAGATTTCTTGAATTAAGACAGAGTTTGTAAGTTGTTGAAATAAGCTCTGTTATAAACCGTAAATACTGTGTTATTCCAACTTTGTAAATAAGATTTAGATAAGTACGACCTCCGTTGTCTTTTTTATCAGTTCGCAGGCTTTACTATGTATATACTATATTTCAACTATCTATTTTTATTTTTACTTGATAGATCGAAATCATCAAATGACTTCTCCCGCTCTGGGTGGAGTGGGAGGGAGTGTCAGACTCTTACTGACTAAAACCCATCCATGTTCCTTCATTGGCCTTTGTGTTCCAGGGCCACGGTATCTCTTTCGAACAGTCCCGCAGCCCCGAATACTTTTGATGAAACCATAACATGATCAAAACTACATAGAAACTTGCAACATTTTAAATATACTGTTTATAAGAAGTTTCTATTAAAACTTTTTACTTATTTTCCTCTTTACACCCCGATCAATCTTATCATACTTTTAAGAAAAGAAAATTGCGCGAGATAGCAACCGTTCAGTCCTGTGTAGTTGCTTCGCAGGTGTCATTAAAGGTATTTTTAAAGCAAGGAAAAATGGGGGACGGAATAAAAAGCGAGATAGGGGAAGAAAATACATTTAAGGAGAAAGTTTGAGTTTTTATTCAATTATACATGGTGTAAGGGACAGCGCTCTACAAACTAATGGGGTGAATTCAGTATATCATACTAAGATGACCGGTACAAGAAATTATTTCAGGAAAATTATGGGAATCACATTTGATTTGTTTTATTTCCTCATACGCAATGTATCGTTACCGTGGCAAAACGCACGTAGCGAACGGCAAGCGCAACGACGAGTTCGATGCACTCTGTAGCTAGGCAGGAAGTGGACAGCTGATTTCACGCGTTTTTCATTAGAGTATTTTAACATCCATTGTTGGATTTTTTATTTTAGCCGTGTTATTTACATAAATGGAGTGCTGCGTACAGGGAATGCAATTTTACATTGAAATAAGGGTTCAGTAACAGAAAAAAAAAACCGGAGAAAGGTTTTTTAATGCTATTTTGTGATAAGGTAATTATTACAAAGACTTCATTTGCAAACGATTAAACATCAGTCTAGTTTTTCCCTACTTGGATTTTTGTCAAAAATGTTGAACCTGTTAAGAAGTCGGGTATAACAATTGTGTCCTATTAAATGAGTTTTTTTCCTATCTTCAACACACTATTCATAGTCAAAACGGTATCTCTTAACCTTCAAGTTCATCACCAATATACCCAATAATATTCTATAAAGACAGTAAAAGAACAATAACCACACATAGGTTAATAGTTAATTTAGTCAACTAACTAAATCAATATAGCAGAAACCAATTTGCGTAACTTACACACCAAACTTAAAATAACAAAACCGCAAAAAGACATAACATTCATACAATACTTTCATAAAAATATTCACAAACAATGAAATCACAAAGTTAGGGGGCCGATATATTATCTGGACAATATTCCGGGCGGTCCGAGCCGACCGTCGGATTGGTCCGGAATGTTTTATGATCCGGGGAACACGCAGTAACGCGTCTGAACGCCTGTGGCATGTGGACAGAACTGCGACCCATGATTTAGGTGCTTTCATTTCACAACGGTTAATTTTAAAATGTCCTCCAATGTTATTGTGTTGGATTTGGGGAAAAAATGGGGAGAATTATGTTTTTGATAGTGTTCGTCATTTTTATACATACATACATAAACTCACGCTTTTTTCCACTGGGTATAGGCAGAAACCACAGAAAGCCACCTGCTACGATCCTTACATACTCCTTTTGCCTCGTTCACGTTCATACATCTGATCATACACGCACGCCGGTTGCGAGTACAACGTACCTGGCCTTTCTGAAGAACCTCACCGATAAGAGCAGTGTTTATCCTTCTAGAGCGTCCCCTCCTAGCATTGCCACTCACATCTGCCTTGTAAATACTTTTTGTTAGTCGCCTTTCACTCATCCTCTCCACATAACCAAACCATCTAAGCGTACTCTTTTCAATTTTTGTCACTACATCTTCTTTTATTGAGTAAAATCTTTGTGGGCTTCAAATAAGGTAGGAACCTAAACTTATATTGTCACTTACGGGATATCTTCCGTGATTGTTCATGATTTTGAGCTCCCGATATTTCGACGCTGATGCAAGCGCCATGATCGCGGGTTGACTGGAGACTGCGGGTGGATGGAACATAACTTGTTAAGAGCAGACAAATCTGTCTACCCTCTTTCTTTGTCTTTTACTACGCGCACTACTGGAACTCGACACTAAGTCACGCAAAATAATGAACAATCACGGAAGATATCCCGTAAGTGACAATATAAGTTTAGTTGTGAACCGTGAAAACTTAAAACAAGGTCGGAACCTATTTCTACGAGCACAAAGTCATTGAAAAAGTAAACTTCATATTTTTTGAAAAATAATCCCTAATTTTAATAAGTGCACAGTGATCTCTATTACTAAAGTAGATGAAAGATTATCGCAACACATTTCCAAAGTTGGTTTGAGTAAAACCTGTCTACATTGAAAATCGATAGTGTTACCCTCAGCTATCCTTGATAGTCAGCATCTATTGCAACACCCTTACTACTAGAAAACCTTTTCTAAGAACCCACCGTAAATCACTGAGCACATACCGTTTTTTCGGTTCAATCCAATTTAATTGAGTCTTTTTCGAGAAAATGCTGGGAAACTCTTTCGCTAAAGCTTCCATTTAAATACGCCTTAGGAGATCTTAAGTCTTGAGGAATCTATTTAAAAATCTTATCCTAGTTCTTTCGTAGAAACGTTTTTTTTTGTGAAATTTCGCTAAGTAGGTGCGATAAATTGTATCGTGACGGTATTTATACACTTTCATGCAGTGTGTAATGTATGTATTACAGTATTACAAACATTCTTCAACACGAAAAGGCGCAAAAATATGCTTTTTTGTGCACTAGTTAAAAAATATTGTTTTCGTGTTCTATTGCGGGACGAAATACGCAATAACAATGTTCCTTACGTTAATGAGCTACGATTTATGGCAGCCGTTTATAAAGTCATAAATATGTTCGCAAAAATAACTGCTTCCCCCTTATTTATGTCACCTTATAAACGAAAAATAATATTTTGAAAACAGCATTGTTGGACATTCGTTATGTTTTATTTCGTAGAACATCCTACCAATCGAAAACATTCTTCTGTGAACTCTCCATATATATTTGCGATCATTAATCTGTTAACCCCACCTAGGTCTATAAATAAAAAACTCAGAATTTAAAATTGTATGTTAATTCTATTTAATTATAACTTTTATAACTGATTAGTTTTAAACACGCCCGTAAAATATAGAGAACAGCCGGTACGGCCGGCTCGTTTAGTCAAACCACGACTACTAAAAGGTTCCTACTACCACACATCATCATTATAAAAATAAATTAACAGCCATCATTTTAATTATAAACACATCATCACTCTCCTGCCTTTATGCAATTTGCGGTCGTCGTAGTTTTATTATTTATTTCACATATCTTCGAATGTTTGGTTCTAGGACATGTTTTCCTTCACCGTTTTTGAGAGCAGAGGTGATGAAATAAATCACACAAAGTAATGCGCCTGCCTGGCTTCGAACCCACGACTTACTGTTCGTAAGTCGGGGCCGCCACCATTGGGCCACCGCTGCTCTCTCAAACTTAAAAAACTAAAAACTTTAATAAACATCAATATGCACACCCGACACAGACCAGGTACTTGATACACCACCGTGATAATTGCCTACACGCTGGAATCCGTGCTCTTAATGCTCTATTACCAATTGAAAATCCAGGCAAGCCACCCGTATTGGCCACCGACCAATTAATCAATGGTATCTGGTCATAGTAATCAATCAATATGGAATCTCATGCATGCATGCAGAGGGTTTGATTATCTATAGCACATTAGGAACATCAGTGTGGGCTAATCTATCATCTAAGGACGCCCTTTAACTTATATTATAGGGAATAGAATAATAATGTATTGTTGTCGTAGGTGGGTCAACATACAACTACCTTAGAGTGTACAATAATAGAAAGAAAGAAAATACACGAAATAATAATATTATTAGTTATTAACTATAAACTAACATTCATAAACTAAACTAAACCAAACAAGAACTATTTTACGTGGAGATTATGGCCTTTAAGTTATCAAATTAAATGTCAAATTAGGGTTAAAATCAGAATTTAAGACAGCCCCCTAAAACTTCCGCCCTCCACCACTTCCTAGTGTTATGCTGAGAAGGGGCGTAACTCCCTAGCAACAAGAATATAAAACTTCAGAATCACTTCAAAAAATAAATGATGGTTCATATTAAAAATACGACGAGGAGCTCGTGGCTAAATAATAACAGCCGCTCAGGTCGATCTTTAGGTTAAGCCGTGCTTGCCTAGGTTGGTCTGTGGGTGGGTGACCACCTATTACGTGCCGAGTTTCCTCCGTGCCTCAGAAAGTACGTTAAACCGTTGGTCCCGGGTATCATTTGTTAATCTTTGACAGTCGTTTCAGGTAGTTAGTGGCCAAAAAGTCTGACAACCAGTCTTACCAAGGGGTATCGTATTACCCAGTACTAACTGGGTTGTGGAAAAAACAAAAATACTGTAAAAACCATGTACCATGTAAAATACTGGTATTCAGCTGCATCAGGTTAGACTGAAAGCCGATCCCGATATAGTATGGAAAAGGCTAGGCAGATGGTTAATGGATGGTTAATTCCTAATATCCCGTAGAATAATGTCATTACGCAATCGCGAAATTACTATGTTCATCGTATTTATCAAATAGATTCGGGATCGCAGTATGTACAGTTCCCCAAACACCATAGTTACACATAACTTAAAAACTTTTTTTATAATCCCACGACAAGAAGAGCACAGTACTAATAACATTAATCTACCACACTGACCCAAATATGAAACCAAACAAAAGAACACCACAGCGAAAAAAAAATAAACGCGAGCGTTCAAATAACCTCCCCAACAATAAGAAAACGATTGTAAACATGTTATTTAACGTTGTAAATCGCGTTCGTTATCTGCCGTTCTTGAATCATCGCCACGCTATCACTGTAATAAATAACACAGCCGGTATTATCTGTGAACATAATCGGTGATGTTTCGCCCGCCTTATTTCCTTCTGTGGTTAAATAGACTTCCCTAAAAAAATATTTATTCTCCCCGCCGTGCAAACAATTGTGGAATTCTTTCGGCTTGTTGATTTTTCGTTGTACTTAGTGAATGGGAGTGAATTGTGGTTGATCCAGTTCATGGATTTTTTTTGTAATGTTTTTCTTGGTCAGTATTCAGTGTGAATTGTTGTGGAGTAATGACTAAAAAGGGTATAAACGAACTCTTCACGAAGCCTTCAACCAAGCATTCTGTACATGAAACTAAGTAACTTTAAGCAAAAATTATTGCTGGGGAACGACTTTTTTTTTTTTGAGTGAAAAATCACGTTTTAAGGTAAGACTCCATGTAACGCACAGGAAACATTGTGCTGATGGATGCATTGAATAGTTAACGGGTCATGGAGGTATTTAAAGTAAAGTTATAACCTTAAAAACTAGTATTAAAAAAAAATTGGAACTTTGACCGCCAATATCTCCGTAACTAGAAGGTTCCTAGGTATGGTCTTCACAAAAAAATGATCGCAATGACGGGGAGAACAAGTGCTTTTCGGCTTCGTTAAGAGTCTGGTTACACCCTTCATAGGCTACAGTGACTAACGGCCAAGAAACCGCCACTCTGTGAAATTCACTGCCGGCTTCTCAGTTTCCCGATCAAAATAATCTAGATCTTTCATAGTTCGAGTGACTCGGTTTCTTCTAGGCAAGCGTGCTCCACCCTAGGCCGTGACATCGCTTCACATCAGGCGAGTTACGGCCAAACGCAAGCTTATTTATTATAAAAAAGTCTGGTGGTAAAACCAGACCAGACCCGACTGTTTCTGAGCCTGTCATCAACTTATTCATGTGTTCAAAGTCCATAAAGCACTATGTTGACAAATCCTTTGTTTAAAAGATGAAAGGGACCCCTAAGTCATGTGTATTTATTTATTTAACAATTTATGTACACACTAAATACAGAAAAGAAGAAAGGAACAGAAAATAGTACAAAGGTGATGCTTATTTCTAAAGAAATCTCTTCCAGCATACCCGCGAAAGGAGATACTAAAAAAAGAGATGTAGACATAGTGTGTAATGGAAGTAGAGAAAATGGAAAAAAAAAATGAAAATGGAAATTTATGTTTATTTATCTTGGTCGTAAAAAACTAAACTGTTTCAATTTAGTTTGAGCATTTCTGCTTTTCTAATCAAGCACTAATGACATGCAAGTTTATCAGTAATTCAATTCAATTTTCAGTCCCATTATGTCAGAAGCATTCACAATTACTCTGGTATAATTATATCATTAGAAATTTAATTAAGAACGAATCTAATTCGACATTACTCTACGTAAATTACAATCACATCATGTTCACATTTATGTACCTACTTAGGTCAAGTGGTCGCAAGCGCAGCTGCTGAGCATGAGGACCTGGGTTCCATCCCCAGATCTACCAAACATCGAAATCCATTCAGCCGATTAGGTGTGAAAAGATTACAGACCGAGCTACTTGCGCATCTATGTTATTAGTAGTATGGATTACTATTGATGCTCCAAACATTTCTAGCGTGCAAACACTCTATATTTTTAGAAATCCTTACGACGAAAAGCAGAAAAATATATACGCACACAATACCGACGCCTACCGATGCGAGAGAAAGATAAGTCACTTGTATTTTTTCTAGGCTTTCATGTAATTCACGAGAATGTCAAAGAATAAAGGAATATGCATTCATTGTACATTTTCTCCCACGTTTTTCGCCACGAATTGCTGAAAAGTTTTATTTATCGCATTGGACATGTGTGTCGCTTTAAATATTCGGCTGACCTCATTACGACATGAATATTTCATAGAGAATAAGTTGTTAGTAATAAAAATAATAAGCATTTTGACATTGTGTGACACGGGGGCCATTACGTTCACTAGTCCACACATACTTTCGTACTCTATTTGACTTTGTAGTAGCTGTCAAAACATAATCCAGACAGCTTAATGCTAGTAATAATAACCACTTGTCGTGAGGAATTTAACTTTTTATTGTTTGAAAAAATTAAATAATTTTTGTGACCAAGAAAACCTAAATATATAAAAGCGAAAGGTCACTCACTCACTCATCATGAAATATCGAAAACCGCTTGATGTGTAAAGATGAATTTTGGTAGGAAGGTAGTTTATAGTTAGTAGACGTCCGCTAAGAACGGATTTTGCGACAGGACTGGATTAAAGAGGTCTAAGGGCTCTCGCAAGTTTGTATGAAACTCCTTCATTTTTTGTGCTACAAACTTGAAATTTGGCAGGGAGGTAGTTATCGCGGAAGAAGTCGCGGACAACAGCTAGTAAATAATATACAGACGCCAGCACATCAAGCTACTACAATCTGTCAAATTTCTTTTATAGATTTTCAACTTTATCGCTAAAGCTTTAGGTTCAAGGTTGATTGGGAAAATTTGACAGTTTCGAAAAGCTTGTTGTACTAGCATCTGTACGTAAGTCACCTCTAAAGTGTGTGATCGAAGAAATTTACGGCTATTTATGCTAATTCTATTAAACATTAAAGACAAATAGCATAATACAAAACTTTCAAACATTATGATTTATGCTCCTCATGATCATCATCACCGTCTATAGCTCGACCACACTCACGGCTGCGTACAGGCCTCTCTTTACTTGTGCCAATCTCCACGTTCCTGTGCCAGCATCATCCAGATTTAACTCACGATGAATAACAATGATGCAACAATGATAACAATGATGCTACTTTGGGTATGAAGTTGCGAACACCAGCTCGATACAGAATAACCTCGATGACTGCAATGTCGTCCGCTCATCACATCGCCCATCGGTCGACCAGGGGGCCTACCATGATATCTTATTCCTGTGTGGAAAAGAGATGGCGCTAGACGACCTGTATAGCTCTGTCTCTTTCCCGAACTGGAACTACTCCTGCTTTAAGACGTCATAGTAACCCCCAGAACTTTTTTTCAAGTCTTTGGACGCCACTCAGCCACAGCATTATTCCAACTGCCATCACCGCGCTTTACTAGATCCCTTCCCAACTCCATTGAAGTTCCATAACCTGATTTCAGATGATCAGATCAGCAGTACGGGGAATGCGCATAAATTGTTTTTGTTCTTCTGGTAGATATAAGTACTAACACTAGTTTCTAAGTTGTGTGTTGTACTAACCAATTGGACTAGCTTGCGTTAATTTAGAATTTGACAATCAACTCGGGTTGTACTCTGCTTGTAATAATTTAATTCAACGATGATTCGAAAGACACGTGGCGCCATCTATTATCATAAGAACGTTATTGTTGTTTTCCTAGGGAACAGTACTTTTTTTCGGGATGCCAGGTATCCTATGTCCGTTTCTGTACACCTGACAAGGTATATGCAAAATTATAAAAATATATGCAAAATCAGGATGATCGGTTCAGTTGTTTAGGCGTGAAAAGTTAACAAACAAGCAAACAAACTTACTTTCGCATTAGAGTATTAGTAAAGATAAAAAGCCCCGTTGACAATATGACGAAGTCCAACTCCACTTGTTACAGTTCCACGTTTTATTTGTATTTTCCTGGCGATTAGTCAACAGATTAGCATCGCGCCCACCCAAGCGTTGCAACGTTGGTACTACGTTAAAAGTACGGTCTGACAATGCGGTGATGGCTCGCCCTAAACAATTTTTTTATTTAGTAGACGATCGTGTTCTGTTTTTCACGCCGACTCAACAGAGCCGAAAAAAGGAAGACGGTTTTTTTTCGGTCACTTAATTGCCTTATTTAATCTATATGAAAATATGTATGTTTTACGTACAAATAGGAATCCAATGGATTTTTTGCATCTCTCTCGCTCTCTCGCAGAGAGGTGCCCTGTGTCCCAGCAGTGGGATTGATTAGACTGAGAATTCCAAGCTTTTCTTTTACTACAGTTTCAGCAAAAATACCACGAAACGCAACGTTTTATAATATTTTATAGAGGAAAAGTTTATATGTGTAGGGGATAATCTTCGAAACTACGGATCAAAGCTGCATTATCCTTGAGTGTTATAGGCTATTATTAAAACGTTACAATGATCCCAATTCTGAGCATAACACAAGTGAAACCACGGGCAAAAGCTAGTCTTAAATAAAATTATAACTTCACATTATCAAATATTGTGTCATAGCCAGAAAGGGGATTTAACTAATGAAATTGAAAATATTTATTTCAAAAATAGCACACATTCATTGATATAAGTCCATATTATGTTAGTAGGTAGATACTTAGTAAAATTTCAAATAATGATTATTTTGGACATGCATGAGCCACCAATGCCTCAGGATTTGACTGTCCACTCTGTCCGACACCACGCTCAGAAACGTATCTCCCGAATATACCCGAGACAGCAAGGAGGCCGTTCTTTTGCGAAGCACCGCCTGGAATCCGTCCGTGCTGTGGTCGCCGAACATGAGGCACTGCACCGCCATGGGAGCCCCAACAAACCCTTGAACGCGTTTTTATAACTATAAATGTAATTATAAATAGCCATATTCTTCTTATGTACTCAATAAAATAACATACATAATCTTGACCTCTAGCCAACAACAACATTCAGCCGTAAGTAATGTCATTAACTGTTCCTAATCTGGAATGAACCTTAATAATTTACTTGTACAGCTCGTATTACGGTAATAAGCGCCCACCTTAAACGTTTATTCTTAGGATTTAAGGTGTAGTCCCATTAACAGCGAAATGCGACACGATGTTGACCAACTTGTTAAGCTCTGCGTCTTGCGCGACACTCAAATAACTTTGTATTTACGATGAGCCTAGGAATATTTTAAAAAGATTTAAAGTGAGTTGATTTTTCGAAGACCCGGTGATGCAGCTAAGGAGAGGCTTATTCCCAGCAGAAGAGGTCTGCGATAGGCTAGTTTTCTCTCGCACCATTAGATATGTACATTTAATTTTGAAATAATAGCAGACCAATTATTCCTAAAATCATGTAATGAACGTGGATGCATTGTTATCAAATCTGACACATATGTAACAATGCAGTAAAGTATTTTGTCTGTACGCCCACTAAACATCAATTAGAACATTACTCGAAATTAAATTCTTAACAGCATTTAAATGCTCTAAAATAAAGAAGTTTTAGATGTTTTGATTGCCACTGTTGTATTTTTTAGTTAAAACAAGCGGATACAAAGATAGGTATCCTATCTGGTTACCTATCTTTTCTCCCAACTTCTAGCTCCCACAGCAGTTCGACAAACCCTGTGGTTATAAGTACTAAGCGAACCTAAGTTATAAACCCCGTTCTAGCTAAGCTTCTAGTGGAACTTTACCCTAAAGTAAAAGTCGATGAACTTTCAATTCTGAGAAAACTTTGTACAGGTGTAATTCTGTGAAGTAGGCAATTCTAATATTATTCCAATTGTTTGTAATATCTGAATAAATATAATTATTGTAATACTTCAGACTACA
The DNA here is from genome assembly GCA_905220335.1 of Noctua pronuba. NCBI lineage: Eukaryota > Metazoa > Arthropoda > Insecta > Lepidoptera > Noctuidae > Noctua > Noctua pronuba. The sequence continues at coordinate 7,999,682 of LR999911.1, forward strand.
TTATTTAAATAGGCCGAGTGACTACCTACTTACCGCTATTGAAAGATATTGTACAGTGTACACTAGCACTTCGCCCGCGACTTCATCCGTAAAAGTTGTGACTGCTCGTCTAATATGCATGATATAAATATAATGTATAGCCTATAACACCCACGAATAGTATATCCCTCTTTCAGTGAAAAAAAATGAATAAACTGCATCATTAGTTCCGACGATTACCCCGTACATACAAACTTAATTTTTTTTTCTCTTTATAATATTAGTGACTGAATTTTGAGCACACGACGACATAATGGTTTCACCAATCGCCTGCTGCCAGTCTGACACAAGTCATTGACTAATGACTTGTGACAGTTGTAAGTGGCGCATCATCGGCGCTTCAGTAAGTGACTAAGTATAGTTGCAAGAGTGCGTTATTTTAAGATCTCAAGATGATCTCTTAGCTAAATAAAGACAGTTGCGCGGATCAAGTTTCAAGGTTAAGCAGTGTCCACATGTGGGGTGTGAATCAGTGATCATTGTGCCGATAGTCATTTCAGACAATGGCTTATTCGCCAAGAGTCTCGACTAATTCCTGAGGAGGCTCTCGTCAGGCAGCTGGATAAAGGGCTTGAAGCGGCATTCAGAAGCGGCAGCTTCAGAAAGCGGTACACCTAAACATTTTTAGGCTCGAATTTTTAGGAGGTTCCTCTTTCTGGAGCCCTGACCACGTAGCTTGGACCCTGTTCCCGATACCCGATAGGCTTCCAGTCTAACCGGATGCTGCTGAATAACAGTATTTTACATGGAGCGACTGCCCATTTGACTTCCACAACCCAGTTAGTACTGGGTAATGCGATACCCCTTGGTAAGACTGGTTGTCAGACTTTCGGGCCACTGACTACCTATAACAATTGAAAGAGGAAACTTGGTAATGGGCGGTCACTCATCCACGGACCAACCTAGGCAAGCGCGGCTTAACCTTAAGATCGACTCGAGCGGGTGTTATTATTTAGCCAAAGACCGCCGAGAGCCGAAGAATAAATAAAGGAAAGTTACTGTTAGATTGCAGCTGCCAGAGGTAAATTATTTGTGCCTGGACTTTGAAAAGATAAATGTTTTGTCCAAGATAAGTGACATGTGAAAACATCGAGATTTCAATGATGATAAAAACTGAATCAAAATTGTTTATAGTACCAAATACTAAGAGCACGCACAGATGGACACGAGAAGGTATAATTAAAGATTATGCGTCTTCTATACTTAGTTTTAGTTTCGCCAAGTAAGAATGGAAGAAGAAGACATGCTGTGCTGACACCAGGTAAGTTAAGATAAGGGCAGGAGAATGATGATGACGACGAGTTTCGCCAAAGACCAAATCCAGACTTCATAACACTTGATTGTCGGAGATTCCCAGTGTAAAGCCAGTTTCATAGCTTGCGAAAAGCGATCTTATTTCATACTACTTATAGATATATTGTTACATAAGTTATTACAGGCATGAGGCAATATTTCTTTGTATATCCCGCTTTTTAAAGCACCCAGAAATTCAAAACCTCTCTCATAATACAACGTTAATGTACAAGAAATCAATCATACTGACACTAGATGCGGGCTGTAGCTCCGTGATGATGTACAGGCCCGGCTGCGAGTTCCCAGGAAGATAACCGGGTAGGCAACATCCCGCCATTCTGTTCTCATTTGTAACTCAGCTATAATGGAACTTTTTCCACGCCCTTCACTTTTTCTGCGTCAGTTTTTCAGCGCCTTTATTTTAATTGTCTTCTCTACGCTGAAGTAAGCTACAATAATGGATGTTTAGATGAAAACTATTTATATTTATGTAGATAAATGAATTAAAACCCGTGTGTGGTAAAATGAGTATTAATATTGTAAGTCTTCATTCGACTCTTTAATTAGGAAACATGGATAATTCGTCGTGTTACCGTCAGCTTTCATATCCAAATGATTTGCGAATATTCTGTTTCTACAAACAGAGAGGTGTTACTGAAACCCAAAATCCGAGTCTCAATATACAGATTCATCAATATGAAACAGATGATATACTATGGAGCAATATCTATAGATATCTAGGCCAGACTGCCCCCAGATTTTCTTTGAAATAGCGATAAAATTTCCTTTACAAACTTTGTCATTTTAATTGAAAGGCCAAAGTTATGTGCCATCTTACCGTCTTACACAGAAGAGTAAAAACTGGTTAAAAACAATGTAAACGATTCTGTTCAAAGTTTCGCCACTAGTTTACAATAAGTTTCCATCGTAAACAAGTCCTTAAAATTTCTCATCAAGCGCGGCGAACGCAGAGTTTCACACAAAAACTGAAACATCAACTTTTTTTTATTTTTCGTACGCGATATAAAAGGTCGTTTGAATTTTTTTATTGTCACTGAATGATACACGTTCAGGGGCACGTACAAGGACTATAAAAACGAATGACTGAATCGTAAAAAGGGTTGAATTTATTGATTCGCATTGACGATGACTACAGGGTGTTCAAAACAGGGTGATGGAGGTTGTGGATGCGGCGCCTCAGCCGCTCCGCGCCGCGCCGCAGTCGTGTGCCTAAACAATTTACATAATATGATATTATCATCCACTGCCATGATATTTGGCTCGACGCTATTTTCAGTCACTACGAATATCTTCTAAGAAATTTATTGCCGCCAAGGGAGCAAACGAGCCAATTTCTTGTATCGTATGTATTGAATTATTTTTATTTTTTCGTATGGATACTGTATAAATTTGTCATTTTATCGTTGTCGGTGATCTTTGTGAACCATAACACATATTGAATTTATTACGCGTTTGCCTTATATGTAAATATTTTGCTACGTGTGAGCATTACGATACGATTATTACCAATTATATTATTATTGGTATTATAGTACTTAATATTACTTACTTACTACTTATACTAAAATAATGCTTAGTGTCCAGGTTATACGTTTTGTATAAAATGTTAAATAAAATAAAAAATATATACAAATGTACTGTTAGTCTGTCACAGTTATTTCCCAGTAAATCTTACTAGCAAAGACATTCGCAGAAATCGTTATCCTTTCATACAATATCAGATGAAGTCCGTGAAACCACAGCATGAATTTTGGATTAAAGCGTCGTCCTCAATGGGATTCGTATTTCTCTGTACGGTAGGGGAACGAAATTAAAAGGAATATCTGTGGTTTTTTTTTTTTAATTCAACCACCAACATCATGAAAGATATAATTCCAAAATATAAGAAACTAGCTTTTGCCCGTGGCTTCGCTCGCTTTAATTTAGAATTTGACAAACAATTCGGGTTGTAGTCTGCTTGTAATAATATAATTCAATCATGATTCGAAAGACACGTGGCGCCATCTATTATCATAAGAATGTTATTGTTGTTTTCCCCGGGAACAATACTTTTTTTGGGGATGAAAGGTACCCTATATAATTTCAGGATGATCGGTGCAGTGGTGTAGGCACGAAAATGTAACAAACAAACAAAATTACTTTCGCATTTATAATATTAGTAAGGATTATGAAAAGAAAATTTGAGAAAGTGTACTTTTTTAGAAATAATACCTAGTCACCATCATCTGCCCAGCCTGCCTGTAGTTATTGAAATCAAATCTTGTTGACACTTCCCGTGACCCAAGGGCTGGCTTTTACCTTGGCCAGAGGCTGTGTTGCCATACAACGTGGCATCGCCGCCAGTCTCATGGGCACATTATAAGCTGAAAGCGTTGTGAAGGTTGTAGTTTATTGTTAGTTTAGTTATTTTAGTTTATTTACCGTTCTAATTTTAATTGTAAAATAAGTGATGCATTAACCAATCTAGAATGAGTAAAAGTAATTGTTGTGCAATTCTATTTTCAAACATGTTGTATCATTTATAAAATAATGAAATTTTACATTTATGAATCTCGGAACAGGAGAAATAAACACATTTTACGATCAGCTAAAATATTTAAGCTTTGAAGCAATATTATAAAGGAAAACCAACGTAAAATATAAGAGAAAAATACTTGCAACTGGTCCCCTAAAGAGGAGACTTACGAGTATATCCCAGCAATGGGAACAATATAACTGGCCAGAGAAAATATTTCCCACCAAAAAAAGATAAAGAACGTGTAACTAACAACACTACTGATTTAACCAGCATCTCCTTATCCCTTAAATAAAAATGTGTGAATAGTACAAATTCGATGTCGGCGAGTAAGTCTGTCGACCTAGCACAAACGTGCGGAGGCAAAGAGATTTAAAAGACATATAGAGAGGACATTGGGAATATTGTCATACAATAATTTTCATCCTGAATATTTTCGATTTTGACACATGAATGCTACCTGACAAGCGGGCGTATGACACAGATGACACTAGACAGAACGAATTGTTACTAAGTAGTAACAAGTTTTGGATTACGATTTTCTTCGTCATGACCCGTCTATAGCTAGGAAATATTTAAATGTCTTCGTGTCATATGAATGCGACCTGACAAGGCGACGTATCACACTGGACTGATCGACTTGTTACTAACGTGTAACAGGTTTTGGAATTGTCAGTTTCTTGGTCTTGTCCCGTCTATAGCTAGTTATATTTGAATGTCTTTGTGCGGAGGTGACGTAAATGCGGACGATTAAAAAAATTGGAAACTACTAAAAACTTCGTTCCTCATTTTGAGTATGTTTTTTATAATAATTTCACTCGGCTGTATAGGTGTTGAGTGGTTTGAATAGGTAAACTATTATTTTAAATGAAAAATGCAGATTGAATTTAAAAACGCGTGCTTCGTTTGACAACAGTGACGTTTAACATTACTGACATAACTGACATTTTAAATTAATCATAGACGAAATGCTGTGTTGCCAACAATGAGAGTGTTGTAGTTTCGAATAAAAAAATCATCCGAATTTACGTTGAGTCAACCCTAAAAGAAAAAAAATCTAAGACATGTGGCATCAACCAACGTGCACTGGACTACTTCACAGAGAGGAGCCTTTTGTCCCAACATTGGGAACTTTATTGGCTGGTTAAGTTGAGTCGTGCGTTCATGTTAGGGCCTCTGTACTGTGTAGTCGTCAGAGCTGACGGGTAACGCGACGCCGGCCATTAAAAGCGGAATAATGAAACACCTGCGGTTTGACGTCTCTCGATACGTGCTACTGATGCTGGATAAGACGGCATTGACTAGATCTTTTTATCGGGGATAATATTTCTAGAATGATTTTTTATGGAAATAGTTTGACGAGGATGCTGTTAAACAGGTACGGACAGATTGTGAACTTGACTCCGGGCTTAGATAATTTTAGATAATATCCTCTTCTAGATAATTTACACACAGCGACAAATTAAGCTTTACATTTCCGTTATAACATCGCCTCGCTTTGTACAGATTTTCTATACAATGAGAGATCCGCATAAACTGGTTATGTACAGCTTGATTGGTCACCGTATGTACTAAAGTATCTATCAAAGTCCGGTATCCGCAGCCAGTCTACAATCTGTCCGTACCAATTTCAATTTACCTTAAAGATTATTTTCCATTTTTATTTTTGAGATTTAAGTAGAAATGACAAATGAGAGGTTTTTAAAAAATATCTTCACTGCTTAAGAGAAACAATAAGAAACAGAAAATATCATAGATATTTCTTGTTATACCCAGAAATGAACGTATTATAAATGAATGATCCGAGAATAATACCGCAATTACTCGAAAACTGTATAACGGAAAGCCTTCAATAATTCCGCTTACCTGACTATATTATACAAATAAAACTCAAGTTTATGACTTCCAAGAAGCCGATCTACCTATATTTACTTCGTGGAATTTCCTTGAAACTTTAAATAACAGAATCCCCTGTCTTTTCTAGAAGCTCGACATCTGAGCACCAAGTGAGGTTTCCCCGCGTCTCGCCTCCTCTTTGTTCTCGGGTGTCCGCACAAAGCAGGCGTTGCACAAATAATTATGTGCATACAATTATTTCCTAAACGTTCGTTCATACTCGTAGCTTCTCTCCTTTAAACTTCGTAACGTGTACTACGCCGTAGGGGCTACGCGGCTACGCCGTAGACCACGCTACGACCTAGTGATATATGCTAATTTTATTGATTTAACCAACATTTAGTCGACTTAATTGATATTCAGAACAATAATAGGCCTCGCGGGACTTATTATTGCGTCACTGTGTTATGACATAGCCAATCTGATGGATTAGGAACACTGATAAGGCGAATGTTAAAACGAAATGTATAAAACTGGAAATGTATTAACCGCACTTGCAATGGTAACATTAGTTTTATGACCGGTAAAGCTATAATTAAGGCCACTACAACACTAATACGCGGGAATGGCTATGGGTTTACAACTACCAACCACTGACTGTCATGTGGCAGTCATTCATCACTTCCGTGTCAACAAACAATAAAATAGTACATTGTCTCTATGGACTCGTATTTTATGTTGTACATGGATTTTTGCACGACTGCTGATTATGAGGTCCTGGGTTCGATTCCCAGGTCGGGCAAAGTGTTATTGGGTTTTCCGTTAGGAATTCACGCAACCACGGAGTCTGGCATTGCGCCCGGTTGATGGCAATAGGCTCGGCCCCTATTGTTTGTTTGTTTTGTTTTACATGGAACTTAAACATAACTAACGAAATGTGGATGTATAATTACGTACACCTCTGATGTTATGTTTACATGGCTTGTTTTGCCTGTGATCAAAAAAGAAACTAACAGTCTTGTTTCTTCAATACATTAACAAAAATGTTTCACAATAAACATTTGCTAATACAACAACGTCATTTTAACGCAAAAGAACACAATAGCAGCACTAAACTATGGGATATGAACATTTGAATGAAAAAAAAATGAAAAAGCGCTTATTCGTGGTGACCTTCTAAGCGTTACAAAAAATGTTACTTCTGCCAAACTGTAACGCAATTTGTTTGCAGATGTAGTTCCCATATACAATATTACCTATATTTTTATGTAACTACTTACTTTTTCATCAATAACAAGAATAAACATTAACTATAACTAAACAGAAATATTTTCCTATATCACAAAGGCTGACTAGTAGTGAATTGAAACGCCAATACGCAATGCAAAAAAAAAAACAATTTTGTTCCAAATATGACCGGTCAGGGACAGAGGTCACACCTCGAACCAGAAGATCTTTCTTGTTCACTGAAAGAGCACATAATTTACTTTTTGCTTAGAAAGACAACTGCTACTAGAATTTACTTGATTAAAATTAGGAAGCTCAATAACAAAGGAAATATCAAACATCAGATGTAACGCCAACGCTGATTGGTCTAAAAATTGCCACCGATATTTTTAAATTTGTTACTCTTTAGTCTTGCGATAATGAACCGAGGAAAATGTAGCTTTGATCTTATTGTGGCAAAAACAAGTGGGAAGCAATATAATAATATTTATAAAAATACGAAGTAGCAGGTTTTATAGAAGATGGCGGCACGAGCTCGACAAAACCAACGACCATTGGCCCGCATCAGTCCTGGATCGAAAAATCTAGAAGACATGAGGCCTTTGGTCATCGTTGGATGACGCAGGCTAACAGTATCAGTATCAGCAGGTTTTGACTTTTAAGTCTGACAAGTATGATTTTTTCTTCCTCATTTTAAGAAGTGCTGCAGCATTTTTTTTTAAATTATTATATTAGGTCTACCAATAATTGTTCACACTGGATACAGTGACATAATCATTTTTTAAATTAAATTACAGCGCAACAATTTCGAGTACTTAGAGATAAACACCACATTCACAAAACAATAAATTCGGAAAATAAGATAAGCTTAGTAAGTACTAAGCGCCAATATTCAATTAAATTAAATTAAAATTGGAAATAGTGAAAAAACAATTATGACAAAATTGATTGATTTTTTTCTTTGTTTCTATGCCATACCAATAATACAAAAATGTGTCCTGCCTGTCCTGTAGTTTGCCCATTACGGGAACTTATGCACGTTACTAAAAGTGCCAAATTCGTCGCCAATTAGCGAATCAATTAAGATTGCCGTCGACACGCTATGAAGAAAAAGAATACGAAAATTCCTTTGACCAGCAGTGGGACGGACGATCACCAACATAATTAGCACAAAGGGGGTCCTGTGTGAGTATGATTTGTTCCTCGGTTGTACCCGCAACGGTAGTGACATTGACATAGACCACAATTAACTACACCCTCACACTTCGCCTCTTTGGATTGTAAGTGCTGCGGACGCTGTCACACCGTGCACCACTCGGAACGAAAGATGCAATGACAAAACCGGTTTCGGTTTTTAATTTGTTCTCACAAAAAGTAAACGTTAAATTGTTTTATTAAATAGTTGATAGAAGAAGATAAAATAAAACATAAAACAACACATTTTAAACATGTCGATTGCTCTCTAAATGAACCAAAAATCTTCCTATACTTCCTATATAATTTAAAAAACAACTCATTCTAGTAAAATAGGCATAAAGAAAACAACTTGATAAGTTTGGCAGTCAAAAATTATAAATATAAGTCTTATTAAAGAGCCATTAAGTACGGTGTTGATACTACATATGTACATATACAAGCAAAGTTTATTGCTTAACAAGTGCGTAAACTTGCTTTTATTTGTACACTTAAAGTTTATCTTCACATAATTACCAGTGTTATTACTTCTTAGAAACTTAGTCCATAAAATATAACAATGCTCAAATATCAAAGGCCGTTAAAGTTTTATAATCACCAGACTAAAGCTGTGCAAATAAGATTTTCATAAGACACGGTTTGTGAATTGTCCAAATTCAACAAACTTATGAAATTTATTAAACACTTGTACCTAAATCAACAAATGTTCAATTTTGAAATCGAAATTCATTAATAACTATTTATTTTGAGCTTGTAAACGCTTAACGTCGTCGGTAAAACGAATGAATAGAAACATTGTTTATTCCAAACAAGTTAAATAAATACATCGGTTTGACAAAGTACGTTATGGCGACCTTCACCGCATTCCAGTGTTAAGTCTTCGATTTAAATCAATTTAGGTAGTAATAAAAAACAGCGTTTTCTACGCTGTTTTTCTCATATTTTTCAACAGCCATCTTAGGAATAAATATTGCGGTTTGACAACTTCTGCGTAGAAAGTACGTCGAACCGCCATATTTATCATTTAGATATAAGTTATCTGACTATTGAAATAATTTATTTAGGTTTTACTACTACTTTTTGCTCAGGTAAGGCTTTTCATTGTATACGTTTACCAGACCAAAGCAACTTTGCACTTCTCTCTCCCATTATTTCAACAACACAAATAAAATACACGGCAAGTTTATTGTTTTGTTAAACCTGTAGGCTTTCGGCGTCGGTGTGACAGGCGGATTTCTTAAGTCGGGCGTAACTCCCGAGAGCTGTCGGGGGCGCATTGTGCTCGCGTATTAACGACGAACGCACAAAAGACCACGCTCGTATATCAAACTAACGTCACTCCATGTCTTCCTTCCTCACTGTTACAGTTCCCGGGCCGCAAGAAATGGCCCTCCTTTTTTTATTGAGCATTTAGTAGACTGAAATTATGGCACGTAAAATTCATGCCGTGCGGGAATCGACTCAACCGAACGTAGGCCCAATTTTGTCTTGTGCCTATATAAAAGCTTTCGGTTACAAGTGATATATTTCTTACGCGATTGTTCTCAATAGGTATTATTCGACAATCGAGCCAAATGTTCCCATTTTTGCCGCCATATGAAGCGGCTTATTGATGTTATTGACTTTCGCATAATCAGTTTTGATCGTCTTACGCAAATTTCTCGACTAGACAGTTAAAAGGAGTTTGATGAATGATCAGTGAGATGAGCGGGACAATAAATCACATTAGTGTCACCGTAGATGCCTATAAGTTAAACAATTTTGTCAAAAAGACAACAAAAGCGCAATTGTTATCCGTCGAGTCTGGAAATATTTATTTTCCCCCGGGCAAGAAAGTTCGCTCAAACTTCGCTAATGACTTCTTTCTGAAGTCCCAACTTTCCTGGTAACTGCTTGAAAGGTTTTTGCTATCTATTTAAACAATAGTCGGGTCCTTTATTATCGCCAAATTTTCCGGTAGGCTCTTAATTGTTATAATCAGTGTTTAAGTTCAAATAATGTAGGGTTTCTAATTCAAACGTAATTGGAGCAACATCTTTACTTTATCAAAAGAGTTCGATGTAATCTGTACTGAAGTTTCAATAAAGTCGAGTCTTTTAATTAGTAATCCCAAAGGAATCAGTTGGTAATAATATCAATAAGCTTACATTATAAGAGGGCTTAATTAACTCAGTTAGTGAGATAACAAATTGTTATGCGTAAAATATAAATTGGTGCGATCAATGTTTAATTTAATCACGCCAACAATTTGGAACATTTTCTTGTATCAGTAGTAGATACGAGTATACTGTTTGATGTTAACTGTAGAATAGAAAAAGGCGGCTGGTATACGGGGCCCGCGTCGGGCGGCATTGTGCTCGGGATTATCGGCATACCTCACAAAGGGCTCAAAAGGCAGTTTATCAAGCCACGTCTCACTAGATATCTCAGTGTGCACTTGGTGAACTGCGAGCTAACTTGGCCTACTGGGCCAGCCCGTATAACAGAACATAACTAATGCCCACCTGTATTTCTATGAATAGAATTAACTTTAGTGTTGAACCTAAGTTTTACTTAAGTTACAGAGAGATAGTAAACCTTTGAAGATAAGCACTAACTGAACTAGAATAAATTTCAGGCCTCCATGGCGGTTGATCGTGCTTATTCTGATTGAATTACAATTGTTCAAGGTTCAACTGAGTTTGACTGGAGTTCAAGTTATCAACTGTTCCCTTTCACGATATAAAATAACACAAGTACTGCGCTGCAGATAACCGACGCCAACATTAGGTGAAACCTCAATGAATGCCTAGAGAAGAGAGATTTATTTGATCTACGACAAACTTTTAATTTAATTGTAATGATTGCCCATGAGAGCGGCGATGGCCAAGTAGTGTGGTGACTGCCGAGACTTACGAGCAGTAAGTTGTGGGTTCGACCCCAGGCAGGCCCATTACTTTGTGTAATTTAGGTGAAGGAAAACATCGTGAGGAAACCGGCATGTCCTAGAACCAAAAATTCGAAGACATCTGACATCTACCAAGCCGCACTGAACCCGCGTGGTGTTTAAAGCCCTCTCATAGAGAGGAGGCCTATTTCCCAGCAGTGGGAACATTATAGGCTGATTATGTAATTGCCTATGGTAGCAATAATGGTACGGAAATAATAATGTATCAACAATCTTGACTTTACACACGAAATATTTGTATGTCAAAAATATATTTTAGGAACGAACGACGAAACAAATTTCCTTGAAGTATTTGTGTACAACTTTGATTACTGACATCACATCAATACCGGCAGCTCTTTGATACTCGATCTTTCAAATATTTCCATTAAAATTCATCCCAATATAATATACTTCTGAAAATGACAGCGCCGTAATATCAGAATATTATAAAATTCCCTTATTAGTATTACAGTCTATCAGCTTTTTTAATTGGTTTGCAAGTTTGATGCCGAAGTCTAATTGTATTGCATAATTAAGATGCAGAACTGAGTTGCGAAGGCGTCGAAATCGCTCTGTGAATTCTTCAAACGGGGCTTAATTAGGGTTTCAAGAAGAAGTTAATGAGCTGAATCGACGAGTCACACCGCTGGCGTCCCTATTCCAAATTCGAAACAGTATTCTTTTTAAAAATAAACCGAATACTTTCGTGACGTTATGGTAAATTTTGTTTTTTTTTATTGGAATAGGTTACAGCAGCTGTCATTTGTTTAGGCGACAGTGTTTCATTCGACATTCCTTTTTCAAATATTTCTGTTTTGGTTTTGGAGTTTTATCGTTATGCATTTTTTTCTAGTGTTGTGTGTTGTTTACTTTTTATTTTTAACTAGCTTCTATCCGCGACTTCGCCCTCATGAAAAACATTCTGTGGTACTCGGTTCCACCATTGAAATAATTTTCGAAATTGGATGAAAAATTTCGGAGATTACACCCTACATCCAAACTTACAAACTTTACCTACCTTTATAATATTAATTACCTACGTAATTACATTTTGCAGTATCATATTAAATAATTACCTATATAATTACTGTCTGACTTCGTTCGCGTGGAAATTTTGATGTGAATATGTGACATAAAAAAAGTAGCTTATGTGCTATTCCAGGCTATAATCTATGTCTGTGTCATATTTCATCCAGATCCATTCAGCCGTTCTGGCGTAATTGAGTAACAAACATCCATCCAAACTTTTGCGTTCATAATATTAGTAAAGTTTTTTAGTAAAGTTTTTATTACCAATGTAAAGGGTGTAAACGGACCCTTCACGAAGACGCACGATTGCAATGACGGTGAGAACAAGTGCCTTCCGGCTTCGTTAAGGGTTTTTTACACCCTGTATGTATAACTTTCTGGTCTACATATAATGTGTACAAAGAAAACTTAAATTATAATCCTCTACATGTGTATTGAAGTATCTTTGTATTGTAAAGTACGATTCTACGAGATGAGAGCACTTGACACCCAAATCACTCCCACTGCTCGGGATAATGAGCGAGAGGTGCTCTGTTGCTTCCCTTTTCTTTCATGTTAGACCTAGCTGTATGATACTTCAGGAAATATTGTTAACAGAGTTACCTGTGTATAGTTAAATTCTCATGAAGTTTCATAATTACAGCGCTGTTTTCTTAGCGCTTAAATACGGTACTTTATGCTTAGCTGGATTTCTTGGTATGGAAATTGTTTCTCGAGTTTATCGATATTATAACAACACTGTGTCGACAAGTTGTTAAAACATAACTATCAAAATCGATCGATCGTTACGACCTTGGTAAAGAACAACACTACGTAAATAATCAGAAACATTCTAGGTTAGTCAGAAGCAAAGCGCTTAGGGCTTGTTATGAAAACTGCCAACTTACAAAAACTCATTGTATAGTATAATCAAGTCCTACCACGCATTATCAAGTTAAAAAACCTTATAATAGAAGAACATAATGACTTGGTTCATAATATAATTGTCCAAATTGACGTCATAGCGATGGCGAATTTTGACTAAGAAGATTCGTTTTATTTTTATTTTACTTATAATATATGGCTAACCAACAATTGAATACACTGATACAAAGATACGAGATACATTCAATAGAGTTATAGACCCGCTGTGTACCAATTTCTTACAGGTAAGCGCGTCATAAATTACTTATTAATGCTTACTTAAAATCAGACCTCAGACGTCACACCGACGACGTTACTCACCGATCATAATTACGGTTTTCAAATATATAGGGTGACTGGTAATTAGTGACCGATATTTAAACACGTGATTGTACTCATGATAACAAACAACTTTCTCAAAGAAACTTTTTTTTTATTCCTACTCGTTCACTTTCATCCCAATAACACAACAGTCGTATGAAATTCGGTCTCGCGCGCGCCTTTGACCTATCAGCTGTTAACCGTATGACGCCGTTCTAGGCCAAAGGCGCGCGCGAGTGCGAATTTCATACGGCTGTTGTGTTATTGGGATAAAAGTGAACGAGTAGGAATAAAAAAAAAGTTTCTTAGGGAAAGTTTTTGTTATCATGAGTACAATCACGTGTTTAAGTATCGGTCACTTATTATCAGTCACCCTATATCATTAAAATTCAATTTACATGCAAGCCTTAACACTAAAATGATTTTACAAGTTTTTGTACATATACTTCTGAACTTACTTAGCCAGGTTAGAGAGCCTATGTCCCAACAGTGGGAATTGGGGGCCGATTATGCTATGCTATGCTAAAGGTAGTACATTGATTTCCGAAAACGACCGCAACTGCGACCCGCATCGGCAAATGCGTCTAATCGAATTTGACGTTGCCCCATAGGATTTCTCCTGTTACGTGGGTGCGTTTACAAAAAGTTAAACTCACATACACAAACAGCCAGAACCGGAACAACTACCTGTAGGCAATACAAATATTTGTTCCGTGCGGGAATCGAACTCGCGACACGTAGCGCAGCAGCCAATCGCTTAGCCACTACGCCAGCAGAAACTGCAACGACACGGTTTCTATCTAGAATGTGTTTCAGGTCCATGTTATTGCGTAGAACTCTAAAAATGTAATAGCTACCAATTTAATGATAATTTTATGATGTTTTATGGCAACGGTTACTAAATCAAATTATCGGTTAATAAATAGTATATTTCAACACCCAAAACAAATTTAAAATTTTTGAGAGCTAAATATGAACATTTAAAAAATACTATCGTTAATAGTTACTAATACACAAGTGAAATTAACCATAACCAATGAAATCATTAGCACCATGATTTCGCGACTACTCATAAATCACGGTAAACATAAATAAGAGTTAATTCCCGGGGTATCGAGACTCGATCCATCATCTACCTCCCGATACTGATTTAAATCTCGATCTAGCACCAATTTGATTTAGCCAAACTGTTAATTACCCGCGAATCTACTGTTTGCGCACTTGATTTGACGACTTTAATTACTGTTTTGAGGCGAAATTTGAACATAAACATAGGTATTGCGCATTTGAAGGTAGGTAAATCACAAGTGGTATTCAGTGGCTAAATTGTGTACGAACTATTTTCTTCGAAGTTCTGACAAAATGAAGGCAGTAAACTTTGATAACCACACGTATATTTAAATCATCATTCCTCATTCTCTTGCCCTAATTTCTTCTTCTTCCACACTTCTCTATTACTCGTCATCTCGTCAGACCCCAATTTTCTAGCCATATCATCCTTCACACAACACAATAAATTAAATTAAAAGTATCAAAAACCCGACTTAAAATTGTAGTATGTATGATTTCATCATTCCTTTATTTTGATACCCTATACGATGGGTTTGGTTGAAAAAATAAATTAACGACTTTCAATTTAGCGCCAAAAATCCACCATTTTGTTTTTTTTTAACTCCTATCTACAGACACTTAAGACGTAAGGACGTAAGGGTATTTAAGACGAATCTAATGATACCTTAATCGTCGAAATCCATCCATCCATTTGGAACATACGAGGTAATAAATAAATTTACAAAAAACATACAAGATACGCGCAAAAAACATAACCCTTCCTTAGCAGTCGGGTAAAAATACAAGGGCCAAGCACACCGCAATGACACATCATTTACTATTATACGTTTCTAGTAGAATCAATATTAAGGATAAAAAAAAAAAATACGTCTGTTCAGCCTTTCATCAAAAATGTCAAACAAAATTCAAGACTTCTACGAGCACTGGCCTATATCTGTAGACCACCCGTAATTCACACAATACCACCGACGTTTCCAGAACAAAGCATACGCAAAGGTGAGCTCAATAGGACACACACAGAATTCATAAAACCCTGTCAAAAAGCGCAGTTTGTACAGTCAGACAACGACATAATATGAAGGACTTAATACGTCCTATTCAATAATATTTTTATAGAAAAAAAATGATAGAAAATGTAACATGCGAACTGTCAAGCAATTTTGGCGTACGTTAGTTATCTACTAGCTGTCGCCCGCGACTTTGTTCGCGAGTTTCGGTGTTGATGTTTATGTATGTAAAAAAAAATAGCTAATGTGCTATTCCAGACTCTAATCTATCTCTGTGCCAAATTTCGTCAAGAAATGTTCAGCTGTTCATTACGATTGAATAACAAACATCCATCCATCCAAACTTTCGCATTTATAATAGTAGTAAGATTTGTGCTTTGCCAATCGGAACGAACGCTGCCATCTAGTCTTTTAAATAAAATATTATTATATATGTAATTTTTTTCCCAATAACGCCCCTCTGTGTTTGTCAATATCAGTGAAAAAAAAACTCTAAAAGATCCCTGTAGCACTGTACATAACTCTTATAAGTGAGTGTGTAAGGCTTAAAAAGTTATTACGCACATAATATTTCTACCTCTACACCTACTCACCTCTTTTGCTGACTGTACTACAGGCAAGCAGAAATACCAGGGAGCCATAAACGAGTGCTGAATAAAAATTAATTCCCCAAGGGCGGACATACAAATAGCCCTGATAAAATTTATAACTGTGGACGTGACGGCTCTCAACTTCGTGCACAGTATAATTCTGTACACATAGCCGGAATGTGCTCGCCAATGGATAATTATGGTAAATGGTCCATTACTCTTAGGCTGTGTGGGCAAACTGCTAGGCTTGGGGACGTTGTATCTGGCAATTCAGTTTTTTTTTTTTAAGTAAGTTATATATCATAATATTATAATATGGAGGGAGTGAAAGATGGGAAGGTCTAATACTCAGGCACTGGACTACAACACAAGTATTACCTTGAAATCGTGCCTTGAAACAATGTTTCTTTTAATTATTGCTATGCGATTGTTGTCCTTTATTTGTTTCTTATTATTTCCTGATTATTGTAATTAAATCAATCTTATATATAAAAATATATATTTGTTCGTATTTTGTGCGCTGCCATATCGTTCATCCAATTGCGATAAAACTTGTTCAACGTATTACTCGCACTAACGCGAAGTAGACATAACACAATTAATTAAAAAATGTAATAAAATACGCGGTCGGAGGCTAGTCCTATTAAAAAAATCAACACATAGAATGTTAACGAATTCAGACAGTTTCATATAATTGATACTGTAGTAATCAAACACAAAATTAAACATTGATGATTTATTAATTAGTTGTTGTCATGGTAATTACAGCTGTTTCGACTAAAATAACATTAAACTATCGCCCTGGTTTATTTAAAGCCTTACTTGGCCTACACTAATAGGTTTAAATTGGGTGGTTTTTAAATAGAAGTATCGTGCCACAATTAGGGATGGTATTGGGGCTTGTGAGAACCGATGTGAACACTAAGAAACTACCCACACAACACGATAATTTTCTATCAAATACTTGAAAAACGAAACCGGGGCTGAAACGTGGACACTCACGGTACGGTTGGTCCATAAATTCAAGGTCTTTCAGCGAGCTATAGAGCGGGCTGTGCTTGGAGTCTTTCTGAGGGTTCGAATCCGGAACGAGGTGATCCGATAGAGAACCAGAGTTGACGTCATAGCTCACAGAATAAGTAAGCTGAAGTGGTAATGGGCCGGCCATATTAGCCGTAAAACTGATGACCGTTGGTCCACCGCAAGCGTAAGGTGGGATGTCCTCAGGCTCGGTGGAGCAAAGATCTTCGCAGGGTGGCTGATAGCAACTAAATGAGAGTAGCCGAGAATCGAGTTAAGTGGCGTGCGATTGAAGAGGCTTTTTTTTAGGATGGGAAATTATCAAATGACCCCTCCCGCTCTGGGCGGAGTGGAAGGGACGGTCAGACTTGTACTGACTAAAACCCATCCATGTTCCTTATTTGCCTTTTGTATTCCAGGGCCGCAGTATCTCTTT
Source organism: Noctua pronuba (assembly GCA_905220335.1). Classification (NCBI taxonomy): domain Eukaryota; kingdom Metazoa; phylum Arthropoda; class Insecta; order Lepidoptera; family Noctuidae; genus Noctua; species Noctua pronuba. The sequence continues at coordinate 8,017,113 of LR999911.1, forward strand.
CGAACAGGCCTGCAGCCCCGGCAGGCATCGGCCCTTGCGGACCCCTTCATGGTTGCTGACATATCTTTGAGGCGCTCGCTCGTGGAACACGAATGCGCCGTATTAAAGAGGTTTATGTCCAGCAGTGGACTGTTGTGGGCTGATGATGATAACTTGATAAATATTATTCACTAGAAAAAGCAAAGACAAACTAAACACAGTGACGTAACTTTACTCAAATAAAATCGCAAATTAATACCTAAATATCTTTAATTAATGCTACTTCAACCTTCTTAAAGATACTTCATTAAGATGTACTTTAAAACAGATTAAAGTTCAACTTAATATGTCTTTGAGCGTTCACGTCCTTTTTGAAGTCGATCAACTACAGTCACACACACAACTCATTTCGACGTACGCATTTAATTAAGTCGTCACTGAAACGTTTGTTTATGGAGCTTTAATTACTTGCCATGGAAATAAATACACGGAACAAATAGTTAATTAAATATACGCACCTGCCTACTGATCAGATTTTGAGGAAATAATCCTTGTTGTTGGGGAACAGCGATTTACTCCATTATTATATTGGGATTTTTTTGTTCTGTCTATACTTGTTCATAAAAGATTTCGGGAATCGATTCAGCTCGTTGTACATTTCCAGGTAAAAAATAATCGGATTTTATGTACATTCAGTCAGAAAAGTATCGGGAATGGATGATTTGTATATGGTTCCAAATTCAATTTTTTGTTATTTTTGTTGTTGTTAGATTGGTATAACTGTTTTCCATTTTGGCGAGCGTTTGAGTTGCATTTGTTATTCAGATTAAATACAATGCTATTTTTAGTAAGATTATATCTAGTGTGTATTGCGAATTTCATAATGGACAAAAACATCGAACAAACAGTTTGTCTTAAATTTTGCATCGCTAATAGAATTTCGTGTTCGGAGTCCCTGAAAATGTTACAGAAGGCTCACGGTGAATCGACTTTATCAAAAACACGTGTTTATGAGTGGTACAAAGCGGTCGAGATGTGATGGAAGATTTGCCTCGCTCTGGTAGGCCATCATCGACTGAAGTTAACATCGCAAAAGTGAAGGAAAAAGTGACTGAAAATCCTCATTCAAGTTTGGGACTATAAATACTAAAATTCAGCGACTATTTCTATAGTCGCTGAACTTTCTGTGTCTCACGAGTCGATCCGTACCATTTTAAATAATCACTTGTTTATGAAACATGTTGCCGCTCGACTAGTACCAAAAGACCTGAATTTTCCTCCAAAAACTCAATCGCTTATGAGCAGTGATCGGAGTAGGTAGATTGAACTGGGGTCATTGATCCGAAACGTATATATTACTATGGACATTCCTCCGGAATTGGTGGATTATTGGTGTGATTGTTTTTATTATTCAACAGATAAATAATGAATTAATTTAGTTTTGATACCTTTAAATTTTGAATTGAGTAGTTATAATATCACTACCAGCATTAACAATATTTAATTGAATCCGGAAATACCGGAATTACTTTCCGGAAAAATGGCTTATCCATGTTATTCTTTCTGTGTGCATTTATGATACAAGTACCAAAAATCAATCTACCTACTCCGATCACTGCTTATGAGTCACTGAGGTCATGCTAGAACGAGTCAATTCCTACCCAACATTCATGAAACGCATTGTTACTGGTGACGAGACGTGGGTTTACGAGTTTGATATGCAAACTAGTCAACAAGCTTCCGAGTGGTGCCTTCCAACTGAACCGAAATCGAAAAAACCACGCCATAAGCGATCATAAGTCAAAGTAATGTTGACCGTTTTCTTTGACTAAATATTATTTGAGCGTTATGCGGCGTTTAAGACAGCAAACTCGACGAAACTGGCCATATGTGTGAAAAAAATTGTTGGATTTTGCACTACCATAATGCACATTCGCACAAGGCCATCATGGTGAACGAATTTTTGACCAAAAACTCGACAAGTACCATCGAGCAATCATCTTATTCACCAGATATGGCTCCAGCCAACTTCTTTCTTTTTCCTAGACTCAAATTATCACTTCATGGCACCCGTTTTCATTCGGTAGAAGACATAAAAGAGAATGCGCGGTGAGAACTGAACTTAATTCCGGAAAAAGCGTTTAAAAATGTTTTGATGATTGGATTATTCGTTAACGTAAGTGTATCGTTTCTGAAGGAGCATACTTTGAAGGCGATAAAATAACTTTGGATGAATAACTAACATTTTGTATTATTATTGATCATTTCCCGGTACTTTCTTGACAGAGTAGTATTTGTATCAATTTGATTACCACAGTCTGTTAAGACAGAGAAAGTCATAGACAAAATAGTTTCAGGTCATAATCTACAAACCAATATAACTTTATTTATTTTTATATTATGATTTATTTATTGTAAGCTAACCTTATTGTCAATTTATAATTCGGAGGTTAAGTTAGATGAAATCGGATAAGTTCCATCGCAGCACATAAATAACTACATAATTTCTACAATGTAATTTTGATGAATATTATCACGGTTTATGCACCATCTCTTCCTACCAATTTGTACGCCACGATATGAGGCTGAACATGTTACAACTTTTCTGTATCTCATTATTATCTTGCATGCAATGTATCATGTACCCTTGTTTAAACAAATAAATTTTTACTTACTTCCACAGGTTGAGTGCCTACCTACGTGAGTGTAGTACCTAGTAGCGGATTATTAGAAAAGACTCTTGACCCAGACGTCCTCAAAGTAATACCTGGCCGTCGTTCTCCAAAGGTTGATATGAAATCCAATAAATCGTCTATAGACTTTTTGGACCAACTGACGCAAGATAAAAGTACATAAGAGATGCTTCACACAAGTTTGGGGTGGCTGATGCGATTCGGTATTATTTATTGAACAACAAAACTGACATATTCGCCTCGTGCCGATCGGCAAACTCCGTTCGGCATTGACTGCAGCAATGGTGATCGATCGCTATAAGTCGGCACTTGATTTTTCCCTTCCGAGGCTTATGTACGTACGGCTAAGCCTAGGTTTGTTCCGAACATTATTGCTCGGACTTATTCCATCTAAACCATACCGAGCCGAATATATGTGAAACGCCCTTAAGATTTCGTGGAGACGCTGACAGCGCGTGTTTTAGAAAATTTAAGGAATGCAAGCTGGGATGTTTTTAAAATATATCCAAAAATAGAGAAACACATCTCAATATGTCATAAAAATAAATCAAGCCGTTTTAAATTACGCACCGTTGTCATAAATATGCCTAACGACTCACGAATACTTCACAGGGAATGTACGACTTGTCGGAACATCGAGATTTCTTTACTATTTATATATGTAAGTTTAATATTATTATACACAAATAAATCTTCCGGAAACCGCATCTAAATGCGTTGCGGAGTTTAGAGTAACGACACGGTCACACAGATACACACGAAAAGCGAACTTTTGAAGCATACTACATATGAATATGTGCATGTTCTTTGCTGCAAGTCTAAGTATTTAATAATGTAGTTTTTGGTGATACAGTAGTCTTATTTAGGTTATGGTAACTGAAAAATCAACCCAGTAGTGCATACACTATTTAACAATATGAGAATTTAAAATCGATATAATACAAATACAATTAATTAGTCAAGTTTCCGTTTAAATTGTGTCAAGTTTAAATTTTTAATTTCATTTGGTATTTTATTGAATATTATCAGGATAAATTCCAGAGCTGATACTAACGTTAATGACGTGGCAAATGGGGCCTGTATCATATCGGAAACAAAAACCAAGCTTTCGGGCTTCAAACTACTCATAGCTACCATTGGTATTCCTATGAATAAACCCGCATCTCTATGAAATAAACTGACTAATACGCTATCGGCTTAGTCGGCAGGTGACGTGTGACAAAGCGCGGGTACCTGTAAACATTGCCGCAACGTTTTTCAGATGTCATCCCCCCCTCCCCCACTCTCTCTCACCGTATTGTATGCAGCATGAGTTAATTTCGTATCGTATTACCCAGTACGAACTGGGTTGTGGAGGTCAGATAGGCAGTCGCTCCATGTAAAAAACTGGTATTCATTTGTATCCGATTAGACTGGAAGCCGACCCCAACATAGTTGGGAAAAGGCTAGGCAGATGATGATGATATCGAAAAATCAACACTTGTATTATGAAAAGGTAAAGTTTGGAGAATGTAGGAGGTAATCTTCGAAACTACTCATCCGATTTCAAATAATATGTTACTGATTAGCTACACTATTACCGATTGCCATAGGATGATATGTTGATGATATGATGTAAGAACGTAGTACTGAATAATTATGTTTTAGACTATATTATTTCATGTGGAACACGAATATGATTTAATTATACAATTAGACAGATTAATAATAATTGATTTTGATTTGAAATTGATCAACTTACCTATATTACATTTCTGTTGAATTACAGATTTAGTGTCACTCTATTTATTTATTTTTTTAACAATTTATGTACACACTAAATACAGAAAAGAAGAAAGGAATGGAAAATAGTACAAAGGTGATGCTTATTTCTAGAGAAACCTCTTCCAGCATACCTGCGAAAGGAGATACTAAAAAAAGAGATCTCTATGGTATTTGTTTTTTTTTCTTTAGTGTTTATTGTCCCACTACTGGGCACAGGCCCCCCCATAGCCTTCCACTCTTCTCTCAGTGCGGTTTAATATAAGGTTTAATTTGTTTAATATAAGGCTAAAAGACAATATTGTTAACTTATTTAAAACCTTATTTACAAAACCCGACGTAAAAATAATCAATAAAAAAGCAGCCCGTCAATATTGGTAATTATTCAGCCCTTAATTCTCGGTGCTGTAGGCTCACTACTCACGGCGCAAAAATTAGGTCATATTGAGTTGCATCGGAGCGCTACATAATTACGGCCGAGGCAAATATGTAATTAATTCACGCCGGTTAAACTGCTGCGAAAACAACAAACAAATATGTGGGGACGGTCACACCAACTCGCCCCACTGTTGCCATCTTTACTTAATCTACTTTATTTTGTATATTAATGTTGTTCCTCTCCATCCCAAGATTTTCTGGAAGATATCTCTATCAGTGGTAAGGTCGCCGCTGTACCCTTAGAAAAAGCAATAATGTCAAATAGCCGTGTTAGGCTAACAGTACAGTACAGTGTCCTCATTAGGCGAACAGAGAGCGGCTGACTCTCCGCTGACTGACTCTGAGCGGCGAATCGGTCGTAAACTCACTGTCGAGTGAGTATCAAACTGTAGCACATTAACCGTCAAGCGCTGGCTAACTCTCGGCTAAGAAGGTACTTCGCCGGCAGCGTAGCGGGCGTACTTCTCCGCCGACTGGAGCAACGAGCGTAATATCGCTGCGTATCCTTATCCTTACTAATATTATAAATGCGAAAGTAAGTTTGTTTGTTCGTTTGTTAGTTTTTCACGCCTTAACCACTGAACCGATCATCCTGAAATTTTGCATATACGTTGTCAGGTGTACAGAAACGGACATAGGGTACCTTTCATCCCGAAAAAAGTACTGTTACCGAGGAAAACAACAATAACGTTCTTATGATAATAGATGGTGCCACGGGTCTTTCGAATCATAATTGAATTGTATTATTTCAAGCAGAGTACAACCTGAATTGATTGTCAAATTCTAAATTAACACGAGCGAAGCCGCGGACAAAAGCCAGTGCTCAATAAATGAGGCGACGCGAGGCCGCAAACTAAAAAAATTGGTGAACGATAAAGTATAATTCTATCTACTCCCACAATGCAACCCAAATAATTATTTCGGGCACACTAACACTGTTACAAAAAGTTATGAAGGATTAATTAGGGTCCCCCGTTAATAAATGTCTGTTGATTTAGTTAAATGAACCCCAGTTTCGGGGTGAATAGGTTCTGTACCTTTTAAGTACTCGTGGAGGTATTCGGTCGTGTCATACACGATTAGTTTGGTCAGCTAAAATTTCCTGACCGTAAAAACGTATGCACACACGCTTGTAGTCATTTGTATTCCGTCTCTTTCTCGCTTTATCATTCGTTGGGTGTTTTTTCCTGCTGATTTTGAAACTATTGTGTGGTTTTTTAATGTTTTGCACTTAATTTTGATCGACGAATGGGTGTTTTGGCTGAGTGTAAAAACTATATTAATTTAAAATATATTTTTTATTACTAGCCATGTAGCTGACAAAAAAGCAATTCCAGCGTGGACTATTAAAACTGGAACCCACACACTCTTTAACAACCCGTCCCGTGCCTTGCGGCACAGGCACACAATAACCTTTTTTACGCATCGCACTGCTGTAATGCGCAGGGCCCAAAACACGGTGTGTTTTTCACCAGCATCATAATGCGTTGTTCACACGGAGGCAGTGGCTTTGAAGTCGGGCATTTTGATATCAATTCGGACAAAAAAATTAAGAAAATTCGGATGGTACAAGTAGAGAGTAACTACACTTTAAAGACATGGAAGACATCAGCTTGAGCCGATCACGTATCCCTACTTTATTGTATTTACTTGGGCGCGGTGTTAACTCGCGTCATTTGAGCCGAAATGAGTCGATTTTTCTCGCTCTCATTGCACGGACCCCTACGGACAGCTCAAGGTAATTTCGCGTCCACAAGTGTAAGTACTCCAACGGATGGCGGCGGCAAACCAATTGACAGTAAGGACTGTCAATAGGTCCGTTTTTTTGGGGAAGCCCGCCACACTATTCCCAAACGCTGTAACTCCTGAAAGCCAGAATCAACAGTGGCGACCACCAAAAAAGCACCGAGACATTGAATCTCGACAAAGTCCCAGAGAAACAATTTAACTGTCTTGGATCCGCAACGAAATTAATCATCATCATTGTCAACCTCATCGTATCGTCATCGTCATTGTGTTGGTCTGCCACCGCCACCGCATCTATCTAAACAACGCGTAAGAAGATGCACCAACCTCAGCCTGTTTTTTATCGCCTTACTAAAGTGGCTACCCCAGCTTACTGCCTCCAGCCGCCAGCTTAAGTCTGCCACTATTTCTTCAAGTGAGCCCACAGAAAGAGTCCCAAAGTGTCACATTCAGATTTCCATAAGCGGTGTTACGGCACAGTACGTTAGAGTCGAGACTCGGGACGCTGGCTGCCGGCCAAACAATTACTTTGTCTCGTCAGGAGCATTTCTTCGGCTGATGGCTCTAAAGTGTCTACTGCTTTTTACATAAGTTTAACGTTTAACGTGAAAAAAGTGGGTCAATGGTAGAAACTTTGACAATTGTATTCATTGAACCTAAAGGCATATGCTAGATAGATCTAAGACTTGGTTTTCTTAAAGCGCAAACCATACAGAAAAGACGTAAGACGCGGACGGGGCGCAGACATATGTCTCTTCCGCGTTCCTTTCATACAAAATGTATAGAAGCGTCGTGACGCAAAACATATAGAAAAGACAGGGCGCGAACACGACGCTTACTCGTATGCGCCCTGTTGTAAAACATATAGAAAGGACGGGGCACGAGCGCGAGCGGACGAGGGGCGGGCGAGAACGGGGGTGCGGGCGGGGTGGGGCTTATATACTTCTTGAAAACGATCTGGATAAATATGTAGTTCTCCATTTTTTTTTTTTAATGTATTGTCTTCATTGCTTCGCCATACCGGATGTACCCAGTAACGTCTAACCCTCTGCATATTAGCGAGATACACCAGTGCTAACACATCTGGTTGAAAACCCTCATCTCTCGCGGCGCCCAGCGTCACGTCCTCGTCTTTTCTATATGTTTTAAAAAGTCGCGACGGCGCCCTGTCTGCGCCCTGTCCGCGCCCCGTCCTCGTCTTACGTCTGTTCTGTGTGTCCAGCACCTTAAGAAAGCGAAGAAACTGGAGACTAGCGACGGACCGAAAGATTGCTATCAACAGAAAAAAAAATGACTACAGAAACTGAATTAAAAAAATACCATCCTATATCCACACCCACATAAGTACTTTGATCAAGCAACAACTCGTAATAGCAAAGTGAATTAAAAAGAAAAGAGCATGTGCAGCCGGGAACATGAGTGGTGACATTAATTAATGTACCTACACGTTGTACTGGCTTCAAATAAAACGTTCTTTCGATGTAACAAATCCAGCTACATTTATAAGGGAAACCATACGAGATGCTAGTATCAAAGCGGTCTTTGAGAGAGACATCTTTTTTTTCTTTTGAATGTTGTAATCGGCTTTTACTTTTACACACACTGCTGAACATCATGGTTCTCATTTTAAACTGATATTTTCTTATATTTCAAGGGACTTGTGGCTTAGTAATACCAGCCGTATGGGGATAATCTTCAAGGTGCACACTCTCTGAGGTCGGTCCGTAGACGTGTGATCATTCTTGACATACCCCATGAAGGGGTATGAAGCCTTAGAAAGTACCTTAAGCTGTTGGTCCCGGCTGTCAGCCGGCTGTAGCCTTTTCCCACCTTTGTTGTCCCAGTCTAACCGGATACAGCTGAATACCAGTATTTTATATGGAGCAACTGCCTGTCGCTACCCTGAGTTGACTTATAATAAATAGACTGAAACTATTAACATAACAACACGCCTGTAATTCCCGAAGGGTTAGGCAGAGGTGTACCTAAAAGTACACCCACATTCCGCCAGTTATGTTTAACTCCCATGTAATAGGGGGCGAGCCTATATCCATCACCTGGGCACAAATCCAGACTCCGTTGTACTTGCTAGTGAGAACTTCCTGATAGATAAACCCAATAACAATTTGTCCGACCCGGGAATCGAACAACTCAAGCTCAACAGTCTCGATTGCGACCACTAGACCAACGAGGCAGACTGAAACTATTATTACCATCCTAATTTGTCGACCTTACGCCGGCAATTACCTCCATTAATATTATCTATTTATAAACTAACGACCGTCAATGATAATATAATACGTCACACTGTTTGACATCACTAATTTCTCTATTCCCCAACTTTCAGGCTATGACGTCATGGTCAGAAAGTCAAACTTATATTATCTTTGAAAGCACTTTGGAGAGTTAGTCATCTGTCCTGGGCTTTATATATATGAGGTGACTGGTAATTAGTGACCGATACTTAAACACGTGATTGTACTCATGATATCAAACAACTTTCCAAAATATATTTTTTTTATACTCTTTCACTTTTATCACAATAACACAACAGCCGTATGAAACTCGCGCGCGCGCGCCTTTGACCTATCAGCTGTTAGCCGCGTGACGCCGTTTTGTCTTATTACTATCGTAACGTGCAACTGTGGGAAGGCAGAGCACCCGCGCGGCTTGAAGGCCGCTCCGTAAGTTTTATTGTGATATAAGTGAATGAGTATAAAAAAAATGTTTCTTTGGGGAAGTTGTTTGATATCATGAGTACAATCACGTAAAGTGTCGGTCACTAATTACCAGTCACCCTCTATATACTCTTTACTAGATTATTACTAACTAAAACTACAAAACGTTAATTCAGTGGGATCAGGCAGCATTGAAATTGGCATAACAAAAATGTATGAAGATCACTAAAATCTTACTAAAATAATGTTCTGAATCCGGATGATATGACATTATGTTCTTTTTCTGGTTTGTGAGTAGGAATTTATATCAATGCGATCAAAACGATGGAGAGTTTCGTATTTTCCCCATATCATATTCATACATTACACACTGACTAAAAAGTAAAATGCTTTAAAATCGTCTACAGTAGTCGTAGATATAATTCTTACTGTCGCTGCCCTGAGTAGACTTGTTCCAGACTGATATAGTTATTTCCAGGCTAATTTGACGAGAGGCCCAACTACGAGCGCGCGATGTAAACGTAACGTATATATACGTCGATTTTTTAATCGAAAATACAATTATCCTATAGCATTTTAGTATTTTTTTTTTGCGAAAAGCACAATCATTCACAGATATTATTATATTCTTAAAATTATGAAAATGTTGTATGTGAAACGAGTACTTGTCGGATTGTCAGGATTTATTCCGTTAGGCTCGTACATAATGTGGGCAGAAGATGGGTATCGCGCAATGAAAATACACTGGGTACGATACACTGTCTCTATTAAACTAACAAATTACTTGAAATTACAACATAACACAATAACACGGGGCACAATTAAACGGGTACGGTCACAGGTCGTCTCAACTCCGCTGCGATCAAACATTGAATATCGCCCTCGCCTCGAGCTGAACATCAGGGCTCTGTAGAAGCACGCTGTGGTGTGGGTAGACTTGTAAGTACGTACCTGCGATTCATTTTAAGCCCGTACCAATGACTGGATCCGATATATTTTTAATTTTAAAAGCGGCGTATTTACGTTACGTTTAAACCGCGCGCTCGGGCTAGGGCCTCTTATGACAGCAATTACGTCTAATTATGTATTTATAAAGTTATGCCAGTCAATGACAATACATTACAGTATTTGACCTCACTAATTTCTTTATTTACTATTCAGTGACTTTCTGGCATAATGCTTGTTTAGAAAGTGAAATTCTTTTCATCTTTAAAGCACTTTGGAATGATGGTCATCTGTGTCATATCATAGCCTTAGACTTTGACTGACAACCAGTCTTACTAAGGGGTATCGTATTACCCAGTACTAACTGGGTTGTGGAGGTCAGATAGTCAGTCGCTCCATGTAAAATATTGGTATTCAGCTGCATCCAGTTAGACCGGAAGCCGACCCCAACCTAGTTGGGAAAAGGCTAGGCAGATGATGAATAAAGACTTTGACTGGATTACTACTAATTTAAATCACTGAATACTAATTATCTTTTGAATGTTAATGCAGTGGAAATAGGTAGAGTTGAACCTGGTATTGCGAAAATGTGTATTAATAAAATGATGTAATCTGAATCCGGCTGAAAGTATAATGTTTTGTATCTCGTTTGTGGCTATTTATTCAAATCACTTTTGGTGGGTAACCGTGTAATGAATATTATTGACAATTGTAGATGTAATTCATCTGCCTAGCCTTTTCCCAACTTTGTTGGGGTCGGCTTCCAGTCTAACCGGATGCAGCTGAATACCAGTATTTTTCATGGAGCGACTGCCTATCTGGATTCCACAACCCAGTTAGTACTTGGTAATACGATAGCCCTTAGGAAGACTGATTGTCAGACTTTAAAAACTTTTTAATTGTAGATTTAATTATCAGATAAAATACTAAAAACATTACCAAAAAAATTTAAACTTAAATCTCTCAAAAAATTCAAACCGCGTTCGATCCCACAAAACGACACGCGACTTACTTCAGCTTAGCGACTCAACCCCCCTCGTACCAGCCCCTGCAATTAGCGATATTGTGATAATAAAAACTCGAGCCCACTTCAGGGTTATGTCACCTCAGATAATATCTGCGTCTCTTTGATCTTCCGGCTCGTATTCCCTTTTGTCAATCGTTCGGGTGTCTGTACAGCAAACAGCACTTGTTGGTAGGAGCAATTTGGGTTCTATTTCAAAGGCCGAGGTACCCGGGGTTCTGGGGTACCAATCAAACGGGGCTGACGTCACTACAAGGTAACCATTAGCAGATTCCCTCTCTCACCATGAAAACCGTCAACAGTTTAGATTGCATGCCGGTTTCATTTGTTATCTGTCAACTTTTACCTGGGTGATAGGGCCTTTATTTATTATAAGAATAGTTTTTGTGTTACATTTTCCAAGTTTTATTGACTTTGTTTACTTTCATGCCAAATGAATAAGTCTGTAAAACAATATCATGTATCTCTTAAACACTTTCTTATACAGGGTTACTGGTCATTAAAATTTCAGTACAGTCACGCCGTAAATAATTTTTAACTTGGCTTCAAATAATTTTATCTGTGAATTTTCATAAAAAATTAAAAATCTATTTATCTCTAAAACTACTGAATTTCGGTAGTACATTTGGTAGCTTAATTTATTGCATTTTAACCCTTCTATGACGTCCTGCAAGGAATACGTCGAGTTACCAGTAACCCTGTATAAATAAATTTTTATTATACTTGTGTCAAGAAAGGAGGGGTCTAATGAGATGACGAGTAAGACATGCTGCGGCAACCTCAAATAAATAGGGATGAGGGCAGGAGAATGATAATACTTGGGTCATTAATAGGACTTCGTTAATATCAAAACTTCTTCAACTTAATGAAGGCCTCATTTTCACAATTCACAATACAACAGAACCAGTCACTTCATCAGAAATATAATAAACAAAAAACTGCGAGTACAAACATAAAAACTGCATCAGTCCTCCAATAATAGAAATATCTGCATCGATAATACCTGAAGAGGCCTTGACAGAGACAAAGAAATAGTTTGGCGACGAGCCAGCTCCCCGGAGCCAGTCCCAGGTATGGAGATAGAGGGAAGCGAGCCGATCAAAGATTGCTCTGTTTTAAAACGAGGAAAATGCAAAGTTTTGTTGTTCGAAACGATAGCAGCTTCCGAAATAAAAATGTAAATTTGTTCAGCTTTCCTGCGGTTTTCTGTTCGGTGGAATTTGTGCTTTTCCAATTCCAGACAAGTATTTGAACAATCAGACAATTCCAATAGCGCTCCAGTCTCTGGTTAGCCACGGTAATTTGTTCCATTGCGTTTTTCCTTTTAGAACTGTTTAACCGTTTTCTACTATAACTATAACGCATTTCCATCAGTATTTTCCATCGGCTAAATAATAACAGCCGCTCGGGTCAATCTTTAGGTTAAGCCGTGCTTGCCTAGGTTGGTCCGTGGATGGGTGACCACCCATTACATACCGAGTTTCCTCCGTGCCTCGGAAAGCACGTTAAGCCGTTGGTCCCGGGTGTCATTTGTAGATCTTTGACAGTCGTTAGGTAGTCAGTGGCCCAGAAAGTCTGAAAACCAGTCTTACCAAGGGGTATCGTATTACCCAGTAAAAACTGGGTTCTGGAGGTCTGATAGGCAGTCGCTCTATGTAAAATACTGGTATTCAGCTGCACCCGGTTAAGACTGGAAGCCGACCCCAATATAGTTGGGAAAAGGCTAGGCAGATGATGCATTTCCATCAGTAATCACTGCTTCAAACTGAACTAGTTTAGTTTGTAATTAAACGATATGAATTATGCTATATAATGCGTGTATTACAGTAAGTACATAGTTACTACAGCCTGAACACAGGTCAATCCAATATTCTCGGGAGTAATTACAAAGCAATCACACGCTCATGATGTCATCCTGTTTATTGAAGAGAAAAACAATCAATCAGTTGCGCGTAGTTAGGCAGAGAGGCCAAAGATACGAAAAATACATGACAATATAGAATATATACACCAGAATTAAAATAAAATAAAAGAATATGTGGTTCACAAACAAATACGTATGTTCACCTGTCATGTTAACTCTCCTCTCTACTACCCTTGGTTGACTGATAGACAATGCTTGAGGCATTTAGTCTGCCTTTGTAACTTTTGAGTGTATCAAATTTAAATGAATAAATCTTCTAGAACTCACCCAAGTCCTCGGCGTCTTCACTCCACTCCCCGGTGCCTCGCACTAGCACGGCCGACATCCCCGCCAGCACAGCACACACCCACACCGACTCCATCGCACACACACCCCGCCCCCACATCGTAACACACCCTACTCTACACCTAACCCTAATTTGGCAACATTTTACACCTACAGTAATGTTTCATTACCCAACAATCAACTATTAGTTAAGCTCCGAAACGTTCATTAATTTAATATTACACTATACATTAGCTACGCCATTCCATTTACCTTCAGGAACCGTCTATTGTCAACTTTACAATTGATCAACCCTATTGAATCACTCGCTAAGTCGTTACACTGCATACATTTTCTTAATTAAAAATTCGCTCTATTTTTTGGTTTAGGTCGAGATCCAATCGATTAGAATTGTATCGAGTTCCATTGCTCCAATTTGTTAGTGCATGTTATTTTTGTGTATGAACGTTCCGAGTAATCTTTTCGACATTATGAGTGGAGTCGTGTGTAGTGTGCCGTCACGCACGGCCGGCTTTCGGGACGCGGTTAAATATCCCGATGAATTATTCAGGACTCTTTTAGCTGCGGTGCGCGCTCGAGGACAGGAAGACCACCTGCAACAAAGTACATAGTCCCTCATTTATGTCCAAACTCAACTATATTTAGATAACTCGTTTTGCAAATTGGAAGAGAATTTATAATCAGTAATGACAGACTGGCGCTGCACTTGAACGGGTTCGGCTTTTTCAAATTTCGATAGTATTCTTGCTACCCTAGATTTTTTGTTTACTTACTAAAAACATAAATACTTTAAACATACCACATGAAAACAAAAATGAATTAAAACGGCGGCGTAAAAACACTGACACCAGGTTAGGCACTAACCACACGATAAAGAAGAAAGATAACATTTACCTAGAAAAATTGTCAAAACGTATCAAAAATATTCAACAAGAATTTCCGTCTACGTTTCGCCGTGCTACCATACACATTCCTCTGTTTATTTTAAAAGAGATTTCGCCAAGAAAAATTTAACAAAAGCTTTCAAGGAGCAAAATCCGTCATCAAAGGCGGCTAAACGACCCGTAGCGTAGTGCTGAAGCGCTAATACAGTTTAAGAAACAACGTACCCCTATTTCCTAGACGTTAGGGCGAACTTGCCGTCTAGAAACTTGCTACCATCTACTTGATATTATAGAGAAACGGCAACTTAAATATGAGATGCATACCTAATACACACGTATACTAGCCTAGCCGAAGTAGTAAGCGCTAATAAAATGTGTGCTTGCTATCAAATGTTATTTTTATGGTAATGTATCTACAGTAAAATAGAGTTAACGTCTTATTTCTCAGAAGCGAGAGTCAACTTTTGATAAAAGCAACCGCATTCTGTGGCGAATGTGGTTGCTTTTTGAGTCTAATTAGAAATTTTCGCTTTGCACATTAGGTTATAATATTGCGTGTATGTTTGAGCTATGTTGCAGTCTGAAATTCACAGGAGTAGCACTGAAGTGCATTGAAAATGTTTAGAGGTGTTTTTAATTGTAGGTATTTTAAAATGTATTCTAATTGTGTTTTTAATTGTATTTTTGTTATCTAATGTAAGTTGGACGTAACATCGCATTGGCGTTATAGCTTCTTTTTTTTTTCTTGATTAACAAAAAGGGGTTTTTTATCCACACGTACCTTATTGACTATTTACAAATGTGGAATATTTACTTACAATGTACCTATTAGAAGGAGAATCAATGATTAGACGTCCTCACCAAGCCACACAACCTCTTTGCAATCGCTGATGTCATGTACGGTTTGCCAAGATGGTTTGAATTAACCCAACGTCCAGAATGTTACATTCAAACTCTCTAATCAATGATTCCCTTTCATTCTTGCTCCGAACGCACTCCATCAGCAAATGTTGCACATCTTCAATTTTCATGCATATTCCACAGTTAGGGGATGCTACCTTTCGCATTAGGAAAGCAAACTTTGCCGATGGATAGTGACGTCGTGATAAAAGCGTTATAGCTGTTAAGGTGTTATTTACGTAATCTACACTAATATTATAAAGAGGAAAGATTTGTATTTTTGTGTGTGCGTGTGTGTGTATGTTTGTAATGAATAAACTCAAAAACCACTGTGCCGATTTCAAAAATTCTTTCACCATTAGAAAGCTACATTATCCTTGAGTAACATAGGCTATATTTATTACTAAAAAAAGGGGGGTTTAGGGGAAAATAAATGTCCACCCGTGCGAAGCCGGGACGGGCCGCTAGTTTTAAATACATAAATAAATGTTGTGTGTTGTGTGTTGTAGCTCACAGAATCAGCAAGCTGAAGTGGCAATGGGCCGGTCATATTAGCCGTAGAACCGATGACCGTTGCCGCGTTGGGGTAAACGTGTTCTTGAGTGGAGACCGCGAATCGGCAAACGTAAGGTCGGGGGACGCCCTCAGGCTCGGTGGAGTGACTATCTTCGCAGGGTGGCTGGGAGCAACTGGATGAGAGTTGCTGAGAATCGAGTTGAGTGGCGTGCGATTGAGGAGGCCTATGTCCAGCAGTGGACTGCTATGAGCTGATGATGATGATGATGATGAAATAAATGTTGCTAACTTCAATACCAACAATAAGCTTTTATGCGATAGGAGTAGCGTAGGCCGTACTTTTTATAATAAAGTTAATATCTAGTCCGCGCTTCCCCTTATCGAGGTATCTAAGTTTCAGCGACATAATAGTCTGAAAGTTTCCTGTTAGCCATTCGAGAAAAACCACGCTTAGTTGACCTACATTCTGCATTTCTGTTTATAAAAAGTAGGTACCCAGTACCCACTCATAACCATATTTTATTGGTTTCTCTCAGCAACATTCCTCTTATATTTCTTTATATTTCCCATTCGTTGCTTTGATTTCGTACATGGCTCTTAGAGGAAATTGTTTGATCTTTACGAAGGAAATTGCCTAAAAGCCTTGTTTACAACATATTTTCGCCATATGAGCGGTTACTTGAGATACTATAATCAGTGGGGCTAGTACGATCATAATGTAACGTAAATTAGCTCGATTTTAAAATTAAAAACACTCGTTTCGTAAAAATATTGAGTTTAAAGACTTTATTCATAACTATGTTTGATATTCATTGTGTTTGTCCCAAAAAAAAAACAAAACTGTTAAGGTATAAATGAATGTTTTATTGAAAAACTGGCCAAGTGCGAGTTGGACTCGCGGACTGAGGGTTCCGTATAAACTTGTAGGTATTTTGCTATTAAACTACATATTTACGATTTTCTGATTTTTTACTTTACATGTGTGTGATTCCCTTGTGAAATCGCTAAATATGCGACATAAATGGTTATATCTTTGCTAGCAAAGTGATCCTTTGAGGGTTCCATTATGGCCAACTGAGGTACGGAACCCTAAAAATGGTTTCAATTTAAGTTACATTTCATCGTGCGTTTACGCTTGAGCTTCAGTCAGAAAAACACCGTTTAGAAAGTAAAGTTTTAGACAAAATTAATAAGGATAGCCTGATTACTAAATTTTTCAGTAATAAATAGCCCCTGGAGCCGTGGCTAATTTATTCCATGCTTGAGTAGCCCACTTTACAGGTTAAAATAAATTATCTCGTCTTTACCAACTGAAAATACGGCGAAACATTATTAATTCTGATTAGTTGGCTTAACTGAACTAATGTCATGCAGACTCTTCTACCCGTTGGCGCTAAGTCTGATTTTATATTTAGAAAGATTTTTAAGTATTAGCCCTAAGTTGATTTTTCAATTTATTTGGTCTGTGTTTGCAAACCACTATTGTATTGAGGTCATCCTGTATAGATAGTGTGTAAGTTAAATAATTATTTTTTTTTTTTTTTGGCTTTTTTTTTATTATTTATTAATTAACTAGCTTCTGCCCGCGACTTCGTACGCGGATCCTGTTGCTTATGCCAGCGACAACGGGGTCGTCAAAATCGAAGATCTGAAACGTCTGATGTCGAATTCTAAGAGCCCGGGGACGGGAAAACAACGGGATGCGCGAGACGATTCGAGACGTTCCAGATCTTTCATTTTTGTAAGTCAGAAGTCGATGCGTAGATACGCTTGGAACTCAAGCGTAATTCTCTATACGTGAACGTCTCCGATTCGCGAGACAATGCATGACGTTCACGATCAGCGGTCAGTCGCGCATCATGTTCTTCACAGTTCTCTAAAGACCTGGATGTAGATGCGTAAATACGCTGAGAACGCAGGCGTGCTTCGTTATCCAAGAGGAAGAGAAGAGAAGATAGGAAGAGGTTTCCACGGAGCGAGTTGCAGCCTGATGTTCTCGAACAGCATCAAGTCTCTCCTGACGTTCTTCGGTAGATTCTTGGGATCTTATGATCCTCAATCTTTTAGCTCCTTTGGAACATTGGGAAAGATTTGACCTCTTTCTAGGCATGGTCATAGTTTTATTGTGAAGATACCTGATCAATTAAAATCTAAGTGACTGCTCCCCTGCGTTACCGGGTAGGCTACCGCGTCACGAAGATAAGTGGAAAAAGTCTAAAACACTCAAATAACATAAGCCCGAAGGCATATGTATTCGATAAAGTAAAAAAATAAATAGGAGTTTTGTCCAGTAGAGTCAAATTTTCAATGATATACCGTCGTCATCGAATATCAGTCCTAAACTGTTACCGCCTTCACCGTGTGGAGATACTCCCAGCTTATGTTATTTTATAATTATACAGTGAAATTAGTGATAGCTTTGATTTCCACATCAGATGTTTCTGATCTTCGATTTTTATAAGTCAACAGGAAAAGCCCATCAGACCGAACAACTTTTGCTAAGACGTCATTCCTATATGTGTTATGGTGTTGCTGGGCTCTTGGAGTTCCACAACAGGTGTTCCAGATCTTGGATTTTTATAAGTCAACAGAGAGTGCTCATCAGATTGAACAATTTTTGCTAAGACTTCATTCCTATATGTGTTATGGTGTAGCTGGGCTCTTGGAGTTCCAGAATAGGTGTTCCAGAACTTCGATTTTTATAAATCAACAGAGAGTGCTCATCAGATTGAACAATGTTTGCTAAGACGTCATTCCTATATGTGTTATTGTGTAGCTGGGCTCTTGGAGTTCCACAACAGGTGTTCCAGATCTTCGATTTTTATAAATCAACAGAGAGTGGTCATCAGATTGAACAATTTTTGCTAAGACGACATTCCTATATGTGTTATGGTGTAGCTGGGCTCTTGGAGTTCCACAACAGGTGTTCCAGATCTTCGATTTTATAAGTCAACAGAGAGTGCTCATCAGATTGAACAATGTTTGCTAAGACGTCATTCCTATATGTGTTATCGTGTAGCTGGGCTCTTGGAGTTCCACAACAGGTGTTCCAGATCTTCGATTTTTATAAATCAACAGAGAGTGGTCATCAGATTGAACAATTTTTGCTAAGACGTCATTCCTATATATGTTATAGTGTAGCTGGACTCTTGGAGTTCCACATCAGGTGTTCCAGATCTTCAAATTTATTCTCTCAGCAGAAAATGCTCATCACGTGGAACAATTTTTGCTATGGTACCATTTTTGTATCTCTTATAGTTTAGCTATGCTATTGCGGTTCTGCATCAGGTGTTCAAGTTTCCAAGATAAATTATAGCCTATATGTTGCCCAGTCTTAATACATACACAACAAAAAAAAAATATTTCAAATCCGTCTAGTAGTTCCGAAGATTAGCGTGTACAAACAAACAGACAAACAGACAAACAGACAAACAGATAAACAGACAAACAGACAAACAGACAGAATTTTTTTTTTGGATTCGTGCTCTATTACTGTTTCTAAACCCCCCTCAATTTTTTTTTTTTAAATATCTTCAATGTACAGACACAGTTTTTTTACTGTCTTATTATATGTATATAGAAGAACAAAACAAAATATAAACAGAAACCTAACCTTCGCCTACAATAAACTACTGAAAATTAAAGCAAAAAAAAAACAGTTTTTATAAAGGAAATATTTGATTGGTTCTCTAAAATATGTTGATCTTTTATTCTATTTTAATAAAAGAGCCTCTTTTTAACTGTCTGGCCTGTTTACAAAGTTAGTCGGTGTTGGTTAGACTAGGACAGGTAACAAAAAGTCGATATAGTATAATTTTTGTTTTTTTTTAATTATTTGGGGATCACAAAAAGAGACAATAATCTCGCGAGGTTATCGACATGTGAAACGTGAGTACAGCAGTTTTTTAAGCGGGTCGATTTTTATTTAGGAAATCAAAATGAAAACCACAAATAAAGTTACAAGTTTCTTGACATTACAAATACTTTGAATTGTCTAATAACACAGGAAGTCCTTACATTTGAAGTATAACCATTATTATGTAGGTAATCGCTCCATTTAAAAACAATTTGTTATTATAATGTAATCAAAATAATAGGTCGCTAGACACATGCTATTAAAAGACTACTCCAAGCTTAAAATAAATTATGGTAGAATATAACGACTTTGTGAGTTAAGTTTCATTAAAACAAGTTTATGTTAGCTAAATTGTGGTTCATTTGCGTCCCCCAATTATTACATTGACAAGACTGCATATCCGTTTACAGTTAAGGTTTCTAGCAGATTGCTGCCTCATCATCTGCCTAGCCTTTTCCCAACTATGTTCCATCGGCTTCCAGTCTTACCGGCTGCAGCTGAAAACCAGTATTTTACATGGAGCGACTGCCTGTCTGACCTCCACAACCCGGTTAGTACTGAGTAATACGATACCCCTTGGTAAGACTGGTTGTCAGACTTTTTGGGCCACTGACTACCTGTAACGGCTACCTACACCTAAATATATTAAATAATAATTATTAAATTAAACTAACTGTTGCCCGCGACCTTTTTTCGCGTGAAAATATTATAAACAAAATACTTTCCTATCTGAATCGGATTTTGTTAACAGTTTAAAGGGTTCTCTTTTTTTTTGCACGGAACCCTAATCTTTTTTCTAAAATAAAAGTTACTCCTTATAATATCACCAATCTGCCAGTAAGTCCCGTCAAACTCGTCAAGCCGTTTCGGATATTAGCCGGATCAAACATACAGACTGACAAACATAACACACATAGCCCTATCAAACTAAAACTCTAGTTTTGTAGCTGTCCATCAAAACTTTTCGTTTCGAAATAAAATACAAAATTTATAATATTTACATACAGAATTTGAGCCCATTCAGACATACAGATTCAATATTTATATGAAACAGTCAGGAAATAGGTTAGCTAAAAACTATATAGATCTATTTGTTTCTATTATAAATGTCAGCGTTGCCAGAAACATTCGTTTTTATAGAGAACTCATAAAAGTCCCGCACCAATAATTTGCGCTTTGTTAAAAATACTGTGTTTTTTTTATTTTTGTGTGGGAAATTTGTGGTACACACCTGTAAATGCCCATGGACATAGATACTAATCCGCAAACCAATAATTACATACTTACATACATAAACTCACGCCTTTTTCCAATGAGGGTAGACAGAAACCACAGAGAGCCACCTGCTAAGATCCTTACATACTCCTTTCGCCTCGAACACGTTCATACATCTAGTCATACACGCATGCCGGTTGCGAGTACTACGCACATGACCTTTTTTAAGAACCTCACCAATAAGGTCAGTAAAGGGGGTTCCCTCCCGGTGTTGCCACTCACATTTGCTTTGTAAATACCTTTTCTTAGTCGCTTTTCACCCATCCCCTCAACATGACCAAACCATCTAAGCATACTCTTTTCAATATTTGCATAGGTACTTATTTGTATTATAAAATCGAAAGTAATTCTGCTTGTTTGTTGCAAGTTTACGTCAATAGAAATATTCGCAAATGGTAATTCGAATGCGAATATTTTATACGGAAAACAGCGTAGAGCATCTTTAACATCATATCAGATTATTTGAGTAGAGCAGGATGTCAAAGGGGAGCTCCCCTGCACACACGATTTGTTTTTGTTTTTGCAGTGTATTTTCTAGTTTCACACACGTCCGACCGGATTTTCACAAATTCGACACCCATGACCTGGGGTTGGACTCTTTGGACATAGGTAGGATACTTTTTATCCCGACATTACCGTTCCCACAGGATTATTTCCGATTTCCAAGCTGGCGGAACCAGAGGTGTCGCAAAAAGTCTGACAACTAGTTTTACCAAGGGGTAGCGTATTACCCAGTACTAACTGGGTTGTGGAGGTCAGATAGGCAGTCGCTCCATGTAAAATATTGGTATTCAGCTGAATCCGGTTAGACTGGAAGCCGACCCCAACATAGTTGGGAAAAGGCTAGGCAGATGATGGAAACAGAGGCGTCGCATGTGTTTCAATGTCTAATATGTCTCATAAGCCACCTGTTCTTACATCGGCACAGAATAATGAAACCTTATTATCACAGTAATGATGCTTGGAGGCAGATATGATGTATCTTTTCTTCAATAACATCTTCTGTAGAGGTACTCTTACTGCACTGACGACACAGTTGGGTCAGTGGCTGAGCGATTGACTGCTGCGCTGCGTGCCGTGGGTTCGATCCCCGCACGTAACAAATATTTGTATGGCCTTATTTGTTCCGGGTATGGTTGTTTATGTATGTGAGTTTAAATGTTTTTTAACGTACCTGCGATACAGGAGAAATTCCTAGTGAGGGGAACTTTCTTTAAGGCAACCATTTTTAAGAAAGGAGCTCAACAACTCCATTATTCTATTTATTTCAAACTAACGACCCGCTATTTTACTACTGTGATACTATGACTAAATATGATTATATTCAATACTTCATCATTATATTTAAGTTTAATACCAACGTTTTAAGCACACACTTTCAGGAACATTTTATTCTATAAATGATAGCGAAAACTATATCAAAACTTGTTTTGAAGTTGAAAAGATCAACGCTGTCGCACAGACAAGCGCGAAAGTCCAAATATTTTTTTTATTCCTTCTATTGTTAGAAATCTAAGTAAGTACCTACTAAAGCCATTATAACCTCCCTGACTGGCTTCATATTAGGTTATACTCGGATTAATTCTGCTAAAAATAGCCCATGCTCCATCAAGAGCAGGCTTATTTTAAGCACACTATGAATAGCCCTCAGATATTTCTGAAGACGACGTTATCGATGATACTTTAAATAAAGTAGATTATATTAACAATATACCACGTTACGTGCCTACGTACTGCGTCATTGCTTCAAGTAAAACGAATAATAAGAAATGGTCTTGCAGTTTTTGGCAAAACTTCGGGTTAAATACAAAAGTAACTTATTATGTCGACGTTTAATTAAAAATAGAAAATACTTCATTATCCAGGTAGGCACACTGGTTATACAAAAATATGTTAAATTGCTTAAACTAAAACAGGATTATCAGGTTTTGAGAAAACACCCGAGTTGACTACAAAACGACTTGTTTTGTCGAAAAAATGAAGAAATATTATCGGCTCTTTCGAGGCAAAGAGAAGAAATTCAACTGGGCTGCGTTTGAGAAGCTTTCCCGTCGCGTATTGTACACAGCCTAAAAACTAAGGTCTTCAATCAGTGCGTCCTGCCTGTTGTGACTTACGGGGCCGAAACGTGGACAATCACGGTACGGCTGGTCCAAAAATTCATGGTCGCTCAGCGAGCTATGGAACTAGCTTTATTGGGACTCTAAGCATAGCCCGTCTCGACCGAGGTGATCCAACTGAGGACGAAAGTTGCCGACATAGCTCACAGAATAAGTAAGCTGAAGTGGAAATGGGCCGGCCATATTAGCCGTAAATCCGATGGCCCTTGGCGTAGACGTTTTCCAGAGTGGAGACCACGAATCAGCAAGCGTAAGGAGGGACGCCTTTAGGCTAGGTGAAGCGACGATCTCCGCAGGGTGGCTGGTAACATCTGGATGAGAGTTGTGAAGAATCGAGCTAAGTAGCGTGCAATTGAAGAGGCCTATGATCAGCAGAGGACTGCTGTTGGCTGATGATGATGATCGACCCCTTACATTCGATATTAAAAGAAAGTTAATCTATCTTTCTAAATATATAAAAGCGAAAGGTCACTCACTCACTCATCACGAAATATCGAAAACCACTTGACGTATTAAGATAAAAATTTGGCAGGGAGGTAGTTTATAGTTAGTAGCCGTCCGCTATGAACGGATTTTGAGATAGGGCCGGATTAAGGAGGTCTAAAGGCTCTCGAAAGTTTGTATAAAAGGCCTTCACTTTTTGTGCTACAAACTTGAAATTTGGCAGGGAGGTAGTTATCGCGGACGAAGTCGCGGGTGATAGCAAGTTAATCATATCACCATCTTAAAACTTGAGACTAAAGACGCTATAAATTAATGCAGGATCGTCACCTACATATCAGCTTACCCCCTCACAGCTGTACGCAGGCATTATATATGTACACGCTCTTTGTAAAGTAGCAGGAAACAACCCCTCCCGACTATGTGGGAAAGAATTTATAGCTACCTCCCTACAATGATGAGCCTTTGAATTTTAAAGATACGGGTGAAATTAGTGGTCTGGGTACCAGGAAGAGCTCAAAGGTATATAAAACTTTAGTTTATGTGTGTGAGCAGAGGTAGCCCAGTAGAAAAGATCGTGAGGTACGAGATGTAGCCAGCACCGTTTTGAGAGGAATGATGAATTTACAAAAAGTACCTGAATTTTTGTTGTGTAAATCATTTCATGATCTCTCCTCTCAAGATGGTGTAGGAATATAATATGTTTAGGTATAGAGAGACAACAGCATAATGATATAATTATCTAAATACATACTCGCTACAGTCGTGAATCGTATTCCTTCTTTCTTTTCTTCTTCTTTTTCGAGTCAGAGTTTTTATACCGCCCAGGGGCCTCTGACTTGACTTTACATGCCGTCGAGATATAATACATATCTCTCGGGCATGTTCGTTTACCTCACGATGTTTTACTTCACCGAAGCTAGTGATAATTGTACAATTCGCACATGAATCCGAAAAAATAGAGGTCCGTGTCTTGGGTTTGAACTCGTGTCCTATGACTTGACTGTCTGATGGTTACACCACTATCTATCACTGCTTTTTAATCGTATTTTAATCAACTTACAACCAACCAAATAAATTGCAAAAAAACCCTTAGAAAAGAATTTAGAGCATCCTCCATATATCTTAAATTTAGATAATTATTTATTTTTTCAACCAGTAAACTAAAGGTCTTTCTATAACTGTTGGCATATCGCCAGTCTTGGAAGGCCTCGTTGTGCGCCATTAGCAATAGCACGAACAGTTTCCTTCTGCACGGTATTGCGAAATTCCTTGGATTTACGCGCAGCCGAGCCGCTAGCCGGCTGGTTCATCGCTTTTACTGAGATTCATACAGTGTGCCCATTGGAGTATGATTCTGCCTACATGGATTGTTGTTGCTACTTGATCTCGGCATGATCCGTATATCATCATCATCATCATTCTCCTGCCCTTATCCCAATTTATTTGGTCATGTCTTCTTCTTCCATACTTCTCCATTCCTCATCATCTCAACAGATACCTCCTTTCTTGCCATATCATCCTTTACACATCTATTCATTGTTTCTTTGGTCTTCCTCTTCTCTTATACCCATCCACATTATCTATACACATGTCCTTACTAATTTTATAAATGCGCAAGTAACTCGTTTTATTTTATGTGTTATCTTTCCACGCATAAACGGCTGGCCGGATTTTAATGAAATTTTTGCTAAGGAATAGAGCATAACCTAGGTTAGGACATAAAATGTGCATAGGTATTATTAATATCCTTTTTATCTCGGTAGTACTTTTGCGTGGGACCATTTCAAACCTCCACGTGGGCGAAACGAGCAACGGCAAATCATAAATAAATTAAAATCGGAAAACAGAAAACCAGTTAGGTGCCTGATCATCATCTGCCTAGCCTTTTCCCAACGATGTTGGGGTCGGCTTCCAGTCTAACCGGATGCAGCTGAATACCAGTATTTTACACAGAGCGACTGCCTATCTGACCTCCACCACCCAGTTAGTACTGGGTAATACGATACCCATTGGTAAAACTCGTTATCACTCTTTCGGGCTACTGAATAGATCTACAAATGACAACCAACTATTACAATTCTACTTAAAACGATTATTCCTATTGTATATTTATATTTCCTAACTATGTTATAACAACAGGTTTTGGATAACGACGTTCGTAATTTAAGTAAGTTTTCATGTCAAAGGAAGTTTAACTAAAAAAATAAAATAAGGCTTTCCAAAACAAAATTAAGGTTGAAAAAGTAGTACCTAACGTGGCAAATTAAACGTGTTTGAATCTATTGTTATGGTTTCACTTAAGAATGTTTATACAGTAAGTGGGCAACGTCGCAAATAGCTGTCAAATATTTCGCTGTTCTAATTAATTTGGCAATATTACTGTATGGAAATAAGAAACATGGCTAACTAGTGAACTAAAATATTGATTGTAAAATGCAATAATTAATATCGTAACACCGAATATTTAGCATTGAGATGTAAAAAAAAATATTTGGAAACTTTCCAAATGCCTTTTTACATCTAAACCGGTTACAACATCAAATTCAGTGTTTTAATTGCAATTCATTATTAATATTCTAGTTAGCCATATTTCTTATTTTCATACTGTAATATTGCCAAATTAATTAAAACAGGTAAATATTTGAAAGCTATATTAACCGTTGCCTACGTTTTGGTTGAACGCTCTTAAGACCCGGTAACACATAAGAAAACTTATATGTCGTCGAACTATACAATATTTACTCTAAGACATACATAATTCAAGCAGTTTCGTAGTCAAAGGCCAGGGGTCAGAAATCATGAGATAACCCGTGTTTACTCAAATACGGCCGTGATTTCCTCGAGGAGTTTCCGAGATATGCAAATGTACACATTACATTATTTATTAATCGTCACATCAACCAGTCTGTCCCTAAACGGGGTCAATACCACCCTGTTTATGAATCAACACGAATAGTGCGAATAATGAAATTAGGGGCACTACACTAACAGAATGTCAAATCATAATTATTGCTGAAATAATTTATTTTGTCAAAGCGCTGTTCAAATTCACGATTCTAGTTGAACACAGATTTGTTACAAATATAAATTAATTTAGTTAATGGAATAACCCACAATTGCTCACCGACATTTCGTGAAATTAACTGGAATTAATTCTAGACTGAAAACATAATAACTAGGTCATAAACCAACATAGATTTCAGTGATACACATAAGATATAGAACAGTATAGATACCTACCGCTGATCAGCTGATAGCTGTCAACAACGTTCATTGTTTACTCGTTTAGTCCGTGACGATGCAATCAAAACTACTGACAGTTTCGAATTAGACCCACAAAGTTGCGATAACAGCGACCCTTACTTGTCATGTTCATTATACATCGTACTAATAGGTTTCGCCCCAAAGTCCTAGTGGGATCTTTGTACCGCAATCCTAGTTTTTTAAATTTTTTATTTTCACTTTAGTCTGTCACATCCACTATTAATGTTTGTTTAAACTTAATGTTTTTGTTAATTAGCACGTTTGTGTGTTCGTGAAAGTTTGGTTAGGAAGATTACGTGAGGTGTCATGCGTAGTGTGTCGGGTGTGGACACGTGTTTCGAGCTGCGCGTCGCGCGGACGACTGGCGCGGCTCGGTCCGCGGTGTCGACGCGCGGCGCTCACCTTGCCTTCACTCGGGCTCGGCTCCCTTCGGTTACCCTCGCCCGCCTCCGCCAGGTAAGCTTCCCCGACATGAAACTCTGATTGAATGGATGAGTTTCCAAATGCTTTTTTGTCGGAGCCGAGCGACAAATCACGATGTCGGACGGAACATTTGTGTTAACTTTCCGTGGTTTATTTGAGGGACATAAATTTAAATTACGGCTTCTTGAATTTTCTTTTGAGTGTTTGAATTTATGTTTTATATTAGAGTATGATGTTTTATGATTAGGTTATTGACAGAAAAATCAGTGAGATAGGATGGAAATTATGTAAAAAGAGTGCGCCTGACATCATTAATTAAATAAACCAAAGCTAACATAGACTCATCGTCTATCTGTCTCCGTAATCTATTTTCCATAAATAACACTTTTCCGTTAAAACATGGGTCAAGTTTAGTGGTGTTATCAATTCATCTATCATTTTCAGACTAATTAGTTTTTAGAGTACCTATTGCCACATCGCCATTACCCTTTGACTTCCCAGCTGCATGTAGACCGGATTCAACTGCTCGCTACGTAGGTACATATTAATTACTGTGATCCAAATTAGCGCACTGACCGTACAAAAGTTCTCGTTAAAACCTTGTCAAAACGCTTTGAGAACTCAATCGTGATTTAGCGTAACATTCGTACCTAAATGTTTCCAATTTGTTTCGACAATTATTAATAACGTTAACATTTTATATTTTTCTCGCAACTTTTTTATTTTTTTCTCTGGTAAGTCAAATTCGTAGAACTTGAATTAAATATGTACTGAGTACACAAAATTTGGCTGTCAAGAATCTTCACGCTCATTTCCTGCAGCCTATTACTTCGCAACATACTCATAATTACAATTCCTTTCATTTTGATAATTTACGTCCATACGTCGTCGGAACGTCAAGTCAAACACACCTATGAACGAGGGATGATAGCCATTAACAAAAGGTAGAGGATTGTGAGTTACGTAATAGGGGCGAAGGTCTTTGTAAAGCTCAATGATCCCAAAACCGCCATCTCTTAAAACTATCTCCTTCTTCACCGTATTACTTACTCCAGCACGCGTAGCATGACCACCGTAGAAAAAGGTTTCTTTGACGGAAGAATCGACAAAATGACAGATAGTGTCGACAAAATGACAGATTTCTTTTTAGTCATTTTGTCGATTCTACTACTCTCAAAATCCAGCATTAGCGCAACCAGACCGCAGAAGGAAGTATACAAAGAAATCCACACATTAATATCAAAAAATTCTAAAGCGTACATAATGCCCTGGGGGCAGTGATAGGCAGGGATGTCACGTTGAGCATGAATTATCGACTCAACGTGGATCGAGCGTTGAGCATCGAGCATTTGAGCATTCGCGACCTGCCGCCAGAATCGGTATCTCAAACAAAGACGTAATTTTGGCAAAAACGCCGCCATGCCGGTTATCGGATTACGATGGTTTAATCTGACTTAAGGCCTTCTGCGACTCGGTTAAACTGTTTTCGTTTGGTTAGGGTTTTAAAATTGAATTAATAGTTTGTGTGCAATAGTGCGGAAAGTAATGTTTGAGGATTTTGAGCTTTTGAACCCCCGATTAAATATTTGAACTGATTGACTTTATCGTTTGAAGGCTTTTTTTTGGGTTGGGATATCATCAAATGACCCCTCCCGCTCTGAGCGGAGTGGAAGAGAGTGTCAGACTTTTACTAACTAAAACCCATCTATGTTCCTTCTTTGCCCTTTGCGTTTCAGCACGCCTAGCTTGACCACCGTAGAAACGGGTTTCTTTGACGGAAGAATCGACAAAATGACAGATTGTGTCGATTCTTCCGTCAAGCTACGCGTGCAGGGCCGCGGTATCTCTTTCGAACAGTCCCGCAGCCCTTGAAGTATGGTTGGGTATAAATTGGGTGCTGATGCAGTGTTATAGTATTGTATTTCCATTATAACTAACAAGTTCTGTTCCCATGCTCAAGAAAGACTCACAAGGGTCTAGAGTTGCCATATTATAGGAGATGAAGAATGAGATTCGAAACACGACATGGAGTCTGCCCCTACGCCTTAGCAAAAATACATCGCGAAAAAAAAAATCTGTCATAAAAATACCTAACTAATTGACAATTAACTGCAGCGTTGGTCCAGTAGTCGCAATCGCGACTGCGGAGCATGAGGTCCTGTGTTCGATTTTCGGGTCGAGTAAATTGTTATTGGGTTTTTTCATCAGGAATTTCTCAGTAGCAGCCACGGAGTCGGGATTTGAGTCCGGTTGATGGCAATAGGCTCGCCCCCTATCTCATGGTACTTAAACATATCTGGTGAAATGTGGGTGTACTATTAAGTAGACCTCTGCGTGATGTTATGTTATGTAATTAATCAACATCAAAATAAACACATAACTACCTAGCAACGTAAAGAATTTAATATTCATGAAAAAACAAACTCATCTAATACACTGTCTTCCCAAAATTATGATATTTATTTGTTAGAAGTAACAGCAGAATTGGAATGATTACGCAGTATTATGAGATTATGGAGCTCGCCGGCCGTTTTTTGGAGCAGCTAAACTAATTTAAAATGAAAGAACATTTTACGCTTCGGAGGCGACCTTTATAAAATGAGTTGGAAAATTGCGAAATATACAATGACGGACACTTTCCTCAGGATGAAGAGGAATCCTCTATTTTTATGAACAATTATTCTCTGTGAACTTCATTTTTATCAAGAAGATTTTTAAAATGAATTTCAGAGCTAGTGTTACTTCCTAAAGGAGACATTTTTTTAGCCTTCTGTGTTGGGCAAAAGCCTCCCCCATATCCTTCCAGGTACTCTTCTCCTGCTCCGCCTCGAACCAGCTTCTTGATGCGCGTCTAAATCACCTCGCCACCGTTTTCTGGGCCGGCCTCGGCAGCGCCGCTCATCCTCAGGCATCCATCGTGTTGAGACCTTTGTCCAACGGCCGATATGCATGCATGGAGACATATGGAAATAAAATCCTTGAACCTTTCAAAAAACCTGTAGGTCCCGATTTTTCTTGTAAACTAACTAAAAGTCTCCTTCACTAGGTATCTCTGTTTTGATATAAGGTAAGGTATATGAGTACAGTAGGTGCTCAGATCAAATGTATTTGAAAAAGTATTGCGTGTTGCTGTCGTATTTATGTAAATATAACCATGGTCACCTAATGTACAAATTACTTATTGATAAAATTACATAAAAGAATCGAGTGTTAATCCTTTATTACAGTGAAACGTACGTTGATTTAATGAGCTTGTGCACTAAATTATGCAAAGTTAATCCCACTCCTGGTCTTAATCTGAATGTAATTAAAACATGATTTGTGGCTGACCTGGAAGTCTTTAAATAGACTCCGGACCCAGGTTGGCCGCAGCAAGGTAAACCTACTCGGGTAGAGATTCATTAATGACTCTGCCCTGGAGTTTAAATGTGGTACTGTTCCACAAACGATGGGGCACTTAATATCGTGTTGTATCCTGTTGTTTGTTCACTACAGGAACTGATGAACGCTACCGAAAGCGCCAAACTAGTAGCTCAGTTCTGGGCCAACACAATTTAGATTGCCATCGACACGCTAAGAAGAAGAATTAAAACCTATAGTTTACGGTGTAATGTCCACTTTCCTTAAAACGTTTACATTAGGGAGTATTCCTCGAGAATGAAACTTCATAAATAATTTACATTGTTTGTTTACACAGTACCTGAACCGTACTTACTTAGTTTGTATTTTAATCATCTGTTTAGGAATTCAAACTGGGATCAAGATTAAAGTGTTTTAAGTAAGTTCTGACACAATAACAATAATCATAGCTGTAAACTTTAGTTGGGTGGATTGTAGTATAATAACATTTAAATCCAAACTTTCAACTGTATTCTAACAAGGTAATAAATGTGGTGGAAGCTTACTTGTTCACTTTTACAACAGGAATTTAAATTATTATATTGCCAAAATATACCTTATGCGGGTAGATTTAGTACTTAAAAAATTTTTGATGAATTTAACAAAGAAACTATTCAGGACAATCGTCTACGACGAACTATTCAGTATTTGACTCAAATCACCAACGAGTAGAATGTATGTCACAGCACTAGTCAAATTCAAATAATTTAATATCTCTTCACAAACCATGACTACGCACCACCAACACCATAATATACACCTAGAAATTAAGGTACAAAAGTTTATGAGAGCCTGGTGTCTGCACTTGGTGTATCTGTATAGCAGTACACCAGAATTATCACCAGTATTTCAATATCAGTCAGTACACGACACGGCTGAGTGACGCGTTATTAATTATAATTTGTGATTGGTTCATCGTATACGGACTACTAGTGCTGTGACATTCTGGCTACTCGTTGGTAATTTGAGTTCGTAAGGGGTCGTCCTTTAGTTACGTAAGTAAAAATTAATCACGATTTCTAATCGTTATTTTTACTTTAATTAAAAATCTGAGCAAACTTTGTGACAAAAATATCCGACGAAAAAAGGATTTTTTATTAAAAAAGATTCTAAAACTATCTGATCTTTTCGATAATAAAAATTACACGTGATACTGGAAAAGGGAAGAGGGGTAGACTAAATTCTCACGACGTATCACCACGGGGGACGGGACTATAAAAGTGGCCTTAAAACCTCACATAAATAAAGGATAGCCCCTAATTGGAATGCTTTTGAGTAGCGACGTGAAGGATGGCCCTTTTTTTGAGGGTTTTAAATTTTCGCAACTTAGTAACTGTTTTAAATTCATGTATTTTTGAATAAGATTAACAGTCTTTCATCTCCTCATCAACCCCAAACGAATAGTTTTCTTTACACAATCCATGAAAGGTCTTACAAAACTCAATCTAACTTTATTAAATTAACAATTCTAAACAAATAACGAGCTAGCGAATAGTTAATTGGGTTTTCACTCAAGCAATTGACTGATTCAATAAGCAATACATATAACTGTTGATTAATCTTTAGTTAGTTAATAATTGTCGGGGCAGGACGGTATGCGTCAAGTGGGCAGGACATCTGGCTAGACGCGGAGATGGCCGATGACGTAAGTTTTTTGCCAAGATTGGGCCAAAAAAACCAGGGCTGTCCAAAACCGCGTTGGGTTGATATAGGAGGTATGAAGGACGCACAGAACCGAAAAGAATGGCAAAAGAAATTGAAGGCCTATACCTAACAGTGGGTAATTCAAAAATGATGATAGTTATTAATCGGTGTGGCAGCCCTAATTTGG
This sequence comes from Noctua pronuba, assembly GCA_905220335.1. Classification (NCBI taxonomy): domain Eukaryota; kingdom Metazoa; phylum Arthropoda; class Insecta; order Lepidoptera; family Noctuidae; genus Noctua; species Noctua pronuba. The sequence goes on from LR999911.1 coordinate 8,049,498, forward strand.
CTCAATCACAATCACGTATTTAGCGAAATCAGAATAATATTCATTAGGGTTGGTATTCCCGGCGGGTGGTTGCCCGAAGCACGTTCCGTTGGCAGCCATGATTAGCCACCGCCTACCAGTAACTAGTGCTAATGTCGATCTATGATGATTCAATTATCTTTAATAATCCATAGCTGTGTACGTGCATGCTTGATTACCCTGCCACGTAGCGAATAAATAAATAAACCATTTAATCAGGATCAAACATTTTGTAAATTGTTTGCACCCACCAAACTGCTTGACAATTTGTCGGCGGGATTAGCGTTTTTCTAATACATTTGGTTTAAACAGTAAAAGTAGCAAATATTGTGGCAGCGCGAGCCGCCGCCAGCAAACGAAGAATCACAAAAAAAAAAATACTACAGTCACTCATTCAGTGATTACCTATGAGTACATCATTACAATGTTTAACTCGTTAACATAAGGTTTGTCACAAACAATAGTTACATTAAAACAAAAAATAAATTAGTGGTTATTTTCACATCTTGCGAAGTTTTGCCGTTCAATTAGATAGAGTTATTTTTGATACCAAAGACTTTTTTTAGACTAGAGGTAAGCAAGTACTGAGGAAGGAGGAATGTGGGAAGACAACGAACTAGGTGGACAGACGATCTCATTAAAGTGGCCGGAAGAAACCTGACACAAAACTGAAAAGGTGGAGAGATTTTTAAGAGACCTACACTCAGCATTGGGTGGCCAAAGGCTGAAGAAGAGAAGTAAGGACTAAGAATTTCACGGTCTATCTTGTTCAGCAGGCCTGATTCTCATGAATGTTGATGTAGTTCTGTAAAGATTCCGCTAAAACTAGACCAAGCATTAACTAGCCGACAAGGTTTTTCCAATGATCACCTACAGATTCATCATCATCTGCCTAGCCTTTTCCCAACTATACTGACTGACTTCCAGTCTAACCGGAATCCGGATGCAGCTGAATACCAGTATTTTACAAGGAGCGACTGCCTATCTGACCTCCACAACCCAGTTTTACTGGGTAATACATCATCTACCGATTATCAAAACAAAAAAATACACAAAAAAAATCGGTCGGGCAAATTGTTATTGGGTTTTTCCATCAGGAATTTTTCAGTACCAGCCACGGAGTCCGGATTTGTGCTCGGTTGTTAGCAATAGGCTCGCCCCCTGTAACATGGGACTTAAACATAACTGGCGAAATTTTGGTGTACTATTAAGTACACCTATGCATAACCCTTCGGGGATTACAGGCGTGATGTTATGCTATGGTATTTTACATCAAACTTAAATGATGACTACTCTATATCTATACTTAAATATTAAGCTGAAGACATACACAGGCAGATCATTTTTTATTTTATTTATTTAAACATAGTCTTAATACAAGTTCGTTTGTTTTGTATCATTCAACCAGAGATGGTTTGTATTGGTACTCACATTCGCTAAAACAACACTGCTCAATCACTACTACACAAATATAAGTAAAAATGTATGTACATGAAAAATATTTTGCACATAACAATTTTAGCCGTAAGTAAACATCTATCAGTAAGTACCCGAGTCATATAGAAAGCCGGTACTAGTCAACGTATCATATTATATTATAATGGAATACTCCGAAAAGCCAAACCAAGAGGGTTGGAAATAACCCCAGAGACAAATGCACCATTCCCTCATCTGTCAAATCGTTGTCACATCCTTAAACTCCTTAAGAGAATGAAAAGGGGTTTCAAATATTCGTGTTTAATGTTCAAATCGTTTCTCATGCGTACCCCCGGCGTACCGGCGTGGCGTACTGCCGTAACCGGCGTAATACGCATTAAACATAATATTCATTCGATTCCATACCTCAACTCGATGAGTGTAATGGCGCGGATACGCTGCGCCTAATGCCATGATTACATTACTGACATTATCAAATGATTTTACGTATCCGTATTTTGACGTTAACGTTTTATTAAAGTTACGGTTTTGTGAGTTATATCGGTTTCTTGACGTCTATTGTAAGACTTGAGTGTAGGAAATAGTAATCCATCGAGTTTTTTTCGTAAGTTTTTCCAGTATACATACCTACTACATTTTGCAAATGGTCTGTTTATCGTAATACAAGTATACATGTAAATAAACAGCCCATTCATATGTAGTACATGTATGTGCCTACGTTCTGAAACGTTGATAAAATAATCTTGAATTTTCATTACTTATTTTCCATACTTTTGCCGTAAAGACTCCGAAGAGTCAATCTATTGGCTGTCTTCAAAAAAAGTACCTACCTATTGTTTTAAAATTGAATAACGTGATGTTTTTCATGACGTTAAAAATATCGCGTCCATTTTCGATAAAAATGATCAATGCCTCTCAAGAGACCAATGAACACAGCATCAAACAATCAATTGTTGGTTTTTCAGTGTTCTGGGGACGGCAACACGGACAATAAATTCCGATATATTTTTTGGGAATAAAACTTTATGAGAATTAGTTAAAAAAATATTTGAATAAAAATTGTTTTTTTTTTAAGTGAAATCATACCTATGAAACAAAAAATTAAAAACATGTGGGTTGTTAGAAGTTTAATTTGACATTAGTACTGTCACGGTAATATTATAATACAGTACTCCAACTTCATACAAACGGACGAAACGCGAGCTATACCTACGCGCCTCGATCGTGGGGTGCGCTCGCGGTGCAGACAGTCACGGCTGTACCGCAGTGTCGAACGGACGGTGTGTTGTTTTTTTAACAATAACCGCGCGATTTTTTCTCTAAAAATCAGTTAATATGACGAGTAGGAAATATTATGCTGTTTTTGGTTGTATGTATTCGCCAATAACGCTTTTTGATTGTACCCAACGATGATTTTGTGGAATATATAGAAAAAATGGAGGAAATATTCCGAAATTCACTTAAAACCAAACATGTAAATTGTAAAGTAGCTGCAGGTATCTATAACCAAGTAAAAGATATTCCATTTTCTCCACCTTGTCCATGTTTCCCAAAACAATTTTTAATTAAGCTTTATATAAGAATGCGGATTTATTATACCTTAAAATTTAACAATAAAGCATTTCGTACGACTCAGTCGAGGCACAAATATTTTTCGGTCGCAAATTTATAAGCCCGATTTGTTTTTCAAACAAAAACATGTTTTTTTAATTAAATCTACCAATCAAAAAACAACGCATTTTATTGAACACTTCCTATTCAATATACAAAGTATTTCATTTATTTATATAAAAAGGATATTTACAATCACAAAACTAAATAGAAACAGAAAGTAGGCAAATGTAATTAAAATGCTGGGGACGGTCAGCCCTAACGCATGTTTACGTACCGCGCGGCTGTAGGCATTTATTTCTATCACGCGGCCGAGTTACATTACTGTATTATAATATTACCGTGGTACTGTTAAACGAGTGACAAATACACATTATTAAGTGTGTTTGTGAGTATAGATGTATAGATGTTTGTTACTCTTTCACGCAAAAACTATTGAACGAATTTGGATGAAATTTAGCACACAGATAGCTTATTACCTGGATTAACACATAAGATATTTTTTATCCCGGCAGTATAATCCCGTGGGACAATTATCAAACTCTACGCAGGCAAAGCCGCGGCCATTCACACAATAAACGAGCGAGTATACAATGTCACCGTCAAACGTAAGTTACAGAGTTATGCAAAGTTGTTGCAAACCCAAACCTGATACCACGTCAATAAAACAATCAAGAACAGTGCGTCAATAGGTATATTTAAACGTAGGGTAGGTACGGGGCATGCATGATTTAAACCTAGTTAGTTAAACCACTCTTTACTTTACTTCCCTCCAACCCTTTTTCTTCGGCTAGAAATAGCCAAAGAAAAAAGCTAGTTAACCTCAATTTTCCTATTTTTATCGATACTCGAGCTTTTCCATTTTCCCTGGTAACACTAATGTATTTACAGAAGCATAAAAGAATATTTAATTTTAATATCCTTTTCTTATAAGCAATATTTATGGTACTTATATCGAATAATTATGAAATGAAAGCATGTTAAGCAGTTGGTCCCGGCTGTCATTTGTAGATCTTTTATAGTCGTTACAGATAGTCAATGGCCCGAAAATTCTGACAACCATTCTTACCAAGGGGTATCGTATTACCTAGTACTAACTTGGTTGTGGAGATCAGATAATCAGTCGCTCCATGTAAAATACTGGTATTCAGCTGCATCCGGTAAGACTGGTAGCCGACCCTAACATAGTTGGGAAAAGGCTAGGCAAATGACGATCTACAAAAAACGGAAAGTCAAAAACCGAGTGATTCAAAACATGTCATTATCTTAACAAAGTTCAACTATAATTGGAACTTTCTCCTCTAGTCAATAGAATATAGAATGAACTGAAGTTTGCACAGTCAGCAAACATTGCACTGGAAATGTTGACAAAAATCTGACGGAGGATTAAGCAGTTGAAAATGTGACACTTGCCTTTTGTGCCCCAAGTTTGCTCTGGTAATTTTTCTACGACAACACCTGCAACACTGCAATATGACTAATAACGAGACCTGAATGCAAAAATAATGAGCATAAGTAAACATTTTCGGTAAAATAGCGGTTATATAAAAAAGAAGACTGGCCGAGATTTATAAATCTTACTTACTTACTCATTATGTACTTTTAGTTTGACAGTGGTGCATCAGTGACAGGACTACAAATAAGACATAACATCACGCGTGTCATCCTCGATGGTTAAGGCTGAGATGTATGTACGTGTACTACACACATTTCTCTATAACCATGGCCATCAACCGGACACGAACTGAAATATACCAGACCCCGGGATGCAATTGAGGAATTCCAAATTGATAAAACCCAATAACACTATGTCCGACCTTGGAATCCAGGACCTAATGCTCAGCGATGAAGCAGTGGCAGGAATAATCTTTAAATATCCAATTTTCGGATACTTAAATTATAGAAAAAATATGCTTGTATGTCAATATGTAATGGTATAATAAAATTATTCGCGCCCGAACGGTTGCCAAGACGTCGAGTCAACACCTCCTGAGGATGTCCCGTGGAGGGGCGAAACACGAGTCGAGTACAGATTTGGGTGCATGGCATGCTAATTAATATTGCTTTTGCTGCCTCCATATTTTTGCGGGCGGGTAGGCGCTGCTGTATCCTGCATCCAGCCCTGGATCTTTTACGCGGAACTAAAATGAAATATTTTCCATTACATTTAATCTAATATTTAAATACGTGTTAAGCAGTAAGTTATCAATCTCAACCAAAAACAAATACTTCAAGATTAACGTTAATAAAAGCACTATGTGATAGCTAATACAAAAGCCATTACGACCTCCATTATTCTTCCGTATAATGTTACTACAGTTTGGTTCGACATTGGGGCTAGTTAATGATGATAGGTGCCCGCCTAAAGCATTCCTCGGATACCTATTTTATTTTTATCGTACTTGTTAGGGCGCCAGCTGACATGACATTTCAAAAGACCCAGACGTAGATCCGGGCAATTATTTTCAAATACGTAACGCTTACAAATACGTCCTTTGAAAAGAGTTTTCGTGGGATTTTTTTTTAACGTTTTGCTTAAGAAGGTACAGAATGAACTTATTATTATTCATAGGAATAAAAAGCAGGTGTTGGAATAGTCCAACACCTGCTTTTTTTCGGATGGGAAATCATGAAATGACCTCCCCCCGCTCTGGGAGGAGTGGAAGGGAGTGTCAGACTTTTACTGACTAAAACTCTGGATGGGTTGTTCCTTCTTTGCCCCTTTGTGTTCCAGGGCCGCGGTATCTTTTTCCAACAGTCCCGCAGCAACACCTCCTTTCTAGCGAAAATTATCAACGCGTCATAGTTAAACGCAAGCCAAGTAATTACAAATAATTCATAAATCAAATCACAGCAATTAACGCCCTCGAAACGATTGCCTCGATTTATTAGTCAATCTCGTTGGTCTAGTGGACGCAAGCACGGCTGCTGAGCGTGAGGTCCTGGGTTCAATTCCCAGGTCGGTCAAAGTGTCATTGGATTTTTCCATCAGGAATTTCTCAGTAGCAGCCACGGAGTCTGGAATTGCGCCCGGTTGATGGCATTAGGCTCGCCAACTATCACATGGTACTTAAACATAACCGGCGAAATGTGAGTGTCCTATTAGGTACACCTCTGCCTAACCCTTTGGGGATTACAGGTGTGATGTTATGTTATGTATTTCTATTGATTTTCGTTCTTGTGCGTCAGTCACTTCATTAATCTAAAAACGAAACACTGAATGAGTTCATATTTATTTATTTGCGTTCCACAATGTAGGTTACAAAAAGCTTAAAGCTAAGACCAAGCATGAACCCTAAGTCAATGATTTTTTGCCGAGTTGTCGGGTTCGAAACAGATAATTAAAAAAACCTCATAAAGTTCCCCAACGATTTCACAAAATCCAACACATTTTAAACAGCACATAACATTTATATTAGCAGCCAACATTTCACCATTTCGCTTCAATTTCTAACGAACACTCCGCGGCATGAAATTTTAGTTTATCGATAACGGAAGCAGCCAGATTAACTTTGGCACGAATTCCTCATAAACGTTTTAGGGCACCGATAAGAGGGTGAAGTCGGCCCATCACACAGAGAACTACACAAATGGAGTGATTACATGCGGGGTGCGGGCGAACGGCGAACGATGTGAAAGGCATCATTGCAAACATTTTGTGCGCGGTGATAATCGCTGATCGGAAATAAGGGTGCATGTTTGTCTGTTTAGCCTTGTTTGTCGTTTCGTTTGATTACGCCTTTGGTGGGAGAGAAAATTTGTTGCGAAAGGTCTAGTTAAATCTTGGATATGTCTGTCACCTACGGCAGTCTCGCTAGACATCTCTTTTTAAACCAAATAATATATTTTAAAGCGGTAAGAAATGAGGAAACTTCTGGGTTTATACACGCTAATAATGATTAGCGACTGTTTGACTTTCATTTTTCAATTTTTAAAAGTCTCTCAACTTTAATCAGCTTTTAGGTATATACCCCATATTGTAGTATAGTCTATGTTGACACTTGAAATCACTTTTGTATTGTTTCTGCATACACTCACACCTCATAATTATTTACCATAGGTTTAACAACAATGTGTGGGCTCCATTCAATGTTTACTCCATGACCCATCACTACATTTGCGCCGCTATTTGTTTTAATAAACGTGTTGAAGCTAGGCCATACTTCTAGCGTTAGATATAGACCGTCTTGTTATCTAGACTTAGTAAGACGAATCTAGGTCACAACCCAACACCTGCAATGTACTTAGCGGCGCTTTTTATGAAAGATACTTCTGTTATTGTGTTGATGATTTGCAAAAAGAAGTTTTTAGTATTTTTGTGCCAAAGCTTAAAGCTAGCCTATGTACTCTTCTTCGAAACACAGATTGGGACTTTAAAAAGCAAACAAATTCAGAATACTTTTTTTTTATTTAAGTAGATGGAGTGAGATTTCAAATGTTTTGTGTTTTGGTCTCAGAAAGGTTCTTTTATCGATACTTGGTATGCAGTATGGCACGACGTTTGTCAATAGATGACGCCCACGCGTAAAGTTTTGTCTCGATTCAACCCTGCATTTCTAATCACCCCGTTTCACCGTTAATCAATATGTTTATGAGGTTTATAACCAGGAAAAAACAAGATAAAAACTCCTTTAATAAACCGCACCAAATTAAAGATAAAAAAATCTGGAAGAAAAACCGCAAATAAGATTTTTAAAAAGCAATTTGAAAGTCATACTATCGGAGTGATCAAATAATTCAATTATGAGGTATAAAACAATATTGTCGGGGGTTCAATATCATAAGCCCATTATTTTCTGAAATGGAAATCACCAACTGTTTCGTGATTCGACGAGGGAGAATAAGACTGAATTATGTAAAGATGTGTTTACATCGAATGAATTCGGTACTGGCTTTTGTAAACATTATTTTGCCGGCACCGGCCGGCACAGCACTGCGTCATCGTCCACCGAGCGATTGATCACTTATATTTAATTCTCGCCTATTCAAATTTAGTTAACCGTTTGTTTTCCTTTTTCTTTAATTCTTATAATGCAGTCCACTATAATTATCAAGACAGTGTTTCAATCCTTGTACCACCAGCACGCGGTAGCATGACCACCGTAGAAACGGGTTTCCTTGATGGAAGAATCGACAAAATGACAGATTGTGTCGACAAAATGACAGATTTCTTTTCACAATCTGTAATTTTGTCGATTCCTCCGTCAAAGAAACCCGTTTCTATGGTGGTCATGCCACGCGTGCAGGAGGATATTACCCATTCCTGTTTACCGGGGTATTGGTCCTCCTTGCTCTTTCCAACGCTATGCCTTCTGAAAAACCCTAAAAGGTTGTACGATTTAAGGTTCTAGGCCTGCCTGCATAACGCCACTATGATAAGTTTATTGCAAGCGTATTTACCTTCTTTTTGTTCAGATTTTTCTAAAGACTATATTCTTCATCTACATTCCTTTGAAAGCACCTTTATAGTGTCGCCTTCGTGCCTCTTTGTTATCGCTTCGATAAAATATTCATCAAGGAAACAAAGAGAGCATTCGCACTACCGATGCCTTTCCGGTTCCGATGCAATTCATATTTTATTTCCGACGTTTACGGAATTGAAACCGTAGTTAAGTGTCGCTTTAGTGTGTATGTTTAATATGACGGGTAGACTCACCTCCTTGAAGTATACAGGGAACTTAATCAACATACTGTACATGTTTTATTTCAGGGGGATGCAACACTTACGCTCTAACAAAAGCAATTAGCGATCGTCCCTTTGATGATATGTCACTCGTTTATACTGAAAACTGGCAGGCTGCGTTCCTTCCTACCAGCACGTCAGGGCGTTCAGGTTCGCCAACCAAAATTAATCGAACGATCGCTTTGGTTACATAACAAAATCAAAAAAAAACATTTCCTACTTTTAGCAAATAATATCAACAATACCTATTCTATTTTAACAATAAACACTCGATCTAAAATGATAATAACTGAATATGAAGTATGACGTCACAAAGCCTTCAGTGTCAGCTGAGCGGAAAAATGCTCATTTAGCTTACATAAAATACTTCCCGACTTGTATACCGGATTATCACTGATACCTTACTTTGGCCCCTACTTACCTATTGACTGTGTTGTATTCTTATTAGAATAAGGTATATATTGCTATATCAATAGGCAGTAAGTGCAAATAGGTCTAACATTTTTAATATGAATCCAAAACCATGATTACCTAGGTCTACGAAAAAGTCAAATTGAAATGTCTACGAGGTCTACGGCGTAGCGGCGTAGGCATCCGTAGTTGCTACGACGCGTAGCATTTATTTTTTTATGACTATGTTAACTGGTATCTTGTTTGTTTATGGATTAAAATATTCTTATTAATAATGTCAGTACACACGGCGGCACATGAAGCTATACATTTCCAGTATAACTTGGCCTCGCTTTGTATAGATTTCTTACACATTGAGAGATCCGCATAAACTGGTTTTGTATAGCTTGATTGGCTGTCGTGCGTACCTAAAAAAATACAGTCTGCTTATATTGATGGAATTGGACAGAATTTCGAAATATTCTTTTCTACTAGAAATCCAATATATTGGTCTGGTCATCGAACTACAACCGAGCTTTAGAGCTTATTACTCCTAAGCTATCTATAGCAATTTCAATACACTTGAATATGGATACTTTTGAAATTCACTCACAATTATTATGTTCTAGAAGTCATGATATCTAGGGAGGTGGTCGCATTGGTAACCAATTTAAAACAGAAGGATTTTTAACCGACTTAATAAAAGGAGGAGTTACCTCATAACTCCGTCATTTATGAACCGATTTGAAAAATATTTTTTATAGGAAAGTATATGCTTTCCGATTGGTTGACGAATTGTTGAAGTATTTACAATAATGAAAAAACTTTTTTGCAAAAAAAAACCGACTTCCAAAAAAACACTAAAAATGTCTAAAATAAATTTACTTTTGGAAGTCAATAGCAAAAAAGTCAATGAAACAAACAAAATCACCAGCCATTTTAGAAGTGGGTTTTTTTTTCGTTATTTTAAATACTTCAAACAATTCGTATTTTAATCAGAACGTTCTAAATAACTTCACATTCGCTGCTCTTATAACCATCGTCGGATTCTCAAAAACATTTTCGCTATTTTCTCTCCATCTTTAGGCTACATACACACTAAAGCGACACTTAACTACGGTTTCAATTCCGTAAACGTCGGAAATAAAATATGAATTGCATCGGAACCGGAAAGGCATCGGTAGTGCGAATGCTCTCTTTGTTTCCTTGATGAATATTTTATCGAAGCGATAACAAAGAGGCACGAAGGCGACACTATAAAGGTGCTTTCAAAGGAATGTAGATGAAGAATATAGTCTTTAGAAAAATCTGAACAAAAAGAAGGTAAATACGCTTGCAATAAACTTATCATAGTGGCGTTATGCAGGCAGGCCTAGAACCTTAAATCGTACAACCTTTTAGGGTTTTTCAGAAGGCATAGCGTTGGAAAGAGCAAGGAGGACCAATACCCCGGTAAACAGGAATGGGTAATATCCTCCTGCACGCGTGGCATGACCACCATAGAAACGGGTTTCTTTGACGGAGGAATCGACAAAATTACAGATTGTGAAAAGAAATCTGTCATTTTGTCGACACAATCTGTCATTTTGTCGATTCTTCCATCAAGGAAACCCGTTTCTACGGTGGTCATGCTACCGCGTGCTGGTGGTACAAGGATTGAAACACTGTCTTGATAATTATAGTGGACTGCATTATAAGAATTAAAGAAAAAGGAAAACAAACGGTTAACTAAATTTGAATAGGCGAGAATTAAATATAAGTAATCAATCGCTCGGTGGACGATGACGCAGTGCTGTGCCGGCCGGTGCCGGCAAAATAATGTTTACAAAAGCCAGTACCGAATTCATTCGATGTAAACACATCTTTACATAATTCAGTCTTATTCTCCCTCGTCGAATCACGAAACAGTTGGTGATTTCCATTTCAGAAAATAATGGGCTTATGATATTGAACCCCCGACAATATTGTTTTATACCTCATAATTGAATTATTTGATCACTCCGATAGTATGACTTTCAAATTGCTTTTTAAAAATCTTATTTGCGGTTTTTCTTCCAGATTTTTTTATCTTTAATTTGGTGCGGTTTATTAAAGGAGTTTTTATCTTGTTTTTTCCTGGTTATAAACCTCATAAACATATTGATTAACGGTGAAACGGGGTGATTAGAAATGCAGGGTTGAATCGAGACAAAACTTTGAGAGGGATTTTAACGTTAAATTAATTAATTAATTATGTTACCAATAAGTATTTCTCTATTTATTATCTATTTTATTTGCTTAATTTTAATTTATTATTTAGAGACCTTTTTGGCAACATACCATGTTAATGCAACGTTAAAATCCCTCTTAAAGTTTTGTCTTGATTCACCCCCGCATTTCTAATCACCCCTTTTTACGGTATTATTCTTTATTCTTTTTGCCTGTACTGTACCACTGCTGTGCAAAGGCCTGCCCCAATCCCTTCTATTAATTAATTCTATTGATTATGCGGGATGGAAAGGACACCGACGCGAAAACGATTACCACGTATTCAGTACATCATTCTGAGCCTCCCTACATAGAAATTTGTCACCGGTTATGAAAAAAAAACAGCTGTTTCCTACAAAACTGCAATACCTACACGGAACAGCGGATTTTTTTCAATAACCGATGAAACATTTATGAAGGGTGTAAAAAGACCCTTAACGAAGCCGAATGGCACTTGTTCTCCCCGTCATTTCAATATTTTTTTTGTTCTAGACCATACTTTCTAGTTACGGAGATATTGGGGGTCAAAGTTCCAACTTTTTCACAAGTTTTTTTTTTAAATACATGATTTTGATGTAAGAACTTTATTTTAAACACCTCCACAATCCGCGTACTATCAATCCATCCATCAGCACAATGTTTTGAATGCGTTACATTGAGTCCTAATGTAAAACGTGATTTTTCACCCCAAAAAAAAAAGTCGTTTCCCAGCAATAATTTTTGCGTGAAGTTACTTAGTTTGATGTACAGAATGCTTGGTTAACGGCTTCGTGAAGGGTCCGTTTACACCCTGTATCTAGGTTGGCTCAGAATGATGTACTGAATACGTGGTAACCGTTTTCGCGTCGGTGTCCCTCCCACCCTGTATACCCACAAATTTTGTCAGGAGTAAGATAAACATTATTTTATCTTAAATTAGGATAGATAAATATCATATCTGAATATATCCAAGATGTTTTCTTTCTGAGCATTTTCCTACAAAGGTCTAAAGAGGTTCTCTTAGAAATGAAATGTTAATATTCAATTACACAGCAGGAAATATACTCACATTTTCTTTAGTTATTTTCACTGTTAGTTAGGTAAGATAAGTTCTTTGTTGAATAGTATAATATTTCTTAAGGCACGCTGTAACATGTTGAGGCATAATCTATCAGACACTGACGGGACTGAGATAAGACCCATTGTAAAATATGAAGGTATTTCCTAGATTTTTCAACAACAAAGAGAAAATACTTTTCGATACAAAACAGGGCTTATGAAAGAGTAACTCGTAAGTTACAATAAGTAACTTACGAGTTACTCTTTCATAAGCCCTGTTTTTGTTTTAGGTAATATTTGTAATGAATGGCTCTTGGCTCAATAATAACAGCCGCTCGGGTCGATCTTTAGGTTAAGCTGCGCTTGCCTAGGTTGGTCCGTGGATGGGTGACCACCCATTACATACCGAGTTTCCTCTGTGCCTCGGAAATCCCGTTAAACCGTTGATCCCGGCTCTCATTTGTAGATCTTGGGGAGTCGTTACAGGTAGTCAGTGGCCCGAAAGTCTGACAATCAGTTTTACCAAAGGGTATCGGATTACCCAGAACTAACTGGGTTGTGGAGGTCAGATAGGCAGTCGCTCCATGTAAAATACTGGTATTCATCTGCATCCAGTTAGACTGGAAGCTGACCCCAAAATAGTTGGGCAAAGGCTAGGCAGATGAGGCAGATGGTGATTTGTAATGAATACGTATTTATGAGAAAATTCATGATTTTTGTTCATTTGTCGAAGAAAAATAATGGATAATGATGATTAACTCTTTTTATCCATCGTCTGCATATTCGTTGATGGCCAAATAAACCATGATGGAATTGTGGTATGGATCTATCTAATCAAATACAATGTTGGGTTAGGCAGAGTTGTACTTAATAGTCCAATATTTCGCCAGTTATGTTTTAAGTCTCACGTAATAGGGGGCGAGCCTATTGCCATCAAATAGGCATAAATCCATACTCGGTGGCCACTACGGAGCAATTCTTAATGGAAAAACCCAATAACACTATGCCCGACCCGGGAATCGAACCCAGGTCATCATGCTCAGCAGTCGCGCTTGCGACCACGAGACCAACGAGACAGTGTTACATAATAACGCTCCCAGATGACTGTATTCACCAGGACTTCATATTTTTATAAGTTACAACCAACTTAATGAAAAGAACCTCTTAAACCCAAAATTATTAGAGATTATATTTCACCACTTGCACCTCTGAAACGAGCCGACATAATAAGGTTAATCTTCAAAAAGTCCGAATTAAACTAACTAAAAAGGTTTTAAGATATTTAATCCGGTTATTAGTCATTCCGTTGTTTAGCAGGGTGATTTTCCTAGCGGCTTTGGCCGGGACTCGCCACATTGTTTCCCAACTAAGGGTTAGCGAGTTTTAACGTTAGGCGACAAATTTAAATATTGGTTACGATTTGAATAAATATTGTAGCCGCAGCTAATTTATTGTGAAGAGGACACATTTGTTTGTTGTTTTGTTTATCATTTTATTTTAGAAGTGGGTATGGTAAAGTTTTATGTTGGGTTTTCTGAGCCCCTTTTACATAAATTACTGCTTGGACCACAGATATAAATAGACCTAGATAACGCAAGAGCAACTGCTTCGCGTGCTGCTTCGCGTGCCTAGCTTACGTACAAAAATCGTAAGTGGCCACTTTCGCGCTCAGTCTGCATCGGTGTATAACATGTTGAATGGGTAATTGTGCTGATATAAATTGTAAAAACTGTATATCTATACAAATTTGAGAAAAACAAAACATTCGTATTACATTGCGGCTTAGAAATAGTGCTTGTGACGTCATAAGAGATCGTGATACTTGCGTTATCTAGGTCTATCTATATCTGTGGCTTGGACATTGTATCTGTACGTACAGTCACGAGCATCAACATGTATACCAGCGGCGAAGGGTCCATAGAACTCGATTCCTACCGGCGTCCCTTTGAAAAATGGCACAGTCAGTATTCTATAGACAAATAATATAATCACATTAAAGACATATCTCCAGCTTACCTCTCACAAAAATTGACCCTTCGCTACTGATGTATACAATTACTTAAATTCAAATGCGATTCTTTCGTGTAATAACGATTGCAACTTTTAAATAAGACAAATTTTATAATAATAAGGGTTCCAAGATATTATGATAGTAACAACATGAAATTACAATGAGTACTATAGAAGAAAATCCCTTTTAAAAGTTGCTTAGTGGATACATATTGGTGCTCATGGTTGTACTTACCATACAATATTTAAGCTGCGTAACACATAAGATGAGCGAAGATGCGTAGCGAGGGATGTGTGTGAATCTAACCAATAGTAAGGGTTCTTTTTCACATTTTGAACTAAGAAAGAAAGAAAAGAAAGAAAAAATATTTATTTTTCGCAGGGTCATGACGTGCATACAAACAAAATAAGTTAACAAAATCATAAGCACAACAAATATTATAAATACAACAGGATAGAAACAAAGAAAATAAATAGTTAACAGCTTGCACGTCGTGACTGCGACAAGCAGATTACCACTCAGCATGATGCTGTGCTATGGGGGACCCACAGCACAGCGCTGGTTTTCAGTGGTAACCCGTGAAAAAAAAAGCTAAGCTAGCTATGTGATTGGTTGATTTTATGCACTTCTCTCGCTGCACATCTGTGGTGGAACCGGAGCCTTACTCAGATAAAAAAACAACACCCTAAAAAGTTCTAGAACGCTAGAAACACTAAAAACCGCAAAAACACAAATCGCAATCCGATTTCAACTAAAAACCGAAAGTCCTGTTTGCTTTAGGTCGTACAAACCACTCTAAAATCCCTAGGTGGCTCCTAGTTTTCAGCATTTCAATAAAAAGTTATGAGTATTTAAACACGCGTTCTGTACAAAAGGTGGGTGTTCACCAGCTAATCGAAGCTATCCGCAGGTCGCGGGCAACTCGCTTGGAAACGAGATAAACTTTCAGCCAGCGTTTGCGGGTTAATTTCCGACGGAACATCCAACATGGCCGCAATGCGATTTTAAAACACATTGTGCGATTTAAAAAGTTACTTCTTATAAGACGTCGAAGTTAGTTTTATTTTTTAAACTTGTGTGCTCTTACAGTTGGGTTAAGAAAACGTGTCTTTTCAGTTCATAGTTAGCACATAAAATAAAATTAGAGGCGTTATTTGCTTTCTCCCTCCAAACCTCTCTGTTTTGTTTTGTTTTGTTCACGCTTGACCCGCAAACATGGTCAGATCGTCACACGGAAGAAAGGGTAGGCCTTTGTCCAGCAGTGGGATACAAAATCGGCTAAAATTAAAAATAAATCTTTCAACTTAGTTTGCTTATTTCACGAGGTCTCATTTTGCATCGAGTATACAAAAAGAAAAGAAAGAAAAAATATGTATTTGTCGCAGGGACATGACGTGCATACAAACAAAATAAGTTAGCAATATGCTCGTTTCATACAGCTCTTACTTAAACATGTAGCCTTAGTGTAATTTTATTATACAAGCCGTGAGACTCATCGACTAGTAAAAGTCGTAATAATGTCATATTAATAATGCATTAAACGAGTTAGAATTATATTGTTTTGCAACTTTATTGTTTAACATTTATTATTTATCGCCATATGGCGCTAAATTCTTCCATAACAATAACTATTATAACAAATACAATCACTTCGAAAGTCGAAGCCGTCTCACTTTTTATTGCTTATTTTAAAACAAAGCCCTTTTGTTCAAAGCTCAGTCAATCTGTGCTTAATAAGTCCGAAAACGAACCTCTAGGGGCCTTTTTACTCAATAACCAACGTAAAATTACGCCACGACCCAAGAATTGTAGTATTTACAATAAAACCAATGTTGGTGAGAACAAAAAAAAACTCATTCAAGAGTGAAAATGTCGTTATTAAGCCGACTGTGCTCACTTCGGGGGCGTTTTCCTACAAAAAGATGTTTGCAAGTTGGAAATACTCGCTGTCTTTTCCTGAATTTGTTAGAAATCTTTTTTCTTGCGTGGGCACAAAGTTTTGGCGCACTAAGATAAACAGGCAGGTAGAGGTTTCGTGTCGGGTTTCAGTGATACTTTTTTATTTTCGTTCTACTGAAGAGAAGTGTAAGTACCTAGCTAGCGGTTTTCTCGACAAAAATAAAGGAATATATTTCTAAAACAAATAGCACTATAACATTTCGTCGGTGAAGTCCTAGCAAGTATGCACGTAAGTCAAAAGTAGCAAGTGGTTATTTTTGTTAGGAGAGTGAAAAAACTGCGTAATTATACCTAGGTACAGTACAAATTCTTTTTTTTAAATTGTGTTCACTTCAAAATGGATAGAGGGTTGATTGTTTCTGATTGGTTGAAACAACACGTCTTCCGATTCTCTGGCAAACGCCATCAAAACTGCCAAAAACTGACTTACGTGTTTTATGCTTTTCAGGTTTTTTTCAGTCGGGTTTTTTAGATTTTTCAACTACTTTTTTGTCTTCATTTATTTTTGTAAATGCAGCCCTCAGTAATAATTATAGTTCATAGGAGAATAGTGATATCCAGTGAAGATCGACAAATTATATTATTTTTTCGAAAACTAAATCCAACACTTCCGTATTCAAACTGTACTAAAGAGCGATATATTCACAAATTACTTATAAGTCCTGTATATTCCTGAACTTCAACGACCATTGACTTCTTTCAAAACTTAAAAATAAAGTCTTAAATTATGATATTCACTACCTGCTCCTAAGGATATCTTTTAACACGTGTTTGCATCTCTTTAACCACTTCATAAACCCTCACACGAGTTACGAAGTAAGTACACACCACACATGTACCTATTCTACATTAATAATGTATCAACAATCCTAAATATTCACTTAGCGGTACCTTACGTGCGCACCTGTTTAATCCAGACAGCCCCAAATTTATTTCAAACCTCGCCCCAACATAATTACGTTTAATCTTGCTCTTTCATTACTTTATCTAGAATTTAGCCACTTATCTCTTTACTTCATCGGTCGTTAAGAGTCACCTAACAGTCACCTCATAATTTACTTAATTTTATAGCTAATATCTACATTATCTTTAACAGTAATCGGTTTTCCAGAAAATGAATTCTCGAAATACTTTTAGTTTGATTAATACCTAAAGTACTGGTCACGGTTAAGGACCTTAATCTAAAGAGATTGCTGTAGGTATCAATAAAACTTAATATAAAGTAAGTCTAGAATATCTCACATATTAGAAAATATACTATCATAGGAGCAGATAATCCGGGCCCTTAGTGGTAAAAAATGCCAGTCAGTTGGGCGGCTACTGCGTCTTAGGCCATTCAATTTGTCGCAGCCAAGAGAGACCCTTCTCAATACGTAATTGACACAAGCTTATCCCCAAACTTAGAACCACAATTTGTTCACATTTCTGTAAATAGTGATTCGCTATTTTCACTCGCAATGTCTTCGATATTTATTTATTTATTTGTAAATAGGAGAACCAACAGCTATGACAAATGAATAACAATTTTACAGGCAACACTTCAATTTCAGGTTCTCACGAGTAAACACAGAAAAGATAGTAGAAATCTTAGGATCACTAGATAACAAGCACGATAAAAATAAAATAAAACGAATTAAAATAAGACACAATAAGCACTATAAACACTCTGATACCAGGTTAAGCATTAATGACACGGGGAAAAAAGAAAAAAAACTTACTGAAAATGTATTGGTAAACAAAATTTTGTTCTAGTTGCGAGCGATTTTCACTTACCTCCAGGAAATGATAAAACCCACGCGCGAGGTGAAAGCTTTGATATTATCTAAATTTTCGTGAAATTATCTTGTTCGTAATTTAGGTAGATACGTACGAAATTACTTGTGTAAAAAGGTCTTACTGAGAATTTGTTACATTAATAATATCCGCTTAATTTTTGTTAGGTGAGATTACGAAAATAGGCTTCTTAGGTAAAACAATTAGTTATGAATTTCCTTTAAATTCTAACATAAGCTGTTATCCCCGAAGGGTTAGCAGAGGTTTACCTAATAGTACAACATTTCACTAGTTATGTTTAATTGGCAATTCGGTGTGTTAAAACATGTAATAGGGAGGAGCTCGTGGCTAAATAATAACAGCCGCTCAGATCGATCTTTAGGTTAAGCCGTGCTTGCCTAGGTTTATCTGTGGATGGGTGACCACCCATTACATACCGATTTTCTTCCGTGCCTCGGAAAGCACGTTAAGCCGTTGGTCCCGGGTGTCATTTGTAGATCTTTGACAGTCGTTAGGTTGTCAGTGGCCCAAAAAGTCTGACAACCAGTCTTACCAAGGGGTATCGTATTACCCAGTATTAACTTGGTTGTGGAGGTCAGATAGGATGACACTGTAAAATGTCTAATTGCAAAACCCAAAAACACTTTGCCCCACCTGGGAATCGAACCCAGGGCCTCATGCTCAGCAGTCTTTATAAATAATTACTTCAATGCAATAAATAAAATGTACAGTAGCAAGTGAAACAAAATGTCCTAACTCGGCTAATCACAAAAAGAAAATTCTAAGATAATAATTCACACCCTTGAAAGCTTTTAAAGTTTCTCAGCGTTCAGTGTAACTTTGTTTTAAAAAGCCATTACTCATTCTTTTGTTAGCGATTGTGACGGCAAATTTTTCACGATGAGACAAATTTTGAGAATAAATTAACCACTGTTATAATCTTGTGCAATAAAAAGCAAAAAAGAAGTTTTCGGAGTTTGTTTTCAAGTGTACCTGTGGCCGTGTGGGACGATTTAATTAATTTTGCTAAGTTTCTGAAAGAATGCACTTCTTTGTTCTGAAGCTGAGCCTAGCGGTGTCACCGTCGAACTGCCAAGTCATAGGCCTCAAGTTCGAACCCCAGACACGCAACGCTGATTTTTCAGATTCATGTGCTTATACAGGGTGTAAACGGACCCTTCACTAAGCCGTCAACCAAGCATTATGTACATCAAACTAAGTCACCCTACGCAAAAATTATTGCTGGGAAACGACTTTTTTTTTTGGTGTGAAAAAACATGTTTTATGTTACAACTCAATCTAACGCACTCAAAACTTGGAGCTGATGGATGCTTTAAATAGTAAACGGGTCATGGAGGTAATTAAAGTAAAGTTAAAATCTTAAAAGTAATATTTAAAAAAAAACTTGTGAAAAAATTGGAACTTTGACCTCCAATATCTCTGTAACTAGAAGATTCCCAGGTACGGTCCAGAGCAAAAAAATGATCGCAATGACGGGGAGAACAAGTGCCTTTTGGCTTCGTCAAGGGTCTTTTTACACCCTTTATAATTATCACTTGCTTCGGTGAAGGAAAACATCGTGAGGAAACCAGTATGCCTGAGAGATAATTCTCGACGGCATGTAAAGCCAAGTCGGAGGTCCATGGGCGGCATAAAACTCTGACACCAGGTTAGGCACTAACCACACGAAAAAGAAGGCACTGCTTGAGACAATAGCAAAACTTCTACACCGTCTCATAGCCGAACTTTGGTTTGACTTAGGGACTTCAGCCTTTCAACGGTCAACTCCTATGAGGTCATAATTCAAAGACGTTTTGTATATGTCACAGTCAAAACTGTTAATCAGTCAAAACTACTTTTGGCCGCATTTAATCAGTCAAAACTATTCTGACCGGTGAAAACTATTTTAACAATAACTAACATCTACTTAGAAACTTATTAGGTTGTTAGGTTTTTTTTTGTGACTCTTTGCAAAACATTATGTTGTAGTAATTCTAGGACTAGGTAATTACAACGTTCTGAAACAACATATTTTAAATGGGGAAAACGCATTTTAACATAATAAGGATTTTGACTGACACCAGTCAAAAGTGGTTTAGACCGATTAACAGTTTTGACTGTAACATATATACCTTTCTATAGAACACGTTTCAGGGTTTTTGTTGAAAAACGTGACCGAGCACAAGGCTAAGTCCTTTTAACCGTCCTACTGGTATTTAGATAAATATTTTTTTCAGATACTGTTTTAAGCTTTCACGGTTTACAACTAAACATGTACTGTCACTGACGGGATATCTTCCGTGATTGTTCATTATTTTGAGCTCCCGATATTTCGACGCTGTTGCAAGCGCCATGATCGCGGGTTGACTGGAGAATGCGGGTGGATGGAAAATGAATTGTTAAAAGCAGACAAATCTGTCTACCAAGTCTGTCGAAATATCGGGAGCTCAAAATAATGAGCCATCACGGAAGATATCACGGAAGTGACTGTATATTTTTTCAGATTTCTGTATACTCGCTTCACCTACATCAGTATTACCCAGGGTCTAGGAAAGTGATTCATTCAGGAAACGGGCAAACACAATTTGACAGATTTTATTTATTTTTAAGGTTACAGGCGACAGTCTTTTGGGCACATTACCAGCTGACAGCGTTGAGGAGGAGTTTTTGCTGCCCTTTTATAGTTTGTTGTTAGTTTATTTAATAGTTTTTAATTGTAGTAATGTAGGTAGTTAGTATATACGATAGTTGTTGCAACATAAAATTAATTGCTCCGAGATAGTTAATAATTTATTTTATATTGTGCCCAGAACAGTTATACAGCGAGAAGCACGCGTCTACCCGCTCTTTGCTACGACACCTTGTCGTACAAACGCGGGGGAACCGGCGCCAAAATAAATACATAGTTGATGGTTGGTTTTTTCCCTAAATAAATAAATAGTTGAGTTATATTATCCAGTATAAGTCAAAGCCAATCATCTAATCCAGGCATAGATCTGTCTGTGTATAAGTGTTATTTTCTGTACAGATCAAAAACTCCTATACAATTAATTCTATATATAAAAAATATTCTCCGCACACAACCACGCATAAGATTTGATAAATTAAGTGTCCACTTAAACTTCCTTTGTTTGGAGTCTTCTAAAAGTATAATAAGGCTTTTTGGAGTGTCCCTTCTTGTTAATCTACCTTCATTAGTCACGGCTTTGTTGCTCAAGGACAACAAACATATCTATAGGTACTTATATAACTTTAATTGGCCCTTGTTAAGTTGAATCTTGCCTTTTGTAAATGTAAGACGTTTTGGTATACGTGCATTCTAATTCTTGATGAGACAATAATTTAGTATTTAATTGTTCTTTGTTATTAGCGACCGATGGTGACGTTTGTGCTATGATCAATACTTGTTTTGTTTCTAATATTACATTACGCCTGTAATCCCTTAAAGGTTAAGCAGAGATGTATCTAATAGTACACCCACATTTCGCCAGTTACGTTTAAGTCACATGTAATAAGGGGTGAGCCGATTGTCAACAACCGGGCACAGATCCAAACTCCGTAGCTGCTACTGAGGAATTCCTGATAGAAAAATCCAATAATACTTTGCTCGACCTGGGAATCGAACCCAAGTCCTCATGCTCAGCAGTCGCGCTTGCGACCACTAGACCGACGAATCATCGTCATCATGCCAGAACACTGATTGAGTTAATTCTTCCCAGTTTGACGATGTCCCAGTATGTAATGCTGGCACTTCACATGGCGAATTTGTCAACATTTTCGCGATATTGAATCGAAACAAAATGTTCTTTATGCCTATTGAGATATAGTTTACTTTGTTGTAATGATAGAAGGCGAATATTTACCCAGATCTGCCAAGTGTAGTGCTACCATAAAAGAACTGTCACCGTTGATGCTCTGCTGTTTTCAGCATTGCGACCAATAGGATTAGGGCGCGGCTATACGATGCCACCCTCCTCTTTGTCACGTCACTCACACATACAAAGCTACAAGGATTACACTCAGATACCTAATAAAATAACTCTAATTATCAAAAGTCCCAAGCAACCAGCAGTAAGGGAACGGAAAGCAAAAACACAAATCACAAGATAACGCCGCTTGTAGTGGCACGGAAGTTTCCCGAAAATGTTCAACTTTGTTCCATAACCTCATTATTCATTCTTTTGTTTGTGTCTCGGCTTCACTGCAAAATTTTATGACACGAAAAGAAATTACTTGAACAAATTAAAACGCTTTGTAATCTCGGCTGGCGTTGCTGATAAAGATTTTAAATAAATAATGTTTAACCAGGTGCTATTGCTTGGGAGGCTTTAAGACGAGGCAAAAGTTTGATATCGAGACAAACTTCGCTATCGGTAAATATTTCTTCTTTTTAGATTCGTTTCTCCGTTGTAACTTTAATTGGAGTATCATTTTTTTAATGTACGGTGACTTCATTTTAATTTCATTGTCTAGTTGATGCTGATGATTTGTTCATTTAATACTGTTTTGTTGTCATTGCAAAGTATGAACAAACACATCATCATTCTCTTGCCCTTGTCCCAATTCATTTGAGGTCGCACAGTTCTCCATTACTCGTCATCGCATAAGACACCTCCTTTCGTGCCATATCATCCTTCACACAGTCCATCCATCATTTATTTGGTCTTCCTCTACTCTTATACCCATCCAAATTCATACTCAAAACTTTCCACACGACATTTTCCCCATTCCTCTGCATCACATATCCATACCACGACATACTCGATTACCACACAACTTTTCAGTCACCGGCGCCACTTTCAGACTTCCTCTTATGTATTCATTTCATATTTTATCCATTCGCGTAACACCACATATCACAGTATGAACAAACACATCTAACGAAGAACAGTCCTGCCAATACGGTCTAACAAAAAGCTTACCTTATCTTTACCTCAATACACATTCGAGTCGAATCACCAATCCCAACCAAAACAGAAGACGGACGCGACGACAAGTTTACTCAACGCAAGCATCGCATCGCTTAGAAGCAATTCCATGATGAATCCTAAAACAACACGCCACCAACAACTAGATATCTACAAATTCTACAAACCAGTTCATTATATCAGTACTTTAATTACAAACTTGTCCGAAGTGTTGTCGCGACAATCAGCGTTGCATCTCAAATATTTATTCAGAAGTAAAGCGGGAGTGAAAACAAGCCGTATGGCGGGAGCATACAGTTGAGCGTGGAGTTCCAAGGTAAATGAGATGCGATGTGCTGAGCGGGGACATTGTTTTAAGTCATACCTAGACTCTTGTTCGCGCTAAAGTTCACTTTTAATTTCGGTGCGAGGGTTTTTAGGTTGAGTTCATACTGAAGGCAGATTGTAATGTTTTTAGGTTTTATTTTTAGTGAAAATATGCTTTTTGTAGAAACGTGATCGTGTAAGCGCTCGTAAACCACTTATGAGTCTCATCAGTCATTCATCAGGTGGGACAGGTTGAGGCTATGAAGGTGCATCTTGCACTCTATACCACAAAACATGCAGGCAAAGTGACCTCTGTACTGGCACTTACGACACCAGAATATCGTCAAAATTTCATAGTTAGATTCCAAGATGCTCTAGAATAATCATCAAGTCTTCCATACCAAAGAAGCCAGTTGTAGTGAATCTTCACCTAACTACTATTACTTTTCAAGGTTTGCTCAAATCACAAAATATATTACGTCATCTTTTATTTCCAAGTTTTGCAAGCTACAGCAGTGCCGATGCTCTTCTAGCATTTTCGCATTCTACCGCTGTTTACAGCATTCACAAAATAAACAAGTTTTAGTCATAATCAAGTTCCTTCCCGCGGCCACTTTACAATGAGCTTGCATGGCACTAATTAGACTGGAGGGCAAATTAATGACGTGTATTCAGGGCTTTTTGTCGCCATGTGAACTGGGAGCTAGGTTACACAGTGACGCGGAAATGGCGCGGCATTCGTTACTGACACGGAGCTGTAAAGACACAGAATGCTGTGAGAGATTACTGCCTTTTGTTTGGGTTGTCATAATTATTCGCAACAACCCGCACTAGGCCTGCGTGGTGGATTATGGCTTTCTACCTCTAAGAGAGGAGGCCTGTGTCCCAGCAGTGGGAACTTTATATATAACTGGCTGATTTTCTCTCCTATTTGTGTGAGAATAAACGTATATTATATGGTTTTTCTTTTTTTTCTCCTTTCTATAATATGTGTTTGTTCCGGTAAATTAAAAAAAAAGTTACTGGTCCCAATTTCTTTGCAAAACAACCTCGGGACTTTAATTTTTTTGTCAATATACAAAAAGGCAAAACGTCTCTCAATGGATCATAGACAAATGTCCGGTCCAAAGCCACGGAGGTATGCAGTAGCTGGTTTCCGTTCTTAGTCAAAACGGCTCGTTTTGCGCTTTTATTAAGTATCATCACTTCATTTGCTACCTACTCTGCGTTCTTGCCATGGATGCATTGTCCAGTCGCACCTCTGTGGATTGTTTCACGCGGATATTTCGCGTCTCACAGAGTGTTTGAATTGTCACAAGCGTCTGTATTGTTCTGTGGTTTGTTACACCGTTGTAATTTATCTGGATTTTATGTTTTAATTAAAGTTGTTTAATACAGTTTCAATTTACAAAATGAGTGCGCACATTTACTGAATAATGGAGACTTATTTTACGGAATCTACAATGGTACTAAAGACCGCTTTTGCATCTAACACAACAATATCAAACATAACAAAAGTCAGCAACAATTCAACGCTTACAAAAGCCAACACGACACCTTCCACTACACAGGGTGACATTAATGAAAGTGACAGAAATATTACCTTCTGTCCGTCCACTACGCCAAGTGGAAGCGTCTACACAATGGCCACGCATTCCAGTGACTTGGCAGCTCTGAAGCTTGGCTTGACTTGGCAGTCGAGAAGCTCGGCTTGACTTGGCACTCTGATTAAGATAACACCTCGTGCTCAAATGCTTCTCCGTCAAAAGCGCGGCTTCAAAGAGATGTTGACTTTTGAAATGTTAGACGCGTAGGTGTGTTCCAGGTGAGCGATCATACAACCAACTTTCAGTGAGTACAATCGTGTGCTGTTAGGGACGGGTTATATTGTGCAGGTAGTGGACTGTTACTTGTGTTTCAGCTTGATACTTAAGACGATGGAGTACGGTTAGAAGACGGTACGGATGGTACAGTAGAGTGTGCGCTGCGTGTCGCCTGTTCGATTCTCGCACGGAACAAATATTTGTATAGCTCAGAGATAGTTATTCCGGGTCTGGCTGTTTGGGTATGTCAGTTTAAATGTTTGTAAATGCATCCGCGACCCAGAAGAAATTCCTAAATATGGCAACGTATTAAAAGAAAAGTAGACTGTAGTTTGGAGATGACTCTCTTATACGAAAACGAGATTAATGTGGCTCAATGCTCTGAATCACGACCAAGCTATGCGGTCTTCTTGTTCTTCCAATAGCCATCTTCAACGCGTGGGTCTCCTTTGATAGGTACTACAAAAGAGATCATCTACAGAGCAAGAGGTTAACGGAAATACTACTTTATATGCAGTCTTTAAGAAGAGGAGCTCGTGGCTAAATAATAACAGCCCTTCGATCCGATCTTCAGGTTAAGCCGCGTTTGCCTAGATTGGTCTGTGGATGGGTGACCACCCATTACATACCGAGTTACCTCCATACCTCGGAAAGCACGTTAAGCCGTTGGTCCCGGCTGCATTTGTTCGTCTTTGACAGTCGTCGCAAGTAGTCGAGTCAGTGGCCAAAAAGACTGACAACCAGTCTTACCAAGGGTATCGTATTACCCAGTACTAACTGGGCTGTGGAGATCAGATAGGCAATCGCGCCATGTAAAATACTGGTATTCACCTGCATCTGGTTAGACTGGAAGCCGACCCTAACATAGTTGGGAAAAGGCTAGGCAGATGATAATGCAATCTTTAAGAAGTTTAAACTGTTTATTCTTTTTAAGACTATCTCCGCAATGTAAACCCAACTTTTTTTTTTTTTTTACGGATGAGAAATCATCAAATGACTTCTCCCGCTCTGGGTGGAGTGGGAGGGAGTGTCAGACTCTTACTGACTAAAACCCATCCATGTTCCTTCATTGCCCTTTGTGTTCCAGGGCCACGGTATCTCGTATATTCGTCTATCTCAGTCCGCAGAGACGTTATACAACATTAATGCTACTTTATCATCCCTTTAAAAGAGACTTATAAATATTTAAGTGGCCCAAGGTTACGGTTTGCTTAATTATAAAATTAATTTCTCTTCCTGACCGCTGTCGGTTTCAAAATATCTCTCAAAAACTCTTCAAGGAAAAAATAACATTAAACAGTCTATAATTATATTATACAGTCTCATTAATTTACTGTAATTTGAGCGTTATTACGTTAAAATACGGTTCCTCGGTACCACGGTTCGGTTTTCCAAACGTTCCCGTCCGAATCAATGACCGACCTTCATTAAAATCGGAGATTTTTATCTAATTTAATTACAACGGCTTTATTCGTGAAACTGATATTTTTAACACGAAAAGTAAAATAAAATTTTACGAGGCTCGGTAACTGCGTATGGTCGTGTACCTTGTTTAATATTGTGTCTCCCGAAAAATATTCGGAGATAAATATTATTACGCTCATTGTTAATAGTATGCTGAAGAACATTCTGTTTGTTAGCAGTTAGCTTTAAAAAAAAAACTTCAATGGACCTAACAGTGGCGAAGGTTCCATAGAACTCGATTCCTACCGGCTTCCCTTTGAAAAATGGCACAGTCAGTATTCTATAGACAAATAATATAATCACATTAAAGATATACTCCAGCTTACCGCTCACAAAAATTGACCCTTCGCTACTGGTACCTAATACAAAACTTTGATCATCTCTTATATTTTGTTTTACGAAGCTATGCAGACCAACTCTTACAGGTTAGTTACAGTCTAACAGGCCAAGATGGATAAGAGAAAACATCAAAAGCATATTCACCCATAACACTAAACGTGTATTCCAAATACAACTTCATATCCCAAAAAAAAACCACGATTTACTTATAAAGCATGGACATAAGTGGCCGGCTAATAGGACATACAGCTTGCAATGCCGGCCAGTATGCTAAGCACCATAACGGGCTTTAGCAAGCTCTTGGTGTAGTCAAAGCCCAAGCTCAAAGCTTTGTGATTCGCTAAAGGGTTCCGTTTGCTTATGATATTTTAGACTTCACGGTCCAACTTTTGTGCGCTGAGACTTACGAGGATACAACGCTGCAGCGCTGTGTTGATCAAATTAATGTGAGTATGTACTCTACGAACAACGACTCGTTCCCTAATCAGGAACACGTTATTGTTTCGACTCAAAGTTCAATAAAAGTATCTTACTACTGTTATATTGTAAGGCACATAAACACATTATTCTCTTGCTTTTCTCACACACTATTGTCTACATTTCTTTTTCATTTCTCCTTTTGCCTGTTAGGTCTCTGGCAGAAATTTCTTCCGAAATAAGCAGTACCTATGTACTCATATATTATAATGTTATTTTCCTGTGTTGTCTACTGTGTGTACATAAATAGTAAAATAAATAAGTAAATAAATCAATATTTGTCGGATTGTCAGAATTTATTCCGTTAGGCTCGTACATCATGTGGGCAGAAGATGGGTTTCGTGCAATGAAAA
Source organism: Noctua pronuba (assembly GCA_905220335.1). NCBI lineage: Eukaryota > Metazoa > Arthropoda > Insecta > Lepidoptera > Noctuidae > Noctua > Noctua pronuba. The sequence continues at coordinate 8,077,355 of LR999911.1, forward strand.
TACACTGGGTGCGATACACTGTTTCTATTAAACTAAAAAATTACTTGAGATTACAATTTAACACAATTACACGGGGCTCAATGGACGTCTCAACTCCGCTGCGATCAGATCCTCCATATCGTCCTCGCCGCAAGCTGTTAACATCACGACTCTGTAGAAGCACGCTGTGGTGTGGGTAGACTGGTAAGTAGGTCGCGTGATGTCACCACTGGCGCGCTTGCGATTCATTTTATGTCCGTACCAATGACCGGATCCGACATATTTATAGGCGAAAGTTTGTGAGGATGAATGTTTGTTACTCTTTCACGCAAAATCTTCAGGACGGATTTGTTTGTTTGGCATACAAATTGTTTATAACCTGGGTTAGCACAAAGGATACTTTAATCCCAGTGGTGTAGCTGCTCGGCACTTTGCTGAACTGGGCCTATTTGGCGCAGCCGTGAGACACACAATATTGTCTCTTTTTTCTGTTTAATTTACGTTTTATATTGTGCAGATTTAAGTTTTTATTTTATTTTAATTTTTTATTTGTTTGTTGTGTGCACTTGTGGCATGTGCCAAATAAATATGTTTTCTTTCTTTTTTTTTCTTTTAGAGCGATCCCATGGGACCATTACCGAACTCCACGCGGGCGAGACCGCGGATATAAGCTAGTCTATAGATATCTTACTTAACGCTGCCATTTTAAGTTTGCTTATAACAACCAGCTAAGTAAATATTAATGAGAAATATTGACAGTATCCCTAAAACTTATATAAAAATCGACTTTCTTTAGTCACGAAAGTAATTTCTCTTAGAAATTCGGTTCTCCCAAAACACGTTATAAGGTCACAGACGAGAAGGACAATTTGTTTAACTTTTCAGCTTACATTAGCTAAGATGAGTTTCCCGGTTCCCTTATGAAAGTCAGCCGGCCACTTAGCGCTTCCATAAAAGTTAAATGCTTCATAAATCATAGTGGGGGAGGCTGCAGGACTCAGGAGCCGCTGTAATGAACTGGCGTCTTATTAATAATAACTTGTTGACGGTTAGATCCCTAAAAGCTAAATATTAACTCGGAAGGGAATATGGTAGCAGCTTGATACAAGGATACTATGACATGCTATGATTTTAAAATTTCCATTACTTTTTTTTTATATTGTGTGTAAAATACATGACGCTCTACCTCCCTCCAAATTTTAATTTTGTTCAGTCCATCCAAAGGTTATTGGGAGATATCGCTATCCCAATAATACCGCCATTGTAACCATATAATTGAAAAATTATATTAAAATTATAATTTTACACTTTGATATAAGTGGGGATACTTTGTACTTTACTTTGGTACTTTACTTACATTCGAGGCGGAATGAACACCCGAGCTACAGGCGAGGGTGTTATGGAGACGAGAACTGCAGTAACAAATCTCCACGCGTATCAAACGACGTTTTTCTTACGAAAAGTGAAAATGTGTTAGTCAATTAATCCAACGGTCTTGGATTTCAACATATTTCATTCGCGTTCCAAATGATCAAAAAATAGACTAAAAAGGAACAGATGAACGTTCATTGCCGTCTATATTTTCCAGTGTCGTTTGAACGTGAAATTAAACAAAAATGAATATTTGCTCACGTCGGATATTTCACAAATAATAAATAACTAAATCAACGAATCGAACGCCTCAAAATTATAGTACAAGTGTACCTTCCACTTTTATTGATCCAATTTTGATTGTAAGTGAGCAAAATTTCAATTAATGCCTTTCTACAAGGCAAGTATTCGGCAAACAGAGGATGAAAGCTACCAATCAGTCAGAAACTGTTTGCCTTACAAACTCTCGTGGCTCGTGGCTCGAAGCCTCGGCCAACAACTGGCCTTGTGCGTGGCTAAGTACCCAACTTACTTACCGTCACTTATACTTGAACTAACGATTGAATAAGGGTTCAATTAGTCCAGAGAACTACTTGACGGACCTCTGACCTATTTGAGAAGCACATTAAGTTATATAAATTGAGCAAGTAGCTGCCTAGAGATTCTTTGAAGGAATTGTACAAAGTGTTCTACTTTCATGAAGTTACTGTGTAATATTTATTTATAAGGAACCCAGTTTTCAGGTAGTCTTTGGGTGCGAGCTCCGCGAGGGCTTTGGAGCCTGAAGGTTGTATTAATAAGCCGTCCACATTTGAAAGCATCTTTCTTGGTATCGATTTCATACGAATCTCATTAAAAGTCTTTGAATGACCAATAAAGGAATTGTAACGTAATTCATATTATTATGCTATTATGATTCTGCTAAATTGGCTATTTTAGGCGCTTTGTTCTACTGCCTAATATTTCTCCTGAACCTAGCTACCGCAGATAATAGACTTACTGAACAAATAAACTAACAAGATACTAAGAACTATCGATTCACAAACAAATAATCTCCAGCGAATTAATATCTGCTGTACACTCAACTGCACATCAATTTTAAAGCTAGCTCTTACACTAAGAAAATCAGCTTTACTGCTATTGCTTTAAAGCGCTGTCAATGCCAAATAGTTTCCTACCCGTATGTGAGTTAGACTGTACCTGCGCTCAGTTAGATTTAAAAAACACTATAACCCTCTTTAATTCAACCCTCAGGTTGTAATCGTGCGTCGGGGGCCACGTGGTGGCTCCCGGCCACCGTAGGCGCGGGCCTGTGGACGGTGAGTAATGGGTTAGCTCACCGTCCATCCGTCTTCTGACGACAGGCCGTGTCGACGGCGCGTTCGTGTTCCACGCGCGCCTCAAAGAGATGTCAGCAACCAGGAAGGGGCCCGCAAGGGCCGATGCCTGCCGGGGCTGCGGGACTGTTCGAAAAAGATACCGTGGCCCTGGAACACAAAGGGCAATGAAGGAACATGGATGGGTTTTAGTCAGTAAGAGTCTGACACTCCCTCCCACTCCACCCAGAGCGCGAGAAGTCATTTGACGATTTCCCATCCGAAAAAAAAAAAAAAAAAAATGTTTTAATCGTAAAGTCGACTTTCCTTAAATTCTTAACCATTTAAGATTACAACGTAAATCATCTGCCTAGCCTTTTCCCAACTGTAAGGTCTAACCGGATGCAGCTAAATACTAGTATTTTACATGGAGTGACTGCCTATCTGACCTCCACAATCCAGTTGGTACTGGATAATACGATACCCCTTGGTAAAACTGGTTTTAAAACTTTGGGTCACCGACTACCTAACGACTGTCAAAGATCTACAAATGACAGCGGGAACAACGGTTTAACGTGCTTTCCGAGGCACGGAAGAAACTCGGTATGTAATGGGTGGTCACCCATTCACTGACCAACCTAGGCAAGCACGGCTTAACCTAAAGATCGACCCGAGCGGCTGTTATTATTAAGCCACGAGCTCCATTAAGATTACAACGTTACCCACAGGTAAAACCACAGAGCATAAAACTTCTTACACGCCCCGCGAGTAGAAAACGATGAGCGAACAACATGAATTATGGACGGCGGTAACGCGTTGCTGCAACAAGCTACCGCAACACGGTACTGCAACTTGATACACTATTAGCATCTTTAGCTTTTAGTTGTGTGTTGCTAAACGACTTCTTGAAGGATGTATATAATTTGTTTCTTTAATCTTTTCTTATATACCTCTCGCGTATAGTGGAGGCAGTCATCTAACGTACACACCGGTAAATTTCGATACAATCACGATTAATTACGGCACGGTTGGCGCAGTGGTTGAGCGATTGGTTGCTACTCTGCGTGTCGCGGTTCCATCCCCGGACGGAACAAATATTTGTATGTATACTACAGGAAGTTGTTCCGGGTCTGGCTGTTTGTGTATGTGAGTTTAAATATTTGTTAACAGACTCACGGTACAAGTGAAATTCCTAGAGTGGAGCTACGTATAAAAAAAAACTATCGTATCCTAAAATAAAAAAATCTAAGAATGCTACATCTATCAACTAGCACTGAACCCAAGTTGTGGATTAGCCCACACCACACCCTCTTGTAGAGCGGAGGCCTGAGTCCTAGCAATGGGAACATTATAACATGATTATACCTATGCATGTCCGCGCTAGATGCAAAGGCATACTTAATTACAATAAGCCTTGGTCTTCAGCCTTAAGGTAAACACCCCTTATCTTAAAAGCAATACATACCTGAATTCAGGGAAGATGCTTATTATCATGGAAGCTCCAAGAGACTTACATCAAACACCACCAGGAACCATTCTTGGAAGGATTTCATTTAAACGGACTACGCGAGGGTTGATTTTCTAGCCGCTTTATTTATAGATAGGAGAACCAACAGCTATGACAAATGAATAACAATTGTTTAGGCAACACAGAACCAATTACAGGTTCTCACGAGTAAACACAGAAAAGATAGTAGAAATCTTAGGATCACTAGATAACAAGCATGATAAAAATAAAATAAAATAAATTAAAATAATATACAATAAGCACTATAAACACTTATTGACTTATTATTAGTCAGTAAGAGTCTGACACTCCCTCCCACTCCACCCAGAGCGGGAGAAGTCATTTGATGATTTCCCATCCGTAAAAAAAAAAAAAAAAAAAAAGCACTATAAACACTCTGACATCAGGTTAAGTATTAATGACACGGGGGAAAAAAAGTATAAAACGCGCTTTTAAAAAAGTTAGCATTCAGCCGAGTGCGTGCTGAATAGGACGGTAAATAAATCGGCATTTTCTTTATAAATCGGCCGAAGTTACATAATGATAACGAAGCCGCAGATGGTTATCATCACAAACATAAAAATGGACTATCGATGCCGATGCTTTGATACTTACCCAAATAAACATTTTTTTTAAACACATGATGGCTGAACAGTTCCAATTACAAGTTCTTAAACTGTCATGGTCACTAACATTATCATTAACTCTAGAAACGGGATATTAACTATAGCTTCAGTTTACTTGCAACAGCGCCGAAATATCGGGAACTCAACACAACCATTCCCGACATATCCCGACGAGTCGTACTCAGCACTTCTCCTCCACGTTTATTATGCGCACAGCCAAGATTTGGAACTCTCTGCCGGCATCATTTTGTGTTCCCTCCCACATTTAACCCGTCTGCCTTCAAAGCAAAAGTGAACAGGCATCTTCTGGGCACGCTGGTCCCATCATAGACCTCATCTACCGCTTTCCATCAGGCGTGATCGAGGTCAAGAGCAGGCCCATTTTCGAATTAAAAATTTTTAAAAAAAGATTATAACGGTAAATATCCCATTTTTAGAGTTAATGATAGTTCCAATTGCGACGATATACGGAGATATTTATTGTAACTAGTACCGATTTTTTCAGCGAGACGTTGTTAAATGTATAATAGGCTGATTCATTACGCTATGCTGAACTCAGCGTCGAATAACTTAACATCAAACTTTCATGGACCCATCAATAGCACAAAATTCACAGTATCTTAAATATGTAACAGTAAACAAACTCTAGTTTATATTATACCCCATACACCATAACAGTTTCAAGCCCTTTATTCACTAGACAGATGAATTCATAACTCACAGTTGGCAAGGAGTTGCGTCGCAGCCAAGATATTAGCGGAATTAGCTCCGTCGCAGATAAACACAGCATCCAGCCATCCGAGAGACCTGATATATCCTCTATTAGTGCCGAGTACAGCCAACAAGGGGTATGTGTATTAAGACTGCTAATAAGACACACTACTAGTTAATCCGTGATGAACTGTAATTATATAGCTCGTATTTTGTTTAAGAAGTTTACATAAAGGTACACCAATCCGTGGATGGGTGACCATCCATTACATTCCGAGTTTCCTCCATGCCTCGGAAAGCGCATTAAGCTGTTGGCGCCGGCTGTTATCCTTACTAATATTATAAATGCGAAAGTAAGTTTGTTTGTTTGTTACCTTTTCACGCCTTAACCACTGAACCGATCATCCTGAAATTTTGCATATACGTTGTCAGGTGTACAGAAACGGACATAGGGTACCTTTCATCCCGAAAAAAAGTACTGTTCTCATAGATAGCGCCACGTGTCTTTCGAATCATAATTGAATTACAAGCAGGTACATCCCAAATTGATTGTCAAATTCTAGTTTAACGCGATCGAAGCCGCGGGCAAAAGCTAGTTTGTAAATATTTGGCAGCACACTACCGGAATTGATCAAACTCGCAACTAATTTCTAGACCGACTCATTATAGATTGCCATTGACACTCTCAGAAGAAAAAACGATGAAGTTTGTGCCTACCTGCATACCGAACTCTTTCGTCAACTGTACATCAACATACCCAGTCAACGAACAATCCTAAATACGTCACTAATACGTGTCTAGATCTTAACTGGAAATAGTACTCTAATTTAGTTCATTCGTTCAATTTCGAACGGGTTCCCGTCACATTTATTATTACTGAGTTGGAATGTGAATGTCACAATCGATACTAGTTGACCGATGATTTCATCACGTATTTATTGGTATCACTTCGTGTGGCATTTGATACATGTAATGCCAATTATGTTTCAATTATGCTGTATTATAATAACATAGAAAGTAGGTGAACGTATGACGTAGGTACCGTTGTATTTAAAAACTTTTTTTTAGAATACTATATCTACGTCATACGTCTTTGAAAAACTTAATTCATTTTTTGTTCATCTGAAACTTTTGATAACGTTTTCTTTGGTTTCAAACTGACCGGACCGGACTGAGGACACTGGACTTTCATATTATACCTATAATGTACTGAAATATCTGTCAAAGAAGTAAGGTGTCCGCAAACTGTCCGTGCCGGCTTCACTGAACCCTAAATACACCCAGTAAAGAAACATTCATCTGTTTTTAAGCGGCGACTAATGTGTCCGTTTCACCAACTACGATAGTTAACTTATTCCTTGGCAGAATTTCACACAAATTCTGTTACTTACATTTTTTTTAATTTTACTCACCGAATTAATAAAAAAATGGAACACTACTCGGATATCATGAAACTGTCCTTAATGGGAATACTTACTTCGAATATCGAACCCAAATTCCGACCATAGAAGTTCAAAAAGTATTTCTTTTGCCCGTACAAAGGCCATTACCCAAATAAAAAATAGGACAACCACGTCCGTCACTAACATTACTAACATCTTAGGTTTTAAACTTAACAGGGGGACGAAGAAACGTTAGCCATCAACCAAAAGCCTCACCTTCTCGTAGGAAGCTCTAAAAACTGCTTAAAACCAAGATAAAGGCTCCTAAAACAAGCTACGGCTCAGACAACGGTTGTTTCAGCCGTTTACAACCTTGCGAGGGGATAATGGAGCCCCTTTACACCTTTCTCATGGTTTACACGCCGGCAAATGTGTCCCCACTTAGTCTACATGTGTTAAGTATAGTAAAAATTGTATTAGGTGTGCATTTGTGATGTTTTTCACAGAGTAAAATAATGGTGATATAACACAAAGTGTAAATTGAGACCAAATTACACTTAATATTTTCATCACTCGCATGAGAATAAGACCTCATCATAGCAGATCTTCATGGCTTCATTTGTTTTATCACAAAATCACGAGTGTTCTGAATTTGAATACAATTTTTTACCACAGAATGCCGAATTTAAAATAAATACATTCAAATACCATGACAAAACACGTGACGTTCGATTTTTAAAACGTTTTAAGAGACGTTTTGCGCCTGAGCCATTTAGACTTCCTTGTTTATTTTAAATCAAAAACTAGACATATATAGACCAACTATTACAATAATGAGCAACACAGCGTTTCCCATAACACAATTTCACTGAAATTGTCTTCCAAGTTTCAGACATATTCCTTGAGAATAGTTCTGATATTAATACTGAGGTTAATCAATATACTGAGCCGAAGTATACGAGAACAGAAACTAATTACATATTGAACAGTTATTGTTTTAACATAATTGCCGAGCGCCGGAAATTAAATCACGTCTCTATATTAATTTCAAAGAACTCTGTTTGAACGTCGACGTAGTTTGTAATATCTTTGTACTTAGATATTATAATATCAAAACGCTCCTTCCTTAGCCTCCCCGACTCTATCTCTCTCTCTTTTTCAATCTAATGGGTGTCAAAAGACCCTTAACGAAGCTGAAAGGAACTTGTTTTCCCTGTCGTTGCGACCATTTGTATGTTTTGGACCATATCTGGGATAATTCTAGTTCTGCAGATATTGGAGGTCAAAGTTCCAACTTTTTCACAACTTTTTTTTTATATACAAGTTTTAATGTTAATACTTTAAATACCTCCATGACCCCTGTACTATTCAATGCATCCATCAGCACAGTCTGTCTTGAGTGCGTTACATTGAGTCCTACCGTAAATCGCTGCGACAAAAGCAGAAGATCAGCCTTCAATTTTTTGTCTGTATCGGGGACGGTCGTCTGACATCAGGAAGCTGAACGGATACCACATAGTACCCATAAACAAGATATTTAAATCTTAAAATAGACAAGAGTTTTAAACCTATACCGATTCCATGCTCCACAAAACCTGGTAAATAGCCATTAGAACCCTTTTTTTTTGGATGGGAAATCATCAAATAACCACCCCCCCCACTCTGGGTGGAGTGGGAGAGAGTGTCAGACTTTTACTGACTAAAACCCATCCATGTTCCTTCTTTGCCCTTTGTGTTCCAGGGCCGCGGTATCTCTTTCGAACAGTCTCGCAGCAGAGCCATTAGAACCCTTGGAATTCTTAATATTACCATCGACAACTCGTTTTCGTCTCGTCCAGACAAAATAGTCCATAGATATGGTAATAGCAATTCCCGAACACTAGCATCATGCAAACCAAACTTGGGAACCTAAATAAATTGTCATAAATGTTCCCGGCTTACACCAAGTCGAATACTTGAATCTGTTTAACACGCGACACGATACTAAAAACAATCCTATTGTTTGTTTACCTCTATTTCTTCTAAAACGTCCTATATTTTAGCATCAAGACTAAGTAAATTCAACTTTGTGCAGTAAAATGTAGGGTTGAAATTGTAACAGCAATATTTTTTTAACTAGACAAGATTAAAAGTAACGCCAAGGATATTAAAAATTTAATAATCAGGTGCCAGAAGTGCTTTCAGTTTTAACTGGATTTAAAGATATGTTCTTTATGAAAAAGCTGTTTAAACCACAATTTGGCTTTTGGTAGATCTAGGTGTAAAAGACAAAATACATGTATAATTTATTGATATACCCTTATCATCATCTGCCTAGCCTTTTCCCAACTATATTGTGGTCGGCTTTCAGTCTAACCGGAATACCAGTATTTTACATGGAGCGACTGCCTATCTGACCTCCACAACCCAGTTAGTACTGGGTAATACAATACGCCTTGGTAAGACTGGTTGTCAGACTTTTTGGGCATTGATACACAAATGCCGTAAGTTTTATGAACATTTAGTTAGTGTTGGTAAACGCTTCACAATTACTGACTTCGTGGATTTTTAAATCATCCTTACTTTTTTCCCTGATTTAGATTTTTGTACGTGTTCCTGTCATTTTTTCCCAAGATATTATAGCACCGAGTACTGGTATTAAGCTGCATCTTACCTACTGGAAGCGGACCCCAACATATTTAGAGATTTATTTAGAAATACGCATCACCTTTGTACTATTTTCTGTTCCTTTCTTCTTTTCTGTATTTAGTATGTACATAAATTGTTAAATAAATAAATAAATATTCGGGTAAAGGCTCGGCAGATGATATTATAGCATTGAGCCAGTTAGTTATGTTATGTAAGTTAGTCCTACCGAGCATAAAATTGTAAACAAGTGCCTATCTAGCTAAGTCATGATAAGTCACCGTCGTAGCCCAATTTCCGAGATCAATTCTTCCATTGAAGTTACCTTTATGTAACAGGTTGTCTGATGCTATTCCTTTTAGTGGAAAGTGCTTACTGCGGCCGCCCGTAGGCTTGTTTACTGGCCGTTCAAAGGAGTTTACCGATGCGTTGGCGACTGCATGGGCTTGTTGTCACTGTCCACTGCTGTATTCGGGAAATAAATGCTGTTTGTGCACTGAAAACAAAATAAAACGTTTTTTAAATATATTCTAGTTAACATAACATCACGCCTGTAGTCCTTGAAGGTTTAGGCAGAGGTGTACCTAATAGTACACCCACATTTCGCCAGTTATGTTTAAGTCCCATGTAATAGGGGGCGAGTCTATTGCGATCAAACGGGCAAAAATCCAGACGTCGTGGCTGCTACTGAGAAATTCCTACTGGAAAAACTCAATAACACTTTGCCCGACCTGGGGATCGGAACCAGAACCTCATGCTCAGCAGTCGCGCTTGCGACCACTAGACAAATGAGGCAGTCTATTCTAGTTCTTCTCCCTTAACAGAGAGATGTGTTGTTACGGAATTTGTTCCGCCCCTTCTTCTTCCTAACTAAACCACAAGGAAATGGTAAAGGTAAATGGCGTATTGAGGTATTGTCTTCTGTAATTATGACTTCCAAAAACTGCTTACTCTGAGCCTTATTTCAATAAATGTCTTTTTATCCGACTACGGTGAAATCAAAAGGAAAGGTTATGATTTTAGCAGTCTATGTATGTATGTTTGTATTAACGTATGTTCCTCCATAGCGCCTAAACTATTCATCCGATTTTGATAAATAAGGTGTCAATCGATTTGTTATTATAGCCCAGGTAACATTGGCTACATTTTAACTGACTTCAACAATAGTAGGACTCGATTTTACCTTGTAAACTGCGAATTTAATTAGAGCGTGATTTTTCAGAAATCGGGTTTTTTAGTTGTAGTATACCACACAAATTCTGGTTAAATTTATTTATTTAGATCTTCTGCTGCTTGTAATCTTTTTTCAGTTTATTTTGAGACATTCTCGAAAACAAATACGCTTGTAACAATCTCCACGTAAACAAAAAACATCCTTGCATAGAGAAAACTAAGCCGCTGCACCAAAAACAGCATCTACCCATCCAGCCATCCAGCGCTGTACATCCTTGTACCGTAACTATTGCATATTTTGTATTGCAGCCACATGACGCTCTGTTGTATGGATTCACACGAGCGAGGAATGTAAGTAAGTAGGTTTACAAACAGGATGGGAGCAGATTCGCAAATGGCTGCCGGAGCTAAAGTCAACGCCGCTATTTGTACTGTGGAACTAACAAATTACATCCTAGGAAACGTGGTTGCGTTTGTTATATTAAATCTGGTTGAATTAGAGGGCGTTGGGAATTTTTTTGAGTTAAATTATGACTAGGTGTCGGTGTTGCAAGGAATTGTCGGTGACCTGCGAAATAACGTTGAAAATATTCATAGTATAAAGAGGTCTTGGTTTTCGTTTTAAATTCGTACGGGTTGGTTATGATGGAGTTAAAATCTAGACTGCCTCGTTGGTCTAGTGGTCGTAATCGTGGCTACTGAGCATGAGGTCCTGGGTTGGATTCCCGGGTCGGGGAAAGTGTTATTAGGGTTTTCCATCAGGAATTGTTCAGTAACGCAACGGAATCTGGATTTTACCCGGTTGATGGCAACAGGCTCGCCCCCTATTACATAGGACTTAAACATAACTGGCGAAATGTGGGTGTACTGTTAGGTACACCTCTGCCTAACCCCTTCAGGGATTACAGGCATGATGTTATGTATTAAAATCTAAAAGCAGTTCAGAAACAAAATCTTGTTCATTTTCGGAAGGTATGAGTTGTCTGATAAACCAAAAGGAAAATGAAAAAGCTGTCAAACAAGTAAAATCTTAAAAATGTAATGCAACAACAACACATTGCAAAAACAATTCAAACATGACACCAAGTAAACGAGAAAAATAATCAAAAGGCCACCTCCCATTGTTCAAACAATAAACACGACAAAGTAAACCTCTGTCACCCAATAAACCCCATCATAACCAATTCAACAAACATCAGTACAAGTTTACACTCATCTTTATTCCGGCCGGGTGTACACCGTAAAGCACTCACAGCATCACTGTATAATAACTGCATCCGTCGTTATGGATTGACGTCTTTATTGCATACTTCTACTATGGGACCAACTACCTCACAACGACAACCCTAACCAAAGAAACCCCGACCTTAGCTTTCAAAATCTAGGGTTGATTTTTCAGGTGTTAGGTGGCAATGTTATCGTGGGCGCACTATCTTCGCGTAGGGTTTGCAGGATCTCGATACCGACTGAAATATGAATATCGTCGCGTCGTCATTTGTGCAGTCCAGTCACGATTACCCTTATGTTCTGGTGAGGACTGAACGACTGTCTTCGTTTGATGGCGAGCTACTGTAATGGCGGCGTTAAGGCGTTAGTGGATCTAATGGCGGTGACCTGGTTAGTTAAAAGGTGTTTTACAGTTAGTGGGTAGGTTCCTTTTGCGAAGAGGCTAGTTGGGATTAAGCACGTGATGTGAAAACACAAAAGAGCAATGATGAGCATTCTATAATGTAGGCAGTAAACTGAAGCCGAAGCCTTTTGTTGACTGGCAATGCCTGTTATTTTAATCAAGATTTTATTCTGCACTAGCTGGTGCCCGCGAGCTTCGTTCGCGTCAAGAAATTAAAAAAAAAAAATATTTCCTTTTTTGAATCGGAGTTTGTTACCAATTTCAAGGCTTTTATTTTTATTTGCTCGGAACCCCAATTCTTATTCCAAAATAAAAGTAAAGTCTAAGTTACTCCTTATAAAATTAGCTATCTGCAAGTAAAAGTCCCGTCAATATCAGTCTAACCATTTTGGAGATTAGCCGGAACAAACTAACAGACAGAGAGACAAAAATAAAATGTGTTTTTTTTAAGTGCCGTTTATATTTAATAAAAATAAACAGTAAAAAGCTGTTATTTTGATATTACAAACATACACTTCAATTTTATTTATTTGTATAGATAACATAATATTACGTCTGTAATCCCCCAAACCCACACTTCGTCAGTTATGTTTAATTTCTGTGTGGTAGGTGGCGAGCCTTTTGCCATCAACCGGGCCAAACCAAACTTCGGGCTGTTACTTTGTCCAACCAGTGAAACGAACCCAGGACCTCATGTTCAGCACTTGCGACCACTGCGCCGACGAATTAGTTGTATTCTGCTCAAACATAATATCAAGAAGCAAAAAACAAAATCCAATTTTAACCCCCCACAAAACTCCTAAGTCTACATTACCTAAACTTAGTCCTAAGTTAACACTAAAACTAAAACCAAACCTGCGTTAACTTAATTGGGTACAGTCCCAGTAAGTACTAGATTCAAATTCTAAAGTTTAAAAATAGCTTTAGTAAATCTGATTACCTCTGTGCACAGAATTGAAATTTAAAGTTAGGTAGGTGGTCAAAGCTGGAGGTAAGAGTCTTATGTTGGTGGGTAGGTACTTAGCTTCCCGACGAATTTGAAAAGCTTACTGACTGAGTCCCTGTGAGGCTCCTGAGTCTATACAAACTAATGTTAACGTAGAATGTCTGATATTCTCATCTATAGTGGTAGTAAAGTTGTTTGTGGTGTTCTATGAGTTTTTGGGCACTGTTGTAAGTATGTTATAGCTTTTAATGCATTTTGCACCTTGTTTGTACGTTCTTGAGGTTCATTAAAATATGCATAAATATTCTTACGTCTTTTTTCTACGGCGGTAGGCAAAAACGATAGAACGATGCGAACCTGCTGTGGTCATTATATACTCCGCCTTATCCACGTTCACACATCTGGTCATTAAAATTTGCTCTTTCTAATTTACAGTTTTCACCGTTGTCATTATAAAGGGTGTAACAAGACCCTTAACGAATCCGAAAGGTTGTTGCACTTGTTCTCTCCGTCATTATGATCATTTTTTTGCTCTAGACGATACCTGGGAACTTTCTAGTTACGGAGATTTTGGGGGTCAAATTGCCAACTTTTTTTGCCAACGTTTTTTTAAATACTTGTTTTCAATGTAAGATTTTGACTTTAAACACCTCCACGACCCCGTCCTATTCAATCCATCCATCAGCACAATGATTTGAGTGCGTTACACTGAGTCCTACCGTAAAACGTGATTTTTCACCCCAAAAAAAAAGTCATTTCCAGCAATAATTGTTGTGTAAAGCTACTTAGTTTGATTTACATAATGCTTGGTTGACGGCTTCGTGAAGGGTCCGTTTACACCCTGTATTTTTATTTTATGTTTTCTTATTTGGCACAGCCGTCAGACACAATATTATCTCTTTTTTTCTGTTTAGTTTTAAGTTTTTTTATTGTGTAGATTTCAGTTTTTTTATTTTATTTTTATTTGTTTATTGTGTGCATCTGTTGCATGTGCCAAATAAATACGTTTTCTTTCATTCTTTATTTCTTTACTAATAGTACAATTCAATATTATAAGTAGGCAGGATGGCACATTCATCTCTCTCATCTTATCATTTTCGCGAATATTTTGGATTCGGCTTCAAATGTATCCAAATACGCCTGGATCTGACAGCTGACCTCGACCACCCAATTACTGGGAATATCCTAAACTGGGTTGTTATTCCTAGGCTTTCGAACGTCTGACTATTTGTTACGACCCCGGGATACAACTGACATAAATAACTAATTGTATGTCAAACAAGGAACTGAATTCTTCCTTGTATTTCTCAGCCATTATTCAATTGGGGATTACTTTTCAATCTTCCATAACATCACGCCTGTAATCCCCGAAGGGTTATGCAGAGGTGGACCTCTAGTACATAAATATTTGGTCAGTTATGTTTCCCATAGAGTTACATAATAGAGGGGAGTCTCTATTGCCGTCAACAGGTCACAAATCTAGACAGGGCTGTTGCTGAGTAATTCCTGTTAGGAAATTGAAAACCCGCCATCATTAAGGAATACTACTTAATTCTCATTCCTATCAAGCATTATAATCAGCTCAGTCAATATTTAAATCACCGCAAAATAATCTAAAAAATAATAAACATTTTATTTTAAAGAAAATTCCCTTTAGAATTTAGATTTTTTCAACATTTTTAAATCTTCAATTCAATTTATTTAAAAAAGAATGATTGAGTCAATATAACGATCAAATATGACCGCTTAAGATTAGAAAAAGTGACACTTTATATTTAGAAGTCCCCAAGCCACGTTGTGTGCGTCAGAAAACTGTTAAAGAATTAAAGTGTGGCTGTGCAGCTTTTTAAACTCTTTCCCTTGGCCCCACTTGTTTACACGTTGAGTCTACACGCTTCGAGCATCTTTATAACTTGTACGTTTCAGTAAACCGATTTTCTAGTGAATTCAAAGGAATGCCTATAATTTTTAAGACAATAATGCTCATTTTTACTAACACAGGCGACATTTAAATGAATGCTTTTATAAATACGTGCTGTTCGATTTTCAAATTTCGGCACCGAGTTTTTAAAATCTAACAGCACATCATAACTGACATTAAAGTGGTTTGCAACGGTTTGGTAGTCATCCTTATCTTCCTAGCCTTTTTTCAACTATGTTGGGGTCGGCTTCCAGTTGAACCGGATGAAGCTAAATACCAGTATTTTACATAAAGCGACTGCCTATCTGACCTCCAAAACCCAGTTAGTACTGGTTAATACGATACCCCTTGGTGAGACTGGTTATCAGACGTTCAAGCCACTGACTAAATGGAACGCCTGACAAAGATTTACAAATGACAGCCGGAACCAACAGCTTAACGCACGCTTAGGCACGGAGAGAACTCGGTATGAAATGGGTGGTCACCCATCCACGGATCAACCTAGGCAAGCACAGCTTAACCTAAAGATCGATCAGAGCGGCTGTTATTATTTAGCCGCTTAATTAAACGCTCAGGGCCCGTATGCTGGATTAGGTCTGACTCCCAGTAGAAATAACAATTAGGATGTAAGAAATATAATAATTATATATATGATGGCTTCTTAAAATAATACGTGTAGCGCCTAAAATTTTACCTTTACCCCGAATTGAACCTCATTCAACCGCGAATAAGGTAATAATTAGAATGGCTCACATAATTATTATACCTGATTAGGTTGAACTGCTTAGAGGGGTTCGCAGCGATAATTAGACGACATAATCCAGACGGTAGAAATGAGTCTCATCATCACCTCATAATAAGGGGAAGAAGAAATGACGATTTACCTGTTTTCTAGTTAAATTAAACTGCACATGACCCAATTTCCACAAGAAAATTTTAATATACCAACGAAAACACGTATGTACAAATCGCTGAGGATTTAAATTTACATCTCAGTCTCCAATTTAAAATCGTCTAAACCCCGTATCTGAATTATAAAATTTGCTGATCCATTAATATTCATCTCGACTAAAAAGAGCCGGTGGGGCTCCGTAGAGCTGCGCGGCGTTGCGCTAGAGGTGCACAACTGCAGTTGCTGCACGAATTGCATTAAGCGCCGCGTCCCAGCCTCGGTTAATTTGTTGGTCACCGCTCGTTACCATTTAATTCGAATCCCTCTAGCCCAGATCGCGGCTCACTTTACCAGATTATCATCCAATTTAGTCCACCCGCTCGGATAAACGAAGTCACTCGATATGAAAAATGTTGGAATAAAAAATCAGGTCGCCCTTGCGGCTCTCCTGCCTTCAATTTATAATAGACTTTTGGATTGCGGCTAACGAAATTTGTTATCAATCATTATCCCATTTACATAGACGGAGAGGATTATTATTAAGGTGAGAGAAAGGTTTCTCATTTTGATTTTTGATGGCTACCTTTTTGAAAGTCTTATAATGAGATTGAGTACCTTAGTTTAAGTTGAGATTAATTCTTTGAAGTGTAGGTACGCTGTAAATCCGGCTGCATTTTGCAAGTTACCACAAAAGTAACGATTTCCTGCCACCTGCACGGCTGCACGCTATCACTCACCCGCGGGCCCATTCACCGCACATCTGCTTACGACTGTCTAGATAATTCAACAAAGCATGCGCCCCAATTTTCTTACAGCTCGGAGTCAAAGTTGTGCGGTGTGGCATACAATGGGGCCATCCCGCTCGTAGGTAATGCGACACCGTGCGAGGGATCTCCCGACTCGTACCCAAGCGACAAAGCAGCCACTTACCCCGCGTACCGTTTCGCCGTCTCTGAATGCGCCGAGAAATCTTCCCGCTGAAGATCCGCGCTCCGACATGCATGTTTGTGTATCCATTTGCCTGCACCGAATGCCACGGTAATGGATTTTTTAAGGCACGATATGTAGATTGAATGGATGTTTACTTGGAGATGAAATCATGCGACTTCGAAGGTTCGTGTGGGTGGAGCAATTTTCATATTTCATTGTGAGGTTAGATAGGTTTCAATTCTGTTAAATAAAGTTGACCAGCTTCTCTAAAAATTGGATTTACATCGCCAGGCAGGTCAATTATAGAATAGGCTCGAGAAATATCATCGCTGCAAGTCAAGTCAACTCCTTTGTGTGTTTCACATGTGTAAAACGGATCCGAAAACAAAACATGTCCTAAAACATCACGAGAATTTAGTATATTCTGTTTCAATTTAAAACAATTCTCTACAATAAATTATGTAGCAAGCCGTTCCAGTCTATATTCAAAACGTTTCAGGTGTCTGCAATACAAATTGTTCCTGCAAAGACATTAAAATGTAAATCCGTTTATACTTAACTATGCAATGTGCCCATGTGCACTGTCTATGCAAAATGCAAATAACTGAATTATTATACAATGTATTTCTTCAGCTACATCGTCTCTTATAGTCTGTTGGGTTTAAAACCAGTCAATATATTATTTGGGTTTTAGATTTTAGTTGTTATGTTTTAGCATTATGTTTTCCTCGATCTATTTGTATACTCATCAATTAAAGACAGGTCATATTCGTTCTTCTTGATAATTGTTATTATGTGGTATAACAGATAAGGCTATTTCACTTTTTCAGCGAACAACAGGACACGCAGAACGCGATATTAACTGTGACATATTTGTGGAACCACATGTACACTCCAGGCCTCTCTTTACTTGCGCCAATATATAGCCTTACTAGCTTTTGCCCGCGGCTTCGCTCACGTTAATTTAGAATTTGACAATCAATTTGGATTGTACTCTGCTTGTAATTCAATTATAATTCGAAAGACACGTGGCGCCATCTATGAGCATAATAAAGTTATTGTTGTTTTCCACGGAAACAGTATTTTTTTTCGGGATGAAAGGTACCCTATGTCCGTTTCTGTACACCTGACAACGTATATGCAAAATTTCAGGATGATCGTTTCAGTGGTTTAGGCGTGAAAAGGTAACAACCAAACAAACTTACTTTGCATTTATAATATTAGTACTTAAGGCTTTTCCTGTGGAAGCCTCTTAGTGCTTTAAACATACAGATTAGTTCTTATCTTTCGTTAACAAGCCAATTTTATTAAGAAAACATCACCTACAAACTCAGAACCTCTTATTTTAACAAAACCCACAATTCGGTATCATTTCCGACGTAAAATCTGAATTCAACAGTGAGTTTTAGCCTCACCGAATTAGGTAGTCCGCTGTATTTGTCTAATGCAATCCCACTGAGCGATACACGCTCGCAGCGAAATAAATTGCCGTAAAATAAAATGCAAGTTGCTTGCAGGAGCATATCCGAGGTTCTCCTGCTATCCGTGACGCCGAGACTAACCGCGTTTTGTTCAATTTACTTGCATGTTAACGGGCTAGAACATCATAAATGAAGTAGTATTGGAGATGGGTTAGTTTAATGGGAGTTTGGTATTGGATTTGCAGGAAGTAAACGGACACTTCACGCAGTCGTCAACCAAGCATTCTATACATCAAACTGAGTAACTCTACGCAAAATTGCTGGGAAACGACTTTTTTTGAGGGTGAAAAATCCCGTTAACGGTAGGATTCAGTGCATTGTACTCAAAACATTGATTGTGCTGATGCATTGAATAGTACGAGGGGGTCGTGAAGGTATTTAAAGTTAAGACATTAAAATCTTGTATTTAAAAAAAAACTTGGGAAAAAGTTGGAAATTTGACCCCCAATATAACTCCGTAACTAGAAGGTTCCCAGATACAACAAAAATAACGCAATGACGGGGAGAACAAGTGCCTTTCGGCTTCATTAAGGGTACTTTTACACCCATTAGGTTGGGTCGTGGTGGAATAATAACAGCCGCATGGATGACCACCCATGTCATATTGAGACCCCTTCGTGCCTAAGAAAGCACGTTAGGTCAGTGTAAAGGCAGTCGCTTGATGTAATATACCGATATCCAGATGTATCCGGTTAAACCGGAAGCCGACCCCAACATAAATGGGAGAAATCGATGCAGATTATGATGAGTAGAGACCGGATTAATGCATTTATGCATTTGCATGTAATGGCTGTTTTTTGAAGATAATGCACTTTTTTAGCTACAATCAACATATCGTGCATATTTTGAAAATTTTCCTTTAACAATATCTAACTGGCAAAATGCAAATATATGCCAGAGGTGATTAAAAAAATTCCAAGTACAAGCTACTTATCATACCTGGGCACAAATTACAATGAAAATTAGTATAAACCTAAAACAAACCTCTGAAAATTGCTTTTTTACGTATGTATAAAAATATTTCAACATAATTCAAAGCCGAACGAGAAGAATTACAATTGCAATTACTTTTGTATCGAATTCAAGATATTACTTAAATACAGGCAGAATATATCTAGTAAGGAAAAAGGGGAAACTTTTGGCAGTATTTTTGCAAAAACATTTTGTGGTTACTTGATGCGCTGGCGACTGTAAATAATTGCGGCAATTACTATAATCTTAGTAATGCAGTTAATTGCTCAGTGTTGAGAGAGGTTGTGTGTTGTTTAGTGTTAATCTTCTAGTTGCCCGTGAACCCACCTTTAGACGGAAAAAAAATGTTTTCAACGAGAAATATCGAGGATTTCATCAGCCAAGCAATTCGTGTTCATCGGCAGTTTTATTAGAAAACTTTATAATAAAAGAGTGTATCCTCGCGTGGCGGGGTGCACTTTATTGTGCCGCGTAGTTGCAGGCACACGTACACTGCGAGGCACAAATACACCGACAGGCACAAATACACTAACGTGCACAACGAAAAAAAAAGAATTCTAATTTTGTATTTTCTTGTGGCAATTTTTGTATGGAGTAGAGATTTTGTATATTTACAGATTATACGAGATTTTGTTTTAGTACTGTTACAAAAAATTGCTTTTTAAAAAAAATCAAGAAGTAAGGAAATAGGAACCGAGAAAATATCATTAAATGATGGAAGAGTGACAAGCCCTGCACCGGATAAATTAATATATTATAATTCTTTTCACATTAAATGACAACTTTTACCTTATATTTTTCGGTAAACCTTGATAATAATATTTTCTACTTATAAAAGGTCCCATTAAAACAGATGGACAAACTTTTAGAAATCATTCAGACCACTAAAATAAAGACAATGGTAAAAAAAAGAAAAACGCATTAGATAATCGAAGTCAAATCGTCTTGCGATTCAGTAAACTTTTTATGACTGAGAGATATCGGGATCGAAGCGCATGAATTGTCTGAAAAAGGGTTTCATTACTGGTTAATGTATAACACAGCACACGGGTATTTCATTCTGCTGATAGAGAAACCATCAAAGCTTGATCTTTTACTCCATTAGCGAAAAGAAGAACACATCACATCAAAAAAGCGGGAAGTAGTGAGGAGGCCTTACTCAAGAGAGGGCAGTTCAGGCTTATACGGGGTGTAAACAGACCCTTCACCAAGCCGTGAACCAAGCATTCTGTACATCAAACTAAGTAACTTTGCGCAAAAAATTTTGCTGGGAAACGACTTTTTTTTTTGGGCTCAAAAATCACGTTTGACGGTAGAACTCAATATAAGGCACTCAGAACATTCTTCTGATGGATAGATTGAATATTACGAGGGTCGTGGAGGTGTTTAAAGTAAAAACGTTACATTAAAAACATGTACTTAAAAAAAAACTTGTGAAAAAGTTGGAACTTTGACCCCCAATATCTCCGTAACTAGAAGGTTCCCAGGTATGGTCTAGAACAAAAAAATGATCGCATTGATGGGGAGAGCAAATGCCTTTCGGCTTCGTTAAGGGTCTTTTTACACCCTTTATGAAAAAGTCCTCCTAAAAACTAAATTATTATAAAAATACCAAGCATTAAACTTAAACTGTCACTTACGGGATATTTATTTATTTAAACTTCATGTACAAAAGTGGTACATAGGCGGACTTAATGCCACAAGGCATTCTCTACCAGTCAACCTTTGGGTCAAATAGGACAAAATTGTGATAGAGTACAAAAAAAATAAGAAAAAAAACCATTTTGTTAACATAAATTGACATACATAAATAGGTACATACTAATACACTTATTTACAAATAAATTGAAATGAACTAATATATATTATAATACATACAAATATTCCAAAATACGAGAAACCTTATAATAATTACTATGACTACTAATGACTAGCTTGTGAGCAATTTAGTCTGATTTCAAATAGTATTTCTGAACTGTTCTTTTGAAGGCTATTTTGCTTTCAGCTTTTTTAATGCCAAGGGGTAGCGCGTTCCAGAGGTTTATAGTTGAGACAGCGTAAGAATTGGACATAAAACCAGTACGATGTGAGGGAATTTCAGGGAGTATGTTTTTAGAAGCACGAAGGTTACGATTGTGTGAACTGCCCAACACTTTGAAATAATCTTTTAGGTAATCGGGAGCACGAGGATCCGTCAAAATAGTGAAGAGCACATATCTTCCATGATTTGATATTTCGACGCTATGATCGCGGGATGTCATGGCGCTTGCAACAGCGTCGAAATATCGAGAGCTCAAAATAATTAACAATCACGGAAGATATCCCGTTAGTGACAGTATAAGTTCAGTTGTAAACCGTGAAAGCTTAAAACAGTGTTAATACCAAGCCTTGACGTTGATAACCATGAAATTTTTATTTAGTCGTGACTTGAAGACATTCAGGCTCATAGCACATGTAACATACCATTCATTCAATGAAAGTACACTATCCAAGATCCCAAATACGACTACAAACAAATGAACGCGACCAGATTCAAAGGCGTTGATCCATTTTTAAAAAGCCACATTCGCAAGTGGACCCATACATTTCAGTTCAGTGTTCTTTTATAGTCAGCCAGTGTATTGGAAATAGTTGCGGTATCTACCAAGCATTAACCCTTGTTAAACAGAGACCCTTCTCAGTTTCCGAATGGCATGATCTCGCAGGCGCCATGCAAATATACCATTGTGAGTTTCTTTCTACGCAGCTTATGGAGAATTTCTTCCGGATAGCGAGAATTTTCCCCGTTTATTTACAGATATCATTGAGTATTTTATTTGAATAGATTTCGAGTACTCTTGTTCCGTTTTCGATCTGATTTTATTAGTAGGAAAGTTGTTTGTTGATATGTTTTCTAATACATAATATAGTGGATCGATTTATGTACTCGTGTCATGTAAATAAGTACACTTCTGAACAGCGTAAACAACTTGATAACATTGAGGCAACTTAACTTTCCGTACCCTCAAAAATAAACGTAAGAATCCATACTAATATTATAAATGCGAAAGTAACTCTGTTTGCTTGTTTGTTTGCTACCTTTTCATGACTAAACAGCTAATCGGATCGTAATGAAATTTGGCGAGGAGATAGATTATATCGTAGGAAAGGACATAGGCTATCTTTTTTTGTCGTCACTCATACTCATCAAAATTACCACGCGAACGAAGTCGCGGGCAACAGCTAGTCTTTATATAAATAGACGTTCTTTGCAAAATCAAAAAATAAATAATGAATAAAATACGTTATAGGTGTGTTAATTGTAATGTAAATAATTATGTATGTAACAAAAATATAATGTAAATATTAAAAAAATACAGTTCATCAGTCCGCAAATATTGAAATACTTTGACATTACTCAAAAAGGTCCAACACGACCTACTTTTCTGAATTAAACAGGAAGTCAATTGAGGCAAAAGGTCAACAATGTTCAGGTGTGACGAAAATGTACAATTTCGTTCGTATTTAAGGAATTTTGCTGTTTTTTTTGCTTTAAAATGACTGTACTGTCAGCTTCCCAATGATAAAATTTTAATGTGAATCTTTGATTAACGATGCATTCTGTCGATGACCTCAATACGGGAGCTCCTACAAGAACATGAAGCGTGAATTACGTGAAAAACAGTTATTGTACCTTTCGTATTTATTACGAGCTGTTGCCCACGACCTTCGCCCGCGTGTTTTTTTTTTTTTTATTGCTTCTCGTTTTTAATTTTTTGCACGGAGATTAGCCGAAACAGATTTTTTTTTACTTGTTTTTTTGTTTTATAAGTACCTATATTTTATATGCATTCAGTAAAAAGCTGTTATTTTGAAATTACAAGCAGACTACAGATAGATTAGTTACCAGGGTTTTTAATTAATTATCAATTAATTAAAATAAGGGCACAGTCAAACTAAGCGGCCCGGACTGCAGAGTGGTACAAACACGATAGTACATTATGGGCCAAAATTCGGTGTCCGCAGTCCTGTCCGGAATCCAGTCTAAATATTCAGGCTAAATATTGAACTTCACATATGTATGAAAATCTCGCTGTTTTGACAGGACATAAAACCATGCGAAGCAGGTGCGGGGTGCTAGTGATGTCTCATCGGACCGATCTAGTTCGTTTAACGTTTGCTGATGCTCACTTGTTCCGTTCTGTAATTGTGTGTGGAACTGTAGCGAAGGGTAATTTTTTGTAAGAGGTAAGCCAGACTACATAATCTTTAATGTGATTATATTATTTATTTATTTATTTTAGTACATGGAGGACTTACAGCTAATAAAAACAAACAAAAAATGAAACCATAGTCACCAGAAAGCCAATTAAAAATCCTCACGTATAGACTTATAATAGAAAAATTTTATGGTGTGAGCACAAAAACAGAAAACACACCGCTTTAATCAAAGTAAGAAGAAAATAAATACTTAACAAAAATAAATAAAAAAACTTAAAAACGTTATACTTATTAAGTTATTATACTACTTTTATAATATTTGCCTATAGAATACTGACTGTGTAATTTTTCAAAGGGAGTCCGGTAGGAATCGAGTTGTATGGAATCTTCGCCACTGGTGTGGAATCAATGAAAACGTTCAACGTAATGTAGGCAACAAATAAACAAGTACAACAAAGCATACTATGTATAGGTGCTATAAAACTATCACCTACTCGCCTTATCAGAAATATAGCTTTAAATAGAATGCATAAACATAAAGTCAGTCCACCATAACTCGGAATCTGTAACCAAGGTCCAACCGTATTCACGA
Source organism: Noctua pronuba (assembly GCA_905220335.1). Taxonomy (NCBI): domain Eukaryota; kingdom Metazoa; phylum Arthropoda; class Insecta; order Lepidoptera; family Noctuidae; genus Noctua; species Noctua pronuba. Next base: position 8,101,609 of record LR999911.1, read on the forward strand.
CACAATCGCCACGTAAATTCTTAAGAAAATATCAAGTCGAAACTCGGACGAACAGCTATTCAGAGCGGGTCTGGCCGGTCCTGTGTAGCGTTACACGGCTCCTACACACAGGGGGTTGTATATTACAGTGAGGTCGCGACTTTATCTCAGTTTCCGCCCGAGCTGCGTTCACTGGCGATAGAGTGAAAATAGTGGCACAATAAAACAGGGCTCGCCAACTATCGGGCCCGGGGAGAGCCCACTCCTTATCGGAAAACGGTTACCGTGATTCATTGTGCCTCTATTTACTTACAGATCTCTTAGTTCGCTGCAACCTGCAACTGTGTTACTTTCTAATCAACGAGGGATTAGTGAATTGTTTCTGTTGCTTTTCAGAAGAATAACATTATTGTTTTGTTGGTTTGTTATCGTTAAGGAATCGTCTGAACGTATGATCGGATCACATCCTGTACAAATATTTGCAAGTGGAACGAAAAGCATCATTGCGATCCCGTTATGTCAACTCCTTATTTATTTACTTGCAAACCCATCATCCATTAATTATTTATTAAATCCAATTTCTAATACAAATAAACTGCCATATTTCAAACAATTTGCAAACAAAACCGGCGAGGCGGTATGGTAATTTCTAAATGTAAAGTGAGTAATCAATACATCAAGAGCGACAGAAGCCAAATGAAAATGGAAATGGATTCAAGCCAGGAAATGAAAATAGATTTTGAATTGAACGTGCCGAAATCAAACAGTGCTCAATTTCAGCCCGCTTGGAGTTCCAAGCGGCCAGTGTGGCCAGAAAATACTTGTGAACAAATGAAATGCAACCTGAAACGTTGTAGCCAACTGCGGTTATAAACTCTTTCCTATAAAGCGGAGGTAACTCAATTGGAAGATAAGACTGGAGTTAAAACCCGCCAACAACCCGATACACGAGAGCAGGACGAACGGAATACGAAAGGGTGCATTATGCGCTGATATACCGACCGTTGCCCTGAGCACGCTGCATGCTTTTATAATGATAGCAAGAGTTGGGATCCTCCTACATACAACGGTTTGATGGATAAGGTTGAAAATGACCGTAAGTCCGGTTATCACACCTGTCCGTGTTATAACGCGCTCCTCTCCCGAATATTCCATTGACCATTGTCCCCGTGTAGCCCCAGTCATAATAATACCTACTTCAGCAAACAGTCATTGTCATTTCGGGCCATCTCCAGAGATTTTGGGTATTAATAAACACCTTATTATGTAGCTAATACTATAGAAAATTTCGTCGGATTTCGGCTTAACGAGAAACAAGTCCAGTCCCAAGTGTCCCCACAATTGTAGCCGGTTATTGAGTCCCGACTCAATGAGCCAAGCTCATCTAGTTTGTGGGTGGAGTAAACGAACCCAACGAAATATTCAATTTCGCGTCCCCGAGCTACGATGCTTTTTACATTTTATTAAACTACTGTTTAATGCAAAGTACACCCGCCTTCATAACGCGGTGTGTGATGTCAACTATATGCTATTGTCTATGAACGTCAACGGTTCCGGGAGTCGGGGTGTGTTATTCTTGTCATATTGTGTCGGTTCAGAAGCGTTGCGCTGTTTCAATATCTGCTTGCAGTTCTTTATTTGAATAGTAACGGTTATGTTAACGTTTCCTTTCTATTTATGCACATTCTGTGCAGTTTTGTTAAACGAAAACCGAACTATATAACCGTAACATGACCCAAATAGTTTGCCAAATGAAGTACGTCCCCACTTTGGTCGCTGAATCGATCAGTACTTTACAATTTCGCTATAATCCCACCACATAAACGGTTTTTGGTCCGTCAATCATAAACGATGGCACAGCATAAAATAATCAATTCAAATTAGATTATTTCGATTTAGGGAAGCCCGCATATGCGTGCGCTAGACCACAAACCGCAGCCCATTTGCGAATAGCTCCCGATCCTGCCAAACACTTGAATTAAATAATTGAGGGTTCGTCAATCATCGATTAGGTATACTGCAACTATACCGTGAGTGACTGTGACAATGGACCAATTCGTTTATTAAAAACATATGCACCTGTATTGTAACTGGAGGAGCTCGTGGCTAAATAATAACAGCCGCTCCGGTCGATCTTTAGGTTAAGCCGTACTAGCCTAGGTCGGTATCTGGATGGGTGACCACCCATTACATACCGAGTTTCACCCATGCCTCGGAAAGCCGTATTATTTAATTACTAGCTGTTGCCCGCGACTTCGTTCGCGTGGTAATTTTGAATTTTTTCCATACAAACAAAATTCCCCCTTTTCACCCCCTTAAAGGTTAAATTTCCAAAAACCCCTTCTTAGTGCTCCCCTACATTATAATAGGAAGCCGTGTATAAAATTTCACATTCCTAGCCCCAGTAGTTTCGGCTGTACGTTGATATGTCAGTCAGTCAGTTCTCCTTTTATATATATAGAAGATTAAGCCGTTGGTCCCGGGTGTCATTGGTAGATCTTTGACAGTCATTAGGTAATCAGTGGCCCAAAAAGTCTGACAACCTGTCTTACTAAGGGGTATCGTATTACCCAGTACTAACTGGGTTGTGGAGGTTAGATAGGCAGTCGCTACATGTAAAATAGTGGTATTCAGCTGCATCCGGTTAGACTGCAAGCCGACCCCAATATAGTTGGGAAAAGAATAGGCAGATGCATGGCATGACCTGTATTGTAATTATGAATGTTTTCTTGAACCTAGTCGGCGGTCTGGTACTCCTCACATCATCTTGAAAAATAAATGGCATATAAGTTCCATCTGTTTTTCAGATCATATGTCATATATCTACCAGTGACTGGTCTATCATTCTTCATTAGCACCCTTATCTGATCACTAAAGCTTGGATCGGTGCATGCACTTCTTCAAATCATCTGAGTCTCTTAATGTAACAAAATATACCATTTTCAGATGACATTTTGTTGCATACAAAGTTATCCTGTTTGATATGACACACATACGCGCAGTCACTATAACAGAAACACATAAAGTCCGTTTGCACTTGCGAATGACTAAAAATCTGAGTACATTGTTGTGTAAGGTCTCAGTTGGAATTCCGCGAAGCCTTTGTTACGCCGTGCAATAAAATATTTCATTACTGTGTGAAGCATCCCGCCGTGCCGCGTTGTGCCGCGTCGTATCGCGTCGTGCCGCATCCTACCGCACCGCCTGCCACCGGCGACTGCGGGGTCTTTTTTTAGTGACGCGCTTGCATTCCAATGTGAGCGGGATATTAATATAAAAAGTTCAGTAGTTTAGCTCGGGAGTGTGGACCACACTTTAATGTCGGTTTTCAATGTGTGGAATGTAGAACCACTATTTTTTTTTTGGTAAATCTTCAATTTTATTCTCATCGCTATTTAATGTTTACTTTGCGATACTTTTTTTTCAACCAATATTATGTCATTTTCATCATCTCTAGAAAGTAAGATTATAAGATGCTTAAGAAACTTACCTCGTAATACAGCTAATCATCGCGATATTGAATCCTTGGAGGAAACCTTATCCGTCCATCTGTGAAAATTGATTAGAGAACGCAACATGATCAAAAATTTTCTCGTCCAATGTTTTGACATGAGTTTATAATATCCCATTTACAATTTATTTTGGATAAATCATAAAAGTCACACAGTACAGTTCTAACACAAAATGTAAAACAGAATATTTCAAAATGAAAAACCCAGGTCGCCCACCATGCGTCAATCCGAAAAATCACGCTCAAAACCAAAAACCACCACCGTAAGCAATCCGCATGAAATAATTAATTACCCACTCACCAAACTTATTTTCACTTGCAAATCTCTTCCGAGGACACGTTCAAAGCAAAGTTAACTTAATCTGACCGTCACTAAGGACATAGAAGCCCTAAATTACAGAAGTGCACACCAAACATCCTGTCAGACCCTATTCATTCATACTTTGCCACTAAAACGCTTACCTATAGGCACAAAGGGAATTTCTATACGAGTGTACCTTCAGATGTGTGTATGACTGTACCACATGTCAGACATTCTGACAGCTGTGCGCGATTGTACGATCGCTATACAATGGTGGATTGTCTTAGGAGTGTACTTGCGAACTCACAAGTGCTTAATTGTGAGAGAGTTCTCTCGCGTCTCGGATTCACTGCACATTGGAAACTTTTAGTAACGACCCGACGAACATGACTGCGTTAAACTAAAATAAAATGCTTTTAGTACGTAGCGTCGAGTTTTCGGGTTATGAGTACTTTGCAAGCTAGTGTTAACATGTCAAAATAGTTCTTCTTTGTATTGAGGTTGTATGTAAGGCTTTGTATTTTGAAATTTTGCTAAGAAGGCAATGTGTGAAACATGGCGTATGAATGTCGACGAAAAACAAAAAGATAAACATGCCACATTTACACCAAAGATATGCACACTTAGTTAATTATACAGAATTAAATGGGTGCAGACGCCAGCACATCAAGCTACCGAAAATGTCAAAATTTCGCAATTAATCTTGAACCTAATGCTTTAATGATAAAGTTATAAATCGATTAAAGAATTTTGACAGATTGTAGTACCTTGATGTGCTTTTTTTTATACTGCTAAAAATAATTCAGACTACAATTAAGTAATTCTTACGTCAATTTTACGTGTATCTTTCATACATGTTACATTGCACAAATATTGACAATACGTTACATTTATGCGCTTGACAGTACTCGTCGTCTTCACTTTACTGCTACTACTTGGGTTGAATTGCAAATAACTGATTTGCTTTTTATTTTTCATGACATTCTTGCATGTTAAATGAAGTTTTATAAAACGAAGGCTAACGAATCTTTTTCCGAGAATAGTTCACTAGCAAATAAAATTTTTGACAGTTAAAGTTCACAAGCATTTAGACTTGAGTTGCAATAAAACTTGAAGGAAAAAGTTGAAGTATGCAGAACTCGCATATACTTTTCTGTTTTAAATTGTCATCATCTGCCTAGCCTTTTCCCAACTATGTTAGGGTCAGCTTCCAGTCTAACCGGATGCAGCTGAATACCAGTATTTTACATGGAGCGACTGCCTATCTGACCTCCACAACCCAGTCAGTAAACATAGTAAGTACTGGTACCTATACCGTACCGATACCTCTTGGTAAGACTGGTAAAAATACGATTGTTAAATACACGAAAGTTATAATCTGCCTAGCTTTTTCCCAACTATATCGGGGTTGGCTTCCAGTCTAGGCGGATGCACGTACTTTCTGAGGCGCGGAGGAAACCCGGCATGTAATGGGCGGTCATCCATCCACAGACCAACCTAGGCAAGCACGGCTTAACCTGACGATCTATCTGAGCGGCTGTTATTATTTAGCCACGAGCTCCTTTTCTGTTTTAAATTGTATGCCCCATTTATTGATTTATTCGTTAATCCTCGCACTGGACGCCACACAGCAATTACACCTATGGAGCACAAGAATACATAACACAGCACAACAATGTATTTATGTAACACTAGATTTTGCCCGCGGCTTCGCTCGCGTTAATTTACAATTTGACAATCAATTCGGATTGTACTCTGCTTGTAATAATATAATTCAATCTTCATTCGAAAGACCAGTGGCGCCATCTATAAGAACGTTATTGTTGTTTTCCTCGGGAACAGTACTTTTTTTCAGGATGAAAAACCCTATGCCCATTTCTGAACACCTGACAACGTAATCAGTGGTTTAGGCGTGAAGATGTAACAAATAAACTTACTTTCGCATGTATAATACTAGTAAGGATATTCTGCTGTTCTTCTTCCATCTTCCATGTGTTCAGGGCCAGCCTACTGTCATCCTGAACCACAAATCCAACCTAGATGAAGCACAACTTTGGTACACCCGGATATCGAACCTACTCGCAGATGAATGTTACTACTGTCAGTTTTTAGGTACGTACCACCTACTGGCAATAATTACGGTTTTCTTTTTGATTGGACCTATTTGCGCATATTCTGTCAAAGGCTACTGAAAGCTGCGTCAAAACCCCAGCGTTACCTTTCCACAATTACTACATAACATCATAACATAACATCACGCCTGAGGTGTACCTAATAGTACACCCACATTTTGCCAGTTATATTTTAAGTCCTATGTAATAGGGGGCGAGATTATTGCATCAATCGGACACAAATCCAGGCTCCGTGGCTGCTACTGAGAAATTCCTGAAAGAAATACCCAATATCACAGTAACACTTTGCCCGACCAGGGAATCGAACCCAGGACCTCATCAGTCGATCAGCAGTCGCGCATACGACCACTCGACCAACGATTTAGTCTCACAATTAATAACAAGCCCACAGTCCACAATTAATAACAAGCCATAATATAACCACCTTAATCGAACCACCATTAGCCCAAAAAAAACCTATTTATAAGCAAATTTGGAGGGTATTCAGTAAATAGAGACGTAAATTAGTGTTGAATTTCTTATCGGCTCATTTCAATAGCGAATGCGGAGCCGAGCGCATCAATCAATCGAAAATGACGGCCGTATATTGAAACACTGAGCTATTGCTGCTCATCTCAGAGGGTTATACTGTGGTACGGTATCTATTGAAATATGTTGAAGTATCTTTGAATTTAAAAGACAGTGTACATAGCATAAATACTTTATTTTAAACCATTATTTCAGTGCATGCGCTTCTAGTCAATAGGTAACAATATCAATACTTACAATATTATAATGAAGTAACTTTTGTATGTTTGGATATTGGGGGTAATCTTCAGAACAACTGATCCGATTCTGAAAATTATTTCACAAATGGGAATATAAATTATCCCCGAGTATGAAAAGCTATACATATATGGAAGGGACACCGACTCGAATACGGTACGATACCACGTATTCAGTACATTATTCTAAACCCGATAAAAATTTAGATGTCGAAAATTTTAAAAATTTAGGTGTTCCATACATTTTGACCGTGTAGGTATTTCACTTTTGTAGGCAAGAGCTGTTTTTTTTTTAATTAGCGATGAAAAATTTCTATACATACCATGAACCCTGGGAGGGTTCAGAATGATGCACTGAATACGTGGTAACCGTTTTCGCGTCGGTGTCCCTTCCACCGTGTATTCAAAACGTTCCCGTGAGATAATTTTCGACCATAGCGCGAGCAAAGCCACGAGCAATAGCTATTAGGACATAAAATTGACACTGAGCTATTGGTGCTCATTCCAGAGGGTTCAAGGTATCTGCAGTTGAAGTATCTTTGAAATAAAAGGCTGTGAATTGATCCATTAGTGCAGGAAGCTCCAAGATAGCTCATAAAGTGGACTATAAAATGGTTGTAGCCAAGGCTTTTAAAATGCATAAGGCAGTGTTCAGAAGGTATTTGATTTAATAGTATCAACACTAAAAGAAAGTTAAGAAAATTTATGTATTGTCATTACCAAAATATTAGTAGCTTGATCATAATGACGAGAACGGTTTCTTCTCTAAGTAGTCGGGTAAATGTGGTTGCTGTTTCCTTAACAGAAACCATATTTAGTTTTAAATCAAAATTTATTGTGATTATTGCGTAATTTATTGTATTTTAAAACCAATTTCCAAAAAAAAAAATATTTAAGTACTCTTTTTTTCTCAGTAACAGCCACGGAGCCTGGAATTGCGCCCGGTAAATGGCAATAGTGATGAAATAAGGCAGAAGGCAATTTGAAAGATATAATTATAGGCCTTTGCCCAGCAGTGGGACAATAGTGGCTAAGGAAAAAAAAAAAAAAAAAAACTATTTAATAAAATTAAATAATTTTACAAACGTAACTGTCTGTGCACAAATACATGGACGAGAGCCGCCTATCCTTACTTCCTTACTAATATTATAAATGCGAAAGTGAGTTTGTTTGTTACTTTTTCACGCCTAAATCACTGAACCGATCATCTTGAAATTTTACATATACGTTGTCAGGTATACAGAAACGGACAAAGGTACCTTTCATCCCGAAAATATAGATGGCACCACGTGTCTTCCGAATCATGATTGAATTATATTTTTACAGGCTGAGTACAAGCCGAATTGATTGTCGAATTCTAAATTAACGCGAGCGAAGCCGCGGGCAAAAGCTAGTATAAAATACAAAGCAGACATGCGCATCATATATTGCTATTTAACTAAGCGCAGGCGTCCATACTCTCAACAAATAGGCTCACCCCCTATTACATGAGACTTAACCATAACTGGTGAAATGTGGGTTCTAATAATTTGAAACGTTTAGAATCTTGCAAAAAACAAAGAAAAATGTTTTGCATTAAAAAAACTACTAGACAGAAACCTTGCATAGATTGTAAAACGTTCACAATTTTAAAACTCTCTACACCTAGCTAAGTATACGGCATGATAGCTAATTTAATAATAGCACGCCACCCCTCGTAAAATGGGGGAGCCGAGTAGATGACAAGCGATGTGACGAAGATAGGACACGCCGCTGAATTCTGTCTTAGCTGTATGTTGTACTAGCTGTGTTTCTGGCTCTGCTCGTATTAATATTAAAATGGACTTAGTTTAGAGATGAATAGAATTCAAGATAAAAGATTTGATTAGTATTAGGTTTTGTCATTTTGGTTGAAGCAATTTGAAACATAAGAGGGCCCAGACGAAGTGACTTGATAAAATGTTGGAAGTGGTAGTACAACGAATTCAAATTCATTTATTCATTTTGTGAATATGTTAAGGCTAAAAGCCGAAGTAAGGTTACACCTAGTTCTAGCCGGCTATACCTAGGAGCGGCCGGTAACAGTTTCTTACAATGCAACCAATTTGAATGTAGCGCTCACCGGCCGCAACTGCGGCACCGCTCGCTGAGCTCGCTCGGCTCGCGCGCGTTTTGTCACAGTTCTAACCTATCCTACCCTAATCCATTTGGTCGGTGTGTCCTAGCAATAAAAAGGATTGTTACCGGCCGCACCTAGGTATAGCCGGTTAGAACTAGGTGTAACCTTACTTCGGCTTCTAGCCGTAACAAATATAGATACAGGTATTATGGTAAAAAATTACACTTATTTTGAAAAAAAAAAAGCGTTGGTAATCGAATGTCAATTAACAAAATAAAAACCGAAAATAAATATAAAATATTAACCTTTTATATTTATTTTTCGGTTTTTATTTGCAGATGTCAAATTTCATAACAAATGATTACTACTTGACTAATAGTCGAGTGCAATTAGACAATAAGGTGGAACGAAGTTTATAGTGGTCGGATTTTCATGGGACTTTTTTTGTTGAGTTCCTAGAGGAGTGGAGAAGAAAGTTAAAAAAAAAAATTTCGCCGCTCGCGACTTTTTTTTTTCTTTTTGAGTTTCCTTTGGAATGTTTTTTTTTCGTTTATGATTAACTTTAAATTCAACGAATTCATGTTGTGGAGTAATAGTGAGACCTGTGTGCATCCATTAAATGCCAATTTGGTCTGTTCTTTGTTCATTGTTGTCGATGTAATGTATTACAGGTATTTTTTGAAAATTTCCTATTTTCTGCAATTATTTCTAAAATATCGAGTTTTAAGACTAAGATTTCTTTTGAAACTGGTAACTGATGCTTTTTCACAGATAACTGGACCAGAAAATATTCATGAAAACCACGTACATGAGTGTAGTGACTTAAATTCATTCGCAATTACCAGGAAATCGTCTATGTTAATGAAGGCAATTTTTTTCCGAAATGTTTCTATGAAACTCAATCTGCATATTATCATCCAAATTCTCATTTTATTAGCTATCTAATGGGGTATTATATATACTAGAAAAATATTTAAGGATACTTGTTAAACATTAGTTACTGCTGAAAAAGTAAAACATGACAAAAAGCCTCTATCGCTAAGAATTTGTAGCGGTATCGGTATCGGTATTTATATTAAATTCCGCGTAGAGACCCAAGCTTGCAACTAATTCAAATTCAAATTCAAATTCATTTATTTTTGTGAACATAAGTAAACGGTAGGTGGTATAATATATAAAATTCAGAAACTATCTATGTCCCGCCGTTAGGCATACAAAATGTTTCTCCAATTAAGTACATGAAATTAAATTGTGTCAAAAAATAAATTAAATTAAAAAAATCAATAAATAACAATGCAATTTGGTTAATTAAATAATTAAAATCATCAAATAACACAGCACAAAAAACAACAAACGATAACATTACATAATTAACTAATCTTAGATATAAATCGTGAAAAATGGTTACGTTATAATTACGATTTTTTTTTGTAAATTTACCAGTGGCCCCATTCCACCTTCGTCAGTAATAAGCGACATTTATCGAGTACCTCCAAATATTTTTTAAGTTTTTTTTATCTGTGGATAGCAGATATAATAAGGATATTTTCAGAATAATATGTACTTTGACCGTCATAGAAATATTTTGAGAAAAAGAGCCTTCTTTAACTTTTACATAGACGATTTCCTGAAAATTTTGAATACATTTTTAGTTACTTTACTCCTAAAAGTGGATTTCTTGAATATTTTTTATCCAGTTATCTGTGAAAAAGCTTCAGTTACCAATTTCAAAAGAAATCTTGGTCTTAAAACTCGAAGTTTTAGAAATAATTGCAGAAAATAGGAAATGTTCAAAAAATACTTGAAATATGCATTACATCGATAACAATGAACAAAGAAACAGACCAATTTGACGTTTAATGGATGCACGCAGGTCACATTATTACTCCACAACATGAATTGGTTGAATTTGAAGTTAATCATAAACGAAAAAAAATATTCCAAAGGAAACTCAAAAAGAAAAAAAAAGTCGCGAGCGGCGAAATTTTTTTTTTTAACTTTCTTCGCCACTCCTCTAGGAACTCAACAAAAAAAGTCCCATGAAAATCCGATCACTATAAACTTCGTTCCACCTTTTGAGTATTTTTTGTCTAATTGCACTCGGCTATAAGACCAAGGTCATTTTTGAATCCATATGTAAGTATCGTCATAGAAGAACCTCAGATTCTAAAACCCGACTCAGCCATGACTCTAAAACTAGATTTGGTTATTATCAAATATGCGAGTATGTAATCGAAATTCATCTGACAGTTTATATCTAGCTACAGTGATCGTAACTGTCTTCATATGTGACACGACAATAGTTATTTTACCTTTTGCACTAACTATAATAATCGATTCATTGCACACTAACTCAAACATGTTTTAAGCTTTCACGCTTTACAACTAAACTTATACTGTCACTTACGGGATATTGTTCTTATAATGAACAATCACGGAAGATATCATTATTCATTGTTTGTGAAGATATCCCGTAAGTGACAGTATAAGTTTACACTAACTCAAGGTCAAGCAGTCATACACATATAGCAGCACACTAGCAGTCACATAAATATGTCAAGCTCATAAGCTTTCCTCTATTTAAGAAATACTCTTATACATAAACAAGACAGCACAAAAAAGGTCAGATAAAAATAAAACCAACAGAACCATAGATAAATAAATAACTATCTAATAACGCTGTCACACTCTAGAGAGTCATTTCCACAGTCATAAACAAGAAAATGGCAACGATGATCTGCATCTGCATAATTAAGTACCAAGTAGAAAGACGCTCGAAACAGTAGGAGCGAGGCGAGGTAGAGATATAAATTATGCACGTTCAGAAATCGGGATTGACGTTACGCGATTTGAGAAACTTGAAAACTCGAAACCTGTTGAAGACTTGCTAACTACGGATAACAATTTAAAAATTAATCGTTTGCCGCACTGGAAGGAAGAGGATGATAAGTTGAGAGAAGGATAAGTTGCTGATTATATCTCCTTTTTTTTCGAATGGGAAATCATCAAATGACCCCTCCCGCTCTGGGCGGAAGGGAAGGAGTGTCAGACTTTTACTGACTAAAACCCATCCATATTCCTTCTTTGCCATTTGTGTTCCAGGGCCGCAGTATCTCTTTCGAACAGTCCCGGAGCCCAAATAAACTAACTCATACTGTACTCCTAGTACTCTTACTATACTTACCATTAAATATACCCGGGAAGAATTAGAATTACTTACTCTTGTTGATATAAAATGACTGCATACTCTTCGTTGATACACTCTCAAGTAGTGATGGACAAATATAAACATTGAGTGTTTCATGTTTTGCCAAATCGTCCATTGGAAGACTCAAATATTTTCGTACATGGTCCGAAGTCCGATAAAAGTCATCTCCCTGGACAAATAGTGAAAAGAAACTAACAGAAATAGAGAAACTAGATAGTACATAACATTCACGGGCTGTGTAAATAAAAGAAACCTTAAGATTTATGGAAAAACAAACTTTATTTCATCAATATATTCTTAATATCTTAAAAACTTTTTTTATCATATTTTTTCTAATAGAAACATAAACGAAATAATAATAATTCAAAACGACAGTATATTTTAACAATGTCTGTGTAAGTTAAGAGATCATTATAAATACTTCATATTGCTTTGAACATTGCGAAGATTTTAATTTAAAACATGTCAGAACTGTAAAAATGCCTCACAAATGGGACGGGCGGCCCTTCTGGCTATTCTGTATGTCTCTGAAGACTCTATTGGCTATCTGGACATCTGTTGGCGTTCTACAGTGTTTACATTTCATTTCTCGAAGCAACAAACGCCGGTAAGAAGAGGGATGCGCGCGCAGAGATCGTAATCGCGATAGCTTTGAGCAGTCGTTATCTGATCTACACTGCGAGCACTTTCCTGCGGAAAAGTTGCTCCAAGACCTGCGTATTCTTCGAATGTACTTTTAGAATTTTATAGTATAAACGTTAACAAGTTGACCAGCAGGGTCAACTACGAGATTCGGTATTCCTACAGGGTTGGTGAATTAAATAACAATCATAAATCTCGTAAAGTCTGCCTGAATCACAAATAAATAAAATTAAGTCTTAACTTTAAATGCCGAGCTAGTGTAATGAGGTGTTGTTGGATTTACGAGCATTTCGCGCTCTGGTAACATAATTATCGTCTCTAATCATATTTGAGTCTTCGGATAACATTTCCTCGTAGTTCATAATTTCTTCGGATGTCAGTGTAGTTTCATTGCGATCTCTTTTGTCTTCTCTTAATGATCTATCGTTTGAAATAAATGGCTCGACTTCTTTTAAACTCAGGTGCCGATCACAATGACAAAGGGGTTTCATAAATAGGTTATTGTTTTTCGAATATTTCTTACGAGGAAATGTGCAGTCTTCTTGAACACAATCAGCAGGTAGAGCTCGCACTCGATCATGTGACAATGGCACATTATCATCTAAGGTATCCTTTAAATATTTGTCTAGTAATCTATCGTCTTCTTGATTGATTTCAATATTTTTACGATTTTCATCTTCATTTATAAAACTCAGTTCCTCAGCTCTATTTCCTACTTCTTCGAGTTGATAAGGGCGTCGGATGAATGCACCGTTGAAACCATAATTTTTTCGTAATTCATTTTGTCGTGTCATTACTTCTTTCAGCTTATTTACGTACTGACTTTTCAAATACTCTTTGATAAAAGTTTCACTGTTTGGAGTAATACTAGAAGGTAAAACTACAGGCATATCAATTTTATTAACTTTCTCGTAGGTTACTTTACGACCCTCAGGTCTTAACAAAGGTGATTTTAAAAGCTCTAAAAATTCCCGACGGTCTTCCATTCTGTTCGATGCTGGTGCTGGCATCTGCAACTTTAAAATATTCTCCTTTTTTTCAGGCTTCTCGTTAAATTTCCATCTGAACATATCAGGGGCTGCTAAATTTAAAATGCTTTCCTGCCCCTGTTTGGCATCCTCCAAATGAAATCCTTGGTATTTAGTATTATAATTAGGGATAGGACTGAAGGCTATCTGACAAGATACACAAGGAATTTGCTGCGCACTCATCAAAGTTGGAGGAGGCCCCACGTAGGCGTTGGCTGAGTTTGGTTTGTCGACCGGTACCATTTTAATTAATTTGTTCCGTGGATGCTTAATCCTATTATATTTCTGGTTAATATAAACATAAGCTCTTTCACTTTGGTTATTCTTCTTCTCTGTGGCATGCTCGAATAAATCTTTTTCGTCAATATTAGTTCTATTTTTCGGCAGTACTGCGGATTTCATGTTCGTCATTGATTTTTCGTCATTGACTTTCGCATCCCTACTAGCGTCAGGCGTGGAGTTATTTTGCTTCTCTATGTTCTGTAATAAAAGAATTAAAGTAAATCTTTGGGCATGTTATTGAGCATAATTATTTTAGACCATGGCGAAAACTAACATCAAGTCAAAAGTGAACATCATTTGCCTAGCCTTTTCCGAACTACAGGGTATAAACGGACCCTTCACGAAGCCGTCAACCAAGCATTATACATCAAACTAAGCAACTTTACGCAAAAATTATTGCGGGGATTTTTTTTTTGGGTGAAAAATTACAATTTACGGCAGAACTCAATGTAACGCACCCAAAACATTGTGCTGATGCATGGATTGAATAGTACGGCAGTCGTGGACGTGTTTCTTGCATTAAAAACTTGTATTTAAATAAAAACTTTGACCCCCAATATCTCCGTAACTAGAAAGTTCTCAGGTATGGTCTAGAACAAAAAAATGATCGCAATGATGGGGAGAACAAGTGTCTTTGGGCTTCGTTAAGAGTCTCGTTACACCCTTTATGTTCCAGTCGGCTTCCGGTCTAACCGCATGCAGCTGAATACCAGTAGTTTACATGGAGCACACTGCCTATCTGACCTCCACAACCCAGTTAGTACAGGATGATACCCATACCCCTTGGTAGGCCTTGTTGTCAGACTTTCAGGACACTGACTACCTGTAACAACTGTCAAAGATCTACAAATGACAGCCGGGACCAACGAGAGGCACGAAGGAAACTCGGTATGTAATTGGCGGTCACCCATCCACTGGCCAACCTAGGCAGGCGTGGCTTAACCTGAAGATCGACCCGAGCGACTGTAACTATTTAGCTCCGAGCTCCTCACAAACACAAATCAAAAATGAACAAAGACGACAAATTAAAAGTTATAATAAGACACACTCTAACAAATTATAAAGGTTAAAATAATATTTTACAATATAACTACGCTGCCGTTTATTACTCACCTCTGTAGTACTCGAGGGTACAATAAATCCGGAAACAACTCCAATACATAAGGAAACTAAAACAACAAATGCATTTCTCATTTTCCACGCCCGTGATGTTATAGCACAAAATAAAAATAAGATTGTGGACTACTGGACGAGAGTATCTAAAATAACATTTATTTTTCACTATTATAAACGCGTCCGTTCTCAGCAACCGAGAGTGTGGGTCTAACTGACACAATGTTAGCGTGTGCATTCTCAATGTCGTTTGTAAATAAAGACACGGGTCAATGGACAATAAAAGAATAAACAAACGATTGTCTAGTAATTAGTCAATCAGATGCTATTTCTTTGTTTACCTAGATAGCTATTTATGAGTGATTGTGTGCCCGGAAAACAGTGATAAAAATTCCTTTTAGGATGAATTTTCATAAATCTTTCGTTAGGTACGTACTCACGTTCGATTTAAAGGAACTAGCAGTGGTGAATATTCCATACAACTCGATTCCTACCGGATTCCCATTGAAAAATGGCACAGTCAGTATATATATAGACAAATAATATAATCAGATTAAAGATATGCACTCCAGCTTACCTGTTACAAAAATTGTCCCTACTCTACTGCTAGCTAGCTATCTCTTTTCGCGTACCTACCCTATCTTTTGTACTTTTCATTTGCAACT
This sequence comes from Noctua pronuba, assembly GCA_905220335.1. Classification (NCBI taxonomy): domain Eukaryota; kingdom Metazoa; phylum Arthropoda; class Insecta; order Lepidoptera; family Noctuidae; genus Noctua; species Noctua pronuba. The sequence goes on from LR999911.1 coordinate 8,117,332, forward strand.
TCTCAACATGTGTGTATCCAGCGCGACCAGATTTTAAACGTCGGTAACTATGAACGTAACATACCTTGTGTACAATATCATTGCATGGAAGACCAATATCAAATTCATTGTTGACAGTAGATACCAAACAGCGTTATCATACTACTCTACTCTCCGGTTTCAAAATATTTTGATGAAACTCTCGATACATCGCCACTACGTTAGTACTCGTAAAACCTAACTATATTTCAAACCGGTACCATTTTCCGTTGGGTGAAACGTCTTTGAAAAAAAATAAAACATAAGTATATATATATCATTGAACTACATGGAGTGACACTGAAATAAATACCACTCATCCCAATTACGATAACAAGTCATAATATTTAGGTGCCTACTAAATAAATGTAACATAATAACTGTAACAGTTATTTGTATAGCAGCAATTTACAGAGACGCATTATATTCGTGGTACTTAACTTTATGATTTAATATAACTACTACTAACTACGCAATTTTTGGTTTTGAAAAACATTTGGTCAAGATATTGGCATGAATTAATTAATTCTAGAGAAAAGATATTTCTATGTTTGCTAAAGAAACAGATTTGGTTTGGCCGGCGTGGGTGTATTTAAATTTACGTTATAGTCACTATTTGAGACGGACCAAAATAACATGAGTTGCTTGACTGAAACCAGGTTAATAATGCAACAAAACCCCTTCACAAATTAACCGCGTCCCGTAGCTTAACGATCAATTTAAGAACTTTGTTTGGTGACAATAATAATGAAAAAAATATATCTTGTTGAAACTTATTTAATCATATTGTAATATGAATTTATTATAGCTCGTAAAACGTGCAATATTTACGATGCTTCTGTACAAAACTTATTCACTATTTAGTGGTTTAGTTCTGTCCGAAAATAGCGAGGACTTCGTCCAGGAGTACGCCGACTTCAATGCCGTTCTCGGCGAGGATCTTGACTTCGGCTTGGAAGACATCGCTTGCCCAGAGAGCACTGAAGGTTACGTCCCACTGCTCGCTTTGCAGGTTCGTGATGGCGGTGCTGAATTCTGCGTCTTCGGAAATTTTCTGGTCGAAGAGGGCCTTCAGCTTGTCCTTGGGGAATTCGGCAATGGAGTCCTTGATGAAGGACGAGAGGTCTTTGCCACTGAGGGTATGACGAGCGGTCCTCTGCCTGTCGACGTTTTCTGTGAAGAAAATCAGATGTTTAGTGATTAGCCGTTGGTCCTGAGCCTGATCGGTCTCTGGTCGTGTTGGATTGCCGTCCCATCGGGCTTTGAGAGTGAGAGAAGCGAGAGTGCATTTGCGTTTGTTAACAGATTTGTGCAGTTTAAGACTTCTTGGGCGTTAGCTACTCCACTGAGACCGGCAAACAAAACAAGGCTGTGTTTTACTAATCGTTAGCCATCAAGATGAATATCAATTTCTTACCAATCATAGCGTTGAGCCAGTCAATGAAGTAATGGATGTCGATGTTGTCATTTTCTAAGAATTCGACCACCTGGGAACAGAAAACAAAATGTTAATTTTTAAAAGTGGTTGAAACAAAGCATTCCGTAAGATCCACAAAAACATAGGAACTATGTAGATGCATCTCAGTAAATCTTACTTCTTACTAATATTATAAATGCGAAAGTTTGAGGGATGGATGGATGTTTGTTACTCTTTCACGCAAAACTACTAAACGGGTTTGGATGAAATTTGGCACATAGATAGTTTATAACCTGGATTAACAAATATGATACTTCTTATCCCGGTAGTATGATCCCGTGGGACAGTTACCGAACCAAACGCGTGCAAAGCCGCGGGCATAAGCAAGTGATATACAAAATCAGGCATATTAGATAGTTCAACCACCTAATGTAAGGCTCTGAACGCATCGGTAAACTTAGCAACAAAAAATGTTAACCAGTTGGATCAAAGTGTGACTGCGGAGCCAGACAAACGATGTCTCACCTCCTGTCCTGCTCTTTGTGTAATCTGAATTTTAGGGGACCTGTCTAAGGCCATGTATACCCACTAAAAGAATCATTCACAACAACAATAATCACACGAAGAAGAAAATCAGTTGGAATGTCTGCCAATCATAAATACGGTAAATTATACTCACAGCTACAAATTCAGGCAACGATTCCATCTCATAAACGAGGTCCTTGAAGTTGTTGGTCCTCATGTAGTCCAGAGCCTGCCAGAACTCGTCGAACTCCACGTAGTGTTCCATCAGGTGCCCGATCTCGTGGCCGGCTTCTTCCTGGATGATGTCGAGAAACTCCTCGACATGTTCGTGGAACAGCTTCCTGGGCTGGGGAGCCGAGAAGGCGAGCCCCACCAGAGCGAGAACGACTAGTGCTTGCTTCATCATTATGGTATCGTTTCCTGAATTCTGAGGTGCTGATCGATTCGCGGCAAGACGTTTTATAGTAAACGATAAGATAAAATCATATATCCCGGTGTTCTTCAAGTTGTCATGAGAGATACATGTTTATCTTAAGTACTTGAGATGTCGTTTTTCCCTGTAGTTTTTTTTTTTAACTTTAAAAGCAATTTATTACGAATATTATCACATTATTTACAAACAACAAATCTATAATAGTAATAAAAATATGTACAAGTATCAAAACTGTTACAGGGCGTCAAAAAATTCGTTCACAGCGTTGTCGACAGGAACAGTGCCCAGAAGGCTACCAGCATTGCTACGTTGTATGGCAATGCTGATTTTTTGGCCAAAAGATAGGCCCGCCCTCTGGTCTCGTGAAGAGTCGACCAACCGCTTTGCGATTTCCCGAAATACTAGGTGGGCACTCGGACCCCATGGCCCTAGTGTTTCAGCCCCGAACTGCTCAAACACATAACTACCAATTAAATTATTGTATTTGCGCCATTTGAGGTTTTCACCACCTATAGCAGCCGCCCCAGCGCAGCTCACTGTGGTAGGAAGATGGGATAGCGCAAGGGTGTCGACGCAAGTTGTATCTCACACCAAAGGTCTACCCAACTTCGATGGCATTATGGTCATACCATCTGGTCTCTTCCCATCGACGCGTGCCAAGCCATTGGGTTCTAAGACAGCTGGCACCCTGGCGTTGGCAAGAGCACGACGGACAAAATCATTAATGCTAGCGTGCCGCGCAATCCAACCTGCACTCTTACTGCAAGAAAAGCCATGGTGTCCGAGGCAGTCGACTGCTTCACTACATTGACAGCGTTGTGGAGCCCCACAAGGAGCGCCCAATCGCAAACATGTAGCAAATTTCATTTCCGTGTAGTAGAGTTTGGGAGATGCTTAGTTTGGACTAAAACATATATTCGTATTTTTAGCTGTCTCCTGTAGACATGTAGTCTTCAATTTAGGGCTTCGCTGCTTCAACGGCTCACTGCTACTTCAGGGATGAGGTACTGATCTAATCCTACCTAAGACAGGCCGACTCGTTCACAATTTTACCGTACTGACTAACATGTGGATTGGCCACAGCAAAACGCTTGCCCACCATGACCATAATATTGTCCTTGGTGGACAAGTTAACGAACTACATTTAAGCAGTGCCGGATTTTAAAATGATCAAATAACACTTTAACATGACAATTTTTTTCAAGCTGTTATTTTGCCACTGTGAAGAAATACCGAAATGAAATCGGTCGAGGTCTCTTTTAATGATCAAATTATTTTTATTCAAATAGTGGTCAAGTCATACGATCGGGTCAGCCCTTTATAGCAGAACTTTTTATGTCATAATATTATTTTGCATAACAGCGGATGGCACAAACTTTATTTTGCAGAAATCTTTTGGCAAACACTCATTTATCATACATTCAAAACTCATAATTTTGTAAGTCAGAATCATCTTTTAGCATACATTTCATATCAATAATTATTGAAAGACTCATCTATCACATTACAGAAAATGTATATCTTAGTTTAACGTAAATTGTCAATGTATTTTGTTTCATTAATTAATAAATTATCTTTCTGCATGTATTATCACTCAATTTTTTTTTGTTGATTGTTTTGTTGATTGTGTAGTTTTTATTTCCCTGTAGAAAGCATGCAAACAAGCATACACCATGAATGCAGCAAGCATGCTGCATGCAAACATGCAAACAAGCATACACCATGAATGCAGCAAGCATGCTGCATGCAAACATGCAAACTAGCATACACCATGCATATAAACAAGCATGCAACATAAAATCCTCGCCGATCCACGCCTACGCGGGCTTAAATTGCACTCTAGGGGTAGGGCAGATAAGACTACGTAGAGTCGGTTTTGCAGCGATTCGTTTGCTGTCTAACTTTTGTAGCACAACATATTGACTTTTTAAGACAAAATGTGAAAAATATTCCTTATGAAACCTGTCTGCAAACTCCATAGTATGCCATTGTAAATTCGGACAAATAAACATTCGGCCAAACAATATCCTCCGCCTTGCCCCATCAAAGGCACATGAAGCGTACTCAAATTCCTAACAATATCCCACAGGTTATTCGCTTTAAAATAACCATTATTCACGTAGGTATAACGATATTAATTGAACCAATACGTTATCAACCTTGAGAATATTATAATATTTAATTTGCTACCTTCGCGGAGACTTCTATAAATAGTTTTTATGCCTTAAACATTCGTTTAAAGAACATTATGCTAAGTGTGTTATGCCAAATAAAGGAGCATCAAGATTCTGCCAGATAGAGGGAACCCCATACGATCTCATAATCTCTTGAAGAGAGATCCGTATAGATTTGGGTGAATAAAGCCTGACAATTGATGCACTAGGTCAGTCAAAGTGTAGCACAATTCAAAATTACTTATGGGTGGATGAGTGAGTTATCTTGCAACTTGTAGATGTCGTATGTCCAAGACCCCACTGTGATAGTTTTTTATTCGTTGATTGATTGGTAAGTTAATTGGTTTGCTACTTAATAGTAACAATACACCAAAAGAACAAAATAAGTTCCTCGTCTGCCACTGAAACCCCTTTACAAATATAAAGCGTCCCACACCTGAACGATCAATTAAAAACTTAGTTCGGTTACAATTATATTATTATTTCTTGATGAAGCTTTTAAATAATCATAAATAACAATATTAATATTTCAGTACTCGTAAATAGAACAATATTTACGCAAAATACGCGCTTTGAATGCTGGACGTGGAGTTGCGGACACCAGCCCGTTATACAATACAGATGACAATGTTTACGACGCTGTTAGATGCGAAATAGATTCACTATTCAGGAGCTTAGTTCTGTCCAAAAATAGCAACGATTTGTTCCAAGAATACTTCGATTTGAATGCCGTTGTCGGCGAGGATCTGGACCTCAGCTTTGAAGACATCGTTTTCCCAGAGTGCACCGAAGACAGCATCCCACTCTTCGCCTTGCAAGTTCTCTACGGCGGTCTTGAATTCTTCATCTGTAGCCAGCTTCTCGTCGAACAGGGCCTGGAGCTTCTCCTTGGGGAAGGCGTCGATACAGTCTCTGATGAAGGAAGCGACGTCCTGGCCGCTGGTGGAGTGACGAGCGATCTTCTGCCTGTCGATGTTTTCTGTGGAGATGATCAGTTGTTTAGTGAAATACAAAATGAGGCAGGTGACAGAAAAAAGAACATTGGCCTTGTCAGCTGAAATAAAGGGTGTAAATAGACCCTTAACGAAGCCGAAAGGCACTTATTCTCCCTGTCATTGCGATATTTTTTTTGTTCTGGATCATACCTGGGAACCTTCTAGTTACCGAGATATTGGAGGTCAAAGTTCCAATTTTTTCACAAGTTTTTTTTTTAAACCACTTTTTAAGGTTCTAACTTTACTTTAATTAACTCCATGACCCGTTTACTATTCAGCATCCATCAGCACTAAGTTGTGAGTGCGTAACATTGAGTTTTACCGTAAAATGTGATTTTTCACCCCAAAAAAAAAGTCGCTTCCCAGCAATATTTTTACACCCCGTATTTATGGAGGTCACGGGAATCCATTGGATGCGAGAAACACAGGGGAGGTTGTTTTGGTGATATTGTTATTATTGTTCTATGATATAGAGACACATTCAGCAATAGGATACCATAAAGGATTGGTCATCTCTAAGCTGCCATGGTTTATTTTTATTTATGTACTGTTCATTATATCTTTTTACTCTGGACGCTCTTAATGTGCACTTCTTTCTACATCGTTGTCACATAAATGTATAGTCTCCAAATGAATGATGTAACCAAGATTTTGTATCAATATTTTGATTGAAAAAAGTGTCCGTGGAGTTTCTTGCCCATTCTTATCCATAGAGATCTACGCCTTGGAATGGGCAACTACAGTAGTTTCACAAGTTATTATGCCTTGTGTCTGTAACTGTAGTTTCGCTTTCTTTGTTTTTTGTGACATTCAAAAGTGCCTGTAATGGCCTAATTGAAATAAATGCTTTGAGTTTGAGTTTGACTTACCGATCAGGCCGTTGAACCAGTCAATGAAGTAGTGGATGTCAATGTTGTCATTTTCCAAGAATTCGACCACCTGTTAACAAATATATATTATAATTAAAATACGGTAAACGTCAATGATTTATGATCATTGTGCTTTAAAATAGGCACTTGAGAAAGTTTAAAATAAGGCTCGCGAAGTACTCCCAATGATTAATCGGCAAATTCGACAAAAACATGTTGCATAACCGCTTGTTATGCAACCGTTAAAGTAGTTGCTTTAAAACACTGATATCGGTAAACCACAATTCACTTGGCAAGATAAAATCCTACTTTCCAACGGAAAACATAAAAAAATACTAAAAACCATAGTTAGGTAGGTACTCACAGCTGCAAATTCGGGCAACGATTCCATTTCGTAAACCAGATCCTTGAAGTTGTTAGTCCTCATGTATTCCAGAGCCTGCCAGAACTCGTCGTATTCGACGTAGTGTTCCATCAGGTGCTCCATCTCATGACCAGCTTCCTCCATGATGATGTCCAGGAACTCTTCGACGTGTTCGTGGAACAGCTTCCTGGGCTGGGGAGCCGAGAAGGCGAGCCCCACCAGAGCGAGAACGACTAGTGCTTGCTTCATCATTCTGGTATCGTTTCCTGAAATCTGTGGTGCTGACCATACGGTAGCCAGGCTTTATATAGCCACTGATAAGATTAAAAAATCCTAGATATTTGTCAAGTTGTCATGTGAGATAATACATTTATCTGAAGTGATTTTTTTAAGTTACTCCTATGATTCACCTGATCTGCACAATATTATTTATTTTTATGCTCCTATAAAGCCAGATTGAATCTTCCAAAGTTGTCAAAGGTCTTAAGATAATGGCGTTGGTGTGCAACTGCCTGTGCAAAACCAGTGGACGAGCACTATCAATGTTTTACTATAAATTTAATTTTCCAAATTAAACGCCGCTTACAGCGAAATCAAACATAACCTTTAAAACAAGGCAAAAGCCCAATTTAAAGATATTTTAACCCCTCTTAAAACCTAGCTACAGAAATACTTAATATGCTACCCTTGCTCGCTGCATCTCCGGAAATACATTAATACGTTACCCATAACATTAAGTCTATATTAATCCGTTTCAATATCTTTGAAAATATTAATACATTCGCCTCCCACGCACGGGTGCAGTGACATGAAAATACTCCGCTCACCTATTTCGTATTTTTCATCAATATTTCAGAATTTAATTTTAGAGACCTATTTACTCTCGAATACTTTCCATTCCTGCTTGCAATGGATTACATCACTACGAATGAATGTAATAATATATTAATGTGGGTCGCTGTCATTTTCTGCACTGATAAAATTTTATTCAACTACCTCCCAAGTTCTAACATTACTTACTACTTAGCTATTCTAACTTACATTCGAATAAGAAAGGTCATTCACAGTACAATATCAATCTGTCCGTCGCGTCGTTCCAAAAATAGAAAACTTCATAGTTAAAACGCTTCAGTAGATTCTCCTGTGCAATCCTTGATCAGCATAAAAATGAGTGCTAAGAAAAATGAAATTTCTCAATCGACGTCACGATCAGAGGAAGGTAACGCGAGCTCATCTGGCTTCATAGACGATTATTCTCATCTGCGACTGTCATATTACCAATACCGAGGTGCTGTCTCCGATTTTTCCGACATGGCATATGAAACATCTGAAGATATGTCCACTGAAGAGACATTCGAAACAGCGGTGTCGAGCTTGACTGAAACCTCCACAGTCGCCGAGAAAGACAACGAACGACAGAAACTACGAGATTATTACATTTCTCAAATCTCAGATCTGCCACATCCGTCACACGTCGCAGCATCCATAATCTCGTCAGCATCCCACAAGATGGGGACCATTCACTTCAGATATAATAATAGCATCGAACAAGGTAGCCAAGTTCCCGATTCTCGGAATGATTTGGAATTTGATCCTCAACGTAGATCGACGCTGAAACCCAATCAGTTCCCGATAACTAAACGATTTACGTGATATTTTTGAACGAGATTTGATGTTGAACGTCGAATGTGACCTTAACTTTGAACTTAGTGAGATCGTAACTCAGCGATGTGTGTGTAATTTTAGTGATATGATAGTAATAAACAGTGATCATTTTTGACAAAAAACACGTTGCCTTTTTCCATTTTTCACCAAACGTTTCTTTTCATCCAATAAAAACTAAAAGGTGAAATAATAGTGTCGTAAATCGATTCATCAGAACTTTATAGACACTCATGGTTCCCATAAAGCCGGGTTAGCACAAGATGTAGTGATGCGACATCAAATGCTGCAGAAAAAACATAAAACATATAATTACTATCGCCCCTGATTTCCCTCGGGCTGTCTCGAACCAGGGCTGCTTATAACGGCCTTCCTGCATAACTATTGTCACTTCGACTTTATACTTGTAGGTATTTATTAGAAAGGCACTGCTTTCTCGGGGATTGTGGTGGATTAGAAGAGATGTTGCTTTTACTGTACTCGAACGAAAGGCGGAGGAAGTCTGCCTTGATTAGTTACTTGTTTTGGATTATTTTTGTGTACCTATTCAAGCACAATATTTTAGTTATTCCGAAATAAATGTTAATTAACCCACTTGTCTGTAATTGGAATTCTCAATAAACATTCTGAAAGTTAATGATAATTTTTTATTCAATATTCTAGTGCAACACAGAGCGATAATTCAATATTTAATTTAGTATAAATGATTAATTAATGAAAATAGATTTGACAGCTATTTGAGACGTTGCCAACTACATAACGCATCCCCATTGATTCGCTAATATCGTTTACATTAGAAAATATAGTTAGTCACTTCGCCAGGTTACTAATACTGATTACTGTCACACAAAAAACTCTTCAGACTCTCAGAAAAACGCTTACTTCTAAAGCCCTTCCCAATTTATTTGGAGTCGTCGCAGCGTCTCTTCAGAAAGTACATCACCCATATAATACTTAAATGGATCTTAAACAAATCACAGCTCCCCAACCTGTCCAACATTACCCCATAGAGACCGCTTACGATCATGAAAAAGTCTGCAAAAATAATGGAATCCTAAAATTTCCTCCGCCAGGGGGACACTATTTATAAGGTTTTAAGTTAAAACAAACTGTCAAACAAGTACCCCGGGGGAGCAAAGTTTCGAATGGTGTTAAACTTTGTGGATGTTGTCTTTATTCCTTATTTTTATCTACTATGGAACGGGATGTGGGCTTTTTAGGAGCTTGTGTAAGGTTTACTGTTTGAAACCGAGGTTTTAGGAAGATTCTCGAAATCGGTTGTCAAATCTTATGATAATTCAATGCATGATTGTTTGTTGTTTTTTGAACAGTTATTTGCAGCATTATTATCATATTATTCATTGTGAGAGTGGGCGGGCCATGTCTGTAGAATGCATCAGGACCGATGGGCCAGAGTCATCACTCAGTGGATGCTAGAAGACGGGCGTCGTCGCCGAGAGAGGCCTAGAAAACGCTGGCGTGACGACTTAGAAGCGTTTGTGAGTGATTGGCCGGAGAAATCCGCACGTAGAGAAGAGTAGAAGGTTATGGGGGAGGACTTTGCCCAGCAGTGGGACATGGCTTAGGCTAAATAAAAATAAAAATTTCAGCATTAATATAAGATGGGCAATGTAATGAGGAGGGAGTGAGTGGCTAAAAGAGAGAGTGACTAAAAGGGCGATAGATATGTATGTTGATGGATGGAGAGGGAGACGAAGGCCAAAGAAAATATGGATGGATTATTTGAGGAATGATATGAAAGAGAAAGGAGTAAATAATGCCGTGATGTCTGACAGGGAAGAATGGAAGAAGAAAACGTTGCGCCGACCCCAAGCAGTATGGGACAAGGGCAGGAAGATGATGACAATGAATATAAGATGGGAAATCTTAAATTAATGCTGCAAATAACTGTACCGATCAGAATATTGATTGGATTTTCATGGGCTAAGGATAAGTGGTAGATTTTCTCGGAAAAGTCTTTAGTGGATGCCGTCCATCTGAGAGGAAAGGAGGTCTATGTCGGTCTCCTACGTCTAAAAGCCGAAGGTGATCTGGTTGAGTCACAGTAACAGGAGGCTGTCCTATGAGTCGACTCATTTCAATTATGATGAAAAAACAGCCATTTCTGTTTTTCCGAAAACATGATGCATCAGATTGAGTCATCATACCTATAGACGTGACTGATTAGATAATATGATAGCGTCCTCTTAATCTTGAGTTCTCGTTGGACCACTGATAACGTTGTAGGTAATCTCATCTTATATCGATTGCTGTAGTAGCTATGAGCGTAATCCTTGAACTTAGACAGATATGCAAGTTCATGTTGAATCTGAATCTGAATCATGTTGTCTTCGTCTCAGTCTTTACGTGAATTTTGAAACCATAATAATTTGAAATACTAACTACAAAATACCTCAGCGTCAGGTATTTAAAATACCAATTGCAAATTACATTTTTAAGAAGTAATTGAATTACAAATACCAGATACGTGTTTGTATTTCAATTACGTATTAAAATTACTAGTAATTCAAATACTGCCCAACCTTGATTAAAGGCATATATTTACAGTACTAGTATTTATTTTATATGTGTATTTGTGTGTATGTTTATTTTATATAGGTAAATTTTTGTTTTAAGTTCTAATTGAAATTTTCCTGTTTTGTCTTTTCTACACACTGTGTCTTAATTTCTAATCCGTATAACAATATTAAAAGTACTTTAATCTTTAATTTAAAAAAAAATAGCTAAAGAATGTCCCTGATTTCAGTGTGCCATTTATCAAAGGCCTCCTTAACAGGACTGTTAAGTATTTTGTGTGTACATAAATAAATAAAATAAAATAGCCTTTATTTACTGAACGCATGATATAATAACAAAAGTAAACAATATTAAAAGTACTTTAATCTTTAATTTTAAAAAAAATTGCTAAAGAATGTCCCTGATTTCAGTGTGCCATTTATCAAAGGTCTCCTTAACCCGTTTCCACTGCCGTCTATGGTTCGCTAGTCTTCTCCAGTTAAGTCCCGCTGTAAGTTTAATCTCGTCTTCCCCTCTTCTATGCCGTCTGCCTTTTCTCCTTTTTCTGTCCCTCGGGTATAAATTTCTTACTGATTTTCTCCATTTTTCCTGCTTGTCTCTCATTATATGGCCTGTCCAGCTCCTTTGCGGTTTATCTACAGGGTATAAGGGACAGCCCTCCACAAACTGATGGGGTGAATTCAGTATAAGTATCAATTATCATACTAAGATGACCGGTACAAGAAATTATTTCGGGAATGTTATGGGAATCCAATAAACTTGATTTGTTTTATTTCCTCATATGCAATATATCGTTACCGTGGCAAAACGCACGTAGCGAACGGCAAGCGCGACGACGAGTTCGATGAAGACGAGTCTCTGTAGCTAACCAGGAAGTGATCAGCTGATTTCACGCGTCGTTCGTTAGAGTATTTCAACATCCATTGTTGGATTTTCGCATTTAGCCGTATTATTTACATAAATAGAGTGCTGCGTACAGGGAATGTAATTTTACATTGAAATAAAGGAATAGTAACTGAAAAATTAAAAAAAAAACCGGAGAAAAATTCCGGTGGAATATGATTCAAAATAAGGAGCTGAATGCACCCTGTCAGTTTGTGGAGAGCTGTCCCTTACACCCTTTATATGTGCAAGTATGACTGTCACTTTGGTTTTCATATCAGTCAGGTACCTACTAAATAACAAGTTAAGACAGCTAAAGACCTGGCAAATGAGCATCTTCACACACATTTACCAATCCTACCTCGCTAATTAACACGAAACGCTTACAAAGCACACGAGCATAAAAAGCAATTTAATATAATTCCCAATTACACCTAATTATTCGCATGAACATGGATTTCAGACGGCTGTTGAGACACCTTCATCTTGTTGTATCAAATATAAGTATGTAGATGTACCACGTGCTACGAAAATTAGTTCGTGGTAATCCATAAAATGTGGAACATACTTATCATCATTTGCCTAGCCTTTTCCCAACTATGTTAGGGTCGGCTTCATGCAGCTGAATACCAGTATTTTACAAGGAGAGACTGCCTATCTGATCTCCATAACCCAGTTAGTACTGGATAATATGATACCCCTTGGTAAGACTGGTTGTCAAGACTTTTTGGGCCACTGACTACCTAACGACTGTCAAAGATCTACAAATGACACCCGGGACCAACAGCTTGGCGTGCTTTCCGAGACACGGAGGAAACTCGGTATGTAATGGGTGGTCACCCATCCACAGACCAACCTAGGCAAGCACGGCTTAACCTAAATATCAACCCAAGCGGCTGTTATTATTTAGCCACGAGCTCCTCAAATCATCAAAAAAATGTGGAACTTACTTATAATATGTAATAATGTAATGCTACCTCAGACCAATAAAGAGGATTAAGTTTATACAAGTAAGGTTCATTTTAGATGAAGTGCGACTCAGCTGAGCTTGGTGTGCTCGATAGATTTACCTAAAACAATAACTGCGGTAACTATAATGTTATTAGCATATAGATGGAGTGCGTTAAGCAAGACGCAATCAATCAACACCCTCAGATTTAGCAATGCTAATTGAAGGATCGCTTTTTATTTTATGCTGACAGGTGAAGTGAATGTAATGGGGTAAGTAGGGGTCCTGAAAATGTAGGGCATTGGACAGTTTCAAAGGTGTTTGACGTAAAAAGACACGGTTTGAGAAGAGAACTGTTAGCTAGTGTGCTTCGTTAGTCAAGTGATCAAAAGTGCTGAGCATGAGGTAGGTACTCTAGGTTCGATTCCCAGGTCGGGGAAAGTGTTATTTGAAATCAGAAATTTGTCAACAGCAGCCCGAAGTCTTGATTTGTGCCCGCTTGATGACAATAGGTTTGTCCTTACTACATGGGACGTAAATATAGCTGATGAAATGTGGGGTACATTTTTAAGGTACATCACTTTCTAACCCTTCGGGGATTACAGGCGTGATGTTATATTTCTGTAATCTGAATAAGAAAGAAAATCCACAAAAAAACATGGCCAAACACCACTCTCGATATTCATTATTAGTCTATTCTAGTGGCCCCAGCAGTTTGCATAATACGTACCTGAACACACTTGCAAAGCAACTCAGATATTACAAAGGTGAGTAAATATTTCATAAACCACGCGTATATTGAAAACGGCAGACGTGAAAAATTTATAATCGCCGCTATGTCTGTGGTAAAATTTAATATTCTCCCGTTCTAGACGGATCCCATATGCATCGGGATCCAATATCGCGAGTCGGTAGCTAATGCGGCTCAACTGTAAACAGATTACAGGGACAGACTCTAAAATACGCCAAGTATCCGATATCAAGCACAACTTGAGCCGACGAGTACTCAAAACCTCGCTTTGATCTTTATTTTGTGTTAAAAAGGTGAAGTACGTACGTACTTACTGCGCGACCGTATCAAGTTCACGATGGACCTTTGTTGTTTACTGTTGTTTACCTAACATTTTGAGGAAGTTGTTTTAGTAAACATGGTGTAACCTTAGGGATAGTAATGTCTTTAATAATGACTGCATTTGAATCCATTACTTTGGTATATAAGGTGTAGTTTTGCATCCTCGTCAAAATTCAGGAAGTTGTCATAAAATGATCAATTTAAATTACGGGGTCGGTCAATAATAAAAAACGCTACTTTTGTTTAAAATTTGACAGTATTTCAGAATAATCAACTTCAAAACAGAAAAAAAACAGAATAGGCGGGGGAAAGTGGTTTAGGGAATAAGAAATTATCTAATAAACGTTTGAGTTTGTTTATATATATGTGAAAGCGCGGTTATATGGCGAGGATCAGGCACTGGAGGTTCAAACTTACCGATTTCCGTAAACAAAAAAAAAAACTTTTAAAATTTTAAAATTGATTCGAGTCGAGAATCATTAGCATAGTTACCTCCTTCAATTTGACGAGGATGCAAAACGACAGCCTGTATAATGCAGTAAATATCAAACTGTTGACTATTTGAAATCTATTGAATCTGCTTCTTTAAAGTCAATTTCATTATTAAATCTCTGCAAAGAATAAAACCTGGTGCCCTACCAGAAGTTTTAAGTCTATTTAACCGCCGCACAAACGACAGCCTGTATAATGCAGTAAATATCAAACAGTTGACAATTTGAAATCTATTGAATCTGCTCCTTTAAAGTCAATTTCATTATTAAATCTCTGCAAAGAATAAAACCTGGTCCCCTACCAGAAGTTTTAAGTCTATTTAACCGCCGCACAAACGACAGCCTGTATAATGCAGTAAATATCAAACAGTTGACAATTTGAAATCTATTGAATCTGCTCCTTTAAAGTCAATTTCATAATTAAATCTCTGCAAAGAATAAAACCTGGTGCCCTACCAGAAGTGTTAAATGTCTATTTAACCGCCGCACAAAGACAAAGAGCGAATTAATCTCCACCGTTCGGCAGTCATTAGGCGCTCGCCTTTCACTCGAGACAATAGAATTAGAATTACCATAAGAGCGCGAAAATAGCAGCGGTTCATCCAATTAGTTCACAGGTAGGCACTCGGAGTCGTTGAGTCGTCGAACTACCTCCTAAATCTAATTAGGTAATTGAAATCATTGGGCGATGCGTTGTGAGCGCGGAGTGGCAACAGCGCTGCATCGCCAATTAGCTCGCTCAGAGATCGCTCCCCGTGCCGCGTTTGCACGTAAGCCCCTATTTCCGAGTGAGGGAACGCTCAACATGTGAGTCGAGTCGATCGTCTAATTTAGCCAAATGTTACTCCGAGTCGTGTTCTGTGACGTCACGGTATGTGGTGTTAGTGAGGTGTTCTATGCCTTTGTTACATCTTAAATTGATACGCGTGTTCGTGTTAATAGTCAGAAAGAAAATTCGCTCGACTTACGACAAAATCAAAATTTTTATTGGGATTTCCATCTCATTACTGTTCTTCCTCGGAACAACAGGCTTGCTACCACAAACTGAATGAAACCCACACGAGATTCTTCTTCAGCTCCAAACCCACACAGGATTCACCTAATTACGGAATCCTGTGTGGGTTTGGAGCTGAAGAACTTTTACATCATTGTTGCGATCCAAAACATAACAGAACACATGTTTATGAATCATGCAAAAAATAACAGCATTTGTGGATTGATGGATCGAGAAACAGCACGCCTAGTATGTGAATAAATAAGTAGTATATAAACACCTAAGTCTCTTATGTGTGACTCATATTTAAATCTTCATAGTAGCTGCATATCTTTATCTACATGATTTGCACCCGTCAACCGGTCAACATTCTGATATCAGACGTGAATCCCAAGAACTTATGAATAAACATCAAAAAGGGAAAACCGGTGAATATGTGTATTGTCTTATCGTGAAAGTAGTTCAATCCTTTCAATATTATGGTTTAGAACTTTATTATTCCTCATCAAGAATTAACAATAATTCACTAAATGAGAAACTAAATTTAAGAGCGTACAAAATCTACATTCATTGTAAAAAATAACAAATATGATGCTAAGCTATCATAACAACAAAAAACAAATGTATTTAGTAGCTAATCACCAACCAAGTAAACACGGATCAAAACTACAATTGAGTTGTTGTACAATATTATTCGTATGAGAAAGTATCAAAGTACTCTGATTTATTCTAGCTTCAATGATCGACCACTTTAAAGAATTCGGCAAACTGAGGGGCCATAGTCTGATGTTCTATGATCAGCAGACAGACATTGATGGTGCTAACCATCCTCGTCAAGAAATCCATTAAATTCATGTTTCTGACATCCACAGTCCACAGGTTCGCTTATTCTTCGCCAAGGACTAGACAGCATCATCATCATCTTCCTGTCCTTGTCCCATGTTACTTACTTGGGGTCGGCGCAACACGTTTTTTTTCTTCCATTCTCCTCTGTCAACCGTCGAGCTATCATTTACTCCTTTATCTTTCATATCATTCCTCACACAATCCATCTATCGTTTCTTTGGTCTTCCTCTCCCTCTCCATCCATCAACGTTTATATTCAATCACTCTTTTAGTCACATGCGATTCGCCCACACAGCATCATATGCTTTAATCAAAAATATACCTATCTAGTGAAGTTCTTAAAGCTGATAAAATACATTATTTCACGTCACTATTGAATTGTATGTGACGGCATCTCCAAACTAACAGTGTACATGATCGCGTAGGTTCATGCACTAAATCGTTTCACCAATTCCGAGTTCAACTGAAACCGGTAAATAATATCTGAATGCATTGCAGGAGAAATTCGACAGGCCCCAGTAAATTGAGGAACACAATACTGAGAATTCTGTAGAACGGTTATATTTCAAGGAGACGGTTACGTTGCTGGCGTAACGAACACTTACGTTACGAATGTATATCTGTCGGTAACATGAGTATACGAAACTGTTGTAGATAAATGCATACAAGGACACAACTGCTGATGCTGACAAAATAAATGAAAAAAATAATTTAAAACAAGTTTTTATTTCAATGCTTTAAAAAGAAGAAAATAAACTTTAATATAATTTAAAGTTTATTTTCTTCTTTCTTCAAACCCATCAATTATACAATTATTTTGTTATTATTACATTATACAATTTATTTGATATAAATACTTGTCGCGAGGTTTACCTGTATGTACCTACCAGTGTATTTATTTTCTTCTTTTTAGAGCGTACAAATAAAAGCTCGTTTTTAAAAATGTTTTTTGTTACTATTAATTTACTTTTTAATTTTTGCTGGTTTCGTATTTTGCTTCTCAGCAAACCCTTTCAGTTGCAAAGGGGTGCACAAAATAATTAAATTTAGAATAACGTCACTTGACTAACTATGCAGCATCATCCAAACTAAACGTGTGTACAAAATTTCATTACATTTGACTTGAACAAACATACATAAATAACTTTGCAAGTTAAATAAAAACTTGTAAAAATAACAATTCACACACTGATAGACAAGGCACAGCCTAAACCGCTAGATTAACAAACCACAAGATTTTCTCAATATACCGAAAGTGAGCAATAGGGAAGATTTTTATGAAAATATATCCTCTAGTTTATTTCCATTTATTCGGAAGGGAATCGGTGAAACACGTTCCTACAATTTATGTAAAGTATGTGTGCCGTGTTTAACTAAACTAGGAACGTAATGATATTCTCTAATATATTCATCGTAAATGAGCAAATCAAACGTATATTAGTATTACAAATTAGTTTATGTACTTAATCAAATATGCAAGTGGATTGGGTTCCGGTAATTATTTGTAATGCAGTATTTGACTTGTATCTGTATTTGTAATAGCTGGGATGAAATGGTCGTCACGTCAGCAAGAAATTTCTCACTAATTAACATTTCTAGGAATAGAATAGAACCTTGATTCGCAATAGAAATTAATTCATCGAATGTAAAGTATAAAAGGCTTGACATTCAGTACCTAACCATGCTCAGCATAACAAGAGACACGCCAGTACACTGCTGTCCAAAGGACATGACACTGAGTGAATACACTAACAAAAAAGGACTTGGAAGACGAATTTCATTATTTGCTGCCAGAAATAAGAGAAAATGGAAAAAGACCTATCCGAGCCCATAACATTTTGCATCTCGGCTGCGGTTATAACTTTCCTCGACCGAAATATTTCCCACAAGAAACAAGAAATAATCCAAAAGCCATGGGAAGAATTCCGGAGCAGTAGCGGTCCCGTCCGAAGTGTCGCAGAAATTTCACAGCGCCCCAAACAATCCCGACGGGGAACTCGCTAAACCCTTATTTAAGAAACAGTAACACGAGTAACACGAGAAGGAAATAAAATGCACACAACAGAACGAAAACAGTGATCGTCCAATTCCGTAATGTAACGAACCAAAATAACAAATCACAATGATCATTCGGTTTCGTAGCTAATTGTTCTGATTCAGGTGAGTAATGTTCGGCTTGCTCTGAACACGTTAATGGTATTAAACTGTGATGGCAGCGTCTACAATTAAACAGGTGATAACTCGCAGGCGTTGCCGAAGTACTAGGTGTCGCAGAGGCGTGACGTAGGTGTTTAGCAACATTGCGAATGAATTAAACGATTAATTCATTTATGGGTAGGTGTGTAATTACACAGCTGTAAGCCGGCGAGGTGTTAATTTGTGCAGTCGAGATCAGGCGTGGCAGCCGACGGATCGTTACTGAAAAGCAATGGAGCGGCTCAACGTATTACTCGTGTTTTTGGCTTGTGTGAGGTGAACTGCAAATTGCAAACAAATTGGTGAATTGGAGCAGATGTTTCTCTATGTGTATAAATTGTGTAGTTACAGCTAACAACGGGATTTATACTGCACGGTTCATGCTCGTTGACGTGTAGGACTTTTATAAAAAAATATAAAATAAAGCGGGCAGCTGACAATACGGGGCGGTATTCTAAACTAAGGAATTAGGCAATCTGGCCGCACGGAGTCGCAATTTTCCATGCTCCTGTCCTTTTCTGTAGTTCGAAACCTCCATTTGCTAGAGCGAGAAAAAGAGCGGGAATACAATCGCATGCGGTAGCATCGAAGATGCGATCGGCAGCACGCTCGCTGTCCTCGCTCAAGCAAATGACGGTTCTGAACGACAGAATAGAAGGAAGAGATTCAATCCTTAGGCAACTGATAATCCCCCTGACTCAACGGTTCAATATTTTTAGAACCTTACCAAGGCTTTTCACAGTAAAAAACAGCTCAGGTAATGCTAAGAGGTGCGTTTGGAATTTTGAAAATACAGGGGTTGAAACTTCGATGTGAACAAGGCCTTATGGTATGCTAAAAAGGTACCTAATGTCTGTTTTTCAATCTCGAAGTCTAAATTGACAAGTGAAAATGTCAAAACTGACTTAAATCCTATTGAAATCTATGTCAGTTTGCCATTTTTACTTGTCAATTTAGTCTCCGAGATTAAAAAACACACTTTAGTTTGTCAGTTTCAATAACTCTGCCACTCAACTTGGCCTTAAATAGAAATAAGATACCTTGTATACATACCTAAGTACCTATATCTTATACCGTAATAGGTACGAGTAGGTACCAGCTGTATGATACTGGGTTTATCAGATTTCTCACTTCATACTTTCACAACGTGATTATCAGGCTTTAAAGGACAAACGGTGTGTTTTCCAGTCTTATCACCGTATCAGTAACATAACGCCGTTGTCACTATCACGCGTTTCATGCGTACCTACCTTGTCGTTAATCTAACGTTAACCGTTATAGCCTTTATCTTATGCCGACTAGTAGGTAACGGATTTTAAGTGCCTAGATATTCGCTACAAAGGCAGCTATAATATTTGTATGAGCTATTCAAGGTGTAAACGGACCCTTCGCGAAGCCGTCAATCAAGCGTTCTGTACATCAAACTAAGTAACTCTACGCAAAAAATATTTCTGGGAAACGACTTTTTTATTTGCGGTGAAAAATCACGTTTTACGGTACGTAGGACTCAATGTAACGCACTCAAGACATTGCGTTGATGGATGCATTGAATAGTACAAGAGTCGCGGAGATTTTAAAAGTTAAGTTATAACATTAAAAACTTGTATTTAAAAAAAAACTTGTGAAAAAGTTGGAACTTTGACCCCCAATATCTCTGGAACTAGAAGGTTTCCCAGGTTTGGTCTAGAACAAACAAATGATCGCAATGACCGGGAGGACAAGGTCCTTTCGACTTCGTGAAGGGAATTTTACACCCATTATAAGAAGCCAGAGGGCTTTTCAGCAAGCATGTTCAGCATGAAAACATGATAGCTAACCTACCTATAGGTAGGGCGAGATGAGAGACCACTCAAATTATACCATTAGTTTCCGACAGGAGCCCTTCGGGCAGGGCCTAAAACTACCAACGGGCTGTTCTGAAACGTCGATTTTCATCTCATCGCCACCAAAACGGGTTACTGGCAAAACTTCTCAATGATATTGTGGCCTTCATCATGAAAACGCTGATTGACTAAACTCTTTAAACAGATCTTTCAAATTAGTCGATCTTCCTAAGTCATACCTCTATACGTGTCTCGATAATAATCCGCTGGATGCGAGACGCACGGGACCGGCCAATGTGGCGACACTTGGGAGAGGCCTATGTCCAACAGTGGACGTCTTTCGGCTGAAATGTTGATGATGATGATGAACCCGGAGTTTAAAAGTTGGAGGTATGATACCCCGTGCCTCGGAACCGCTCATGCGCGAGTCCGACTCGCACTTGGCCGGTTTTTAAGGTAGAAGGGCCTGAGTAGCCCGCGAAATTCAAATTTTGTTACGTTTTTTGCATTTTGCCGGTCAGTGTCAAGCTGTATGTTGAACAAAATATGATTCGCGACCGTAACACGTATGTATTTACAGAATATTATTGAATGACTATTACATGAAAAAGGCATTCAACGGGATCAAATGAACTTAGAGCGTTTTATTGATGATTTTAATGTGTTTTAATGATTCAAACTCTGTAAGGCCATATTTTGTTACGGTCGCGACGAATCATATTTTAACTTTTTGAACGCCAGAGCATTTATGAACGCGCGTGCCCTCCACTCCAAGCCAAAATATTCACAAAAAATGCATTGTTTGTGATTTGTTACAAAATTTAATATTTTATTGTGTGTACACTATCTCATTACGTAACCCTGTAAAGAGAGTCGTAAGATGAAAAAAAAATAAAAAAAAATGAAAAAATTCACGGCAAATAGGTACCTACAAAAAGAATAGAGATTCCATATTATAAAATAAAATATCATTGTCCAAAACTATTTAATTGTTTATTTCGTGTTATACGTACCTATAGTACACCGCATTTTTTGCCACAATCGTATTTGTGTCGTTGGCGTGAGTGACATCCTTTATAGTGTATTAGATAATGATAACAAACAAGAAGTATTTTCATAATAGGCCTAAGGCTTTTGCGATACTGGAAACGTGCTATCTATCGAGTATAGATTATCTAACGCGTTAACACTTGACTTTGTTTTAGAAATAGATTTGGGTTTACTTGAAATATCAGCTGATTTTGAGGAGTGACGTGTGCGTAAAACAAAAATTATTTCAAGTTTGAGTATGTATGTTAAAATTTCAAATAAGGTTAAACGGCTGAACAGATTTGGATGAAATTTGGCACATAAGTTGTTTATAACCCGAATGAACATATAAGATACTTTCGTCTCGGTAAACTCTGGACCCAATTCCGAAGAGGCAGACGAAGTTAGTTCAGGCGTAGTTTTCTTTATAGACCAATTATTATTTCCAGTATATCCAGTCAGCTGCTGGACATAATACACTTGAACACTGAAGGAAAACAAAAAGGCGTATCCAAATAGTAAAAATTAAAAAAATACAAAACAGATATTTATGTGTGTTACTAATTAATTTAAATATTGACTATTTAAGAATTGGACGTCATTGTAGTAATATTAACAAATAACACTTGAAAATATGTTCTAGTTCTAGGTACCATACATTGATAAGGGTTTATTTACAAAGTCTGGAATTGGTATTGATGAATTATAAATAACCAAATAATTAAAAGGTTTTCTGATTTGTTCAGTAATAACATTTATTTAAAAAATGCTAGGATTTCTCCTCGTTCAGAGGCGAAGACCTCGTCAACACATCATATGGTACAAATATTTTCCCCAGTAATAAAGGCGCAAACCCACCGCGGCGCACGGATAGGCTACGGCCTACGCATTTGTGTTAAGCTTCGCTTTGCAAGAAAATGTCCACTGCAAACCACGGACACGCTATGCCTCAAGTGACATCATTAGTACATGCGTGGCTTGCTCGAATAAGTCGCTCACATAGCTTAACCCTGTCAACGCCATGCACGCTGTGCATGCGGTACACGCTATACACGAATATTAACCCACGACTAAGCCCCGGTGGGCCACGCACGCTACTGTTGATCAAAGTTGTGGGTGTGTAGCCTGTAGTGTAGTGGAAACGTAGACCCACGTTGTCAAACAAATGAATCCACGCTGCTAAAATGCGCTGTGTGCCCGTGCACAGCGTGCACCGCGGTGGGTTTGCGCCTTTACTCCAACCGTGCTATAAGCTAACTAGTGCTTTTAACATCATATTTAAAGTTTAAATAATGAGATGACGAGTAATAGAGAAATATGGAAAAAGAAGACATGCTGCACCGACCCCAAATGAATTGGGATAAGGGCAAGAGAATGACGATGAATAAAAGTTTAATACTATAACACAAAACTTAAGATAATATCACGCCTGTGTTCCATGACGGGTTTCCACATTTCGCCAATTAGGTTGAAGTCACATGCAATAGTGGTCGAGCCTATTGCCGTCAAATGGGTACCTATATACTCCGGGCTGCTACTGAGAAATTTCTGATAGAAAAACCCAATAACACTTTGCCCGACGAGGGAATTGAACCCAGCACACCAACTGCGCATCGCAATCCGATGGATTTTGAAGGAAATACTTTATACACTACCTACTCCAGTTTGAAAGATTCGCCTGCTCGACAAAAGTAAAACTTGCAGTGAATATTGGTGAATTTTTAAATTGAATGGCATCAGGAATCCAAGTGTTAGACAATAACCACTAGAACTAATACTCAGCAGCAGTGCTTGTGATTACTAGAACCAATAATAAGTCAAAACTAATAACAATTAAACTAATAAATACATATATTTATATTTTTAAATAATTTTTTATATAATTTTTGTTAATTAAAATATTTAAAAATGTAAATAATACGTAAAGAAAATAAAATAAAGGCAATAAATTAATAACAATTAAAAGTTCGTCACTTATGACTATATTAACAGTCTCTTTAAACATTATTATTATTAAAAGTAGGATAATAATTTCAACTTCATATTTATTATTCCTTGTCTCCGGACGCCATTGCAGTTTCTTTTTGTGCCTCCATAAGGAATGTTTGGATTTCAGAGTAGATTTTCTGGAGCATGAACAGTCTTGGCTTTGTGTACTGGAACAAACAAAACGAATCATTAGAATCATCTAGGCTTCTGTTTATACATACATGTAAAGGGAGGGAAAGGAAGGCTTGCATGAAATTATACTATAATATATACTATAAACTAATAGTAATCTATACTATAATATTATAAAGCTGCAGTGTTTGTTTGTTTGTTTGTTTGAACGCGCTAATCTCTGGAACTACTGGTCCGATTTGAATGATTCTTTCAGTGTTGGGTAGTCCATTTATCGAGGAAGGCTATAGGCTATGTTTCTTTTTTTCAAAATTAGGGATCCGTAATAAAATTGCTATTTTGTAACACAAGGTGTAAAATCGAAAACCTATTTTTGCGTGCGCTGCAAAAACTATTGACAATAGAACAAAATAATGTACTACGGGTTTGTAGATCCCATTAAGACCTACAAAAAAGTCCGCGAGAACATATATCTAGCTATCATGGTTTAATCACAATAACCGATTTTGTGTTCAAAATAATTATTAAATCGTCTGAAGAAAAAAAAACTACGTTAAATCTAATATATAAAATTCTCGTGTCACAGTTTTCGTTGCCATACTCCTCCGAAACGGCTTGACCGATTTTGATGAAATTTTTTGTGCTTATCCGGTATCTATGAGAATCGGCCAACATCTATTTTTCATACCCCTAAGTGACGCAGACGAAGTTGCGCGGGTCAGCTAGGACATAATATAATTATCTGAAATGAATTTTATATCGAATCATTTGAATTTTAGACTCCTCTTTTCATTATATTATTTAATTAATTGTATGCCCAAAAGGCTGATCATGGAATGAACATTATCTAATAATATTTATCCATTCATTATCTAATATTATAAAGCTGCAGTGTTTGTTTGTTTGTTTGAACGCGCTAATCTCTGGAACTACTGGTCCGATTTGAATGATTCTTTCAGTGTTGGGTAGTCCATTTATCGAGGAAGGCTATAGGCTATATATCATCACGCTACGACCAATAGGAGCGTAGTAGCAATGAAAAATGTTGCAAAAACGGGGAAAATTGTATTTTTAATAACTTGACGCGGACGAAGGTCGCGGTGAACAGCTAGTTAGTATATAATTATGTAATGAACACCTGCATGTAACCCATGTATCACAAATAAACGATTTGATTTGATTTGAAAGAGAATGTGACCCTTTTGACCTCGGAAGCATGGGGGGTTGAATCCTAGATTTTATTTAAGTTTTGAAAAAGGTTTTTGTCATTTTCTAAATCTCAGCATCGTTTCCAAGACATTGATTTACATTTGGCTTTAGCATATTTGACGAAAGACTATCCCATTATCAGTGGCATTAACAAGTTTTAATTATGATATACGAGTATAAGGAACTGGGTGCAAAGTTCCTCAATACTCCATAAAAAAGGGAGGATCTTCAGACTAGATGGATGTTGTGTCTGGTGGGCTACTGCCCGCCGGGTTATTCCTATAAAGGGTGTAAAAATACCCTTGAAAAAGCCGGAAGGCATTAATAAGGCATTCATCCCGTCATTGCGATATTTTTTTTGTTCTAGACCATACCTGGGGACCTTCTAGTTACGAAGATAGTAGGGGTCAAAGTTCCAACTACCTATTGCATATTTTTTTTTTTAAATACTAATTTTTAATGTTATAACTTTACTTTAAACACCTCCACGACCCTCGTACTATTCAATGCATCCATCAACACAATGTTTTGTGTCCATTAAAATGAGTTCTCCAGTAAAACGTGATTTTTCACCTCAAAAAAAAAGTCAGTTTCCCAGCAATAATTTTTGCGTAGTGTTACTTAATTTGATATACATAATGCTTGACGGCTTCGTGAAGGGTCCGTTTACACCTTGTATAAATATAGTCTTAAGTCGCGGATAACTTAATTGTATTGTATAACGGGCTGGTGTCCTCTACTCCACGTCGAAGCGCGTATTTTGCGTGCGGGCGCGGATAACATTAATAGCGCGACTCAGGATTTTGATGTTAGTGTTTTTTTTTTTTGTGCTTACTACTTTTCGTAGAGCCACTACAATGATAACACAATGATTGCAATTTCAGAAAAAAATGCTTTTCTGGAGTTTGTACCTGACCTGGTATCCACTTTCAGACAAAATATTGTAAGTATAATCAGCAGATCAATTTTATTCCATTTCTCTTCGTATGTCATTTGCAGTCAGTTTGGTAGCTGCCTGACCAGTGACCAATATAGTTTATTCATAGCCCAAAAGAATAAATTTACCTTGAACAGCGGAACTAGATTTACAGAATCTGGATTGTCTTCCTTTTTCAACACTGTGAGGTAGTATAAAACACGATTCTGAAAAGAAATAGGGATTACATTAAAATGTATTTTCAAGATGTTATTTTTGTATCATAAATTGCTTAATAGTGTAGTAATGTAATTACACACCGGGACCCAATACATCATCATCATGACGCCTGTAATCCCCGAAGGGTTAGGCAGAGAGCTGTACTATTTCCCAACACTTCGTCCGTTTAAAAAAAAAAACCTCATGGCATTCATTCAGTAATAGTGTAGCATTCTATCACTGAAAGATATTGTTTTAATTGGTTCCGGAGTTTCAGAGGTAACCTCCTACATCGAAACTTACACACTTTACCTCTTTAATTATAATACAGGTATAGAGATAAAAAAAAATATGACAGCCATGAGAACTATTCAAAGACCGTTCATCATGTGATGTATTTACCACGATAATCTGGCATTCAACCCCATTTCCCCATCATTCCCATAAATTATACCAGACTATCCATAACCCTGGATTCTCAGTTTTGAAACAAGCCAACCATGTTTATATTATATTATTGCTTACCATTTTAATAACTTCATTTATAATTACATCATCAATGTTGGACCAGTCCACAAAGTTGTCTTCTCTGCCCCACACATATTTTATTGTGCTTTGAATGCACACGGTTGGTATTATCAGAAGGCTTTCTGAAAATTGAAAAAATGAGACATTAAATATGAGCTTTCAGTATATTATCGCTGATTTTATAATCTTTATGCCATAGCTTAGGGAGTTTTAAGCAATGTAACATAAACTGTAATCCTGAAGAGTTACACAGAATTGTACCTATAGTACACCCACCATCACACAATCATTTGCCTAACCTTTCCCCAACTATGTGGGGTTGGCTTCCAGTATTACTGGATTTGGCTGAACATCAGTATTTTACATGGCGCACCTGCCTATCTGTCCTCCTCAACCCAATTTAGTACCACTATGATAAGACTGGTAGTCAGACTATCGATTCACTGACTACTTGTAACAACAGTTAAAGATCTATAATTAACTGTAGGGACCAACAGCTGAACTTCCTTTCTGAAGCACGGAGGAAACTCAGTATGTAATGGGTGGTCACCCACCCACGGACCAACCTAGGCAAGCGCAGCTTACCTGAAGATCGACCTGAGTGGCTGTTATTAATTAGCCATGAGCTTCTCGGGGCACAAATTAAATAACATTGAAGATTAAAAATTCAAAGATGTTATACAAACCTGACTGAACACTATGTGTAAACCAAAAGAAGACTAGGAATGATAACGAAATAATTATAACTAATATTGCTGTTAGACTTATCCGAACATAGAAGAATGCTATCAAATTAAATATGATAGCAAGGAAAAGTGATGCTTTAGCTCCTATTCTCGAACTGTTGCTCTTTACATTTTTGTATGTAATTGTAAATTGTCTTGATTTCGGCGAGGTTTGCCTTTTATAAACATTTAGAGTCAATTTTATTCCATTCACATTTTCATATTCTAAAGATGTGTATGGGTTTGGATTGGCCATTTTTCAGTTGAACTGTAAGTAGTAAACAAAAACTCAATTATTAGCCGTGTTTATTTACTTTTCTAAAGCAAACCAAACGCATTTTTTAATTGTTTATTTCACGTATGAAAGCGAGTGTTTCAAAACTAATATTGATTATTTTGACTGCCTCTTTCATCTTTCTCTTCATTTACAATTCAGAAAGAGACATAACGTTGTCACAGGCTCAAGATAGTCAGATATCGCTACACCAAAGGTCTGCAACACAAACAGCACAACCAGAAAATGTCAAAGTGTCATTTTTTGGTGACAGCCGGCCGTAAAATTTTATTGATGCGTTCATAGTTCTAAGAATTTGTCAGCTGTGTCGTAAAAGGACAACTAAACTTCAGAAAAGCTTTTACGTTATTTTAAGCATCTTGGAAGGGTGTGTGCGTGAATTACCATCTTTCTACAATTATTACGATACCCACCAGACTTAAACATAGGCAAAGTAAAACTAATATAAGTGGGCTTACTGCAACTAACAACGATTCAATTAATACGATTGATTGATAAGAAGACAGAGAAGAAGTTGTTGATTGCTAAATCTAACGTGATAGACGTTCGTATAGTAATGCATTGTACCATGTTCGCAGCCTGACAGTCCTGACTGTCCACAAGGCCAACCTCACTGTATTGGTATTAATTGATAAGAAGACAGAGAAGAAGATGTTGATTGCTAAATCTAACGTGATAGGCGTTCGTATAGTAATGCATTATACCTTGTTCGCAGCCTGACTGTCCACAAGGCCAACCTCATTATATTATCATGAACATAAATGTACCACTACAAATCCAACATCGATATCGTTAAATACCTTCCCATTAAAGGACCTTGAGAATCCATTAAAAAATCATAACTTCGTGTTCCATCACCTGCCAGAACTAAAGGAAACAATAAAAACAACTGTTCTGTTTGTAACCATAACAACAACTAGTACAAATAAACGTCATACAGTGTTGGAGCTGATTTTGATTAATTTGAAATATAATTTCAGCTAAGTAGTTTCTTAAAATAGATAAGAGTTGTAAGTACAAATGGCACACCTAGACGGTAACTCATGGGTGTTCGACTCTCTTGTAGGATTTCTACATGGTCCTGTTTGGAATGTACCTCTGCAGACTTTTATAGAAGAAAAATCTTTGCGTAAGTACCTATGCAGCAGTAAGTGCAAGCACGACAACATCTGCTGATCTGCAACTCATAGCAATCTGTGTGAGCATTCTGTCCCTACTCACTGTACAATAATATGTACTATAGCGAGTAGAGGGACAGAATGCCCAGTATATTCTAACAAGTGGCAGAGCAGAGAACTAAATTCATAAGTAGGGACCAGTGAGTTCATTCAAACTTATTGTGTTAGTTTAATTCAATTTTTTATTTACAGCCTTCGAGCCGACAGATAACGGAGAAGTGCTCAATAGACCTGAGTACAAGCAGATACATGATGATTACCGTAACTTAGTAAGTATAGTAAGAAGTTGACTGGATACTTAAATGCAGCTCATATTCCTCAATGGAACTAACAAACGATTGAAAACTTTTTGTAGCTAGCAGTTTCTTTCAGTAGTCTTCCATCTCACCTTTATTAGTGATGTATAAGTTGGCTGCAGGGGCGATCAGTCCTCACAATTCTAAATTTTCCATAAGATTGTTACCTAAAACTAAGTTATGCCTATTAACATTTGCCCAACTTTAGCCTCACCCAGGAGTTTATTTTTTATATACCCAGGTGGACGTGATGTTAGGCTCGTTTATGGACGACATTGGCATCACGGCTGATCAGTTCGAAGCTGCATGCAAGCTGTCGGCACATGATCTAGCCGGATTGCCTGCTCATTTCCACCGGCGCCTCTTCGAACAGATATGGGCTGCCAACGACTACGAAATGTTTGTGAAGATGATGACGCACAAGAATGTCGAGCTGCAATTACAGGTAAGTAGGTACATTTTGACGCGTCTGAGTAAGCGCCAGAACTTAAACATTTTACTGCTTCATTTCAGGCTTTAGAATTGATTGAAAGGCGGTATGGCACAATGGCCCACTTATTTTCCGCAGAACCAGAAGATTTGGATACTTCACGAAGCGATGAAAGTGAAGACTGGCCCGATAATGACGATGTCATGACCGAAATAAAAAAGTAAGTTGATGCACAGGTACCTTAAACTCCGAGGACTGCGTTTGTTACCAACAATCAGACCCTGAATGAGAGTTTAATTTCTATTATTTCAGATTACAGCTTGAAGAAAACTTCGAAGGTACAGATAATGATGTCGTCAACGTTCCACCAGAAGAAGTGGTGGCCGAAAAGCAAACGTTGCTATCAAAACTGCACAGCTTCGAAAAAAAAGATGAACATCACGTCTTTGATAAGAAAGAAGAGAATCTGGATAATATAGACCGTATAGTTCCTGAGACAAAGAAAATCCAAGTTATGGAACCACTAAAACCACCTCCCAAGAAAGTTGAGGTCTGGCTCATACTTACGCTTTACTTAATTTCATACTTTACCATATTTAGCACTAATTTTTGTCGCAGGTGAGTGAGGAAGAGATGCTTGCCCGTCAGCAGTATTTGAAGCAGCAGCGGGACAAGTTGTTGGCGCTGAAGAAGCAAGTCCGCGAGCGGCGTCTCGGCGCGGCCGACGGCGCAGAATCTGGAGGTACTACCTGTTTATATCGATTTTGGAATAACTCTGACCTTGACGGTTAATTCTGTTGGTTGTTTTGCACCATAAACTCAATGAATGCGCTAAAATGCGTTCTAAGCTTTTGTATATTGCAAACCTATGCTTTAGGATATTGCCTATTATTTCACTTTTTGCGACATAAATTGAATAAATTAAACACATTACAGATATTGCCGAAGTCCGCCATTGTGCAGTATTTTTTTTGTTCAGTACATGAACCTACATATTTTTTTATTTTAATAAATATTTGAATTTTTCCACCCGTCTTATAGGTGGGGAAGGATCTCAAGGCAGTGTGGCCCGACCACGGTCGGCCCGAGTTGCACAAGCGGCCTTGGCGGGCGCCACGCCAGCCCCGCCCCCTGACGCCATGCAGCTGCGCCGGGCGCTTGCCTCTAAGCTCAAGACTGAAGTTGTCGATATAGCTAATTGATACCCCAGTGTGTGCTACTATACTTAATTGATACGTCAAGCAATGTTATACTCTTAACTCATTAAATTAAAGAATATTTATTGAATCTACGAACTTGATTTTATTTATACTCTTCTGTTTCGAAAATTGTGGAATGTATGAAAGAAACAACATGGATCGTAATTATTACCTTATATTTATATTGCTTACTTAACTAGTGACATCATAATAATAGCATTATCGTAAGCTTATTTATTTTACACAACTTGCCGATAGGTAAATCTATTTTAATCTGTGTATAAATTAATTTATGATGGTCATCCACCTAGACAGATAAAAAATAGTCATTATTACAGTCTACTTTCACCTAGAACTTCGTATTTTAATTAACGGGGAAGTTATTTCAAGGAATATAAGAATCGTATAAATCTAATTGACAGCTCGATGCTTTTAGCCTATTATACACGTGGATGTTGGCAGATTTGAAAATAAAATTATTACATAAAACGTTATATATTTACAATATATTCTGACAAACTCATTCCACGTATGTAATAATTGAATTCGCCTCGCGTTCACTGTGCATACTGAATAAAAAGCTGGAGTCTTTTGCACTGATATAGAAGTGTGACCATCATATTAAAGTTACAATAGTGGCGGTAGCGGACTTCTTTGTAAGATGTAAAATCTTATGACAGAGATCAATAATTTCTTTTTCAGATACATATTAAAATTGATATGTATTTTAGAGACGTTACCCAAGGTAGTTCAAATGATAATGTGAAAAGATAGGAAACCAGCGCCGAAAAATAATTTCGTGAATATATTAAGAAAGTATAGAAACTATACTGTTTTATTTGTGCTCAGTTCAATTACCTTTGTTAATGTTCGGCATATCGTAGGCACTGTACGTGCTGCGCAGAGCAGAGAGCAGTGTCTACGCTAGTCACAAACTATCGTACAGCTAGCGGGCCAGTCGAGGCATAGACACTCGATGCTGCAGAGCGTACCGTCAACCACAACTTTATCATCACAGAGGCACGCCTTTCTTTGCAACCATTAATCAAATAATCATGCCGCCAGGAGTTTATAATCGAGAGACAATACAGCTAGGTATAAATTATATTATGAACAATGTCTATGACAACTGTTGCACACACTTTATATTTAAATTACACTCCACGAGCATTCAGTTTAACTAAAAAAATATTAATGTATTATATCAAGCTATGCTTTTAAAAATAATATTCAATATGTTTTGATAATATGGCTCCATCGCATCTTGTGTCACACTCGATCAGAAATATTAACATCTCTGAAATATATCTTAAGTTAAAACTTGCAACTACAAAAAACTAGGTCTTACGAAAGTATCTATAGTTAATTTTTGATACATATGGAAGAGCATTCTGTAAATGCAAAATGATACACTAAATTAATGCGAAATGAAATTAAAAGACCAGATATAAAATTTGAGCACTGCTACATTATGTATGAGGTTTCGGTTTGTTACTAACAAGTTACTGGAAGCCAGTTATAGACGACTTGAACTGAGATCAGTACTGATTAACTGTTTATTGTGTAAAATAATGTTTGGACCACTCCGTCGAACTCGTTTCTGGCGACATGTGATTATGCAAAATATTTACTTTATTATAGATAGATGTTTATAATCACCAGATTTAAGTGTATTTTACAAAATCTAATATTATTTACAAAATACGAATGATAAAACTAGAGGTTTATAGTAATAAAATAAAATGGATCTTAATCAGATAATTTTATCACATACACATTACTTCCGCAGTGTAAAAAAGCTACAAACAATCGTATATAAGCAAAGATAGGAAACATTTGTTGAAAGTAAAGAAAGATTTAATACTGATTTTATAATTCATTTTTAACGTAGGCAACACAATGACAAAGAGATAGCGAGTGGGATCCATTTCATGACATTACACCTAACAATCAAAATATTAATCTAACTAAAGAGTACAACGCGTCAGATAAATAAAACATGTTTTTTTTTTCGAAAACAGAATGCGATCATTAATAAATAATTTAAAAAAAAACTTCTACATATCTCTTTTGTGCCCTTCATTCGTCGTGATGAAATGGACCCTTCACCAGCTCCCCAGTACAATCAGGGATTTATAGGAATATACATACCTACATTAAAATAATATAGGAAATTCGTATAAATCACTAATGGTTATAATCACGTGTTAACACGTTGGCTGTGGAATGTATCGGTCGAACGAACGAGGCGTGATAGATCATGCCATACCACACCTTTCATGCCATCAATCCTGCAGCAAACGTGTTAATTTCAGATACCTTCTAAATCAAAACAACATGATAAATCTGGATCCCAAAAAATATCGAGAGAATGCTGTTAGTAATATTACTACACATGAAGACGGGCAAAATCATTACAGAATAAAATTAATTAAAGATTGTTTATTTTAATTTAAATCAAGTAATAGCAAATCTTAGCTGCCAGTGCACAACAAAATCATAAGTGGTGGAAAGAAAACTAGGGCCCTATGTAGACTTCGGGAAGGAACTCGCGTCTTTCTAAAAAGTACTAAAATCGTATACTGATTGGCATACCGCGGATGCCAAAACACCAGCACGTCTGCTCCTACCTTTAGCGAGTGTACATAGTGGCCTTTAGGAAGACGAATAGTCAGGATCCAGATAGACATGTGAACATGTTGACTGTCCAGGTTAAACTTCGTTAAAGACGTAGCATGCAGTCACGAAGCCGCTAAATACCAGTTTGATTTGGTGTGGAGGATAAAATAGTTTCGGAAAACCCTTTTTTCACAAAGGGTTTTAAATTCCAATACTCATGGGATTCTTTTGAAACTCTTATTTCACTTACCATTGAAATTAAGGTTAAACTATAAAAACCGCAAACGAAGTTAATCTTGTTCATCTAGGTAGGTAATCATACGACTTTTGGGAACTAAGCAGCGCGTTACCCCATCTCATGTAATTTTCCTTTGCAGTATCGTTCCTGATGAGTATTGCTGCTTAGTTTTACTGAACTATCAAACCCTGACAACACACCACTTAGTTCCCAAACGTCGTAATAGAGCGTCTTATATCTTGGCTGGAGAAGCCATAATGAATTCATTTACAAATATAATTTATGATAATAATAATAAATAAATGGGCAGTCAACATGTTGCTAAACACCACTCCTTACAATAATAGGTTTAATTTAGTCTAATTTTGGCTAATTTTCATAGGCGATTGATAAAAAACAAATTGCTAGTCACACTTTGGAAAGTCAGTTCAAATAAAATATTTCACCCTTGAAAATTAATAACATTTTAACTACTCTCAGTATGACATAAATGCCCGTGTTTTACGCAGCGGCACACAGAACATTTTATAAATAGGAAGTGCTACTTTACAGTAGCTAAAATGTTAATATTATAGTTCATTAATGTGGGGCATGCAAATTTAACAAAAATAATAATAAGTTATACAAAACCATTCTCTACTCTCAACAAAGTCGGAGCTTTTAGGAGACATTTTGTTAAAATAAAAACAAATAAGATCACTATAGCAAATATACTACATGCTTAAAACAAGACTTGAGTAATGATTACTGCAAAATAAAAATTGGAAAAGTCCAAACTGTAATCTCCACGAAGCTCAACAGAAGGAATGCAAAATATTGAGAATAAATAACTCGTATATATCTGACACCACGAATATTATTTCTACAGCTGGCTTGTCTTTGATGCCCAATAGACAAACATTTTCGTAATGAAAACCAGTTTGTATGATGAAGTTCTGGCAACAGATTATTCGCTGCCAATGTTTGTGATACGATAGCGCACTAGTGAGTAACAATTCCACAGCACAGATTATGATTTTAAATGTCTCTAAAAAAAGATTGGTCGTGTGATCCTTCATAAACTAAGATTTTTATAAATACGTACATTTTTACATTTTCATATCGCATTCAGGGTGTTTTTCTTTTTTCTATTATTATTTATTATTAGACGTTTAATTCCCACTCATATTTTCTTTGTACTTTTTGTGATTACAATCCTTGACAAAAGTAACCTAATCGTTAAAATTAGTTCACATTAAATACACCTTGTAACCAATATTTGTTCTACTTTCTGATGCCATCTGAAGTATATTATTACACTACAAAGTATGAAGAACTTCATACACTAACTAACTAAAGTCGAACACTCGAGTGTCAGCACTTCATATTTACAAATAATGGACATAACCCAGCTGCTGGAAGTACTTTACTGTCTAGCGGTTGACTAATGAGAGCAATTATAAACGACCGATTGTGTCGGATTTAAATGCAATCAGCTGGAAGTCGTGACGAGGGCGAGGTGTTGGGACGCAAGGGAGATGGAAGAGCTAGGATGGCAGTGATAATGACAACTTAGAATCTAGAAATCACAATGTCGCATCCTGTACACGAGCATCCTGGTGCCGCCGTGTACCGGCCTCACTCGGAGCGCGGTAGCCTCGGGCCCCGAGCCCTCGCACCCGACACAGCAACCAACTATTAGAATCAAACTACTCTGTTACAGTAAACAAACGCGAGCGCGCAGACTTCTGTAACACAACAGGGTCGCACCGCGGACAGATATAAATACCACAGCGTACAGTAAAGTTAATCTTACGACATGTTCCATGGTTCACTGGGACACGTGCACAGCGCAGCGAGGCGGGCGGCTCTCTGGTTATATTCCTTGAAACACGCGGCAGAGCGGCGCTACGCCGGGCGCGGCGGAGCGGCACTACGCTGGGCGCGGCGGAGCGGCACTACGCCGGGCGCGGCGGGCCGCACTACGCCAGGCGCGGCCGCTTGGCGTCGCGCTCGTCGCCGCTGCCGCCGCCCGAGCCCCCGCCCTCCTCCTCCTCGTCTGAGTCGCCGTCGTAATCCACCAGCCCCTGTCACATACGCACTCATGTACTACAAGACTCCCACCAACATAATATCACACAAGCTGGGGGCAAAGCAAGATCGAAATGGATTCGAAAGTTTGCGAATTTTAACTTATGCCTTTGAGTGTTAACCATTCTATTAAAGCTAAGAAAATTTACAAATGACCTACAGCATATATTCTGATAAAACAACCTGAGAACCCAATACTCTAAACACCAAAGCCGGCGGCAAGACTGAACCCGTAGTCCCCCGACTTTTTGGTGTGTCCATTAGCTTTACAATCACCTCAACCCAGCTTTTTGCGGCTCAAAAATGGCTTGAGTGCTGCCAGACTGGGTTCAGGAGAAATTTTAAGCAATAGGTAATAAATAAGACATGAATTATATTAGCTTCTCAAACAGCAGAAACAAAGGAGGGGTGTTAATACTGCAGGTACAACCACAACTACTAACACACCATCGCCCATCGCTATCCTCCCACATTCATACATAGAGTAGTAAGCAAGTGGAGTGATATATGCAAATGAATAAGGAAAAGGCCAGTTGAAAAGTATCATCAGGTCTGAAGGAATATAACGACCTTTAAGAAGAAACATCCACACTCTATTTAAATACTACTCCGCGCGAGTATTTTAAAATCTGTTCAAGAAAGTCAAACAACACCATTCAAGGAACTTTAGTTGAACCAACACCATGCAAGTCCTTTGCCTCTGATTTGAGATTACTGACATCACATGATTCCCCAGCGAAGCGAGCAGAGAAGAGGCGTGAGGGAACTAAAAGTTTACCTTATTGAGTAATCTGGGCGAGGATACCTGAACGTCAGTGTGCGTCGGCTTGCTGGGAGACGTGGTGCTTAGGAGAACTCTGCTGGGGCCGTTCACTGTTTCCGTATTGCACACTTTCTTTTCAACTATTTTTCCTGAAATTAATACTGATATTGTAGACAACTTTCTTTCTAGATAAGCTGGTTTAGAGATCGGGATTTCACACAAAAATCAACAAAAATCGGTAGTTATAGAAAGTGCTCTCGTCTGCATTACTTCTGTACTTTATTTGCAAGGGTCAAATTGTTGAGTGATAAGTTACTAATATAAACAGTACCGATAGCGTCGAGCGCGTGTTGCGCGTGCGGATGCGCGTGCGTGGTTTGCGCGTCGAGCGGCGCGTCGTCCTCCAGCTCGTCGTCGTCGTTGAACCACATCTCCTCCTCGTCGTCCGGCGCGCGCGCCTCGCGCCGGTATCTGGTGCGGAGTAGTGATGGGACCACGGCCTCTGCTACGCCTACACTGCCGCTCACTGTTGGAGAATGTTGGAGTTAGGCGATGGCTACACTCTTGTAGCTTTTTCGAAGGGCAACGTTATTGACACAAATTGTAAATGATTTCCAACTCTTTTGCCAAAAAGTTCGTGCTGTATAGCAGTGGCGAAGGTTCCATACAACTCGATTCCCTTTTAAAAATGGCACAGTTTTCTATAGCCAAATAATATAATCACTTTACCTCTTACAAAAATTGATCCTTCGCTACCGCTATATCCAACAAATCCTTTAGATATTGCAGTTCTTTTAAACTTTTAATTTTATGGGGTATTGCTATCACAAATATTCACAATGGGTTATTGTTGCCATGTAGTGTGGGGACATGTGTGCCAGATTGAATGCAAATAAAGCAAGGAATTCCTACTGGTCGATCAGTATTGACTATTCGGCAGTAGCTCATGCGCCGTCAACAGAGCATCAAATAGGATCGCTCATTTTAACGTCGTGCATAATCAGACTATAATGTTCCCATTGTTGGGACACACGGCCTCCTCTCTAGAGAGGGAATGGGCTATAATCCACCACGCGGGTCCAGTGCGGGTTGGTAAACGTCACATGTCTTCGAATTTATGGCTCTAGGACATGCCGGTTTCCTCACGATGTTTTCCTTCACGGTTTTGAGAGCAGTGGTGATGAAATGAATTACACAAAGTAATGCGCCTGCCTGAGTTCGAACCCACGACTTACTGTGCGTAAGTCGGGGCCGCCACAACTGGGCCACCGCTGCTCGCCTTTTTACGTCGAATTTATGTCAGAATCCTGAGTGCAATTGTAAAACTCTTAAAACTAATAAATATAGAAAAGGGTGTAATTACATGTAGTCTCACCTCGATCCCTCTCCTTCAGCTTGTCCTGGTGTTGATCATATCGTGTTTTTAAAGCCTTGAATGTCTGCACATATTCAACATCCTCTAAGATCTTGCCATAATTTTCAACAACATGTGAACAGAGTGACTTAATGTCTTCCAGTTTGATAAACTCAAATAATTCTAGTATCGCAGAGTCTAGTAAGTTGTACCTGGAAATAAATTGATGAGCATTAGGTCTCGTATTCATAGTAAACAAAAGTTGCGAGCTATTGTTGCAGCAACATGTTTTTTAAATTGAAAACAAGTTTCTGGCTATATTTCTTTACATGAAATATGATCTTCGTGTCGCGGTTCGATCCCCGCACGGAACAAATATTTGTATGGCCTACAGGTAGTTGTTCCGGGTCTGGCTGTTTGTGTATGTGAGTTTAAATGTTTGTAAACGCACCCACGATACAGGAGAGTTTCCTAGTGTGGGACAACGTTTAAAGAAAAAAAAAAAAAAAAAATCTGAGCAGGTATTTTTTTGGTCTTTACAAATATTTATTAAAAACTGTAAATAATTAAAAAATTAAAATACTTTTTATTAATCATAATATTGAAAAGAAAATGTCACATAAATTGGTTTTAACAAGTGATCTATTACATACCTGCCATTGTTTCTAAGGAAAGCATCTATGACCGGCGCAAAGAGGTTCCCCTTTATAATGTATCTGTTATAGTATTCGTCCTTGAGTGCGATGATCTTTCTCATGAACCGGAGCGCGCCCAGCACCAGAAACGTGTGCGTCGACCGCATCAGCACCAGTATGCGACGAAGGAGGTCCTGAAAATACACAAACTAGTGTTATTTCTTGATAAAAAAAACGGCCAAGTGTGAGTTACCCCTTTATTTTTTGTTATAGCAGCAATAGAAATACTGTAAAAATTTCAACCGTCTACCTATTACGGATCAAGCATGAGGTACAGCCCGCTGACAGACAGACAGAAGGTCGGACAGACAGTGGAGGCTTAGTAATAGGGTTCCCGTTGGTTACCCTTCGGGTACGGAACCCTATAAAAGGGTCTGCATCTTGGCATTATTAGCATTTTGTGAACTCTAGCCGAAAGACATCCACGGCTGCACATAGCTTTATAAGGTTTTTGTGTTACTAACAGTATACACCGTGACTTTTTAGTCGTCTTACAACGGCAGCCCGCTTCATGTATCCAATGACTACTAAGCATTCATAAAAAAAGAATAGGTATTTATGAGATTTTAATAATTTAAAAATAAAAATATTATTCAATATTATGACGCATGACGTAGTTAAAACACCCTGTTGCGAGCGATGATCTACTGCACTCGAGCGCTGGGCGCTAATGTTTATTTATTTTTCTTTGTACCTATTACGGCAGGTAAAAAAAAAATCACGTCTAGAGCTATGTTATGTTGGGCACCTTTGTAAGACGACTAAAAAGTCACGGTGTATAGACTACGTCTGAAATAACTGTCTTATTCTATTCTATAACCCCATAACCCCTAGTCCCTGGCATCGGCATTACAACCTATCCTGTGCTTCTCACACAATAATCATAATTATTTATATGAAGTTTAGGTTCAATGACATGTCAACTTACTCGAATGGCGCGAGAGATTTATGATGTCTCAGATGACTATACTCATTTAGTTAAAACTAGCTGGCAATCAGCCTGAAAACGTCAGCATCAACGAATCTCGTTACATAACATACTATGGGAACTAATACAACACTGTTTGGCGCTGCAGACCGCCAAACACAAAATCGTAAAAGAAACGGTAACCATGTAGGGAAAATTTCGTATGGAAATAGAGTAAAGTAGAAATTACAATTACCATTAAACAAGAGGTGACCTTGTGACATAAAGCAAGGTGTGAATAAAAATGGTTTACGGGCTGTTTTATTTACTGGAACCGCCATGTTTATTCAGAGACATTTTCTTACTAATATTATAAAGAGGAAGAATGTGCCGATTTCAAAAAAAATTTCACCATTAGAAAGGTACATTATCCATGAGTAACATAGGCTATATTTTATCCCAAAATGTTTAAAAAATAAATGTCCACCCGTGCAAAGCCGGGACGGGCCGCTAGTATTATATAAAGGCGTAATTCTGTCCTGTTCACTAAGTACTGCTTATGGGAAATCCCTTAACTGCATAAAAAGATACAAACTTGTATGACTACAATATTTTATTAATAAACAAGCAAGCAAAATGAGCAATAAATTAATAAGTCATATCCTGATTCTTTCATGTGATAGCAAATGGATATGATTTTCCATTTTATGCAGTCCTTATGTATAAAATGAATGATAGATAAATAAAAAGATAATCTTATTTACGTCATATAGAAACATGCATAATCCAAGGTATAGTATGTTACTTTTTGTTTACATTAACTTACATAATTCAATGATTATTGAATGTCTGTGATAGTGAAATGGTAACTTAATACACATCAATAACTACTGATATTGCGAAAATTTAACTATTAGCTACTATGCTTGATGTTATACACAAGATTTACATCATTTATTAATGTTTTATGAACCACAAATGCATTATTTAGCATTCATAAGACATAGATTATCTTCTATGCCTAATCAAGTCTATGAAAATTCAAAGTGAATTAATGTTGCAAAGGAATAATGCTATCAGTGTCTAAGGGCCAACTATACAATAAGCCCATAAGGTAAGCAGGCTGTTCAGAAACCTGAACATCATGAAGAGTAGGTTGAAAGGGCAAGCCAAACTTGTAGTCTTGTACGTATTGTACTGCCACTAAATCACGTCAAAGTCGAAGTCACCAACTTGTAAAAATAACTCTAGTCTGCCTGTTACTTATTCAAAACTGTCGAAAGGGTTTTGTTGAAATTAAAAATAGGGTATAAAAGTACCCTATTTTTAAGTCCCAGTAATTTATTTATTTAATTACAACGATTGTGTTTACAACCAAATACAGTAACAAATTTGAAGTGAAACCACAAATAAAAGAAGGTTAACAACACTTTCATAAATTCCTCTTACAGTACTTCTGACATACCAATAAAATCTTTGTCCATCCATCAGCAAACAGATAGTCTGTTGGAATAATTCATTTTCACAGGATAATTTTGACTGCTCGCTGGAAATCATAGATATCTCTTAGCAGAATGTTCTTACCTTATTCAATATGCAGGTCTTTATATGGTATGTATGATGTTCAACACAGAAGGCCAGGAGTTCCAGCACAAGTCCCAGTAGCTGCACCGTGTGGTAGTCTTCCTTTAGGGGCTTCTCTCCAGTTGTGTTCTCTAAGAGGGGGGCTGCAAACGTGATATACATTAGAGTCAACATAGATTGAACTACTTTTATTGTTGACACTTTCAATGCAACCAAATATTGCCTTCATCGTAGACTAAAATATGAACAATATA
This sequence comes from Noctua pronuba, assembly GCA_905220335.1. Lineage (NCBI taxonomy): Eukaryota > Metazoa > Arthropoda > Insecta > Lepidoptera > Noctuidae > Noctua > Noctua pronuba. The sequence goes on from LR999911.1 coordinate 8,158,209, forward strand.
AGGTTGAGTTTACTCCTTATATTAGTGCGCGGATGATCCGCGCGGACAATCCGCATATCTCAATCATTTTTTCATTATTGTCAACTCTTTAATACATGCTTTATAAAATATACGAAAATTAATAAAAATAGCCAAGCTTTAATTCAACATGTCTCTTCTAAAGAAACTGAATAGAATTTATAATCATCATCACTGTCAAACAAGTTCTACTCTTGACAGTAATCTATTGACAAGGATACCACATTGAAAGTTCTTGTAACAACAAATTAACAAACCAACTTGCATTCATAACCCGTTTCCATTGCCATGTCTTAAAAGCTAGAATTAAAATCTAGTGCAATTTTAATTCATAAAATTAGAATTGCTAATTGTATATAACTGATCTAGTTATATTGTTTATGTATTTTCTAAGCTACATTGAAAGTGTACCTAGTGAGATAATATTTCCATTGTATACTTTTCTAGGAAGGTGTTTATATAGTAATTTGTACGTAATGAGTCATAGAAAGGGTACATTACCTATTAATGTTTGTATACTGAATTTGTAGAAGAAATTTAAGAAATCCGCCTTCTCGCTCTTGTTGACTGATGCGAGCATGCTCTCAGGGTCCAGGAGTATGCGGAGGACTCCCATGAGCTGCACTGCGCCACCCAGTTCCGGGTCTCTGTCTCTGAGCATTTGCTCTATCACTATGTTTAGTAACATTTGTTCCTAGAATTAAACAAAGTTGGGCATTGCAACAAATTAATGTGTATCTAACCACCACAGAGTAAAAAATGAGAATGACATACCTCTTCAGTATTGTTAGCTTGCTGTAGTGTATGGTCCCTCACTACGGAAGGAGAAAACTCTACAATGTAAGTTAAAATGTCTATAGATGCAGTCTTGGTCTTCTGATCATCTATACTTAAAGTGATTTCTAACGCTGGCAGGATCCCTAGAGACACTAATGTTTTATAAAAGGCATCCTTGTCCTGAGGCTGCAAGTTTTGTGAAAAATTACAAAATTCTTTTAAAAACAGAACCAAGTCCCGTCTTTTAGGATCTGGTGTCTTATCATCCATAAGGAGCTTAAACAAATCTGTCAAAAATTTCTCGTCTTCCTCTATAAGTTTCACTATTTCTACTTTGTTGAAAAATATAAAACTAGACAATGTGCTTAGCAGATTGTCCTCAAAAACTGTAGGGGTAGGTAAAACAATATCTTGAATATATTGTACTCTGTATGTTTGATGTATTTTAGCTAGCAAATCTTTGTTCTTTATAGGAATGGCTTCACGGAACTTAGCTAGCTCCCGCAAATATTCTCTGTGCTTTTTGGGTGTGGGCAAACTTGGATCATACTCTAGACAGCCCACAACATCAAATATAGTATCATCAGCAAACATTGTGTCAAACAGTGTGTTTTTATTGAGAAGAAATATACTTTTGAATATCTCATATAAATGATGCAATCCTTCAATATTTTCAATGTCTTCGCACATGTGGAACAGGTTAAGTAGTTTCTTGATGTAATGTTGGGTCTCTAGTGCCGCTGCTAGCTTGTCCTTGCGTGCAGGTGATACCAGACAACTGTTGACAAGTTCACTGATGTCTTCCAGACGTCCCATTTCACATGCCGGCAGCTCCACAGGCTGTACACTGTCTGACATCTCATCAAATCGCTCATCTTCTGATTCTTCAACTATATCTTGTGTTATTTCAACTGATGGATCTTTTCCTTGTACCTGCAAGTAAATAAATATGTTACACTACACTTATATCACATCACAACGTAATCAGCCACACATCAATGTCAACATACATCTAAGATAGTAAGTAACTGTTACATTGTCATAAGATCAATCCTACAATATCTGTGAAGTGATGTACAATGTGATTCAGTCAACTCTTAAAATCTTGTTTATAATAATATTGCCTACTTCTGTTTCCTATAAGAATTTTAAGTTTCTGAGAGGTGTTGCAAACAATAACTAATACTTTATAGAATATATAAACAATATGAATTTACCTGACAAATCTTCTCCCATATCTCATCGCAGCCAGCTTTTTCTTGAAAACTTAATGCTAAATCAAAGTTGTCACCTTCCGACCAGACTATCAACGTGTCCTGTTGCTTCTGATACGCGGTGTCAGGTTGTATCTTACTCTCTAGGAGAAGGGACCCGTCGGACTCTGCGCGCACCAGTAACGAGGTGCCTTTCAGCCTCTCCACGTAACATGACGACACATGTCCCGTTCCTCTGTCATCCCACTGTCGGTCTGCGTTCAGAGCGTAAAGCTTAACTCTTCGTCTCGTGTCTGTCATGATAGTCAGCGCTCTAAACACTATGTACTCAAGTAATGAATCAATTATTATGGCGCTAATCTAATGCACCTCAACACTAAATTACTTAACTCCCATTTGTATAAAAACATGTGCACTTCTGTAACAAAAATAACACAAAATGTAAAGAAATCAGTACGTAATTTTCGCGATTGTAATTACCGTAATTACATTCCATCTTGTTCTTCAATTTATGTGAAACACACCTAATTACCACGGGCAAATACATAAATCGTGTTTTCACAAACTGATTCGATACAAAGTTGCGGCATCCACATGAAAATGCTTTTTATAATTTTGTAAAACAATGGAATAATCATTAAAATATCGGAAATCACAAACAAAACAATACAAACTGTAAGCTTTCTCTTACACTGTAAAAACACAAGTATTCAATCAATTAATACTAAAACTCTTCATTAGGTATCGAAAACTCTTTAACAATAATATATTTACCAGAATTATCATTATAGAATCGTCAATTTGACGTACCTTCAAAATAGTACAACATCAAATATCGCCATATTGGATTCACAACAACGCTTCAAAAACGGGGTTCTCAAATCGAAATGCAAAAGGCGCGTTTTTCAAAAACCTCCAAATTAACTTACATAATACTCTTGTCTAAAAGCAACATAACTTATAATAAGTATAAAAATACATTCTTTCAAGTCTACTTTATGCAATTATCCCAATATCATCTTGGTAAGATGCTTTTTTTAGAAATAACACTAATTATTTAGACTTCGTTGATCAAATTGCCGAACTGTGTGGCCAAGTCAATAAATCAAACAGCAAGAAAAGAAACTGAGTTTTTCATTTTTACAAGATGAACGAAATTAATACACATTTATTATTTTACAAAAATGTTTTGAATTTTATTTTTGTTAAATTTTCGAAAACCAGTTCGTTTTGTTTGTTTAATGTTTTTTTTTAGGAAAAATTGCAATTGAAATAAACAAAACTTGATGTTGATTAATTATTGATAAGGCTCTTGTTCATGGCTGTTTTATAACGCGACCGGTCAACATATGGTTAACAGTCATATAAAATACTATTTATGTGCGCTTGCACGACGACCGACGCCAGCTTGACGATAGCTCTCCCTTATTATTATACTCTTTACGATAGGTTGTTCATGAGGCCAAGACCCAGGTGAACGCACGGCGCATGCAAACGATATCTGAATCTCATCTGCTCTCGGCCAATAAAAATCGGGTATATGTTTAATTAGCATGGCGCCGCGGTAGCTAGGCTAGAAAACAGTGGTGCACAGTTATTTACAAAAAATAGTATCACTACGCTTGCCTTTAAGATTCCCCAAAGGCAGATCTCGGTAGTTAATAGTTTGTAGAATAGTGAAAATAGTCTTCCTGACTGTTTTTGGTCTTGGCGGCCAATCTCAGCGGAGATAAGCTTTTGGCACGGAAAATATCTTTGTGCAGAAGCGCGTGTGGACTTTTTTGCCTCTCCTTATAGTACGATGGGACGATAATCCGAAATAATTTGAGAGACTTCGGATTCTTAATGTAATATCATCATCATTCTCCTGCCCTTATCCTAATTTATTAGGGATCGGCACAGCACGCCTTCTTCTTTCATACTTCTTCATGTTATCCGTCTCATGAGTCACCCCCTTTCTAGTCATATCGTCGTTTATTTGGCCTTGTACACTACCCTATTCTATGTACCTAATAAAGCATTAAGAAAATAACGCTTGTTTACTGTTAACGCTGCTCTTTAGAAGTGGTAAAACGTGGGAATATAATCTTCAATTCAATTTTTTTTGTAATATTTTGCTCGAATGTTCGTATATATCGCACCTCTAAACCGCATTTTTTAATCTGTGGCCTTTTGGCTGCCATTTGCTTTGTTCTGTCAGTCATTCTTGATGTTATTGAATAAAAATTTGAGTTTTATTTATTTAAAGCCACAAACTGTTATTTTACCATTAAATAAGTTTCAAAAGTGAATGTTTTTTCATTGATTCAGTTTATTATAATTTCAAGAAAAAGATGAGCCGGGTATTTAACGAGCTATCGTGTGAGATTTGTTTTTCATAATCTGCGTTTATCAATATTTATTAATTAATTAGTCTTGGTTAAAAATATACAAATACTTTCACATCATAATCTAGGCTAGGAATAATCAACAGAAATAAGTAAAATAGCTGGGAAAATTTGGTTAATTACGAACTTGACATATGTCATTTTGATGTCAATTCAAAGAATCTTTACAATAATAGTGATAGTATTTATTTGTGTTTTTGATGTGCATAACATTAAATAAACTGCGTATGTGGATTCAGTCGACATAATACAAAATCTTTTCTATTGCAGTATGAAGCAGAGGGACCAAACTTACTTTTGCACATTTAATAGCAATAAAATTGTTGATATCATTTAGTTGTAAAATGAACACAGTATGTCTTATTTGAGTGCATCGGAAAATGTCGGGTAAGTTCTAATCAATGTAATAATGCAGTGTATTCTCATGTTGTAGCAGTAATGTGATTCATAGCAGTTTAATTCTCCTCCTCAAACAGTAACACATTCCGTTGACTTCCCTTTTAGAGTGGTATGTTCTAAATGTTACACTTGCAACTGAATGTTGAATGTTTTGAGTTATATATTGTGTTAGCCACTTATCCTTGTTGCATTACTTTATCTTCATTTGAATTACTGTTGTATGAAACATATTAAATGCTAGTGGATTGTTGGGGTTGTTCTATGATTAAGTTGCCTTTGGCATAAAGCATCAATATACGTAAATTCTTAGCATTGACGAAAATAGTCCTGATTGCATATTACTGTAAGATTTGAAGCAAGAATGAAGAACTAACCTCCAAAAATATTCCTTTAATTTCCTGGATGTTATTGTTGACGCACCGGTGCATTAACAATCTAATTAAATAACCTTAATAAAAACCTTAAATTAATTAAATTCTAGTTATGCTTGATAGTCCTAGTTTTCTAAAGCAGATATATGACCTGTACAATAGAAGCCGCATGCTACATGTAGTTTTATTATAAATGTAATATAGTATTCAGTAATTTCCGGTCTACTGATATAAATCTTTATTAATATTATAAATGCAAAAGTAACTCTGTCCGGCTGTGGGTTACCATTTGATGTCATAATGGATGAACGGAATTCTATGTAAGTTGCTTTAAAAGTAGACCATGACTTGGGTTAGGACCCTTTGTTTTTTTTTCTTAGCAGTTTGTTTTTATTTTATACAATAAAAAATAAATGTCATTATTTTGAAACTTTCAGCTTCAGTGGTATTCCACAAAATATATCAGAGGCGAGCTGTGCCACACAGTATAAAATGGCAGTCGAGGGTGTGTCCTCAGGGAGCTGTGGTGACGTGAACATGTTCCTACATGACAACTCAGGGGATGAGCAAGCGTACATACATCTCAATGACAATTTCTACTCCAAATTTAAAATTGATCCCAACGAATTATACACCTTTCATGACTCTGACGTCATTGCTGGAGAAATAACCGTTAGCCACACAGAAGATAATTTTATGTTCTCTGATAATGTTGATATTAAGAGTAAGCTGTTAGCGGAGAGTCCGAGTAAAGAGCTTGATCTCATAGGAGCATTCACAAATGGCGATATAAAGGAGGATACCAAGAAGGATGTGGTATCTAACGGGCACTATCCACCAGTGGCCAAACCGATTGCAAACTATAAAGACAGTAAGACTACTCATACCAAAGTTTTGAAAGTTAAAAATCAAACTCAGGTAAAGGAGACTGCCAGGTCGGAATCGTTTAGTGAAGCTCGAAGACTGAGTGTTCATAGCCCTAAGGCGCAAAGCACTGCCACCGCCCCCTCCCTTAGTGCGAAAAACAGTATTAATAGTGGTAGTACTACGAGTAATGCGAAGTCAACTTCCAAGCAAACAGGTGGGGTGGAGACATTTTTAGATGTATTTAAAAGAGAGCAAGGGTTGGTTGAAAATGCATCTGTTCTTGTAAAAACTGAGCCGCAAACACCTCCACCAAAGGTTCCAGTGTCTCCACCGAAAAAAACTGCATCTGGTAAGTCATGGCCTTTTGTTACCATTTTATTTTTTATTTTATAAACCTTATTTTAATAGTTAGTGCAACATTGCGACTTTGTAGTTCTTCGTTCCTCTTATGATATTACACAAATAGTAACTACAACATGTTTTAATCTACCCTACTAAAGATTAATACAACATGTATTAATCTTATATTTTGTACTCCAAAAAACAAAAACAAACAAAACAAAAACTTTGTTTTTCTCTTGAGTATTATACTGTATTTTAGCTAAGTTTAATTCCAGTCTTATTTAGGCCGTGTTTTGACAAGAAACTGCCTCGTTGGTCTAGTGGTCACAAGTGTGACTCACACACACACAGCTTCTGGGTTTGATTTCTCAGTAGCATCTTAGAGCCTGGATTTGTACATAATTCTTAAAACATAACTGGCGAAATGTGGGTGTATAGCTCTGCCTAACCCTTCGGGGATTTCAGGCGTGATGATGTTATATTATTTGACTGGAAAGTGCATTCTGCAAAAAAAAGTCATCTTTAGATCGATTCTCATACAACACCGCTCTTCTGCGCGGTCGGGCGGTGAAGCATATCTCACGTCGCATTGGCTTGTATGAAATCCGTTGATGTCTAACACACGGACACCGCCCGTCCACGTGTTGTCGAGCGGTGTCAAGTGAGAATCGCATTATGTATCTGTGGCTTCACAACTGATTACTATCAACAGGCAAGACTTCTCAAGCGAAGCCCCGCCGCGGTCGTGGGCCGGCGGTCCACGAGGCCTTACAACGGATACCGGCGGCGCGTCGAGCTGTACCACTGCCCAATGACACGTGGCATGCGCCGGGCGAAGCGCTGTTCCAATGTGGACCGCTGGGCGACAGGCCGCTAGCGTTCAGACAGATTGAGAGCAGCAGCAGCGATGATGATAATATGCCAGATTTTGGTAAGACATTGTTACGGAACCTAGGCTTTATAGCACACTCTCGAGTCTGTCATACTGGTATGAGTGACAGAGACGGCAAACATACTCGTTATCTCTTTCACTTATAAAATATACTGGTGTGTCAAAGTCGAACGTTTTCTAAAATTTGATGTGCTTGTTTTGCTACTAAGTTTTTAGGATTTTAGTCGGCTTTTCTGAAATTGTAGAAAATCTCACATTTAACATGTTTCAATACTACAAAAGCGTAAAAGTTTTGTTGAAGCAAATATTATAAAACATAATGTTATGCATACGGAGTGTAAAGGTCAAAATCCGATATTCTTGTCGGAGTATTGGTACTTTTTATCTTTATTTGAAATCGACTTATTTTGCATACCTTGTCCTTTATTGTGCAGATCTGCACCACAGTATTATCAGCAACCTATTGTGCGTAAAATTAGTAACCATTCCATATTGGTGACTCGGCTTCAAGAGGTTGGATTTTGTGGCTAATATTCACAGTACATTAGAGAGTTAACTAACGAATAACGTAATTAAATACTATAGAATTCTTTGTTCATTGATGACTTAAGATAATTATACAGGTAACTATAGATAATAATACAGGTTGAAATAGTAGTGGTAAATGAAATAAGGAAAACTAAAAAATTTACCTGCCTTCGGCCTCCAGTTACTGTAATAACAATGATGTTTTAATTATTTATTTAATAGAGATTGTTTCATTTAATATTTTGCGCCCTTCCATTACATATGTGTGTACTTATGCAAACAATCACCGACTGATGACAAGACGATGATAACAAATTGCTGTACATCCCCTTTTCAATTCTCGAGTTTTATCCTACTCAGCCATTCGCAGAAGGCTTTTGGACTAAGGGGCAGTAAGGGCTATGGCATGAACTACGCAATATTACTGTAATATTTTGTTCTACTTGATAAATAATACTCAAGTGATTAATTCACTGATAGATGACACAACCTACACCGCTGGGTCTAAAAGCGTAATTAAGTTAGGAGATCTATGTTCTATGAAAGTGTGTAATTTTTGACAATGGGTAATCCACGTGATTTGTGTTGAAAGAAAATGCCCAGCCAAACCATGCATGTAGATAAATAAACTAATTTGGCCCAGTCAAGTCGTACATTCAGCTATTCAGCTATAGGCATTAAATCCTCATAAAACACACAATCTAGCAGAAGCGGGCGGCGTATCAGCATGCGTAGAGGAAAGCGCAGCAGAATCCCGCGGCGCAAGACTAGCTCTCCGCCGCGCAGCTCTACGGCGCCACGTCGCACGCGCACACGATGCGCTCGCCCTCGCCGCGCACCACGGCAACCATCGCGCACTGGCCTCGCTACTCAAGGTAGCGTCTCCTTACAACTACGCAATGGATTACATCCTGGTTTAAAGTGTCGCTGGTACGTGTCTGGTGGGAGACAAGTAAGTGAGGGTGTGTCCAGTGTGTCAAAGTAGGTTTGTTTTAAAAGTTAAATGTGTACATGATTATTTTTTGGCATGGCATCTCGCAGGTCAATTTTGAAAGTTGTCGGCTGCTTAACGGGTCAATCCTGTGGATGTCTTATTTTTAATGCTTCTAGACAGGGACCGGACGTGAACGTTTTCAGACGCATTTCAATATTTCAAAACAAAAAGGCGACAGGAACACTGCAATTAAAAAAAAAATCGCGTCTTCTCTTTTTTAGCAGATTAAATTAATTCTCCAGAATTTTACCACGCTATCACATCACGTTATTTATAAAAGGAGTATTTTATCTTCATCCAACGGAGACGCATCTTTTGCATTCATATGTCATGTATTTCTTTTTAAGTTCACCATTTTTTTAAATAATGTCATGTATGTTCACAGAAACAACTGAACCGATCAGGGTCATCAGGTCGTCTTCCAACGCAGACGGTGAATCATCTGCTCGCGCTACGAGGCATGCCTTCCTTGTTGGCTACTCAGGAACGCAGGAGACTAAGGTATGTTAAAGTAGGGATGAAAAAACGTTGGGTGTGTCACCGTCAAATTGTCAATACCGTTAGATTACAATCTATCTCGCAAGATTATAACCTACCGAAAAATAATGTGTTAAATTGTAAGTAGTATGTTACGGTTCACAATCTTTCGACAGTCTACAATCTCGCGAGATAGATTATAATCTAACGGTATTTACAATTTAACGGTGACAAGTATAACAGGAATAAACTGGAAACTATACCAGTGGTCCACCAGTACAGTTTTTAACGCTGAAAAAATCTTTTCAATAATCACTCCCAAATAAATTGGTTATTTGGACAAGACATCATTTAAACATTCCAATATATAAGTCAAATCTTTTCCAGAAATCGACTTGCGTGTAATCGACTTGCGTCTCTTTGGAAATTAATCGTTCTCATTCCGGTAGCGTCCGTGATTGTCCTTAGTTTTCACTTATCGTTTGTTTGTAACGACTAGTTTTATTCTCATCATTCCGTACACAGAGAAACCGGCTGGTCGGGAGGAGAGACCGGCTCCACCGAGCTCAGCGGCGGCAGTGCAAGTGGGGAGTGTGGCACCGAACGTTGCGGGCGCGGCGCACTGCCCTGTTCGCGCTACTGCTTGTCCCATGTCACTCGTGCGCCGGAACAGCGGCTGTATGCAGCTTGTGCAGCGGTGTTCGCGGGCGGTGCGCGCTGCAACCAGCCGCTGTTGCCGCTTGCAGACCAGACGCCGCTCTGTGCCGAGCATGCTTGGAAGAGGGTACGTGTCTATACAACCATGGTGGCAATGGCATTAAACAGTCTTGAACACGGACATTGGCGACGGTCGACCAATTTTCAACCTTATAACTCAGTGCATAAGGGTGAAAAGTGATCGACAATGTCCGCGATTGTTCGTGTTCCGTCCGTCCTTGACGACTACCGAACGTAACAGACCATATTAGTTTTAGTTTTCTTGATTTTATTACTTCACTATCTGTTAATATTCGAAGCTTAGACACCATAATGGTGTCGATCCCAATAATAAGGACAAGTCGAAATTCTATGACAATGTGTGCCATTTCCTGAAATATTTACTTATAATAAAAAAAAACATCCACCAGGACAACTACGACAAGCTAGCCCGCGACTGTCGTCCCAAGAAGGTGGTCCGCAAGCGCGCGTGCCCGCTGGCCCCGCGCACTCCGCGCCGCGCCAAGCGCCGGCGCCGGCCGCCCGCGCGCCTGCGCCCGCCCACGGCCGAGCCGCCGTGCGGCGCCGACCAGTCGCTGTCCGGTATGTTCCATCATCTACCCAGCCTTTTTCATGCAACTGAATACCAGTATTTTACATTGAGGAACTACCTGTCTTACCCTCTTAACCCTTAGTTGCTGGGTACTGCCATACCACTTGGTAAGAGTCAAAGATCAACAAATGACGAACCAACGACTTTACGTGCTTTCCACGCCGTGCGAATGCTAAACAAAATATATAAATAAGCAATTAGCTGTATCGCGTCGTTGATAATGTTTTTGTGTGGTACCCCGTTGTTCAAAATTCTAATTTTAACAGTATGTATACAGTACTCAAAAGTGTGTTTGTATCTACAGAACTGAACGTGTGTTCGAACTCGTCGGCATACGACAGTTCGGAGGAGGCGACGATGGGCGCGCTCAGCGAGAGCGAGTACGTCACCGTCGCGAACGATTCGCATGAGCTGGGTAAGGGATATTGATATTTTTTTTGCTAGAATATTCGTGAAATAATTATGCTTACCTACTTTGAACCTTTGTAACGCCCTGAAGTGACTCGGAAGTCACATTTTTCTAATTTTTTTTAAGTTTGTCGCGTAAGCTGCATATTTCTCTTGGTAGTGACTGATTAATATATTTTTATTCAGAAGTTGAAGTTGGACATGTACCTCCGGACGACATTTTGGACCCTGCTGTGCTCAGTCAAATTCCTGATGAAGCATTCACGGAGTTTTTCAATCAAGGTAGGATCATCACTTCAACTTTGTCCCCATAATTTTTCTTAGGCCTACTTTTACGCACGTGTGGGTTTTGGTTACTTATTGTCATAAAATGCTAGAGGTGTGATAATAATAAATTGTTTGTACCTACAGCGGAAGGCGGCGCATCATTCGCGGAGAGCTCAGAGTTGGCGGCGGCATTGGAAGCGGTGTTAGACGAGCGCGGGCTGGACGAGAGAGTACTAGACGAGCGAGCACTCGACTCCATCGCCGACTGCGTGTTCACTCACTCGCCGCACCTCACTAAGAACAAGGTGTGTTACTAAATGGCTTGCTTAACCTTTTATTTGATGTGATTTGGTCAGTGGCATGTTCAGGACAACATTACCGCAAGATAGACGGAAAGTTGTTAGGAAAAGCCAAGCTTTCGGGCTTGTATCAAGGTACCACCACCGGTTTTGGTCAACTAACCATAATAGCTAACTGCTAATCTAAGATTTGACAGCTCGTGTGTTAAATCCATAACTTTCCATAAGCCACAAAACTGGGACTAACTGCGCGATGTTGAACTTACGAGCTTCGGCTAAGCGCGCTCAATGTCCCTCGTGGCGTACGTTCCAAATAAGTAAATATAAGTAGAAACGCCTTTATTTGCCAGTGCCTTTTATACATCATCATTCTCCTGCCTGATACCTGCCCATTACATACCGAGTTTCCTCCGTGCCTCGGAAAGCACGTTAAGCCGTTGGTCCCGGGTGTCATTTGTAGATCTTTAGGCCTGAAAGTCTGACAACCAGTCTTACCAAGGGGTATCGTATTACCCAGTACTAACTGGGTTGTGGAGGTCAGATATGCAGTCGCGCCATGTAAAATACTGGTATTCATCTGCCTCCGGTAAGACTGGAAACAGACCCCAACATAGTTGGGAAAAGGCTAAGCAGATGATGATAATGATTCTCCTGCCCTGATCCCAATTTATTTGGGGTCGGCGCAGCATCTCTTCTTCCTCCATCTCTATTACTCGTCATCTCAGCATTCACCTCCTTCCTAGCCATATCATCCTTGATACAGTCCTTCCACCGTTTTTTTGGTCTTCCTCTACTCTTATAGCCCCCACATTCATACTCAAAACTTTCCTTTCGTCTTTTTCCTCATTTAGTTTACTAGAAACACATTTACAAGAAACGCATTTACAAGAAACACATTTACAAGAAACACATTTACAAGAAATTCATTTACTAGAAAGTCAACTGCCTTTTCCAAGTCTTGGAGCTAACAACGTTTCCCCTTTTTCCAGATGCAGGTCTCCACGTCCCTCCCGATGGAGATAACATCGCGCGTACCCTCATAACACAGTATGAGTATCGTATATTAAGCTATAATAAACTCTATGTACTATAAAACTTAGGAACAAATTCGATATTCATAGTCTCAAGAGGTGGAAATATTTTTCTTCATGCTTTAATTTTTGTATGTGTGTCTGTGTAGCGATGCGTATGCGATGATGTGTGGGTTGTAATTCGGATTGATGTTTGTTCTTTGGAATGTTGCCTTGGGATCAATGTTGTGGCTTTATGTCGTGAGCAATAAGGTTCAAAACTTCACTGAACAGTTGTGGAGCGGTGTCCGCAAGTCGTATGTCGAAATATTAAGTTTTACCCGAAATATCATAACTAAACTTACACTGTCACTTCCGGGATATCTTCCGTGATTTTCAACTATTGTGAGTTAGAGAAAGCTTAAAACAGTGTTTGAATAATATTACGTCGGAAGATTTTCTTACATCATTTTCGTGCTGTTTTCGCAATTACAGAATTTACCACGAAATACAGTCAGCAACTTCTTGAATATCAATATTGGCCATATAGCCGCAACATTGGTACTAGGTATTCAATCGGCATTATAAATATACGAAGAACAATTTTGTGTTCATACAAATGGTTAGTTAATAGACAAAATTTTACATAGATACATACTTACTATTTTCTTTCCTTGCCTCAAATTCAGATCTTCCAAATTACAATCTTTTACCATTTATCAGAATCACAAAGGAAATACTCATTTAAACTTTATTTCATCTTTTAAAAACTTTAGTTTCAGCCAAAAATCATTTATTCATGAAACCATAGACATAATAGCTTCCTCTCTTCTTCCAATAAAACAGCCGTCTTTTAAAGTTGAAGTCTTTAGACTTACGATACTGTATTGTGGTGTATTTATACATCTTAACATAGACATATTATAATTTTTTGTAGAAATTTGCGATTTGTTTCGCGCTGCTTTGCCCAGTGGAGTTGAAATACTCCATACATAAAAAAAATAACCGATGTTACTAGCCTTCGCAAGCGCTTCATTTAATTGTTGGCCCACCTATTCACATTTCACGGAGTTAAGATATTTAAAAGTGCAGAAATTAAAAAAAAATGTAAAGAACTTGAACTTGAAAAAAAAAACGATAAAAATTCTGTTTTTGAACTTTTTACTGTCAAATCTGCGTTAAAAAAGAAGGGGCGAGAAACGAAACAATAATGAAAAGAATAATATACATTTTTAAGAAAAGTAAATCCTCCATGTTCTAAAATAAATAAATATTTTTTTGGTTTAGAATCGGTTTTTGTGAACACAATCTTTGTTTAGCTCTCCGATGAATATCACCGCTGGGAAAACGCTAGTGAGACCTTAAAAATAACCAGCCTTAAAAATAAAAACGTGTGCGATACTAAATTACAACGGTAATAATAAAATAGTTTTAAAATGTAAACCACCATAACATTTGTTTGAATCATAACATTGGTCACCTGAACAAAGCTTTAAATCATTAGATTTACCTTACCGCATCTAATAATATCATTGACAATGACATTTAAATAGTATTGTCTCGCTCACTCAGACTTAAAATGGTATCTGTTGTTCCATGCGGGATGTGCGATGGCTCTTCTCAGAGTAAAAACTTTTGCAAGCGACCTAAGTTAGGTGACGGTAAAGAAAGAAAGAAAGAAAAAGGACAAAACAAAAAAATGGTTTAATTAACAATTAAAAAAAATATATAAAAAGTAAACAGGATTTTTTTAACCTAAAACAAACGACGGTACGTCTAATGGTTTAAATCTTTGCACCGGTAGCATTTTGCGTCATGCGTTCATTAAAATAGTTGTAATAGATTAGTGTAGGTAAATTGTTATAACGTAGGAGATTGGTTTTTAAGCAAGGATTAAGAATGGCATTTTGTTTGTGCTCGTGCTTTTGGGCGTGGCCAGGATTTTGGGGCGGACCTACCTATAAGTCTATGGACTTTGACTTTTCCTGATTCGCGGTTAACCTCTTTGTTGCATTTGCATAATTAAACAGTGGTATATGCAGACGCTGTGATAAAAATCAAACACAGTAATACAATCTGATCCTTATTAACCTACAAAACATAAATAATCCCCTATAGTGGGGAAACCACTTGGATGTTTGTAAGCCATAACCGGGGTTGTCTTCAATGTGACAAACAGTCAATTCTTTCTTTAATGTTGGTGACAGATTGATGTCTATGGTAATAGACGTTCCTTCCTGTTGACCACGCCCATTCTCGTGTCTATGATTCAGAACTTATGGCTCGTTTACATTATACTAAAATCAGTTAGAAAACCGCATGTGTTAGTATGAGAGCTCTCTTATATTCAGACGAGAAATGTATGATTTGAGAGAATGATTTATGATTATTATACGACATATATATACTTGCAGTTGTCTGTTATATTTAATGATATGTTATCTCTTATGTATAAGACAACACATATACAGTGATATAATCGTCTATTTATTCAATAGTTAGCATTCTCAATATTTTACAAGATTCATTGGAAGTAACCAGAAAGTTTTTAGCTAAACATTAAATTGACTATTTCGTCATATCCGTCTTCCATTGGTATCTTTGTACGTAACTACGTACAGACGTTTACGTTGATTAGGTACCAATCAATGCAAGCTCTGTTGGTGTCCCTAAACACCTCGCCTTAACCTTTTGACCGCCACTGTCACATATACGTGACACGCAAGCGCGTGCCCGGTACGCCAAACGACACAAATAAGTAATAAGTCGCCTATAGAGGGCAGTACGTGTTCGTGAATATGCGCCCTGGCTGGAGGGCTTACACTCAAGACGCCCACAGGATAGGCCGGTTAAACAGGATGACCGGCGAGATGCCATTCACAAAAAAAGTGATTGTCATTTGACAGCCGCCCCCGAAGGCATCGTTTCCCTGCCTCTGTCCCATATTACTCGTGGTAATATCGTAACACCTCTTTTTCTTCCATTTTCCTCTGTCAGCTGTCAGCGAGCACAGAGTAAAAAAAACAGATACCTCAGTAAACATATTTCAAGAAAATATCGCTTTAAATAAAGAAAACTGCTAGAAGCTTTCGGTTATTTTCAGCCCCTCCCTTATACGTGATAAATACACTTCAGAACACCAAGATTAACAATAGTAATAAGAATTAATAACTGATGTAAAACGGCAATCAGCATTTATAATTAATACTTTATTATGAAACGCCGCCTTTGACTTCGCTTAGTACAAATTTAATGACTAGTAATAATTCTTTAGTAAATTGTTAGGCATGCGGCCAGTGTATAATGTAAACCGAGTATTCTGTAGTGGAGTTAGAAAAGAATTACTGGGGACGTATAGGAAAGTATCATTATGACAGTGCGAGAAAGAGACGCGAATAGCGCCGTCCCTTTTTCGCGCTAAAACAATTATGACACTTCTCTGATACGGCCTCAGATTGTGTTTAGCTAAATGGATAGTTGTCGTCACGTGGGGTGTGAGTGAATGAACGTCAGAGAATTCCTGAGTGTCGCAATTTTGTCTCTAAAAAAAAAAATTCGTGATACATACACTAAATTGATGTCAAGTAAATCATAGTCTTATAACGCTAGTTGACTTATTATTACTGCGATAAAAACCGTAAAGTGCCCACTGCGCAATTAAATCAATGTCTGCCGTATTTAACTAATAATATTGTTATGTTTAAGTTGATAATAAAAGTGCCGATCAGTGTTGTAGTTTGTATCGCAAGTCCTACAACAGGTCCTTGTTATTAATGTAATGTAAATAAATAAAAGCAATATATAGACTGGAACAAGTAACGTAGTCGAAAGTTAATGCTAGATATAACAATAATAGTGACCGAGTAATCGCTACTGCCGTCATATCACGTTATAACATTTATTTAAAACAATGTGTTGTACCGTCAAAAGTAATAAATAGTGCTAGAAACAGAACCAAATAAAGAAATATTTTTGTAAATTTGTTATGTTCCTAAATAAATCTTATGTGATTGTATATGGCTGAGAAGCGATTCAGTTTAAAATAATATTTTGCTAGTATTGATATCAATTGGTGTAATTTAAGTTTTAATTTTTATTTATCGCGATAAATAATAACTTTGGGATGTGCGATTATTTTAAACTATTGTCCAAGATTCTGTGTTTTCAGTAAAAAGGTTTCAAATATAATTTCAGCTTGTTTAAGTGTTATGTAACATAATAATGTAACTGTTTTGTATACAAAGATAAAATTATTATTCCAAGCAGTTGAATAGACAGTGCCCATAAGATTGTATATTTTCTAAATATACAGATTCAATTTAAATTGGCCGTTCACTAGTTTAGTGTTTGTGTGACCGCGGCCACGGCTTGTTTCTGTGCATTCATGTCTTAAACTGATCCCACAGACAAGGATAGCAATATATTGTTGTCGAACCTGTTGACTGAGAGTACTTCCAGCATAATTTTCATGCCCACAATTTATTAGAGGGAAGAAGCTATAAGAATATAGACTAGACCCAGTACGCGACAAAGTACAGAAAGGTACTGACGCCGGCGCATCAAGCTTCTACAATCTGTCAAAAGACAATGACCAAAATGTATGGAGCAATGGTGCCTTTTTATTTTTTCGTGGCCACTAACGAAACCATATACATATAGGAGAAAATAATTTAACAAACAGAATTTTGGATGGCGGTAAAGCTCGGAACTCAGTCCGGACTGAGTTAAATCAAACTTGTACAGTAATTTAAAAAATGCATTTAATCGCAAAATACTGGCTCTTCCTTTTATATTGCATATAATGTTTCTTTGCAGTATTTAATCATTATTAGCAACACTATCGGTTAGTATGATAATACAGGTTGCTTTTTTTTGTAAAAATAACAGGTTCGATTCCTAGAACCGGAAATAGCTTTTAAAAAAATCTAACACTGCTGTTATGTTCTCGTCCAAAATCGAATTCATGGTTTCATTGACCACTTTGCCCTACTACCTATTATTTTGGATTTAGCTCGATAAGCTAACGTAAAAATCACCATGTAAAAACTGATGTAACTCAGTCTGGACTGCGTTTCGATCTTTACCGCAATACAAAATTCTAATTGCTATGTCATTTTCTCCTTGTCTTTATAGTTTCGTTAGTGGCCACAAAAAAATTAAAAGGCACCAATTTTAGTCATTGGCTTTTCTTTAATAGATTTTCAACCTAATCGCTAAAAAATTAGGTTCAATGTTGATTGGGAAAATTTGACAGTTTCTGATAGGTTGATGTGCGTACGTCTGTACTATCGTTCAAGTGCATATTCCATATAAAAGCACTTTCGAGAGTTGATAAGTCTAAAATCGGAGTTGATTACTATTGCTATGCTTCGACGATTTTAGCGTAGCAAGCGTAGACTGAATATAAACATCGAAACATTTTTACTCGCTTTCTTAGATATCACGCAGATCTTCCATCGGGGATGAGGTTAGTCGTGCGTACTGAGCCTTAGTTCTGTTTTTAGTTGTGTTTCCAAGACAATAAACATAGAAGTATGTGTTTTAGAGTCAATGGCTGCGGCGCACACGCAAGTAGTATAATGTATCGGATACGCTTAATTCTCCATATGCAGTACCTGCACTTTCGTTTTATAACAATATACAAATTACAATAGATTTAGGAACTTGTACTAAATGTATCTATGTATTTTTACGTGCTAGTTTTATTTATTGTTTGTACTTTTTGTAGATCAATTCGAATTGACTGCTCTAGGAGATTAACGTAATGTAAGTAAATATTTTGCACCTTTAGTTTAAGGGATACTATGTAGATACGGAACATACGTCGATGGTTTTAAACATGTTCACATGGGAATCGCCTACCATGTGTCGATGTTAGTAGGTTTCATTATTATCGTTTATAAGTTGTACATCGTCAGTTCGTCATTGGCAGTTCACATTGGATCCTGGTATGCGACAGAGCCGATATTGGCGCGTTTCGACATAGTTCGGTGGTGTTCGTGTTTGCTTCGAGTTGAGTAATAAACTTATTGGAAATAATTGGAATTTGTAAACGAGCGGTGTTATAGACAGACGGTGATCTTTTTAGTGGAATATTTTTACAATAGATTCAGTCTTCTTATTCAAAAGTTTAACAATTTTTCTTATTTAAAAAATTAAATTAAAATTAATGTCACAAATATATATTTATCAGTATACGACCTTAGTAACACTGCATTATAGTCACATCTAGAGCTCATTTAAAAGGATCACCGCAGTTTATGACATTGCTCGTCAGAATAGATATTGCGACTAGGAATGATTGTATGGGTATTAAGAATGGTTCTGACTGTATTAGCGTGTAGAGATGGCTAAAATTATTAGTATCGGTGTTAGCAGTTCGCGAGATGTGGTAAATAGTAGTGTCGGCGCTACAGAGCTTCGGTTAGTTCGGACATTTCAAATAATTACAAATTGTGGAGGCAATTCTCTGCTTAGCATTTATTAATAATAAATAATGTATGGTGTTAGATCTGTTGGGGATTTAAACATTTGGAATGTCCCAATTAACCTAATGCTTGTAACGCAAAAATTAATTTAGATAACCGCTACCTCTTTGAATGCCTGAAATTGTTCACAGTTTATTGTCCAATGTGTGTAACATGATGATGTTTAAAAAAATTGAAATAAACATGAAGAAATTTTGACTCTTAATGTATCTTTATTAAGCCCCTTTTGCGAGTGTAATAATGTCTCAGATTGCTGAAATACAGCATAAAGCCACCCAATTGACACCCAATTTGTGCAGCACCATAAGAGTGAACCCAGGATAGTCCCCTGCGGAAGCCTGATCGACGTTTACCTCTCCCTTTAACTTAAGTCTTTATTACCATCTGCCCCTCCCTGATCTAATCCATCAGCAGCTCGACGTCAGATTAACTCAGTCAGTTGCGGTCCTCTACTGCAGTGTTCCGCAAACTTTTTGTGTTCAAGGTACATCTCCTCCAATTTTTTAACCTCCAAAATTTTCTGATTTCCTAATCAGAAAATTTTGGAGGTAAACCATAAATGAAAAATCAATTTTTACATAATATTAATCACCATTTACTTTCAAAGTTTTTCGGCTGTTTAAGTAGGTATTTTTCTTCCGTCTGTCTATTTAGCTTTTAGAGATAACCTTATTTTTCCGAGACAGGCCCTTTGCGGAACACTGCTCTACTGGACAGCAGCTGCAGCTTGTCCCAAGCAGCATCACAGCACCCTATCCTCTGCCTCCAGCATCTGGATGCGGAACAGACTGGTCTGATACAGCCACAGATATAGATATACCTTGATGACACAAGTATCACGATCCGTATGAAATCCAAGCGTGCCATTTTTTTGACTACCTACTATGACGTCAGACGCATTATTTAGTTAGGTACTATACAAAATAGACTACGTTTTTGTTCTTTAAATGTCTAGAATGAAGTTCTTGAGTTGTAACGTTGAAGTTTTCAATAAATTAGCTATTTGCGACAGTAGCCTTTAAGTTAAGCATAAAATTCTTAACCCGGGCTTAAATCTGTGGTTAAAGCCCCGCTCAGGTGGTCGGTCCGTCTAGCTGGGGGCGATCCAGACCGCGTTTGCTGATACGCGGTTTCCACCACTGCAGGACTCGTTTGCTCTATCGGCCATCGAGTGAACCCGATCAATAAAAAATATGCGTCATGGACACAAAAATCGCTACAGAAAACAGTTCTTGTCCTTTTTTACAAAGTATAACCTTCTTTGTTATTCCATCCCAGCTCCCACCAGAAGTTTTCGGGACTTACTTCAAGTGTAATTCCATTACCTTTGTGGCTATTGCAGTAGTAAGTTGTTAGATGGGAAATTAAAAATTTACAGTGTTACTATTTGAGAAATAATAATAATTTAGAAATTCATTTATTGCAGTTATTTCGCCATTTTACCCAAACGGGCTTGTTGTGCGATGAACCGCAGAACTCACCTACTGGTCCAATTTTTATTGAATTGATATCCTGCTGTATTATTGCAGTGCGTAAAGAATATAATGCACATAAAAATACGAGTTATACAACATGTATTGTGTATTTAGGTAATTGATTCAGAGTATTTTTGATGCAACAATAAGCCAAGCACTGACTGTTCGGTCTTTCACAATGAGTAGGTATCGGATATGTCCTGAAAATGTACTTTTAGCACATACATTCGTTTAAATGTATGGAATTAGGTACAATGAGAGGGGCGGCTCCACCTTCAGGAGCAATGTGGCGCTTGTCTTACGATTAATTCCACTCTGCAAGCAAGTGGGACATCATCATCTGCCTAGCCTTTCTTCTACTTTGTTGGACATGGCTTCCAGTCTAATCGGATGCAGCTGAATACCATTATTTTACGAGGAGCGACCAGTCAAAGAGGACAAAGTTATCCCAACGGTAGGACAACTTGGTGGGGCAGAGTAGTTTGCCTACTATCTTTCGCTGTTCAGGTAGATGTTTTCAGCTGGTTCTGGTCGAGCTTTTGGTAGATTGGTATTTGCGAATTACCTACCAAAAATGCTACTGTGCACCTTAATAGCACGGGCTGGTCTGCTGATTGATCAAGACCTACACAAAGCTCGCCAAAAACAGGGTCATCAAGAGTTGGGAACTTGGGATGCTTTTAAAAGCTTTTGCTAATGGGGTTTATGAAGACGCCGATGATCAGCTATAGAAGTTTGTAGGCTGAATTATGAAAACCTGCCCAAATATCGGTAGGTACCTCCACAGCTCGAATAACGATACAAATGGATCAGCCTTCAACCGGCTAACACCACTACGCTGATTTAAAGTTCGGAAAAAAATCTTACGCTTACAAGAGAGGACCATCATGCGCATTCATAGATCTGGCGTCGATATCGAAATCTTGGTACTAAGCTACTTTTAGAGATTATTAAATGAAGTCTTCAGAGCAGTGGCGAAAGCGTCGAGTCGTGCTAATGTCAATTTACACCGTCTGCTATAAAATTTGATATTGCTTAACTTTTAGACCGCCAGAGTATAAACGTACGCGCATGCCCTCCACACCACACCACAATTCACCTACCATTTTGTCACATATTTGTGCCGCTTGGTGTACAAGGGACGCGCTTGCTTGTCACTTATATGTGACAATGGCGTTCAAAAGGTTGACGGATAGTTTCACAGCATTTATCTAGGTATACGGTATATCTACCTACACCTAGGACGGACACTAGAATCGATCGTAAATTAGTTAGATGAAACAGCTGCAATGGGCCTGCTTTTAATTGGCAACCTCATTTTCTCCAAGACGTCGTATAAATTGACCTAGGGTTTGGCTGCATACAACAATTCATCAGTCAGGCATGATGATCGCCGTGATAATATAGTCTATGCTTACCTATAGTATTTTCTAAAATCCACTCACTCAGAGACAACAAACCACAACACAGCCTTATTCTCTAGATGTAGAAGTTTGTGCATTTCTTACCAATATTATACCGAAAGTGAGCACGAAGGAAATTATTTGAAAATTCATACTTAAAGGTGTTCAGAAAGTTTACCTATACGGGGTGTAAACAGACCCTTCACCAAGCCGTCAACCAAGCATTCTGTACATCAAACTAAGTAACTTTACGCAAAAAAAATTGCTGGGAAACGAAATTTTTTTTTGGGGTCAAAAATCACATTTTACGGTAAAACTCAATATAATGCGCTCAAAACTTATTGGTGATGGATGCTTTGAATAGTAAACGGACCATGGAGGTAATTGGAGTTAAGTTAGAACCTTAAAAAGTAGTATTTAAAAAAAACTTGTGAAAAAATTGGAACTTTGACCCCCAATATCTCCGTAACTAGAAGGTTCCCAGGTATGGTCCAGAACAAAAAAATGATCACAATGACGAGGAGAACAAGTGCCTTTCGGCTTCGTTAAGGGTCTTTTTACACCCTTTATAGAAGTTCATCGTTTTTGTCGATGGGAAATCCAACCAAGCGCATGGATTGCACTACGCTCATAAGAAGGTAAACATCTGTACCATCGAAAAGTATGATTATTTTAAAAAACGAAAGCATTATGGACGAAGAAAGCGACCAAACATACGGTACCTTCCAACCATAAACAGCAAAGGCACTGATCACTTTCTTCTTCCTTTTACTTTTTGTATGTCATTAGCCGTTGTTTCGCATGTATATCACGGCGCAGGTATATTATCTGTCAGCCTACCTTCGAGTGTTTGTTTACTAATGATAAGTTACAACATGCCTCCTTTATATTTATTCAGATTGCGTTGTATGCACCTACTGTTATGTCGACAACTATGCCGATGGTTGAGTATTCTTGTGGCTTAGGCCTTTTGTTATTAAATCAGATCGCCAACGTTAAGGGACAGGAGCCAATGGGAAGGATTTTTTTTAAAATTGCAATAGTTAGTTAATCTTTATTTGCATTTCATGATGTATCTGGAACCTGTCTTTTTTAAGGTACCCCATGCCGGGATTTCCTTCAGTGAGACTCATGTTACACTCCAAAAACCAACCCTGACAGTTGACACCTTTAAATAACACTATGCTGAAAAACTCCTGGCCGAAAATAATATACTTCACTACAAATCTCTGACGTGCAACGATTCATTTAATAAATAAAATTATGATCACACCAAAGACATTCAAATATTAACGAGCGATAGACAGGATTGGATCACGTCGTTAGGCATTATAGTTTTTGTCGCTTTGTTTTTGTTTTTTGTTGAAAACGCGTAAGTGTGCCCAGAATTTATGGTTTTGCTTTAGGCCCAATAGGTTGGTAGGTGTTTGAATAGCTGTATATCTACAGGTTTTTCGTAGGTATTGATTTGGATGGCCCGTTCCAGGAGAACATTTTTTACAAGCTTTTCTTTACCTTGCAATGTTTGTTTGTTTAGGTCAAATCTTGCAAGATTTCAACCGACTGAGCTGAAATTTTGCATGTAAACACGTTTAGTTTGGTTGACCATGCATGCATAGAATGACGTCACTTAGCTGGTTAAATCCAATATGGCGGACGCCCAAAGATGGCGGACTAGTTATTTTTTTTATGCACCCCCATGATATGGGTTCCTATCAATTAAAAGGGTTTGCTGAGAAGAATACCAAAAAAACGACGTGAACCTATATTACAAACTAGCTTCTGCCCGCGACTTCGTACGCGGATCCTGTTGCTTATGCCAGCGATAACGGGGTCGTCAAAATCGAAGATCTGAAACGTCTGATGTCGAATTCTAAGAGCCCGGGGACGGGAAACAACGGGATGCGCGAGACGATTCGAGACGTTCCATATCTTTCATTTTTGTAAGTCAGAAGTCGATGCGTAGATACGCTTGGAACTCAAGAGCAATTCTCTATCCGTGAACGTCTCCGAATCGCGAGACAATGCGTGACGCTCACGATCAGCGGTCAGTCGCGCATCACGTTCCCCACTTGTCTCTAGAGACCTAGAAGTCGACGCGTAGATACGCTTGGAACTCAAGCGTAATTTTCTATCCTTGAACGTCTCCGATTCGCGAGACAATGCATGGACTTGCACGATCAGCGGTCAGTCGTGCATCATATTCTTCACAGTAGATGCGTAAATACCCTGAGAACGCAGGCGTGCTTCGCGATCCGAAGAGGTTTCCACGGAGCGAGTTGCAGCCTGATGTTCCGAACAGCATCAAGTCTCTCCTGACGTTCTTCGGTAGATTCTTGGGATCTTATGATCCTCAATCTTTTAGCTCCTTTGAAACATTGGGAAAGATTTGAGCTCTTTCTAGGCATGGTTATAGTTTTATTGTGAAGATACCTGATCAATTAAAATTTAAGTGACTGCTCCCCTGCGTTACCGGGTAGGCTACGGTGTCACGAAGATAAGTGGAAAAAGTCTAAAACACTCAAATAACATAAGCCCGAAGGCATATTTATTCGATAAAATAAAAAAATAAATGGGAGTTTTGTCCAGTAGAGTCAAATTTTCAATGACCGCCTTCACCGCGTGGAGGTACTCCCAGCTTATGTTATTTTATAATTATACAGTTAAATTAGTGTTAGCTTTGATTTCCACATCAGATGTTTTTGATCTTCGATTTTTATAAGTCAACAGGAAATGCCCAGCAGACCGAACAACTTTTGCTAAGATGTCATTCCTATATGTGTTATGGTGTAGCTGGGCTCTTGGAGTTCCACAACAGGTGTTCCAGATCTTTGATTTTTATAAATCAACAGAGAGTGCTCATCAGATTGAACAATTTTTGCTAAGACGTCATTCCTATATGTGTTATGGTGTAGCTGGGCTCTTGGAGTTCCACAACAGGTGTTCCAGATCTTCGATTTTTATAAATCAACAGAGAGTGCTCATCAGATTGAAAAATTCTTGCTAAGATGTTATTCCTATATGTGTTATGGTGTAGCTGGGCTCTTGGAGTTCCACAACAGGTGTTCCAGATCTTCGATTTTTATAAATCAACAGAGAGTGCTCATCAGATTGAAAAATTTTTGCTAAGACGTCATTCCTATATATTATGTTATAGTGTAGCTGGGCTCTTGGAGTTCCACATCAGGTGTTCCAGATCTTCAAATTGATTCTCTCAACAGAAAATGCTCATCACGTGGAACAATTTTTGCTATGGTACTATTTTTGTATCTCTTATAGTTTAGCTGGTCTATTGCGGTTCTGCATCAGGTGTTCAAGTTTCCAAGATAAATTATAGCCTATATGTTGCCCAGACTCAATACCTATACAACAAAAAAAAGATCTTTCAAATCCGTCCAGTAGTTCCGAAGATTAGCGTGTACAGACAAACAGACAAACAGACAAACAGACAAACAGACAAACAGACAGAATTTTTTTTTTGGATTCGTGCTCTATTACTGTTTCTAAACCACACCCAATTTTTTTTTTTTTAATATCTTCAATGTACAGACACAGTTTTTTTACTGTTTTATTATATGTATAGATATATTTTTTACTACCTATAACTTTGTTAAAGGATAAGATCCGAAATAATTCCCGATGGCTGATGGAGCAAACCAGTCCTGCAGTGGAGGACGGCAAGTTAAGCGTAGAACGCCCCCAGCTGAATGGACCGACGGCACAGCTTGGGAAAAGCCTTCCCAACAGTGGACTGCAAATAGGCTGAGTAAATCATTTCAGAAGTTGGTTGTTCATTTGAAAACAGAACGCAGTTGAGTCTGGCATAAACGCAACTGTAACTGTCTGATCACGTAGCTATTGAACGTTACTTATTCATAGTACCTACCTACTCGTAATTTACGGTCATTGACCAATATGAAATTAGAAGCTTAAGTTCAATTACAAACTTTCGATATCCTTGCACGTCTAGACGAAAAGTTGTAACTTGCTGTCTGCATTGTCATTCTATCATTGTTAGATCTTTTACGAAATATCGGACCATCTAAGAACACACCTGCTCGATGTCTGATAGCAAGTTTTATTGCACAAACTGAGTTCCACAGATAACTTGTACTGTGAACGTTCACTAGTTGGTTGTTGCGAATTTGGCAATCCAAGTAAATCAGTCAGACTTCTGCATTGCCATTTTGTTAAGGCTCTTCATGGCATCCTGGGCCTCCTTAAATATGCTAGCCACCGCAGTGAGTTTACACAGTGGCGTAGCGTGGGGTTTTGCCGCCCGGGGCTGACTGTAATTTTGGCCGCCCCCTCTATTTTCATAATTAGTCAAGAAACAGGAAAGAGTCAAAATACAAAGCATTTTCTTAAATTATTTAAAAATATCTATATCTATCTTTATTTTTCAAAGTAAAATCTTTTTTATACACAATTTCATTCATGAAAGGAGGTGTCTGATGAGATGAGTAATAAAGAGTTAGAGAGGTGTGGAAGAGGAAGACATGCTGCGACAATCCCTAATGAATTGTCCGCTTGCCGCGTCGTGGCTTTTGCTCTCTGCCACCCCCTGAAACGCGCCGCCCGGGGCCATGGCCCCCTTGTCCCTCCCACGCTACGCCACTGAGTTTACAATGGATGTCTAGGTACGAAATATCTTAGTAAGTGTTAAAAGTAGTTGATTGAATTGTTTGTGGTCTGCTAACCAAAGAACAGGGAACAAAAAAATAAACAAAAACAAAATAACTATGTATAACTGTTTAATTACCTGATAATCAATAAGATACATTTTAATCACCAGCTGGTGACATTAATTAACACAATATTACGACAGTAAATGGATTAATGAAACAATAAAAGATAATTTAATTACACGAGGTAGATACATTTGAATAATTCAATTTATATTAATAATTTGTTTTCAAAATATCACACAGAGAAAGTTGTTAAATATAATATTAGGGCAGCATAAACAAGAAGCATCATTGACCTTTTTTTTTTGTCAAATGTCGCCGTATGCGAGACCGAAACTTCAAACCAAAAGTGCGATAGTTATGTATTCTACAGGCAAGGCTATGTAATTGACATATCATCCAGCTAATCTGATACTTTGGTAGCTAAGTGGGAATGCAGATAAAACATAAATATACACTTAGGTACAATATGACGAAGTTACACGCGCACCGGCGAATTGGCTCGCCTCCCGTAAATGCACCTGATGGAGCTATGGAGGTGTGAATGTATTTCAGTCACGCTATTATTGGTGACACAGACACATAATATGCAATAACATAATATTTATATAGTTAATAAAACATATTTATTTAATATACTTAGTATTAACACATTATAATGAGACGTATTTATTCAGCAGGTTATTCAAAGGAATCAGAAAATCATGAAACTAATTAAAATACTTGCATAAATAAGCCCACATTCACATAAGATGTTAGGAACCTCTCCTGGGTAAAGGGACACATCAACATCAATAGGCATTAGGTAATTTATTTATTAGATAATGTTATTTATATTGATGTTACAAGAAACTAATAAGCACCAAGTCCCTTTCCAAAGAAACGTCAAATTAAAAGGCATGTTTCCACTTGCAAGCAGCTTTCACGCAAGTAACAGTTCGTTATTCAAATGTTGAGATATATGACACTTGCGCAAGCGCAGTTTTCATCACGCAAACTAAAACTTGCGTACGCGCTACTTGCAGAATGGAAACAAGATTTCAAAAGCATAGGATCTCCATTCTTCTTTCTTCTCTTTCTTCTTCTGACGTTGGTGATTATAGGATGAACGCATTGGGCAGTGTCGCTAGTGGCTGTTGTAGTAATGTAAACAACCAGCTAACCACACTGCCAAAGCGGTCTACCATTTGTATTCTTCTCTTTTGTTCTTCCTTCTTCCCTTGGATCTTCGTATTCCGCTGTAGGGTTGTGATGAAAGAGATGAGAGCCTCTGTCTTTTGTTTTAGGTTTTGTAGAACGATAAACAGAAAAGGTAGGCAACATCTTTTGTTTGAACTTCTTTGAACTGCTTCTTTTTCGGCGCGGTTTTTTACCTTACTGCTGTATGCTACAGTGGGCTTACCATGAGTTTGAAATGTATTATTCGTTATCGAATACTATCGCCCTGTCTCTTTCATCGACTGCTTTTCGACACGAGAAGTATATCCGATAGTTTTCGATATCGAGGACAGTTTTCACAAAACTCATAGTAAGGGCACAGATTACTTATACAAACTCTATTTAACTATTTATATTAAGATGCAAATCTTGCTACGTTCATAATTATCTTCATTCGTCAAAGATGCTGCGGCCACAGTGTCTTGTCCAGGTGTTCTGCCGCCTCCGTTGTGGAAGAGATCACCTATAGAAAGATAAGATAATAAATACCTTTCTTGCACAGTCATGTAGCTGCCAAAACTTATAGGGTAGGTACGGGAATCGAACCCGTAGAAGAAATCGCTCAGTCACTGCCCCCATTGTGTTCTCATTGTGTGGATTTCTCGAAGGGGAATCTCTATGGATTCTTGATCAGATCTGTTCTATTTTTCATGTTGGAAAGCGAGCATTTTACTATTTATCGTGCAAGGAGGCTAACTTCTTGATTAGGGAATCGAACCCTGCATTAGGTACCTAGGTATACAAAAGTTTTTCAAGCTTTTTTGCTCTTCTGTTTCGCATCAAAGTGTGGTGTTGTGGCTTAAGAAAAAAATACTTCAATACTTTTTGTCGGTACAACTGCGCTTCGGATTTGAACCAAAACTTTTGCTTAGAAATCTTAGTAGCAATTTTACTGAAATTCCTATTTATATCTGGATGCCTTAGTGGCTGAAGATAATTAAAGATTAACGATTAATTCAAGTTTTCTTTTATATAGGTCGTTATTTCAAATAGCTGAGTTGACGTCTGATGCGCCCGCGCAATCTCTCTTGACGTCGCTGATTTCGTTGCACACCGCTCGTTCGTTTCTTCTCCACGATAACCTGTAAACAAAAGTATAAAGATATTTCATGTGTCTTTCTACCCATTTAATATTAGGACTTGCCACTAGAGACTAAAGAATTTCATTTTAGTTAAGGTATTTCTAATATTCAAGTTCCTTTCTACGGATAGGTATTTACTTTGAGAGTACCTCATCGACATAGATATCACCCACTAAATATCTTCGGCAAGAGCTGGCCCGCTCTAGGAGCGGACAGAGGTGTGTCAAAAAGAGAGAGGATTCGAAGTCTTGGCCCTGTAGTGGGTCAGTATAGGCTAAATTAGCTAGCCTCTGTGTAACAGAGTTGCCTTAATTTTCAGGTCTGGCTACTAGGTATAATACGAACAAAATGGGTAACTTTTGCAGCTAAATTATTGGTACAAGAAATCGTCGTTGTAGTGCGAGAAGTCACTGGATGACATCTTTAGCCAAAATGAGTTTATGATGTCAAAGTGTTTTTAAACCCATTATCTACCTTATAACAAGGTAAAATACCGTTTTTTTAGTATGTGTATGAACAAAAAAACTTTACAACGCGGTTATCTCGAAACTAGCTTTTTGCACTTAATGATTTCACGTACTACAACGATGAAATATAAGAAGTCGGTAGGTATGAAAGTTCAAATCACTTTTAATACACAGTGGGCTTACCATGAGTTTGAAATGTATTATTCGTTATCGAACACTATCGCCCTGTCTCTTTCATATTTATCGACTGCTTTACGACACGAGAAGTATATTCGATAGTTTTCGATATCGAGGACAGTTTTTCACAAACTCATGGAAAGGGCACAGGTAATTTATTTCCCATCCATATTCCCTAATGTAATTATGAACATTAAAGGCTGCGAATACATAAGGTATCATTCTTTCTTAACAGTATTTTTCCCTGAGGTATAAAGTTGCACGTTTTAGCGTAGGCGTGCAGACACGAGTTCACTTTCGTCATTCTCGTGACATGGATTTGATATTTGAGTTTGAAACACTATCGCTCTCAACATGCTATTCAGTCAAGTTCTTTCAAAATAAAGAAGGTAGTATGCGAGCTTTATATCGTCTTAAGACCCTTTTAACAATTTCTTAAAAATCCGTTCTAAAGGACGCAGCACTGGAGACGTATGCGCACCCTGAGATTGTCGCCTTGCTATCCTTGCTGACCGGCTCATATTTCTAGTATAGTCTGACCTAACATTATCATTAACTCTAGAAACGGGATATTTAACATGTTTACTGTTTGTGTTGAGTTCCCGATATTTCGGCGCCGTTGCAAGTGTGACTGTCTGTCACGTACTCCTAATTATTAAGCAAATATCTTAGCCATGATTCTTATTTCAAAATCATCACACGATATACGTCACGTGCAAAACATTAAACCTCTACTTTATTGCTTGACAAGTTCCCGTATAACGATGGAGCGTCCTTTATTCCTTTTGAATTGTAAAAACCATATTGCATCACTTGAAAACCCATAAATTCTTTACTGAATGGGAGACGCACTAAAGATAAAAGCTAGTTGACAGGCCATTCAACAAATTCTAAAGAAAATATAAAAGTAACTGACTTCTAAACGCATTTCTGAATACTGCAACATGTGTTTGCAATTTACTCAAATCTTGCGCGTTCGAAGGGCCCTTAAAACAATTGAGACATTTGGACAAAAAAAGGCCATAACACGAATTGAAGGATGACCCATGCGGGATGTGTTGAGAAAGACGGTTGGCAGGAGAAAGCTTGGAGGGAACTCGTGGCAGTTGGTTGAAGATCGCGAAAGGGTCGACACGTGGAGACGAGTCGAGCTAAGTCAGGGTAGTTGGGCTTGGAGGGTTTGATAGGTCGGTCGTAAGAGTCTGGGAGATTGGTGAGGGAGTTCGAGACGTGAAAGGAGACGGGAGAGAAAGCGGTCTTCGGCAGAGGCGGAACTGGTAATCGGCGCGGTATAACGTAAGTGGGCTGTACTCTAGTTCGCTTCAAGGACCTACTTGGTAAGTGTTACTTTTTATTAACTTTTAATGTGTAGGAATAATAATATGTAAATAGTTGTGGACCCTTTATAATATAATTCTCGTAGGATAAGTTGTATAGTATTTTTATAGGTAATAGTTAGCGGCTGAGCATAGGAGATGCTAATAATCATTTATTCCAGCATGACGGAGCGGCTTTATTATCACAATATATATTATTATCTCATGTGTTACGAATCCACCTCCTAATCCGAACCTTGGCATATATTCGTCATCTGCGTTTGGTTATAGGGAGACGGCGAACGCCTTCGCATACTGTACACACATTTCATGCATACGACATGTACACTGTACACCAACACACCCGACTATTGACGCATGTTGACTTGTATCTGACTCATCACAAAAGGAAGGCAGAACCGTCATATTCGCATTATAGTTAGAATAAACTATATTATTAGTCAGGCTATAACGCCAACCTGTACTTGTAATACAAATCAACCAAACGTTGCTGATGAATATAGCTCCCTATAAAGGTCTAGCTCAGAAACATTGCGTGTGGATTGTTGGCGCACATTTCGGGAGTGGGGTAGGCTTCACTAAGTATCTCAAACCAAACTAAATGGATAACTCCGTTCTAAGGAACGCTAGGGACTGTGTCTCGTTAAAACTAACCCCGGCCACTGGTAGGCCTATTTCTGAATCGACATTATTTAGCGAGACACGCAACTACGACATGGGGCAGAGTAAAGAAATGTGAAGTGACGAGAGAATTCCCACTTCGGCGTTCACCAATAACAATCGCAATATGTTCTGCTACAGACTAAATCTGCGGTGCGCTTGTGCAAATTGTGTTATGCTATAATAATTGGGATAGACGGTCGTAAGGGTGTTATTAACGTGAGTACGCGTATAAGTAGAGATACTGGAAACCTGTCTTCTTCAATGGCGGCTGGCCTCACAACCCACTGCCTTAGGATTGGGAAAGACATGTATATACAGCTTAGGGAACGTGACCTGTTAGAGTTCGTAGCAGTGTCCTCAGTAGGACTATGCACTTAGGTCTAACAGTACACGTACGCCAGGCAAACGTTGTAAAACGGTTCCATGTTGTAACATGGAATCGTTTGCGGTTGTGAAATGGCATCTAGTATTTTGGAATCAAATAAATTAACGTAACGAACAAATAAATAAAGATGTTCTTAAGCGCAAGCGTAACGTTTCCTTTACCAAACATTTCAACATATCTTTGCGTCCTCTTGTCTTATTAGCTTCAACACTTATTGTAGCTTTGTTTTATAAGTTTTGATATTATTCATGTATATGTCTTAACTGTCAATTCCCAATATTAACTTCACCTTGCATTCCCTCCCTGCCTCCTAGCTTTCTAAGTCGAGGCAGGGCTGCCCTAAATTGGGAATTGAGTCCTCTTAGTCGGCGGAAAAGCGACCAGTCACGGCCGAGCTTTACTGTGTCGTGCGGACGGAGGGGCGCAACACGCCACCGACAACAATAATATGTTTTTCTCGTTTGGAAACTTTGTTACTTTGATAACCATTGTTTTATATAAATTAGAAGCATTATTTGAGTTTTTGTAAGTGTGAGTACGTGTGTAGACTTTCTATTATGGTTAGTAGGGCTTATCCTAATCTTTATGGTTTTAACTGTAGCTTTGTTTTATTTTCCTATCTCTACACTGTGCTCACATATAGAAGCAACAATATTGTACCCAGGACTATGTAATATATAACTTGATTTGAAAAGAGTGTCCATGGAGTTTCTTGCCCATTCTTCTCCATGAGATCTACTATTTTCGAATGGGCAACTACAGTCCATTCACAGTTATTATGCCTGTGGCGAGACTGTAGGTAGCTTATTTTTGACTATGCAAAAGTGCCTGTCATGGGTCTATTTGAAATAAATGCCTTGAGTTTGAGTTTGAGTTTGAGTTATATTATATCCTAATATTAATACGATTTAGGAAAAATGAAAATTTTATCAGCCTAGGGTAATTTAGGAACAGTCACACAAGCATGATCACGGATAAACTGAAGTTATTGCGGGTGGGTGTTTGTGAGGAGACAAATATCTTGTTTCTAGAGTTAATGATAATGTTAGTGACCTTGTTAAAAAACTTATAGTCTGACCTATTCTTATACAAATAGTTGGTGTCTATCCGAGAGAAGAAGAGTCAGATGTCTACATTGTATAAGGAACCCACATATAAAACGTCAAGTTTATAGACCTTTTAGTTTTAAAGGTATCGTGATCAGTGTGTGTTGTTTCGCATACAGATGAAAGCGCCATGTTGGCTTACGGGGGATTTCCGAATAACATTTCGATTTCGACTCTTTCCTTATCTCGTTTGTTGGTACCCCAGTATGTGCAAGTTTTCACAGAATCGAACCGGATCTCCGGTGATCGTCATTTGTTATTTTAGCTTAGGTATTAAGTTTGTATAAAAGGGTGTAAAATGACCCTTAACAAAGCCGAAAGGCACTTGTTCTCCCCGTCATTGCAATCATTTTTTTTGTTCTGGACCATACCTGGGAACCTTCTAGTTACGGAGATATTGGAAGTCAAAGTTCTAGTTTTTTCACAAGTTTTAAAAAAATACTAATTTTCAAGGTTAAAACCTTGAAAATTAGTTACTTTACTTTAATTACGTCCATGACCCGTAAACTATTCAAAGCATCCATCAGCACCAAGTTTTGAGTGCGTTACATTGAGTTTTACCGTAAAACGTGATTTTTCACCCCAAAAAACAGTCGTTTCCCAGGAATAATTTTTGCGTAGGATGACTTAGTTTGATGTACATAATGCTTGGTTGACGGCTTCGTGAAGGGTCCGTTTACATCCTATATGTGCTCGTAACTGAATGTATATGTACCTATCTAGTTTTTCACCTCATTAAATAGTTAATTGGTAAGATCGCCAAACTCGCTGCGTTGCTGGCATACTGTCGACCTTTATGCCTCCATCTAATATGGAGAACATGCGTGCTATCGCAATGCATCTGACTAATTAAATGGCATACAAGGAAAACTGGTAGCGAAGGAACAGTCATCTGTTAAAATCTTATCAGCCGTAATATTGCACTTAATTATTGATTTAATATTAAATAATGCAAGTTTCAGTCGTGTTCGAGGACAACTGGCTAGTGATTTGTCACTTTATTTACGTACTGCAATTTGTAATCCAAATTACTGTTCGTGTTTCGAGAGGTCTCGTAATTTATAATAAGATACTTACTTAAATTATTGTGTGGATAAAGATGAACAAAGATCTGTACTAATAAAGGTTACATTTGGCACACTTCACTGTTTCTTAGAAGACACTAATCGTTTACAAGCTAACATGATATAATCGCATAATTGACATTTATTCACTTGTCTCAAGAGACTGCAGTCTGCTAGACTAAGTACTAGGTACACGTGTCGATTTCAATGACAACGAGCAGAACTAACTGTATAAATTTTCTAAATTATTAAATGATGAACTACTATAGTACTTGTTATGTACTAGTGCATCTCTTTATCTGTAATTAGATATTAATAGCTATTAGCTTATCAGTGGCACAACCTTTAGAATCACTGCGCTACCTATACTGTCGTACATACTTCAGTAAGGTACGTATTTATTTAAGTAGGTATATGATTTGCTACGCGTTTATTCAGTCGTACAGTCCGTACCCAGGGCTGTACCGTCACTAGTATTTAGTATCTACTCGGTTCCATATAACTATTTACATATTTTAAGTGTTCTTTGAATAAAATGTGTCGGGTTTCTGTCGCTCTGTACTGGAGATCTAATTATGGACGTCCTAAAAAGCCATCATTTTAAGCCGCTGGCAAATTAGGAGCTTCACCTCAACAGTTTCTTTTAAAGATTTTGTTGCTACCTTTTTAGTAATATACGCTTTCTGTCTGCTTCGTCCGGCCTTTCGATTTCTCTTAATTATCGACGTGATTGGATGGACCTCCTAAAATGGGAGAAATCATTATGGTGAAAGACTTTCAAATATGGCTTTTGATAAGTGTTTCGGTCCAAAATCTTCTACTATGTCCATTTGACATATGATGTCCCAAATAAAAGCAGTTTTGTTTAAAATTCACTGGATAGTCTTGCAAGCGAATCTTGTAGAGGTTTATCGTGTGGAAGCCGACCCCAAAGTAGTTGTGAAAAGGCTAGGCCGATGATGATCCATGGTTCTAAAAAATCAGGATAGACCCTACTTTATAGATATTGTTTCCATCATAATATCCTATTACTTCAAAGGGCGATGTGATGATTCTTCTCGATTCAATCGTGAAACGTTCAAGGTTGCTTGTGAAGATGACGCTTAATAAAGTCGTATAATAATATCCTATTCTAATTGAAGTTTAGAGTAGGTTAAAATTGATGAGAGTGTGTAAAATAAAATAAAACAAACCAAAAATAAAATAATTTATTAAAGAAAATCAAAACAAATAAGCCTCCACCTAAACGTTGACGTTGGATGATGCACCATTGTAGACGAAATTATCCCTTCCAGGTGAGACACATATCTACCCTATCTGATGCGAAATATAAAGATCACTTGAAGGCCTATAAAGGATGTAAAAAGACCTTTAACGAAGCTGAAAAGCACTTGTTCTCCCCGTCACTGCGATCATTTTTTTGTACTGGACCATACCTTCTAGTTACGGAGATATTGGAGATCAAAGTTCCAATTTTTAACAAGTTTTTTTTAAGTTCTAATTTTTTATGTTTAACTTTATTTTAAATACCTCCATGACCAACGGGTCATGGAGGTATTTAAAATAAAGTTAACTACTATTCAAAGCATCCATCAGCACTAAGTTTTGAGTGCGTTACATTGAGTTTTACCGTAAAACGTGATTTTTCACCCCAAAAAAAAAGTCGTTTCCGAGCAATAATTTTTGTGTAGGGTGACTTAGTTTGATGTACATAAAGCTTGGTTGACGGGTCCGTTTACACCCTTTATAAGTGGCAATTGCTTTCAAGAGTTTCATTTACTAGGAAGCTATTCAACAGGAAACATATAAGTTTTTATTTAACTTGTCTCGCATTACATTTCTGACATTTCCACCATCGCTAAAACATCGCTTTATCTAGTCCCTCAGACCTATTTACTTATTAAATTAGATAATGTCTGCTACCGTCTCAGTACTGTCACCAAGTGATTGCATTACGTGGACATAAGGTGTGAATACAATAGCGAAATGAGATTATAGACAATGCAAGGCTAGGCGTAGGACTCGTAGGGCTTCCCTGCCCACCCCGGCCAGACTTGACCCACTGACATCGTTCCACTGATTCCACACAATACAATTATACTGGCACGTAGTATAAGTACTTATACTACTTATAATATATTGAAGTGGTGATAGAAACTCTTGCGCGTGTGAATTTTCCGCTCTTAACAAGGGGAGTGAAATCGTAGCAACTGCACTGTTGTGAACTTCTCAAGATGGCCCCTTCATGATCATCACTAGTTGAATACTATCAGGGTGAAGTTACGCACAAGTATGAGATTCGGATGGGGGAATTTATAGGAACAAATTCCAAAATGCCTCCCATCTTTTACCAATCATATTGTCCCATCCTTTTATACATAATCAATATAGAGAACTCGTTGGCCTAATTAATACGCAGCTAGGTAAAAGGTACCTCTTAATGATCTTGTTTGTGTAAAATTTTGGCAATTTCAGCAAAGATGCGCGTGCGCAGGTTCAGTAAAAACAAGTGTATTGGGTACATAGGCAGTAAATAAAATCAATAGACTTGTTTTTTCCTCATAAGTCATAATACTATTAATAGATTAATGATTATTCATTTTCAGAAACCCCCTGTACTCACTGGATGCTTGTTTTGTCCAATTTATTATGTTGCCGTGCCCTAACCGGGTTTCATGTTGAAACTTACTGACATATATGTAATAACTAAATGTACACATGAATGCAATAAACACTGAGTTTGAGTTTGAGTTTGTAAACTATAACAGATAACCACGGAGCTAACTGTGCTAGCAATAGTACTAGTTACTCGGTAAGATTACCAAGGCCGCATAAGAATAGTGCAGAACTATGAATATGAGAGCGCAACATTGTTTGTAGCTATTTCAACGTAGCTCTAATTATACCGTGGCCAATAGTTCGCTGTAACCGTGCAGGCAACAGCTGACAGCTTTCAAATGCTCCATTCGCTCATATTTGTGCCAGTTGGACCTGATTTATATCGGCCTTCTCCGCTCCGATCACAATATATATATTATGTTTATATAAACTGCTCGATCGAACAGGTGGATTGATGTTGTGTAGTGATGTAACCACTGCTGAGGATGCATCGCTGTTTTTAAGTTATTATTTATTTATTCGAGTTACTACTTTATTTGGTACGTATGGTATTCATGTGTTTAGAAAACTAGTAGTATAAAAGTCACAAGTCATGCTTACGACAGAGCAACATGGCGGTAAAAAATAGTAAATCCCCTCAGGCAAGCGACTGCAACAGTGCGGCGAGCTACGATAATTATTGTCGAAGGCTACACGAGGGAACCACCGCCACAATGGCTTCCTACCATTATGTCTTTGTAACTATATGTACCATAGTCTGCAACTAGAAATTGCTACTGTATACTGACACTACGAAATATCATGCGAATAAGTAAATATTACTAATCTACTGTGTTCATATTATGCTCAGGGTTGGGTTCTAATAAAATATAATAAAGAAATAAAACAAATAAAAAATCTCGAAGAAAGCTGTAATAAAAACCCACAAAAAATATTCAAAATACAACCAAATTAACAATTTGTAACACTAATATGGAAATACAGTCAAATTAACATAAGTGCTTACATAAAATAATACTTAGTATACAAAAATAATACGGAATAGGTAAAAGCCAAATAAGACACAATGACTAAATATAAAATAGATAAAGCGTACAATGAACTCAAGGAGGTTTTCTAAAACATAACTTACGAAAATAATTGAAAAGCGTAAGACATATAAAACTAAACACAATAAAATAGGAATAAAAATATAAATAATTAGGTGCAGCATGTTTGCTAATAGTAAAATAAAAAAACGGTTCACTAGAGTTCATAACAGTTCAAATAACTGGTGTTTGGTGTTGTCTCGTCAGGAGCGATGCTACACGCTCCGGGGTGTCGTACCAGATAGTGCATTTACAGTGTCAACTTTGCCTTAACGCAAACTTGTAGCGTGCTTTGCAAACGCACTCCTGGCACGAACTCCGGAGCGTAAAATACTTCGATATCGATATCTGACGAACGAAGGGCAGCACTACACAGTCTATGCACTACGTACGGAACGTCTTTGCCGTTTGTCACTTAGTGTCCCCAAACTATACTAATTGGCACAGGACTATGTTATTTTCTATAGAAGCGTTTATTAGTGCATATGCATAAGCGATGATAAGGTTAGTAGTTCTGTTTTATTTTCATGGTACAGTACAGGCATGCTCTTTATCAGTTTACGCTATTGGGTTTAACTCGATTCCTTTCTATATTTATGCGTTCTGTTCGAAATAGTTTGATATTTGTAAACCTAGTCTAATAAATATAAAACGTAATAATGCATCCACGTGTTAATAATTATCGTGTATCTAATTCGCGTTTATGGCAACTGATTGTTATTCTGCGTACAAGGTATCGTTTCATCATACGATTGACATGGACGGTTAAGGATGCGATGAATGACAAGGCCGCAAATACATAACACACTAGGGAAATCGTGGATTATTAATTATATATTACTAATCCTCATTTTCAAGGCGTGTTTTTTCGCATATCGATAACTGAAGAAGAATCCCTACAGTAAAATGTAAGCTGTCTTTTTATTAACAAGAGAGCAATATTCAGGAAATCAGGAAGAGATTTCATACAAGTTTTATTTCATAGCTGCAGTTTTCTTTTTCACGAGCATTTAACTATTCATAATGTGTTAATAAAACAACTGACTCGCGCATACTCAGAATTGTTCATGTGTGTCGGCTATTAATTTTCGCAGCACGAGGTAAAATGACATTTGTCGAGGTTATGATCTCACTTTCCGCTGATGTTATTACGTTTGTATGACAAGACACGAATGTAGCGAGGTCTCCCACGGATTTCGAAAGCTTTGTGTATTTTTAAAATATTCAAAACGAAAGTGTCGAGTGAAAGCGTGACATTTTAATAACGAGTACTGATAAAAGCAGACGCGTCTCTGAGCTCGTGCGTCGAATGTTGAGAAAGAATTTTGTATTAATTCATTAATTACTTCTGCTGGGTACTTATTACTGTAATTATTTTAAAACTGCTATAATTAACACACTTTCAGCATGCAAAGTGAGGGAATAGTGCAGACATTGCTGATGCAAACATTCTCTTTTTTTCATAAGAAAGCAAATTAATGAGATTGAGAGATTATTATGTTAATAATGTCAATGATATGGGATATTGAATATAGGTACGTTAGTATGCCTGCTTTATATGTACAATATTCACAGAAAGAACATAATTGTATAAGTATGTTCTTTATCGCAACAAACACATAGTTTTATTTTGCTTTGTGTCCATAATCGACAGGAAAATACAGATTTCTGTAAATATACAAACAGATATTGTCGTGTATGACACGAACACTTGACTATGCGTTTAGCTCGTTTTGTTATTTCCTCATTGACGAACAATTTAATTGAATTCTAAGAACAATAGGTGAACGTATTTAAATGATAATAAATTAAGTACTTAGATCAATACGATTTGATTGCGACTTTCATTACTGAAGGCATTTTTGCGAAAAAAAGAAATGTTGATTGTTGCTTTCATTTACATCATTTAATTTTACGTTATATTGTGACAAAATGCACGAATGGTATGTAATTAGTATACCTAGTTGTGTTATAACGCCTTGATTTATAATTTAAAATCTGTAATTCGGATTAGCGTTTTTCGAGTATGGTTACATCCAAAGGCTGGTTACCTACATTGAAAAAGTTAATACAACGGAAAATTACAAATCAAAGAGTAAAAAAAGAGAAACTTTCACTTCCATACATGTGTACCCGTGCAGTCGTGTACAAAAACCGAAAACTTTAATTCTTGTGCAATGTTATTCATACATAGTAATCAATAGCTACATTAACAAAGCTATTAGCAGATGTGTCAGCTTGTATATTGGACTATAGGTACATGCACATACAACTCGCTTCATCAACGCGGCATAGATCAAGGCAATCATTTGTGTTGTGCCTTTACGCACACAAATTGTTTATGAAGTTCGTTTCCATTGACAAATACGAGTGACCTTTTTACTGTGTGAATCTTAAGTGTCACTCAATGTACTTTTTTTTATTAACGATTTTCTTTAAAACTTTACTTGTAGTGAAGTATTTTAGGCGATAGTTTCGGATACAGGCAAATTTGTTTGCGAGATGAAGGGTAAAGTTGTCTCAAGCAAATGTTTGCAGAAAATCTCCGTCCCAATGATCGTTGGGAAGTGGGTGTAGCGATGCAAGATAAGTTTTTCCGCAATGACGTCAGGCTGCAATGGAGACAAGACCTTGTGTTACTTGACACGTGTGCCATCTATAATAGCTAAGCTTATTTGTATACGTAATGCAGTGAAGTCAGCTGCATGTGCACTGCAAGTGCAATTGCATATCTGTGCTAATTTATGCATGTGACGCGTGAAGTATAGAATAGAAGAACTGCGTGCAGTTGAATCGTTTTTCGTTC
The DNA here is from genome assembly GCA_905220335.1 of Noctua pronuba. Classification (NCBI taxonomy): domain Eukaryota; kingdom Metazoa; phylum Arthropoda; class Insecta; order Lepidoptera; family Noctuidae; genus Noctua; species Noctua pronuba. The sequence goes on from LR999911.1 coordinate 8,198,834, forward strand.
TGCGGAGGTAATTACAGGTTTTCTATGAGAAACTATTTAGAAGCAGTTTTATTTAGTTTGCTCTTTGTATGAAATTACAAATTGTTAACGTTTTTGTTCGACTCTATTTATTTTATTGTAATTGGACCGTGTTTCTTTGTCCTTTTTTCGGTCATTAGCTTGTTTCCGGTCATTACAGATTGTTATATATGAACACAATCATGCTGATTGAGAATTTCATATGGGTAATGAACTAAGAAGATCTCAGTTACAGTGACATACAATTTTGAACGAATACCAGCGGAGTTAATGATTGCAAACGATTGTCCGATAGCCATTAAAGCTAGAATAGCCAGGTATGTAATTATATTGAAGTTTTTACAGCAATTCTTGTTATAATGACTGTGATGTCGTTTGGGTGTTGTTTAGCTTGGCACAATGTGAAACAAAGGTGAGCCGGCAAGTGGGTCACAGCGGTGTCCTTGCGCGCGAGAGCCGACCCAGTCCACCATCCGAGGGAGCGCACACTCACGCATTAAATGTATTAGGTACATGACAGATTCAGTGCTGTGCACCATTTTATATTATGTGTCATAATAGTAAACTATTTTTAGGAAACGCGTGAGTATGTTTACGTGATCGTATTTTATTTGCATGCATAATGAACTTACAGTTCGGTAACAAAATAAAAATGTTAGGTAGGTTTTTGCTGTTTCCATGCAAATCTTTCACGTATCATAAAATATGCATTGTTTTAGGTACTTTACCTATTTCTGACTTAGAATTTGAATGGTAATAAAATATGCATTTGCATGTAATAATAAACCCTGATGAATGGCACAATGGACATAAATCCCCATGGGTGGCGGGCGAGGTGGGCGGCGAGCGGCTCGAGCGCAGCGGTTCTACGGCTTTAGTACCGAACGCCTCCGCGCATGTTCCCGCGCACCGCTGCACTCTGACGTAATGCCATGCAACCGTCCTGCACTTTGTTACTCACTCACTGATCATACCGTCATCCTTTTATTTATAAACGCTAATTTTATAAGTGCGAAAGAGATGAATGGATTCGCAGTGACACTGCACTTCGAGTTCGAACTATTCACACCTCCTGGGGCTCGCTACAATCTTTTTCTATTGGAACTATTTAATGAATAAAACATTTGTTGAAATCGTTAGTGTTGCGAGGGAATGTAACATGAATACAAACTCGTTTGCGGCTGGCATTATGTCACGACAATCAATCCGCTTGAAAGTGCACAGATGTAATCGTAAGATCGACAGAACATGAACGCTATAAGAAAGTAGGACAAATAATTGTTAGGTCTCATGCGCTAGATAAGCTGCATTGTGCAATTGTGCGCGCATGGGACTCATACATGATAAATGTGTCCGCTCATTGGCGGCACTATTAATATGTCCTTGAACGCATGGCCGGTAAGGAACCGCATCATATGGCATTTGAAACGCGATTATTATATGTATTGAATCGCAAATGAGTGTGGACGTGTGAGAATGCGCACATACAGGCTGGTTACTTTTACTGAAGCCGGTGGAGCGGTGGTGCGCGAGGTATGCGCGCGCGCCGCCGGCTCGAGGAAGCCGCCTCGCTCCACGCTCCACCGAACACTTTCCCTCTCGGCCCGACATCGCATCCGACAGTAATTGCAATTACAAACATTTTATAATTAATTGCTATCCATACTCGGAGGTTTTCGCAACAAGAAACTGGCATCATGACGTGTCAGTGGCCAGCATTTGGTTTCTAAATGAAAGCACTTTACAAGCGGATTGATCGTGAGCGCGCGGACCTCACCAACATTCACGATTATGGTATGACAGAACATTTTGCTCAATGGGACTCTATCTGATCTACACACTGCAAATCTGCGACAGAGCAGTTCTTTCTTGTTCCTCCGATTGGAGAGGTTGAAGTTAAAGTTATGCAATGGAATGTACGAACAGATTGTCAAGTTTTCATGCACAAGAAAAGCAAAGCGTTCTAGTAGAGAAATAAGATATGTAAGTGTACAAACATATAAATACATACATTCCGGTTATGTGTAATATATGTATGTATAAGGTTAGCATGCACAGCGATATGAGTTATTGGATTATGTATGTTGAACACGTGATGTGCACCGTGATGTAGCACGTGCCGGCGGTGGCGAGCCACACATGTACAGCCGGGGGTGCAACTCCACTCCCGCGCGGGACCGAGGTCGTGGCCCCTGTTATTATCTAGTTTAAAATAATCCCGCGGTAGGCGTAGGACTTGCGCAACACAATTCCAACGTTCTAGAAGCGACACTGACACGACACTGGGAGCACTTCACTGGAGACCGCGGGCGTGTAGCGGCGGCGCGCGCGCCCGCACCACTGCGCCGCGTTCCACTTTTCCTTCCGGCGGTACGCGAGCAGCCGCGAGTTGGCAGCGGCACGCCTTGCATAACCGACGGTTTCGCAAAGCGGTCGGTGCAGCGCGCGGCCCGGCTTGAAATACGCACCCGCGCTGCCAACGGGGCCGGCGGCCAGTTGACGCAACGCTGCCGCCGCCGGCGTGCCCGGTGCTCCCACCGCCACCGCCGGCCGGCTCACCTGCTCCCCCACCACATGCCCCTCCATCTGGTTTCTCAGACACCACTTTCGCCTGTATGTGTACTCGCTTTCATCGTCAGCGCATCCACGCTCCACTTTGTCTGCTCCATGTCGAGAGCGGAGAACGTATCTCGCGATCAGGATGGGCACGTCGAGGAGCGAGGAGCGCACACCGCATGAGCGGTGCAGATAAGAGCGCGCGCGCGCCAGATGCATCGGTAACTAGGCCACCACGCACTCTGCCATCTGTTTGCATGATTGCACTCCATTTTGATAGTGGGATAGGCGATGGGAAATATGAACTTATTTTTTCGCGATATTTTATAAAAGCTGCCTATCGGTTTAGACTAAAAACTGTAGTATCGTACCGGTAAAGAGCTGTTAAGTGTGGCGCGTAAGGTTTGTATGTCGCCTACAATATTGTCGCGAGCGGGCCTCGAGCTCCACAAATAGACGTTCCATTTCGACGGCCAACTCACGGCGACACGCGAAAACATTGCAGACACGTTTTATTATTTTATAGCCAGGTTTGAATCGAAAACAACACTCTGTTTACCCCCCGGGGACGAGTCAACTTTAAATAAAGACGGTGGAATAAAACTAGGGTCAGACTACTTCATGAGTAAATTGTTATGTCTGGCCAAGCTCCGTTTACCTGCAAACGGACGATGGCGGGCGGACGCGTCTCGTTGGAAGCTACCGGCTTTCGCAATATCAAATCAGTATAAAGATAGGCAACGCTCTGTCATCGCAGCGGCCTCGGTCTGCTGTCACTGCTCGCTGGTAGCGCTGGACCAATAAATAATATTTCAGCGTTTAGCGGGTTTACGCTTATAGTATGCGCGCGAAGGCCGCGTGACTCACGCGCCGGTCTCAACCGCGAGCTACGAATCTGACTCAGTGCCACGTGTGCACAGATCATGATCGTTTGCATCCACTGCACACAATCAGCTGTTGCCCGCGCGCATTTGTTGGGAGTTACCGATCTTGATCTACTGTTGGGACGCGACACACTTTTGTATTGTAAATCTAAATCTGAGAATTTATTTTTTGCGAAGTTTTTATTTTGTTATTGTTATTTATACTATTGACCTTATAATCTCCTTTAGAAACATGAATTGCATTCGTTGCAAAAAGCCTATTTTTTTACAAAAAAAAAACGCGATTGTTGTCGTCACGGCTAGTTAACTCAGTCGGGGAAATCCTACAACGAGTAGTTTACTTAGGTTTTCTTTGTTTCTACGCTATTAGACCATTCTATTATTTATAACAGGAGGGCATTCAGAAGTGTCATTTCGATAAGAAAATGATTTATATTTCGTTTCAAAAATAAACGAATCCCGCTGGTTTGCTCCATTTCTCGAGATGAGAGTGACATCTCACACCTTGCCAGAAAGCAGTTTATACCGACTTCTATTATTGTTTCGCATACGAGAAATAAACGAAAAAAGTCTCTATTCGATTACTACATCAACGTTACGGAATATTTCGATTCAAGTAAGCTAGTAGCTGCAGAAAAGAACCAAAGTATATAAAACTGCAGTATTATGTCCATGACTAATACGAATGTTTTCTCTTACATAATGTTGTTGTTTGTTCCCTACATAATATGCATTTGGCTCCGTATCAGAACAAACGAGTTAATTAATCAGGCTGTAATGCTGCGACCTACAAACCTTAGGTGCTATCATTTATTCTGAGGGAGAGGGGGGGGCAAGGCTCCCGGGGGGGACATAGGTGTATTTTCGGTCTCCTGGGCCCGAAGCTCCGAAGCAAGATTACCGTGTGTCATTCTCACGTTCAGTTTACGATCGGTTTTCTTTAGCACGCTCAACTCAACGAGAAACTATTTACATTTTCTTCAAGAAATAAACGCTTTAACGTTTCTGTTAGATTCTCAACAAGACTGTTAATAAACTTGAGTATTTCTGTAATTATAAATAAATAAATTTGTAAATGTTAAGACATATCCGACAGAAAGGATGGCAGTATATTTCAATTTCCTTTTCAAGTATATTTGTCAGTGCTCGGCAAACATTATAGTACTTACTTTATGTTAATTAACATTCATACATTACTGTAAGGTTCTAGTTACGACACGATTGCAATAACTGCTAGCGACTATTAAAGAATATTACAGGAAAAGAAACTACCGATGCAAATGAAAGACTTCGACTCGAATGCCCACTAACGAGTATCGTATTAGTCGATAATCGAGTGTGTATTGGCAATATCGATTATTTCCTGTTCATGCGCGCACGTCCCGCGCAGGGGGGGCAAAGGGAGGGGGTGACGCGCTGGCATACCGCCCAAGGACGTATTCTAGGCTCCCTAGGACCGGTCAGGGTCAGGTCACCAACTAGGGCCAAGTGTATCAAGGGCATGCGGTAATGACATTACTTAGTAATATCTTGTCTAATCACACGATGTCGATCGATACCGCGTTTTGTTATTGGTATTAGGATTTTGCGTGAGAAAAACGAATACAAATTTAAAGCAATTGTTAGTCTAGAAACATAAAATTTTAGTTTAAGACTGTGCATCGATGTTGATAGCATTTGATTTTTGTAACCTTCGAAAACTAACATCAGTACTTACTTACAAACATTCGTGATGTGTAACTATGAACATTTGAAAATTGTAATTGAACGTTCTAAATATAGCCGTAGACGGCCCAACAAAAACCATTTGCCCTATAAAACATGATTGTAACATTAACAGTAATTAGGAATCATTAGCGGTACCCTTTGATACTATGCATCGGCATTTTCAAACGTCCTTGATTTGCTTTTGTGTAGAGGACGCGTAGGCTCTACGACGGCTACGGCGTAGCAAGGATGCGGCCGCGTAGCAAGGAAATGGCGGTGTAGCAAGGAAACGGTGGGGTAGCAAGGAGTGGGCGCGTAGCCCTTTAGTTTTCGTAGACTTTTGATTTTCTTTGGAATTCTAAAACACGTTTTTGATAGTTTTTTTATATTAGATATTTTTATTTTTTTAAATTAATATAAATCTAGTTGATAAATAAAATTTTAGAGCGTAACGTATCGAGGACATAATCAGTATCATAAACAATTACAAAGTCATACTCCTTTCGCGTTCACTTTCTATGTATTTGCGAAAACATTACTAAAAAAAGGTACTAATGACATTGCGTGTAGCGTCGAGGCGTATCGTGAATTACAATGGCCGGGCGATCACCGACGTTACGACATGGTTTAGAAAGTCGAGCCACGGTCAACGGTCCCGCGGGCGAAAGTTACCGCGCGCGTGTGTGCCTGCCTTTACATGCGTACCGCGCACGTTTCGCAATCCCCGAGACGGAGACTACCACGAAAACGCGAAACTTTTGGATACCGGTTTCTCACTTCACATCAATTTTAGTAGCGAGGTCTCAGTTGTCGAAACTGCCTTTCTATAGTATTAGTGAAGTGAAAGATGTGACGTGTTTGCGTGGTAGTCTCGCCGCTGGATCGCTGTGCGATAGCGATGAAAGTGATAGTAGAACTGCCAATCAAACTTGTATTTTTTTGCCTCTAAACAGATTCATGCGATTACGTATGCAGTAAAGTGAAGATACACGAATGCATTTAAATGTCGAGTTGGAAATTAATCAAGTAATCAATGTTTTATTGCATAATAGGTGACAGACACGAACGTAGTTAATTTTCACGAGATGTTTCAGAATTCCATGTAATGAAATCAATTAAGAAATAGGTCAAATGATATTTGAACAAGGTATATAAGAGGAAACATGCAACATTATACTACAACACTAAACGTGCATCAATTATTTGTTTTAATTGATAACAATGTTCTATGCAATTTGAAACGAAAACAAAAACAAGTACCCGATTCCCTTGGAAACAGTTTCACACGACACAGATCAATAGAGTAGGCATAGATAACGTTTATATAATGAACTAGTATGTACTTAATGAATGAAGATCACCTTGAGGTATCACTGATAGCACTAAGTCACTGTGAAGCGGTGCTGACGCGGCCAGGGTACGAGAGGAACTGTGCCTCTCCCTGATTTGATAGATATCGAGGTGGCTCCGAGGTCCCGGATGCACCTGCGCTGTAGTGCCGTGAATTATTGCATTACCCCCCGCGCCCCGCGCAAACCGCTCCCGACCTCGCCTCTACCCCCCCCCACCACTACCTCCTCCCCGTCCCCTCGTGCCACCACTTTCCCCCAGCGCGACCTTCGCGCCTGCATCCCTGGCCAAATGCCAGGCGCTGCATATCTGGACTTGACTGTCATCTCCGACATCCTAGATATGTTGGAAACAATGATAGGAACATATCTGCACTCTGTCAGCTCAGTCAAAGGACACTGCCATGATCTGTGATCTAATGCTTTACTTATAGATATGGCAGTGATTGATTTCATTATGATTGTAAAAGTTAGTACTGTTCGCACACCAGAACTCGTATCGATCAATATGAATTTCTAAACAGAATATTGATTGGTTATAAAAGTAATTCTAAACAAATGCCGCAAATGTGTGGTGGGAGCGGTTGAGCTAACATAAACAATATTAGATATCTAAATAGAGCCGGTTGATCTAAATCTCTCGTATGAGTTTTATCGCCGATAAATCCACAGATCCTCACTAACTGACCTATATTCCTACACACAACTAGAACGTACTACATTATACATTACCACATTGTATAACAATTATATGTAGTTCTTATCAGTAATCTGTTATCGCACACTAGTTAAACCCAATTTTGACACGTGACAAACATCAGAAGTTATTACCAAGACTGGTTTAGTGCAATAGCCTGGTGTAGCGGAATGTGAACGGAGAAAGTAGACGCGTCCGCTGCCGAGAAAAAGAGTTTTCCACGCGGTTTCACCTTGAGAGAGCGCGGCCAGTGCAACAGGTGTATGGCAGAGACACGAGACCACTACCTCGACGTAAATATTGAACGCACAATGTAAATGAAGCCGATTTATTTAATGACGGAGCACAGTGGTGTATGCCGATGCAAGTGGTAACGAGGCGCGCGCGCTAGCGGAGGCGCGGCGAGCGACTGCGGCCCGCCAGCTGCACCGAAATAACTGCTCCATGCAGCCGGGCGGCTCGATGCAAGCCTCCTCCGCCCCCCCTCCCGCAGGCCCGGACCCCGCGCGCCCCGTGCCCCCCCGCGCACCCACCCGCGCCCTCACCCTCCAGGTCACGGCTGCAGGTCGCCATGACAAAGCGAGAGCGGCGCTGCAGCCCCCGATCGATCCAGCTGTTGCTTCTAGGCACCCAGCGCCCCTGAACTTGAAACTGGTGTGGGAGGGTGGTGTTTCATATGTAATGCAATATGTATAGGGAAAACGGTTAAACCACCGCATAGCTGTTGCTAGTAGCTATAAGGAAGTAAATGACGCGGACATATAATGATAACCGTTGATTGACCGCCTAGTAATTATTCATCAAAGAGCGTCTTCGAGAGCATTGCAGTGTAATTTTAGTCTAAAATGTTTTCAGCCATTGCTTTCATAATTTCTGGTAAAGATTCACCAGGTCTTTGGAGGACCAGACCAGCTCCTAGTACTTCAAGGTTCAACAATACATCTGGCGCATTCTGGTGTCAAGGCTGGGCCAGTCCAGGTCTATGCAACGCTGTTTGGCCAGCTGCCAAGGTCTTTCCTGCTATTTTATTCTCCAGTTGTAGTTTCTTATTAATTTTGCTCATAAACGTCATTTATATGCTTTTATGTGTTCTTGTGGGAGTATTGCCACATGTTACTCACAATTTCTACTTGAATGAAAGTTTAGATAATCGGAAGTTTATGAGTCGTGGATTCTTTTCTTTCAGATACAGTCCACCATTAAGTACTAGATATACACTTTTTTTTTTAAATATAAAAACTCTTTAGTGTATTCAGGAAATTTCAGCTGGCAACTCCAAGAAAGTCCAAAGGGACAGTCCCGCTGCTCACCTCTTCACCTTGCAGAACTTCACTTGTCTGTTTAATAATAATGTTCTGCGTAAGATTACAGAAAGTCATAGATCAATGTGAGCATTATTACGACACAATCAGTCTGCCCTTGCCCGCCATACGCGTGTTTGTGCAATGTAGGGATGTGCCAGAGGCAGTTGGCATGCCTCTTGGCTTTGATCAGCCACTCCTAAGCCAACGATATTTAGACACGAAGACGCCAAGATGTTATCTTATTAAGGTAATGTGATGTGTGCTAAATATTTGTAATTTATAAGATTACTCGCGACAATTTACTGACGACGGCTGTTTATTTATGTGATTATGTAGTCAGGTCATTTTGAGATGGATCGGTTTGCATTACGAAGAGTGCCCCTAATAAGAAGCGAAATAGAAATAGTCCCTCATCTAACGTCTAAATATTTGCCAATTTGATCTAAAGGACTTAACAGATCAGTAATGCTGCATAAAAGCCTTCACGGGTGCCCAGGCGAGGGCTGGTAGCTCGACATAGAGCAACCTACGCGCTAGATACAGACCTCCACAGACTTCGGGAAAAGCCTAGCCTCCTCCCGATCCCCTGCGTATCGATCGGCCGTTATGTCCGCGCATAAATAAACGAGATAGATGTAACTGTGTGTGCACTTTGATGTGTATGCGTATCTAGTTATGTTCTGGAGTTTTCGAAGGCCGAATGTAGTGTATGCTTTTAGGAGTTTTGATGACGGATTTGCTTGTGCTGGTATATTCAGAGATTAGCGAGCCGTACTGATTGGGCAGTTCCACACAAATATGTGCGGTTTTTGCGTTCATCTGCATGGTCCTCATATGATGTATTATGTGTTTAAATTAGAAATATTTTCTTGTATTTTTGTTTCTGTGATTGCACCTACTATGTTTTGTCTAGTCTGCATCACCCAATGGTCACCCATGGTAGAAAATGCCCAAGGTATTAAATAAGCCCGTCTTTATACAGTGTTACTTGTGGATAAAGTTTTGATAAATAAATAATGTCTGGACTAATGTCTGAAAAGGGATAGGACACACCGGCCTCATCTAATTCCAAGACATAATGTATTGTGTTGTTAAAAACCAACTTACAGAAAAAAAAAATTTTTTCGTCTTTTTTTGTGGCACTACTTTCCGAGTTCAGCTTATTTCAGGCTTGCTTTTGTTCTTTACCTACAATCGAGAGATGCAAACCTTAATTCTTTTAAAAGATTTTGCTTCGTCGATTTGCGTTAGTGTTTTCTTCATGGGACTCCGCAAATGATGCATAAAAACGCACTGTACGGCGTAAATAACCTGTTAAGAAAGCACTGTGGTCTCGACATTTAAGTATTGCGTGTGAATCGGTATGTTGTGGTCAGTTTTCCTTTCAACATGTGTATTTTACATTCGTAGAAAACAAGAGTTCGTACTATACATATAGTTTATGTTTAAACTCCGTTGTGTTAAATAAGGACTTTGTAAAAAATATAAAAGTTTTCTCCCTTAAACTAACACTTTTTTTTGCCTATACTGTACCACCGGGGGCAAAGCCGGGGGCTTCTTGACGCCTTAGGAATTGGGGGAGCTCAATTCCTTCCACGAACTCTTTTCTCGCGCCACCTCGAACCAGCCTAAGAACCATTTTTGTTACTTTTAAAACATCATGTTTTTAAATCTATGTGATGCTGTCTAAATTACTCAGAGTTCATCTCCTGTATTTTCTGGTTTATGCCTAGGCTTGAGACGGCAGGATTTTTATTTCATTTTCGAAAGCATTTAGAACACGTTACTAAGTCTAAACTAGAACGGCGCTTCGTTTTGCTTCGTCTTCATGGTTCCTTCAACGTTTAGGATTGAGATAACATAAGATGCGTCTGCGACGTATGGGTCCTCTGCAGTGTAGCCCGCGTTAAACTATTTTTCTTTTTTTTTTTGCAATTTGCGGGGTAGTATCAGATTGTAATGTTGATAAACGAACGTAACAAATATTTATTTACAGAATTATTATGATGAGAATCATCGATACAACTCCCGAAGTTGTGATAATCCTGTCGAATGAATGTCATGGAATCATCACATTTGAACAAATAAATGTTAATTTTGATGCCGTATTCTAACTCAAAGTTAGAATTGGTAAAAAAGTAATTGATGATTTCATCGGCTACGTTACTGCTCTCAAGAACGTAGATACGGGTCACTTTAAATCGGAAAAAATCACAATATTGCCAGAAAATATGTTAATAACCTAGTACGGAATAAACGGCGCAGATAAACGCACCACCTACGTATAATTCCTCACTACGGCAACGCCCAAGCCTCGCAGCCCGGGCGAGTCCTAGCTGCGCCCACTCATCACCCCCTTCACCCCTATACACCCCCACTGCACCCCCGACGCAACCCGCGTCCTTCATAGCCCCACAGATTCACGGAGAGCCTAGCCTCCCACGCTGTACCAATATCGATCGTTAGTACCAGAGCACTTAGTTTATATTATTGAGATAAAATATGAACGTTGAAGGTCATGTATTGGGAGATAGGGAAAAATACTTTTTGTAAAGGACTTGTCAAGAATAAGAGAGGCAGGGATGTACTAAGTTCTTTTTGATGTGTGTCGTTTATTTTACACATATACTTAATAAAAAAAAATACCTACAGACAACGTATGGCCTTTTTGTTTTTTTTACGGATGGGAAATCATCAAATGACTTCTCCCGCTCTGGGTGGAGTGGGAGGGAGTGTCAGACTCCTAAAGCTTAAGCAAAAAAAATGACATGTTTCTAGAACCAACAGTTTAGGCCTAAACTGTGGGTTGCGCAAGAGTTATGTATGTAAAGTTAGCTGTTGAAAATTCCTCCCCTAAATGGGTTTAAAACGGCGGGATGAAATTTTGTAAAATAGCTGTCATTTAGAAGTTATTTATTATTTATTTAACACTTCAAGCACAAAGTACGGAGGCGGACTTAATGCCATAGTCATTTTCGACCAGTCATTTTTGACTAGTCAACCTTTGGGTGTTGCAGAGACAAACAATGGTAGGTGGTAAGATAAAAACCTAGACCTAGACTGCGATTTATAAATAAATAAAAGTGAGTTGTATCATCGTTTTTATAAACTTGCTAGCAGTTCCCCGCGACCTTCGTCCGCGTAAAATCCCGTCCCGTTTTTGCAACATTTTTCATTGCTGCTCCGCTCCTATTAGTCGTAGCGTGATGTTTTATAGCCTATAGCCTTCCTCGATAAATGGGCAATCCAACACTAAAAGATTTATTCAATTCGAACTAGTAGTTCTCGAGTTTAGCGCGTTCAACCAAACAAACAAACTCTTCACCTTTATATATTATAGTATACGTATAGATTCTTTCAAGTCTCAAAAGAAGTTCCGTTGGAAAAACCCGGCACGCGGTTTGTTTTGTCATACTCGTACGCATGGAAAGAGCCTAGCGTCTTGTCGTATTCTACGGCGCCTAGACCATGAGAGATGATTGTTTCGTGAGAGTGGTTCTCTTACTGGCTCGAGGCAGATTTCTCCGTTTGACTAACGTAGACAGCACAATTTAGTTTCTCGACCTTTATTGATGGCTATTGACTAATGCGACAGAAATAAAGAAAGCGTTTTATTTTCCTTGATTTGTTGTCTAAAATATTATAGATGGGCCCGACTATGACTTTAGTTAACTAGCCAATCGTATAGTAAAATGCCGAGCCGATCATGGATTTTGGTGGAGTTCAGAGGGTATCGACAATTCTCATGGCGTTTCAGGTACAACCAGGGTGTGGACATAGAATTTTTTCCATGATTCAATTATTCCTCTTTCAATTATTGACTAGCAAAAGAAGAATTCCGATTATAATTAACAATAAATGTTTAATAAACTTCAATTAAGTCATTCGAGCCATAATATTGACGGCGCTTTTTTCCAACTTATCGCTACAAACTACAAATATTAGTCGGTTTCCCGACTACTCGGTGCTTCTCTTAGAAATTACTAGCTTAAATACTAGCTTAAATTATTAGCTTTAATTATCTTTTTGCCCGCGGTTTCCTCGCGTCAGTTAATAATTTGACAATCAATTCGGGTTGTACTCTGCTTGTAATGATATAATTCAATCATGATGCGAAAGACACGTGACGCCATCTATTACCATAAGAATGTTATTGTTGTTTTCCTCGGAAACAGTTCTTTTTCGGGATGAAAGGTACTCTATGTCCGTTCCTGTACACCTGACAACGTATATGCAAAATTTCAGGATAATCGGTTCAGTGGTTTAGGCGTGAAAATAAAACAAACAAACAAACTTACTTGCGCTTTTATCATATTAAGTGTTTTAGACTGCTGTTATTTTTGCGTCATGGCAAGATTGAAAGAAATCATGTCATCATAACCGAATTGGCATTCACAGGTCTCCCTATATTATTTTTTATATTTTCTCACATATTTACTACATTTGAGTGCACCATACCTCAGGACATTTTTTGTTTATTTATGTCCGCTACTCGTTTTTATTGTGCTTCGCAACTTTAAAGTTTTGTTGACTAAAAGTGCTAATGTTGAACTAAAAATTATAAGCATTTTATATAAAGTGCCTTTGTGGCGCTGAGCGCACTATAAAGGGTGTAAATAGACCCTTAACGAAGCCGAAAGACATTTGTTCTCCCCGCGATCATTTTGTTCTAGACCATACCTGGGAACCTTCTAATTACTGGGGGTCAAAGTTCCAACTTTTTCACAAGTTTTTTTTTAAATACAATTTTTTAAAGTTATAACTTTACTTTAAATACCTCCATGCCCCGTTTACTATTCAATGCATCCATCAGCACAATGTTTTGAATGCCTTACATTGAGTTTTACCGGAAAAGGTTATTTTTCACCCAAAAAAAAAGTCGTTTCCCAGCAATAATTTTTGTGTAGGGTTACTTAGTTTGATGTTCAGAATGCTTGGTTAACGGCTTCGTAAAGGAACTGTTTACACCCTGTATGTAAACAAAACATCCATCACAGAAATTCAATCCCAAAATTGCCGAAGCAAGCTCTGGGCGAGGCCTCGTGTCGGGGGCTGTTGCAGGGAGATGCAATAATTGCACCCCTGCTTCCTGTAACCGAAAGGGCGAGGCCGCGGGGCGTTGTCAGGGGTGATGTTGGGTGCAGCACCCCTGCCACCCCGGGCTGTGCGTCCTTCAAATGAACCTGCACCGACAATTCCGAGGAAATCTGGGCCCCTCTAGTTTACCTGTATCGATCTGTTTTGATGCTGGGCCCGAGATATAACGCGCAATTAATGTTATGCAATACAATTCTTTGTTGCTATTATTCCATGTTTTTTTTTTTATTACGTGAAACTTTACATAGCTATTAATATCATAAATACATGTAAAAATTAAGGATTTCTCTGTTAGCTGTCGATTACTAGATTTATAAGCACTTAGGAATAGTCTCAAATCGAAGTGTTTCAGGAAGTTTCTCCTCCTCATTAAACTCAATTAAATTTTCAAATATACGTTTTAGGACTACAAGAACTTGTCTTGAAGTTGCTCAAGTCATACTTCAGGTAGACATTATCCTCTCACTACATTACCTTATGTTTGACGACTCGACAAGCTTTGCATCAGTATCTGAGCTACTGTTTGTGAATTTAATTATATCCATGTTCTAACAATAGGCGGCATCTAAATGAATGCCTAAACAAAACAGCGCTGTTGGATTTTCTACGTTCTGCTCAGTACGGAATGTTAAATCCGAGGTGTCGCTTTGGTTAGTTTTTTAGGGTTTCGTAACTCATTCGACCAAAACGGAATAGGATACTTTGTTCTTAATTATATGATCACTTTGTTCATCGTCTGTCCGTCTGGCAAAGACAAGGAAGACAAAAAGGGTTTTCTCAAGAATGCGAGGAGGTATCAATCTGATATTAATATCAAACAGTCAAGTCTGCTACCCCTTGGAGCAGTGAAAAAATCAAAATTGTAAGTCAGCGCGATCAAAAGATATGACTGTTTATGTCGCATATTTTGCGATTTCACAAGGGAATCAAAACCTATAGGGTACTTCCCGTTGACTTAGAATCATGAAATTTGGCAAGAAGCAATGTCTTACAGCACATGTAAAGGAAAAATCAGAAAACCGTTCAAAAGTAGTTTAATAACAGAATATCTACAAGTTTAAACGGAACTTTCGGTGCGCGAGTTCAAGTCGCACTTGGCTCGTTTTATACTTAGATACTGGACCAACCTATCCTGTGAGTTGCTAACTTTGTCGTAATCTACACTGCTTTCAAGATGGGTTCATTCTATATCAGTTTGCTGAATTTTGATGAGTGATTGTTATGTACAGACGCCAGCACATCGAGCTACCCGAAACTGTAAAATTTTCCCAATCAACCTTGATATTTATGCTTTAGCGATAAAGTTAAAAATCTATTAAAGAAATTTGACAGATTTTAGTAGCTTGATGTGCTGGCGTCTATACATAACAATCATTCAGGCGATGTACCAAAATCTTTGGTTGTAAAACACATACTTCATAGACAGTCATTTATCTAAATGTCAACATCTGCCTAGCCTTTACCCAACTATATTGGGGTCGGCCTCCAGTCTAACTGGATGCAGCTGAATACCAGTATTTTACATGGATCGACTGCCTATCTGACCTCCACAACCCAGTTAGTACTGGGTTATACGATACCCCTTGGTAAGACTGGTTGTCAGACTTTGGGCCACTGACTACCTAAATAGTCAATTATCTAAATAGTCAATAATTATTTCAAGCAACAAAAGAACCGGTTTGTTCCAAACACGGACACTAGCTCCTAGCACAAGCAAGGTTCGCTAAAATACTGTCCAAGTTAAAGTACGGATGACATAAAATCACTTGACATTTGAAATAATCAAAAGCTTCGGTTAACGAGGCTGTTCACACGGGTCTACGAGAAACCGGCTTTAGTTGTTAAGGTATTCAAGATTTCTAACCCTTTTAATAAGATTAGGGGTGATGCTTTTGTTACTCCAGATGGAACTGAAGGACAGTTCTGCTGTTTTGTAGGGATCATTTGGGAACAGTTTGCTGGCAATATGGATGTAGAGGATTTATCAAGGTCTTACGGGTCAACACTGTACTCATCCGTAAATCTTGGTTGATTAATATTCGTAATATGAATGTGACATATAAGATGATCTTTAAACTACCTTATGCCCGCGGCTTTGCTCGCGTTAATTTAGAATTTGAAAATCAATTCGGGTTGTACTCTGCTTGTAATAATAACTCAATCATGATTCGAAAGACACGTAGCGCCATCTATTATCATAACAACGTTATTGTTGTTTTCCTCGGGAACAGTACTTTTTTTCGAGATGAAAGGTACCCTATGTCCGTTTCTGTACACCTGAAAACGTATATGCAAAATTTCAGGATGATTGATTCGGTGGTTTAGGCGTGAAAAGGTAACAAACAAACAAAGAAAATTACTTTCGCATTTATAATATTAGTAAGGAAAGGATAAGGAAACTAGTGAAGCTGAATTCATGGTTCTGTTTTGTCAGAAAGGAGAATCTATACAACATCACGTGTTTTTCTCAGAATCGTTGGGCAGATTTGTATCTACAGTACCTTCACCGACATTTCCGCAATTAAATTAATTTCCTAGGTATTTATTACACAGGACATATTACTTATAGTATGTGCTAAACTAAACTGCACAAGTATGCGCAAACGCTGGTGTGTCTCTTCACTAACTCTCGTAGATACAATAAATAGAGGGCGAGCCTTTTGAAAGTTTAACCAACTGAAAAAATTATACAGTTTCCAGAAAAAATCAACGATAGAGCAACAAAGCGATAAGGTACTAAAATTAAGGTGAAACCTTAGTTACAGGTAATGTTTAGGTGACCTACAAGAGAGCTGACTTCACCAATTTAAACAATATGCAGATTTTCATGTGCCAATCATGTAAATCAGATCAGATCAGGCTATTCCGGAAATCTGTGCCGCGGTGAGGCAAGGTCGAGGCAGGTGGAATCAGGACGCGAGGACCTCGGTGCTATTAGGTCACCGTATGGAGGTAACAGCCTTCGTCAGGATAGGATAGACCTACATGTGATGGCCTTCTCCGGAGAGATTTGACTGTGGTTAAGACTGTTAGAAGCGCTGAGTTATTATTATGTATAACGACTTTTGCAAAAATAGGGTTTACAAAGAGCCTTTTTCGTTTTACGGGTCTTTGGTTATTTATTTATTTTATTTGGTTACATTTTGTCTACATTTTCATGAAATGTAGGGTTTATTCATGAGCGCTTATTTGAAGATATGATTAACGTCTGTTTATTTTCACATTTTCTGACGTTTAAACGTCTTTGAATTGCAGCTGAATCGCTGACTGTTTAGCACATAATAGCATTTTTAAGGAAAACTTTTGCCAGTCAGATATTCATCATCCCCAGCCCGACTTCACCCACTGCTGGGTATAGGCCTCTCCTTGCTTGTGCCAAGCTCCACGGTCTTGTGCCAGCCTCATCCAGGATATTCCCGCCATGGCAACAATGTCGTCTGCCCATCTCGCTGCCGGACGACTACACTTCTCTTTCCATTTCTGGACGCCGTGGACGCCACTCGGTCACAGCTTTACTCCACCTGCCATCACCACGCCTTGCAAGGTGTCCTGCCCATTTGAGTTCCATAACGCGATTTCTAGATATTAGGGAAGTTAAATCGGCACCAATCATGCTTTGTCCATTAACATTGTTTCCGACAGTAACTCAGCAAAAACTATAAAACTTTTTCTTTCTATTTGTTTTAGTATCGCGAGTGATGTACCGTAAAATGTATCCTAAGCTATTCATTATTTTGATGGCTGGCAATACCCACGTCGTCCGCGTAATAATTCCAGTTTACGCTAGTTTATGCATGAAAAACTAGGAAATATAGTTCGTTCAACATATTAACTATGAGTTATTTAACATGACTTATTATGACTGCTTATTTTACGTTTCAAATAATAAACTTATGATTACGGAAATATTTTTTATTTTCCTATTATTTTGTTCTATTTTTACCCGACTGCGGCGAAGCCCAAAAGGAGTTTGACCTGTATCACTGTATGTAAGTATGTATGTATGTCCGTTTCTTAGTTCCCTTGTAAATCCTAAGCGAATGAACGGATTTGGATAAATTGTACGTCGTCGTTAGATTCGTCTTGGTGGCGCGAGTGTTACTGGCTACATTAAAATAAAAAATAAAACAGAGAAAAATGGCGGATTTAGGTTGCAATATTGTGGAGTTCGAATTTTTCTTCTTCTTTTAATACCATCGAATAGGGTATCAAAATGAAGGGTTTTAAAAGGTGATTACGAAATATATTCAACTTAATACTTATTAATAAATTAGTAATATATAATATAATAACTTAGTAGTTGAAAAAACTAAAAAACCCGACGTTTTTTAGTTTTTTCAACTACTTTTTTATTATTTATGACGATTGTGCCGAATTGTGTCGATGTCAAAATGAAATGGAAAAGCAATGTGTGTTTCGTTTAAAAGTAAAATTATTTTTGTAAAGTGTTACAAATTAAAAAAAACGATTGATATAAAAAACACAGTTATTTTTAATTTTCGTAGTAGGTAAATTGACGGAAATATTATGAAAATGTTATGGACATTTCCGATTTGAACGGTGACTATTTTCGGTGGAATAGTTAAATTGCTACCAATTTTAATAATATTTGGTTGTAGCTTATTTTGCAGTGAATATGAAAATCATAATTTATCTAGTCGCCCTGCACGTCTATGGTAACTTTTACTTTGAACTGGCTTAGCATAGTACGGAGTTTCAATAGAATTAGAGGCCAACTTATACTGTTTTTTTACCAATGACGTGCGGTTAATTGTAAAAAATGAACTACTTAATGAAAATTAATTTATATATTTAGATACTGGAAGAAATGCAAATGATAATGGAATAAGCATATTTTTTTAAAGAATAGTTACAATACAAACACACAGTAATGAATTAAACATACACAAAGACAATTAACACATTTCTTACAACGATATGATATAAGTAAATAATTATCGCTGAAAAAGGGATCATTTTATGGTGAAAATGCACCGACGTTAACTATAAAAATGAACATTTATGTCAATTTATAATAAACATGTCAGGGTTCGCAAATAATCGAAATGAATAAATATCAAAATATGCGATATTTATTTGAAAAACGGATAGGTCTATATCAAGAATAAAAATAAAAATTATTTAAGTGATTAACTGTGAAAATCGTAAAATAACAAGATTTTAGCTTGATTATTTGAAGGTTATACAAATAAAACTTACCATGTACTGACAGGTAAGTATTAGATTATACATACATAATAATACATACAGGGTGGAAGGGACACCGACGCTAAAACGTTTACCACGTTTTAAACGTTTACGTTTAGTACATCATTCTGACCAAAGACTATATTCTCAATGATTCTGACCCACACATATTTTTTTTCGGTTATTAAAAAGATAAAGTGTAGGTATTGCAGTTTTGTAGGAAACAGCTGTTTTTTTTTTAATACTTGGTAATAGTTTTCGCATCGGTGTCCCTTCCACTCCGTATTATATCAGCGAACCTTGGTTCAGACATTAAAAAAACAACATATACATCACGCATGTAAATCCCGAAGGATAAATAGTGCCCCATATTTAGTCAGTTATGTCCAGTCCCCTGTATCTAATAGGAGGCGAGCCAATTGCCATCAACCTGACTCTCGGTTGCTACTGAGAAATCCCTTGTGGAAAAACCAAATAATTTTTTACCCGACCTGGGAATCGAACCTAAAACTGCATGTTCAACAGCAACGCTAACAACCACTATAGTTGCTGCCAGTTAAGATGGCAATGGCGGTCATTGACCCACCTACATTTATTAAAGTTCTTAACTTTGAAATCCAAAAATAAGCTTGTTCATGTCTTGAATCGTCATCTGTCGTGATCTTCAACATTTTTTCTAATGAAAAACGATACATGGTTCATTTGTTTTGGTTCGTACGAAGAAATATTATGGAAAGAGCAATGACCGCTATTGCCATCTTAATTGGCAGCAACTATAGACCATCGAGGGTAAAATAAAGATATACGAAGTAAAGTGCACCTCTGAACGTTACAATCTTAAAAATTAAACGAGTCCAACTGCACGAAGTTTCACGTCAGTGAAGTCATTAATAAAAGTCGTCGTTTTCGTAAAAAGCCAGTGACATGCGCGTGAGTCGATGCATAAACTTGTTTATGTAACGAGAAAGGAACATGAATTGCCATGTAGATGACGTGAAAATAAATGATCTTGTATGTACCGTGTACCTACTTTCAGAAGACATATTGGTGACATTATCATTTTCAGATCTTCAGGTAAGTAGGTAGGTGAGTAATTTTACATGGTCGTGAAAATCGTTGATAAATTACATACACAAATATTTAGTTACTTACTATCAGCAAGACACATTAAAATCAAAAACTTTTTCATTTTTAGTAATTAGGTACCTACACAATATAAAAGTAATTACACTATTAAAACAATTACAACTGACCACCTCAATAATAAAACAATTAATACATGGATAATTTGTAGAAAAAACATTTCGTAGTCGGAATCGACAAACATTTTATCACTCAACTTTCCCTCACGCTATAAAAGCGACACGCAAGATGACGTCACGAGTCACACCGACCTGCGCGTACGCACATCTGCTCAATATCATCAACATTCCCGCTAATCGTGGTAAAATACACGCCAATCGAGTGAATTAGACATGTATTAGTGTATACTGAGCATTATGATCGCAATGTATACAGGGTGTTAGGTTAAATGAGGGCATAGTATAAGAGAGTGTCCTCATGAAAAAGAACAACTTTTACTAGATATAGGACAAACCTTATATTCGCGACAAGAAAATGATCCACTTCACACATTTATAGTCGCGTAACTCGACAAAATGTAGGAAACAGCTGACTTTTATTCAGTGTTTTAGTTAAGTTTTTTTTTTTTAGATTTAAAAATTCCATGGTAAAAGTTTTCCATTTCCTTGAGTAGGTTACTCTACTTTTGCTATGGTACTGTACTCCCTTGAAGAATATCCCTCATTTAATCTATCACCCTGTACACAGCCCATAGTGACCGCAACCGCAAGGTATAAACGCCACATGTGCCCACTTTTGACAGTTTAAAAATAACCAGACGAATATTTAGGTTACGCATTATCCGCTGTAGGTAGTTTGTCATGTACCTATAGCTGGAACACTTCCTACTAAAATAGATATTAATGACTGTTTAACAAGCGCATAGGCGCTCTGAGATAATTTTGGTGTTTCAATAATAGATGTTACTATGTTCACACGATTGTTAGTTAGGAGTACCTATAATTAGTATCTATTTGGCTACCGGGTTTTGTTAGGTTGGGTTCACCTTTTTATAGATAAAATATTTCAGAGTTTCAGTTACTTATGTTCGATACCGGCTTTGTAAATCTAGCAACTTATCTTTATCATTATTAAAAACTCTAGAAAGAAATACTAGAGAGTATTTAGAAAAAAAAGAGAAAGGACTATACAACATAGTAAATAAATACAATTAAAAAAGTTTCTTGGTGTTCATCCATGAACTCTTTATGCCAACTTCCAAAAGGACGATTCTTCACTGTCAGAATTATTCCTCTTCTTCTCCATCGTTGCCCGCCGACCGAAGAGTGGGAGAACTAGGGAACAACTGAGATACCACCAGCTGTGTTCACTCCGCACTAATTCCCGAGAGAGCACAGCGTGGCACCCGGTCGTTCGATAGCCCGCTGCTCAACATTTTCTATATTTCTTTCTCATTTCATTTCCATACCATTTTCGTAATATCCAATGTCCAAATCTTTTCTTCATTGAAGTTCATTTCACAGCAACCCTAAAAATTTCACTAAAAGGTATAACAGCGCCATCTGTGTTGAAACGCTGGAAACAAAGCTTCGTTAAGTAAGTCAACCGGTTTGTAGGTGTGCACCATTCCTTATGACGGTACTTGCGTTGGTTCCGCGAGTTGAACATAGATGGCACTAATACTGTTTACAGTAAGTTCTTGAGATTAAATTGACTAACATAATTTTTCACAGAAAAAATATTTCAGGCAATATTTAAAATATTTATTGCATTGACATTGCATATTTATATTTTGTACAGTGTTTGAAACATAAACAGTTATTGTTTCTATTTTAATGATGAAAGTATTCAAAGATGAATAAGAAATTCATCCCAAACTGAAATTCAGTAACATCACACTAAGGCCGAGAAATGGAATTAGTTTCGGGGTTAGTTTACAGATGGGGTTGTTTTGCACAATTTTACTGAATATGTACGACATTTTCAGATAATAAACCTAAATAGACTAGTTTTCAGCATGGATTTGTTTTGACGTCAAAATTACTTCTACAACAGCTTATTTGAAGAATTGTATCTGTATTAAAAGCTACAAACTGTATTATGTATTAAACGTTACCGTTACTGTATTAAAAGTTCCTAAGGAATTTTTCATAGTAAACAAAAAACAAGGAAAATATTTAGGCACCATATTTGGATGTTCAAAATAAGTTAGTAAGTATAACTTTTGTGTTTTTGAACTTTCTTTTTAGTTTTTGATATTATCCATTTACATTTTTACAAAATACTACACAGCAGACCCATAAAGTATCGATTAACGACACAGACACGATCCTAACACAAATGATTCCTCGATTTATTCCTTGAAAAATAATTTTAAACGTTCAAAATTATTCTCACTCGCAGACTATCATATCGAGCTTTGAAAGGGTAAGTTGAGACTAACATTATGCTGGGGATGTCGGCGTCGCCCCTCCGAAGAGAGGGATCCCTCTGACCCTCGCCTCCTCTCAGTCCCGCCACGTGTCGACCTTGACCTTGAACACACACACACATCACACAAGTGCACTTGTTGCACACACACTCACAAAGATTCACGTCTGGACGCGTCCCCCGCGAAAACTATGAACTTGACTGAATTTGTGAGTTGAAAAAATTATTGATTCGGAAAATTCATAGTGTTTGATATAGACAGACGAAATGTTACGGTAAATGAAACAATCAATGTTCAATTTTCTAGAAATTAATATTTTGTTTTTTGTAGAGAATGAGTTCTATGTATTTGTCTATCAATCGATTTTCGTCCTTTTTATTTTCCCTGGTAGGTACCTTTCAGCGTGTTTGTTAGTTATGAAAATTCATTTTGTTTGCATTAGAAATGCGAAGTTAGTGGAATAGTTATGTAGGTAAGCGTATAGTCGTTTTAATCTCATAGTGGATGAATCTTCATTTACTTAAACCATAGCGCAACCTTATCTGATTTACCCAATATTTAGGAAAGTTATCTTAGTTTTCCAAATGTTTTAATTACAGGAATGCGTATAAAATATTTTAAAGTAACGTTTGGTTTACACACCACATAGCCATGATACTAAGGCAAAGAGAACACTTATATTTTTTGCGTTCGATTGTTTTTTGTGATCATATCAAGTTTTGTCATCCGGTTTGTACATTATATACACGAATGTATATGTATTTGTTTAGGTATTTCGCCAAACTGGTAATGATTCATACATGTGATCTAAAGTCTTAAATGAAAACAACCTTAATGCCCCTTTTCACACTAAGCAACTACTACTTGTATGTCTAAATATTATTGCACTGTAGGAATTTAAACATTCGTCTCTTGGCCGAGAGTTGAAATTTCAATTACGCAATTTAACGCATTAAATTTGTCTCATCTGGCCCCTATTAATTAGAGGTTAATCATAAAGGTGTTTAGTTTATTTATTTACTGATATTTTTTAATGTGTGGTTGAGTCGTAATTTAAAGGAAGTCGATATTAGTAGTGGTTATTACGTTAATAATTTTGCAATAACTACTTACATTGATTTTTTTATTAACAGCTATACATACATAGAGTAAATTAAATATTATAGATTTATATTGCATGATAAGTAGAAAAATCTAAAGTGCGGGATATGACTCATACCTCACATAAGATCATTATAATAATATATTTTAAATATATTATAATTAACACTCACAACAGGATATTTACCATGTTTACTATTTGTTTTGAGTTTTTGATATTTCGGCGCTGTTGCAAGCACCGTGATCACGGATAAAATGAAGTTATTGATAATGTTAGTAACCATTTCAGTTCAAAAACTTATAAATTTTATAATTTGAATAAAACGGAACTAATGCCCGTTTTCTAATAAAATTACACTGTTTTTTTACACAATAATATTTAGGCACTCATTTAAGCGTCACCTAGCATTAGTGAAATTTGACATAAACGATCAGTTTGGATCCTTTATTTAGTGCTTATGGTGTTTTTCAGTCACTGTTATAACAGTAACGGCGATGAAATATTTTGTATTTAGTCAATAATAATAGTAGTGTCTCCGTCGAAGATAGCGCACTCGACTCCTTCGATCACGTCCGTGCAGTTTTGTGGCAATAAACTAAAACATGCCTACCTGGTTTAGAATTATATAACCCACAATTCTTACACGAGGGGTATCACGGTGGGATAAGGACCTTAATAAATCTGTACCGCTTATAGAGTGTCTCTCTCAAATTTTCTCATTTTTATTTAATTTGTCGTATCTAACATTGGCATGATTTGGGCCCTATCAGAATATCAGTGCTGCGACATTTTTAAATGTTTAAGCTTTTTTTTTGGGGCGTTTTGGCCTCGTACATTACCAATTTAGTTTATTGTATGTCTTATATAATATGTTTTAAATATATTTTTGTTGTTCTCGTTTTGTTTTATTGTTTTACTCTGTTCGAGTCTAATAAATATTTTTTCTTTTTTTCAACCTCCTGAAGTTCACAGTCTACGTGGTGTCACATCATCGGCGACTTATTTGGCGCATGCGCCGTCCATATTATCACCTTACACCAAGTACAATATAACATTAATATATATATCTCATATCTATTATCTACACGTGTGGGTGTAAATATTATCATTATCGCAACGCGATAAGGCGACGCTTTAACCCTTGAATGGACAGTACATTATAATGCTTTTTAAAACTGCATCATTATATTTTCTTACTTAACTTTGTACGAAGTTATCTATGAGTTATTTCTTGTTTATAAACAAAGCAAGTACGGGGTTTAGGTATGTTGTACTTAGGGTTCCCAACCATACTGTTAAAAACAGTATTATACTGTTTTTCGTTCGTTAATACTTTTTACTGTTCTATAAAAAAAAAGTATACAAAATACTGTTTTTATGTCCGCACTTCGCTGGTATCCGGAGCCACACGTAATTTGTGGAGGCTTATGAATATTTTAAAAATGATAATAAATTGTGCAAGAAGCTCCAAAAAATATGTTTTTAAAACGTCAAAAATTAAAATACTGTTTTCTTTTGTAATATACTGTTCATTTTATTTCTCAGATCTTAATATACTTCATGTCTCGTACAAAAAGTTGGGAACCCTAGTTGTACTGGCTAATTTTTAACGCAAATAAAAACGGCTCAAGACTTCGTTTCGTTTTTTAAATTTTAAACGAGTGTGGGTACCATGTAGGGTAGTCCTGAACGAGTCTAATTGGAAAGGGTTGTATTGTTACCCTCTGGCCCCCGGCTGGTTAATTAAATGAAGGGGTTATGAATTTGAAACGTTTGCCTGTGTCGACTGGATGGACCGATTTTGATAGGGTTTTTGGGCTTTTATACGGGGTGGAAGAAACACAGACGCTAGAACGGTTACTACGTATTCAGTACATCATTCTGATCCCCACATTAAAAATTCATGTCGGTTATTAAAAAAAACAGCTGTTTTCTACCTGTTTTCTTTTAATAACCGACGAAAAATTTCTATCTATGGTAAATACGTGGTAACCGTTTAAGCGTCGATGTCCTGTCCACCCTGTATATAATTTCGTTTGTTTAATTTACGTAACATAATATTTATACTGCCTGTTAATATCGTCATAATTGTGAGGTTTATTAGGACTTATTTCCCGTCAATTTATTTACATCAATTAAATATTTTTTGCATCAAAATTACTGATTGCTCATCAAATTTGCCAGAGCGTACAAACGTAATACTCAGGCATATAACAAATTATTAATACTAGCCATTTATTAATACCTATACATATCTGATTCCTATTCGTAAACACATTTTTCAATATCACCTGTACATACCTTAAACTGACAGGTGAAATATAGGTTATCAAGAATATGTAAAAAAAGATATGATAAAGTACGTCGAGCAAATAAAAACAAACATTGTGATACTTTTTGTTTATATTTCTATAAATTTATCGATTTAAAATTGAGTATTATGCACTCATAAAACCCTGAAAATAAACCAAGTTATCGCTGTTTTTAATGATACTGACGTTTACTGGGAACGTGGTTATATCTGGGAAAGCCCATTGAGTTGCTATTAATATATCGATGTTACCAATGTTTATAAAAAATGATTTAATTACAATGAATTATACATTGTTTTATTCAGTGAATTGCTTGATATATTCCCATTTAGGTTATAATAGACCACTAACCTACGTCGAAACGGACTCTAAACCGCAAGAGTCAGTCCAAGTTGCGCCACATTATCCGATTCTTACTCACAGAATGGCTACTAGCTGTCTATAATGTACTCTTTATATATGTAAATAAGATCCCCTTTGATATCTACCTATACATACATGTATATAAGCATATACATCGTAGATACGTGTGATATCGCGCGTTACACTGACTCACTGTTCACATCGCGTCTAATCTGTAGGTGTTGTATCAACAGGTTTTAATACTGTCCTATTGTAAAACAATATGATGGAATACTTTATGCACATATTGTTTATATATATAAAAATTTAGATATTTGATTTGAGAAATAATTGTTCAATAAATGTTGCACCCACGATACAGGAGAAATTTCTTTTCAAAAAAAATAAAAATAATACGTGTTGTGCTACACCATCTTTATCTGCACGATTATCATCTAGCCCAATCTTTTCCTAACTATTCCGAGGTCGGCTTCCGTTGAATCACGATTCCCCTTAAAATACCTGATGACCTTTTAATTACCGAGAAGACCCTTAAAATAACTTTCGATGGAGCTTCCTATTAAATATGTAATTCATATTTTCCGAGGTATAAAACAATAATAATTACATTTAAAAATCTTACCTGTAATCTTCAGCACGCCATTTCTTTAACAGTGAGGTCAATCAGCCTGCAGTTCGCCAAAACCATCAGCCTGAAGTCTTGCTTCACCTGAACACAAAGGAAAATGTATTTAATCTTCTGCTTAATACAGGTTATTTTTCTTCTGATAAAAAATGTCTAATTAATTAATTATATTAAAATTATTTAAGGATGTTTCGAAACGCCTAGTTGACGTTTCCCGTGACCCAAGGGCTGGCTTTACTTTGGCCAGAGGTTAAGTGTTGCCATACAACGGGGCAACGCCGCCAGTCTCTTGGGCTCATTTATAGTTTGTTGTTAGTTTATTTATTTTAGTTTATTTAATAGTTTTTAATTAATAATGTGTATAGTTAGTTTATTTTCCATAATTAAATTATATTTAAAAAGGTTATAACTTCGATTACTAGACGCTACGTAGCGCGATAGGTCAAATTGATTAGGGACAGCCAATACTGCTCCAATAACGTAATTAAAATGATAAAGTCGCATATTATGTCTATAAACGTCATAGGTAAGTGCTTACATACGTTGCAGTTTTATAACTGAAGGACAGTTTAATCATCATCATCTGCCCAGCCTTTTCACAACATGTTGGTATCGGCTTCCAGTCTAACCGAATGCAGCTGAATGCCAGTATTTTCTATGGAGCTACTGCCTATCTGACTTCTACAACCCAGTTAGCACTGAGTAATAAGATACCCCTTGGTAACACTGACTACCTGTAACGACTGTCAAAGATTAACAAATGACAGCCGGGACGTATGTAATGGGAGGTCAGCCATCCACGGACTAACTTAACCTAAAGATAGATCCGAGCGGCTGTTTTATTTATATTTAGCCACGAGCTCCACTGGACAGTTAAGGACAGTTTAGTGATCATCTTAGATGTTGTGATAATTACTTTCCCAATTAGGGACTAGAACGGTAGTCCAACTTTACAATATGCTAGAAAAAAATGTTTTTACGGAACCCTTTGTCACTCATGTCTGTATGACTGCAGTCTCGAAAACTACATACAAGGTTTAAACGGACCCGTGAAGGGTTCGTGAAGGGTTTCACGAAGCCGTCAACCAAGCAATCTGAACATCAAACAAAGCAACTTTATGCAAACATTATTGCTGGCAAACGATTTTTTTTTTTGGATGAAAAATCACATTTTACGGTAGGACTCAATGTAACGCACTCATCACATTGTGCTTAGAATAGTACAGCGGAAGAGTTTAAAGTAAAAATCTTACATTAAAAACATGTATTTAACAAAAAAAACTCGGGAAATCTCGGAACTTCGACCTCCAATATCTCCGTAACTAGAAGGTTCCCAGATACAGTACAGAACAAAAAAACGATCGCAGTGACGGGTAGAACAAACCTTTCGGCTTCGTTAAGGGTCTTGTTACACCGTTTATGTACAAAATTAACGTTCAGATACTTACTGTATATCTCTTGTAGTTGAGTAGCCACGAGACAATAGCAAAGACTCAAGGTGGACAGTTTAACAGTGCAATGATGATGGCCAGGAATTCCCACGCGTCATATTTAAATAGGTATGTTGTCCTATCAAATATAAAAACACAACTAGCACTACACTGTCACATACGTATATTGTATTTGTTAAGCTGCAACCATGTTTACTTTTCTTGGAACGACCACCCTTTTCTATATAATTGTCTATATCTAATATCTAGGTATGTGACATCCGTTTCCTGTAATCCTATTGTCTAAACATCGCTCGAATGTGAATCCCCGCCCAAGTAGCACAGAAGCGCTGAATAGTAGCTGAATCACTGTTCACAATGAAATCTTCAGCTGAATAAACCTGCTGAATAAGAGCGTTAGAGGCGCCTACTCAGCTGATATAACTCTGATTTGGGCACAAATTAATCAGCTGTTAGCTGAATAATGTAGCTGGTTGCACTATATCAGCGTTATTTGAGCATTATTAAAGGTAACAGTCGCCCCAAGAGCTGAATAATGACTGATTATCAGGATATGTGTTACCTTTTATACACCACAAGGGCTGAATAATAGAGTACTTGTTACCTATTTTTCAGCACAAAATACGCTCCAGGATATTAGTAACTCTTTTATGGAGCTGACAATTCACAAGTGGAAAAATTGTGAATAATTTTCACCCTACTACTTAATATTATTTTGATATGTTTTGTGTGAACCATTTTGTAAAGTGTTTGTGGGAAATAGGCAAATGTTTATCGGGAAGTAAAACTTTGTTTTTCCTCCATGTGCATGAAATTCGAATGGGAAAGAAAGTTTATTGTCGAATACTATATAATTATAGACGAATATTTTAACGCGCTCTCAAAATATCACTGTTTACTTGAAAATTATAGTATAAAATAGGTTGATGATATTATTATAAAAAATAAGTCTTTTTATTTTTCCTTTGTAATTTGACAATAAGCTATTTACGTATAAAATCATTACATTTTCTATTCAAATTCTGTTGTTATTTTCGTTGACTAAACAAAAACAAATTGTTATTATATTGTATACATAGGTTAGAATCTAAAAATGGCAGACAAGCAATGTGTACCGTATTAACCACAATCAAACGGCATGAGCTGTTTAAGTGTCCACTCGTGGTAGATGAATCAGTAACGAGCTGTTACGAGTGGTTCTTGTGTTACACAAGTCAGCTACAGATTCATGTAAATCTTGATAGTGGGTAACATGTACGCAAATAACTGTAGGTCAATCATCAGTGAACCGATAAACTCGGCAGGAATTTTAGGGATCCGCGGATAAAGCCTCATCATCATCATCCTATATTTTTTAGATTATTTACAAAACGTGTAGCCTGTTCAATGTTCACTGTATCATCTGTATTTCTGTTCAGAATCCTCAAATATTCTGCATGAATTTTTCGGCGTATTCCGCCAGTCCTTTTTCTATATTTCCACATATCACAATATAAGCGCTGAATAAAGAAGTCTTCAAGGTCTCATTTAACGGCACTAGTAGATTAATTGTCAACGATAGTACAAGTATTCAGCTCTCACTGAGATTATGGATAACATGTGAGCTAATATAGAGCAGTTTGCTTTAACTTAGCATCATATAATGTTCACCCATAGTAATCATGTAGGCTTTATAAGAGCTATTATACGATTGCGTGTAACAAGCTGATTAACATTACACAATTTCCACTGTGTGCAGCAAAAGGCATTATATCTTTGTTATTTGAAGCCACAGAATAACTGATTACATTATAGTTGCTCACGTGATCTTTCTTAAAATGCAAGTGGTCTAAGGGTACAGTTGTGGTCTTCAATTCAGAATATAGCTTAGTTAAAGTCCACAAAAATCCTTTAACGGGCTTAAAGCTGTATAATACTGAACTTGTTACCTATATTAACGCTGCAAGCGTTACAGTGTGGTCTCCGTGACGCATAATAACGTTCTTATTCAGGTGAAAGCTCACTTTTCACTTATTACAGGTCGAGTGTACTGTAATAACTCTTCATAAGTGCTAAAGTTACCGATGTTACCTCTTGTGACATCTTATAATGCAGTTTTGTGCTACTTGGGCGATGAGCCCCGGGCTCCGATGATTTAACAAATACCAATTTTTAAAAATAAGTGAATTCTGCGAATTGTGATTTGTCATTTGAATCGAGGTTCAAAACAGCGTTGCTCATAACATAACATCACGCCTGTAATCCCCGAAGTGTTAGGCAGAGGTGTACTTAATTAACAGAACACCCACATTTCCCCAGTAAAGTTTAAGTCCCATGTATTATGGGGCGAACGTATTGCCATCTACCGGGCGTAAATCTAGACTCCCTAGCTGCTACTGAGAAACTCCACATGGAAAAACCCAATAACACTTTGCTCGACCTGGGAATCGGACCGAAGACCTCATGCTCAGCAGTCGCGCTTGCGACCACTAGACCAACGAGGCGTTGTTTATAATGCGACACGATTCCACTGATGACTTAAGATTTCAAGACTGGTAAATATAACTCTAATGTATGGCTTTATTATATACCACATGCCTCGCACCTACTTTACGTCAGCCCATAAACTTTTTTATAGCCGTAATTCTCAATGTAAAGAGTTGAGGAAAAATCTGGTACAGTTCACTTCATGCAGAAGGAATATTGATAGAATAGATGGAAAGCACACAGTGCAGGATAATAATGTCCACGTGAAGGAGAAAGGCAGTATTGTATCCCCATATAATATGTATCTGATAATAATAACAGCACGTGATATTCGCAAGACTGGAGCCGTGAGACAGGACAGGATTGGAGCCCTAGACGGGGTCGCGGTAGACCGAGGAGAAGATGGCGGGACGTCTTGGATGACTTCCTCGCGAATCGGCGAGAAGAAGTACACCATCGTGAGAAGTGGAAGGAATGGGGGGAGGCCTTTGCTCAGGAGTGGGACAACACAGGCTAACTAAAATTAAATAATAATAGAAAATGCAATTGTGTTCATGTTTACATTTTTGTTCAGAAGTAAACATTGATGAACTGACAAGGACTGGCCGCTAATATGGGAGTTACGCTGCTGTCATTTATAACAACATCACACCTACATTCCCCGAGGGGTTGGGCAGCACACCCACATTTTGACAGTTATTTTGAAGTCCCATGTAATAGGGGGCAAGCCTATTGCCATCAACCAAAAATCCAGACTAAATAAAGTCACAAGTGACAAGTGAAAATGTCAAAACTGACTTATTTAAGTCAGTTTTGACATTTTCACTTGCTTTTGAAATCTATGTCAGTTTGCCATTTGTACTTGTCAATTTAGTCTCCGAGATTAAAAAACAGACTATACGGCTACGTGGTAAAAATAACAAATTCAGTAAGGCGTACCTACAGTTACTAAAAATGTTCCATCATTACAAACAAGCTTGAAACATTACCCAAGATCAGTTTTACACTAAAATTATTTAAATTACTATACCATTGCTAACACAAATCACTTTGCAGGAAGTCTTTTTACAACAACAGCCTGTGTGTTAGACTGGCGTACAATTACACATTTTACACACGGCCCCGACAACAGCCTCTTCGGATACCATTTACTTACATAAAACCAGCTAACGAGGTGTAAAAATAGAATAACAGAGTCACACAGATGTTTCCTTGCCATATCTATACTAATAATATTATAAAAAGGTATCACTACATAGTATAAAGCAAAGTCGCTTCCCGCTGTCTGTCTGTCCCTATGTATGCTTAGATCTTAAAAACAACGGAACGGATTTTGATGCGGTTTTTTTAATAGATAGAGTGATTCAAGAGGAAGGTTTATATGTATATTGCAGCCGTGCGAAGCCGGGGCGGGACGCTAGTATTATAATAAGTTTGGATATTAGAGGTAATAACCGAAACTACTCATCCGGAGATGCTCCATATAATAACAGCCGCTCGGGTCGATCTTTAGGTTAAGCCTTGCTTGCCTAGGTCTGTGGATGGGTGACCACCCATTACATAACGAGTTTCCTTCCTGCCTCGGAAAGCACGTAAAGCCATTGGTCCCGGCTGTCGTTTGTAGATCTTTGAAAGTCGATACAGGTAGTCAGTGGCAAAAAGTCTGACAACCAGTCTTACCAAGGGATCTTATCGTACTGGGTAGTACTAACTGGGTTGTGGAGGTCAGATAAGCAGTCATTCCATGTAAAATACTGGTATTCAGCTGCATCCGGTTAGACCGGAAGACGACAACATAGTTGGAAAAAGGCTAGGAAAATGATGAACCAAAACTACTCATCCTCAAGGGATAAAAGGCGTGATAGTATGTATGTACTCATTCAATTTCATAAATATTTTCACAGATGTAAAGCTACAGTATTACGGAGTTCCATAATATAATATGATATGTTTCTTCGAAGGACAGAAGCTAGTGAGAGATAGAAATACTGTGAACGCGTAGTAACACAACATAAATCGGTTTAAACACATCATGACCATGGTATTGTCAACATGTTCGAAATCCTTGAGGTGTTCTGTAGCGTGGCAAACAACTGAGTCATGCCGCCATGCTGTGACGTCGATGACCACGTTGGCCATTTGTTTATTAGCCACGAAATAGTGTGGTGACGTTAGAAATAATACTTTTGCAGGTCTGCTGGCAGTTTCTTAAGAAATAAGCAGTGCCTATGTACTCATGTATTATAATGTTATTTTCCTGTGTTGTCTACTGTGTGTAAATAAATAGTAAAATAAATAAATTAATAAATAATCCTACACACATAGATATTTACATTTTACTCCTTTATCCCCTGGGAGTAGGCGAAATTACAGAAAAACACGGAACTGCTACGAAACGGCGTAAAGGAAAAGGCACGACGCAGGCGCAGGGCAGGCGTGGAATTTATAACGAAACGAAAGGACGGTGTGCCTGCGCCGCGCGAGTGTAATTCACGACACGTCGCCTATGTACATTTTGTATGAAAACGTTTTGAAGCGGCATCATGCCTGCGCTGCGCCTTCACCTTACGCCGTTTCTGTATAAATCGCGCCTTGGATGCTCCGTTTGCTTTGTAATAATAATAATAGATGAAACAATTTTATGATTTTAT
Source organism: Noctua pronuba (assembly GCA_905220335.1). Taxonomy (NCBI): domain Eukaryota; kingdom Metazoa; phylum Arthropoda; class Insecta; order Lepidoptera; family Noctuidae; genus Noctua; species Noctua pronuba. Next base: position 8,232,138 of record LR999911.1, read on the forward strand.
TCGTGTCCAATTGCAAAGGTGATATGATAAACAAATCGTTTTACGTTTCACTAAACAAATAGAAACGGTAAACGGTAATAGTATAGGTGAATGTGAGGGTAATCTACAGTCTTGACCCAGCAAATATTCAAATACATATTGTTAATTTTCCCAACCAATAAAAAGCTGTTGATGATGTACTAGATACAGCTTCTCTTTGTCATATTTCGTAGAACTAACCAGGGTCACACGCTTTAGGAATAACAAAGTTGTTGTAGCAGAATATTTCTTAAGTAATTAGTCAACAAATCATATTAAAATACAAGTTAGCAACCAATAAAGCCAAGGAAATCAATCAACCATTATGATAAATAGTATAACAGTTCACAGTTTCAAAGGGTGCCATCAATATTCTGAAAGGATTTTCATTTCGGTTACACGAGGACCGAGCTTGCTCGTGTAACCGATTAACTAATTCAGAACTTCTCAAGCTCAATTTTCAAAATAATTCTAATTACATTCCGCGATAACATTGCTGAGGAGATAATCTGCCGATTCGAGGTCCGGAAGCTACAAAAGGGCATTTATTATTAACAACTGTAAGCAAATTCTCATGCTAAATATAGATCTCGTGATCGGCACGGGCTCGAGGCTCTGCGTCATCAGCCCACGCTGAGGGAGGCTTGCGGTAGTCGGCGCGGGGGGGGAGACGCTTGGCTTCCAACAAGGACGAGCGCATGCGCGAAAGCAGCGCCTACGCTAAATAATGTCAAAGGGCAGCCCGGGAAGCCTGGATACCCAGGGCGTCACTCAGGCTTTATTAAACACTATCTGGGTCACTTTTATATTTTTTATAAATTAATATATGGCGATATACATATGTAGCCACACACCTAGATGCCAGTATATTTTATAATAAATGTGCATAAATATAGCAACGCGAACAAAACACGTGTAGCCTATATACACACAATAACCATGTATAAATAAATATAAGGTCATTTCTATTCAAGAGAAAATTGAATATTGTAGACAATATATATATGGGAATATTGAAAAAGTATTTGACGTAATACCAGAGCAGAATTGTAAATACAAAGAAGAACACGGTAATACACTACTTGAAGAAACTAAGATTGAATTGGAACTTGATCATGTGAATGAAATACTGGCAGTAAACTGTAGCAAATATAACGCAGATGCTACGATGATCAACAGTCTAAACATCCAGATTTTAACAATATTAACGATTGCCAATCGATTATTTAAACACGAAACAACCTAAATAAAGGATAAGAATATAAAAAACTGGTTGTCTTAATAAAAGAAATAAAATAAAACAGGAATATCAAAGTTAATAACAACAAAGTAGAACAAGAATGAACTGTAAGTAATTTTTTCAACGCTCCTCAGTATTCATTTGTATATCATGATATTAATATACACATGAGTACTGAGACACATAGAACAAAAAAGCGAGTCAGCATGTATAATTGTCGAGAACGAGTCAATTGTGGTAATTAATAATATGAGACACATACTGACCCTGAGGGGACATCCGATACTCTTAGGAGCTGCGGTCTTAATCTTAAGGACGATAATGAACTACCAGATGTATTTATCGTCTTCATTGTCAGTATGTACAATGCCATTATCCAATAGTGATGGAGTAACATGAAGTATTTTGTTATTATCATCATTTTAGACAAATATTTCTTATATGAATGAGAAATAATCTTATTAAAATTGCCAATTTATTGTTCTATCAGCAGTACGAATCGCATGTGACTAAAAGAGTGATGAATATAAACGTTTATGGATGGAGAGGGAGAGGAAGACCAAAGAAACGATGGATGGATTGTGTGAGGAATGATATGAAAGATAAAGCAGTAAATGATAGCGTGACGGTTGACAGAGGAGAATGGAAGAAAAAAACGTGTTGCGCCGACCCCAAGTAACATGGTATATGGGCAGGAAGATGATGATTGTTCTATCAGCAGTGTTATTAAATCTTGATACAATTTTAGGAACTGCACCCACAAGCAGATGGCAGCTTGAGATTTTCCAGAAACGATTAGTCCCAGCATCGCCATCAATGAAATCTGAATTTAGATTACCCATAATAAATGAACAAAGGAGTCTGTATAAGCTAACTAACGACTACTTTAAAACAATGCTGTGAATTCGAGGCGCACAACAAAAACAAATTATGTCTACCTCAAAAATATTTTTTTAATCAAGTTACAACAATGTCGCTCGTCTCTACGCGTCATCATGCTCATCAAGGTTTGAATAAAGTCACAGAGACCTTTTAACGTATTGAAGGGCAAACACAATTGTGGACCGACTGTGTGTTTAATAAGATCAAAAGAAGGATTGGTCAAACGAACGGGTTTATTGATCTTATTACAATTTAGGACGTCCTCATCTTCTGCAACACCTGCGTTCTTGACGTGTATTTCTTCATACATGTTAGTAGCTATCTCGAATTTATCAGTATGCTGGAATAGAGTCGGTATTTTTCTATTTTGATCAACAATTTAGTGCATAACTCTACCAATATAAATATCATCGCGTGCACGGGTATTTATAACTATCAAATGTTATGTGCTTCATGAAAGTACTGCTAGTAGATACATTATCGCTTCTCAGCTATTCAAAATTTAAATATAGGTACTTAGAATTGTTAAGAATGGTTTGTTGTGTACAAGTGTACATGTGGACTTGTTTCCCATTAGCGAAATCTCCACCTTGGTATAAACAAACACGTAGGTGTACATGTCGATCTGGCGTGATCGTGAAACCGATGTCAATCTTAATTGTACAATCCTTCTTAATCTGATGAAACTGCTCCCTAGAATGCTGTGCCATGCAATGAATTTAAATGATCTTTTTCGTATTTATATCTTCGTACATATGCATTACATAGCAGCATGCGGCTCTGAAAGTGTATCAAAAAGTGCAGTGCCAACAAAAATAAACCAGAATGAACATTCCTTAAACAGGCAAAAATCCCAGTCATAAAGATAAACAGGAATGATAACACAAATTAGCATTCCCATCCTATGATACGTCGAATTACAGCGCCTAGGGGAACATCTGACAAATGCACACAAAGGTCACATTCCCGTCGGTTGCCATTACGACTCCATAAAACGTTCTGTTTTAAATTGCAAGCAAACGTGCAGACGAGTAAAACAGAAATAAATAAGCAAGTCTGCGCTGGCAGCGCTGTTGCTAGGCGCGCTCAAGGTCTGCGCGGCCCTGGCCGTGCCCCCCTCGTACCCTCTGCCCTTCCCCCCGCGCATGTGCACCGCTCAAGCTGCATTCGCCAGCCGCACACACGCCTGGCCGGCGCACACATGCGCACCACTACACACACAATCTGTATCGATACGCTGCACGTGTAAGCTTAGAAAGGGTTCTCGTTAGTGAGCGTGTCGTACACACACGATGTCTGATTAATGATGGTGGATATTCTTAGTTTTGTATACAACACACATGTACAACACGCCTCCATGTGTTTGTGTACATAGTGTATGCTCCATTTGAACTAAATGTGGAAACTGCCGACTTACGTGACATCCGCGGAATGTATCTTCCGTCGAACTGATTTTTCGCGTGTTCCGCATGCTTCCTCGAAATATTTCTAGGCCGAGATTCCAAAATTCTTCGACATTTCGAGTTGGGAATTAGAAAAATATCTTTAAGTATTTTTAAGACGATGACTTGAGAGATAATTTCCAAGTGTTCTCTTCTTTGACCCAATTAGCTCGATAATATTGAAATTAGAAATTATTTTATTAACAAGCACAGCAGGGGAATCTAATTGGAAAGATTCATGAAAGAACATGAATCTTTGCACCCACTCAAATATTTCCCAAAAAACAATCTAAAAGATCACGTCCCATCACTTTGCTGCAATAATGCATCAACATCCATTTTTCTTTTTCTGTTGGCAATTGAATTTAGTGCTCTAACAAATCACTACATGCTAAATTTCTGACTTAAACAAAATTCTTTCGTATATTTGAATTTATTTTCGACAGTCCGTAGTATTAAAAGTGTTCAATCTCACACGGAAGCCCGGAAGTAGTGTTGGTTCCAAATGTTTCAGCATTGTAAAGGAGGAATGACGAACATTGCGTGTTAAATCGCAACCAATGATGGACCGCTGCCAGAATCAAGTGACGAAATGAGTTTTTACGTAATAAAAGTTATACGTACGTAACGATGATAATGACTTTGACTATCTATTACTACCTTTTTGACCTTGCCACGATTTTTTAATGATCCGAAATTATATTTTTCGTCTTACCTCTTCGGTTTATCTAAGCTAATGTCAATTTTTTTCCGGATATATTTTCTAACTTTGCCACGTAATTTTCCTTGAGTGCTTAATAACAGGGACTCTTTTCCCGTGTTACCTCGTACCCATATGTAATAAAGTGTGTTAATCGCAGAATGACGATCATTTGCAGTGGGTGGAAATCTAGCGAAGACTAAGACTGTAAGTACGTCGTGCTCGTGTCTTGTTTAACATCGATCCTGCCTGTTTTATACAAATAATAATCGTCAATGAACATTCTGAATCCATTGTGAATGGAATTGTTTTGATTGAAATCCAGTGCTCATATCCGTAATCATTTAATCGGTCGAACCAGGATCATTGATTGCGGCAGCGTTTGTATTCCAGGTAGGGATCATCATAAGGCTGTGTTTAGACCAAGTCAACATTGTCCAAAGACAGACACTATTCTATGACGGCCCGTACACAGTCAATCTCGATCGCGATCCAGATCGATAATGTACGAATTAGATTGACGGATTGAGGCATCTGATCTCAAAATATCTAGATACTTTAAAATCCGGATTGCGATCCGCTGATCGCGATCAAGACTGAACGTGTAAGCGCAAGATCGCGTCAGTACACGTTTCCTCATACAAGTATCTTGTTTGGTTATAATTTGGTTATATGGTGTTATCATTTGTGTGTTTCCCCCATCCTGAAGTAGTTTTTATAATCGACAGCTTCAGCAGTTAATAGGATTTCATTAATTAGATTTAAATAAGTGTACACTCTCTTTTGAGTAACCACAAGGGACACCACCGCTTTAACTTTATGTAAATCCATGACAACAGGTGTTAACGCCGCTGTTACGATATACGGACTGAAGAAATCAAGATTGACTGTGTACGGGCCGCCTATGAAAACAAGCAAGGCTCGCACTCACGACAAATCCGTTTAGTTTTGGCAGACAACATTGTTCCATCTACAACAGTCAAAACTATTTTGTTGTTATTGTGCACACTGTCCAATTTTACCCATGTTATCTACTCTAGTTGCCCTGCATATCTAATGAAAGAGGGTATATTACCCATTGAATTTCTCTCGTAAGATGGGCACGTGTCATCCACACGCTTTGGCAAACTTCAATGTTTTTAATCGATGATGACAGTGTGATACCCACCGCCCCCACGTGTATTGCACTTTATCTGTCTCCCATACTTCAGTACCTCGGACAATGTGTTGACTTTTATGGATTTATTTCCTTTTAACATCATAGGTAATGTTTCATGTCTTTGTCTAAGAATAGACTTCGAATATCATGATTCAAATACTATGTCGTAGTGTTTTCGTCAGCTGCATTTGGCATCTTACGCAAGTAGAAATAAGTAGAACTCCAGAAGAATTTTCTTTTTCTAAATGTAGCCAAAAGAAAAATCGTCTAGGTTGACCGCGGCGAAGCTGGTGTGACGATCTAATCTTGTTTGGAGGGAGAACATGGCCAGATATTGCACAGGATAGAGAGGTTTGGAAGGAGAAAGGGGACGCCATTGCCCAGCAGTGAGACACGCTAATAAGCGGAAAAAAGTTGCCAATAGATTTTACCGTGCACTTCGAATATTTACACCGCAAGACCAAACGAGTCTGATAATATGAATACAACAATGTTATCGATGAGTATGATAAACTCGTGTATGCTGTTATCTGTAAACATCATGAATTTATTTTATGTATGTTAGATATATACCTGTCTCGTAATATATGGGACTACCTACCTATTAACTACTTCTGTTGTTGTAAATAAACAAATGGTCGGCCATCTTGGCCGCCATGTTGTCGATGAGACGTCAATGTGACGCGCGCAAGCGTCAGCTGATAGCGATACGTGGTTCTCGACGCTAAACCGAACTGATGCAAATACATACATGTAACCACTCCGCTTCAAGCGCTGCTCAGCGGTGTGTCCGGTGGCAAAACGCACACAACACCGACTCGATATTCATACATCTATACTACATCTTATACAAATAAATAAAATTGAAGTGTCTGTTTGTAATTTCGAAATAACAGCTTTTTAATGAATGCATTTATGAACTTTCTTATACGGTACATACGGTAAGTACTTACAGCAAAAACTTTTTTTTTTAATTTTCCGAAGCAACGGCTGGACCGATTTTGACGGGACTTTTACTGGCAGATAAGTGAAGTTATAAGGAGAAACTAAGGCTTTCCTTTAGTTAAGCTAAAAATAGATTAGAAAAAGTGTAAATTTTTAACAAAATTCGATTAAAATATCCCAAGTAATATTTTTATAATATTTTCACGCGGACGAAGGTCGGGGTCCACAGCTAGTAATCAATATAAAAACTTCGTAATTCAACCGATTTGCATCATGATCGATGGCTGCAGCTCGATCCGGTTTTAGATCAACAATACAGAACAATAAAATAGGATTTGTATTGAATAGCACGTTTGTTTTAGAATTCAAATTCCACAGCCAACCTGAACGTTTCCTTGAATAATAGCAAGAGTGCTGATTACTCATTCCTTGTGTTGGTACTTTTGTTTCAGGAATCTTTGAATCGACTGTTTTCTTTTATAAAATCCTTGGCTGTAAAATAGAATCAGCAGTAAACGATAATGAATGACGAACGAGGAGACAGCCATGGTATTATTATTTCGTAGGTTATTGTTATTCAGGCTTCGCGAGCGCGGGTTCAAGGCAAAGCCGCCATCAGCATGTGGGAGGCCCCTCAGTTTCGCATTGTAATTTAACTCTATCAGTTTAATCTTGGAATCAAAAATCAAACTCAATTGTTATAAATGTTTGAAGTAATACGATGTCCTTGTGTATTTGTAATTTTAAACATTTGTTCTAAACTTATTTATAAGTTTTCCAGCACGTGTTGTTATTAATTTTACATTCATTATTAATTAAATCGTATTTATTAACTGTAACAGGAATGCTGTTTGTGAACTTTTTATTAGGTAACAAAATTCTTAATGAAATATTCAAGTCAGTGCTTGATGACGTCATTTGGTTTTTGTTTCCTCCTGTTGTTTTCGCTGTTCATTTTTTAGATGCGTCAACGACCATCAATGGATTCCCAGCAATTATTTAGATACCAAGAAAAACGAATTCTGAGTTAATTGTTCCACTTTATGTTCGAACTTGTAACGATTGATTTATTATAAATTACAGAGTAAGACGCGTAATTTAGTAGTTGGTGAAGATAGCCATTGTAATATTATAATAGATCTTCCATAAGAGGAGGAAACTAAATAAGATCATACAATCAATTCCTTGAAAGTGGTTTTAAATTCAAACTATTTATCCAATCTACTCACATTTCATGATACTGTGACTACCTGTATGTACTAGTATATATAAAAACTCATTGAGGAAAACGTCGTCCATAAATTAAAACAATTGGTCATTAATTTTAAACAGTTGATCATGAATGACGAGTATAGCACTATTTCTGTAACTACAAATACTATTATAGCTTTAATATTGCTAATATTTACTAAGTAAAGAGACTATCACTTTTAAAGAATCTATATTTGAATTAATGTTGTTGACCAACTATATTTTACAAATAGAATTTAATACCTGAATAAGAATTTTGTCCTACAAGATCAAACAAATTGAAGAGGTCGTACGCGTACCTAATGTTTTAATATCCGTTTTAGTGGATCGAATGAAATAACCGAGAGATGACAAATATTGAATAGAGGACGATCCTCTTCTTAGCGTGTCGATGGCAAAAAGTTCAAATGTTATGTTTAGCCCAACACAAAACAGAATATTATAGAAGTTGGGAGAGATTAGCCAAATGATACGAGTTTATTTTGCCTTGCGAATAAAAAAGTGAATAGAAAGGAAGCCAATCAATCTGGATTGCCAAATAAGACATATTATATCCTGATTTAGAGAAGAAATTAATCACAGTAGCATTATCAACTAAGACATATTCCATTCCATCACCTTATACTGTGGTACTCTGGAAGTCACGATTCTATGGTCTTCCATGTCAATTACTTCAATTACCAAAGGTTTTATTAAAGTTATAGTATCTGAATAATTGGCTAAAAGTTAAGTTTTTATTTCTGCTGGCCCACCGAAACCCGCGTCGGCTGGGATCACCCGATCGCCTTGAACTCATGTTCGACATTTTTTGCGAACTAACGCTCAACAGGATACATAGCGCGCCGCCAAGCTCGGCCCTTTAGTGGTTTAGTTGATGCCCTTGATGAATCTTAGAGATCTTTTGGGGCCGCTTTATGCCCTGGAATCCGGGCGGGCCGATCTTTACAATTCTTTTTCCCTTTTGGTCAGACGATGTTACTTACATAACTGCCTCGGGTTTAAAATTTCGCTTGATCCGTGCGAATTTCCTGCACATTATTATGTAAGATGCAAGAATAAAGCTGACGGAAATGACGTCACACAAAATTGCAATGGATTTTAAGGTAACTTCAACAATGTACAAGCGGCGTTACGCTCCCGGAAATTTGTCTTTTCATTAGATACTAGTAATAATAACTTCTTGATCATGACGTGCTGATAAGGCTCGAGCCAAATTGAGTGATGTAGAGGACACACGAGTTAGTAGTATAGGTAATATTAAGTGTCTAATGTGTAGAGTAAACATGGCTGCTAGCTCACGGAACGCGCAGGCCCCAGATGAGTACGGATCAAATTATTTATTCATAAAAAGGCCAGCGTAACCGGAGCTATGTGCGGTTCTTACAACAATTTCAGGGACGTCGATAATAATACTGATGCTAACGTAAAGTAATTTAGAGCTAGAAGATACGATGGTGAAAATACGTTTGACATTTGCTGTACATTTCCAGCATCCACCGAAGATTCTAAACAAACCGTTGTTAATAAAATATTGCTAGTTAAGAAAATCGCTATGGGAAACTTACTGGAATGTAGGTTTAGTTTGGAGAAATATTGCATAATGGTATACGGCGTGGCATCAGCAGCGCTGTCAGTGGAACAGCACTTGAGGCGTTCCCGGCAGGAACCCGTCACGTCGCGGAACTGTAACATCGCCATACATCTGCTCGCCGCTGATATGCACTCAGATTCACAACGGGTCACCTGAAATTGCCGGCGAATAAGATAACCGCGATAGTTCGGTGCGTCCACGCTCGTGCGGCGCAAGACTCGCGGAAGGCCTCAACGTGACAATTTTTACGAAACTGTAATTGTTAGTCAGGTGAGCTGCTGGGACGCGTCGGTGTGCAAACGGCGATGCGGTGTGTAGCGCGGTCGTCTGTGAGGCACTGACGGCTCGCCGGCTGCCTGCCGCCGCCCGCTCCTGCATTGCGGCGCGCAGCCGCACTCGCGCGCGCATGACCTTGGCATTGAACTTGGCAATGGGCCGGCGCGGCGAGGGGCACGGGGCGCGGGGCGGCCCGCCGGGGGATGGTGATGCACCGGCAGCTGCACCGCCCCTCTCCCGCCATCCTTCCGCCATCGCCACTGCCCGAGCCCAACTTACAGAATACAAAGTACTGATTCCAGTCTTCAACTGTATAATGCGAAGATATTCCTTATGCCAAGCTTCTATATACGCGATCGTGACGCGCCGTTTCCGTTGTCTTATTTATTTTTTATGACACAGAAGCGTTCAGATTGTAATAGGTGGAACACACGATTCTATAATTGATAGCGCTGTTAAACTAACAAATTGCACTAGACTAATATCTAGGATTATAGTTTTTGAACAATATGACATATTTTTTTGGATATTTGCCCGAAGTGATTAGTTTTCGTAATAGTCTGCTTGTATTAAAATTTTTGTGGTGTTGCAGTTAAGAATGTCAAAACATTTGAAAATACGTAGGTTATTATTTTCAGGAATTTTAATTAAAATGACGTGAGTGATTTGGAAATTCAAAATAGTGAATATTTTGGTGAACAATACATAGTTGTAATTTTTGGCGGAGTAACGGAGAGCTATCATGGTGTTTGCTCGTGCGTCGCTCGAGGCACATCTGATGTAATGTCGGTGGGGCATAAAAACTGGTCGCACTTGAGACTTTAGTTACCAAGCGGCGATTTATTAAGCCCGCAATCATTTCTTCGATAATTACACGTTTATGATATCAAGCAGAAGACGTTCTATTAATAACCAATCACAAGTGGAGTATTCAATTGTTATATTATAAAGAGATGAAGAATAAGCTGGTTGATTTAGGTGTCGCAGTTATAAAACGTAATCAGTCGTGGGTGATGAGCTATCTTCCTACACGTGTCGGGGTGCGAAGGCTGCGGGGTGCGGGGTGCGCAGGGGGGGGGGGGGAGGGCTGGAGGGGTGAACTGCGGGGGATGTTGGAGATCGATCTGAGTGCGCGCGCACCTCGCTACCCACTCTAAAGGCCACACAGATCCCGGGCTGCCTAGGTACTTAGGTCCCAATGCCAAGCACTAACACGATACAGCTCTGCTATAACGAATATACGAACGTACTTGGTGATAACTGTATTAATACTGGTTCATCCTTCACTTAACGTTATCGGCAAATACATTAAAAACTTTTAATCTGTCTCCTCATCTTTCAGTTTACTGTAAAAATCACGTACAGAAATATTTAATAGAAAACTAAATTCTCTCCCATATTGTCTTTAAACGCTAGCGATTTCTGTTACAGTACACTTATCGTTGTTAACTTATATAACGTATGAGATCCAATTATAACTATCCACAAGTTTATTACCTTGAGAAATATTAATACGAAGTACCCGATGAAGGCCCCGAACATTAATTTCACTTATAACTTTGATAACAGTGCACTGAACTTTGCGTGAACAAGATTGATTGTATCTTGTTTTTATGAGCTTCGAGCTGAACCATTAGGTTTGTATTGTTGTGTTCTTTCCTTTGTAATATTAAAGGTTATCCAAGTAATATTTAAGAGTTTTTAGCTTTTTTTATCTAGTCTATGGAGAATACTGGCCACATAACTAAAACTTTGGACGGTTAAGTATCAACAAATTATGTTTTGTATCTCTTGAAATTTAGTTCAAGCTTACTCAAGAATGGTTTATTACTAATTACTTAATCTTTTAACTATAAGAACCTACATTACTATAAGTATCTACTTTAACTAATATTTTTAATGTAATATAAGTTCTTGTAGTTGGGAAATTTTCTAACCACCAATTTGATTTTATTTGTATAATTTGTTAGGTTTACCACAATTTAATTGATGGTTTATAGAATAATGTCAAAAATAAAAGCATAACTCATTTTCTTCCGACATCATGACTTGACCTAACTTACTGCCCTGAGGTACACCAATTTTGTTTACGCTTGTTTAAAGTTAAGACGGGACAAACCTATGACACACCATTTAGGTAACTGTAAACTACAAATGTTGGAACCCCTTTTCTTTTCCTTATGCAACGCAGAAAACCCCAGACGAATAGATTCTTTATTGCGAGGACACTACATAGGTAGTCAGTAAATCGAAAGTATTACAAAGATAGAAAACTTCAATGAATCAATCCACACTAAACAAAAACGTTTTATGATGTATGACGGATTCAACGAAAGAAAAATGAAAATCTTGTGACACATTGTCATAACGTAGGAGTCACCCGAGGAAAATGGATCACTGAGTTGTGGTCAGCTTGTCACCTCGTCGTCATTGGCGACCCACTTTGATCTTTTTTATGTCCAATGACAACATACATCATTTTTTCCTGTTCCATCTTCCATTAAGACTATTACAAAAGACGCATAGTTACTTGGTATGAGTGTTTCAAATTGTGTAATTATAGCTTATGCTGTTTCGAGATTTCTTCAGTGCATAGGTAAGCAAAATGCCGCAAGAATGTACGTCACGTCTGGATTCCACAAAAGGGTAGGGGGGAAAGTGCTATTTTTGTACGTTTACATTTCACTGGAGACGAAACTGAGTCCCAGGGTCGAGCCTCATTCTCCACCGAGTTAAGATTTCAACTTAAATTTTCTCAAAAATCTACGAGGCTTGATTTTTTATTCAACACCGTATAAGAAAATCTATACTTTTACTGATATCAGGACCTAAACTCGATGCCCGCGCTCCGTACTGCTTCATTATGGATGAAGTTCTAGATTTGGTGGTATTTTCGGAAGTTGAAACAATGAAAATGATGAATGTATTAGCATAGTAGTAATTCGGAATACGTCAAATAAAACTTCTGAACCGCTTGGATTGGCTTTGATGTTTTTGTAGCACAATCTACTTCCTTTCCTCGAATTCGATTCGCTTCCTTAAGTTGCTCTTATTTTATAGGTGCTTTTACTGCTAAAAATATGATTTCACCTTTCTGTTCATCTTCCTGCTAATCTTATAAAGATCAGGTAAGATCTTCGTGTATTTATAAATTATGTTAAGTGTATCATCCGGCCTTTCACAAGACGTTTGACCTTTTTCTCGCTCTTTTAAGGTTAAAGGTTGAAGGGACTCCGAGTACAGTTAAATAAATTATGTGCACGTTACAGAATTTTTCTTATTTCGGAGTTTCTTTTTCCATGTGTAGAATTCTTGTTCTTATTTTTTTGTTAAAAGCACGAATAAAGTATTTATATTTTGGATTTTTATTCCTTTTTATCAACTTTTGTATAGTAAAATGCTTAACAAATGCTCCACAAAGTCAAAAGTTAAAAGTGTCTTAGTTTTTCACGTATTTAAAATGCCTGGTTTATGAATACCATCCAATTTCCTACCCACAGCCCTCAATTTAATAAGCTTGCTTAAAAAAGAGAAGCATAACTTTTGTCCAGGAAAGATTTATGGACTCCGCCTCTATGTGTATAATTTTCTCTATACGTTCCTTGTACGTCATTGTAGTTAAGTCGGCACATAAATAATTTCCTGAGTGATCGACAGCTGATGAATAATGCATAGTGTTTAGCAGAAGCAATAATTATGGTTTTATTAGCGCGCGTGTCGGGTATGTACTCAACTGCAATGAAAATTTAACACCTGAACAAGAAATTGATCATTTGTGATCGCTTAGTCACCAAGTATGTCAACATCGCATGTTTATAAACTTTATCAAAGTAAGTTCACTATCTTTAAAATAACTTTTCCTGTTTTTAATACTTTTAGTGTTTTGTTTACACTGACTTTTGACCTTCAAATTACATGATGCGTCATTTCAAAATGTCTATTGACTTCATTGTGAGTTTTGTTTATTTTATTAGCAACACTTTCTTGTAGGTTGGGAAGATTTTCTTTGTTAAAGACAATAATGATGCTTACATAATTATCGTCTTTAACAAGGAAAACTTTTCCAACTTCACCAACCATAGTTCCAATGGCTTTAAAATCGGCATTACCAATATCCTTAAGTTTTAAACCCACACCACAAAGAGGCAGACACACTATCGAACATGGATTACATCCAGGCTTCTACTGCGTATAAAGTTACGGCATTCGGCGTCACAGCCGCCCGGGTAGAGTTGGCCTTGCCCTTCACGAAGGCGCACGAAGCGCGAATCGATCGGCGCGAACCAGCTGACCCGCCCTGCCTCTTGTAAACACTGCTTTACCATCAATGGGCGACTATACTTTGTTTGGGAAACGATTATGTACTTTTAGGACTTGAGGGTAAGTATAAATAAGCAGGGGAGTATATTGGGAATTATATTTTAGGAAAAATAAAGCAATTTTGAGGTTGAAGTCAAGTTTCAGAAGAAAAAATGTAGAAACCTTTGTCTGTTTAGTTACCATTGTTAGGTACTTAACAATGGTGACTATACATACAAAGGTTTGTCTGTATTCTAGGGATTTATATGGAAACAGCATATCTATCTGATATGCAATCCTATAGTTGCAGCTTACGTAATAGTCACTAACCTAGCCTAACTATCGACCCGCTTTGTCATGCGATGCCGACGCCATTACACAACTGAAAACGAGGGTTTTTTCATAGTTTTTTCATATAAAAATGATTTTATATCAATATGATCGGAATTTACTTTGTATTTGATGTGTATTGTTAATTTGATATTTCATCGATTTTTAATTGTTTTGTAAAAATCTAAATAGTATTATTTCGGAAAGAAGATTTTCATTTTTATTTTCTTTTATTTAATTTAAAAGGCTTTCCTGATGCAATTAATGACCAAGAAAGACATTACTCTGATATATTGACTCCTTCAATGTCAAATACTTTGTGGACGTGATTAATAAGTTTTAACCATATGTAGCATTTCAACAATTAAGGGTGCGAACCCAACGGCATTTTTCAAGTCATTCATAATTCTATTGAAGTTTTTTTTTTAAAGTAAATAAATGGGTGGAAATTCATCTATGTTGAATAAAAGAAATTACTGTAAACATAACGATATTTAAAAGCTCTGATATTGTCACAAGTTTTCAACGTCTGTTGACATCAAAATATGCTATACGATTCTTGACAGTACACAAGCTCCTGCAGAATTGCATGTGGGTACCGTCCTATCATGAAACTGCTGGAAACACGTTCAATTCATTAGTTAGACTGTTTCTCAATATGAAACATAAGTATAAAAAGGGAAAGAGGACAATTTCTGCAATTATTTAGTTTAAAAGAAACAAAAAATATATAGTTCTGATCACGCAAAAATATATAATTTTATCCGATTCTAGCATGTTTTCCTGATAAATGTTTTATAGGGGAGGAAAGTCAAGTATACACACACATAAAAAGTATTTAATTAAAGAAATTGAACATAAATTATATCAATATACCCTGAGTAGAATACAAAATATATCTAGTAAGGATTCTACGTTGGAGGTTTTATATGGCGCTTCTTGGAAAAGACTTTCTTCATTTTTCTTGTTTGTATTTGTCTATTGTTATTATTTTATATGTTGCCTCATATTTTTATAAATTTTCATACTATAAAAATAAAAATTGACTTGATTCCTAAACATAACTCATGCTGATGTATGAAAGAAGCCTTTCAGAGGATATACGTTAAATAAAACATAAAGGATAAAACAAAAATATCAATTTAACAAAAAAATAACAAAAATACAACAGAATGTGTACCATACTTTAACTAAACACAAAGACTTCTAATGAACGGGGAAGCTCAGAAAATATCATTGTGAGCCTATTGACTATTTTGCGAAGGAACACGTCAATAAACAATTTTTTTTTGTGTGTGGGCGGGTGGTTCGCTCGATAGTGGGGAGGTGAGCCGCCCACTAACTCTGAGCACCCCACAGCTTCCCCTGACCCAAATAGAGGGGGATGAGTCACACACACAGACACACACACAAACAAACCAGGGGACATAAACATATGTCAATATTAATGGGTATATGTTGTTACTTTTGGAGAGGATAATAAATAACAAGCAATTTGATATTTTGGACTTGTGAAAGAGTATTGTGAATATTATTTTGTGTAATGGTTACAAAGCGGCCTTTGTTGTATCTTTTGTTATAAAGACAAACTCATTGAACATATAGTAAATAACTAACTAAAAAGAGGTGAAAGTTATCGTTTTGTAATAATTAATTTGATATAGATTATGTATTTGAGAAACCCGATGATCTCACATAAGTATGTGTTCACATATATAAAGAAAAATTTGTTTTTAATATTTATTGAATGTATTATGAAGATAGACCTTTGGTAGAAAATAAACCTCTATAATGCTGGCACTTCACTTGGCGTATTTGTCAAAATTTTCGCGATATTGGATCAAAACAAAATGTTTTTTATGCCTATTGCGATATAGCTCACTTTGTTTTAATGATAGAAGGCGAATATTTGCCCAGATCTGCCAAGTGTAGTGCCACCATTAGAAAATATACCAAACGCTTTGTATTTAGAATTGTGAAACAAAGGAAGAAGAAAAAAAGGAGAAGGAGGAATTGTGAACAAACTACAACCGAATCTGAATGTTTTGATACTTATGTCTCACTGTTGCTAATACCCATTTCAAATATCAAACCTAATTACCTACCGCAGGGTTACTTACAGTCAACCATGTCCACAGAATTATCCGCCATTACCCATTCGTAGTACCTAAAGTAAATAAAAAAGGCAGTACCTATGTGCTGACGTAGTATGTGTGACGCAAAACCGTAACTCCGTAAGCATAGACAAACAAGGGATTACCTCAGAAGCGACCTTAAATATTTATAGTTAAATTATGGGCAGTTCCAGGGCCACCGGGGGTTGAGAACTTGTGCAAACGAGCTCCACGGGCACTTTAAATACCTTACATCAGACACCATAAGCTTTTGAATAATGTGCCGATGTGGCAAAAAGCCGGCATTGGATATAACTTTGTCAATTTGACAAAGTGGAATCCATTAATACAACAATGAGTTTCCAATACATAACAAATACATGGAAATAAATATCATACAGAACCGGTATTCGTTCCGAGTACTTTGACTCCAGCACTATTAACGATACTTAGCATGCGGTGCAAAAAGTCTCACAAAAAGTGGGTATTCGGTTAATATGTGGTAGCAAACATCGGCGTCTAACCATCCTTGTGGGATTAAGATTCATTTTAAATGTGATCATAATGAATTCAGTTCCCAAAACAACGTCAAAACTGTTTGCTCAGGCGATTAGCGTGCAGAGCGAGTGACGCGACGCTCTGCGCAAGGTGAGCTGACCAATTTCGCGCAATGAGCAAATCATTTGTTCGCACTACCTACGGCAATGTTAGCTATCTGTCGTTTAGTTCCTGTTGTTATTTACGAGCATCGAATATCGTCGCTCGTCTAATTAATTCGTAGCGTGCAAAACCACGCAAGCCGGAGCCGTGCTATGTATACGTACATAGGTGGAAAGCGTGATTACAAACATTACACAACTGATCGATTTTTGCATCAAACGGAACGCGACCGCGAATTTCTTTAGAAAATGGAGTAATTACCTTTGTCGGTGAGTCCGTAGCTGGTCTGGGGTTCAGGATACATGGCACTCGCGACGATTTATGCGCATTTGTCCCTCAGAAGTTGTTTCCAGAAAGAGGGCGCCGCGCGAGAAGAACCTACCAACGCGGCGGTGCGCGGCAGAATCGGTCGGCCTCGACCTTGGCCGTCAAACCCGCGCATGCGTCGCGCGCGCACCCCTCCCCCCGCGCCGCGCGCCTGCGCTCCCCCCTGCCAATTATGTCATTATGATGTGCCGCCGAGTTCGCTGCTGTTGTGTTGCCAAACACAGTCGCGCTCTGCTGGAGCTGGATCCAGATTTTTAATAAGGTCAAATGATGTAGGTAACCACATTCTTGGAATCAAATATGTAGTTATGTACGAAGACGCAGTGCGCTGCGCCGCCACACCGCCACACCGCCACACCGCTACACCGCACCGCCGCGGCCGGCGCGGTGTATGATATACAAACTAAGCAGATGTTGACTTTGGCACGCTATTGTAGATATTACTAATCATGTAGGTAAAATCCGATTCTCAGTTTTATCAATCGTTTGTAAACATCAAAATGAATTCAAACTGTTGCGGCAAGCGGATATGAGCCGATACGTAACTAATCAAAATAAACATCGGTGTTTTTTATTTACATATTTATCAGCTAATGACTGTTTTTATGAAAAAATAATCCAATTAGGTAGTATTTTGTTGATATTTCCTCAATTTCCTCGTAATTATTGACCGATCAAGTAAACACCGACCGACCGTGGTTTACAGAAGTTCGTGTTCCCTACAACCTGTAGTTTACATAATCAATCAAAATTATGTACAATTATAATAACAACATCTATCACTTTACTATATTTAGTATAAAAAGAAGTAAACGAACAATACCTAACATAGGTAGCATTAGAGAACAAAAAAACCGAAGTCACTATAATGTTGCAAAACTACCCATCTCCCTAAAATCTAGAAGGTTTATTAGAAAAGAACTGGAATAAGTAATCCGTTGGGATTAGACCAGGGTCTTTCATATTAATTCATCGTATCTATAACGGGTATCCTCTTAAACTAGATAGGGGGGACACCAATTACGAATGGGAGACACAGATTTCGGATCAGCTTAGTTACTACCTTGTTTCCAAAGAACCATGATGATCTTATATGGAGTACCCACATATTATGTAGATTTAAAAAAGTGGCATTGAAACGCACAAACATAGGGAAAATAGTCTCGTATCGTATCGTATCGTTCTGATTCACGGTAAAACTTGACTTTTTCAACCTCTTAGGCTACCCACTTCCAAAGATTAGCATTGCCAACTAATTTCACAAAGATGAAGTCTTACTCATAACAAGAAAACAGCTGAAAATTTCAGCAATTTTCCAAAACTCAGCATAGCAACACGAAACAACACTTAATTATAAATCGACCGAGTAAATTCATACGTCGTCGGAAGGTAATGAAATCTATAAATAATGCTAACATCATAGTGATGTAATCTCCCATTGTTGATTTACCTGCACTTACTTATGTACTGTGTACATAAACGAATGCATAGGTAAACGATAATGAATACTTCAGTGTGTAGCGAATCACAAATTAAATTAGAATAATTTAATTAGACCAGCTTTGTTCACTGCGTGGTGTTTTCAGACTGGTCTAGGTTTCCTGTTACTACCTAGGTCAGTACCGAGTATTGCATAATAAGTATATAATGTTCCCACTGCTAAGACATAAGTCTCCTCTCTAAAGGGTGTAACCGAACCCTTCACGAAGCCGTCAACCAAGCATTCTCTACATCAAACTAAATAACTCTACGCAAAAATTATTGCTGGGGACGACTTTTATTTTTGGGCTGAAAAATCACGTTTTACGGTAAAATTCAATGTAACTTAGTGCTGATGGATGCTTTGAATAGTAAACGGGTCATGGAGTTACTTAAAGTAAAGTTAAAACCTTAAAAAGTGGTAGTGAAAAAAAAACTTGTGAAAAAATTGGAACTTTGATCTCAAATATCTCCGTAACTAGAAGGTTCCCAGATGTGGTCCAGAACAAAAAAAATATCGCAATGACGGAGAGAAGAAGTGCCTTTCGGCTTCGTTAAGGGTTTTTTTACACCCTTTATAAGTAGGAGTGGGCTACTATAATTCACCAGACCCAGTGCGTGTTGGTTTTTGGTCTAGAACATATTTTCTTATGATATTATCCTGCTCCGTTTAAAAAGTTTCATAGCTAGCTTTTAATATTTTCAAATCTTATTAACTTTATTCCTATAGGAATCTCATTGCGATACTTGTTAGGCTAGACCTATTTCTTCATACTCAATCTTATTAGTATCTTTAAAACCAGAGAAATCTTATAAGAAGCAAGTGTAACTTCGTCATGAAAAACGTCATAGTTGATATAGGGCTGAAAACTAACTAAACTCAAAAATAAACTTGATCCATTTAATTTCGGTTGAAATTCAAAAAATTTCAACGTCGTATTTTAAAAGCTGCCCGACCCTAGTCTCAGTTGTGTCGTCGTACATACCTACCTACCTACCTACTTACTTACTTACAAAAGGGTAGGGGAGCAGATTGTAAGTAACGTTGTAACTGCATAGGGTGATACATACTACTGCCCAGTGTTTCACCCCTTAAAATAACTAGTACTTGTTCAATTTTGACAGCACAAGTGAGATGGTGGTTATTTGAAACCATAATTTAGTATTTTATAGAAAAAATTGCCTACCACTAGGCTCGACTTCAAAATATAAAACTTTGATACCACAGAACTAATCCTTATAAAAGATAAATGAAAACTTCGCCTGTATGAATGAATCTGTAGGTATTCGACAAAACTTCGATTTCGCAATCATGGTATTTAGAACTGGTAGCGCCATCTACAGATTTGAATACAAACTATTTTCACGGCCAGATGCGGATTCGCGTTGGAATCAACCTTACCAAGAAGTCTCACAATTTTCACACAGATGGCAGTACTGTGCGAAGGTACCTTAAAAAAAACCAGTAGAAGGTATTCGTACATATTGGGTAAAATACTTTTTTATAGGTACCCGATCATCGAAAGCGGTGAATAGAATACTACTCACTATTGAAAATCAGTTTTATTTACCGTATTATCTGTTACTCCCAAAGTTACTACACGGGGAATAAAATAATTAAAATCATAGCGCGTAGTGGGTGTCTACGGGTTACGCTGTAGAACTCGCTACGGCGTAGGGCCTACGTCGTAGGCCTAAGGGCTGCATAATATCTAGGAAAATATTGTAGTAACTTTTAATTATTGTAACACCTCACTATGTTACTATTCTAGTGCAATAATTTGTTAAGTTAGAATAAAATGAAAAAAAGAGCACCTATGTACAGATATGTCACCCATTTCGTTTCTTTGGTATAAGCTTTTATTTTATGTTTCGTATATCAGAAATGGTTAATATGAAGTTTCTTACTGTTATATTATGTAATGTAACATTTATGTACCACCTATTAACCCGTATTATGCGAATAAATTATTTTATTTATAGTGGTGATCTTGCCGAGTTCTTCAGACTATTCTAATATTAAACGTGGAAAAGTGGAACGTAGTACATTGAATATGCGTAAGTGGCCTGAAATGAGACAACGTGTTTCCAAAAGTACAGATATTTTTATTTACAACGCTCCCTATTGTAACTCTCCTTATTCTTACTATTTTAACTTAAAATATAGAACATAACCCTCCTTCGTGTAAAGACTTAATTTAAAAAATGCACTGGGTAAGGTTTAGAATCGCGTCCTCCGAATTGGGAGGTGTGGGAGGTGGGAGGGGGAGGGGGGAGAGTTGTAGTGTCACCCCCCACTTCCCCCCCCTGCCGGAGGCGAATAGTTTTTTTTTTATGAATTTTTAAAAACTCAATTTGGTGTTATGTTTGCTTAATTTTTAATTCAATTTTTGACATTATAAACTGATTTACAGGGGAGAGTTGAGTTAGTTGTTGCCAGTCAACGTGGCGAAGTCGAGGGAAGCCCGGTCGCCGGAGCCCCGCTTCGCGGGGCTCCTACTTCTGAATGGTTTACAAAAAAAATAACCACGAAGGGGATGGCGGGGTCTAATCGCTCGCTCATTCGACCCCGCCATCCCCTTCTAACCTAACCTGTCCGAGTCGGGGTGCCCCAGGTCCCGAGCTCGCTTCGCTCGCTCTTGCACTCAATGAAACACGAAACACACTTTAATTTATAAACATAATTTATAGCTTCCACCATTTAAAAAAAAGTGTCTTTTCGATATTTCATTCAAAATCATATTATATTTATTCATAATAATATTTATTACGCATTTTGAGATAATTTTGACAGATGTAACGTCAAAAACGTTAGACTTTTAGTTAAATATTCCTTCTGTTTCACGTTTAGTTAGTGATTTACCAATATTTTTAGAAAATAATTTTAAATATTTCCGGCAGCTAAAATCGCATGGGGGCGCTTCAGATAAACCCCCTTGACCCCCCCACAGTTACAGAATCCTCGAATTCAGAGGACGCGATTCTAAACCCAACCCAATGCACTTAATTTAAAAAAATGTCCGGGTGGCTTTTAAAAAATATTATTTTTATAAGCTACAGAAAACTTTTTTCAAGCAAAGAGATTAGTTTTATGTCTCTTAAGGTTCGGTTAAACCGATACAGACAAATTGTGAACGTGGCTCCGGACAGGGACACTTCCATACAAATACGTACTGAGGGTAGTAAGAAAAGCTCCGCAAAAAAAAAATTGCATACTCGAAATATGAAATTTACTGCTTTATATACTAATTTTCCGACAGCTGAAAGTACAAAGAAACGACCGAATAAAATACTGAAAATTTTGAAAATTAATACGGCATTTGCTGTGGCACTTGGGCCTTTAATTTGGAGTAGTGGACTGTATGAGAACTTTAGAGGGCTTTAGAGATACCTAATAATAAAAATAATTATGGTGTAAACTGGTTAATTCAGATCCTTGACTAGAACAGGCAATTTGACTCCACTAACCTTTAGCTTCACCTAGCTTGCTGATGAAGCTCGCTGCCGCGTGGTAGGATGTGACGTCACTATGGCTTCTAGAAAGTCTTTCGGGATCCGAATAGTAGGCCCACACAAATTAATGTCTAGGATTGTTCTGATACGATCAGAAGGCACTATATCACAATAGTAGACGAAAAGTCAAGTTATACAATGTGGTAATCGACACATCGGTGTGCACGCAACGCGATCCTGCTTCCCTTTCGGTAGTCGAACGTCGAATGGTTGCAGCACCAAGATGCGGCTGCTCATCGCCGGCAATTCACCAGAAGTGAGGGTAGAAGGCATACAATTAATGGAGCTTAAAACTACCTTAAACTAGACAAGGATCGAACATACCCCTCACCAGAATCAGGTAGGTAGGTTAACACCGTTTATGCACTTCTCAGTGAACAATTCACGGGATTTATCACACCTAAAAAGCATAATAATATGTATGATTGCCGTCACAATGTTAATTCGTTGAAGTTTATTTTGTTCCAAGTTCACTGAACTTGAATTGTTAGTGTAAGAAATAGAGTGATCAAGCTGATTAAATCAGGAAAGGTCAAAACCGATTTTTGATCCAAATTTTGTTTAAATAATGTTCTATTTTGTGAATCTAAGGCACTTAGTGCAATATGACACATTACATTTAACTATTTAAATTTTCTATATTTAAAGCTTGACTAGCTTGATAAGAATGCTCAAATGTTTCAATAAAGATATTTAATTGAGCTGAAGACTCCTTATTTATCGGTGAAAAACCTAACATTTCATCCAGGTATCTATCTACCCACCAACATACGATTATTAAGGTATTTGTCAAGAAGACTTTTCCAGACTAAATCATAATTACTTGCAGTAAGTTTTTGTTAAAAGTTTACCGATTAATACACATGACAGAAGGTAATGGAATTTATCGATATTTGGCATATGTGGTTGGCTATGTACCAGTGAACAAAAGGTTTCGTAAAATGTTGTAAAGTTTTCAATATTACCGTCAAATGAAATACCTCTAATTTAGGTAAACGCGGACTTGATTGATTTAAGTTTTGATTTTCAACTTTAACACTACCCGCAGTTTTGTTAATAAATTTATTTGTTACTAATTTTACGTTATAATAAATATCATCGAAACTTTTAATTTCCTGGGTTCTCACTTTAGCGTCCGGGTTTGATTCCAACTCCGATTCTCATATTTTAAAAATTACTTTTTGGAATCGATCACGCACTTCGTCAATCTCCGAGACACGTAATAAAAGTAAATCCTGCTTATCAGGCGTTGAAATGTACGTTGATATTTCATAGGCATATTGTAATTGCTCAAAGGCTATTTCCTTTTCTTGTATTAAGTATGAAATTGATTGCAATTAAACATCTTTTTTGGCAGGCATGATTACCTTCAACGTTATACCTAAGTTGACAATATTGTTTTAATGTAGGTAGATTCTAGGTAGTACAAATTGATGTTAAGCAAATTAATAGATTTAGGTATGTATGCAATGATCTGCACACCGGATATTTTTCGTACGACGCGATGTAAAATATTATAGAATGGGAACTATAAGGAGTTGAATGTAGGTACTGGGAAATAAAGTAGGTACTGAAATCCGGCCCTCGAAGGGCCAAAAAATGTGGCACGTGGGCGTCTAATTTGGAATAGTAGACTGTATGAGAACTGTAGAGGGCTTTAGAGAGACCTAATAATAAAAATAATTATGGTGTAAACTGGCTAAGATTCAGATCCTTGACTAGAACAGACAATCTGACTCCACTTACCTTTATCTTCACACTTGTACTGGCTAGCAGATAGAGATGCAGCTCGCTGTCGCGTGGTTGGATGTGACGTCACTATGGCTTCTAGAAAGTTGTTCGGGAGCCGAAAAGTAGGCGCACACTAATTAATGTCTACGATTATTCTGATACGATCAGAAGGCACTATATCACAATAGTAGACGAAAAGTCAGGTTATACAATGTGGTAATCGACACATCGGCGCGCACGCAACGCGATCCTGCTTCCCTTCCGGTAGTCGAACGTCGACTCGTTGCAGCACCAAGATGACTGCTCATCGCCGTCACTTCACCAGTAGTGAGGGTAGAAGGCATAAAATTAATGGAGCTTAAAACTACCTTAAACTAGACAAGGATCGAACAAATTGCTAACGTAATATTTATCCACCAGCTTAAATTGCGTTTTACCGGAAAATACAGTTAGTCATTTTCATCGTTACCACCTATTAAACATTTAGAATAAACCTATAAAGTAAATAAAACAGGAATAAAATCAACGTCAAGAAAAAAATCTAAATGTTGTTATAAGGCGTAGTCGACGTAGCCCCGCTACGCGGGGCTCCTATTTCTGTCTGCAGGGTTTAAAGTAACATACCACGAAGGGAATGGCGGGGTCTTAGTTCGGTCGCCATCCCCTTTGAACCTAACCTGTCCGGAGTCGGGGTGCCCAAGTCCCGAGCTCGCTTCGCTCGCTCTTGCATCCTAAGTTATAGAGCTTAAGAAAACGATTTTTTAGCAAAACATGTTTTCGGAAACTTAGTATTTTTTCGGACGTGTGGTATATTTTTTGGAATTTCAGTTTAATATTTTTCGTAGAATTGTAATTTGAATAAGCTCAGTTGTTTGTTGAATACAACATGTTTTGCTGGTTAATTTTTCAGTAATTTATTTAAACCAAATACAGTATTACAGTCAACCACAGATCGTTGGAAGTTATTTTGTTTTTCGGAAGCTTTATTATTTCCCCTTACTGAATATATCTATCAGTTGCTGGTGTTCGCAGTCGGTCTGCAATTTCAGGGTAAAAGTAACATAAATATGTCAATATTTTGATTAAAATACTCGTTGGACACATAAATTTTTCATAATTTTAAGAATGTATTACTATCTATGGATGATACTGATTGTGCCCATGCAAACAATTAAACTAAAATGCTATTTTCGTTATATCCAAAAATCGTCATTTTTACCTAAACATTTGCCTCAGTCACGTCAGTTTAAATGTTTCTTTATCGTTTTAGCTGATATTGTTTTTTATACAGGAAAGTTGTTACAAATTAGAACATTATGAAAAAGTTTTATATTTTCGAAGAGAAATATATCGTGTCTGGTAAGTTATCGTTGAGATGTCCGCTGCCCGTCGGCTGCACCGTGCTCATACTTGTGTTGGGGCTCACGGTCACCGGGGTCGCTTCTTGATTCATTATCTTCTTGATCCTGGAAAAGGAATGATTGAAAAACAAAAAAAAATGCATGAACGATCATGAACTTAAAAAAAAAAACAAGGGATATGCTTGCTAGAAGTATAATTTTAGCACAGTTGCAACGAAGCGCATTTTTTACTAATACTGTCTTGATTTGCACGTCGTAAGGTAGACTGTAGCCGATCTCATTAATTTATGTACAACATCTTGTACCTGTACTTACTTTCATAGCAAATAAAGTTCAGATTCTGTTTTTTTTTTTGGGAAACCGATATGTTCAAAGACCATTACGATACCAATGTGTGTGTCTCACCTAGTTTTCAAGCACAGCGCAAGTAGCTTGTTCGCGGGCGCCTCCGCTAGTAGCCAAAGCAGAAGAGCGGCAATACAGCCCCAGAATATAACACCAGCTGTAGAGTTTAACTGGAAAACGAGACATAATTTCAAGTAGTTTGAGTCATGATTAGGGCTGGTAGACTGTTATTACAGCAGTGCTATTTGCTTATTCCCTTTTCTTCTTTATCGTTAGTACGCTCCTCTGCTAGTAATAAAAACAAATAACTACTTATTTGTTATTAGGACAACTTATTATTTGATCCTTGTTTCGTCGAAGAGTACTTACAATTTCAAAGTAATCGTTGTGCTGTGGGTTCCTGGTGATGAAGACGCCTCGAGTGATGAGCAAGGTGTGCGTCAGGTACAGCCCGTACGAGAGCCGGCTCAGAGGCACCCACGGGTACCAGCTCAGGAACGACTTCACTAGCGCTGGAATTAAATAGTTTTTGGCTTAAGAACTTTCGGGAAGAAAATGAAGCATTGACAACCATGTTACGACAACGTTTTCAGCAATGCGATGGCAGTTCAATTGGCGTACCATGGAACTAGGGGAAAACCGACCTTAATACTAATATTAGCATGCTTTGAGAAAAACTAAAATTTTATCAGTCTACGGTAATTTAGGAACAGACATATGGTGCATATTGTTGCTTGGTTCTTTGGGCGCGTGGCCATACTCAGAACTGACGCCGCCATCTTGTTTTATCAATACAATTTCCACAGACAACGACAGTAATGTGAAATTACAAATTTTTACCTCCTTCCTGTCAATGTCATTCAAGTAAAAAAAAAACCATTCTGCACTACTGTACAAGGAGTGAACAATTTAGCGCCATATCATCTCATCAAGCGCAATAACTTAGACAGAATCTTCCCGATTTAAAAAAATACCACGAGAAGTGTCCAGAGCGGGGTCCCCGGGATTATTTGACGATTTCCCATCCAAAAAAAAAAAGGTCATGGTAGTTTAGTGACACTAGCGACATCTCTACAGATACTCACGAACATGTCCGAACGAGCAGCACAGTACTATTAGCGCTACGCCGCACGCCCAAGCCGGCCTGTTGAGAGCGGCGTACACAGCGCCCTCTAGCGGGTGGTAACTGCGCCAGAGGAACGTGCTGCCCAGCACCATGACTACTAACATCAGCGTTAGTGCAGCGCACGTGCCGAGGACTGACCATTTCTGGAAAGATAAATCAGAAATATATGTTTTTGAATAGGTACATGTGGTGAATGTGACTTACTCCTTCTCCTAAAGAAGAAGTGTATGGAAATTAACATAAAACAAAAACTACTATAGCGCTATCTATGACACAGATGATGAACCAAACATCGAAATACATCTAAATCCTACATCGCGCAAGTAAAGCTATCCGCGACTAAAGACTATAATTATAGAAGAACCCGACAACAACTGTCGGGCAGTAGCCCACCAGACATAACACCCGTCTAGTCGGAAGATCCGCCCTTTTCTATGGGGGTTGAAGAACTTTACACCCTGTACTCCATACCCCCAAATACGTAACAGTACACCCACATTTCGCCAGTTAAATGTTCTAAGTCCCATGTAATACGGGCGAGCCTGTTTAACAACCTGTTGCCATCAACTGGGCACAAATCCAGACGAGAGAAATTTCTGATTGGAAAAACTCAATAACACTTTGCCTGACCTGGGAATCGAACCCCCATGGACCTTATGATCAGCAGTCGCGATTGCGACCAATAGACCAACGAGTAGTCAGTTTGGAGATTATATGGTTAATGAGTTCTAGCAGCGGCGTTTGACATTCGACGTTCGAGATTTGAGGGTATCATTCCGTATCATAGTAGACTGTCTCTCCAGCAGGAATAAACTATTATCCTTTTGATCGCCAGGGCATATGCGTGCGCGACTGCGCGTGCCCTCCATGCCAAGCCATAATTTCCCCTACCATTTTGTCACATATTTGTGTCGTTAGGCGTACAGGGCACGCACTTACTTGTCACGTATATGTGACAGTGGCGGTCACCTCCATAATATCAATTTCAACTTACTTGTCGGATCCTGTTAAGATTGCCATTACTACTGTATGTGACGAATAGGTACCCGCTGTAGAAGCCGACCAGGTAGGCAGCGTAACGCGTGTGGCTCTTTATATATGCCACGTTGAACTCTCGGCTGGCACGAGGATCCATTATGAATCTGGTAGATTGAAATTAGAATAAAAATTAATTAATAAAGGACAAAAGAGAATTCTCTATGGCGAAAATGCTGCATTAAGCGCACTAGAGATAAAATATATGAGAAACATGATTATGAGTGTTTGATTATTTTAGTATCCTTGTGTAAGTACAACACTAATGTTTGTGTTTTTCAGTAGGCATCATCATCGTTTCCCCGAATGCAGCAATAATTTACGACTGCCTTTCTGAACTCTGCAACCTATTTTATGTGGGCATGTATTTAAGTGATCGTTTTAATTTTGCAAAATCAGCAAACAAAAAAATCTAAACGGTCATCTTTTTATGATTTGATTTTGAATGGTTGATCCTCTTTCTTTGAGACATAAAATAAATTAAATCAATGCAAAAAAATTTTGAGATGTGAAAATTACGACTGATGGTTACTTGTTGGGCCCCAAGAGAAATGAGCATTAAATATCTAATATTTTGATACTTTTCTATATAATTCGATTTAGCTAAATTACTTTTTTGTCTATTTCAATTTCAATTTCACCCAGAAATCAAGGTCGAACACAATTTAAAAAAGTTTCGAAAGGTCAAATTAGGAATAAAATAAATGTCAAGGTACATATCAAAATGTTGTAATAAGGCGTAGTCGACGTGTTTCTTTTTTCGTTGTTGTCAAATAGCCTATTGATTTGGTTGTAACTTGTAACGCGCATTTGGTAGAAGTTCCTCGATTCAAGAACGAGATAACCGAACCATTCTTCGTAACGATACTCAAAACATGCACTTTTGAAAAAAATCATAACTCTTTTTTTAGTTTTCCCCTACAAGTTGATCAGCTGATCGCGTTAACTCCCATATAAAGTCCAATTTTTTTGCGAATTTCAAAAACTCTTAGAACAATATTTGTTCACTTTCATGGTCCATGACACCACGCGGGAGGTCTTGAGTTTATCATGTTTCACTTTGTAGAGATTAAAAATAAAATAATAGGACGAAGTTTCCATCTCCGATCAATGCGTGTTGTTTACATTGAGGAGGTTTCTAGATAATAGGTAGTAATGGAGCAAATCCATTAATGCTAGATAACGATACATTCATTACACAACAATAGAGGAGGACATCCTCCGTGATGAAACTGTTTCGATTCTAATGCGTCATATTGTGTAAGTTTGAAAGTAAATGGTGGAAATGTACTGGAGTTATTTTCTCAGAACTCTTGTGAGAAAACATATAATGATGTTGTCGGTTTTTAATTTAAATGTAATAACCTTTGGGACCGCGGCGAAGGTGGCGTGACGATCTGATCATGTTTGCGGGGCTAACATGGCCGGAGATCGCACAAGACAGAGAGGTATGGAAGGAGAAAGGGGAGGCCTTTGCCCAGCAGTGGGACACCATGTAAGCTAGCAACAAAAAAAAAACCTTTGGGAAGGAATCTTTGAAACTACTGATCCGAAACCGAAATTAAAAAAAAAATCCTCACTACGGGGTAGCTTCATTATCCCCGACCGTCAAAGGCTATGGACAAGACGTTCCTAATTTCTTTATTTCATTGATTTCAGACCATAACGCGAGCGGGTAAAAGCTTATTTTATAAAATATTTCCTGAGGCCAATGTCTGCATAAGTCTGCGAGGTTAAAATGGGACTGGGCGGGTCATATTTCCAGGATGGATCAGTACAGACGGACCAGAATTGTCACACAGTATTGCCTGAAGACTATCGTCGTCACCGAGGCAGCCCTAAGAAACGCTTGCTTGACGATTTGGACTCGTTCCTGACTGATTGGCCCGAGAAGGCAAAACACCGGAAAAGTTGGAAAGAAATGGGGAGGCCTTTGCCCAGCAGTGGGACAGAATAGGCTAATTAAAAAAAATGTTATCCATTAAACATACCTAAACAAGAATTGCAATGCGTTAATGAAACAGATAAAATAATGAAGCGCAACAGAGATAAACATCTAATTGTTAATGGCACAATGTAATGGCGGAAGTCACGCTATGCAGGTTATAGGGAAAACTTCTTGAGATTTTTCCATGGTGTGTTGAAACGAAAGAGGTACTTATATATGTTACCAACCTCATTCGTCATTGGTATGGTCGGGGATAAAAAACTCGAGATAAGGAGGGAATTAGCTATAATCGTGTAGGTGTTCAAACTATTACGTGGTGCTATTCTGGTGTTTTGAAGGAGTTATGTCTGAATGTGCCTGACAATAGGGTATTTGCCTGAAAAAATCTATTTAGTCCGTCAGTTAGATTTTCAAAAAATATTAGATACGTTACGTATTTCTTCTTTTGTCATGGAAACGAAAAATGACCACAATTTCTGTTAATTTTTACTGTCCAGTGACATCACAAGCCCCCTCTCTTGAACTTTGATGCGCTGTATTTTTTGATTATACGACAAAAGGAAAAATACGTATCCAGCGTTTTTTGGTGATCTAACTGACGGTTTTTTTTTCTATTTTGTCAAATAGCTTATTACGTATTGCGGTGCCGGCAGCCACAGTTACCGGTAGCGCCTCACGCATGAACCAACTTGCTCAGCAAAGCGCCACTGGCGCACGTCTTGCACGCACTAAATGACAGGATCGATTTATTTTCCTGCTCTCTGAATTATTTAAGATAGTTTAATTATGTAATTCCTGTAATGATAGCACTGCACTGTCCGTCACATCACCTTCTCGGGTCCAGTCGAAAACCAGCGTCGGGCACTAGCTGCTCGGCAGTTTGCTGAACTGGGCCTATTTGGCGCAGCCGTGAGGTACACAATATTGTCTCTTTTTTTCTGTTTAATTTACGTTTTATATTGTGTAGATTTAAGTTTTTTATTTTATTTTTATTTGTTTGTTGTGTGCACTTGTGCCAAATAAATATGTTTTCTTCTTTCTTCTTCTTCTTCTTCTGTTTGTGATAAATAAATAAATGTTGCAATCGAGGAATAAAAGAATACGTTATAGTCATAAATTCGTAATTATGAAAAAAATACATTAATTAAGTACGTTAACCTTGGCCTGTAATAAGTAGCTCAACTCATAAGGAAAAATCTTGACCATACTCAACGTTTGTAAAGATGAACCTATAACCCTCATAAATCTCACAATAATTGCACCAAACGTAATATTATAGTTTACTATTGTTACCACTATTATGCAAAGTTCAGAGATCTGACATCACCACCGCGGAAAAAAGTAATTATTAGCGGGATAAACACTCAGACGGCCTAGTTTATGGTAGATAGGTACTACTAGTTTATATGATAATGGTCACCGCAGCTGCGCAGGCATTCCACAATAATTACATCGACAACTGAGCTCATCAAACTGCATAACGTTAACAAAAATAAGGTATGAGACGGTTTTTATGCGGCACCGCTCGTCCGCGCGGTCGTGCGGTGAAGCGGATCTCACGTCGCATTGACTTGTTTGTTACCTATTGATGCCTAAAACATGTACAGTCGCATGCAGTAATATGTAAAGGTACACTCAGTGAAATTTCAAAAGTGATCTTTTAGTGAAACGGTTTGTGACTTTAAGCTAAGACCTATTTAGATTTAGAAGAATAGTGTGGATTAAAAAAAAAAGGTTAATCAATACAGAAGGCGAAAATCAAAGGAAAACTGACTAAGACCAGTTAATTATCAACATAACATTATGCGTGTATTCTCCGAAGGGTGCGCAGAGGGCTGTAATTTTACATTGAAATAAAGGAATAGTAATTGAAAAAAAAAAAAACACCCGGAGAAAAATTCCTGTGGTATATGATTCAAAATAAGGAGCTGAATGCACCCTGTCAGTTTTTGGAGGGTTGTCTCTTACACCCTGTATAGCAGGTACACCCACATTTGATCAGTTTTGTTTAAGTCCAAAGTAAAAGGAGGTGAGCCTGCAATGACAACGGCGGAGCTCAAATCCAGACTGGGCTGCTACTGAGAAATTCCTAATAGAAAAACAGTACAACACTTGGGAATCGGACCCGAGACCTCGTGCTCAGCAGTACCTAGCGTTTGTGAAAATTAGACCAATGAATACCATATTAAAACAATAACTTACTCAAAAGTGAACAGTTGGACCGCAGACAGTTCATAGATATAGTTAACAACGCCTGGTATCACAAGAGCTCCTGCAGTTATGACGACTGCGAGGATGAGTCCCAGTTTCGGCAGGCGTCGGTAGATGCAGTACACCAGGACAGTCACCACGAAGAAGTGGAAGTCGCAGGGGATGTACCACGCCGTCACTATGCACTGAGAAAGTTTTTTTTTTTGCTATAATTAGAATGCTTAAGGTTGAGTGGTACAGGTCTCGTCACGTAAATCGGGATGCGTCTGCGCACTTTATGCAGTAGACGTCCTAAAGTACTAGGCTACACTTGTGTAATATAAGTGTCATTGTTTTATTGTACGTATAGAATCATAACAGATACTTTACTATCTACTTAGTACTTTTGAATAGGCTGGAATAAAAAAAAATATGTTTACTTGAGCGGTCAGCGTTATTTTTACGTGACGGGACCTATAGTCTAAAATTTTACCACAGTAATTGACAAACGCGGAGGCCCTAGCACAAGTGTGCGGTGTAAACGTAACGTAACTACGTCGATTTTAAACTATAAATACTCGTTTCACATGTAATATTTTCTTAATTTTAAGAATTACTAATATCTGTGGATGATACTAATTGTGCTTGTTGCAAACAATTTAACTAAAACGCTATACGATAGTGAATTAAAAAATCAGCGTATTTACGTTACGTTTAAGCCGCGCGCACGAGATCACTTCATGTCGGAGAACCCTTATGTTCACACATTCGTTCTTTTGGGCATATGTAGGTACCCCAGTAAGGTGACCAGACCGCCGCCATTATCGCCTTACTATAATAAGCTCAGCACACTAATTTTACGTTCCCACTGCTGGGAGTCAGGCATCTTCTCTGTGAGAGGGAGAAGAACCGTAATCCACCACGCGATTTCAATGTG
This sequence comes from Noctua pronuba, assembly GCA_905220335.1. Lineage (NCBI taxonomy): Eukaryota > Metazoa > Arthropoda > Insecta > Lepidoptera > Noctuidae > Noctua > Noctua pronuba. The sequence continues at coordinate 8,265,037 of LR999911.1, forward strand.
GGGATACACCAGTGGGATGTGACATGTCTTCGAATTAAACGGAAATAAATATACTATAAGTACTTACAATGTTCTCCGTGTCGATATAATTGCTGAGCATGACGAGGTTTAGCCACCAGTTCTTCCGACATAGCTCCGTGTCGTGGGCGACGGACCTGTTCCACAGTGGGCCAGTGCCCGTGTAAGGATACACTGCACTCACGTAGAATATTACCACGGCGAAGGCAACCACCAGTCTATTCGAAATTAGAAATAATAATACATATAAACGTATATAATTGTAAGAGTATGTAATTACACTTCAGCTAACTTGTCAGTGCATAGGAAAACACAGAACTAAAATAAATGTACCAAGTTTGAAATATCGATGCATTTTTTCTTGGCAAACACCGCCACCATAAACTGCACACTTAAACTGGTCATACTGTACCTATTAAATTCTCGGAATAAATAAAAAAAATGCGATGAAATTAACTATTTGGTTGCCAAAACATTTTGATTTTTATTTATGATACGCCTTTCCATTTTTTTACGCCGGTTTAATAAAAAAAAAAACTGATTTAAACTTTTTTGGTTTCGGCGGACTGGTCAAAAAAATTAGAGATGCGGTTAATCTTTTTTTAATTTTAGAGAACTTGTTTGTGACCTGATATTTTCAGTTTTAACAATCGACCAAATAATATTTATGCTATTGGGATCTTTTTGAATTTAAAGGATACAACAATTTCTTTTCAAGGCTTGGGATGACCAGGGATGATGGTTAACAACAAACGAAGTAAAAACATAAAAACAATTTAATAAAGCTTACCTTACATATCTTTTCAGTATAATAAACAGAGGGTTTGGCAGCCTCTTGAACTTAGCAATATTTGTGATGGTAAGGAAGCCAGATAGTAAGAAGAATGTGTCCACGAAGAGATCATCGTGGAGAATAAGCAGACCGAGTGGTGTTTGAACTTCCTGCCAATTTAAAAATTACCATTTATTACTTACATAACAACACACCTGTAATCATCGAAGAGTTAGGCAGAGGAGTACCTAATAGTACACCCACATTCCGCCATTTATGTTTAAGTCCTATTTAACAGGGGGCTAGCCTATTGCCATCAACTGGGCACAAATCCGGACTCCGTGGGCTGCTACTGAGAAATTCCTAATGGAAAACCCCAACAACATTTTGCACGACCTGGGAATCGAACCCAAGACCTCATGCTCAGCAGTCGCGCTTGCGGCCACTAGACCAATGAGGCAGTCTCTCAGAATAAGAATAAGAAACTTTTATTTGTAAAAGTAGGTAGTTTTACACGGTGTGTGAGATATTACAATTAGAATTTATTACTTCTTGTTTCAAATGGCAATTTATGTAGAATAGAATATTCACTGAAGATAAACCATGTAAAATAACGGTTTTCATGATCAATGTAGATGAATTCCTGCCTGACAATTGTTTCCTTACCTAACTGCCCTGAATTTAGATGGAAACTCAAATTCATAACAGTGATTTTTGTAACAGGAAAATGCTGTACAAACCTGGTCAGATATCATTCCGTCACTAATAGGGCCCGAGTTGGAGATCCCAATCTGATGGTCCAACACTATGAGACATATCGTAAAGAACCGAATACCGTAGAACACCTCTATACCTTCCTTCTTCATTCGCAACAGATCAAGACCATTCTCCTTTAGGCAGAATGCCTTGACGAAACCTGATTCTGAAAGTAATCAGTACAATTAAAGACATATCTTTAAATTTTGTTGGTTTTTACTAATAGTGTGACAAAGAACAATGATTGGCCTTACTTCTAGAATCGGGATCCAATTCCTTTCGTTGACAATTCAAATATGTGCAGATCAGAGAAATCACTGTTATTGATCCCATCACAGCGCTGTAAAAGAAGTTACATCTATACATATAAAATTCAAAGTCCTGACTGACTGACTGACTGACTGACTGACTGAGATATCAACGCACAGCCCAAACCGCTGGTCCTAGAGACATGAAATTTGGAGGGTTTATTCTTTGTAAAAAGGTAGTATCCACTAAGAAAGGGTTTTTCGAAATTCCACCCCTACGAGGGTGAAATGGGGTGTTGAATTTTCTATGAAACTTTTTATTCTCGCAGTCGATTGACTTGACAATTTGTGTACATACTCTTCAGATAAAATTATGAGATACGTATATCACAGTTTTTCCAAAATCATCCCCCAATTTAAAAATTCAATGACTTGATTGGTTGACTGATATATCAACGCACAGCCCAATCCGCTGGTTCTAGAGACATGAAATTTGGAGTGTGCATTCTTTGTGAAGAGTAACTATCTGCTAAGAAACAGTTTTTTAAAATTCAACCCTTAAGAGGGTGAAATGGGGTGTTGAATATTCTGTGAAACTTTTTATTCTCCAAGTCGATTAACTTGTAAATTTATACACATACTTTTCAGTTAAAATGATGAGATACGTGTATCACAGTTTTTCCAAAATCATCCCCCAATTTAAAAATTCAATGACTTGATTGGTTGACTGATATATCAACGCACAGCCCAATCCGCTGGTTCTAGAGACATGAAATTTGGAGCGTGTATTCTTTGTGAAGAGTAAATATTCATTAAGAAAGGGTTTTTCAAAATTTCACCCTTAAGAGGGTGAAATGGGGTGTTGAATTTTCTATGAAACTTTTTATTCTCGCAGTCGATTGACTTGACAATTTGTGTACATACTCTTCAGATAAAATTATGAGATACGTGTATCACAGTTTTTTCCAAAATCAAAATCATCCCCCAACAGAGTAAAATAGGGCTTCGAAGCTCACGTACACGGGCGCAAGGCGCGCAGGGCGTAGTAGGTAGGATTTTTCTGAGGTAGACGTCTGTAAATATGGTTTATTCCACAGATTTTTGCGTTGGCTCGTGATACGCGACATTGATATTAAATCTTATGTAAAAGTTTAATGTCTTTAAATAGATAATCCTAATTAATCATTTGATTGTTGTCACCGGTGTCCAATCTCAAACCAAGGTATCATATTTCACGTTCAAATGTAATTTAATTGATATTACTATGAACGAATGTTTGCAAGTTATAAGCAAGTATATGTAAATCTATGTATTTGTATATACTATACATACATAGATTACTTATTATCCCAGAAGTAAGATCCCGTGGGCAATTCCCGAACTCCGCGCGGGCGAAGCCGCGGGCATAAGCTAGTTAGTAGACATAACATAACATAAAATGACGCCTGTAATCCCCGAAGGGTTAGGCAGAGGTGTGCCTTATAGTACACCCACATTTCGCCAGTTATGTTTTTAAGTCTCATACAATACGGGGCGAGCCTATTGCCGTCAAGTTGGTAATTTTGTGCAAAGATATTTCTTGGTCAACCTGTACTATCCGTCTGGTATGTAAAGATAGTCAACACGTTCTGTCGAGTTCTTTAAGATTTTTTGATATTTTGATATTTGTTCAATAAAGTTATTTTACTCAACATTATTAGCCTTTCTTCTGATCATCAGGATCCAGACACATACCTCAGGGAATAATTTAACCATGTTTACTAACAAGAAGGCATCATATTCCGCTCTAGCAGGCTCAGTCACACTGGCACCAAGGTGCTGCTTCTCAATAGTAGACTATATTTACTTACAAGAAGGCATAAAACAGCGCATCATAAACCCTCTCATCATCTCCACTCTGGCAGGGCTCTGTAACGCTGATATCTGCCCGCATGCCGGCCGCACCCAGGTGGCTGCGAGCTAGCATGACGCCTAGCAGGCGCTCCACGGTGCGCGGCGCACAGGTTGCCGGCACGCAGGCGCCCCATGTCAGCTCGTTTAGGGGACGAGTGTGCGGGGGACGGTACTGGGTAGAGGATATAAGAAATTGTAGTGGAATAAAGAATTTTGTTTACTTTTGTGAAGGTATCCGATAGGACGGTTGTCTCCTTCGCGCGTAACTGTCAAAGTCTTTTATAAAGGAGGTAACCCTACTAATTTTATAAATGCGAAAGTTCGTGAGGATGGAGGGATGGACGGATGTTTATTACTCTTTCCCGCAAAAACTACTGCACGGATTTGGATGAAACATTGATGGCACATAGATGGTTTATAACCTGGATTAACACATAGGTTACTTTTTATCCCGGTAGTACGATCCTGTGGTACAATTACCGAACTACACACTATAATACTGAATCTTCATCGTCTTTTGAAAAAGCTAAAGGCATTTTAAGTGAATTATGACGTATGAGCATCGAAATAGAATACAAATAAAAACCATCTAGAATGTTCTATGGTGGATTTAAGAAGATTGGTAATTTCGCTACAAACTTTACTGAACATACATAACTATTACATAGTTTCTCATAAATAAAAATACCAACAAACAGAATCAGAATATGCTCTTACCATTAGTCATGTGCTACGAATTCGTAGCGTTTCCGTAGCAAAGTGCTACGTAGTAGCTAAGTCTTTTACAAAGATTAATAACGTAACCACCGTTTTTTTCTTGTTTGTTTCTATTATAACTAATTAATAAACACATTTTACGTCGCGTGTCATCATCTTAGCAGACTCCATTATTGTTCACTTATTCCAATTAAACGTGGAACACGCGATATTTGCATATCGAGTCAAGTAAATTGTGATGTCGTATAGATTGTTATAATAATGTCGTAATCTTGAACTTATTTTCTGACAAAGTATTGATCTGATAGACAGTCTCTAAATACAACGCAAAATTTTGACCATAAGGTACCTACATACTGCACTTAGCAAATCATAGTAAAGGCAACTTTCCGAATAGGTTGTACACAGACATTGTAATATAGTGTGGCGTCAATCTAGTGATTTCATGAGTTCTTCAGATTCATTAGGCGCATTGGTTCGTAAATGAGGAACAATATATGTAAGTAATAATATTAGTACTTCATTAGATTTACAGGGTGTAACTTATTACACGCAAGACCTCTCGTGTGTTGTCTCAGACCATGAAACTGAATAACTTTTGTTCTATGACTTTTGGAAATTCATAACTTTTTTTAGTTTTATCATGTACATATTGATCAGCTGATCGCGTCAGTCCTATAAACGTTTCATTATTTTTTTTGCGAACTCACAGAACAAAAGTAGTTAAGTTTCATGGTCCGAGAGACCACCATTTATTATGTTACACGTTGTATAAGAAATATTAACATGGGCAACTTTTAAAACCGAGAAAAAAATATTTTAAATGGTACCCTTACCTCAATAAAATCCAACGCAGATTGATAAGGGTAGTACGGCTCCTCAATTCTTCGTCTCACGTTCTTATCAGTTCGTTCCAGAACTATCTCAGCGAGACAATACTTGGTCTTCAGTTCGGGTTGCTTTTTGGCCCAGGGTGCGCTCATGCACTGGTCGAAATTTCCGAGTTGGTATCGGTTCCCAAAAAGAAGGCCTTGGGGTTCTGAAGCTTGTGCATCCCATTCTGTGTGAGTAAAAGTAGTTTTTGAAACGATGGGTTCGAATAACTTCAGTATAGGTTGAAGTGATACTTTTCTTTCCATACACATTATAAAATTCAACACTCTCTGTATGTTTCTTAGTGCGCAAATAATTTAAAGGAAGATAGGTAAATATCTACTTTTCTTGTTATATTTTGACTTTTTGTCAGAATAGGCGTTAAGCGCAGGCCACACAGAAAAGACGTAAGACGCGGACGGGGCGCAGACATTTGTCTCTTCCGCGTCCCTTTCATACAAAATGTATAGAAGCGTCGTGTCCGCGCCCTGTCTGCGCCCTGTCTTTTCTATATGTTTTGCGTCACGACGCTTCCTTACATTTTGTATGAAAGGGGCGCCGAAGAGACATATGTCTGCGCCCCGTCCGCTTCTTAGGTCTTTTCTGTGTGGCTTGCTCTTTAGGAATGAGGAAAATTTTGAGTATGAATGTAGATGGGATAAGAGAAGAGGAAGCCAAAGAAACGATGGATGGACTGTGTGAAAGATGATATGTCTAGACAGGAGGTGACTGCTGAGATAACGAGTAATAGAAAAGCATGGAAGAATAAGACATGCTGCGCCGAGCACAAATAAATTGGAATAAGGGCAGGATCATGATGATGTCAGAATAGGTGTTGGTATTTAGTGTGTTACGCTAAACTCGTCCTTGTATTATATTGTTTAAAATCCAGTGTCAACTTACCCCAGACAGCCCATAGAGTAAAATTCTGTAAACTATAAAGCAGTCTGTTGATATGATTCAAGCAGGGCTCCTCTTCCGCCGTCCAGTTCTGATTCTTCATAGCAAACAACACATCGTCCAGGTACACACTACTTTCACCATCCTTCACTTTTTTGGGAGACTCGTGCTTTTTCTCACTTGTTTGTTTAGACATTATATTTCGCGTATCATTTTCTGCGGGTAACAGCGTGGTTAACGTCTCACTATGTCCTACAAATTTTGTCCGATCGGTCACATGGCATTTTATTTGATTAATTTCTATAATACCGAGGAATATTAAGTAAATGTACTTCATTGTTTACTGTCAGCTAGTAAATGAACTGAAGCTGGGATGTAACTGACTTTAGTTAAAAAGGAATAACATTGCATAATCAAATGCGATTGTTACTTAGTTGGCAATTAGCTTCTATTGTGAGCACGGTACGTTAGAATAATTGCTTGAATGAATTATTAGAATTTATTCATGAATTTTAATAATATTGCTATCGTCTTGTTAAACTTAATTCGATTGAAGATTGATAATATAACATAACATCACGCCTGTAATTGTTAGGCAGAAATGTATCTAATATATCGCCATCATTTCGCCAATTATGTTTAAGTCACATGTAATAAGGGATGAAGCTAATAAAAGCGTGCGGGGATTACAGGCGTGATGTTATGTTATGTGTGTTATTAGCTTCTCCTGTAACTAACTAACTCTGTAAAAAAATCTTAGAAGTAAAATTTGACCCATTTCCCGGTTTCCGATTGAGCTGAAATTTTGCATACATGTTTAGTTTGGATGACAATTCACGGTTAGCTAAGTAACGTCGTTCTAAATTCAATATGGCGGACTCCCAAAGATGGCGGACTAGTTATTTTTGTGTACATTCCCATCAAATGGGTATCAAATGAAAGGTTTTTGCTGAGAAAAATCGAGAGAAGAAAAACGTCACTCGAAAGCATGTTTTTTGTTTGTTTTTAACTTTCATATTTTATTATAAGTTTGAAAATGGCACCATATGGAGTCAAGTTATCCTTGGACAATACTTTTAACATTGATCGAATAAAAGTAGTTAACCTTCTATAATATTCATAAACTTTACTATCACACGAAAACGGGTGAACTACTCACTCATATGCACGCCATCTTTCTATTACAACGAGAATTACTTACCCTCGCAAGCTTTACAGGGGTTGGCATCATTGGGGCAGGGACAAGCAGCGCGCATTCATTTTCTGGACAAGAGGGGTGTGGAATTGAGGAAGCAATTTTTATTTAGAAGCACAGATGACGCTACTATACTTACCAGCTGATTGAAGGGTTAAAGTTCATAATCTTCTACTTTGTCTCTATTGTTTCGCATACCATACTACCAGAAATACCGAACATATAGAACTAATACTATAAAATTGTTTAATTTTTGTTATGTTTGTAAACGGGTACGATAATCTCTGGATGTGCTGATCCAATTACGATTTTTTTTCCACTCATAGAAAGCTACCGCTATTGCCGAGTGCCAGTTGGTATTTTTTATGGCTGACGAAGTCGCAGGGAGAAGTTAGTTTTCTATATTCATAGTTTTAGTAACGTGTCACTTATAAAGTAGCTAAATCTCAATCAGTTTCTTGCGCGATATGACGGTCAGCGGCGGTTTATTGCAATATAACATTGATTACTTAGGTACGTTACTAACGGGGTATATTACTATCACCGTGCCAGCCAATCGACTCCAGTGCCTCGCCTTAGAGTTACTGCCCTGCGCTGGAGTGTAATGTGGTGCTGCTCTAAATACGATGGGGCACTTAATGTCGTGTCCTGCGTGTCCTATTGTTTGTTCACTACAGGAACTGATGATCGCTACCGAAAGCGCCAAACTAGTAGCTCAGTTTTGGGCTGACACAATTTAGATTGCTGTCGACACGACAAGAAGAAGAAGACTACAAATTCTCTCATTCTTAATTTGTTGATTCAATACCAGTTTTATATAAATGAGAACTAGTGTGACTTGTCACTGACTCGTTGATATATTGGTGGCAAGTGCGACTGCTGGGCCTGGGTTCGATTCCCAGGTCGGGCAAAGTGTTATTGAGTTTTTTCCATCAGAAATTTCTCAGTAGCAGCCACTGAGTTTGGATTTGTGCCCGTATGATGGCTATAGACTTACACATAACTGGCGAAATGTACATTAGGTACACCTTTGTCTAACCCTTCGGCGATTACAGGCGTGGCAGGACGAGAGACGCTCTCAGGCTAGGTGGAGTGACAATCTCCATAGGGTGGCTGGTAGCACTAGGATGAGAAGTGCCGAGAATCGTGCAGAGTGTCGTACAATCGTGTGGAGGTCAAAGTCCAGCAGTGGACTGCGGAAGATGACTGAGTCTGTTGCTCATCAAAAGCCACTTATTTTTGGTACAGTACCTAGTGTTTGTATCGTACTAGACTAGCAGTTTACCTTCTCGCTGCGGGACATTAGGAGGAAGTCATTTAAAGTCAGGTATCCAATAATGGCATGAATCTTTTTTTCACAAAGAATTGGAAGGAGTGGAGGGAGTCCGTTGCCCAGTGAGACAGAAAAATATAGGAAAAAACTCTTGGCTGAAAATAACAGCTATAAAGTTACATCTATTTGTAATGGACGACGGAAAATAAAAAACAGCGTGATTTTCATAATTTATTCATTTCTCAATGTCTAATAAATATCTACATACATAACTACACATTTTCTACAATTTCTTAATACAATGTTGTCAATCTAAGTATTAAGTACATAAATAAGTGCAAACTACATCTAAAATAAGGTACGGGAGTGCAAACTATACCTAATTATTTTGTGGGATCGAATCGAAATAGCAACTTAATTAAGTATACAGTGCTCTGTGTTACTACCCTCTCTTCCAAAGAATAAGCCGGGAAAAGGAGCTAGGGCATTAACTGTACAACTTGAAATGATATCACGCTTAGGTTGTTAGAAAAGTCTCTTTTAGTTTGTCATCATCATTCTTCAACCCTTATACCAATTTATTTGGGGTCGGCGCAGCATGTCGTCTTCTTCCATTCTTCTCTTTTAGTCGTCATCTCATGACCGTCATCTCATCCACTTTCCACCCATATCATCTTTCATACAAATCATCCATCATTAGTTGGTTAATTTGGAGTAGATTTTAAATTCAAGTCCAAATTAACTTTTCAGGCTCTTACACCCGTATGGTCTATAAAGTCAAAATGATTACTTGAAGTTAGAACTTTGCGGGACGTGAGAGGGAGAGAATCTCACGTCCCAGCCGCCGCGGGCGAAGCACCGGGCGTCGGGGGCCACGTGGTGGCTCCCGGCCACCGTAGGCGCGGGCCTGTGGACGGTGAGTAATGGGTTAGCTCACCGTCCGTCCGTCTTATGACGACAGGCCGTGTCGACGGCGCGTTCGTGTTCCACGCGCGCCTCAAAGAGATGTCAGCAACCAAGAAGGGGCCCGCAAGGGCCGATGCCTGCCGGGGCTGCGGGACTGTTCGAAAGAGATACCGTGGCCCTGGAACACAAAGGGCAATGAAGGAACATGGATGGGTTTTAGTCAGTAAGAGTCTGACACTCCCTCCCACTCCACCCAGAGCGGGAGAAGTCATTTGATGATTTCCCATCCGTAAAAAAAAAAAAAAAAAAAGTTAGAACTTTCAAAAGTTAAAACTCTTAGCTTTGTTTTCTTTGACTGTTCTTACTTCGTTTCAATTCGTGTGTATTGCATTTTTTTTTGCATAATTATTTAATTATTTAAACTCAAGTAATAACTTTAACTTGACTATAGATACGGGTGTTAGAGGTAATACCTCAGTTTAGTTAAATAGTTTTTCTAGAAAATTAAGATGTGATCGTCCCACAATATTACACAATAAGCATTAAAATTATTCTAAAGTCTAGTTATATGTAAAAATTACTTGGTACACACTTGGACAGTCAGTTACTGACAAATTAAATTGATGACAAATATCTACTCGTTTATACAGGTCAAAATTCATTTCTTTTGATTTAATATACAGAATGAAGTTGATGAACAACCAATTTTTTTTTTTTTGTAATAAAAAAACGATTGAACTCACATTTACAACCTTTTTTGTGTGGCATTGAAATAATTGACGTAAATATAAAATATGTAAAGTCAGAATGAAATGAAAACTAGACGGTGGGTATGTGCCCATCTTGTGTGCCGTTGTGAAACATTTTCACAGTTACACTGGCTATTATACCATTTAATACTGGTGTTATAAATCAATCAGCTTTAAAATAAAATGTATTGATAACTCTGAAGAGGTCATAAAACTCGTTGACGGAAATCGCCTTCATAAAAAAAAAATACTGCTTACAAATTAAAATTAAATTATAATTAATTTTTGCTAAATCATAAACCTTAAATAAATATTACACACACACGCAAGCTAAAAATATAAGTATAGAAAAAATAAATATACTTTTGATTGTATTATTTCAAAAAGTCGTTACATAAATATGTTTAAATAAATAGGTGCACCTATTAGAATAATTGTCCTATAAATAATATATTATAATCTTATAAAATAAATAGCGTTTTTTTTATATGTACATCTTTGGAACGCGTTTCATAGACACACTGACTAGACTTTTCACTCATGGAGATAAATCTTTATAATTATAAATTAATATTTATCTTTTATATTATAATATTCTAAAACTACTAATTTGAATACATTATTTGATATAAAATTCCATTTAATGAAACATTAACAAATAATATTGATGCGTATACATAATTTATAATTTATTACAAAACTTTCAAACATTAGTTTTTTGGAACAACAATGTAGAACGAAAATGAAACTACAATGTAGTCTCACTTAAACTTGTATTAATATAAAAAGTTTTAATTTTATGTAATGAACGGTATAATAAAATGTTATTTCTTAAAGTTACAAAATATTTCGAGGTTGGTCAAACAAAAGGCTGGCTTATGGCTATTGACTATTTTTCTAGATATTCTCTTTTCCCCTTGCATACAACTAAACTGATTCTGAAGTCAACATGACATGTATTTTTTTTGTCAAAGGGTCACCGGCACATCGATGTTTTGTGTTTTTTTTTTTTTAATTAATGTTTTTTTTTTCATTTAATAGACTAAGAAGTTTGACTAGAAAAAAACTTGAGATCTTCATAATTTGATATGTATGACTAAACTAACTGACTAGATTTTAAATAATTCCTGACTAGACTCACTCAAGACTAGATATAAAATAAAGACTAGAATAATTAGTTATTTGTTTGACTAGAAAACAACACACAAAGACTAGATATTACGTTATTTTTTTGACGTTGTTTCAATAAAAATATAAAAACACATTTTATATGACGTTTATTTTAAAATGACTAGAAATAATAGATTACCAACTTACTTAATAATATGATTGAGACCAAAAGGATAAAAGACTAGATTTAACTACAAATGACTAGAAAAATAGTAATGATAAACATAATACATATACTAATAATTAATTGACAATTATGCAATATCTATCGTAAAAAAAACTAATTATAAGCTTGTAAAAAAGTTAAAAGCGACTAGACTCCCCAAGACTAGAATATATATAAAATTAAGACTAGAAAGTAAATGAATTAGGTAAACTGTACCTGACACATTAAGTAAATTTTTATTATAATATTTTTTTTTTATAATTTCGTATACTTATGAGATCAACGCGAATGACCAAATAAAATTACTAGAAAATATATATTTTTTGTTTCTTTGGTATTCATTAAATTAAACGACTAGTTAAGTTTTGTTTCTTTGGAATGATTTTTTGGGTTTAAATTTTATCGTAGACCTATCTGTTTATAAAAGACAATAGTTAGTAAATTCAGTAATTTCATAAAATTCCGAATCAATTCATAACATTACATCGTAGTTAAAGACGTCCTAGTTCCCAGTGGACTCAATTCCGATGAATTGACCACTGAAATAGTAATGAAGGAAGCGGCACGGCACGCGGCAGCCGACAGCCGGTGGTGCCACTGAAACCACGGCTGCATCTAAAAATATGCTCGTGCTGCGATAGCGATCGATGGCGGTGACCCCTCGAGCCTTACCAACTGTCTATCGAACTAAATACCAATATAGCCTTACTATTGCGTAATTTATTGCTACGGTTGAGAAAAGCTGTGTTATTTTTTTAATGGTTCGTTTTGCTGGTAATAATTTGACGAAATATAATAATTTAGTTGCAACCAAAAAAGTTAAAAGGATAATTTTCTATTCTACAACTCTATTATTTGCAATGATAAAACTATTGAATATACTTACTAATTAATAAATTCTTATTTCTATACTCTGATTATAATTTATATTCCTTAAGCTACATCATTTATTAAATACTTATAGGATAAAAAGTGAATTACACCATACAATCTATGAATAAAATCACGCTAAATGTTTCACATTAGCGTGAATTAATTAGTTTGGAATGTGCTGCAGGAGATCATAAATATTTACACAACTATTCAATAAATATCTAAACACACATCAAGCCTATTTACAAAGTGACTACATACAATATTCATACAATTTTTAATTAAAGACTATTTTGATGATATGATGAAAAAGAACTACCTAGAAAACTGTTATAATGTAAAGATGTCCATGGTCCTTTGAGGATTTTCTTTGGAGATAACCAGGGAGAATACGGGGTCGCGGGAAACTTCGATGACATTATAATGGCGGCAATCCTGATTCAAATGCATTCCACTCTTGACTGGCCAGTATCACTTACCAGTTTAAGAGAAATACATGTGTGTGTCATGCGCGTACGGCGCGGAGTATGGATAGAGGGCAGTAGCGACGGGTGCGTACGGCGGCAGCCGCGGCACCGGCCGCAGTACCCTCCGTCACCCATCCACCACGCCCTCGCCCCCGCCTTCATCTTCCGAACCCGTCACGTCCAGACTCCGAGAGTCCTCCGAAGAACATGAGGACCCACATCTGGGACGCACGCCCTCCCAGCTCAACTCCTGCTGCGGAGGCGGGATCTTGTTCCAGAAGGTATTGAAACCGGTCTCTCGGATGGCATCCTGTGGGAAAAATTGCTGGTTAGCCGAATAAAGTTAACACCAGCGCGAATTTCCGTAACCAAAATCACTACGGAAAATCGATAAGTATTTATAACCGAACCTTCGCGACACCTGCTTGCTTCTCGTCGCAATTCTATAAAGCAATCAAGAACTTCGAACAATCCTGAGAGTTACTCACCGGCTGATAAGCAGGGTATTCAGCATGAACCTGTCGGAAGGCTGATGGTTCCTTCTCAGGCTCGTTCTCCGGTTGTTCATGAGCTAGCATGTGCTTCCTCAGGTAGGCTTGTCTTCGGAACATCTTGCCGCATTTCTGGCAGGGAAAGCGACCGGAGTCGACTGCAGGAGGGTCGCGGCGCTTGACCGCGCCGGCCACCCGCGGTTTGTGCCAACGGCGGTGCGATGCTAGGTTAGCGGGGCAGTTGAACACCTGGACAAATATTTCATGGGACTTAGAAAACGTAGAAACAATTAAAATACTTATATAATCGAACTACTGAAGCATTTGTTTTGGGTAAGTGATCCTTTTGAAATTGTTATATTAACTAAACAAAATAGTATGCATTTAGTTTTCGCTTAGTGTGTCCTGATCGAGTTATGATGGCATAATCATAACTATGAAGTAATGAAAATACCATAACAAAAATCCAAAACTAGTTTGCGTCCTTCTCCCAAATCGAAAACGATTATTTCAATTTGTAGCTACCCATGCACAGTAGCATCACGCAGATAAGTGCTAATATTCTCTCGTCACGCATCACCAAACGGTTCTATTAGCGGACGCCCTTGTACAAACATTTCATGTCACCACTTGCGGCGGCTTCCCATGGAATTGTGCCAACTGTACCCACCCCCTCACACACGTTCCCACGGACAAAAAATAAACAGAATTATGGACCAACCTATCTAATAAAAGTGATAAACGCAACTTAATTAATACATGACGAATGTATTGGGATGACATAAAATTGAACGGGTGTTTCGTTATCAATTTTGGTTCAATAAAAGTTCACGTGGGAATATTGGTAGATAAAACTGATCGGCCGATATGGAAGTTTATCGTGAACAGTATATTGGGAAACAATAATTAAGGATATTTTATTGATAATTGAAATATAAATTGGTCTTAATTAATGTACCTTATCGCATTCGGGGCATCGGTATTCAATGTGCACGATCCGAGAGCATCGATGCTGCGCCAGAGCAAACGCGTCGGTGTACAGTCTTCGGCACAGCCTGCAGATGTACCTGCCAAGCCTGTTTTCAATCGCCGCTATCAAAGCCTTCGCCTCGTCGGTCACCTCCACCACGTTAAACGCCGGATCAATGTCTCCCTAGAAAAAGTACAATTATGAGCATGCAAGCCAACATTCACAACTAAAACGATTCCTTATCACACCAACAATTACGACTATTAAGTAATTCCATATCATTAACATTTTTATTACGTCTAAATTGAACGTTACAGTTCTCTATCTCAATTCAAAGAAATACAGTGGTATCGAAACGGCGATTTATTTCGTATTTAATGTCCTCGGACACACCCTCGCGGTAAGCGTTGCGGTGCGCCCTTAGACCTATTATTAGCGCAAAACACAGCACAATACCCGATTTTCTCACTGTTTAATTGCTAAAGCGATAAGGAAAGTCGCCGTGCAGCGCTGTAATGGTATGGCAAGAACGTCTAATTAATAGTTCCTGTGCAACTTTGCCATTTATTTTAGATACGTAAGTGTGATTAGGCTCTGTTTGCAGTTTGCCGGTGACGTTTTTCTACATGTACACAATTTACTTGAAAGAATGTTATGACTAATTACCTTTCGAACGACTAGAGTTTCGTCCTCCGCTAGATCTCTGATGATAGTCCCAGAGACGGGTGATGTTTTATCTTCATCGAACATGAGTCTCCTAACAGCTTTGCTTTTCTTGGTTGGCTGTGTCGGTGGTTTTGGAGATTTCTTAGGTCGTTCCTCTAAATCTTTTATTTCAACCACATCTGGTGAACTCCTTCCGCTTTTCGACGGCGTTTCTTCTTCTTGCGGTAAGCATGTTTTTAGTTCTTCAAAAAACTGTTGGGTGAATTTAAGTTTCTTAGCTTCAGGACTGTCACTATCGTTAGAGGTTTCATCATCAAGTTTCCTTTTTTCTGGTTTATCTTGTGATTCTTCTTTAGTATCATTATCTTCGAAATGTCGAAATATTTTCGGTGATTTCTCTGGTTTGCTGTCATCGGCGGCTTTTCTTTTTTGCGAGGGTGGCGGTGTGCATGGAGGGGTAATCGGAGTAGTAGATTTGAGGGACAAGTCGAGAGGTACTAGAGGTTCATTGTAGTACGCCAAATATTGCTGAAGAAGTGTGGGATGTTGTTGTGGGATAAGGTCGTGGAGATAGTTGCTGGAGATGCGCACTGGTGGAGCCGCATACTGCTGGTAAAACCTTGATGATGTCAGACGATGGAAATGCGGCAAAGCAGCCTCCATCTTAGTTAATATATCTGTTCAGTGATTTCGGTGATCATTTTGTTGTTGATCATATTCTTTGTTCGAATTCACCAGCATTTTTGTCAAATCTGCGAAAGAAGAAATATTGTTTATTTATCTGCGGATAAAAAGGGCATTAATAAAGTAAAGTGCAGCGCGGAGGTTGTTCAAGGGTCCGGTAAAAGGCACAAAAGGCGAGGCGTTGATTCAATTGTACTCGAGAGGTCCATTGATTGTAACGAAGCGAGGCGACAAGACGATGTGTTTTGATAAATTGGTGCTCACTACTTTCAAGATTGAACCCGCAAAGATAACATTGTTTAGAAATAACTTTCGTAAATTAAACACAAAAAATATTCCCCGGTTTTGAATTAAAGTATTTATCAACTGACCAAATAAAATGATTTATTGAATGTAGGAGTTCCATAGTTAGGTAGGAACACCTCTGCATAACCCTCTGCGGTGAAAAGTGGCGTGACGTCATAATATGTTTGTTCCCAGGGTTCTTTTTTCACCTTCAGTTTAAAATTAAATCGAATCTAGTAATTACTCCAATATGTTTAATTTTACTGCCGTCCATTTTGTTGGAATGGCAATCTCGAGTATTTCGAATGCGACTTTGAAGTGCACATTGCAGTACAACATGTAAGTTCCGTCAGGCCTCACACGCAGACCATACGGAATGTTTATTAGTTATAATTTTTACTACTCGCTTTCATGCAATTGTTCTACTGTTCTCAACTAGCGCTCCGCCCCTGCTTCGCACGGTTTTACAAGTTTTAAAAAACGTAGGAATCTGTTAATTTTATTTTAAGTTTAATTTGAAACACATATTTAATTTTATTTTAAGTTTGATTTGAAGTAAGTCATGGTGTTACTATACTTTTTTCGTAAATGTTTGTCTTTTTGTATATTGGCGCCTTGTTTTTATATAGTTATATAGTCGTATAATTTGTATTATTTAATTGTGCTTCTGTGTGTTGTGCTATATCTTTTGTGTGCACTAAATAAATGATTTATCTATCTATCTACATAAAATTAAAAAAAAAACATTAATTGAAATTAAAATTTAATTTAGTTTTTTTTTTACATGGGACTTAAACATGACTGGCGAAATGCAGGTGTACTATTAGGTACACCTCTGCCTAACCCTTCGGGGATTACAGGCGTGATGTTATGATATGTGTTATCTAAAGTTTCCAGAATAAATACTAAATGATGGTAAAAATCGCATTAACGACCATTGTGTAGTTTGGAAAAACTGAGCGGTCACACAGACACGCTCAACGAATTTGTTCAATACTATTCGAAGAAGTTAAATAAAACAATTTAAATTTCGATGGGCTTGGTATAATTTCCGAGTTTTCTGCTATTTATTTTAATGATCTTATATTTTTTATAAATTCTACATGGTCTTCAAAGGACATTGTAAAAAATGCCCTATGCATCAACACGTATGAAACCTTTACAATAATTACTAGTTATTTTTATATTTTACATTATTATTATTTCAATAGAACGGACACTTCATAATTTCGCAAAACTTTTAAAAAGTAATTCACTTCCTTCTGTCTTATTCCCCGGTGCGGGTGCCATTATTTTTTTTAATTGAATAAGATTTTTAGTTCCAAACACAATAAAACTATTGAAAGCGCTATGTGAAACGAGAACATCGACACTGAAAGTCGATGAATTGACATTTGATAGTTATGACAGAAAAGACAACCAGTCTTACCCCTTAGTAAGACTAGTTGTCAGACATTTTGAGCCACTGACTACCTAACGACTGTCAAAGATCTACAAATGACACCCGGGACCAACGGCTTAACGTGCTTTCCGAGGCACGGAGGAAACTCGGTATGTAATGGGTGGACACCCATCAACAGACCAACCTAACCTAACCTAAAGATCGACTCGAGCTGGGGCTGGATTTTTTTACAATTCTCTGAAGTGTCTGTGATTTTAACTTAGTTTCAATCGAAAAAATGCATTATTTTGTACACAGAAAGTAAATTCACGTCTCTGTTGGTTCCTAGGCGAACGATGTATGGACGCCGAACAATGTCCTTTAACGTTAGTGATCTTATTCTTGACCAACTAATACAAAAACCAATCTAGCGATATGATAGCTTTGCCACATTTGACTAGAAATAGAATTGATAGGGCGTTCAGTGTTCTTACACTGTCTGTGTCATTATACCCTGGTGTAAAAATCTAGATATGTCTTCTTCCCTTTTTTTTTGGATGGGAAATCATCAAATAACCCCCCCCCCTCTTCCTCCGTGTTTGTGTGTGAGTGGAAGGGAGTGTCAGACTTTTACTGACTAAAACCCATCCATGTTCCTTCTTTGCCCTTTGTGTTCCAGGACCGCGGTATCTCTTTCGAACAGTCCCGCAGCCCCGGCAACTTCTTCCCTTACAATATAAACAAAGTGTGACTTCCCACCGACAGATTTGAACAAGATTACCTACTGGTAACAACCGTAGACCATCCGTCGTAATCCGCGCCGACGAGGTCGCAAACGCAATCAAGGGGTGTCGCGCGCGAACTTACTTAATTACTGTCAACGCTCCCACGCTCCTACCAGCCCTACCGAGGGTGAACTACCCTCTACTTTTAATACGTTGTATTATTTGGTTAGAGCAAATAGGGAATATGTTGTGGTAAACGGATGTTTGTACTGCGTTAACTATTTATTTGGACGCAGTTGTGATTGGGGTTGTTATTTTAATTGGAGGCTAATTTGAAAAATCTATTAGGGATAAACAATATAAGAAGTATATTTTTTATACAGATTTATATTTTTTACCTTATAATATCGTGCACCCTGCATCGTGCTCATGATTATAAAAAAAATACTACGGGTTTTTTATACATAATTATATCAATGACAACGAAAAAACCCTGAAAAAAAAAACTGTAGAACTCAATCAATTAAGGTAGTATAGGGCCGTCCTCCTCATTTTACTTTTGGAAGGTTTACATCATGTATCATTATTTGTATTATTTGTATTGTATCGCATTACGGGCTGGTTTCCGCAACTCCCCGACAAAGCGCGTATTTTGCGTATTTTGCATCATGTATCATTACAGTACAGGCAATCGAAATCAAAATATAAATATTTAGTCTAGTTTTAAGAGTTTTCCATCAGACCAGACCTGCCTATGGTGTCAAAATAAATCGATAGGTATTAATTCTCTTCCATTGTTTTAATAATTAAAACAGTAACAAAGAGTATAACAATTTTTTTTTTTAAATGTTTGTATATTGTTTTTTGTAATTAATTTGTACAAAGATAAATAAAGGAAGTATAACGGTAAAAACATAAAACAGTGTATTTTCCGGTAAAGCTACAGATTTGGGCGGCTTTAATAATTTGGGAGGCCGACCATCGGGAGAAGGCGGGGCTCTACGCTGGTATATTATCTGTGGCTATATAGCTACATTTTTTATAATACTCAGAGAAAAAATAGGAAAAAAGGCCATTGCTCTGTAGTGGGACACAACAGGCCTATAATAATAATAATATTGAATCCTGTTCCCGATACAGGTCGGCTACAATTTTTATATTTTTAAATTGATTTTTTTAAAGGAATATTTTAAAATGTATGAAATTTGTAAATAAATAAATAAAGGGACTAATAAGTAAAAAGTCAAACCAAATAGTAAACTCAAATAATTCATAGCTCTATCACTACTATATTGTATTACTCGCCTGAAAATATCTAAAACAACCTACTCGATTCGACTAACCAAAACCAAACTATAATGACAACATAATCTTGGAAGAAATTGATTCTAATTCATAACCATATTTTAATTGTTAACGTGGTAATAACTAACTTAATGATTGGAACATTATTTCATCGAAAATAATCCTCCAATTAATCGAAAGTGATAATAATTCAAAAGCGTCGATTGGGGATCAAGTGGTCGCGTGTTCTAATCTAACCCCGTTAACTATTGAAGTGAACCATTCGACAGATAAACATTACTTTGTTTATTTAAAGGGTTCAATTCGGTGAAAGAAACCGCACGTCACGATAAAAAAAAATTAGGGTCTCTGTCACCGGTCTACTGATATGGTTTTATTGTTGTATTAATATTCGTAATATAATTAAAGCTTCAGACCCTGTATTACACATTGCCAAAATTGTCAAAATATGATTAGCTGATGTGTCAATAGTTTTACAGCACTTGCTTTGTAAATAATATAAACTTTTCTCCGTGACTCGGAAAGCATATTAAAGCACGTTATCGGGAAGCTGTTGGTACCGACTGTCATTTGTAAACTTTGGCAGTCGTTACAGGTAGTCAGTGGCCCGTAAATCTGTCAACCAGTCTTACCAGGGGTATCGAACTTCCCAGTTCTAACTGGGTTGTGGAGGTCAGATAGGCAGTCGCTCCATGTAAGATACTGGTATTCAGCTGAAGGCTATGATGATGATTGAGTTATTAATATAAAGTTGAGGACTACTACTAAGATATTCTCCATAGAAAATATAGTCAAACCTTAAACAGGACAATAAATTATGAAGCAATAGATTCCACGTAGCTGACATAATTACTAAGCAATTAATGTGCATTGGGTACCTTTATTGTAGGTAGACAAAAAAATCTCCAAAAGCCGTAGAAGAATCTTTACAGATCATACAATTCTAATTCGATTCCTTTAATCCTAAGATAACGAGAATACCATCCAACCTAACAGAACAAAAACATATCTTACCAACTCTTCACACCTCTACATTAAACCATCAATTTATTACCAAAACGACATCAACTAAATAAAATCATTAAAACCGAAGTCGTTCAAATAAATAACCAAGCCAAATCCCCTACAAATTACCGTCTACAGAATACCTCGTTTAATAATAATTTCCTTTATAAGACTATTATTAATTGTCGTATTACGTTTGTTCATGAATACGTTAGCACATGTCATCCTCCCGGTCATTAGGGCGTGGACACACCGCGGCCAGTCCGAGGTGTAGGACTAATTATACTTAATTAACACCTTTCGACACTCACTGTGATGGTAACACCGATTTTATTGAGGTGAAAATTGGTGGGAACTCCTTGATTTATTGATTAATTAAGCTCGTAACATTTTGTATGAATTGTGTAAATGTTGATTCTAAATATTTTATGTTTTCAAATCTGCAAATGATACTTCGTTTTATTTCCCGCAAAGACTTTCTTTCAAAGGTACAAGTTTTTTCGGACAACAGATTGTCCATCAGAATCCAAAATACTATTAAAGAAATCCCTAATCTTTTTCATTCGGCTGCTTGACAACGTATGCAGTTAAATTAAAATCACACTGCATGTTGTTGAATTCAAAAACGCATTGGCATTGTTTGTATGTGTGTTTCGCATAAGATTTGACTGTGGGTATTAGATAACTTTTGAGTTCGTAAGCAGCTAGTCGCTGAATACGATGACAGATACCACTGTCGATTTGGTAGTGCATTTAATACACACAGAACAATGTGATAGAACAAATAACTTAATATATGTCTATTACAGAGTAGCATTCAGGCGAATCTAGTCAATTCAATTCGAAAGTCACCTTTTACAAGGGGTAATTATTTAATCAACCACTCTAGATCATGAGACATTATAAAATGTAAGAAGTAATTGCTGAGCTCCGTGCTATGTTTGTTAGACCATCGATATTTCCACAAGTTCTCCAAAACAATGTTTTCAATAACAATTTTATACTGTCATCATCATCTGCCTGGCCTTTTCCCAACTATGTTGGGGTCGGCTTCCAGTCTAACCGGATGCAGCTGAATACCAGTATTTTACATGGAGCGACTGACTATCTGACCTCCACAACCCAGGTAGTAATGGGTAATACGATACCCCTTGGTAAGACTAGTTGTCAAAAGTCTGACAACTGACCACCTGGGCCACTGACTACCTGTAACGACTGTCAAAGATCTACAAATGACATCCGGGATCAACGGCTTAACGTGCTTTCCGAGGCACACGAGGAAACTCGGTATGTAATGAGTGGTCACCCATCCACAGACCAACCTAGGCAAGCACGACTTAACCTAAAGGTCGACCCGAGCGGCTGTTATTATTTAGCCCGAGTTTATTTATACTGTAAAGAACATTAATCCCAACTTTACTGAAACAATAAATCTTAACCCGTTTTGAAACATATTTCTTGATATTTTTGATAACCCTTAAATGATTTATCAAATTTTACATTACAAATGCCGAATAACTAGGTCAAACTGTCTCTGTCAAATCCAAAAATAAAAGAGTAACAGAATTTAATGCCAATTTTAATCGTTTCTATCATTTTTACATTATTTTTCTTGGGTCTACGAAATCTCGCGTCAAGGGTAAACCTAATCACTGCTAGGGATATAACATGGAGGAGGCTGTGTCCGGCTTCAGCAAACTTCTGCGGACTTGGTCGAATGCCAGACATATGATAACTGATACTCTACGTAAACTCTGAACAACTTTGTAGGTTGTTTGTTACGAAGAAGAGGAGCCACAGAATACAACAATAATTATGAGATTCTTAGCACTTGTATGTCATTTAATTTTACATTTTGTGGTTTATTTTTACGAAATAACATAAGAGAGTGCATCATAAACATCAAAACAAAAAGCACGGAAATATTTATGGAGCTGTGTGACATAAGACCAACAAGAATCAGAATAAATATAATTTCGATTCGAACGATTTCTAATGTAACTTTGTAATGTTTTCATTTGAAATAATTATAAATTTAAATTGAGATTTGATACATTTTTGAATAAAGTACTTAAATAATGCGGTTCGCATGATTGTACAATTCCGCGAATTTTCTAATTAGAAACAATTCACGATAATTTTAAACATCAATTCAAGGGTTGGAATTAAAAAACTGCAGCAAAATCAAGGCAAGATGCCAATCGCCACGTGCGATGCGAAACGCAGGTGCGTGCGGAGGGTGTTACTATGGCGAAAACTAATGTCAGTGACTCATACCTGTGCCTGGTCCTCTTCTGAATCACCCGGCGACACCCCTGCTCACGAAAACTTTAAAAAATATTTTTAAAACCGAACTTGCAACTATAGACAACAAAATTTTGACAGATTTAATTTTAAAACTTTTTTTTAAATTGGAACTTCTATTTTATTTTTAAATTTTATTGGAATGAAGGAGTTCGTAGGTTAAAGTTTGTATAGTTCGGTGGTGTAGTTAGGGGTGCGCGGTCCGCTCGGCGGGGCGGTCGACACAGGACTGGCGGGCTGGCGGGCTGCAGCCAGGGTGCGCACCCCGAACGTGCGGCCGCCGTAACCCCCGTACAGGGTGCTGTCAATGTATTGTACACTTATTTTTACTTTATACCTGATTTGGATTCGTAATAATAATAGTTATGTGGATGTGGTGGGAGACGGGTTGCGGTCCACTGCGAGCTTTTATACAGGGGAGTCTTGCTTATTGTAAAAAATAACCATTATTCTGTGCAGAATAAAAATATACATGAAATGTCTCATTTTAAGACCGTATTTTAAAAAGAACTTACCAGTAACTTCAAAAACACTCTTTGTACGATCACAAGGCCGTATCTACGGGATCCGGAACAGTCTGCGGGCCCCCATGAACGCGCCACAAGTGTCGACTTGGGGTTTTGTAAACCTTTACCGTGAACCGATAACTGATAAGACCCCCATCCTTGTGGTACCTTGTTACTACTCACTCAGAACTCGAAACGACTAAAACAAAATGGTGAACAAACAGAGAGAGGTGATAGTCATTTGTTTTGAAAATGTTGAGTATGAATGTAGGCTATAAGAGTAGAGGAAGACCAAAAATACGGTGGATGGACTGTATGAAGAATGATATGGCTAGAAAGGAGGTGACTGCTGAGATGACGAGTAATAGAGAAGTATGGAAGAAGATGACATGCTGCGCCGACCCCAAATAAATTGGGATAAGGGCAGGAAAATGATGGTGTATCTAAATGAAAGAAAATATCGATGGAGCAATGTCCAGTGCGACAAAAGTGGTTGAAAGTTGAGTCTTAGCTCCATGAACAAGTTGATAAGTCTAGTATTGATTGCAAACCTAAAAATAGATATCACAATGTGTTCTACGTATCCAAGTAATGTTGGCAGACTTTTCTTCAGTATTGATAAGATGTGTATAAAGAAAATATGTCTGTATTTTAAAGTCACGTATGTTGCTTTTGCTCATTTTGCTTCGAGTTAGTTTCATTGGTTGTCATTTTAATGTTAATCATGAACTTGACTAAAGTCAAGGTAAATGACACATTTTGTTACATAGAAGTTACGTAATCTTTTTTCTATTGAAAAAAGTACATTCAAATGCAAATGTTTTTAAGTCACATACCATGCATGACATGATGGCTTGAACTTTTGCCAAAAAAGTTTATAAGAGATACATATGTCGTCATGTAGATATGACACACCTTTTCATGTTTATAACTATAATTTATATTTCAACTTATAAGATAAGGAAATAATGCAAAATATGTTGCCTTCGTAGAATAAAAAAAAAATATAATTCCAATTACATTTTATTTCCAGCTTTTACATTCTCTATCCTTAGTTATAATGAAATTCATAATAAACTCAATAAACAGATTCAAAAACAAAGTTTAAGCGCAAAACGAGACACACAGATATGTTTGGTTGGGCGGTTCTGCGCGCCGCCCGCCCAGACGCACCGCCCAATCCGCTGACGCCCCGCCCATCATGCCGCCCAGACCTGTAAGAAAATAATTGAATGTAATTGAATCATGAGACTGGAGAATTCAATTAACGCGACACAGTGGCCGTGTTGTCAGTAATCAGTGCGATTGTCGCGAGTCGTGAATCCGATCCGACCGAGTCGCAAGTCTGGCTGCAGTCTTTTGTTTTGAACAAACATGCTGATTAGATTCCAGTCAGATTGGTTTGGTTTATGCTGTAATCTACTTTAGTGAGGGTTTGATGAAGAGGATCTCGGAGCTTGTATGTTCATGATCTCAATTTAAACCCAAAGGACCATTTTTATTCTTTATTGCACACAATTTTTTTTTAAATACGTCCTGTCAGGCCCCGATTCATCGTACTGGAGTTTCAGAACGTCCAGTTCGACAGCGCCTCTACGGGATTCTGTGTGAACTAATGGGTTGAGTTATGTCACCTATATAGAACCATTGTGTGCTCTCATGCTCTGTCACTATTCCTTGAGTTTTAAAGCTACATTTCTATTGCACTGAACTGTTGTTATTATTCATCTACATTGTACCAACACAACACATACAAATCGCAATAATATAGCTTATGTATGCATGACGGCCAATCAAGCTATACAAAACCAGTTTGTGCGGGTCTCTTTTTGAATTGGAAATCTATTCAAAACGAGGCCAATTTATACTGGAAATTTACAGCTTCATGTGCCGCCGTTTGTACTACGGCGAGCTTAACCCAGAATTGGGTTTTCTTACAACAAAACTTATTTCGATAGCGAGATTTGCAGTACAGGATATACCGCATTAACAGTACATACCGAGTACATAACAAGACCGGAATTTTCTTTAAGTGTCCGTATTTTTTCCGGAAATTCTAGTTATGGATCTGGGAACCCTAGTCCAATGACAATTTCTTAACCTACTTCCCAGAGATAACTGATTGCTTGTTGTTTTTTTTTTAATCTTGCCTTGATTTCCACCACTTTCATCAACAATCCACCAGCAAAGCGATCCCACTATACCAATGTCTTGGCTATGCAGTATCTCGTCCATCAAGGTAGGCCCTAGATCAAGCGGTTGGTACCTATAACTTTGTGTAGTAATACAGGGATAATTCATAATCCCACTTACCATAGACACAAGACGTATCGCCTTTGTACGAACATATGACGTACTAGATAGTACTTAAATCCCCTTTGAGTGTCCGGCTTAGCGCCTGCGCGGCAACGACCTAATTAGACTATTGTACCAACACATTATAATCAATCCTCACAACCCTTATGTGGAAAAAATAGGGGAGATTTTTGTCTGGCCCCAAGCCAGAGTAATTTTGGTAAAAGTAACTTACACCAAGATATTTATTTCACTCACAATGGCTCTTATCGAGTAAACGTAGGGGTGGTTTTCGTCTGTTTCGTGGGGAGGGTAAGTTGGTAATAGAACCGGAACTGTGAAGCCGTACTCACGCACGCGCCGGAAGCCTGCGCCGGCGCATCCTCTGCTACCGGTGCGGCGGTGTCGCTTACTGTCGGGTGCCGGCTGGACGTGTAATTGAATAGTGTACTTGATATCGATGACATTGTAAGTACTTGCTGTTTTATTGATTGGTGTTGATCATCTTTTTTTTGTAGTTATTCAAGAAAATCATATAAATATTGTTTCTTAACGAAGAAACCTGCCCTTTTTCTTCCATTCTTCCCTGTGAATCGCCACGGTATCATTGACTACTGTTTTCTTCACAGCATTCCTCACACAGTCCATCCACCTTAACAAAGTTTCATATAGTCATACCCATTATGGAACTATTTCTAGACTATAAATCCACCAATCAATGGATCATAGTAAGCAGAATGAACGCCCGATTGACATAAAATCTAAAATACCAAGTAAATGGAGTTTCTAAGAGCTCACCTTTAACGTGCAGTAATGACCCTTCCACCATAATTATTTCCAATGCAAATCAAGTTTTTTTTTATATACTCTTAGGTTATACAATAAAAATTTGAATGCGTACCTATGAGACGAAAACGCATCTTCCTTAGCCTATCACAGTCAATCGCTGGATTTCTGTTCTCCTAAGCGGGAACAAAAAATGACGAAAGAATTTATGATATATTTGAAGGCTGTGACTATGTTTTAATGTTTTTTTTTCTGTTTTATTGGTTTCAATTTATTATTATTGTTGTTTTTGGGTATTTTGCCTGAAATAAAACACAATTTATTTATTTTATTTTATAAGGGTCTCCTAACCTGAGCCACAACATCCTATCCTCCGCTTTCCACATCCAATCTGTCCCAGTCACTTTTTGAAGTCGTCACTCCATCTCGCTAGAAGCCCGTACCATACTTCACTTGGCAATAGGCGGCCGCAAAACGCATGTCCAAAACTAAATTGCTGTCGTGGGAAAACACAGGTAATCCGTTACGCCAATTGAATAGAGACACACCCTCAAAACTTCGATGACAAGCATACTGCTCTCCCATGGTAAGGTAACAACATGCATAGTCTCACACAGACCGGCGTGGGAGTACCTGTCTTTCTATAATTAGGTGGCACATTGATGATTAATAGTTGGAACAATATTCGAAATTGACGTGAGAGAAGAGCTGTGACCATCGTGGTACATGTATCTGCTACGTGCTTCATTCGAACTTTTATGACGACTGAAATAGAAGTTACACACTCATTCTTTAAGCGTTACGTGTGGAAATCCATGACATTAAAAATGTTATGCAAAATATTTAGTTTTAATTTCGCAAAAAAGATCCAGGCCTTGGATGCAGGGTGCATCGCCCTCCCGCCCGCTAAAATATCCCCGTGCAGGAAAAGCAATAATAATAAGCTTGCCATGCATTCAAAGCTATACTCAAATCTTTAAGCGATAAAAATGTTGGAAAAGTAAAAAAATTAATTGTGTCAATTCTGATGAAACTCATTGTGTAATAGAAATACGAAATGCTGTTTGTCTTTGCTGAACTTTGTCGTTCATAAATGGTAGCTGAAATAACAACAGCTCTTTTCTTGATATACAATCGAACATCGGAATAAGTCTAATAGGTTTTCATGTCATTTTATAGCTTGGTAGTCGTATGATCCATGCACGTTCAGTATGTCTTGCTTTTTACTGCAGGTTTTAGCCATGCAAGACATTGTCCCACACCTCTCCAACCTGTGTACACTACAACACAAACAGTCCACTCAAGGGTCCTAGTCACCTAGACCATCAAGCAGCGAGTTCCCACCACAAAACGTCATTACATCCCCATTCAAAAAAGGGAAACAATTACAAAAGGTGTGTAGTGACGTGGCACTCGAACGTGTACACATCCTTCCGACATCAGCTTGTTCCCACGAGAGAGCTTTGTTTACACCTCGGCTCGTGAGGACCATTGATAGGTACACCTTTTAGGTGTTTGTTTGGCTTTCCAGGTCATAGAAATAGCAAGAGTGAAGTGTAGGTCGTTAGCATGCACTGAATGAAGTGTTTAAGTCTATGAAATAAACATTGCAAATGTGCGATGTAAAGAGACATAATTCAAAAGCATTTTTTAACTGCTGTTGGTATTCAAATTCAATTCGAAAAGGACAATAATTCGCGGATTATTCTCGCGATTGATCTACGAAACTATGAAAGGATTAATGCCATTTCAAAGCACATTATTTTTATCTCAAAACATTGCGATAAAGCCGTACATTAACCGTTATATCGAATTTCGGTATTGATTCGGACAACAGCGTGGAAATCAGTGCGTAGGGTGCGCGCACGCCGCCCTCGAGCGACCAATCAGAGACGAGCCTGTGACAGATGCGCGCGCAGCACTATTGTAGTCCCAACTATTGTTTGTCGGACAAAGTTGGGGTGGCATGCGTGTGAGAGCAAACATATGAACCGAACATTACTTCACTGCAATAAAATAACGGTGGAATGATGATACACTTTGTTTGGGAGCGACGCCAACTCGGCGGACTGCAACTGCGGGACTCAAATAATGACGAAAGTCCTAAGGTTTTTCAGAGAGCAAATGATGTTATAGTCACCCTAGTCCTGGTTAATAGAGTATGAAGATGAGTGCTGAAAATCAATAGTAGGTAATTATGTTGATCCCGCCAAAACAGCACTAATGCGCAAGAGTGTCTCTGCATGGCTTCGGTCATTTATAATAAACTACCTACGCAATGGAAAGAATTTTCGCTACCATTATTTAAAAGCAGGTTCCGAAATATTTTAACGCATAAAGCATACTATACTGTCAGCGGATACCTTACTGAGAAATGATTTTGAACAAGTATCTATATAATATAAATTGGGTTGCATGCCTTTATTGTTTTAGCGTCAAATTATATTTTGTGCATGCCTATTGGTAAATATGGCTGGACCTACCTTTTATTATCTGTTTATCACCATGTACTGTACCCATTTGCAATTTAAAAAATTACTTACTTGTTTTATTTACTGTAAAGTGTTATTTATACACTGGTAGTTTCAGTATTTTCAGTAGTCCACCGAGCTATTAGATCATCAAAGTCCAATACTTAAGTACCAATTGATCTTAGTACTTGATCCAATTTATTTTAGGATACCGAACATATACATAGCTCTTCATTTGCAATCGTTGATCTAAATCAAGTCGTCGTCGTCGTCGTCAAATCGTTGATTCGACTACCTGAGAACTGGAAGAGAACTTACATTGTTGAAATATAGCATAAACCACTCAACATCATCATGTAGTCATTATTTTTTCACAGAACCAGCTTCAGTTTTCCGGCTGATCGACTCCTGGACAATACAAAAATTCTTGTAATAAATAGTTGAATTTATATAAATGCTTTGTGGTCGACTTTGATACCTACACCAAATGCAGTCTGGATAAGGCTAGTAACACATCCCTGATTAGCATAATCCCCTTAGCAGACTAAAAATTGAATACCCTGATTAACCCTTTTCACGTGTTCGTTAAATTCAAACTTGTTTATCAAAAAGCTGGTTGTCAGGGGCAACGGACCCCCGGCTGCCCCGTGCGTGCCTGTGCCATCCCGCAGGTGTGCGCAGGATTTAATCAACTGATTGTTACTGACATACACACACATAGGTACTTACTTACCCATGTAATGGGGTAAGGGAACTACCGTTACTAAGGGTAAACAAAAGCTATAAAAATATTGGAGGTAAAACAATCGATTTATGCGTGTTTAAAAACGTCGGTTAATATTGGGAGATATTTTTGGTGGTTGATGCTCCATTCATACTTCAACTCGGGTAGATGCTTCCATTAGTTTTCAGTCTATTTATTCATAAAACTAGATAGATTTTTTTTGCTGCAGGATTTTTATTAACAAAACTGCTTGTCTGCCAAAAATAACGGTCTTGCACTGAAAACCGCTTGTCTGAATTCAAAATTACATTTTGGTTACAATGCAGACAAAAAATAAATAATACTTTCCCAAAAAAAAGGACGTTGAGGAATTACCATAAAAATAAAGCTCATTAAGCAAATCCGTAGTCAGGCATGATCATAAAAATATTTCATGTAAACATGAATGGATGCATTCTTCGTTCCCCCGTCTATAATCTGGTATAATAGTGGAGTAATTTACGGACTCATAGTCCTTTGGCGAAAAAAAAGAGAAAATAAAAAAGCTGTGTAAGCATCGGCCATGACAGTGCAGGAGCGTGGAGCCGCGCGCTGCGCCGGCGCACGTGCCCGGCACGCGTCGCACGCGCCCGACTCGCGCACCTTGCTACCGTCTGCAGAAATGTCCTGTTTTGTTAGAGAAAATATTTTTTTAAACTTGAATAATTTTCAGGTGTGGGTGAAATATTATTTTATGGAGAGAAATAAATATAAGGAAACAGTAAACAATGGTTCACGGGTTTACTGTTTTCGTATATTTTCCATTTGAAGTTTCGTATATTTTTATTTTGTGGAAAAACTTATTTTGGTTTTGCACTGAATGCCCATTCAGTGCAAAACAGTGTTAAGTGAATGTTTATTTTAAAGAAAACACATGGCTTGAAGTGTGTGTATTAATCTAATAAAAACTTGTCGTATTCACCTCATAGAAAATAATTACAAAAATAACCTTAATTTTTCTACTGACCGTCAAAACGAGAGTACAAAGCACAGGATTATTTTATTGTATTTTGGGTGAACGGTTTCTCTTATAAGGGGAGCGCAGAA
Source organism: Noctua pronuba (assembly GCA_905220335.1). Classification (NCBI taxonomy): domain Eukaryota; kingdom Metazoa; phylum Arthropoda; class Insecta; order Lepidoptera; family Noctuidae; genus Noctua; species Noctua pronuba. The sequence goes on from LR999911.1 coordinate 8,295,697, forward strand.
CACCTATCTGCGTCTACCGTTGAGCACACGGGTTTTTTTACACTAAACGCCAACTTGTTAAAAAAAAAACTGACATAGATTGTTGAATTCTGGCAGGAAAAAAATATGTCACATACATTGGCTTTTAAGTTTTTTTTTTGTGGATAAGGTGATGAAAACAGATGTGTGAAATTGAGGCATAGCGCACCTTGTATACCTGCACGATTAGCACGGTTTCGGTGCACGTTTTTATTTAAAAGAGAGCTTTTAAAAGTTTTCGTTATCGTAATAATTGCTGTCGACAATTTTTTTATTAATTAGGTATGAACTAGGCATCGTTTTGTTAACATTTTGTCACTTTGATTTCAGGAACCTCGTTCAGTATGACCACCACATTTTTTTGATTAAATTACGACCCTGCAAATCTAAGCCACCTCGTATCTGCAAAACGATGTTGCAATCATGATAGCTGACCTTTAAAATTAAACAAAACGCCTTTACAAAAATACCAAAAGGATCACAATTTTTTCTTTAGTCCTAACACAAAAAGAACTGGTTGGCTTAAATTTGAATAGTCTCGTAGTGTACAGTTGAAAGGTCGCATGCGCACGTTTGAGCAGCTGCGAGCCCCGCGCATGCGCCGTGATACGGGCAGGTGTACACTGGCGACAATAGAAACGAGTATGCTCTGCTTTATTATTTTTATTGTACTTTCAAAGGTGAAAAGGACCGTGCAAGTTGACTGTCTAATGCCACTGGGTGGTTTTTCGGTATTATTATTTATTTTGAGGACTTAAATTACGGTGTTGAATAGGTAGTTTGACCACTTGAGTTTAAGTGGCTTTATAATAGTAATTTTTTTTTTCTGAAGTACGGTTTACAGAGTCATCTAATCAATAATCATTCAGCATTTTAGTAGCTAGGAGTAGTTTTGTTTTTGTTGGCAAGAAATCCCTATAACTTTGCCACAGATTGTAGCAATTGTCAATGAGTAAGGCTGCATGTATTCTTTAGCAAAAAAAATGCAAACATTTTTATAAGCTACCAATGAATTGAAATAGAGCATTTCACCATCCGTAACAGAGTATGTATGAGGCAGAACACGAGTGCTATCGCCATTGTAGCACCACTATACTTATCTACAGCCAGCCGACCGAGCGATATGCGGGCTCTCCACCACTATAGTTTGTGCCATTCAAATACTTCGATACCATGAATTTCATACACTTGAATAATAAAATTGCAATGATGTGCAGTTTTAGAATATGTATGAGTATGTAGATAGGGATCGTTGAGTTTTAATCACGGTTTGAGATATCCTCTCATTGCAGAACCCACTTGTAGCCGAATCTGAACAGTTAATACTCCAATTACCCCTCGCAATTATAACTCGTTGGTCGCAATCGTGACTGCTGAACATGAGATACTGGGTTCGATTCCCGGGTCGGGCAAATTGTTATTGAGTTTTTCCATCAGGAATTTCACAGTAGCAGCCACGGATCTGGATTTGTGTCTGGTTGATGGCAATTAGCTCGCCTCCTATTACATGGGACTTAAACATAACTAGCTAAATGTGCTGGGTGTACTTTTAGGTACACCGCTGCCATTACAGGCGTTATGTAATGCTTCAATTCATTCACTTCGAATCTTCATTTCGGAACGGGTTTTCCGACTAATTTAGACTCTTTACCAATAAAGTAAGAAACAAAGATGTCATCAACCATCAAAATAAAAGCCAAAAGATGTCCAAAGCTGTAACCTAGTTACCCGTAAAATAGATATTATTGAAGTAAATGCTACCAGTTGATAAAGATAGTGTCGACAAAAAGTTAGATCTCTGAATTTGATGACTGCATCTAAACCCTCCCATTTTTTCAAGATCATTATCTGCGTAGCCTTTTTCCAACTATTTTGGGATTGGCTTCCAGTCTAACCGGATTCAGCTGAATAACAGCATTTTACATGTACAATATCTGACCTCCACAACTCAGTTAGTACTAGGTAATACGATAGCCCTTGGTAAGACTGGTTCTCAGACTTTTTGGGCCACTGGCTACCTGTAACGACTGTCAAAGATCTACAAATGACAGCCGGGACCAACGGCTTAATGTGCTTTCCGAGGCACGGAGGAAACTCAGTATGTAATGGCTGGTTACCCATCCACAGACGAACCTAGGCAAGCACGGCTTAACCTAAAGATCGAGCCGAGTGGCTCTTCCATTTTTTTCAAGATCATGACATGTTAAACTGTTGTCTTTTGATAAGTAAGACAGTAGTCCTAAACTATAAAACACTTAAACACCTGTCCAAAAATCTAAAGCCATTCATCAATCAAACATAAAAGTCCCTTCACGTATTCTTGAGCCCATAATCTTAGATCCAACAAGTTATGAACTTGTAAAGTTTTATCAAAAGCTCAGAAATCAGGTGGAAGGCGCGTGCTCCCCTAATTTCCTCGCTAATGGCTTGCCGAAGGGTGCAACAGGTTGTACCGCCTTGACCTGCTTCTTGAGGGGAGCCGTATCAATGCCACTTGCTTGAGACTACACGTGCATATGGTTACTGGATGGTGCAACGGGGAATGAGTGTTGGGTACGCGGGTTCAAACGACGGCGACGGGTTGTCAGACGCAATAAATTCCATTCTATACAATCTATACGAATAAATAAAATGGAAGTGTTCGTTTGTAATTTCAAAATAACAGCTTTTTACTGAATGAATATGAAAGTATACGTATACGGTACTATTAACAAAAAATCTTCTCTCTATAACTATTTTTTCCATGATTAATACTGCAACGGTCGCTGACAATTTGAAAATGAATTTAATAAAAAATATTACTTCCCGATTTAAATCAGATTTTGTTAACAATTTTTTTTTTCAGATTTTTTTTTTTTGCATGGAACCCTAATCCTATTTCTAAAATAAAAGACTAAGTTACTCCTTATAACATCAGCTATCTGCCAATAATAGTCCCGTCAAAATCGGTCCAGCCGTTTCGGATATTAGCCGTAACAAACATTTTATAACAAAAACATGTTTTTATTTGTTATAAGTACCGTATATACTTTCATATGCATTCAGTAAAAAGCTGTTATTTTGAAATTACAAACAGACACTTCAATTTTATTTATTTTTATAGATGTAGGTATAGATTTGATTTTTTTCTAATTTCTTCCTCTCTTCCTTCCAGCATGTCTCATCTTAGTTCTGTGGTAAGTTACTCACAGGCCACCTGTTTTATTCCAACACATGGTGTCGGGGTGTTGAGGTTTTCACACCTGATAAGCACGCAGATATGAAGATATCAACAATTAATCAATAAGGTCACTTTTTCTGCTTGTTTATATGAGTTTTGTTTGTCTTGCCTTTTATAAGATTCAATGCTTCTATGGATAAAAAACTTCGGTTTATATCTTTTTGTTGTAGGAGCTCTACCCTCTAATCTTGTTGAGATACACGATATTAAGACGGTTTACTTATCACAAGATGACAAGAGGGACGAATTTAAATATTAATTAATTTCTAACTCTTGAATTTCTTAGCTGCAATTTGGAGTCATATTACAAAATAAGCGAAATGTAGGTTACTATAGGTATGCTTTTACCCTATAGGGGTAATTCTAATTTTGTTTCAAAAATAATGCCTTTTACAAACATGTTATATTTTTGAGTGTTTCTGTTATGGCTGAAACCCGAAGTAAGCTTATACCTAGTTCTAGCCGGCTATACCTAGGTGCGGCCGGTAGCAGTTTGTTATAATGCAACCAATTTGGATGTAGCGCTCGCGGAGCGCTGCCGCGGCACTGGTGGGCTCGCTCGGCTCGCGCGCGTTTGGTCACAGTTCTAACCTAACCTAACCAAATCCATTTGGTTAGTGTGTCCTAACAATAAAAAGGATAGTTACCAGCCGCAGCTAGGTATAGTCGGTTAGAACTAGGTGTAACCTTACTTAGCCGGCTAGAACTAGATGTAACCTTACTTACGTAACATATCCACCAAAATAAATACCAAAATATTAATTTAAAAAGCCACGCGTATCATAATGAGTACATGTTTACCATATCGGGCAATATTTACGAAATACACATGAGATCTATTACCGATACATATGATTTGGGCAGCATTGGCCGCACATTGCACGGTGCGCTCCGGAAGCATTGGAAATTAGTCCATTATCATAATTAGACATGCAGCTGGCTTGTGCCGCACACACCAATACCAATGTTACACTGAATTCACACGTGAGGTGAATATGGTATTTCTTTTAATAGATACTTGCTTGAGTTTGTGTGCATAGTATTGAATCAAAACGAGTGATATATTCAATGAAAAAGCAGTTATATTTAAAACTAAACTTTGTGTCTTTATAAATATATCATGATTTTACACTCAACAACTAGCTATCAAATAGCTGATCATTGTTTACAATTTGGTACATGCTGAGAAAGGGCAAATTTCTCTCTTTTTCTTAGCACATATTTATTAAACTTTTACTGTCACTTACGGGATATCCCGATATTTCGACGCTGTTGCAAGTGCCTTGATCGCGGGTTCGGTATCGGGAGCTCAAAATAGTGAACAATCACGGAAGATATCCCTTAAGTGACAGTATAAGTTTAGTTGTAAGCCGTGAAAGCTTAAAACCACATATTTATTGTTTTTTGTGTCCCACTGCAGGCAAAGACCACCCTTTTCTCCTTCCAAACCTCTCTATCCTATTCAATATCTGGCCATGTTCACCCCAAACATGTTATATTTACTGTAACACCAAGGAAATTCAAGTGTATTTCCTAAGCTCGTAACATAGACCAGGTACCTACAGTTTACACAATATTTTATGAAAACTCCATGTAATTGATCGTGTCTAGTGTAGTCGAGTGTCGGTCGAGCCAGCCGGCGGATCTTCGGGAGTTTGAAGGACTTCCCTCTTGGACCAACTCTGCCCTCGTCATAAACTTCGTAGCTACATTGTAATTAAGATGCGCTGCGTCCAGGTTAAATTACAAGGTAAAAGAGGTAGGTTTAATTTTAACGTTTACGTTTTAAAATGTAAACTCAAGTCGCTGCTGAAATATTTTAAATTTTCAGGCATTTTCGGGATGAATAGACGGGGTGTAAACGGACCCTCCACAAAGCCGTCAACCAAGCATTATGTACACCAAACTAAGTAACTTTACGTAAAAAATATTGCTGGGAAACGACTTTTTTTCGGGGTGAAAAATCAAGTTTTACGGTAGGCTCAATGAACGCACTCAAAACATTGTGCTGATGGATGGATAGTTTGATTAGTACGGGGGCAGTTGAGGTATTTTAAGTTAAAAACTTCCATTAAAAACATGTATTAAAAAAAAACTTATGAAAAAGGCGGAACTTTGACCCCCAATATCTCCGTAACTAGAATTTTCCCAGGTATGGTCTACAACAAAAAAAAATATCGTAATGACGGGGAGAACAAGTGTTTTCGGCTTCGTTAAGGGTCTTGTTACACCCTTTATGTAGGTTGTTTCTTGTTTCCTTTCTTCAGGAAGTAAGTAGGTTAGGTAAGTAGTATGTAGCCCTGGAGTGTAAATGTGGTGTTGCCCACAATCGATAGGACACTTGATATCTGTTGCTTACACATCACTGGAGCTCAATTTAACTTATCATCGAACGCCAAGAAGAAGAAGAAGTCTGGTTACTTATTTAAGTTTTTACAAAAATTCATCAAGTCGAAACTTTAGACACAATTAGATAACAGCTTATTTTATTTAAGTGGAAATATCGTTCCAAAAAAAAATATAGGAAGTATCAATTCGAACAGTTGCACTCGCCACTAAATCAAATTGTTACAAAAAATCAAACTTTCTCTGCAAAAAACCACGACTTCCGGCCCCATAGTCACCCCATTGAACATCTGACGAGGTGAATGAATCCTCGAAGTTGGGGTGCATGGGTGCTTGCCGAATGATATAAAATGTACACCGTTTGTAAAGTTACGAACAAACAATTACATTCCGGCACACATCTGTCGGCGTTTAGACAATCACGATACGTCACGCGATTTTAAAGGGGAGCTTTTAGTTTTGATACTTTTAGACTTTATTGTGCTTTAAATCTTTGAGATGTTATTTAAAAACGAAAATTTTAAAATGGGTAGCTATGTTAGCTATCACGTACAGCTTTTAGTAGATCCGTTCTTGTATTTTTAAATATGATTTCTTGTATTAATTTACAACGTTACTTATTAGTTTGAATTTTAACATTTATTTTTTAATTCCTTTAAAAATTAAAACTGCGGTCCAATCAAAGTCAAGGCCATTTATGAGAGAGATAGATACTATATTTTATTTAGATACTATACACTATATATTTAATCTGTAGTTAATATCTCTGAAGCTTATTATTACCAAGGCTAGTGATGCCAAGTATCAAGTCCCCACAAGCGTACTACACACTCCGCGACAGCTGCGACTCGCGGCACGCACCCGCCGCATTAATTCGGTAATGCGCCGCCTTTTAATTACGGCGCTGATAAATCTGCGCGCGCGCGTGCCGTGTCGCTCGTGTGGACACCGCCTTATGCCGTAATAATACTAATAATGTGTACGGACCCTTGAATTTGGCTTGCTTTGGGTAACAATGGGTTATAAAGGTTGACGTTTTAGTAATAATAAGTTGTCCTTAACAGTAATTCCAGTTCATAAATAAATTCATCCGAATTTGTTATTTTTTATCAAAGTGAAGGGGGATTGCAGAAACGTATGTGGAAAAGTATGAGGCAAGACACCGCCAGTATGATAGCTTGATTAAAATTAAAAGTGTAATTTTTGTTTTTTTCAAAGAACAGTTTATGTGGTATACGACAATTAAATAACTAATTACAAAACGTGTAAAACTTGATGTTTTAAAAATACCGGTCGTCATTTTTCCCCGACGAATTATCATGATTTACCCGATTTCAATGTACACAAATTGCAATCAGTCTCTTGGACTTTTTAGGCTATACAACCTCAATGGTACGACTAAGCTATTGTATCGGGGGAAAAATAATAATATTATACCTAGTTATGGGCATGTAATCTCTGCCACATGGCACTACAACTCTAGAGCAAATTACAACTTATTACTTACTCAATAACACAAATTAAATCTTGCAATCTGTTCCAAAAACGTACATAATAACATGTCCGCTACCATCTACAACAAAGTGATAATTACGTTATATCATTTTGAAGCGAGCAAAATTGTTGGACATAATTGTTGGCGCCCAAATGGGACCTGGTATTTGGAGGGTAGTCGCCATTTCCCCGCTCCATACACGTGTACTAATAACGTGCGACATTCCACTTATTATTACCGTACATTGTTACCGGAATATGTGCATGCAATGCTGGGATTTTGTGTCCATTTTACTCCTGTATAATTGGCTATTTGTTGGCCAGTAATTTTCATGCAATTAATTTTTTACTTCCTGGGTGAGTGTGGTGTCTATTTAGAATCAATACGACAATAATTAACATTGAAAAATAAGTCTTTTTTTGTTGCAACATTTACGGTTACGTAGGCAAGTACAACATCGGGGATAAAAGCGTTTTAGTAGAGTTAACACAATACCTAAAGGAAAATATGATTAAATTATTGCAAGGCAATAGGCACACCCATTTTCTTAAATAAGATTGGAAATGATGGGTTTGTGGAATATACAATGACATGACTTTTTACACCCCCAAAATGAATTGCCTGCAGTTCTTTCCAATCAAACATTTAATCGAATTTTTTTTTTAAATATTGACGTTTTTTTCTCCGACTCAATTAATGACTATTATTTATCTCACCACATAAAAAGTTCTCTAGATTAATTTACCGATTAATGGAAGCCGAACATCTGTTTCTAATGGAACTATCAAAAATGTTTGATGGCAATCAGTGGGGCGTTTGTATTGAGAGTCATTGATGTTTATTCTTTATTATATTTTTATGGGCATATAAATATTAAAGGGCAATGTTATAACGTTCAAAACAAAACAAATAGATGTGCTATGCGACTCATATGAACAAATCCGACGAACTTTATCCAACCATAGAGTCGACGTTGCTCTTAAAAATGTCTTCAAAAGTAAAAAGCAATCTATTAACATTACTTTTGAATATTATGTTGTCCGTACCTATTGTGCTAATTAAATGTAATATAATTTCTTCCGTTCTCCTAGATATTATGCCTCTATTTTATCTAATACATGCTGACTCATATGTTACACTGCCCAACGCAGTTGACAGCTGGTAGGTGAGACTTTTGTAATTTCCAAGACCTACAATCTACTACGACAAGTAGGTAAACTACTCATTACAAGATAACACTAACTATATACAGGGTGTAAACAGACCCTTCACGAAGCCGTCAACCAAGCATTCTGTACATCAAACTAAGTAACTTTACGCAAAAATTATTGCTGGGAAACGACTTTTTTTTTTGGGGTGAAAAATCACGTTTTATGGTAAAACTCAATGTAACGCACTCAAAACATTGTGCTGATTGATGGATTGAATAGTACGGGGGTCGTGAAGGTGTTTAAAGTAAAAATCTTACATTAGAAACATGTATTTTTTTTTAAAGTTGGAACTTTGACCCCCAATATCTCCGTAACTAGAAGGTTCCCAGGTATGGTTTAGAACAAAAAAAAGATCGCAATGACGGGGAGAATAAGTACCTTTCGGCTTCGTTAAGGGTCTTTTTACACCCGTTATATCTTAAAACGTTGTAGTATTAGGTAAAAGTAAAACAGATCCATAAAGATGGCGCACGGATATGCAGTATTATCCATTTCCTGCACCATAAGCTTTGATCAAAGAGCCTTTAAATAAATATTCCTAAAGCTATCAAAGATAAAACGAGATGTCAAAAACAACAAATGGACGGCAGTTCTACCGTCTTACAATAAAGTTGAGGACGTTGAGAAACTGTCCCTCTATAAATCTGTTGAGGAGAGTATCGGACAGGGAAGCTATTAGCCACAAATCCCCGCTGACTTCGCTTAGGGTACACATGAAATGATTTAAGAAGAGATATTTTCTGGTTTTTGAGGAGCTCGTGGCTAAATAATAACAGCCGCTCGGGTTGATCTTCAGGTTAAGCTGCGCTTGCCTGGGTTGTTCCGTGGATGGGTGACCATCCATTACATACCGAGTTTCCTCCGTGGCTCGGAAAGCACGTTAAGCCTTTGGTCGCAGCTGTCAATTGCAGACCTTTTACAGTCGCTACAGGTAGTCAGTGGCCTGAAAGTATAACACTAAGTCTTAGCAAACGGTATCGTATTACCCAGTACTTTCTGGATTGTGGTGGAGTCGAATATAGAAAACAAAATTATTTTTTAATAACCCATCACGAACTGAAACTCTCAAAGAAAACTTCTTGTATTGCGGTGTTTCAAACAGCTCAGACATCTTCCGTTTCCAAGGACAGAATCATAGGTAGATAATTAATTTCTCTTTCCAAGTAATCTTCGAGTTTCAATTGCAAGATTATTTAATTTTGATACATCATAGTCACCGTACAAATAGTGGTCAGATAAAAGTAAGATTGTGTACACTGCCCGGAAGTGGCGTCTGCCGCGTTGTCGGCGCCCTTCGATGTGTACCTTGCTTTATGCACACACTTGCACGCTTCCCGCTGCTACGGATAGCCTTCCATTTGAAACAGACACGGATTTAGGGAAAGCTTAATTATAGTTTAATGTTATCCAATCACGCAAATACCTACTTATATTTAGAAAATACTAATCTCTTTATGTTTGAATGAGGTTTTGGCAAAAGGACATAAAATGCCGAGTTTGTCGCGTTACATTTGTATCGACAACACTTTTTGCATTGCAATTACATGATGGTTGTCCTCGCTTTGACCGGTTTATCGTTAGTATATTTAAATGTATTTTCAGGTATACTGGGTGCAAACGGACCCTTCACGAAGCCGTCAACCAAGCATTATGTATATCCAACTAAGAAACACTAGGGTAGAGCTCAATGTAAGGCGCTCAAGACACTGTGCTGATGAATGTATGTATCTATGACGTATGATCCAGAACAAAGAGTTATAGCAATGACGGGAAGAACACGTGTCTTTCGGCTTCAGTATGGGAGTTCTTACACCGTTATAACCAGTTCAGCCTTGTTATTACCACGCACGGAAAACCGGCAAAGCTTTCAATTTGAAAGAAGGTTTTAGTAAACGAATTCCATCAATACATAAACGAAGAACAATGTTATGAAAAAATCTTTTTCTTACACCAACAAAAAAACGCTAACGATTTCTCTAATCACTCAGTCCCTCTCTGTGCAAACCCCATTGTATCCAACATGAATGCAATATGATATGATTACTCCTTATTGTCTTTGCTGGTGACATTTACCCTGCACTCCAAGACTACAGCCATCATTACAGTATAGCCGCGTGGATTCAAGGAATTTCTCAATTGCCTGCTATTTGTGGCAGACCTACTTCTTCAAATGTCTTACTGCATGTAAATGTCAAGTTATCGGAAAATACCTTCGTGATTTGTTGTGTTCAATAGGGTAATAGGATAGGGATGAGTATATTAGAGGAAGTTTATAAGTTGAGCCAGTTACAGAAACGTTGAAAAGGTATCGACTGTCTTGGTATGGGTGATAAGGAGGGATGAATCCTTTGCGACTAAAAGAGTGATTAATATAAATGTTGATGGATGGAGAGGGAGAGGAAGACCAAGGAAACGCTGGATGGATTGTGTGAGGAATGATGTGAAAGAAAAAGGAGTAAATAATAGCGTGACAGTTGACAGAGGAGAATGGAAGAAAAAAACGTGTTACGCCGACCCCAAGTAACCAAGGGTAGATAAATGATGAATAGGGTAATAGGGTTTTCTTTTTCAATTGCCTATACCTTTGGACACGGGAATGTGATATTCTTTTGTTTTCTGGCTTAGTGTAATTGCCAATTTTCTTTAAGATTACGCAAAACCTAAATTAATGCCTAATTATTATTACACAGAATGTTATTACATTGTGGCCTAAATATTGAACCTTAAAACACCTACAGTGCGCTTTTTAGTCAATCATTTTGGTTTCCAAGAAAACAGCTAAAAGAGATTGAGGTATTAAAAAGAGAGGTTTTTATGAGACGGAAAAGAAAACTATATCATCATCATCTTCCTGTTCTTGTCCCATGTTATTTGGGGTCGGCGCAACACGTTAAAAACTATATACTCGTACAACAAAATAAAACTATATACCTAACTTTTTCATACTTACCATACGGTCAACTTGTATTTCATGGTAAATATAATTAAACTGTTCGAATCGCTGTAAGCTGGTACAAATTAAAACCCTCCATAGATTTAAATTAGCACCCTCAAGCAGATGTACACGAACATAATTGCATGAAATCGTTAAAAAAACGTATCCATAAAGTTCGTTGATCACCATAGTAACTAGGCAAGGTGACAGTATTCACACACTCCCGGAAGCGGCAAGCTGCACTCTGGCCTCCGTCCCATTACTGAGAAAATATTCACTCTACACTCCCACATATTGAACTTACGACTCTATCATATTTTAAATAGGGTTGAACCTCTGTTTTCTGGCGAGTAAAAAGTATGTTGGTTATACAGCGTGGTGTGACGTAAGCAAGTTGAGTAAAGTTCCGACGGCGTTTGGTTACATGTGGTTGGTGGTTCCTGGTTAGTTTGTATGCATGATTGCTTCCTGAAGGCTGTCGGACTGTCATGGTTTCCTAGGCTTTTTTGTTTGGTAGAGGAAGGAGGTGATGTGTTTTTATTGGGTTAGATAAAAGCGGTTTTTTGTGTGTTTGCGAAAATAACCGCAATAGCTAACGTAGGCATTTGGTTTATTATTGAAATCAGCAGAAAGTTGTTATGAAGTAGCGAGTTCTGTATGCAAGGATTACTCATCAGATCTAATGGTATGTACTATAAAGGGTGTAAAAAGACCCTTAACGAAGCCGAAAGGCACTTGTTCTTCTCGTTACTGCGATCATTTTTTTGTTCTGGAACATACCTGGGAACCTTCTAGTTGCGGAGATATTGGAGGTCAAAGTTCCAACTTTTTCACAAGTTTTTTTTTTTAAATCACTTTTTAAGGTTTTAAATTTACTTTAATTAACTCCATGGCCCGTTTGCTATTCAAAGCATCCATCAGCACAAAGTTTTGAGTGCGTAACATTGAGTTTAACCGTTAAAGGTGATTTTTCACCCCAAAAAAATCGTTTCCCAGCAATAATTTTTGCGTAGAGTTACTTAGTTTGATGTACAGAATGCTTGGTTGACAGACCATATTACTTAAGTCTTCAAGGCTTGTCTGCAACTTGCATAAAGGTTATCGAAATTAGAAAACTAGGAAGAAATATGAGTAGGTACTTACCCTACACAGTAAATAACGACATATCATCAAACATGAAATGATACCTGAACGCAGAGGGCAGGGGCGCCGCACTCGAGGCTCGGGGCAAGCATTATAGTGTTGCGTTACGTTATTACTAGCACACTGCACAACGCCTGCAGCTATCGCTAGCGCATGATATTCTACACCTCTGCAAATTGAAATATGTTGTGTTTTATTACGGGGAAAATATTCAATCAAAACTGTTAGTTGGGGTAGTCTTTAACGAGTATATGTTGCCATTTGTTGGAAAATCCGCTGGCAGCCGTCTTCACGGAATTTCGTTTTGTGACAAGCCTACCACTGTTGCCAACTGTAACACCTGAAAGCCAGAATCAACAGTGGTGACCATCAAAAATTCCGAGAATTTCGACGAGTCCCGGAGAAACGTTTCAACACCTTGGGTTTGGCAAATGAAAAAAATAAGGAAAGAATAGTAGACGAGTAAGACAAAATGCAATTTCGAATGGTGTTGGCCATGTGGTTACCATCGCCTATGGACATCTGAAAAATAAAGCCGTCGCAGACGCGTCGTCATTGCAGAAACAAAGCTTAAATATTTCAAAAGCATGTAATTTCACTGGGACTCCTTTCCCTCAAATTGTACTGGATACAGGAAAACTGTCTGGCGATAAGAATACTCGTGGTGGTCCAGGTAAAAAATAGGTAGGTAGGGGACCTAAAAGCAAAGAGTCTAAGGCAAAGAGTCCGAAATCACTTTAAAATTTTTCATTTACGTACAAGCTGACGTCAAATTGCAGAAATCTCCCCCTAAAATGAGAAGAAAACAATCTTGTATAATAACTTGTGAAGTTCACAACAATCACTTAAAACATGAATATTTAACAATAAAGAGCACGAAAGATTTCTAAGTAACTAATTGTTATTTAGCCCTCGAAGCACAGTTTATTAAATGGTAAAGATAATTAAATTAAGCGGGCGTCTTTGACGCTGGCCCGGCTAATATTTTTATTAAGGGTTCCATACTACTGAACAGAAAACGATAGGGAGGATCTTTTTTAGTCAGTAAAAGAGCGTTATCGATGAAATGTTTAGACATTAAACACTCTTATGTATGGTATTTTGTATCCTGTGCCTATTCCGTTTTTATTGATTTAAAATTAAATTAAACACAAAGAGTTATTTTGAAGAATCACCAGTTGACAACATGAATTATTCGGAAATAGGCGGCAAGCAAAAAGTTTTTTAATAATCTTATTTAAAAGCTGGCTGTTACAGCTCAGTAAAAATTGAGATGACACGTATTGCAGAAAAGAAACATTATAAAAAAAACTTTTATGGCATCTCATAATTATTATGACCACTACTGGCCAGTCATCCACTCAAGTTCCGATCTTAAAGGTTTCATATCTACTCATAATTAAATATTTTTTTCCAAACTATAAAACAGAGTTGTAACTGTTGGTTTATTTCTAGTATGCTTAAAACAATGTTAATAATGTATTATTGGCAAAATTAAAAATTTCGACAATGGACGACAATCAAAAAGTTTTTATACTCTTATTTTTAAAAACGCTGACCGATGTAGCTGAAAAAAAAAGTGAGACGCCGTGTAATACGGAAAAAGAAACAAAAAAAAACTTTAATGGCATCCCATGATTATTTTAACCATTACTAGCCAGATAATAACTAAAGATAGGAGCCACAAAGGTTTTATAGCAAACCTAAGAGTTTTGAATAAAAATTGGTTTCCAAGTTTATTTATTACGAACAAAACTGATTCAACTTTTCTCATGAAAAATACATTGCATAAACTTTATCGACTTCGATAACCTCCCATCTCGCCGCATTTTTCCTTGGCGAGGTGATAATGTCGGAGTTTGAAGTCGGCCGTAATTACAGACACGAGCCTCCTACGGCCCGGACCGAGTGGGGCACGGCTCATAATCGAGCCAATTATACGGAACCAATAAACAAGACACAATTAACCCAAAGGCTTTTTATATTTATTAAAATGTTTAGTGTAGTAAGATATGTTTTCTTTTGTTGTTTTTTTTTAATATTTCTTATTGTACATAAAGGTACCTAGTAATCAGGTATGTGCTAACATAGCTATGAATAATAATTTTATATTAGTTCACTCACGACCTCACAAGAATAATGCAAGTGTAAATAATGTTACAAGTGACCAGGAAATTTTCCAAATGATGGCACTCACGCCATTCCTTACATTTCGCTTGCTACGCTAATAGAAATTTTGTTATTGGAACTTTTAGCACTATTGTTGGCGACAGTGGCTCCACACCAAAGAACGGTGAAAATCTGAAACAAATTAAAATAATGAAATTAATTATTGGCTTTGCCTTGTTATATTTTGCCCGCGTTGGTAGAAAAAAGCGTAATATTCTTATGTGAGAATTTATAAAATATTAATAATGTGAAGTTAAAAAACACGGAAAATCTACGAGTTATGGTACTTTTTTATTGTAATTTGCAGCAGTGGCGCCACCCCGAAAACGGAAAAATCTGAAACAATTTGAAATAATGAGATGATTGTCTTTGCCTTGATTATTTTTTCCCGCGTTTGGAGGAAAGCATTGATAAACAGGCCTATTAAATTGCTGTGTATTGTAGTTCCAAATACTGCAGGAAAAAATCTACAAGGAACAGGCAAATAACTAAGTACACATTTAATACAAGTAATACTAAGCACTTAATATTGTTTGTTCGAGAAATTGCATAGAAGTCACGGCACCGCGTAATGAAGGGCCGCGAGCCAGCCAGTTTCTGCACGAATGACTTCGCTCATATTCCAAGTTAATCGACACTACACCGTCATAATGCTATGTTATTAACATTTAAATTACAATCTTATTGGGTTACTAAACATTATGGGAATCTTTTATGTTAAGAATAGTGTCCCAATACATTTTGAATTGTCATTCGTTTAATCTGTGACGTAACCAAGGAAAAGTATTATGGTTTTTAATTAGTTAAGATTTTCGCAGAAATAGAGCTACGCGTAGCTGAACCAGAAGTTGGTAGCATTGTGCTACGCGCTACCAACATACGAATACTCGTGAAGTCTTCGTCGTCTTTACTACAACAATGCATGGCGGGCGTCTCCCCACAGACAATGGCCCACCTTCTATCTTGCACCGCATGCTCTATGCTCGATGATCTGCTTACTGCATCAGTGAGTGGGGTTCGCGTGGCTGAGTTTTGGGCTAAACATAACATCTGAACTTTTTGCTTTCTTTTTTTAAGAAGACTACAAAAATCTTCTACTATTAAATGAGCAATATTTGTAAATACTGTAATCTCAACTTATACTGTCACTTACGGGATATCTTCCGTGATTGTTCATTATTTTGAGCTCCCGATATTTCGACGCTGTTGTAAGCGCCATGATCGCGGGTTGACTGGAGAATGCGGGTGGACGGAAAATAACAACAACGAACAATCACGGAAGATATTCCGTAAGTGACAGTGTAAGTTTAGTTGTAAACCTTTAAAGCTTAAAACAGTGTTACTGTAATCTCATTCTGAAAGTTGAAATATAGGTGTTTACGAGGGCGATAAATCGATCTAGGTAGGTCTCATATCTGGCAAAATTCGTTTTCTCTGTTTTCACCCCAGTGGAGCTCGGTCGCTCTGGTACTTATATGATTATTTCTGTAACAGGAAAAATTAAATGGACGTAGGACTTTCTGAAATTAACAAATACTTATATACATACTACGTACTTCTGCACTTATTAAATTAATGTAAGAAGATTGCTTTCATCTATAGAACAAAATGTGTAAAAGATTGCCCCCTATCTACAAGATAGAGGTGTGGAACTAAAGGTAAATAAATCCAAATTGTTACCAAATCCCAAAAAATTACATAAAATTAATTTGTATCTACCGTAAACGTCTAGTAACATAGGGCGCTACAAACCCGACCCGACGGGGCGGCGCGATTCCTTCCCTGAGCCAAACACTCCACTCACTCCAGTCAAATTGGAAGCTAAATGCTGAATAAAGTTATTTGCTATAAATGCCTCCGGGCACAAATTTCAATTATTGTCACATCCGAATAGTTTCGTAGGGGGCCCGCCGTGCATATGGTACATTTAGTCACAAAATCATTTGTCGAAATAAAAATTTTAAATGTAATAAAAAGTACTTACATGAATTTACTTTTAGCGAGCTTTGCGTGATTTACCTCATAGCTCTAAACAGGCTCAGCATCTAGACACTTTATAATCGTGTGTCGAAAAAAGTATCTTATTAATTTCTTTATTATCCATGTTTTAAACATTTTCCCAAAAAATCCAGTCACAGAAGTTAATAATTTCATATGAGTCATCTGCCTAGCCTTTTCCCAACTATGTTGGGGTCGGCTTCCAGTCTAACCGGATGCAGCTGAATACGACATTTATTTACATGGAGCGACTGCCTATCTGACCTCCTTATCTTATATTATCCTGTACTAATAGGGTTGTGGAAGGTAAGACTGGTTGTTAGACTTTCGGGCCACTGACTACCTGTAACGACTGTCAAAGATCTACAAATGACAGCCGGAACCAACGGCTTTCCGAGGCACGGAGAAAAAATAGTCTGGGAGACAAATTTCATTCAATAAATACACAAACACTTGTGAAATCGCCTGTACCGCACAGTGGGCGTATTCATCTCATAAAGGGGTCAAAATATTTTATTAGCCTTGCGATTTTAACATCGTCGCGGGGGCGCCAACTAGATTAGAGGCCCGAGGCGCTCGAGGCGCGTGCGACAAATCGACACTCCGACAAATCGTCACTACCCTTTTATACGCACTAACTCTATTTCTCAACTCTCGAAATCGTGTTACTCCTTAACAGAAGGACATAAGGTTCAGATTGAAATGGTAAATCTTTTCCCAATGACGAATGAAACGCCTTTTTCAATTTGTCCCACAGTGGTCAAGGATGAATGCAGCGCAGATTGGGCGCGTCATATGCATGTACAATTTATGATGAATAATCTTATAACGTTTGGAATCTTTCCTTTTTTATGACTTGTGTGCGAGTGGTACAGTAGTACTGAGAAGCTGATCTTATTCTAACTAAAATACATACTGTTTGTGTCATTTCTTTATTTACTTTGAAAATGAAGTCTCCAAAGAAAATTTTAAAATCAGTTTCAGTACCGTGATTCAGTAGGTTTACAATTATTTAGTTGTAATTCTGTTAATATTGGAAACCATGTAAGTCATTATGTACCGTCGCAAACAATCTCTTTAATAAGTTCAGTGTGTTGAACATAAACGAACCTTAAAATATTCATGAGAATCTCCCCTTCGTCTTAGGAGGTACCCTGACGTATAACTATCGATACCTCACTACTTGGTGTACGATGTTATCTTCACAGCTTTATTATTATCAATGCATTCTTCAAAAACATTAAAAAATACCGAATATCATTCATGATTGATTGAATTGTAGTTAGTAACAAATTATGGAGCGTACTTATTAACAAAACAAAATCTTTCTAATATAAAACCTAACTGGAATATCAGCTTATAAAAAAATATCGTCTAGTTAGCTTGGTCTACTCAAACTTTCCATTAGGTACTACCCATAAATTGACTCGACTACTAAACATTTTTTTTATTATTATTTATTTATAATGTTTAATGATCGAGTAACCTCTTGATGACTCAAGAAAATCATCAAGTTTTTCCTACAGCAGGTCTAATATGCGTAATATCGCAATTTAGATTCATTAAATTACTATAAATCTGTGTAAGAACAATAGCTGCAGACATAATTATTTAGCTAGTCGCATACCTACCTGAGTTAAGTAAGACCTAGGTTGTAATTTCGCAACAATTAAAGTTGCGTTTTAAAAAGTACACGTACAAATTAATTGTGCAAGAATTGGGCCTATTAACTTTGTATAATAGTGCCGCTAAAGGCTAAATCGCGTGGTTTTTGTTATTTGTTAGCTCATACCGGTGGAAAAACTGCATCACGAATCATAGCTGTTACCATGGAACTATTAAGTACTACCATTACTAAACGTCTCGACAAAAAAGAAAACAAACATTAAAAAAACAGCGTTCCTGTTTTAAAAGGAGCGGGAAAATGAATATCGTTGGAGGCGCGATGTCATTCGCAAGGCGATAATTACAGGGCCGGCTGACGTGCGCAACAATGGCGATGCAACGCTGAGCCAAGCGCGTCACCCGCACTCACCGAGTTACGCTAATGATTGTACTCGTTACCACTGCCACAAATTATGTTCTTTAGCTTGTCAGCTATCAAACACAGTTTTCATTTCAAGTCTTTTTTAGAGATTTAAAATTTGTGAAATCTGATTTTTTATCCAATAAATGTTTGCACATCTCAAATAGATTTCTAATGGAAAGATATTCTGTAGATACATTATGCCTACGTGTACGCTTACGTTCAACTTCAATACCTAAAATCAAACCTCGTTTATCTTGAAGTATATATCTATAAATGTTAGTATTTATACTAGTTTCAAAGCGTCGCCATCTCCGTCGGGTGGATTCAATCAGTGTGACCGAACTGAGAGGCTTAGCCTCCGTAGGTGTTCGTGAGGCGCTCCGACGCATCCTCTGGGATTCCGTCCGTCCTCACGTTCCGTTTACTTGAAAAATTCAATGTGCGACGAACGCCCCTCGTTGAAATGAAAAGCCCTGATATAAAGAGAAAATGTCTGAGAAAACGCTGCCAAAAAGCTCATTACTTCCATTCCAGTGTTTGGAGAAATGTAATAGGTTTTACATAGCAGTATGTGTAGGAAGTCGTGGAGCACTCAGCATGTGGAATCACTGTCTTCACGAATAAATCAATGTAATCACTGTCTGAGACATTCGAGGTAGCGGATGTCCATTAAAAAATCATGAATAAAAAATCTGCTCGCGACACACAAATAGGCCATCTCAACCCTAAACGAAATGTTTTGATGTAAACGGGAAAGAATGCTCCGCGGATCTCCCCTGATAGTTATTTGATATGATTTATTCATACGCACGGCGTTCGGCGTTGTGCACCACGTCAAATGGAAGTTTATTTAATAGAAAATACTTTCCGAAATCTATTTATAAAGCCATTATGGGCGCTTTTTATTTTAAAGCTGTTCCTGACGCGCGCTTGTTATGCAAATAGCGCGGGGTTGGGGGGGCTGCGGCCTACTCCGCGATGTTTATCCATCTAACTATAATGTGTACTCGTACTTTTATTGGTCGATTAAGTTTCAAAGTTTTATAATTGCGTTCACATAAATTGAAGTGGGGAAACCTGGAAAATTGTGCACACTCACAATTTACTTGTATGCGATGTATGCACTGGGTAAAGCGAGTTTATAATTCCAACTTACGTTTATATTTTCTGTTAAATATTGGCCACAGCATGGACGATACGCGTGGCTCTTGTAAAAGCACAAGTTACCTACATTTTAATCCCCCTCACTCCCATCAATAAGTCCAAAAACTCCTTTTCCCGTCCAGTCATTTTAATATTCCGACCTTTGCCTCTCACAAAGTAGCGGTAAAAGGACAAAGGACAGATCCGACGGCTGATAAAGTATGCACAAACCGCCCCGCCTCCGACTGGAGGATCGTGGCGATCCGCCCCGCCCATTACCGCAATCGGCTTATACACTTACTACATACCTACATTATATACTCAGCATGTGTACCGAAATTAAAGCCTCATTAACTATGTACTACGAGGCTTCAGTCTGACAATTGTTGGACTGAAGCCTCGAAATGTTGCAAATTAAGTGGGCATTTGTGATAGTAGCTTGATATTTGACTGGTTTGTTGAGATGTAGCTCCAATTATTAGCTTCAATGATGATTGTGCTTTTACAAGCTTTTAGTTTTCAAAACAAGAGCCAAGTATATCAACTTAATAATACTGCTCTAACACACAATAAGCTACTGCTCTTCTAAGACGGTTAAGTACACATGAGGAAGTCGACTATGATAAAAAAATCATAATGTCGTCTAAATGATCTATTTCCGGCGAATTTAGGTTTAAAGATATTTATTTCTCATAAGAACTTATAAATTACAGTTCACTTATAATGAAGTACAGAGTTACTTCTAACTACTTACTAATAATAATATAATATTTGCCTCTGGGGCATTGGTGACATTATAGGGAACATATGTACATGTTTTTTGAGTTTACTCTTAAATATGTAAATATTATCACACTTCTTTAAATCTTCCGGTAAATCATTGAAGAGTTGTGCAATTTCAAAAGTGTAACTGAACACGACTAGCACGCCTGCCGGGGCAGCGGGACTGTTGGAAAGAGATACCGTGGCCCTGGAACACAAAGGGCAATGAAGGAACATGGATGGGTTTTAGTCAGTAAGAGTCTGACACTCCCTCCCACTCCACCCAGAGCGGGAGAAGTCATTTGATGATTTCCCATCGGTAAAAAAAAAAAAAAAAAAACACGACTAGCACACGATCTAAAATGCGTTCAAGAGAGTCACTTTCAAGTCAATGACGCGAAATTCACTCTTAGTAAACCGTAATTCGCCAAAGCAACCGTCCAATACAACATCCAAAAATCTCTATTATTCCGTACCCAAGCCCAAGACATCCACAGTTATCTCTCACAAGCATTTCTCCAGCACTAATGCCGGCTGAGTGCGTGCGGAGTGGGCCATGCATATTTGATGCGCCACTAATGCGCGGCGCGCTAAGCGGATTGCGGCCTCCGCTAAATGGTGCCACTCCCTTTGTCGTTGTTTGCCGCAGCCGGCAGACGCTGCGGCTCGCCAATGTTACGGACTTTCGTGTTACATAGCGGCGTTTATGTACTGTTGGATTGCTGACATTACATAGGTTCTTAGGTAGCAAGTTGCCGGTTTGAGAGATGTAGAAATTACACATGAGTGAAAAATTGTTAGAGATGTCTTTGTTCTAACTTTCTTTTAATATTGTTAGAATTGTTATATCTGCTCTTAGTTTGGGTACCTCATAACAAAATTCATCACACCACATACATATATTCCCTAGAAAATACCCGCGTCAAGTCAGTTTTTAGGTTGCTAACTCTATCCATTCGAAGCTCTTAATACATAACATAACATCACGCCCGTAATCCTCGAAGGTTTAGGCAGAGGTGGTGTATCTAATACTACCCCCACATTTCGCCAGTTATGTTTATGTCCCATGTAATAGGAGACAAGCCTATTGCCATCAAAAGGACCCAAATCATACAAACTCCATTAAAAGTATTAGGTCAAAACCACCAGTTTTGATAATAAGGAGGATATTCTGATTGATAATGTAAAGTTCCAATCGAACGGTCGCGTTGAAAATTAAAATACCTACCTGGCTGAAGCACCTGGATGTTCGAAGCATGATGCTTTGCTCTCTAAGCTCTGTTCACTAGAGGTACATACCTACCACTTATCTACAAAGACATAAGACTTATTTTCAGACTCTCATGAAATTCAACAAAAAATACTCCAACAAATGTTAAACCTACACATAAGACGCGGCTCGATCAACATTCGCAGAAACGCGATCCCACTACGTACTATTCAAAGATCAGTGAGCTTCTTATAAGAGAAATTAGCCGAGTCGTGAGCTCAGTGAAGAATGTCCCACTTTATTAGATTCCATAAGCTCTATTCATCGTTTTTTCGCCCTCTCGCAGGGAACCTTTGAGGCACGACGTATTAGTGAATAATGCGATCGAATCATTCGATCTCGCATATTAGACGCGGTCGGGGTCGTCTGTAATGTGCCCAATGATAATAGACTGCCAGTATTAGGCGATTATACTGGGTTGCGATTGCCAAAGTTTCGTTATTATCTTTTTTTATTCATATAGGGTGACTGGTAATTAGTGACCGATACTTAAAAACTAGATTGTAGTCATAATAACAAACAACTTTCCAAAAGAAAAAAAAAAATTAAACACTGACTTTTATCACAATAACACAACAGCCGTATGAAATTCGCAAGCGCGCGCCTGTGATCTATCGCTGTTAGCCGTTTAAAAAAAATTTTCTTTGGGAAAGTTGTTTTTATCATGAGTACAATCAGGTGTTTAAGTATCGGTCAATAATTACCAGTCACCCTATATAACAAAATATGTTAGCTGCCAACGATGCCGCCTAATAAGGTGCCGTTTCTGTGCCAATAGCGGCGAACTATTTCGAAAATATTGAAGTTCATAAACAATGTAACAGTAGAAAATTGAAACAACGCTTTGATCAGGAAAACATTCTGCAATAACTGAAATTCTTGCAACAGAACCGATGAGGTAACTTTTAGGAAAAAGTTCTTGAAGATTTGAATGGCGTTGCTACGAACGGCTACGAATACGTAGCCACCTACGCCGTAGCATCGTCGTTTTGTAAGTTTTTGCGTAAAAGATTATATTTTTAGTAGGTGTATATAGTATGTAATATAGCTAATTAGGTACACAATATAATGGGTATAAAAGTACCCTTAACGAACCAGAAAGGCAATTGCTGTTTTTGTTTGAGTTTGAGTTTGAGTTTGAGTTTCCCCATCATTGCAATTTTTTTTTTGGTCTAGACCATACCTGGGAACCAACATACATAACATTTTTTTTTAAATATAATTTTTTAATGTTATAGCTTTACTTTGAATACCTCCACGAACCCCTTACTATTCAAAGCATCCATCAATACCATGTTTTGAGTGCGTTACATTGAGTCCTACCGTGAAACGTGATTTTTTACCCCAAAAATAGTCGTTTCCCAGGAATAAATTGCGTAGAGTTACTTAGTTTGATGTACAGAATGCTCGGTTGACGGCTTCGTGAAGGGTCTGTTTACACACTGTATTCTTCTCACTGCTGCGCCTGTACGTAGTACATGAGCAACGATATTCACATCTGCGTTATTCAAAGCTCGAGGTTGAGAATCATTGCCTGCACCAAAAATATCAAAAATGTTTGTTGTCGATCACCTGTATGATTCCATTAGGAATTACAGGGGATTAGTGTTGAGCCGTACGTACAATATGATCACAGAATTTAACCGTATATACTTTTTTGTGTCAGATATTTAGGTTGGTGTAATACAAGGGTAAAATATCAATGCGAACGTTCAAAAAGGTTCATGTAGGAATTTAAATACATTTATAAATAATGCTTATTTTTAAATAAATTATGATTAATTTATGTAAAATTTTCAAAATTTATTATCAATTCTTTTTTCTCTGTTTGTTATGGTACTGCAACGCCCTACATTTAATTGGTGATTTCCTAATTAAAAATTATCATCAAATAACATCACGTCTGTAATCCCAGAAGGTTAATAGTACACCCAGATTTCGCCAGTTATGTTTTAGTCCCATGTAATAGGGGGCGAGTCTATTGCCATCGATCGGGCTCAAATTACAAAGACTCCGTGCCTGCTCCTGAAAATTCCTGATGGGAAAACCCCAATAACACTTTGCCAGACCTGGGAATCGAACCCAGGACCTTATGCTCAGCAGTCGCGCTTGCGACCACTAGACCAACGAAGCAAAATAAATATTAGCCTGTCACAAACTCAGCATTACAAACAGTTCAGTTCTGAAATCGTGAAAACGCTTACCTACTTAAAATAAAACGAACTCTCTTTGCTAATTATCCTCAAATGAATTGAAGTAGGTAAAGTAAGCAAGTACTGGAAATGTGGAAAAAGACTCAGATTAAGCAAAATGGCTTTCAAAAGAACAGTACGTAAGTATTATTTGAAATCAGACTAAATTGCTCATAAGCTTGTCATTAGTAGTCATAGTAATTATTAGAATGTTTCTCGTATTTTGGACTGTTTGTATGTATTATAATATATCTTAGTTTATTTCATTTTATTTGTATATATATGTATTAGTATGTGCCTATTTATGTATTTCAATTTATGTTAACAAAATGATATTTTTCTTATTTATTTTTTTGTACTCTATCACTATGCTGTCCTATATGACCCCAAGGTTGACTGGTAGAGAATGCCTTGTGGCATTAAGTCCGCCTATGTACCACTTTTGTACATGAAGTTTAAATAAATAAATAAAGATAAAATGAAAATGAAATTTCCATTATACGGCGTAGAACCATGATTTAATACCGCACCGCACTAATAAATTCACAAGAAGAATCCTCAATAAAGCTCGTTCCTTATAATCTTTGTCCTTCGATGTTCAGCATCAACGTACACACATTGACGACAAAAGTTAAGCCTTAAATATCGTAGTTCTAGCACAATAAGCCTTCCTTTGTGTAAGGTAATCTCTTAAGGCCCGGACTCATTCTGTCGGTCAGCGCGGAGCCCCAGGCATTGCGGAGGCTTTGTATGGGCATCTGTAATTCTCGTATTGTTGTGAAAAGTCGGAAAAGGATTTTCTAATCGATAGAACGGGACATTGTTACACCCAATTGTGTGTTACGTAATCTTATATGACTATGTACTATATGATTATATGACTATCTTATATGATATGGCTATTTTTCCAAAAAAAATCTACAAACTAGGGACAATAACATTGGATTTAATAACGAGGGTGGGCGTTGATATCTATAATTACAAGATATTAAGTTAGCTTTTTTTTGCGGATGGGAAATTATCAAATGACCCCTCCCGCTCTGGGCGGAGTGGATCCATGTTCCCATCCATGTTCCTTCTTTGCCCTTTGTGCTCTAGGACCGTGGTATCTCTTTCGTACAGTCCCGCAGCCCCGGATATTAAGTTAGCTTAGATATTGGCTGCAACTCTAACATACAATTTTACTTACCTTAAGGCCTATTTTTATTGTATACATATTTTTACTTGAAGGTGCAAATAAACTATTTTTTTATTAATTTCAAACCCTTTTACAATAAAAACACGAGGTAGTTGGTAGTTGTGCAGCCGGAAATGCGGCCTGAAATACAGAGCTCGAAACATTCAAGGCAAAAATTTAATTATTTACCTAACCTAACAAACTATTGTGTTCTGATACAATGGTAAAGTATTAACTGGTGTGTGCTCGCACCCAAGCAATCAGCAATGTTGCATGAGGCAGACATATGTGAAGTAGTAATACTTTCCCGAAACAATCGTTAACACCAAAATATTTTGGTAATACGGGATTTTATTCTATATTTTTTTATAAAAACCCACACGGCTGGCTACCCAATTCCGAGCGAGGCGCGGCGAGACAAAACCGCCTGTTCGCCCACCGATTTCCATGGAATTTTTCTATTACGGGAACAAATTGCACACCCGCCGCCTCCGTAATATTGTACACCAGACTTGAACGCTTTATTATTTACTAGCTTTTGCCCGCGGCTTCGGTAGCGTTAATTTACAATTTGACAAACAATTCGGGTTGCACTCTGCTTGTAATAATATAATTCAATCTTGATTCGAAAGACACGTGGCGCCATGTATTATCATAAGAACGTTATTGTTGTATTCCTCGGTAACAGTACTTTTTTTCGGGATGAAAGGTCTATGTCCGTTTTTATACACCTGACAACGTATAATGCAAAATTTCAGGATGTTTGGTTCATTGGTTTAGGCGTAAAAAGGTAACAAACAAACTTACTTTCGCATTTATAATATTAGTTAGGATTAGGATTACTGAACATGTACTTTTTTTTACAATAGTCGTGGTAAATAATGAATGCAGCGGAAAAGTAGTTAGTAAGATTGTCTAAAAATTATTGAGTTATTTTGATGAGACAAAGGCCGAAAAAAAATTAGGGCAAATGAATTTACTAGAACATTTTATCTGCATTGCCATCACCTTAATATCTTGATCCATATCACCAATAATAAAGTGATACGTGCAAAAATAACTCACAAACGTATGTTTGTGATACGTGCAAAAATAACTCACTAACGCGTGTTTGTGATACTTGCAAAAATAACTCACAAACGTATGTTTGTGATACTTGCAAAAATAACTCACAAACGCATGTTTGTGATACTTGCAAAAATAACTCACAAACGCATGTTTGTGAGTTATTTTTGCACGTATCACTTTAATGATGAAGAAGTCATAAATTGAAGAATTATGAAATCACACGTAATATATTTCGATAGGGATTATCTATCTTAATCTTTCTTTTATCATCTTGAATACGACTTCACCTGCCATAATAGTGTGGAAAAAAATCTACATGACATCTATTTATTGTTATCTATGTGGCATTAGCAACAGGAAAAAGAAAAACTAGATTATGTTGTTCGCAGTTATTTTTTCTTATGACAAAGTTCTATTTAAATCATTGCTTATATTCAGCCACTAAATATTCGGAGTTTATGGTCAACCTTCAATAATTGGAGAGGCAACAAAATAAAAAGAAGAACAGGTCCAAATCAACGACAATAGCTACATAAAACAGCGGTACATTTCATTGAACACACGTCCTTCCAACAGTGGCGAACGAATGGACAACTGCACAATTTTAACCAAGACATTACCACAAAACTCTTCTCAAAGACAGTGGGGAATATATTTCACAGGTGGTTGAGTAATGTTTTCGCCCATCCGGTCCGAGTGTCCGGTAAACTTGTCCTTTGTGTCCGGCCGGACGCCGGACAAACAGCTAACGATGTGGTGTCCAAACTTCCACATGCACGCATCACTGTTATTGTTTTAATGGTTAAATTTTACGCCTTAGATATTATTTTGATAACTTTGTTCCTTTAAAATGGAACCCATAGGTGTAGTTACTAAACGAGCAAAGTCGTCTGTCTACTGTTGGTAAGAAACAAACAATAATTTCAATTAATCGTTAATCACAAGCAAAATTATTGATAGGTACAGTAAAGTCAATTAAAGACCAAAGACGTTGACAAGCCAGGTAAAATTATTGATAGGTACAGTAAAGTCAATTAAAGACCAAAGAGGTTGACAAGCCAGGTGTCGGCACTTAATAATAATAGACACTTAAGCAAGCCACAGACACCGGAAAATGAAGAAAACAAAAAACCTTATCTTCTCTTATAAGAAAAAATTCAAAAAGAGAGAGTACATATGGTTAAGCGGTTTATTTAATTTTATAAAAACCCAAAAAAACAATTTCCTATAAAAATATTTATACTATTAGGTAATCTCTTAATATAGATTACAAGTCGCCTTGCTCTTGAAGGCAAGAAGTCTTATCTATTGACGAGTCATGATGAACAAAATCTTATTAACGAGCATTAATTCGATAATGATAATTCACAGCCACTACCGCATAAATAGATTATGTAAAATATACATTTATACGCTAAGATATGTATGTACAGATCAAGCTAGTACAATCTATCAAATTTCTTTAATAGATTTTCAACTTTATAGTTATAGAATTAGGTTCAAGGTTGATTGGCAAAATTTAACAGTTTCGGGCAGCTTGATGTAATGGCGTCTTTACATAAAAGATAGGAGTTCACACGAAATAGAATATAAACAACATGACAAGATAAGAGCAGATACATGCAAAATTGAGCTTTATCTTATAGAGCAACAAGGACTGAAATTACAGACAAGAAATATTTTAATTTTTAATCATTGTCGCACATTACATCATAAAGGGTGTAAAAAGACCATAAACGAAGCCGAGGGCCACATGTTCTTCACGTCATTATGATTTTTTTTTTCTCTGGACCTTACCTTGATATCTTCTAAATACGGAGATATTGAAGGTCAAAGTTCCAACTATATCACTATTTAAAAAAAAAAATACAAGTTGCAAATATTATTAAATACCTCCATGACCCGTGTACTATTCCACGCATCCATCGGCACAATGTCATAAGTGCGTAACATTGAGCCCTACCGTAGAGCATGATTTTTCACACCAAAAAAAGAAGTCTTTTCCTAGCAATAATTTTGGCGCAGAGCTACTGAGTTTGATGTACAGAATGCTTGGTAGACGGCGTCGTGAAGGGTCCCTTTCCACCCAGTATATTATTCACACCTTGTAATAAAAAGAAAATAATAATAAAGAAAGAAAGACATTTGGAAAAAGCTACATAATGTAAATACTTCTTGATGCGTTCCATTTGTTTCGGTTTTTTTGTCCTGTTGACTAAAATTCCAAATTAGTGGAGCAAGCCTCATGTATAGGGGCTGCGGGACTGTTCGAAAGAGATACCGAGGCCCTGAAACACAAAGGGCAAAGAAGGAACATGGATGGGTTTTAGTCAGTAAAAGTCTGACACTCCCTCCCACTCCACCCAGAGCGGGGGGGTTATTTGATGATTTCCCATCGCAAAAAAAAACAAAAGATGCATTGACTACCACGACTAGCAACCGGACTAGATGTTTATGATAATAACCCTGGCAACATTTTATGCACAACTCAAATTGAACCTTTGTTACGCTGAAACATAAAATTATTTCGACATTCTATTAACACTACCCTGACTGTGACCACCGCTTGGCGTTTGATTCACAATGTCACAGATTTCACTATCTAAAACCCACTCTATCCCCTAAACCAGAAGGTTGAATTCAGTACAACTAGTTGAACGTGTATGAACATTCGATTATACACGCCAGTGGTCAAGTATTTATCAATTAAAAGCAAATTTAGTTGAGCAGGCATCCCTGTCGTCGTGTTAAGGGCACATTCCTGGATAATAAGCCAAGTGTTCTGATATTAAATGCCTACGATTCCATCCAGAGACAGGCTTAATTGGAGGCTGTACAGTTACTTCAGTTTTAATGAACATAACGTGTAAGGGAAGATATTTGGGTTAATCATTTCAGCTACAAACAAAGTAAGATGGGTCTTGACTCGTGGAATGGGGTTTGTAGTTGACTACAGCAGACTATTTCTTGAAAAGAATTACTTAATTTCCACGATGATAAACGCTTTTTGATTGTTTTTTTGTCATGGGTCGGAATTGTGAATAATACAAACCCAGTACGACTCACGAAAAGAAAATTAAGTTAATTAGAAATAGTTTCAGAGTTATTTGAAAAACATAGAAGAAGGTATTGGATAATAAACATAAGACTTCTTACTTTATTAACTTCGACGACTGAAGATCTATTGTGACGTAAGCAGTAACGTGTTTCCAGCTATCAATTGTAATTTATATGTTAGTATTGTCAGTAATATAATATTACGGACGTTGTAATGTGGTCAGACACGTTGTTTATTAATTAACATCGTTGTAATAATCGTTTCACCGCGGATATCATTCACTTTGTACTATAATGGATGTAAAAATACCCTTAACGAAGCCGAAAGGCACTTGTTCTTCTCCCCGTTAAACAATTTTTTTTTGTCCTGGGCTGTATTTGGGGAACCTTCTAGTTACGGAAATATTGGGGGTCAAAGTTTTTGATGTAATAACATTCCTTATCTCCATGACCCCCGTACTATTCAATGCGGATGCTGATATATACCAGCAGAGTGTTTTGAGTGCGTTACATTGAGCCCTACCGTAAAACGTCACTATTTTCACCCAAAAAAAAATCGTTTCCCAGCAATAATTTTTACGTAAAGATACTTAATTTGATGAAATAGAATGCTTGGTTGACGGCTTCGTGAAGGGTCTGTTTACACCCTATATAAAGTATAATCAGTCTATACCATTCCCGGTGCCTAGAAACTAGCTCCCTCTACGTGAAAAGTAGACCACGCGGTCCGAAAGCGGGTTATTTGATGTCACATATCCTTGAATTTTTGGTTCTTGGCCGGTTTCTATCACTACGGTTTTAATTAAATTAATAAACTTATTTTTGCAATCCCGGACGTTGAAACGAGATAAAATGCGCAAGAGTAGAATTCAATCAACAACCATAGACCTACTTGTTTGTGCCACACTCCTGCATCCATTCTGTTTTAGCCACACTGTGAGGTTGTCGATGCATCTCCGCCTACCAATTCACGCTCCACGCACGCTCCACACGCCAATGGACGGATTCATTTATTCTTAAAGCCGATATTCAGATCATCTACAGATGAGAACCAGACATTCTGCCGCTACAACTCGTTTTCTCTAGAACCGTGGGGTCCAAGTGCTAAAAGCCTTTTCAAGGACATTTCAAAACGCTTAGTTGACACTTCCCGTGACCCAAGGGCTGGCTTTTACCTTGGCCAAAGGCTTAGCGTTGCCATACAACGTGGCGACGGCGCCAGTCTCTGGGGTACCTACATTACCAGTTGACAACGTTGAGGAGTTCTTTGACGCCATTTTTTAAGTTTATTGTTAAGTTGGTTACTTTCGGTTATTTTAATTTATTAACTAATAATTTTTATGTTGTTTCACAAGATAATTATATCTCCAATTTCTCCGAATAATTAAATGCTATTCTAGACTTCAAAAATCTCCGAACACATCTTGCTCTTTACCAAAAAACCAACAGCGACCCACAACGATGAACCACCAAAGAACAATGGAGCGTTCCATTGTCTTGGGTGGTACCCCGTTGATGTCTTAAAAGGCAACCAATAGATTTCGTTGATTAGTACAATAAAAATCATCAGTGGACTGACCCATTGTCAGCGTTGGATGTTTAAGGACTGATATAATGGTTTGGAAATTCTGATGAGATACAAATGTAGTTATAAGTATCTGTTAAAACATACTCATAGTTTAGTCCATTATGTGGCTTGTTTGAGTTCAACATGTATGTTAGAAACAAACCAAATCCATCTAATACACTACATAATAAATCAGTTAAGTGGGTTTCCTTAAAGATGGTTTCCCAAATACATATATGATGCATATTATTGATGATCTGTGTTATACCTTCTTTAGTTCAGATACACTATGTAGAAAAATCTGATGCTATTAATTTATCATTTAACTGGAGTAACATGCCTTACTAAGCCACAAAGAAAATTATTCGCTTTCAAAGATCTAAAATTAATTTATTTTACTAAAAAAGGTTCCGCGGTTTTCCTGCCAGTTATAAATCGGCATCCTCTTATTTGTTGAAACCATCATCTCTGTCTTCATTAGTTTGATTATTACAACAGAATAACACAGAAATATTTCACGTTGCCGTACAGATTGATTTGAAAACTAATATTATTCACGTTTGGATTGAACGCAGCGCATGGGCGTGATTCGGGCGACCCTCTAAGCTCGTCTGGCTAATCTAGCGGAGGGTCCGAATACAGTATGTGCCTAATAAACAGATAACATGTTGCACAGATTCATTTCCATTCATTATAATTATCAATTTATTAATGGAAATACCCGTCGTAATAATTACAGCCGGATTCAATTGCTTTTATTGACTGCATTTTCTTATCATTACGCAAAATTAAATTAATCATTTTCTTTTAATGTCGACTGAGTTTACGCCAATAATGAGTCATATATCGATGCCTACAACTGTAGAGACAACGCAGATTCTCATATCATAGAGAAAAACTTCACAGTCTCACAAATTCATTAGTAGTTTAAAAAAAAAAAAAACACTAGTCAATTGCGACCACATCGAACACAAACATAATAAACAATAATGTAGTACCTGTTTAAAACAAGAATGATGTATGTACCTATTGTCTAAATATGGACATCTTCACATAAACAATGAGTTATGTGACTAAATTACTCTGAAAATCCATGCGGTTTTCATACACGTACACACTAAATAAGGATAATCGTTTCAAGTTGAGAGGAAAGGCAAAAAAATATTTCTCGGGGAAATACGAAACACAATTTCGCTTCTACCTATTTTGGGTATACTAGAGCAGAAAGTTCCACTCAAATTCTTTTTCATGGTCAATTTAAAATATAATACAGTTGTCGGCATCGAATAGGCCCTTGCAAATCTAATTTGCGCCTCTTTGGGACCATGTCAGAGGGCAGGCACTACACTACTTATGAGATTTTTAGAGTTGGATCTTTGACCTCTAGGGATAAAAAATTGTTTTTTCGTTAGGTACGATTAAATTCGTTTTCGGACTACCGTGTAGCTACCTAGAAGGTCTTAAATGTAACTATGAGGCACTCCATTTTTCACGACAGTTATGACTCAAAAGCATATTAAGGCCTTTGTTAATCATGTTTCCACAAAATTCTCCCGCGACTTCTTATGCGTGGAACCATCAAATATATAATATTTTTTGAGATTCGGCAACAGCGTGGCTATCCATTAGTGTAAGATTTTTGACGCGGTGGAAGTGGTGAAGTCCTGGGCTAACAAATAACAGACCCTTCACGAAGCCGTCAAGCAAGCATTCTGTACATCAAACTAAGTAACTTTACGCAAAAATGATTGCTGGGAAACGACTTTTTTTTTTGGGGTGAAAAATCACGTTTTACGGTAAAACTCCATGTAACGCACTCAAAAAATTGTGCTAATGGATGGATTGAATAGTACGGGGGTCGTGAAGGTGTTTAAAGTAAAAATCTTAAATTAGAAACATGTATTTTAAAAAAAAACATGTGAAAAAGTTGGAACTTTGACCCCCAATATCTCCGTAACTAGAAGGTTCCCAGAAAACAAAAAAATGACCGCAATGACGGGGAGAACAAGTACCTTTCGGCTTCGTTAAGGGTCTTTTTACACCCTTTATAAAAATTGTCGTGCCAGCTACACGAAGAATAAGAAGAAGAAGTAATGGTTGATTCTGTTATTTCAGTAAAAGTTTATATTAGATTTAGATTAGATATAAGTGTTGTGTCTAGAGACCGTTGCGGTCAATAAAGAAAAGTGCTGGGCGATAGTCTGATCAACAAGCTTTAGATCACTGCATTGATTGGAGAAAAACTCAATTTATTTATAGTCTAACTCAGAGTTATTGAATGGTATGACATCCGAGGTAAGATGCACAATAGCACATGTATTTTCCTCGATATAAGAATAAAATATATTATGTAAGGAAACATTACTTTAATATTTTAAGACTTACTCATGTACTACAACAAAATGAAGTAGTAAACAGTGTACCTTTTTAGCTATTAGAGTAATCACGTGTGTGTAAGTGTTACAAGTAAAACTCTATCAGTACTCCAATATGGAATTTAAAAAGGTAAATAAGACCTAATACTTATTATGTTTTAAGTATATGTTTGTTTGAGTACTCCTTTTATCTTCAGTAACTTCCGCAAGTGTTCAAAGATAATGTAAATTGGAAAATGAGGTCATTTCATGTCAAATTCATTTTCGATAAAATACAGGTTTCAGCTGTAAATTAATGTCAGGGTCTATACAAGGTGTAAACAGACCCCTCACGTAGCCGTCAACCAAGCATTCTGTACATCAAACTAAGTAACCTTACGCAAAAAAAATTGCTGGGAAACGACTTTTTTTGGGGTGAAAAATCACGTTTACCGTAAAACGTGATTTTTTTTAACTCAAAGTAACGCACTCAAAACATTGTGCTGATGGATGGATGGAATAGTATGGGGGTCGTGGAGGTGTTTAAAGGAAAGTAACAACATTAAAACCTTGTATTTTTTTTTTAAACTTGTGAAAAATTTGAAACGTTGACCAATATCACCGTAACTAGAAGGTTCCCAGGTATGGTCTAGAACAAAAGTGATCACTATGACGGGGGGAATAAGTGCCTTTCGGCTTCGTTAAAGGTCTTTTTACACCCTTTATGTGATAACTTTTAAGTGGCATTTTCTTTGCAATTGCAGCGATAAAAATTAGAATCGACAATTTAATAAATGCTTAACAAAGAAAGAAAATACAGTTTCTGTATCAGCGTCATCATCATCATCTTCCTGCCCTTGTCCCATGTTATTTGGGGTCGGCGCAACGCTTTTATTCTTCCATTCTCCCCTGACAATCGTCACACTATCATATCATACTCCTTTTTCCTTCAAATCATTCCTCACACAATCCACCCATCTTTTCTTTGGTCTTCCTCTCCCTCTCGATCCATCAACATTACTCTTTTAGTCACAAGCGATTGATCCCTCCTCATCACATGCCCATACCAAGACAGTCGATTCCCTTTCAACTTTTCTGTAACTGTCGAGATTTTCAAAATCAGCGTCATATCAATCTTTAACGTATATTTACGAATTGATTTTATTTACTAATACTTTTTTCCTTGTTACTTGAGGACCGGAGTAAATCTAATTGTAGGCAAATGAGATAGTAGAATTATATGTGTAGGTTTATGAAAAAAAAATGATAATTATAATGTTTTTGGTATTTTCGCTGGAATCTCGGAATATTGTCGTTCGGGATTCCCTATGATGTGTCTTTTAACTTTCCAACACAGAGGCCAACACAGTTCGTGTTATACAGGGTGTTATTCAAACTTAAGTTGAATAAATCTATTTATTTACTTTTTTTTTGTGCATTTTGTATTTTACCTGCAAATAAAATACTGAACTCCCTCATTGGTCTAGTGGTCGAAAGTGTGGCTGCTGAGCATGGCTCTTGGGTTCGATTCCCAGGTTGGGCAAAATGTCAATAACGGTTTTTCTATCGGAAATTTTCAGTAGCAGCCACAGAGTCTGTATTAGTGCCTTGATGGCAATAGTCTCGCCCGCCTATTGCATGGGACTTAATTAAACATAACAGGCAAAATGTGGGTGTACAATTAAATACACCTCTGCCTAAACCCTTGGGGATCATAGGCTTGATGCAATAACACTGCAAAAAGATGAAAAATACAAAAGCTCCTTCATTTATGATTTTGTATTTAAATGATCCAAAACTTGCAAGAGTTGAATCCTTTACCTACCTTTCTTTTGTTACGATGGTTTTGGACATATAAACTGTACAGTTAAGTATGTAGGTAGATACTGTTACTAAAAACTTAACTGTAGTCAAAAGAATTACAAAATTTATTATTCGAATCACGTAGACTCGTAGTACATCGTAGAAGTTTGTAATAAGAGTATAAAGATACAGACGCCAGCACATGAAGCTACCCGAAACTGACCCAATCAACCTTGAACCTAATACTTTAGCGAAAAAGTTGAAAATCTCATAAAGATATTTGACAGCTTGTAATAGAACTTATACTGTCACTTACGGGATATCTTCATTATATTGAGCTCCCGATATGCAACAGCGTTCAGCGCTCAGCGCTCAGTGCTCACGGCGCTTGCAACATCGTCGAAATATCGGGAGCTCAAAATAATGAACAATCACGGAAGATATCACATAAGTGACAGTATAAGTTTAGTTGTAAACCATGAAAGCTTAAAACAGAGATTGCAATAGCTAGAAGGCGCTGGCGGCTGTACAAGAACCTTAATGCCTTAACGACATAGTAGCAAGTCACCTGGAGGTCCTTGAACCGTCTCCAAACACAGGTAGGAAGATGTAACTCCCACCTTGTTAAGTGGGGATACCTCAATGAGACAGCAGTGGGGTGTGGTTGTGGAGCTGTGTCGCAAACTATGCTCCACCTCCTATCCTGCCCTCTTAGCCCAAAAACATGCAGCCGAAGTGACTTTTGCGCTGCCACCGACGACGCGGTGGAAGTGGCGATGTTTTGGGCTAACAAAATTTAAAGTTTGTCGTGTGATACGAAGAAGAAGAAGCAAGCCACTATGTCGTTTATCTTAAGTAGTTATCTGGTCGGCCGTTAACCCAGAATTTTAAAATTTAGCAAGCGAATCTTATAATCTAGGTGACCGATTTTGAACTTCTAAAAGTAACAACGAAAAAACAGAAATCATTGAGCAACATCTAAAATCAGTTTTTTTTCGTCATTTTTCTTTTGACGCACAAATAAAAACTAAATCTTGAGTAACAAAATAACTCATACACATCACGGTTTGACGTTAATTGCAACAATTAATTAACTATTGAGTATTACAATCATGCTATAGATAAAACTATTTGTAGTTCAAACACACATGTTTGTCCTCTTCGAGTTACATAATAAGGTTAACGTCGGTATATAAATGATACGCATTGAACTTGTGTCGGGAACGTCGACCAGTATTAAAATAATTGGCGCTGGACGCCACACTTTTGAATTGCTTAATTAAAATAGAAATGGTTGGGAAATACTGTTTAGTTCTGGTCGTATTGTTACAAATATGTTTGAGTTACTGTGCTCATGTGAAGGTGAGTACTGATTCTCGTTGCTTTATCTTGTATATGGTTTTGGGATTATGTTGTTTTGTTCAAAATATGGATGTGTGTGTTGATATAGAATCTACGTAGGAGTCTATAGTGTGTGGGATTATATTCCCCATTTATTTAGTCGAACTTTGTTCTGTTTCAAGGTGGCTAAGAATAATAATTCTGTTTTTTTTTTATTATGTTAAATCTAGTTTAAATATGATTTACATAATAATAGCATAGTTTAATTATTGTGACGCATTTCGCATGCATTCTTTAAGATCAGGCAGTCTGTGTAAATAATAATATAAAATAATTAATAACATAAATAATAATTTTTAACCGCAATTGACTCGCAATAACTGAATTGATTCCTTACTTGAGCTTTCTCAAGCAGCTTAGAATTTATTTCTGTCACATTTTTTTCAAATCAGGAATTTGTAAATTATTACTCAGACTATGGCCAAATTTAAGGGATATAACGTTCTATCTCACACATAGTCACATCGGCAGTATCTTTAAAAAAAGTGAAATAATTTACGTCTAGCATTTACCTATCTTCGCGAACATTCCTCGCCAAATCATTTCGATAAACAATGATTGTAGATAGTATCAAAAGTTAAAATTAGCGTAGCGTTTGCGTCGTTTGGTGATCAGTGAGATAGCCGCCGTGGACTCGAGGGGCCGCCGCAACACACTCATGTCAATTGTTTCGATAAAACACGCGTGACGCGACCATTAATTATCTCCTACTTACTTACCTATCGAAAAAAGATAAATTTAAATAAAATGACAAATTAATAATAACAGTCCGATAGTGTTCACTGGTCTGCCCATTTTTTTTAAGAGATAAACATGGTAAGATCATAATTATTTTGAGTTTTTTTTTTTAACTTCGTAACTATAGTTTTTTATGAATGTGTTGCATAACTGTGTCGTTTAGGTGTTCACTGTTTGTACTGGAATGTTCTAATAATAGATATATTAGGTATTTTAGTGGCTGAAAAACTAAAAAACACGAAAACAACACAGCAACGCGTGACACTAAGGTGTTCGTTTACGAAGTGTGTTAATATACTAGACTTTACTAGACTTCAAAGTTAATGTTTATGTTCTTAGGTTACACTGAGTTTCTTAAGCTGAACAAAAAACTCAGGCTTCGAACCCCTAGGTTGTTCGCAATAAAATTTGAAAAACTTTCTGTAGTTGTCTAAAGTTTGTTTTTTAATCTCGGAGATTAAATTGACAAGTGAAAATGTCAAAACTGACTTAAATGCTATTGAAATCTATGTCAGTTTGCCATTTGTACTTGTCAATTTAGTCTCCGAGATTAAAAAACAGACTTTACATAATTAAATATTCGTTATTCAAACCTACAAAAACAAAATCCCAACAAGATTTTAAGCCTAATTATTGTAATTTCTCTCCATTTTGTAGCATTGGTGCAATTGATAAAATTTATTTTCATTCGTATTTTAGACGAAAAGCGTTTGCGTGATCGGTGCTGGTATAGCAGGCCTGACATCGGCCAGATACTTAAAAGAAGAACGGATTAACTTCACAGTTTTAGAAGCCACACAATATGTCGGCGGTACCTGGAGGTACGACCCCCGTGTCGGTACAGACGAGAATGGCATTCCTCTACACACCAGTATGTACAAACATTTAAGGTAAGTTCCTATATTTAAATAATCACATTTGAATTTAAGGACCCATACACAAACACCTTTTGAGAGAATTGTTGAGAATAAGATTAATTTCTTCAGGTGCGTTTACAAAGAATGATATAGAAACTTTTATTTACAACAGAATAATTTAATTAAATATCTAGATACTTGAACCAGATATTCAATGCAAATATTGATAATGACTTCATAACCGTGGCTGTTTGTCCATCAAATATTACTCACTTGTCGGTGCTTGTAGTGCATTGTTTATTTACTTCTCGACTAAATAAACAGATGGCGCGATATTAAGTTATTAATAGACAAAACCTGCTTCTAGAAAGCGGCATATTTCAAACAACACGATAATACCATCTACTAAAATAATTAATTAATTAAATGTACATTCAACACAGTCCAAATAGCCTGGCTATGTTTTATATTCTTTTTAGGTTTTGGGAACAAATTCGTGCTAAAGAACGCACACATTAAAACCATTTCACCATATTAATTCAATTTCGCCAATGATTTATTTTAACCACTATTTATTATTGTTTTGTTTCAGAACAAATCTGCCGAAAGCTACAATGGAGCTCAGAGGGTTCCCCTTACCAGAGCACCTGCCTTCATACCCTAGCGGGCGTGACTATTATCGCTACCTACAAGCTTACGCGAAACACTTCGACGTACTAAAATATATTAAGGTAAGAGACTTTGCTGAACCATCTTTTTGCGGTAATTTTAATAAGTTATAAGGTGCGTTCTGCCAAACTGTGGCATTCTGATATTTTAGCAGTCTAAGTATCAGCTGTATTTGAAAAAGAAACATAAATGACTCAAACATTATCATCAACTGCCGTTTTCAACTCACTGCGCGCAGCTGAGCATGGTATTTCTGATTTTCATTGCAAATCGAATGTTATTGTAGACTCAATGACTCATTTTGTCTAGCTCGTTAAAGATTTCTCCGCAGCTCGGAAACGGAGCACCAATATGTTAACACTTAACAACTTTTAAAAGTGTTTTTGTCCTACTGTTCTGATTAATATTTCATGTTGTTACGGACATAGTATTCTGAAACTCATGTTTTTATGAAAAAGATCCTATATCCAAGTTACGATCGTTATTCCTCGCGAAAATTGTTTTTAAATTTAGGAAAGTGTATACATATTGGTGCTCGTGACTGTACGGTGAGTGATAGCAATTAGCTGACCCACCTTTGCATAAATGGTTGAGATTTTATAGAAAACGAATCGATAGAGTTTTATATTTTTTTTTTATTTTATTTACTTTGCTAAAATAAATAAAATACAAAAGAATTATAAAATTCTATCCATTCGTTTTTTCTATCTATCTATCACTCACTGTACAATTGCTAAATTAATAAATGCTTATTCACAGTTTTTACACAACGTAGTCCAAGTAAGAAGGGTAGGCAACGTGTGGAGGGTCAAACATGAGTACGTGCTAACGAACGAGACGTTTGAAGAGGACTACGACTACGTCATCGTCGGGAACGGGCATTTCAGTAAACCTAGCATGCCCAACTTCCCCGGGGAAGATCGGTTTAAAGGTACCTAATTTAGCGATAACTTTAACTGCTGCCTGTCACTTCAGTTTGTCAGTTAATTATCTCATTTCATTGATCGCCTTTCGGGATTTTTCCCAAAAGTTTATCTGTTTTCTATTGGCATTTCTACTTGGAGAAACTAAACATGTGGCTCCTTGTTCAGTTTTACTCAGAGAAGAAATGTTGTAATTAAGAAAAAATAACTATTTCATACAAAACTGCAACAAGTACCTATACTGCCAAAATTAATTGTACTGCTGTTTTTTCTGCTGCTTTTTATCTCCAGGGGTGAACTGAAAGATTTACTCTTCCTACAGTAAAAATGTAAACTAAAACGCAGTTCCTCTTCTTCCAGGCACAATAATCCACAGTCACGACTACAGAGTACCAGAGCCGTACAGAAACCGTCGTGTCTTGGTAGTGGGGGCCGGTCCCTCAGGTATGGACATCGGGCTGGACGTGGCAGACGTGGCCAGCCGCCTCATCCATAGTCACCACTCCAAGATCAACTTCACCACGCCCTTCCCCCCGCAGTACCACAAGAAACCTGACATCCAGGAGTTTAATGAGACTGGAGTTATATTCGAGGATGGCTCATTTGAAGAGATTGATGATGTTATTTATTGTACAGGTTAGTTTTTTAGCTATTCCTCAAAATGATTTATTATGAAATGCTCAAAGTAGGAGGCGCGTTTTTGGACAATTTTAGACGATGTTCTTAAGATAAAGCACGTTAAGCCTTTGGTCCCGGCTGTCATTTGTAGATCTTTGACAGCCGTTACAGGTAGTCAGTGGTCCGAAAGTCTGAAAACCAGGCTTACCAAGGGGTATCGTATTATCCAGTACTAACTGGGTTATGGACGTCAGATAGGCAGTCGCTCCATGTAAAATATTGGTATTCAGCTAATCCGGTTAGACTGGAAGCTGACCCCAACATAGTTGGAAAAAGGCTAGGCAGATGATGATGATAATGTTCTTAAGAGTTTTGCACAGAGCGAATTTTTTTATGAAATTATCCTCTTACCTTCCCTACAATAAAAACCTTCTAGAAACCTACAGCACTCATAAACAACAACAGCCAACAATGAAACTCAACGCAACTCTTGAGCACGTCGAAACTGTGTTCAAGAGGAACATTGACACGGACAGCTCTTGAACGCGCTTTAGTTGTGCTGAACGCGTTCATTAATACTCTATCTACAGCGTGTAAACAGACCCTTCACGAAGCCGTCAACCAAGCATTCTGTACATCAAGCTAAGTAACTCTACGCAAAAATTATTGCTGGGGAACGACTTTTTTTTAGGGTGAAAAATTACTTTTTACGGTAAAACTTA
This sequence comes from Noctua pronuba, assembly GCA_905220335.1. NCBI lineage: Eukaryota > Metazoa > Arthropoda > Insecta > Lepidoptera > Noctuidae > Noctua > Noctua pronuba. Next base: position 8,336,582 of record LR999911.1, read on the forward strand.
ATGTTACGCACTCAAAACTTAGTGCTGATGGGTGCATTGAATAGTAAACGGGTCATGGAGTTAATTAAAGTAAAGTTAAAACCTGAAAAAGTGGTTTAAAAAAAAAAATTGGGAATAAATTGGAACTTTGACCTCCAATATCTCCGTAACTAGACGGTTCCCAGGTATAGTCTAGAAAAAAAAAAATGTCGCAATGACGGGGAGAACAAATGCCTTTCGGCTTCGTTAAGGGTCTTTTTACACCCTTTATAGTGATGAAAATCTTCCTAAGTTATTTGCCATCATAATTGTCAAAAAATAGAAGTGTACTATACCTGTGGTGTCTAACTCTTCCGCAGGTTTCCTATACGACTATCCGTTCCTAGACGAGTCGAGCGGAGTGACCTTGGACTCCAAGTGCGTGGTGCCTCTGTACAAGTACATGGTGAACATCAACCAGCCCTCCATGTTCTTTATGGGGCTCGTCATCAGAGCGTGTTTGGCGGTCGTTTTAGATGCTCAGGTCAGAATCTAACAAAAAATATGTTGGAGTTTATTTTCGTGTATCGTTTTCAAAATGTTTGTGTTTTAAACTAGAATGTGCTTTCTACAACATATCTCCGGGTCAGCCTGAATCGCCACAGACCGGGCGGCAAAATCGCATGTATGTTTTGCCGCGCAGCTCTGCTTTATCATGCCAAATCAGGTCGACCCAAAATGTGTTTACCACGCCTCGGGTCTGTAGTACTTGACACTTGGGCGATTTCGACTTTACCTATCCCAGCATCGCTACAAGTCGGGAAAATGGAATGGTGTGCTACCCTATTTTAGGAGCATTTAAATGACATCTAAATAACTTCTATGTAAATAAATAAAATTGAAAAAAAGTGTCTGTTTGTTACATCAAAATAACAGCTTTTTCCTGAAAGCATATGAAAATATATACGGCACTAATTCAAAAACACATTATCGATTTTTGTTTGTCTGTCTGATTGTTCCGGCTAATCTCCGAAACGTCTGGGCCGATTTTGACAGGAATTTGATTTTAGAAATATAATTAGTGTTCTGTGTAAAAAAAACTAAAACCCAAATTGGTAACAAAATCCGATTCAAAAAGGGAAATTATATTTATTTTATTACAACTTCACGCGAACGAAGGTCGGGCAACAGCTAGTTTCTAATAAAATATATTAATTTCCAGTCTCGGTACGCAACAGCCCTCATCGCAGGCAACTTCACCCTGCCGCCTCACGACGAGATGATGCAGGAGTGGCAGAAGAGAGTGGACACCATCCGCTCCAGAGGACAGCGCATGTCATCCCTACATACACTTGCTGAAAAGGAGGTCGGTAGAATACTGTTTTTTTTGTATGATTTTACTAACTTGCAGGAGGTTTTTCTTCACTCGTGTCTGTACAAAGGATGAGGGAAGTGGAAATTATGGTTTTCCTACTCCTCCGCTATACTTTTCTGATTAATTTCGTTGCGGGATCGAGGACAGTTAAAATGTTTCTCTGGGACTTCGTCGAGTTGCTTTTCTGGTGGTCGCCACTGTTGGTTCTGGCTTTCAGAACAGTTACAGTGGTTTGGGAATAGTGTGGCGGGCTTGTCCTTATTTAAAAAAACTTGAACAAGTAATATTTTCGCCAGTCAGCAAGATAGTTACGACTATCTAGGGGGCGACAGACGAACACTTTTTACCAGCATCGACTCTCATAAAAGCTATTTTAAATGCTAGAGCGACTTGTTCTTGAATGATAACGAAGTCCCAAACTATACTGGGTATAGTATCATTTTAAAATAGACTACCAAACTAAGCAAAAAGGTTGGAGACCGGAGACCAACAAAAGAAACATTTCTTAAAAAATAATGTCTCCAAATCACAATACTAAACAAATAATCTCACAATTCCAGGACCAGTACTACGCCGAGCTCTCCGAACAGGCGGGCATCGAGCGCGTCCCCCCTGTGATGTTCAAGATCCGCACGCTGGACACGGAGGCCAAGCTCGAAAACTTGTACACCTACCGGAACTACGAGTACACCGTCATCGATGACCACACTTTTACCAGGAAGCTGGAGGACCCCGCTATTAGAGAGAGAGGCTTGAATCTATGATTTTGTTCGTTATATGGCCAGTTATACAGATTCATCTGACCTCATCATAATTTGTACCATTTGAGGCTGATACAGACTCAAGATTAAAATGCCTTCAAAAGCCAGAGGGGTGTTATCTATGGGCCTGAGTGTCCGTCCTTAGAAGTGAATATTTTTGCCAGACCATAAGACCGAACAAACGCAAATTCATGTCTCATACTATGTTGGCATCCATACATGCAGAAATCAGGAACTAAATTGTGTGATCACTATAAGTTAATTATAAATTTTAGATATTAACTACACATTTTTACAAATAAAATCATACAATTTCATTAGTGCAAGTGCCATAGTGTTAAATATAATAAAACGGACCACACACACACACATTGAGCTTTATAAAATCCAAACTTGTTCATAAAATCTCAACTTGTTTATAAAATCCATACTTGTTTTTCAAAGCCAAACTTGTTCTAAAACTGCATGCGCGTATACTGTAAATCATTCGATTTTATTTTGATATTTAATAGGTTGAGCTGAGGATTCAAAGATAAATGGCATTTCCAACTGTTTATTGTTTTATAATAATAACATCAAGATGTACCTTATAGTTGTTAAGGATTTTTCACTAAAGATAATTTAATATAGAATTATTTAATAATTATTAGTAAAATGCACTTCATTTACAAACGAACAAAGAATGTAAGTACAAAACCAACAAAACTGGGATAAGTAGTTTATTTGTACTTATTAATTAATAATAAATTCTTACATAATTGTTATTATTGGTAACAGTCAAGTAAACGAATATAAACAAAAATACTACCAACTTCGTTTGTTTAAATTAAACCCTACCTAATAACAATACAGGCAAGATCAATTTTTATTCATCAACAAAATTCACTCGCCTCATTCCACTCGGGTCAGATTCGAATTTACGTTTTAATAATCTCATTATTTGCGTAACTTCCTCAGCTAGCATTAATTTCCGTTAATCGCTAATTTTATCCAATTTCAATATCAATGTAGGTTAAAGGCAAGCGCATATGAACGGTCACATTGAGCCGTAACGTTTCTAAACAAAAAACCGCTAAGGCCCACTTTTAAAGTCCGATGGTTCATACAAAATGTATGAACGAGCAGGATAGTTATGGCGCCCAAATGCCTTAATATAATCTTCCAAAATGCTCCCACATTTTACACTTCGATAGGACAAGGCAGTTCCTTCCTAGGTGTATAAGTTCTCTCGTAATTATTTCCGTCAATGATTTTGTAGTCATAGTCACGATAATTCAGCAAGTCGTCCAGACGGTTCTTTCCGTTAAAACTAGCGATTTTGGTCAAAACTGGGGGTGCAGGCGTGACTTCAGCTTCTGCAGTCAGGTTACCGAAATAGTCATCCTGAAACCAAACAACATGGATCTTAGAAACTGAAAGACTTTTTAGACAGAAATTATTTAAAGAGCCTTTGTAAGGCGTTCAGTCTAACCCATAATAAGTGTGATTACTTACCATGCTACTAATAACATTGACGTCCACGATCCTCATACCCTGGCCCTGCTGGGCGTGCACGTGCTCCAGCCAGTCCCTTAGCATGTCCTCCTTGGACGGCAGCGTGAACATGCCTGCCGCTAGAGCTGCAGAGTACTGCCCCTGTTTGACAATACATACTTGAAATATTAAACGAAATGGATGGAAATAATTTTCTATAATCTATGAATGTTGATAACAAACGCTTAAAAAGTTAAAGACAATCTCCAAAAGACGTTTACTTGCAGACTACTGGCTAGTTTCGAAGATCCATACTGTCGAACCTAATTTCAATGTTGTGCCAAAGCTCAAATAATGACAACAAAAGCGAATTTTGAACATAAAATACAACTAAGTTGGCACAGGAAAAAAGAGGCGTATACAGTTGAAGAATTCAGGCCGTGGATGTTGATGAAGACAATATTTTAATTTTAACGTGAAACTGAACAAATACGAATAACATCTGCGTCCACTTTGTTTAAAAGCAGCCTTTCAAGTTAAAGTTCAAATATTTCTCGCCCGTAGCCTACATCTTGCTTTTCTTTATACTCTATTAGCACTGATGGATCGTTCTGAAATCCACAAATATTCTTATACAGAAATGAACTGACCTGAGCATCCATGACCCTGTTGATAACCTTCTTGGAGACTCCAACGAACGTCATGCTGGGATGTTTGATGTTCACTGTATGCTTGTACAAGGGCAGTACAAACTTCTGTGATGCTGTCACTCCAGAACTGCTGTCTAGGAATGGATGATTGTAGTTGTATCCTGAAATTAAAATAAATTATAGGTTTAGGCACTTCACAAGGCATTTAGCAGTCTATAGTAGGTAGTCTCCAGAGGAAATTTCCAGGCATCTGTCCGCATGGCCGAAAACCGTCCAGCATGGAGAGCGTTGGTGGAGAAGGCAACGACCTCATGTGGTCACGACCCTAAGTCATGAGGAAACGAGAAAGAAGAAGAAGCAGTCAATCAGGATTCAATTTTATTACATTTCGTTAAAAAACTTCTTTGGAAAGGGCATTATAAAAATGTAGGCTAGAATCGTAAAACGAGATTCTGAAAAATTACCTGTGCAAAATATAACATCATCGAACTCTTCCGTGGAACCATCAACGAAGAAAGCACCGGTTGGGTTAAAGGAGGCAATGTCAGATTTCTTCACGTAGTTCTGGGAGAACTCGGGCTGGTTGTAGTTGAGGTGATGACTGTGGAACAGCTTCGCGGTCACGTTGGACAGCTGAATGGCGAGGTCCAGGCCGGATGCGCCGGCGCCGATTAGAAGCACTCGTCGATTCCGGAAAGCTTCTGCATCTTTGTAATCGTGGCTGTGGATGACTTTTCCTGAAATTAAAATTTTCAAGCTTTGTTAATTGTATGCCTCTGCACATGTACTTAGTGGTCGTAAACGCCACTGGTGAGCATGAGATTTTGGTTCGATTCCCAGGACGGACAAAGTTTCAGGTCAGTTTTACCATCAAGTTAAAAATATCTCACTAGCATTTGTGCGGGGTTGATGTATACTCACCCGCTATTAATTACATAAGACTTAATTATGACTCGCGATATGTACAGGATACAGGGTGTATGTGGGTGTTGTACAGGTGTACTTAAGTTCAGCCCTGCATTGATGATTTCAAATTCAATGCCGTTGAAGCCAACAGTCAACTGGTATTCAAGTCACTAAGTATAAATAAAATTGAGACGTGGGATGGTAAGTGCCCATTTCATAATGTTTTCAACTCCAAAGTTATGGGGCTTTAACTTTAAATAATAAGTTAAGCACAATAAAAAATCCTTGAAGTTTCACAAAACGTGACTGACAACAAAACAAGCTTGCAAAGTACAGGAAAATGATACACGAGCACAAAGGAGACCACAATTATTTTATTACCCAACCTATTAGTTTGTAGGAGGTTATTATCTTCAGGCATGTAAAAAACTAAATAATGGGAGGCCAGTCGGTTCATTGAAGGAGGTAGTTCTTAATTAAAAACGTGTTCACGATCCAATAAGTTACCTATGGAAAAGTTTGAAAGAGGTGGAGAATTCTTCGTCAATATCAAAGCATAATATTCATAGTTTAGCAGACCCTTCAATCGTTGACGTGTTTATTTTACAAGTATGTTGTCTCCGTGCCAAAACATATGTTAGTCAAAATGTTCGATTGTTACCTAAAGGTGAGTATAGACTACAACATTTACTTGTAACAGAACAACGAGCCGCTCTATGATATGTTCTAGTGTATCATCCTTTTACGAACTAAACGTCGAGCACGCTCGCCTCTTTGTTACAAACCAACGAGCGTATTGGTGTAACATTTCGTCGAGCCACGAGTGCGGGCGATGCGCGGTTGCGGGGTGACGCGGAGGGAGACCCGAGGGAGGATTTACCCGTAACATAACGCCGAGCATTCGCAGGAACGTTATATTACATGGAAATGCTTTGGAAACTGAGCTTTTGCCTGTATTGTACCATTCGTAAGAACGTTACATTACACAGAAATGCTCCAGAAAATGTTGTAGTATATACTCACCTTAAGAATACCGCACGCAAAATACGCGCTTTGACGTGGAGTTGCGGAAACCAGCCCGTTATACAATACAATACAATACCTAAGAAATCAGTTATAGATTGTTTCTGTTTCGTTAAATAATAAATGTATGAGATATTTATGTGCTACGAGCTTAAAACATCACGACTCTGTAGAAGCACGCTGTAGATGTGGGTAGACTTGTGGCGCGCTTACGATGCATTTTATATCCCTACTAATGACCGATCCGACTCGATTGCAACATAGTTCAAAAGGTCATTTTTAAACCTTTCTCGAGGTGCCGCAAATAAAATAAGTCCAGACCAATAATCGTTGTTTTCTTTTGTGTTATTACATTTACCTGCAGCTGTACACACTAATTAACAAAACCAAAATCTTATTTACTTTTTTACGTACATTATACCATCTTTTCACTGTCTAAAAAAGACACTATTACCTGTTTGATGCAGTTTAAATCTTATGCTGTGCTTATACTATTGCTTTCCGGAATCTCCGAAGCCATACTGCAGTATGGAGCGCATGGAATCCTGTCAATCCCGTAAGGCTAAAGAATGTGATGACACAGAGTCGTACTGCCTATCTAGGACTAATATTTATCGAAGTATGAACGGATGGAAACCTTGCGATAAACCCATATTGCAGGATAACGAGTGTCGGCAAAACTTCACTTGGATATTTCGTGCCTCACTACGTAAACATTTTGGAATTAAACGTAACAGTAACTTATACTGTTACTTACGGTATATCTTCCGTAATTATCACTTATTTTGAGCTCCCGATATCTCCATGTTCTATGTTTTTTTTCATCCACCTGCATTCTCCAGTCACCCCGTGATCATGGTGCTTGCAACATCGTCGAAATATCGGGAACTTAAAATAATTGATAATCCCGGAATATCTTCTGGGATTATCAATTATTATAAGCTTATAATATCCCCGTAAGTGAGTGTATAAGTTTAGTTTTAAAGCGTGATAGCTTTGCAAGAAACGTAACAGTGCAGTATTTTTAAAGTAGGATTTGCTATTTTTCTGGGTGAACAAATAGGATGGGCTCGTCCAGGGTCAAGTCAGAACATTAACATCGACCATTCGAAACCCCCACCATCTTCTAAAAAATACTTCTGCATTCATCCCATCTTTAATATAGGAACCATCCTCACCTTGGAATGACTTCAGCTGATCGACGTCAGGTATGACAGGGCTGCTGAACTCCCCACTGGCGATGACCATAAAGTCGCACATCTCTGTCACCGTCTCCTTGGTGTCAGTCTTCGTGTACGTCACCTCCCAGTGGTCGTTCGACCATCTGACTAGAGTTACGAAACTTCGTAGCTGAAATTGAAAAGGTAGAGCTTTTAAAAAGCCGTTGCTTGAACGTTTTGCGAAAGGGTTTATTCGGGGAACAGCATGAAATATTTTCTACCTTTGTGAAAAGTATAATTATTGCCATTGAAAATAATCGCAGTAACTTTCTGTATATCTATTACGGGAGCAATTAAATATTCATTGAAGTATTGCTTTTAGTTTAGAAAAAAAGATATATGCCGTAGGGACCTATTCGATTATGTGCAAAAAATTAGCATGCGAAAAATTGGCAGAGGTAAGGTAAAAATGCAGGTATATTCTAGCGTATTTCGTTATGAAATTTTGTATTCGAGAAATACCAGCGCGGTCAAAAATAGTATTCAATCTAAACAAATAACAATAAATTCAAAAGATGTATGAGGTATTTCATCTGTTAGTTAGAAAATACAATAGAATGTAGCGACACTTGTCACACAGGATACCTATCCCACGTTCCTTTGGTATGCACTATTCATCCTGGCATGTCCTACCATATCTATGAAAATAATGAATTATTCAATAACATGGTGTGAACGATAAACAACAAATAAAACATCATGTGTACAGGTTTCTCGTCACGTCATCGAGCTGGCAATGAACAAATTGTTTATAGCCGTACATCCTTATTTTATTCCGCGATTATTTATGGCCTTACGATTATTTAAGGGCATGTGGTTGGTCATTGTCTTCCTCGTGTTGTAGTTTAGTATCACGCAACCTGAAGTGTAATCATTACGATTACACACATTCATTAGAAAACGATGACTCTTGTGAGAATCATCGCCAGTCACACTGCACTAATTGGGTTTATTTAATATATGAACTACTTGATAATGCTTTAACAATTACCGTCATCAACGGAAATAAAACTTACCTATTTACTTGCGAAGTTTACACTTCACATTTTTAATTAGTGTTAAGTGTCCGCCATAACGCATCTGTTACCTAAGTTCAAGTAAGAGTATACACTACACGGTCATAACTTTAGTTCCTTATGACCGCTGCACACTGGCTTCGTTCACACGATTCGAGTTATGCAAGGCTTTGACATTAGTTGGAAAAGATTTCTCAACAACAAAAGATTTCTCTTGAATATTAATTTCACAGCGTTGTTCTTTGAGGTAACCTCATCAGCACTCTTGTAACCAACCGTTATTTCCTCCATAATCGTTCTTCGCATGGGTAGTATTTTATGTATTCAAGTAAGTAAGCTTATTAATAAAAATACGATACCTCATGATTAGTGCTTCATTGCCGTGAAGCCAACCTTGTAGTCCCAAAATACTTTTTTTTTTTTAAAGTATTTTTGTACGGCCATGACGCACTAATCATGAGGTATCGTATCTCCTAAAGCATTGAAGATCATTTAGCTGCTTCATAACACCCAAAAACATTAATATATCTAAAAAGAGTGTCCCGTCGAGAACTTGCCAATTTATAGAATACTAACAGATGTAGTAAAAGGTTGAATTTCATAAGAACACGTCAATATTATGTATGCGAAACCTGTCCCAAGTCACGTCCATGTGACCCTAATGCCAGCTGAATGGAAATTATTCCCAACATCACACCTTACAACATTCTCTCGCTAAAATTACACAATATTAACAAACACGAATTGAATTCAATTAATTTGTCAACGAAGTCCAAAGGCGGGTCTATTTGACTGCTACTTGATATTTGAAGTTCTAAACACTACAAATTACTAGGTTATGTAGTAAATCTAAATGTCAAGTAGATCACATAACTAGTTTATTGCAGTTTACCACAGAAGTTTGGTAACAACATTGTACCATATTTATTCTTTACTGTAATAAGCTATACCTATTTCTAAATCTCATGTAGATCACTTAGGTATACCTACGCGTTACTGCTACAGTTTCATAATAAAAAAAATAGTTTTCCTGTTGGCTATTTTTTTTAACTGACTTCAAAAAGGATAAGACTCTATGTTCGGCTGTGTGTATTTTTTTTTTATGTATGTTCACTGATTTCTCGGTCAATTGTGTGTGGAAAATTGTTTTTTTGCTTGAGAGTATACTCTCAAGTTGATCCCATAGAAATATTGTCTTGATCTGATCATGGACTTCGGAGATTTAGAACAGAACTCTTCAATAATAAACCACAAATCTGTCGTGATTGCAGCAATCGCTTGGATGTTTATTATTTACTCAACACGATAACATAACATCACGCCTGTATGCTCTGAGGGGATACGCAGATGTGTCCAGTACACCCACATTTCAACAGTAAGAACTATGTTAAGTTCCATTTTATTGGGGATGAGCCTAAGACCATGACATGTATTGTTAACAATGTAAAATAAATGCATAGCAAATATTTGTATAGGATATTACAACTTAAAAAGTGAAAAATAATTTTAAGCTAAAGTTATTTTTCAGTTTTTTTGTGTTTTTGAAGTCGGTTTCATTTTTTTCAAAAAAAGTTTTTTTTATTGCAGTTATACCTATATATGAAGGTACCAATACCTTCAAAATTATCTTAATCATATTCTTATATTTTTCCTAAAGTCATGTCATGCCCAATAAGTTAATACTGTTTCCCAAGTCCGCACAGTTTCAAGAAGATTATGGCACGTTTATTAGACTGGCACACAGATTATCAAATATTGAGAAATGTTAATACGAACGATGCAATCGACTAGATTCTCGCCATACCTAGTGGTCTAACGTTCAATCCTAACATTAGCCTTAGTTAGCTTAGACATTAAATGTTCTAAAACCGCTCAATACATTATACGATATACCTTGTAATTTTGCTATTAAATAGCGAATGTTCCCTTACCCAACAAATGCGGACAACTTAAAGCCAAGATCTCTCTTCAAGTCTAAAATTAACAAATGTTGACACTATGTTAGGAAGATTGGAAAATAAATAAGCACAAACCCCTACATAATATACTAGCGTGATATTATATAGTCTATAGCCTTCCTCGATAAAAGGGCTATCAACACTAAAATAATTTTTCAATTCGAGTCAATAGTTCCTGAGTTTATCGCGTTCAACCAAACAAACAAACTCTTCTCAGCTCTTCTCTTCTCTCTCTTCTCTTTATAATATTAGTTTAGATTATAATACTAGGTCCATCTTATCGCTCGCATTTTGTTCTTTTTGCTTTTTCTTTTGTTTGAACATCCTAAGTTATTAAAATATGGTTACATAAACTCTGGATACAATTTTGTAATTTGCCAATAACATATTTATTTTTGGCGCCTATATTCGTTGCAATTTTTTTTCTGGTTTGTTAAAACAAACAATTTCTTCAGCGAAATCTCATCAAGTAAAATGAAAAATTAATTAATTCATTCAAATCAAAACTTACACTGTCACTTACGGGATATCTTCCGTGATTGTTCATTGTTGTTGATTATTATTGTTGTTTGTTGTACAGCATCGAAATATCGGGACCTCAAAACAATGAACAATCACGGAAGATATTCCGTAAGTGACAATAAGTTTAGTTTTAAACCGAAAAAGCTTAAAACAGTGTCTTTCAAATCAATTTCACCATAGAAAGCTAACTTACTTGAATATTGTTCATAAGTCCGAGTTGCTTAGCGAAGTACTGCAAGTACTTATAGAAGCAGGGTCCCGTAGGATACGAGGGCGTGCCCTCTGGGAACGGGAACCCGGAGTACTCCATCGTCTGGCGCGGAGTGTTTGTTCTGAAACATATTGTTCACTTATACTCACGTAAATAGTATCGAGTGAATCATAGATCTTTATAAAATGCTTCAAAGTTTTATGAATTCGCCCTTTTGAGTAGCCTTGTGTGTAGTCTATGGTAACGGGATGCTGTAATTACAGAAGCTGCCTCAATATAAGAAATGGATAGGTTGGTAATCTAAGAAGTTTTTTCGGATAATATGAATATTATAAAATATCACCATCCGGCCAACAACCAGTGGCGTACCTTCATACAAGCTTAAAACCTTGGCTTGCGCTTATAAACTACTTCTGCTCATGATGGTTTGTTTACAGTCTTGCCTTATGGACTTGCCAAAGTGATGGCCCCCTGGGCACGCCACTACAACAACCATATAGCCTTTTTGGGGCCTAGACATTTTCTGTGAAATATATAAGAGACTTCCCGTCCCAGTGTTAGACTTGTAGTTTGCCAGTTGTACGACATCATCATCTGCCTAGCCTTTTCCCAATCCCAACTATATTGGGGTCGGCTTCCAGTCTAACCGGATGCAGCTGAATACCAGTATTTTACATGGAGCAAACTGCCTATCTGACCTCCACAACCCAGTTAGTGCTAGGTAATACGATACCCCTTGGTAAGACTGGTTGTCAGACTTTTTGGGCCACTGACTACCTAACGACTATCAAAGATCTACAAATGACACCCGGGACCAACGGCTTAACGTGCTTTCTGAAGCACGGAGGAAACTCGGTATATAATGCGAGGTCACCCATCCACAGACCAACCAAGGCAAACACGGCTTAACCTAAAGATCGACCCGAGCAGCTGTTATTATTTAGCCACGAGCTCCTCCTCTGCCAGTTGTACGACAATGACAGGATTAATGCTTGAGCTAAGTAACGTACAAAGAAATCGGCCCTGAAGCTTCATATGCTAACCGATCAGAAACCATAATACATACCTACTTAGTACAAAAACCACTCTAGTAAAGCTATGCAGCTAACATTGCTGACTAATTAAGAAGAACGTGCGATTTTGTAAGTTATGTTACTTTGTTTATGACTTTTACCTTCTAACTCAATGGGCCAAATGCTCGTTAATTTATTTTATCACTTTTAGTTACTTTTATACTATTCTCATTAAAGTTTAACACCTACCTGTACATTGACAAACAAAAAGCAGCCTTGGTTTTAATTGTGTATTAACAATAGGTTGTATCGTATTTAAATGATCTACTCTTTTTTAATTAATTCCATTCATGTTTTAATGAGTTTTTTCTACTAAGTACTATGCTATTAAAATTTTCTTTGATAAAATGTTCCTCATGAGCGGAATATATTCAAGTAAGTGTTTGCCTGTCTTAGGCGCGAATTACACAGAAACGGCGTAAGGCGTAAGGTGCGGCGCAGGCGTGGAATTTATAAGGAATCGAAAGAATGGCGTGCCTGTGCCGTCCGCTTGAGTGTAATTCACGACACGTCGCCTACGTACATTTTGTATGAAAACGCTTTGAAGCGGCAACATGCCTGCACCGCGCCTTCACCGTACGCCTTTTCTGTGTAATTCGCGCCTTATGAAGCTCATTGGAAATATTCATCATCATCATTATCATCTGTCTAGCCTTTTCCCAACTATATTGGGGTCGGCTTCCAGTCTATCCGGATGCAGCTGAATATCAGTATTTTACATGGAGTGACTACCTATCTGAACTCCACAACCCAGATAGCACTGGGTAATACGATACCCCTAGGTAAAACTGGTTGTCAGACTTTTTGGGTCACTGACTACCTAACGACTGTCAAAAATCTACAAATAACATACTGGAAATATTATATGTGGTTAAATCCACACGAAACTGGTCCTCATATTGGTCGCAGCGATCTTATTTCATAATGAACCGGTTTTTCTTAAATAAAGCCAATTATCTAATATCCGCAGTTTCTCTTGACTTCGCAAACACAGTGCAATCATGTATTGTTTTGTACTTAGCACATTTGATGCAATGCTTTGAGACCAAATTATGATTGATATGCAGCTTCTTGCGCTAACTATGGCGTTGTTCTGTGTGAGAACAAGGTGAATCTATTCAGAAATCTACAATCAAATATTGCAATTGCAAGAACTGCGTTTTCTTTTAGCATAACCAAAGTGGGCTCTGACCCAAACACTACAGATCTGACTAAGTAAACATACTCTTACGAAGGATGACGCTAACTGAACACCTTCAATATTTACGTTGTTTATTTGAGACTGTTTAACCTCCACCGTTTTAAGGTCATCTTTTTAAGGATACTTAAATCAGGACACATTTTCAAGTACAATATCATTGACAGTCATTGCCAAAAAACGGATTTGCCTACGCAGATATGTACCATTTACGTCTGTACGTAAAATTAAAAAATAATAATAATAAACCAAAACCTGCAGCACTGTTGCTGCAGGTTTTTGGTTTGAGCGCTTCAATGACATTAAGGGAGGCATTGCTGGTAACATTTGTGAATTGATTTATGAAATGTATTGAAAAATCAAGTGTCGATTTTGGCCACGCGAAAAAAAATACTTTTAGGTACTACCGAGTCTACCGACGACTTCAACAGTCGACGACTTTTCAACCTTATTACTTAGGGCATAAGAGTGAGAAGTGGCAGACGAAGATAAACTGGCATTGACAATCATTGCCAAAAAACTTTAACTGAGCACGTTTGAGTCCTTAACCTTAAATTTTTACTAAGGAGGAAAACATTCTGCATACCTCAAATTTTTATACATGCTAGTGAAGAGAGGCAGTCCATCCTCGTCAACGCCGACGTGAGGGTCGAACCTCCAGGTACCTCCGACAAAGCGGGAGGCTTCAAAGACGGTGTAGTTGAGGCCATACTCCTTCATGTACCGCGCGGTGCCCAGACCGGAGTAGCCGGCGCCGATGATGCAGACGCGAGGCGATGGTATAGACTGGAAAAAAACAAAGAAAATCTCACTAAAACATTTCATTGGTAGTTAATGTATTAAGGAGTCCTTTGGACGGAGATACAGGTGTTGCAGCTCAACTTTAATAAAAGTTATACCGGATAATGTAGGTAGCGGAAGTTGGGGTCAAACATGTTTGAGGATCTTGCCTTCGATCGTCAAGGAGACCTTGGAAACTGCGCTTAATGAAATTGATTATCACAGTTTACTAAATGAATTGGTAACAGATTTTTTTTAAAGTGGATTGCAGATGGTTATAATTTGATTAAATAATTTGCTAAAGGTATTTAGAATAGTCCTAATGATTGTTATTCTCAATGTGAGAAAAATTAAGTGCACATCCGTGATTTTGGCATTTTGTTAACGAATATGGAGGCCGGAAAATTTGAAAGACAAGACAAAGCATATAATAAAAAGTTTTTCGCAGTTTAGATCCAAGTGACATATAAACTACCAAAATAATAACTCTAATTAAAACTGACACTAAATAGAAAACCAGTACAGACAGTGCCAGGGCCAATATGAAATGGTACGTAGATACCATAATATAAATCGCAAACGATCGACGCAACATTAGCAGACTATCGTGAGAATCTAACGTTCGATTGTGATTATTTCTTACGATTATTCATGCTATTTCAAAGCACTAATTATACCTGCTGCAAGTTTCATATCGTAATTATTACCCGTTAAGATTGTATAACTAGAAGCCTGTGTCATAACCACTTATAATTAAATAATCCGACGAATAATATTATAAATTCGAAATTAGTTGGGTCTCTCTGTTAGTTTGCCTGTGTGACACTATTTTACATTTAAAACCTGGAGAAGGACATGGGTTTTTAAATTCCAGCAGTAGGTACCTAACCGTGGGATACTTTTGTTCTATCATCAATAGTTTCCGCAGCGCTTGCGACGTAAGCTGTTTTATGGCATGGGAAATCATCAAATAACTCCTCCCCCTCTGGGTGGAGCGGAAGGGAGTGTCAGACTTGTATTGACTAAAAACCCATCCATGTTCCTTCTTTGCCATTTGTGTTCCAGGGCCGAGGTATCTCTTTCGAACAGTCCCGCAGCCCCGGCAGGCATCGGAGCGTCGGTATCCCTTCCACCCTGTATTAAAAATCAAATGTCACATGTATGACGGAGCATCACTTGAGGACGGCTCGACCGATTTGGTTGTTTTTTTTTGGTGTGTTCGTAATTGCTTGAAAGAAAGTTTTTTTTGCTAACCGGTTTTCTCATTTTCTCCATTGGAAAATTCCATCCGTGCGAAGCCGGGGTGAGTCACTAGTTTCTTATAAATATAGCCCTGACTGTAATTACCGGAAGCTAATCATTGAATTACAATATGCATCTTCTATCTAGGAAGTTCCGAGAAATAAGTTTAAAATGAAACTTAGGTAGGTATTAATAGAAGACACAGCACGAAAGCGCAGAATTTAATTAATGACTTCCGCTGCAGCCGATCGGAAGCTGAACATCGTTAGTATCTGTGGTAAACGAAAACACAAAATAGATGGATATCTGCAAGCCATTCTAATGTCGTATGTTCGATTCCCAGGTCGGGCAAAGTGTTTTCAAAGGATTTTCCATCAAGAAATTCTCAGTAGCACTCACGAGGTCTGGATTTGTGCCCGGTTGATGGCATTAGACTCGCCCCTACTGCAGGGCACTTAAACATAACTGGCGAAATCAGAGTGCAATATTAGATACACCTCTGCCTTACCCATCGGGGATTACCGGCGTGGTGTTAAATTATATGCTGCACACAATTTATTATGCTTATTATCAGAATTAAGATCGATATAAAATTCATGGACGCCATCGTCTATTCAAATTATGCAAAAAAACCTACGTCATGAAAATATTGGCTGACGAAAGGACCTGTTAATTTAAAAACCAAATAATAATATAACAAATTAATGACCGTCCTAGATACACGAGCAGGTGATCAACATATTTTGAACACGAAAGAATGATTCTTGGTAAACTTGACCATGACCGTATATTTTTACAAGAAGAATTAAAATCATAATGTTATTGACCGTCATCTGCATCTGCCTAGCCTTTTCCCAACTATGTTGGGGTCGGCTTTCAGTCTAACCGGATGCAGCTGAATACCAGTATTTTACATGGAGCGAGTGCCTATGTGACCTCCACAACCCAGTTAGTACTGGATAATACGATACCCCTTGGTAAGACTGGTTGTCAGACTTTCGGGCCACTGACTACCTTGAACGACTGTCAAAGATTTACAAATGACAGCCGGGACCAACGGCTTAACGTGCTTTCCGAGGCACGGAGGAAACTCGGTATGTAATGGGCGGTCACCCATCCACGGGCCAACCTTGGCAAGCGCGGCTTAACCTTAAGATCGACCCGAGTGGCTGTTATTATTAGGAAATGTTATTGACCAACAAAGAAAAATAAATGAGAGGTAGAGCACCGCACACTAATTGCGTAACACTCCTCCATTACGATCCGAAGGGTTTTTGAAGGTTTGTAATCTCATGCTTTATATAGGGGGACTGGTAATTAGTGACCGATACTTAAATACGTGATTGTACTCATAATAATAAACAACTTTCTCATGATAAAAAACACAACAGCCGTATGAAATTCGCGCGCACGCGCCTGTGACCTATCAGCTGTTAGCCGCGTGACTCTGCCTACCTTCTGTTACACGGTACGATCGATAGTAATGAGACAAAACGGCGTCATACAGCTGATAGGTCACAGGTCTGCGCGCGTGAGCATGAGCACAATCACGCGTATAAGTATCGGTCACTAATTACCAGTCACCCGAAAGTGTTTGAAAAAACCATCTGCTCGACAACGTAAATCACGTTACGATTTTTAAATTGTCATCTTGATTGCGAATGTGTTATGCAATTACTCTGCAAGTTGACAAAGTTTACTAGAATTCACAGAACACTATTCTAAAGAACAAACACCTAGTATAAGTATATAAACCACAAAACTAGAAATAGATTTTCTAAAATAGAAAAATCCACTGCCAGTTGACGCCCACCATCATCCACCTAGCTTTTTTCTAAATATACTGAGATTGGCTTCCAGTCTAACCGGTATTTGATATAGAGCTTCTGCCATTTAGAGCAAGCCTGAGGCCCATAGATTCTTATCGCATAGAAACGGGAAGACAGCCAGCCACACAAGTTTTCGGTAAAATCTGAACGAGTAGTTATCACGTTATATAAAGCAAGTTAGCGCTTACGTCATAAAAAGCATAGTCCTCATCTTCTTGTTTCAACCAGCACACTATAAAAAACAAGATCACTGCAAGATACACTTTGCACACTCGTATATATTTGATTCGTATCATTTTGCTACATCGTTCACTTCAAAAGTTCAAATTCAAACCATTTTATTTCACATAAACTTACATCAGCACATATGAAACGTTACCTTAGTGGCTAGTAACACAGTCCGAATTGGTCTTTAGTATGAAGAAGAACCTGTTGTAAGAACTGGTTGTTGTTATAAACAAATCCTGGTTTCGCCAATTAGGAAAAGCCTTATTTGCTTAGCATTGAACCTCGCGAGATAGATGGATTGAAGGTGATCTGACCGTAAACTGAACTGCCAGCTGTAGTGACGCAGCTTGACGCCTATGAGCAACTAAGCACCGTGAGAACATTTCAGATATAGTTATGAATTAATTAACTAATAAATACGTTACCAACAACGTTTTTACTATGGAAAAATAACCGTTTTTTAGCCGAATTCTTGTAAACAGGACTTCTTGTCTGACTTTGGAAGTTGACTGTTTAGTTATACTTCGGAATATTATATATTTCGGCTTTCTAATGAGCAGCCCAATAGCAAGCAGCTTAGATTCAAAACATTTCGTATGACTCGGATAAAGTCGGGTACTTACTGATAGATGTTTCCTTACGGCTAAAATTGTTAAGTGCAAAATATTTTTCATGTACCTCCATTTTTGCTTATATTTGTTTAGTAGTGATTGAGCAGTGTTGTTTTAGCGAATGTGAGTACCAATACAAACCATCTCTGGTTTAATGGTACAATACAAACGAACCTGTATTAAGACTATGTTTAAATAATAATAAAAAAATAATAATAATAAAAAAATAATGCCGAATCATCGTGATTCCGCATAAGGAAAAACGTTAGGTTAGTAGGTACTTGTAATTTCATTTCATCTCGAATGTTTTCAATCAATTTGGAGAAACCAATACTCACAAAATGCCATACATCTATTCTAATAAAATGAAACCAATCAAAGGTACGATTTAAAGTGTAGAATTTTGAATGTGAAATAAATGAGCACCAAAGTGAAGTGAGCAGGAAAACCCACCAAAATGTTGTGTACGGCCTCGAAGCTATCCTTAACGGTCTTAGCCTTGGCATTGGCCCGTTCGCCAAATAGCCACTCATTCATTCATTCATTCATCATACAACACACATCAACAAGCGCTAATCGAAAGAACACAACTGAATATGAGATGGAAACAAAAACAACCGAAAATAACCAGCGCATTACGTAAGTCGAAATTATGATCCAATATATTATACAGACATGCGAGGGTTTGAAGATGAATTTTTGCAGGATTGAATCATGTAAGATTTTCCCGTTTTCAGATCTATACAGGATGATAGGTTAACCGACGCCACAAACGGTTACCACGTTTCAGTGCAACATTTGTTTATTTACTAGCTGTTTCCCGCGACGTTCGTTCGCGTTAAATGATAATAAAAATATTACTTCCCTTTTTGAATCAGATTTTGTTAACAATTTCAAGGGTTTAATTTTTTTTGCACGGTACCCTAATTCTTATTCTAAAATAAAAGAAGCCTATGACATTCGACCTTATAACATCAGCTGTCTGCCAGTAAAAGTCCCGTCAAAATCGGTCCAGCCGATTCGGAGATTAGCGGGAACAAACTGACAGACAGACAAAAATTAAAAAAAGGTGTCTACTAAAAAAAATGGTTCCTATGGTGTCCCAAATAAAACAATTTATTTATTATAATCACCCAGAGCAAAGGAAATCACCCAAATATAGATGAAAATCTAACTAAGTACGATGTGATTAAAAACATGGTTTAAGCACTCGTCAGGACGTTGGTGAAGATAATTATGTAACGTTGTATTGTTCCATCATTAAATTACGAGTAGGTATCTGCCTAATCTCTTATTCACGAGTGGCGTGCTGTAGCCGTAGCCATTTAACCCGATTTGGTGTTGCATAATAACAGCGCACGCGCAAATATAAGTACCTACTCGTACTGCCTACCTACTTACCTTATTATACTTGTTTTTCTAATTTATAAAAATCTCCCGCAATATAATTATTCATTCTAGTATCCAAGTATTTTTTGTTTTATGAAAATATGTTATAAATAAACAAAATAATATGACGCCTTCGGAAAAACCGAACGGCTGAACTGATTATGTGGCATCTCAACTTGTTGATGTTTGCTTTTTATCGACGAATTTCTGGAAAAAAATGCTGGGGAATTTCGCTCGCACTTTAATAATATGCGTTAAAAGACCCATAACGAAGCCGAAAGGTTGCCACGGTTATCCCCGTCATTGAGTTTAGTATTTTGTTCTGCTTCATTCCTGGGAACCTTCTAGCTACGGAGATAGTATGGGTCAATGTTCCAACTTTTGCGCAAGATTTTTTTAAATATATTTTTCTAATGTTAAATTAACATCACTTTAAATACCTCCATGATCCTTATACTATTCAATGCATCCATCATCACAATGTTTTGAGTGAGTTACATTGAGTCCTAGCGAAAACGTGATTTTTCACCCAAAAAAAAATCGTATCCCAACAAAAATTATTGCGTAGTTTGTTTACTTAGTTTGAGGATCAGAATCCTGGGTTGACGGCTTCGTGAAGGGTCTGTTTACACCTTGTATAATAGGATTTTTTATTACCTACATCTTGGTGAATCAATAAAAACAGAAAAATTTATATAAAGCAGCTTAGTTTTTCCAGGTATTAAAGAAAACCAGCTTTCCCTTTTTAACACCCCACAAACCCACAGAAGAGCTTCTATAATTTTAATGATGGTTTTTGTGTGATTCATAAATTATGTATGCTTAGTACTTTACTCCTAGCAATAAACGAAGCTAATGTTAGTGCTAGAAAGATGTAAATATGTTCACTATAGGTAATCATTAAACACCATGCATAACTACAATCTGTTTGAAAATTAATAAGGCAGAATCTCAGAAATAATACCTATTAGTTACTGTATACTCAGAACTATTAAGCACTGTATTCAAGTATCTAAGTAATTGCAAAAAATAGACAAAAAATTTGAAGATTTGCGTTCGAAAAATACGTAACCGTCGGTCGGGGAATTCCCCGCCAACAGATATTCAGGTTTGCACAAAAACAAAAGTATGTACTTACCTATAATTAATCCGAATCAGTGAATACTAAGATTTATGTGTAGTAAAGACCGAAGGCTGTACGACAGTGGATAGAAAATAGAAAATCAATAAATGCCCAAAAAATATACAATCTTAGTTTTTGTTTGGTTTACGCTAAACAAAAACTAAAACTTTATACGTAGATGAATGGCTGAGCACTGTGTTAATCAACTATCAGATGAGGATGCAGGTAATTTGAAAATAGTTGTGTGAAACCTTTATTATGAAAGGTAGGTAACAATGATAGGCCTGCATCATCATCATCGGCCTATGGCAGGCCACTGCTGGACATAGGCCTCCTCAATCGCACGACACTCAACTCGATTCTCAGCAACTCTCATGATAGGCCTTGCTCAAGGTATATCACTAAACACCAAAATTATTCACAACTAGCTGTTTCGTGACCCCGTAGCCGCGACCTTCGTCCGCATGAAATTATTATAAAAATATTACTTCCTTATTTGAATTGGATTTTGTTATCAATTTCAAGGGTTTTAATTATTTTGCACGGAACCCTAATTCTGTTTCTCAAATTAAAGTAGTCTAAGTTACTCCTTAGAAGATGGCGGGGCGAACTCAACTCTTTGCTTGGCAAACAACAGCACTGGATAGGGATAAGTGGAAAGAGGGAAGGGAGGCCTTTGCCCTGCAGTGGGGCACAAATGGCTGATAATAAATAATATTATAAGTTACTCCTTAAACATCAGCTATCTGCCAGTGAAAGTCCTGTCAAAATCAGTCCAGCCGTTACGGGGATTAGCCAAATCAAACAGACAGACACAAAAAATGTTTTTTGTTTTAAGTACCGTATATACTTTCATATAAATTCAGTAAAAGCTAACTACGAACAGACGCTTCAGTTTTATTTATTTGTATAGAGTATTGATGACATAATGTTAAAGTTTCGACGAAAACACTTACTAGGGTAGAGCTGTTAAGTAAAGAGAGGATTATTTAGAAATCAATCCCACAGTGCAAACGTTTATTGCCAAAAACCCATGTCCAACTGCAGGTTTTGAAGAAGTTCTCCATAAAAACACCTTAGCCAGTGTTATTATTTCTTCAAAAAGTCGCATTTCTTCAGATTCGCGAAGGCTAGACGGGGGAAAAAGCTCTACAAAATAATATTCGTAATAATTTTAGTATTGTTGACTAACAACGGAGAGTGGATTAGCCTTGTGGATCGAGGTACTGTGGTAACTTATTTGAATTGAAGGTAGTATGCGAGTTGTCAAGGACAAACAGGCTTAATTATGTCCTGTCTATTATGTGTCACGAACGACTCTAACGCATTTGAATTCATATTTCTTAGAAATATTCGGTCTTACGAATAAAGTGTATGCAAAAGTTGTAGTCTAGATTATGACGGAACAGTTTCTTAGAAATCATCAGCTCGTGTGTTAAGCCGTGCTTGCCTAGGTTGGTCTGTGGATGGGTGACCACGAATTACATACCGAGTTTCCTCCGTGCCTCGGAAAGCACGTTAAGTCGTTGGTCCCGGGTGTCTTTTGTAGATCTTTGACAGTCGTTAGGTAGTCAGTGGCCCAAAAAGTCTGACAACCAGTCTTACCAAAGGGTATCGTATTACCCAGTACTAACTGGGTTGTGGAGGTCAGATAGGCAGTCGCTCCATATAAAATACTGGTATTCAGCTGCATCCGGATAGACTGACAGCCGACCCCAATATAGTTGGGAAAAGGCTAGGTAGATGATGAGTTTCTTAGAAATCATCAACGTCATCATGTCCTCGAGCTCGTCAACACCTAAAAACTTTTGGAGAACCAATTATCATCGTTTTCCTACTGACGTGTGAATTTTTTCATTAACTACTGGCCTATTTTTTTATCATATTGGTTTAATTGCTACGGGTTCCCCTATGCCAACATAATTTACTCATTGGTTCTTGCACAAGAATTATTAAAAAGGTTTGTAGGTACCTACACAAACTGTTGCTAAGTTAGTGTTGTAGGATATATATGTCACCGTAAAATTGTAAAGACCGTTAGATTATAATCTATCTCGCGAGATTGTAAATTGTCGAAAGATTGTGAACCGTAACATACTGCTTACAATTTAACGCATTATTTTTCGGTAGATTTTAATCTATCTGTCAGCGTAAAAAGGTGTCTGTTTGTAATTTCAAAATAACAGTTTTTACTGAATGCGTATGAAAATATATATACGGTACTTGTAACAAAAAACCAGTCTTTGGAATTTTTGTCAGTCTGTCTATCTGTTTGTTCCAGCTAATCTACGAAACGGCTGGACCGATTTTACAGGACTTTTATTGGTAGATAGCTAATGTTATAAGGAATAACTTAAGTCACTTTTATTTTTGGAAAATAATTAGTGTTCCGTGCAAAAAAATTAAAACCCTTGAAATTGTTAACAAAGTCAAAGTAAAGTTAATAGGGAAGTAATATTTTTATAATAATTTCACGCGGACGAAGGTCGGTTAGGTTACAGCTAGTCAAAAATAAAAAAATCTTAATTATACCATTAAACTGTATTGTTAGCGAAAACGTTTTATTAATTTCTACATCAAAATTCAATTACTTACGCAATTAGCAAACCACTTAACATTTTTCCGATAAAAACTACAAATCACGAAATATAAGTACTACATACTTCCATAGATTTGTCATAGTACCTTAGCAAATGTCAAAATTAATCTCGACTTTCCATCATACATTAATCAGCTGATGCCTCGTCTCTAAGCATTCATCACACGAACTTAGAAAGCTTAATAGGTTTCGTAATGCAAAAGGTTAATGGCAGATACTGCAACCATGCTTAATTCACAGTTAATGTTTGTCTATTAACTGCACCTTGTAGGTACAGTTCATTAATTATTTTATCAATTTTGCTAACTTGATTGCAAAAATTATTTTTATTGGACGAACACGAAGTAGAGGAATGTGACAATTATAAAACAATTTTATGGCTGTGGTTATGGGGCGTCTAAATCAGTTCAGTGTTCGGTTGATTGTTTGTTTTTGTCATATTTTGTTAAAGAAAATCAATCCAAAACCCACTATCAAGCGACCTCTGAACAGTTTGGAGCTCACTCCATTAATTTGCAAGCTGTTGCTGAGGACCTGATGTATTTGAAAATGAATAAATCGTTATAGTATATTTTAAAACCTTAAACGGCTCTCATTCACAAAAAGATTACAATTTAAGGCACACCACCTACTCATCCCAACTTAAATATGCATTGGAAACTCAGTCAAGGAACACCGGTGTATTCATCACACCCATATCAGCTGACATCTTCCATAAACACAATTTTGATTCACTGTTGGATGTTCGAATGGCTATAATTATATCTGCCCATGACACGACTGCCCACCGGAGCTTCAGAGATTCTCCATTGTTCGACGACAAACATGCCTCTGTCATAAATTACGTACGATAATGTACTGGTTTCGAAAGTGGTATGTTTAATATTGTTAACGGAAAACAAAAGTGGAACAATAAAAAATATTTGCCGCACAACTTTCGCGGACCGAGTTGGGATCGCTCTCGTTAATTTTCTCGTAACTGTTGAGAGGGCCAACTTTAACGAGCTTGCAAAAAAAAGCTTGTTTTAAAACAACGACGCATCGGGGATTCCGGACACTGAAACTTTCGATTTAACTACGTAGATAGATAGAATTCGAAAACCTACCGACACCATTGACTGAAAATATTATAGACTAGCGGCCGTCCTGGCTTCGCACGGGTGGACATTTTTTTTTCCGATTATAAATATAGCCTATGTTACTCAGGGATAGTGTAGCATTCTAATGGTGAGAGAATTTTTGAAATCGGTCCAGTGGTTTTTGAGTTTATTCATTACACAAATACAAATCATTCCTCTTTATCATATTAGTAAGATCGGTAAACGTGCAAATATTATCAAATAATTATTAAATACTTTAGCTCAATAGTCGACACAGACTCGTATAATTTGACACTTAATTAATTTGCACAGTTATTAATTAAATTAGGTACTTCACGGTTAACCATTAAAAAAAAACTTTAAATTAGTGTCTTATTTTATGGTATAAATCAATTATTCTAACGATTACCAACGGTACGTAGGTATACCTATTTGTAAAGAGTAGTATATTAGGTTCATTAAAAAGTAGCTTTAAGAAAAATGTGGAATTACATAAACTTATTGAAGGACTCGTCTTTAGAAGTTGGAGTTTATTCATAAACGCTGCTTAGGTAAAGATAAAAGATTTTTATACGTCAAAAAATGTATGGTTAAGCAGACGTCAATCATTTACTTAACTTTATGAATAAACCCCGATGTGTCGTATTCTGTCTCACAAAGGGCACGCGCTCAGACAGTGCCTACAAACATGGAGAGACATTATGTGGCCCAGCCGGTTGCGAAATGCTTCCCGTTTTGCCTTCGACTACATTTTCCGCACAGAGCTGCGCGCACGCACGAAATGTGTCGGCGAACCATCACCAGCCCACGGATACAATCACGAAGCGTATAGTGAATACGACGGAAATGTAATTTACGAAAGTTTATAATTACTAGATTAAATTAGATTATATACATATAGTTAACATTGTTATAGGAAAACAAAGCGAACTGGAATCATTTCGGTCCGCTATGTTAAATTAATAAATAAGCGTATAAAACCACAAACCTACCAGATAGATCACGTTTTCGTTTTGACTATCACATATTAGCAGGGTAGTTAGTAAGAGGATCCTTATCGCTCCCCTATTTCCACCCTGAACTTTAGAAAATATTTTTGGATTCCAAACCCAAACATGGATGGGAAATCATCAAATAACTCCTCCCACTCTGGGTGGAGTGGGAGGGAGTGTCAGACTTTTACTGACTAAAACCCATCCATGTTCCTTCTTTGCCCTTTGTGTTCTAGGGCCGCGGTATCTCTTTCGAACAGTCCCGCAGCCCCGAACAGTCCCGCAGCCCCGGAAACCATAGACTTATTCTAATTATTGTCTAAACTCAGTATAGCTGTCGTGCAAAAATGGAATAATTTTGATAAGCGGTACGGTGACAGGCAGTGTTATAAGTCTTCTATCAGTTACGCAGATGGAATTAAGAGCGTTCATCCAAAAGGTTGGCAACGTCGCAAATAGAGATGTCAGCAACCAGGAAGGGGCCCGGAAGGGCCGATGCCTGCCGGGGCTGCGGGACTGTTCGAAAGAGATACCGTGGCCCTGGAACACAAAGGGCAATGAAGGAACATGGATGGGTTTTAGTCAGTAAGAATCTGACACTCCCTCCCACTCCACCCAGAGCGGGAGAAGTCATTTGATGATTTCCAATCCGTAAAAAAAAAAAAAAATACGTCGCAAATAGCTATCAAATGTTTACCTGTTTTAATTAGTTTTGCAATATTAATAACTGTATGGAAA
This sequence comes from Noctua pronuba, assembly GCA_905220335.1. Taxonomy (NCBI): domain Eukaryota; kingdom Metazoa; phylum Arthropoda; class Insecta; order Lepidoptera; family Noctuidae; genus Noctua; species Noctua pronuba. The sequence goes on from LR999911.1 coordinate 8,362,557, forward strand.
TAAGAAATATGGCTAACTAGTGAACTAGAATATTAATAATGAATTGCAATTAAAACACTGAATTTGTTGTTGTAACCGTTTTAGGTTTAAAAAAGGCATTTAGAAAGTTTCCAAATACTTTTTTTACATCTAAAACTAAATATTCGATGTTACGATATTAATTATTGCATTTCATAATCAATATTTTAGTTCACTAGTTAGCCATATTTCTTATTTCCATACAGTAATATTGCCAAATTAATCAAAACAGCGAACTATTTGACAGCTATTTTCGAAGTTGCCCACTTTCTGTATAAACGCTCTTAAATAATCAGTCGCTATAGATCATGTCAAATAAAATGGACCAGTGGATCCTGGATGACCAAGAAATTTAGTTTCTAGTTCTTCTTCTGTCACAACGGTTTCTTAGATTACGATTTAATTTCCATTTATAATGCAGAATAAGAATACTTACTATTAAAATCACAATAGGCAATAATTATTAAAGCGTTAGATTTCGATATTTTCGCTTTTCGTCTGGTTTATATATTTAGAACTAAAATAAACTTAGTAAAAGTACTACAGAAAGTTTTGTCATTTTCGAAGAAGTTACCAATGAGTACTATAACTTTGTAATTTTTACCGAAGAAAAAAAAGGAAGAAGTTCTCTACTCGACATGTATATTTTTTAAACTTTTTGTACCTCACCGAAACCGCGGGAACGACCATTGCGTCCAATATTTTTTAAATGAACATCTTGTCTTCCTGATTATCACGCGTATCCGTTAAAACACCTGTTCACTGTTAAGCTTTTAAATTGATTTAATTTGTCTCCTAATATAAATAAAGCAATATAATTAAATACCACCTACCAGAGTCAACACATCAGCCACTTCTAAGATCACATTTAAAAAACATAATATTGTCACACACGATCTATACGCCATTATTACCAGCTCAACATAAATGAAACACTAGAAAAAACCTCAAAGTTAATTGTTTGAATATAATATAAAAAAGTGTAATCTGCGCGTGCGCTGATCAGTGGCGTTCCGCGAAGAGACAGCACAAGAGTGAGCTCAGGTTGTGGGTGTTTGAAGTAGGGGACCACTCAACGACCTTGACCGTCGAGGCTCACTGACTCACATACACCGATCCTGTCTTCTTATTGCTAGTGAATCGATCACAACAAAAACTTAATGATAATTATGACGGTGTGAAGTGATACTGCAATGATACAGCGATTGCGCCCTGCTGCGCTCCGCAAGAGGCGCATATTTTTTTTGGGCCCTCTGAATTCTATCTTTTTTTATTTACAAAAGGTTATGTAATCACTACATCAATTCACTTTTTTATATTTAGAATAATAAATATAATATTATTATAAAACAAAGTCCCCTCACTGCGTAGTTTTGACTGAAATAATATGATGATACTTGTTGAAGATGCCGGAAAAATCATACCGTCTGAAAACATAATTATAACATTATTATTACTATAGAATTATAACAAGTATAGGTAACAGATTTATTCTTCCTAAAAAGATCTATTAAACTTAGCAAATCTTCTAGGAATAATATACCAATTTTTTGGGGTAAATATTTACTTATCCTTATTAAATTACTATAATATGTAGATAATAAAAATACACCGCGACTGAACGCGAAAAACTCAAAACTTTTCCCGGGACACTTAGGCAGGATTGTAAGTACCTATAGTACACCCTATTTACGAAAGTTTCGTTTAGGTACCATGTAACAGAGGACCAGTCTGGACCAAATACAGACTTCCTGACAGATATGTAATTTGAGGTCAAATTGTCCACATGCTCTATTTTTTTGCGACCTTGTATATGTGTGCCATATTTGGCTATTAAGGTCTCGGGGCAGGGGTCCTAATTTATTTCAGCCTCTGTCTATACCGGTCGATCACGTGAAAATCCAATAGACGTGCCAATCCACAGGTAGAAAAAGGAGCCTTTCTGATAAAAGCTTTTTCGCAGGGTTCAAAGAACAAACCGCGAGTTGGTTTAAAGAAAATTTGTAATTTTGTAGCGGTAGTACGAGTACTCAGAGGCTCATTCTTAGCCTTAAAAATATTTTAGTTTGAGAGTGATTCTATTATACGCTTCCCCGACCAAGGCATACCCTCGTGTCTCTCCTCACTCCCGATGACGCTATCCCCTCCTCCAGAATAGCAGTAGGGAAACCAGCACTTTCAAGGGATACAGACGCAAACAGCCGTCATTCCGTTCTCGTCGTCGAGGCCTGTTGCGATGTCTCTTTCCTTACCCTCCCCGACCCTTGCTGGAGCCAGCCCACGATGCTGAGCCTACGTAGTTTTAAATCAGCTCCTAAATAATGATATCATTCAGATCCAGCCTGTCCCTTTGCTGTCCTCCCCCAGCGACGCCCTAAGACGAGGCTCCTACCCCACAGGGGGTGCCCTTTGCGTGTAGTCGCTCAGTGTGTAAGTTTTTGCCCTGGCTGACACAGAATAGTCCGGTTAAGCAGACGACAACCTCATAGGTTGACCTGCGAGATGACAATAAAAAAAAAACTTTGTATTTTACAAACAGACTAACAAAAGTATCTGCACTACTATTAACGTAGTACCCGTTAAGCGGGTCCTCATTACTAACATTCATAGATAAAACCATGGTGTTCTAATTTTTAACATATTTTAAGCGCATTGGTTAATGACTTACTTATCAGTAGGGGCCGCTTTTCTTATCAAGTCGGGTATAATAAGTTTTATGACGTAGGTACCACCTACGCGCCTACTTATGATTTGGTCCACCTATTGACCTCAACAAAATGGGTAATGGGTAAGTACTTATTTATTTTTGCACCGGCTACTTATCTCAGTGTCAAAGGATTGCCTCATGATGCCTAAGTGGAAAAGAGATAAGCAGTACCTAACACTGCTTCTAGGTTTTTCACCAAATTATGACTGATATCATAATAAGTATTCTTCTACTGTTTTCGAAGTAAGTAGGTAAGTACCAACTCGTTATTTTTTTTTTAATGTTGCCCCACGGGACTGGCTGTTTGTGTATGTGAATTGAAATGTTTGTAAATTTAAATTCACATACACAAACAGCCAGGCCCCAAATGAGATGTTGATTTGTGAATTACACAAGAATAGGCTTTCACTTTCGATAGAGGGGAAAAAGTTGGCAGCGATCATTACCTACCTCAATCACTATTACTTGTAGATTATACCTACCAACCTATAGCTATACCAACTAAGTTCTTGTCAACCTTACCGGCTGGTCAAGCAAAGTGTGGTGCAGTCTTGATCGAATGTTAGTCACGGGAGGCGATTCTAGCTTGAGATATAGTTTCCACTTAAAGCACAAAATGAGTACAAACTGAGCTTCCCTCATGGATGAACTAGATACTAGACGGTCATCTGACTCAAGACCGACGACTCTACACGATCTCCGACTTCTGTGAGACAAGGGAGTGTCACATCTCTAACTTCCTAACTCCCACTGAGAGAAATATTTCTATCGGAAAAAATCCAAATATCCAGTTTGTCCCTCTCACGCCTAGCAGTCGCACTTGCAACCACCAGATGACCACCATGAGTTCGCTGTAATATTCTTACGATCTCTCGCTGTACCTTCACAGTTAGGCCATGTCAGTCTTAATGAAGCTCCTAGCCATCATTATGACATAAAGACCTTGTAACTTAGAATCTTTCATTTCCAGATCTAGGTATTCTATGATATTTATGATGGAAACCGAAATGGTGCCAATGTCGTATTTATTATTTTTAGTTACCCGTTAGCCTCCAAAGGTTAGTTGATTTTTTTCACTTCTGATGCATTATCGTCGCATCATCATCTATACTCATGGTTTCAATTGTTTTGACTGCACACTATGGCTTTGTTATCGTTTGATCCAAGACCCGCAGGTCGGTTGAAAATTAAATATATCAGTAAATCGTTTATTAACCTTACTAAATTATACAAATCAAACATTTTGAATCTAGAATTTTAAATTATCAACTAAAAAAAAAAGAAACGTGTTGGTTCATTTAAACAAAATAAATAAACTAGCTGCAGCTGAAAATCAGCATCATGCACTGACTGTACACACGGCGGCACATCAAGGTTTACATTTCCAGTATAACATGGCATCGCTCTTTTTGCATCCCGCCTTGGATAGGTTAGGTTTACTAGTGACAGTTCATTCAAAAATAATGGATGTTTTTTTTAGCGGCGGAGAACATTAATTTTTATGCGATGGATGTATGAATATGGTTTCGGTCATCTGGCCACCGCGGCTGTATTTCGGCAATAATGCGTTGAATGTTGGCTTCCAATTGTTTCTAGTTTCGTCAAAAGTTAAAATATGAATATGTAATAAGTATGTATATGATGATGGTCAGAACTTACAGTCAACGGTGAGCACAAAGACATGATTTCTAACTCTTCGTGGGACAATTGCCAGACATTAATGTTGTAAACATGTGGTTTCAAACGAACAAGTCTGAGATCCATAGGTCAAAATGGGAAGAAAGCACATGTGAATGTTTTTTTCGCTGAGTGCCAAAGGAATTTTTCCTTTCATAAGCTCCTTCATGGCAAACAAACATTATTGTCATAAAATTAAATTTTTGTTTCAATTAAAAGTTTTCCGCCTCTAAAAAACATCCTTTATGTAACTATTGACTTATGCCAAAAAGCTAGATGCAAAAGCGAGCGGAGCGAGCTCGAAAATTTTAGTATCCTGCGGTCCTGCCTGGGATAAGCAAAGTTTTGGACAGTTACAGGAACCTGGGGCCCCCCTTATATCGTGGGGCCCTGGACATGTGCCCAGAGTGCCCAGTGGGAAAGATGGCCCTGCGTATACTAATTGCAATTTTATATTGCTGTAAAAAAAAACGAACAAAACTCTTTAACGAAAATGTCCAAACTGAACGCAGCATTCTACGTGTAAATATCTGACAATGACAGTTAGACGAATGTCTTTTAGACATTATCTGAACGCTTGCTATAACCAACTAATCTGTGCAAGCGGGAAAACACAGAACTAAAATAAATGTACCAAGTTTGACATATCAATGCAACTTTTCTTCACAAGCAACGCCACCTTGAACTGCACACTATAAAATAAAGTTGGCAAAACTGCTGAGCGATCAAAATCCGAATCGAATTGCAGTGTCGGTGGTCGGGAACATTATTTTATTTGAAATTGGTATAATTATTGAACTCTTTGGTCAGGGATTACTTCTTAATAGAATATGCACTACACAAGCCTAATCAATATAACCTCGCCTTTTCAAGATTAAACAGCTTGTAACAATTATTTAAAATATGTCTTTAGACACCGAAAATGATTTCTCCGACTTCAAGGTATGTGTTATTTACCCGGTGCTAGGGTTACAATGTAATGTTATTATAATATAATACGTGCAATATGTTTTAGGTACCACCGATTTTCGAAGATCTGAATGAAAGGGTAAAGGAATATCTTCTGAAGCCGGAAAGACTTCCAATACATCAATGGGAACGGTCGCAGTCCCACTGGCATCGAGAACCGAACGTCGATTCTTTATTTATTTATGATGACGACGATTTTGTTCCGGACACTACACTTGAGGTACCTACATGCATAATGTAGTATAGAAAAACAGCCAACTCTACTGACAGTGTTGTTATCCCCCTGTAGCTCATTGCGCTTATTTTAGATACCTACTGAGGAAGAAAGCCTTTATCCCAATTTAATATAAGTTTGTTTACTCATGCTAAAAAAGATTAATCTTGCCAAATCAATCAACAGTCATATACCAGTTTATTCTATGGTATAAAATAAGAAATTACACACAGATATGTATATAAAATTAATGTTTCTCTATACAGGGACATAATATTTTGTAATTATTATTCTTTTTCAGGTTGTCAGGGACCCAATAACAGGTGAGATAACCGGTTTGGAAGAAGTAAGCATACCAGTGGAAGATGATGAAGACAGTCTCTCTATGTCCCGGGCTCCACTGCCTCCGAGCCAGGCAACCAGAGGCACAACCACCCAAAGCCCATTCCTGCCAGCGGGATTTGAAGAAGAACTGGAGAAACTGCTGGCTGACGCTGCAAACGGAGAAGTCAACATTGACTTAGAAAATGAAGAGCCTGGAAAGTTCCTGGGTGAAGGTAAGAATACAGAAAATAAACTTTACACACACACAACATACTAGTGTTACACAATATACTAGTGTTTTTTTTTATCTATCTCAACTGGCATGCCACTTTTTGATAATAAGTTTTTAGTTATTTCTAGCTCTCCTATATGGTAAGTTTTGTCCCCTTTGTTTATGTCACTTTCTCATCATCTGCCTAGCCTTTTCCCAACTATATTGGGGTCAGCTTCCAGTCTTAACCGGATGCAGCTGAATACCAGTATTTTACGTGGAGCGACTGCCTGTCAGACCTCCACAACCCAGTTATTACTGGGTAATACGATACCCCTTGGTAAGACTGGTTGTCAGACTTTTGGGCCACTGACTACCTAACGACTGTCAAAGATCTACAAATGACACCCGGGACCAACGGCTTAACGTCACTTCACAAACAACAAAACACACACTCACTCACACACACTCACTCACACACACTCACACTCTCACACACACACACACTCACTCTCTCTCACTTTCTACAAAAGAAAATAATGGTTTACTGAATGAAAATTTTTTTGTTCCCAACTTTGCCCTGCCATCGTTTTAGTATTTCTAACTCTCTAATGCTTTGATAAGATTTGTCTTGTCTCCTGTTTATTTATTGGGGTGGCAAAAAAAGGTAATTTTTTTCTAAAATAAAATTTATTTATAAGCTTTGAGCTCTGTCCAGTTGAATTCAAACTCAAACTCAAAGCATTTATTTCGATTAGACCATTACAGGCACTTTTGAATGTCAGAAAAACAAAGAAGGCGAAGCTACAGTCCCAGACATAATAACTTATGAAAGTACTGTAGTTGCCCATTCCAAGGCGTAGATCTCTATGGAGAAGAATGGAATGATGAATTATTATTCCTTTCTAGTAGTGATAGACCAGCTATGACTTTGGCTGACTAGCCGACTGGCTAACTAGTTGACCAAGCCGATTATTGTTGATGGTGGAGTTCAAAACCAATATGAGCGGCACTTGAAAATTGCAATCGGGTTAAAATGACCGGCACTAAAAACCGTAATGGAATGAGCAATTGTATGCCGCCGCTCAGTATGACCGGCGTAGCACCAATGACTCTTCTAAAGTTTATGGCCTATTATACGGGGTGTGAACAGACCCTTCACCAAGCCGTCAACCAAGCATTCTGTACATCAAACTAAGTAACTTTATGCAAAAATTTTTGCTGAGAAACGAAATTTTTTTTTGGGGTCAAAAATCACATTTTAAGGTAAAACTCAATATAATGCTCTCAAAACTTATTGCTGATGGATGCTTTGAATAGTAAACGGACCATGGAGGTAATTGGAGTAAAGTTAGAACCTGAAAAAGTAGTATTTAAAAAAAAAACGTGTGAAAAAATTGGAACTTTGACCCCCAATATCTCCGTAACTAGACGGTTCCCAGGTATGGTCCAGAACAAAAAAATGATCACAATAACTAGGAGAACAAGTGCCTTTCGGCTTCGTTAAGGGTCTTTTTACACCCTTTATATATTTTTAATGATTCCTTTTTCAGACATTCTCAACACAGTACCTGGATCTAAAGAGACTGTGCTGTTTGCTGATGACGGCTGCACTCTCCTCAATGCACCTAAGGAGTCTGAGGAGACGGCTGAAAATATGGAAAATGTTGACATTCATGTAAAGATCAATTTGGAAGAAGTTGTGGCTAATAATGCTCATTTAGTAGGCAAGTATTACATGGGAAACTAGAAAATATAATAAAAATACATAACATTACGTAATATCCAGGTGTCAATGTGACACAATCGACAAAGCCATTTTTTTTCTTAAACTTGTTGTGTTATTTTTACTCTCTTGGGCAATGTATTGCAAATTGTAAAATAATAACGTATTTTTCACAGATTTTTGGAAAGATGAAGAGTTACCAGAAAAGAAACCACAGAGACCAATAAAAAAACTGGAACTGGACAGTGACATAGATAATGACAATTTCCTTGAAGCCACCATCATCAGGCCACCCATAGAACTGCCAGAGATACCAGTATTGAGCATTACGAGCTCAGCAGCAAAGCAAGGAGTCACATCCACTGACTGGGCTGAAATGATCGATGTGTCACAGCCCGTACCAGAGTTCAGGGAGCAGATTAAAGATATGGCACAGACTTATCCATTTGAATTGGATAACTTCCAGAAACAAGTAAGTTTTACTTCAATAAATACTAAGCCAAACTTTACCTCATCTAGAATTTTCTTTGTGATAAATTAAACTCCATTATCACTGTGGAAACTCTTACCTTTTCCATCATATGGATGGGAAATGGAATATTTTTCGGACACATAATAACAGGTTAAAAAGACACTTGACCAAGCCGAAAGTCACTTTCTCCCAGTCATTGCGATATTTTTTTTGTACTAGATCATTATTAGGAATCTTCGGGTTATGGAGAAATTGAAAGCGCAAGTTGCAAATTTTTTCCATGTTTTTTACGAATCCGAGTTTTAAATGTTAACGTTAAATACCCCCCTGACTCCTATTCTGACGCATGCATCCATTGTATTGTATAATGGGCTGGTGTCCGCAACTCCACGTCCAAGCGCGTATTTTGCGTGCAGGGGGGAAATTTATTCGATCCACCCTAACTCCCCAAGAAAGGCCAGCAGCGCCTTGGTGTTGCTGACAATCTCGCGGAGAGTACCTGGGTCACCGAATTAATTGCCCTGTATGGGTACTGGTGCAACTACTGGGCAGTGCAGAAGTACGTGGGCTGCGTCTCGTCTCCCTCCATGCAGGCTCGGCACAGGGGGCTGTCTATGACTCCTATGACAAAGAGGAGTTTATTAAAAGAGCCGTGTCCAGTGATGGCGGCTGTAACTGTGCGCAGCTGTAGTTTGGTCAGCCAAAGCGTCCGTTTGGTGAAGCATGCATTCATAAATGCAATGTTTTGAGCGCGATTCATTACGCACTACCGTAAAAAGTGATTTTGCACAACAAAAATAGCAATAACTATGTGCAGAAGGCTCAGATGACGGCTAGGTGTTGGGTACTTTTACACCCTGTTTAATTTACTCCTTGTAATGAAATGTACAAATTATTTCAGGCTATTCTAAAACTGGAAGAAGGACACCACGTGTTTGTAGCGGCGCACACGTCTGCTGGCAAAACTGTCGTCGCCGAATATGCAATAGCTATGTCCCGAAGAAATTGTACTAGGTATGTTACATTCTATGCAATGCGTGTAAGTACACCCTTAACAAAACCGAGATGCAGTTGTTCTTAGCATCTATGCGATATTTTTTTGTTCTGTATTATAACTTTATATACTTCAATGACCCCTGTACTAGCAATGCATCCACCAGTACAATATTTTGAGTGTGATACTGTGAACAGTGATTTTTCACATAAAAAAAAAGAAGTTTGCCAGCATTAACTTTACGTGTGCAGTGTTTTTTAGTTTGATGTACAAAATGCTGGCTGGCGGTTTCGTGAAGGGTCCGTTTACACCCTGTGAATGCAAGACATTTTGTAGAGGTATCACGATCAAATAATCGGCAAAAAATAAATATAATAAAAAATAAACTTTCAGCCCCTATTACTAGCAACAATATTGGTATCATAATGTACTCGTTTGTATGAAAGAGTCCCAACTTGTTACCCCAACTTAACTTACCGTCTTCTGCACCTACTGCATTGCTGGTCCTATTACTAACTGTGTACTTTTTATGTTCGACTTCCAATCTGTGGCTACTTTCTCCCAATTTTCTCATAAAATCAAAAACCACGTTTTTATTTGATGCTTTTCTTACAGATCAATATACACATCGCCCATTAAGGCGCTATCCAACCAGAAGTATAATGACTTCAACAAGATGTTCGGCGAGGTGGGTCTTCTTACGGGGGACCTGCAAATAAACCCCACAGCGTCCTGCTTAGTAATGACCACAGAGATCCTACGCTCTATGCTGTACTGCGGCTCGGACGTCACTAGAGACCTCGAATTTGTCATCTTTGACGAAGTTCATTACATTAATAACGCTGAGGTATGTGTATTTATTTTTGTGTTGTTGTATGTGTTACTGCTAAAAGCCAAAGTAAGGTTACACCTAGTTCTAGCCGGTTATACCTAGGTGCGGCCGGTAACTATCCTTTTTATTGCTAGGACACACCAACCAAATGCTTTAGGTTAGGTTAGAACCGTGACCAAACGCGACATCCAAATTGGTTGCATTGTAAGAAACTGGTACCGGCCGCACCTAGGTATAGCCGAATAGAACTAGGTGTAACCTTACTTCGGCTTTTAGCCGTAACATATGTACTGGCTATTTAGCTTTGTGCTTGTGTCCCAAATTATTAAAGGCTTTAGACATAAGTCAAAAGCCCGTTATTGTATGGCAAAATTGATATTAATTACAAATAATCCATGTTTATCGCACAAGATAGGTATTTCCTTTGTACTTCGTGGTTTTCAGTGTCAAATAAATACAAACATAGTGATCATTGAAATAAATTCTAAAATAAAAAATAGACGACAAAATTAATAAAGTAGACAGACGTACACACACGTACTGTTCTACACTACTTTCACGTTTCATTTCCAGTCAACCTGTTGTTAAAATATGGCGACAATCTTACTCTTTAGTCAGTATAAAACAGTAAAGTAGTGCTAGCACTTTTCTAATCATAATACTCCTTCTCCCCTCAGCGCGGCTACGTATGGGAGGAGGTCCTCATCCTCCTGCCGGCTCACGTCAGTATAGTGATGTTGAGCGCGACGGTCCCGAACACGCTGCAGTTTGCGGACTGGGTGGGACGCACGAAGAAACGGAAGGTGTACGTCGTGTCCACGCCCAAGAGGCCTGTGCCTCTCTGTCATTATCTGTATACAGGTAAGATATGAGAATACATACATACATAACATCACGCCTGTAATACGCGAAGGGTTAGGCAGAGGTGTACGTAATAGTACACCCACATTTTGCCAGTTATATCTAAGGCCCATGACATAGGGAGGAAATTATTAAAATTCTTTTTTTTTTCAACGTGCGTCCGCCCACCGAACTGCAGCTGACGTTCACGGAGCTTCATGATACAACTCTGAAGCATTTTACAAGTTATCGCCTCACATTCTACACCTCTGCCTGACCCTTCGGGGATTACAGGCGTAATGTTATGTTATCTTACTAATATTATAAAGAGAAAAGATTTGTATTTTTGTGTGTATGTGTGTGTATGTTTGTAATGAATAAACTCAAAAACTACTTTGCCGATTTCAAAATTTTTTTCACCATTAGATAGCTACATTATCCCTGAGTAACATAGGCTATATTTTATCCCAAAATGTTCAAAAAATAAATGTCCACCCGTGCAAAGCCGGGACGGGCCGCTGGTCTTATATAATTTCTAAAGTAACAAATATTTACTTACCTCAAATTCTGGCGCATGTTTACCTTATTTATTTATCATTTCAGGAACGGGTGGAAAGTCTAAGAACGAAAGGTTCTTAGTGGTTGATCAGGAAGGAAACTTCCAACTGAGAGGCTACAATGAAGCAGTCGCAGCTAAAAAAAGTAGAGAGAATGACTACAAAAAGAACTTTGGTCCAAAAGGTAAACAACCTCGAAACAGAGAATGATGAGAAAAATGCTGTAAAAAAAAACTATTTCTTAAAACTTTTCTTTTTAGGTGGTAAAATGTACATGAATCCTAAAGCTGAGCAAACAATGTGGGTGGCCTTCATCGATCATCTGAAACAGCACGACAAGCTACCGGTCGTTGCGTTTACACTCTCGCGTAACAGGTAATAAGACATCATTTTATCTGTTGCCCGTTACCTTCGTCCGCGTGAAATTATAATTTAAAACACAATTTTCTCTGTTTTTGCAACATCTTTCACTGATGCTCCGCTCCTATTAATAAAAAAAAAATAATAAAAAATCATTTTAATTCGAGCATCACTGACTCATACAAGAAATAATTAATTATTGGTCGTAGCGTAATGTTATATAGCCTATAGCCTTCCCCGAGAAATAGGATGTCCAACACTAAAATATATTTTCAATTCGAACCAGTAGTTCCTGAGATTAGCGCGCAACCAAACAAACTCTTCAGCTTTATAATATTAGTATAGAATTATAGATATATCTTTTCTATGGTGGAAGCGCAGTTGCTCTAGCTCTAGTAGACACTTGAGCTTCCGAAAGTTTTTAATTAAGGAAGCCATTCGCATACCCCTGCATGACATACTTTTCTCTGCTGCATGGACACGTCTATACTTACAACCAATCAGAAAGTTATTTCTATAGAATTTGTTTCCAGATGTGATCAGAATGCTGAGAGTCTAATGTCGGTGGACTTAACCACGGCTAAAGAAAAGGGCCATATCCGCTCATTCTTCCAAAAGTGTCTTCAAAGACTGAAAGAACCTGACAGGAGGTTGCCACAGGTAATTAACAAACTAGGAGAAACTACAATTGATGTCAACAAGGAGTTTCAATGTAATTGAATTTTATCTCTGGTTTTAGGTGATTAGGTTACAGAGAGTCTTGGAAAATGGAATAGGAGTGCATCATAGTGGAATATTGCCACTACTCAAGGAAATTGTGGAGATGCTGTTTCAATCTGGTTTTGTAAGTATAATTTTCAAAAATAACCATATCATATCCCTTTTAAAATCGACTGATAACAATATCCATGCAAATTTGCACTCAATGTCTCTAAACTTACAGGTCAAAATCCTATTCGCCACGGAAACGTTCGCAATGGGCGTTAACATGCCCGCGCGGACGGTCGTGTTCGATGAGACCACCAAGTACGACGGACTGCAGCGACGTACTCTCGCGCCGGCAGAGTACATCCAGATGGCGGGCAGAGCCGGGAGGCGAGGTGGGTGTTTCATAGTTGAAGAAACATTAATTTATCACACTATTAATTTCCTCGTTCGTCTAGCGGTCGCAAGCACGACTGCTGAGCATTAGCTTCGGGGTTCGATGCCCAGGTCTGGCAAAGTGTTATTGGATTTTTCCATCAGGAATTTCTCAGTAGCCCCAGGGTCTGGATTCGTGCTCGGTTGAAGGCAATAGGCTCACCCCCTATTACATGGGACTAACATGACTTGTGAAATGTGGGAGCACTATAAGGTACACCTCTACCTTATAGTGCTCCCACATTATTTATATTATTACACCTCCCATATTATTACACCTCTGACAAAACCCTTCGAGGGTTACAGGCGTGACGTTTTGTGAATATTACCATCCATTTTCGTAGACCGCAACATACTTGATCAAAATTCGCACTCGCAGCCATAGTATAGCAAAACATAATGATCACCTTCTTAAATATGGTATTCCTTCTCGTCACCCAGGTCTGGATGACACGGGTACGGTCATTATACTCTGCAAGGAAGCCGTACCTGACCTTGTAACGCTGAAGGGCATGATGCTGGGCATACCTCAGAAACTGTCCTCCCAGTTCAGACTCACATACGCTATGATACTCAGCCTGTTACGGTAAGATCTAGTTTTAACCAGTAAAATCTAGATGTAAAGAAATAAACTCGCAAACAACATTATACGCTAAAGTAAACAGCAGCCGCGGTCATGAAACGTGGGAGCGAGATATCACGAGACTCTAGAGTTTAAAAAAATCCTGTACTCAATATTCACCTCACTTGCACGTTTTATAACCGCAACTACCGGGAGCCTTGCAATTCTCACTCGGTAACGTTTTGTTAAATTACGGCTGTATCCCCAAATGCAATTTATTTCATTCCATAATGTACATTCTCAATGTCTTTAAGAGCGTTTACGACTTACGGCATTTCATACAAACTTTCTAGTCCTTTTTTTTCGAAATGACTGTGAAATGTTCTCTATCTTATTCTTTTCTTATTCTTTTTTTTTATATTATGTCTAAAAAGTTATCAGAGAACATTTCACAGTCATTTCGAAAAAAAAAGGGCTTGGAAGTTTGTATGAAAAGCCGTAAGTCGTAAATGCTCTTAAAACACACGCTGAAACTTTAATACTTATTTCATTACCAATTCAGAGCCGCAACAGTATCAGTAGAAGGCATGATGCAGCGATCATTCCGGGAGTTCAGCCAAATATGTCAAGCAGACAACTACAGGAAACAATTGCAACTAGCCGAAAAGGAATATTCTGAAAAGTGTAGTACACCGCTGGCTTCCCACCTGGCACCTTTAGCAGCGTTCTATGATACTGCAGCGGCGTACATCGATGTATTGAATGAAATAATGCCCATACTGCTCACTACCGCTAAAATCTCGAAGGAAATGGTACCGGGGAAGATATTAGTTGTGTCTGCAGGGCCGTATATGAATCAACTTGGTGTGTTGTTGAATAATAACGGTAAGTGTATTTGGAACAAAATTTGATATTTTTTAAGCTGTTCACTGAATACCCATACTATATTGACTGTGCTAATTTTAGGTCCTAGGCAGACTCCCTATAAAGTACTCGTATTGGACACCAAAATTCAAGACAATGCAAAGTACAACTTCGAAGTCGATGAGAACTGGCACCGAATGCTTAGTTTCTCGGCTATGTACGATTCTATAGGTAAATATGACACCTTTAACATTTCTTACTAACCGACATTTGAAAATACTCTGTACCTGTACACGTGTCAACGGTTGTAATTTAAACCGTATGCTCATCATCTTATAGATCACATCGCTTACGTTTATTTTATTGCAGGTACCGAAGAAAGTACTTTGGATCATACGATATTATGCATTGCACCTAAAAACATAATAGGCGTCACCAAAATGAACCTCAAAATTGACAATAAAATTATTATCGATGACTGGGAGAGAAGACAAATGCCCAGGTAAATGTTACGTTGCTGTCTCTTTATATTATCGTCGTTATATTTATGACTAGCACTTCGCCCGCGACTTCGTCCGCAAAAATGGTGATAGCTCGGCTAATTTGCATGATATAAATATAATTTATAGCCTATGTTACTTCCTGATAATTTAGCTTTCTATTAGTAAAAAAATGTTTAAAATCGGCCCAGTAGTTTCGAAGCTTATTCGGTACAAACAAACAAAAAAATCTTTCTTCTTATATTAGTATAGAAGTAAACTGTGAATGTTAGCAGTGGAACATTAAGTTAACTTATCTTGGAAAATGGTAATATCTTAGCCCTCGTTCGCACTGGCTTATAACGCGTCGTCTTTTTATTGTGTACTGAATTTTCATCGCACACACCGCCTACACTTGAAATCCATCATTGTTTTTCATGTTGGATTTTCAAGTTTCTTGCTGGGAATCAATACTATGTTAAAAATCAAGAGCGCGATAAAACATCCAAAATAATCAAGAGATTAAATCTATTAGATTAATTAATCACAGATTATTGTCACAGGTTCAAAGATGCCCCGGTAGGTACAAGTTGCGCGAGCGCAGTGCAGGAACTCTCACGCATCTCGCACGCAGTGTGTTCGGGTGCCACCACGCTGGAACACATCAGCCTCACACAGTCGCTGTCCATCACCACTGGAGAAATTCTTTCCTCGCTCGACAAAATGAACAAGTGCATGGTAAGTTTTCAAGCATTTGATCTGAGTTTGTGCATGCTGAAAGCCCTAACAAGTGTGAGTACATCGTCCATTGTGTTATCAGAGCTGTTCAGGACAGAACAAGCTTTGTGTCATAACTGGCAAACAACTCAAGCATGCGCGAAAACGAGACGGCATCATTTAAGACTTATTGGACGTTTAGGCTATTTTCCATACATAGTCAGTGGGAGCAGGTGGGGGGGTGGTGTAGTCATCGCTATCTTTGTTCAAGATTTAGCTTCAGTGCCCGCAGCATAGACGGCCTAAGAGTGTCAGCTAGGACATATCTTTATTTGACCTCACATGCAATTTACTGACAAATAGCCAACTAAACTGATCCTAAGTATATTAACCGATTATGCTCCAGCGTATAAGGGCGGATTCAGATTAGAGTATTTTCGGCGCGTATAGGCTCGTCTTTTATAGCGCGTAAACACGCGGCTTTTGCGACAAGCGCAACTCGTACGAGTTTGACGCGCTTATAGGCTCGTATAAGTGCAAGTCGCGAAAGATTCCGCCATATTCTTACTGACAGACTCGAGCAAATGGTAGCGCGCGAGTACGCGCTTAATCCAATACGAGCGTATACGCGCCGAAAACTGTGCTGGTCTAAAACCGCTCTAAAGGATAAAATGAGAAAACACACAGCTAATAAAACACACACGCATGCTTTGGCCTTTTAAATCTTTGCGATATGCTAGCGTACGCTAATTGGCTGCCATTGACACATTTCACCCATGTAAACTTATCATTTTCATCTTCATGCATGAATATCAAAATTCTAGTGATGAATATGAGTTAAAAATTTTGTAGACCAGACTGAAACCAAACATGTTTGGCATCTTAGTCACAACACGAGTACTTTTTCGCAACCATGAATTTCTGAATAGTAGAAACATGGGTCATCAATCCAAGACCCTAAACATCAGTAGTCACAAAGCTCTATTGTGGCACACATAACCCTTCGATCCGGAACACAGCTGCCGTTGTTTGGTGGCAGAAATAACTATGGTTCCCCGGACGAACTCATATACCAAGTAGCCTTCTAGATCTATATGTACTGGCAAAAAGCGAATCCTAACATAAGGCATGCGAAGCCCATGCGCAAAAACAACTTTATTTTCTACAAATATTAACAAAAATTAAAATTTCAGCAAGAACTCAAGGAACATAAGAAATGCACGGACATAGCCAACTTTAAAACGGAGTTCGCAATAGTTTACGAGCGAAAGCTGACGGAACGTAAACGTGACAAGTACAAGCGGTTGCTTTCGTTTGAGAACTTGGCTTTGTATCCTGACTACCAAAGACGACTGATGGTACTGAGGGAGCTCAGCTATATTGATGAGCATGACAGCGTTATACTTAAAGGTATGTGTAAATAGGGCAGAGATTAACTGAGACAGTGCCTGAGGGAGCTGTATGATGCGTGAGGGGAGTAGTCACGGATCCGGATCCCCTCCAGCATCGCATAGCTACCTCAAAGACCGTCTCAGTCAAACGGTAGGCTTTTAGTACAGTAGCGTAATACGTTTTAACATTGGAAAAGAGACCGGAATTGTATAGTGATGTTTTGTTTTCAGATTTTCATTTTCGCCAGAATAACCCTCTGTGGATCTAGACTTTTTTAGCTCACAATTTGATAAAACTTCATCAAAATTAAGCACATATCTGATTCATGACATTTCACATACCCAGTACATTTCCGAGTTCATCTAACTAAATGTACTAGGAATCAGATAATTATAGAAGTTGTTGTTCAAACACGCATATTTTCCTCTTCACAGGGCGAGTAGCATGTGGCATGGGAACAAACGAACTGATCATCTCGGAATTGGTCTTCAGAAACGTGTTCACAGACAAGACTCCCGCTGAAATAGCAGCGCTGCTCAGTTGTTTCGTGTTCCAAGCGAGAACGCAGATGGATAATCAGCTCACGGATAAACTGGCAGAGGGCGTAAAAGCCATCGAACAAATTGACGCGGAGCTGACTGCTATTGAGTCTAAGTATTTGGTGAGTCGAAGCTGTTAGATCTAGGTCCTGCTTTGCTTAGCTCCTTTGTGATCAAAAATCCAAACCAGGATACAAAATCAAAAATACTTTGTGGATGCGGATTTTTTGCTCCTCGAATATATCGTACAGTACTTTAGCATCTTTACATAGTATAAAACAAAGTCGCTCGCGCTGTCTGTTCGCTTAGATCTTTTAAACTACGCAACGGATTTTAATGCAGTTTTCAGCAATGCATAGAGTGATTCAAGACGAAGGTTTAAATGTATATTATCTACATTGCACCCGTGCGAAGCCGGGGCGGGTCGCTAGTCTCGTAGTAAATGCAAGATAATCGAGAAATCTGCTGTAAAGACGTTAATTAATTAGTTTAATTACACGTTAATTAATCACATGCATCATCTTAATTCGGGTCATTGCTAATCACAACTGTGTTTCAGGTGGGTCAATTCGAAGGTCAAGCCGAAAGGCTCAACTTCGGCCTCGTGAGGGTAGTCTATGAATGGGCATTAGAAAAGCCATTCGCGGAAATAATGGATCTCACTGATGTGCAAGAGGGAATTATTGTCAGATGCATTCAACAGTTACATGAGGTAAGTGAGACAAATGCCCTGTTTTGAACTACTATAAAAGATATTTCATTATTTTCTTCGAACGGGGCGGTATTTCTTAAAAGCCTTGAATTGTGGTCCTTAGAATCTTACAATCAATAAAATTCTAGTTCTGAGTTTGTAATACTTGTAGAAATCAATGTAAGGCGCGAATTATACAGAAGGCATGATGCCGCTTCAAAACGTTTTCATACAAAATGTACGTAGGCGACGTGTCGTGAATTACACTCAAGCGGCGCGGCGCAGGCACTCCGTTCTTTCGTTTCGTTATAAATTCCACGCCTGCGCCGCGCCTTGACCTTACGCCTTTTCTGTATAATTCGCGCCTAAAACAGAGTGCAAAGATACCTAAGATATAAAAAATATGAAAGTGCTTGATTGTACCTATGTACAATCAAGCACTTTCATATTTTTTCCAACTGTATCATTAACTGTATTCACTATACAATTATACTTCAAAATATTATGTACCTATTTTTTTTTTCTGTCCCACAGTTATTAGTAGACGTGAAAGACGCCGCCGTGGCTGTCGGCGACCCGAAGCTGCAAGCCAAAATGATGGAAGCCTCCACCGCGATCAAGAGGGATATTGTCTTCGCAGCCAGTCTATATACCACACAAAAAGAGACGGTCACTACATGAAAATAGAGTTGCATTTATAAAGCCAGTGCCTTTAAATGATTTTTTAAAATTATGATTTTTTTTATGAACGTGATACGCTTAGCTAGTGCCTTGTGTTAGAATTATACGTTGGTACAAAGTGTTAATAAAAATTCAATTGATAAAAATACGCACAACGTAGGCGGTGTGCGTATTCGGTATGCGTATTTTTATCAATTGAAATTTTTCGGGGTCGTGTTGCGTGCGTGAGTACGTTTATCGAAATGTCGTGATTTAAACAGTGTAAGCAGCTTAGCTATAGTAGTTAGTCTAGTGGTAAACAAAGATTCAAATCTTTAGATTCGTCCGATCGCGACAAAATATGGTCAACTTTTTGTTTCATTGACAATGACATTTGAGTAGTGTTGTCTCGCTCACTCCTGAACACCGTATCCTCTCTATATGAACATTTATTTTGTTTTAAAACGTTGCTGCACTCTTGGGTATCCTGTGTGCGTTTGCAAACATTTACACCCGTATCTATAATCAAGTTAAAGTAATCGCTTATGCAAACATTTTTATGCAATAGACAAGAGTATAAAACGAAGTAAGACCCGTCAAAGAAAGCAAAGCAAAGAATTCAAACTTTTGACAGTTCTAACTTCAAGCAATTACTAAACTACAGAATAAAAATCGTATCTTAAATAATGATTTTTACTCAAGTAATCACTTTTTATAGATACGGATGTTAAATTCACATAGACAAACAGGCAGACCCGGAACAACTACCTGTAGGCCATACAAATATTTGTTTCAAGCGGGAATCGAATCCGCGACACGCAGCGCAGCAGTCACTCAGCCACTGCGCCAACCTTGCCGTAAAGTATTTATCGTGAGGGCTAATCTAGCGGTTTAAATCTTTGGTGGAAGTTCAATGTCTAGACTGTTCGAATTACAAGACTTACAAAAGACTGCAGTTTTATAAAGCACAAGCGGCATTATATATTTTTTAATGAATGTTTTACTTTAAACCCCGCATACTCAACGCACATGCCCGTAAAAGTAGATTATGCTCCTAAGAGATAGTCTTGGGAGACCTTAAATCCCTCGCTGCTCTCAGGACTCTAGTCTTAACTCTCCCTCGCTGCGTTCGGGCTTCAAAATAGCGCCCGTAACGTAAGAATATCCCCTCGGTGCATGAATCTATTATTTTACCAAATTATTTATTTATGAATTCAGGCTTAATAAACTACCTACAGTGTGATAATATTAGTCTGTTATTTTTATGCATGGTTTTTTATTATTTGCTCACGCACATGGAAATAAAATTTTGTATTTTATGTATTTGTTTAATTTGGTTCTCGTTATTTGTTTTCAGTTATTATAGATTGGTGTTGTATTATTATTGCACCGTAAAAGCTGCTCTGCTGCTGCTGTATGTTGGCCCAGGAAGTAAACTAGCATTTGTTTTATTCTTTGCTTCATTACATTTATAAGTAGCGCAACGTTTGAGACAAATAAAAGCTTATTCATTTGCCTGTAATGCTGGCTCTTCACATGGCGCATTTATCACTATTTTCGCGATATTGAATCGAAACAAAATGTTCTTTATGCCTATTGAGATAAAGTTCACTTTGTTTTAATGACAGAAGGCGAATATTTGCCCAGATCTGCCAAGTATAGTGCCACCATAACGTTTCCACACACACACTGGCTCTGACACAGGCTTGCTCAATGAAATAGAGTGGGCTATAATCCACCTTGCGGGCCCAATGCTGGTTAGTGGATGTCAAATTTTTGGTCGTACGACATGCTGAGTCTTTATTGAGAACCGCGACCATTTTGTAGCATGTTTTTAAATTTGTTCCTGGTTATCCACCGATGCGCGCGGTTAGAGGCAGAACAAGCACAGGTGTGATACTCCTCGCGACGTCTGCATGAGCTATGCTAGAATGTTTGTTTATATCAGTGGTACGTTCAACAAAAATTATGATTATGTGTTTTTGTTAAATACTGTAGTCCATATTCCTACACTTGCATGTTATTCACCAGTTAGATACATTTTTTATTTTTTTTTTGGAGACCCAAAACAATCTTGAATGATTTCTAATTACACTTTCAATTACCACAGATCAATCTGCTGAAGCTCAATGAAAGAGCAGGTGCAGCCCGGTTGAAAATAAATCAGCAAAATAAATCAAACACTTCCGTGTACCGAGACATTGTCCTTGCTGCTAGCGGGACCTCTAATGCAGAAACGAATAACGAAGAAAAAATTGAAGAAGAACCATCAACCACAAGCGGAGAAAAAAATATCAAACCAGAAGTGACTACACCAACATTAAAAAAAACTCCGGAAGTTACCGAAAAAGCTTCTCTAGAAACAACTGAACCGGGTAACAGCGCCTGGAGAAGGCCGAAAAATTTTAAGAGGCCTGCAGTACATAAGAAGCCTACACCTCGCCCCAAACATGAGAAAAAAAAGCCTGATCCGAGCGAGAAACCAGAAGCCAAGCCTAAAGAGACGACGAGTGCTGACGTACGTTTGGGGCAGTACGATGATTGGACAGAATACGTCTAGGCACATCAGCGCGGTCAATAGGATTGGAAATGAGAATTCCCATCGGAATATGACAGGGAAGAGAGTGCACTATAATATCTCCCACGGCGATGGCAAGTCTCCGCTAAGATCGGCCGCCATGATCGACAACGGTCAGGAGAACTATTATTATTAGGTCTCCGAGAAAAAAAATCCGTTCTACCATTAATGGGGACAACAGAAACCTATACAGGAATAAACTATCTACGCTTTTTTTCTGGCTTTCATTCGAATGCATCCTGAACCTGGCTGGCTGGCTACTACTGCTGAGGGACTAGATGTCCCTCAAGGCCCAAAACACCACATAGTTGACACTGTTGGCTCGAATTCTCCTCTGCATAGGAGAAAAACCGCCTTTTGATGGAAGAAGAACAAATATATATTAGTCTCAGGGTGTAAGGTGGTCGATTCGAGACGAAAGAAACGCGCGTGTAACTTAAGACATATTTATTACTAAACTAAAATACATGGGTTCTATCAATATAAGGGATACATCGATTACACACACAGATAAATCAAAAACAGATTTAGTGCTTCCACTACAAGGGACATGACATGTATAGTAGGTACATATACAAAATAACAACAAAAAAGTGTACGTACAATACAATAATCATTCAAAGCATAACACGTATTTATATCTACAACGGGACGGAACAAAAAAGTTGAGCTTGCACGTCGTGATTGCGTCAAGAATTTTACCACTCAGCAGGATGCTGTGCTATAGGGGGGCCCACAGACAGCGCTGGTCTTTAGTGATCACCTGGTCCGGTCATAGGAAGTGGGAACTGTAACCGCCTGTACTCGACCTACCCGATGAGGGAGCAGAAGGCTTCCACAGTAGGTACTTGAAGTACCACTACTCAAATTCTAACGAAGAATAGGCCAAAATGCGGCTGGCCATTTTTTGGTACTAAAATGTCTGAAATGTTTCATACTACCTTATCTGGGTTCGCAGGTATACTTAACACTAGAAACATCATTTTTGTTTTTATTTTAAGTCCCAATTGTATTTTTTATACGCTATTAAAGTTGAAATGCTAATCAGTCGTTTTACTTAAAAATAATATCATTTTACACTTAATCACATTTAGATACAAAATTATTATTACTTTTCTGATAGCCGCCAATGATTTCTCGCCGCTAATTGGTTTTTTTATACTTGAAACATGTCATTTTCAGTGGGCACAATGCACAATATTATCTATTCTTTTTGATGATTGGTTCCTCGTTCTAACTTATAGTAGCGTTATCATTTGGTTACAACTCTTGAATATTTCCTCGTATAAAAGTCGAAAGTTATACAAAAGATACATAATTATACGTCTTTCGGATGTATGAAATAGGTAGGACTAGAGGTATGTCATCATCATCTGCCTAGCCTTTTCCCAACTGTATTGGGGTCAATTTCTAGTCTAACCGGATGGAGCTGAATACCAGTATTTTACATGGAGCGACTGCCTATCTGACCTCCACAATCCAGTTAGTACTGGGTAATACGATACCCCTTGGTGAGACTGGTTGTCAGACTTTTTGGGCCACTGACTACCTAACGGGTGTCAAAGATCTATAAATGACACCCGGGACCAACAGCGACTTAACGTACTTTCCGAGGCACGGAGGAAACTCGGTATGTGGTCGGTACTCGGTGGGCGGTCACCCATCCACAGACCAACCTAGGCAAGCACGGCTTAACTTAATGATCGACCCGAGCGGCTGTTATTATTAAGCCACGAGCTCCTCGGGAGTGGTATAGGTATGTATATCTCCGTAATTATTGTATGTACATACGCCAACATATCAACTACAATCTGTTAAATTAATTTAATACATAGATTTTCAATATTAGGTCCAAAGTTGATTGGGAAAACTTAACAGTTTCGGGTAGCTTGATGTGCTGGCGTCTGTACTTACTGTGGTGACATAGCCGCTCTTCAAATGAGCTAACTGAGACACAGTCGATCCTTATGACGTCGCTCGGTTTATGTTGTTGTGCAATACCTACACGTTCAAAATGTATGGAAAACCGTTTTTTTACCGATGAATGATGAATTTCTAGTATTCAGATTCATTGTGATCTCTCTTCTAGGTGGCAGCACCATCATCACAGCAGACCTACTCCTCGGACCTGTCCCCCGAGGACATGGAGGACGGTGAGCGCCACGTGTTCGAGTTCTTCAACGACGACGCGAACGTGGACCGCCTGGTCGCCTTCCTCACCGTGGAGGAGAAGAAGGGCAAGGACAAGTTCAATGGAGTGCGCTTCTCGTTGTTCAGGGTTAAGATTCACTGGGTTCTGTAATAATTTCGACAGACCAAACATGCATTTCTTACAGCTTTGTATTTAAGTAATTGGAGTTCTGGATTCAGCAGTGGGAAGAAAAGGTTAAATCATGTTAAGTTAACATTGCGCAACATTGTTAGTATGTTTCTTGCAACATATCACGCGTTTGAGCTGTATGAACTGTTGCTAGCAACACGTGTCCCTAAACGAAAAAAAGTGTGTTGTGAAATTTTTTTTTTTGGTTTGCATAGTTACAAGCATAAGCAAAATCAGCCTATAACGTGTCCACTGTTGGTTTACAGATCTCCTCTCTGTAAGGGATAGTGCCGTTATCTATCACGCGGGCCCACTGCGAGTTGGTGGATGTCACATGTCATGTCTTCGATTTCTAGTCCTAGTGCAGGAAAACTTAACAACGGTACTGCAAGCCGCGAAGTCACATGTGCGCGTACATACGATTTTAGTTCTGAATTCTGAGACACAACGCTACGTTACGAAATTAAAAAAATACAGCAATACTTGTTTTTCGCTCACGTCGCAAAGACGGTATCCTCCCTTATTATTATTATACTCGTTGACGGTATCTTTCTAGGTTGACAACTGTTGCTGCCCATCACAACTCGCACTGCACTGTGACTATTAGAGCTATTCATATATTTATTTAAACTTCATGTACAAAAGTGGTACATAGGCGGACTTAATGCCACAAGGCATTCTCTACCAGACAACCTTTGGGACAAATAGGACAGCATTGTGATATACCTACAGGCAATCATTATGCCGCGTGCTTTCCTGCCCGTCTATGCAGTATGGGAAGTTTCTACCTACCTAAACTGATTCCTATTCACTGCTCAACTGCTACGGTGCTATGGGCTGCTCTCGCCTCCTAAAATAACGAAAAATACCAAATAAAATTATCAAACATTCAAGCACTGCATTATTGCAGTGCTTGATTGATATTTGGTTTGATATTCAGGTCGGATATGGATAAAAACAAACTACGAAGCTTCCAGTACCTACCTAAGTTATGTAGTACCTACCACTTACTGGCCTGTAGGTACTTAATTATGTAGTATCTACCTACTAATAATATTTTTATTTTATTTATTAACTATGGAAGACATACCGCCAAACAAAAGTCTAATCCATGGTAAGTTCTTTATAAAATGGCGATGCTTACAATGACTGTCCAAATCGAACGAAGGGTAGGAGTAGCGCAGACAAACATTGCTACTATAGGCACCCATCATCTATGTACCAATATAAATATATTTCCTGCTTGTTGGACAGGTTATTGCCTTCTTCACCCGAATAATCGATAATTTATTACATATCTACCTATAACTTCAGCTGTTGCAACCAATGGCGTTGCATTAACGCTTTCTGCAGTCTGAAACACACCCAATCACCCATCGAAAATGCGTGGAATGAAACGTAATAACGACCATGACGAAGGAGACTTGCGCTTCAAATGACGCATGTCAAATTTTTGTGAATCGGAACGTACCTTTGGGACTGACTTGGCGATTCGGATTTTCTTTCAGTGATTATCTCGATGACTTGTGTAAATTCAATGTTAATTTGATTTGTTAAATGACATTTTAATATTAGTGATCCGCGTTCGTATACCGAGTAAACTTACAGCTGTGCTCATGTGGCCTCCAGGCATAAAGAAAATATCGCAGTGACTCGTTATATTTTTTCTAATAACAATAACGTAAAACAATAAAAATGATACAAGACGACGAGTTCGAGATGCTGGTGACAACCCCAGAGCGTATAGCGGCTCTGGGGTTCAAGCCGCAGAAGGAAGTATTAACTAATCATATTCTACCATATGCCGCCGAGTTGGATGATGAGTCCACAAGATTCTTGGAGCAGGTGAAGTTCAACCTGGCGAAGGCTGTGATGCTGCGCGAGATGAAGCCGGCGTGCGGGGTCTGGTCCTCCAGGCTCATGAAGTAAATATGACTTTTTAACATTAAAACAGTGTGTCCCGCCACCACTAGCACTTTTTAGGTGATATTGAATTTTTGGAAGTGGTCCAATAGATATGTGAAGGATTGTTAAACAGAGCAGAGATATCAGGAATAATAAACATAACAGTTCTCTGGAATCTAAACCTTTTGTATGTTATAACCCTGGACTGTTATTGGGTTTTACCACTAAGACTTCTATGGTCTTTGGGGGAATACAGGCATGACGTTATATTGCAGTAAATAAGACTGTATCTCTACTGACATGCCAGCTCACCAGCGATTAATAGAAGAACAGCTGTCCCATACAAAAGTGCCGTGACTACTTGGCTAAGTGTACAGAACAGCTGATGTTTTTGTAATAACCAACAAAAAAAATATTTTCTTATTGTTCTAGTTCTATTAAAACTTTTGTTTTTTGATTTATACATAAAGTTATCACACCATACATACACAATATTTCAGTTAGATTCTACTTAGAAAGTTACAAGTTCTGAAAATATATAGAAAGCATTAAAAAAAATTGCAACACTGCAATGTAGTAAAATTTAAATTTCAAAGTGAAATATTCTTTTTTGATAATTTACACACCTGAAACATCATTGCATCATTATTTTAACTGAAATAATACTCATTAGTGCCAAAGCTAATTAAAACTATTTGAAAGCATTTTAGATAAAAGCATAAACATTTTAAAATGAAATTACCTATTGGCAGTGTGCAAAGATTTATCATTTGCTAGTACGGATGAAAGGAGACAAAGAAAGTACAAAAAAACATCCTGTATAACAACAATGATTTCAGTGTTTTGATCAAATTGTGCAAAATAATGATGACTCATACATACATAAATTAAATGGCTGTGTTTTGAGGGTATGAAAGTTTTTTTTAGGTTTTACATTTTGGTGGGATTGTATTGGATAACGGGCTGGAGTCTGCAAGTCCACATCAATGCGCATATTTTGCATGCTGAATTTTGGTGGGATATTAATTTGTTTAAATAGATACTTGCTGCACTTACAGTTTACACCAGTTTGCAGCAAGCCAACAGCATAGCTTTACTGCTACTTGTAAACATATCTAGGTCCAGCTCCTGAGCAATCAGGGTGTTTATCAGGCTCATCGCCAGGGTTGTGGGGGTATATCGAGCAGTACATTACTGTCTTACTTAACTTTTCTGAATAAATAGTAGATCAGGTGTAATAATTTACACATACTCTTTATAAATAATGCTTCTTTAAAAATAATTGACCTTATTATAAAACATTATACAGTAAGGTTTAAAACTTGACATTTTAACTTAATATTTTATTGGAACAAAAATCTTTCAAAATAAACTTAATAAAACAGAGAATTCAAGCAGACTAGAATACCTAACAAAACAATGACACAACCATACCATATTCTTCAGCTGTTAAACATTTTGTAGCAAGTTTTGGTTTAGCTCTAACCTTTGGCAAGTATTAGTGAAATTTGAAATATACTGGCTAGCACCCAGGTCTTCCTGCTAACTGCACCTGGCCTCACATAATAGAACATTATATCAATTTATCATTTCTATTGTTATGTTTCAATATTATATTGCAAAATGAGTCATTCATGCAAAAGTATGATTTAGGATTATGATAATTGAATAGGTATCTAGTTTTTTAGCATACCTATATAAAGTTTACCCAGTTATGACAACATCTGACTGATTCATGTAGTATGAAAAAAACGATGGCAGAACAAAGTGCTGGCTAAGTACAGTCAAGGGCAAAATGAGATGCCATGTCGACGAAAGAGATGTCAGCAAAATGGAAGGGGTCTGCAAGGGCCCATGCCTGCCGGGGCTGCGGGACTGATCAAAAGATATACCGCGGCCCTGGAACACAAAGGGCAAAGAAGGAACATGGATGGGTTTTACTCCGTACAAGTCTGGCACTCCCTTCCGCGCCGCCCAGAGCGAGGGGGTCATTTGATGATTTCCCATCTGGAAAAAAAGGGGCAAAATCTGACAAAGATTTATTAATAACACATTCTGACAGCACACCTGTATTAATTGAAAGGCTATGGTATTAATTAATATGTTTACATATTTCAAATCCTATGTTTTAAATGCAATAGTACTTATAATAGGTATGAAGGCAGAATCTAGTCTACTGCTAAGGAATAAAAATTCTTGAAAAAGACTAGTAAAGCTTTGCACAATCTGAAAAACGAACCATTGCTGAGAGTGGTCTCAGCAATCACTCAGCAATCACTCTTGCAACCACTACATCTCAGACAGAAAAGAAAGCTAATTAAGTAAAGTTACCCATTTGACGGAATTTTAATTATTTGTCCTTTTCTCCTGGAAATATTAACCATCATTAAGCCCATGATTTCTTTGTTTGAGAAGAGGCTTTATTACTGCAGTGGGGCTGGGACTTTAATAGGTTGAAATTATTATTTCTGTAACTTTTAATTATTTTGTTCACAGGTATATACGGATTCACGGCCTAAAGTTCGGGAAAGAAGATCACATAAAACTGATAAAACTGGCTTATGAACTTGTGCTCATTCCTGATCTAGAACCTGGCAAGGTGCACAAGTTCGCCACTATGTTTCTAATGCTCACAAAGTAAGTATGAGTTTCAAGTTATAAGTCGACTAGTTTGGCTTAAATTGCGCATCGACATAACAGAGGGAAACCGGCATTAGGAACGAAATGTAATCTTGCCAACAAATTTAATTGTTAATCTATTTTGGTCCTTATATCAGCTTATAACAATGTCTTCTATAAAAAGTATAAAATTCAAGGAACTCAATAAACACTTTGAATAATTGGCACCGTCCGCTTTTTTAATTGCTTACGAATTAATTAATTTCTACAGGAAAAGACAATTGATTAAACCTGAAGAATTGACGCTGCATTGGCGCCCGCTCTACGATATGGGCAAAAAAATATTTGATAAGAGCTCGACTCATATTGGAATGTACCACTACCTAACGTAAGTACCCACGAATTCGAATAAATATTGAAATGAAGGTCAAATAAAACTATCATCACAAGTATTAACACATAATCCGAAGAACTTGATTATGAATGTGTCTGCAACTCATCTAGCGCCAACTTTTGTTTCGACACTTCCCTTATGTGACGTATCGTGTACGACAACTTTGACGCAATCACATATGTGAATATTGAATTACTTCTACATATTGTACCTATACTTATGTACCTAGATGGAAACATAACTGCGATGAACGCAACTAGAAATCATTCAGAAGCCAATGACGTAATTCTACCTACATGAAGATTTCGACATGGCTCGATGCTCGATTTTTATCGATGTTTTGATTGTATAATAACTACCTGTTTATAAACTCAATTGATTTTGTTTAATTATAACATCTACGTAAGACAAAGTTAATGCAAATTTGACTTTAAATCGTTATGTGTGTTCAGGCCAGATCGTTTTATGAAACAAGGAGGCGATATGCTCGATATGATTCGCAAATTCCTGTCGGGAGACGGACTGGGCGACGCCCTAGAGTTATTCGGCCTCGCAGGAGCCGACGAGAACGATCTGCCCACGTAATAAACAGACAAACAATATAAGTTTTCGGGACACGCTTAATGTTCGCACATCGGGTGGCAGACGGGTTGGGCTCATGATTCATCGGACCCATGTCACTATCTATCCTTGGTATTATGGACCCTAGAAATGATTTATTAAGTGTTCAACTATTAAGTAGTTGAAAAATTAATAAGTTATTATACCAAACAATCCTATTGTACAAATTGTAGTGTCTGTGTATCAAGGTGGCAGGCTGTGCATGTTTGAAACGTCTCTTCAATAGGAACTTATTTTAATGCACTTAATTTAATTTCAGCTCTCTAGAAGGATCATACATATCGATGGTTAAATGCGCAAGGCCGTAAGTACAATACCCTAACTTTGTACCGTTAAAGATTTTTCGCTATGCATCAATTTAACTTTTTGATGTTTTTAGATATTTCCCTCTACAAGCCACAAAAGAGATCCTGGCAGAGTTGTTGCCTCAGATAAACCCGTGGTCCACGGACACGCACGTGGTCTGCCAACTGGCCACGTTCTTGCCGGTTGCGTTGAACCCTGAGTACGCGAGTTTCGGACATCACCTGTGGTTCGACGAGCTCATGACTCTTTGGGATACCTGCTACAACTCACAGTGCGGAATCTCGGTAAGATTTCGCTCGTAAATAATTTGGGGCGCTTACAATTTAAGCGACCACTGTTCACAAATGCACAATGTGTGAGATTAATACCTGGATAATGCAATTTGTTAGCTACATAACTTCGTTGCTTGATACAGGACCTAATGATGCTGTTCGCTGGGCTAGCCAAGCGCAACCCCGGGGCCATTGACTGGACGCCTCATGTCCCTAAGATGTTCGCGCGTTTTCTTCACGCCCTCAACTTGCCAGTCGCCTACAAAGACATGCAGATTACTCGCTCACATTCCCTTGGTAAGTTTATAGCAATACCTGCTTTATAAAAGGTATGTTATGGCATTTATATGTATGCTGTGGTAGAAGCTGATTTCTATTATTCATAAACGATTTGTGATAAGGTAAATCAATATTGTTTAGGGCAATTCTAGAATAACAAAACAGTAGTTTGCCTGTTACTTGAACACGCAATGGTTAATCGGTTTTATCTATCCAACCACCCATTATAAATTTATTTTTATATATTATCAAGTCCTCACGAAAGTAGTAAGTAAATTCAACAGAGAAAATTGCAGAGGCTCGCGTTTAGAGGCTCGAAACCAATCCTACATGATACTTATTTATATATTGATGTACACAGAGCCCAGACCACATTGTTACAAATTATTTGTGTGGTCTAGATATGAAGCACGTGGCCTCTTGGATCGTATGGAGCATCAGCCCCAACGGTGTGGTGCTGAAGCACTTGCGGAGCTTTCTGGCAGGAGTCGAGAGCTACCTGCACAGCGCCAACGCGGGCCGGTGGTCCTACAAGCTAAGAGACCTCCTTAGGAAACTAGCCCGAGAGTTCCTCAACAGGTAAACATTTTAAACGATCAAGCAGGGCACAACAAGGCATAACTCACAAGGGAGATTCGACAAAATACCTGATATACTTATGTCTTGTCACCTGGCCTGCTGATCTATTGTAATTTTGAACCCATCTCACATCATATCACAGTCGCCACATCATTTCTGTTTAGGAGCATGTATGTCTTTACTTACGAGACCAGACCCCGTCCGCGCCAGAAGTACTCATGATTTTGGGCTCTACTGCGAGCCTATACTAGTCGCGCGGCTTCGCTACTATGCATGTGAGTAAAGTCGTACATGCTGCTGTATCGTTCACCAAAATATTCACGTTAATAAAAAGCAATTTGAACTCGCCCTTAATCTTACAGGGTGCGACGTGAACGTGAAAAGAAATTTTATGAAAGTTGGGAGAACCAAACGCCTCAGGCATACCGACTCAGAGATGAAGACATCACTGAGTTTGTTAACATAGTGCTCGAACCGACGCTGCAGGCGGTGTACAGCCGTAGCGGCTCGCTCGACATATCTATCGCGTTGCATAACTTAGCGACGCTGCGTCCTGCTATGGTAGTTCCGCCGTTACTGGAGAGGCTCAAGACCTCTCTGACGTCACTGACTGAGCCTCACCGAGTGACTGCAGCCATGTCGGCCGTGGCCGCCGTCGCCCGGCCCATGCTACGAGGAGCTGACGCGGACTACCCAGAGGGACCAACTCATGTTGTACCATTCCTGTTAGCCGTCCTGCCAGGGCTCGATCCAAATGATATTAAAAAGACACTAGTCACCCTGCACTTCATACTCATCTTTACTTGGATGGTGCCATTCATAGATTGTAGTTCCGCTCCCGAGTACTGGGATGATCTCACAGAAGATGAGCTCCTGACCTGTGAGGCCACTGCTCAATTTGAAGACTTCGTCCTCGTCTTTTTGGACAGACTGTTTGTCATAATCGAGTCCAGTGTGCTCGAACATGTAAGACTGGACACCAAGGAATCTGACGCGGTTCGCAGCAAGACTGATGCTGTGATGGAGACAGCGATCTCTTCAGCAGCCACAGCTGTGCTGATGCAGTGCTCGCCCAAGATATTCAAGGAGGCGTTGAGAAAGTTCAAGGCGTTCGCCACGGAGTCCACATTTGAGACGAATGTCTCTGGAAGTATGGTGGGAGTAATGTTGCGCGTGTTTGCCAGAATCGATTCGGAAGCGACTTTAGCGGCTTTCATGCCTAAGTTATGTGAGGAGCTGACGGAGCTGCTGTCAACGGACGAGGCGCTGCATGAAGAGAACCCGCCGCGCGACCTCATGTACAGGTTGGTCCTGTTCATGCACGCGGTGGAGTGCGACGGCACGGTGCTGTTGAAGTACGTCCCCGACATACTCCCGATACTGGACCGGGCTCTGAAGCTTCACGCCAACTACGCGCTGTCGCGAGCGTGCGAGGTGCTGAGTCACATGCTGACGTCGCTGTGCTACATCGACCTGAAGGAGTGGAAGAGTTCGCCGAATGACTACGGACAAGCTCCGGAGAAGTGGCTGCCTATCCGGGAGTGGGGTTACGGGTGTCTCCTGAAAGACGCTAACTTCAAATGGCACGTGCCGTGTTCGGAAGAGGCGGCGTGTGCTCAGATGCTGTTGGACAGGTACTTGAAGGCGGAGGTGGCGCGGCTGCGGCAGTGGCTGAGCGGGGAGCGGTCCATGTGTCGCGAGCGCCGGCTCAGGAGCTTCTACATCATCAACGCTGCTCTAGCGTGCAGCACCTTCCTGCCGCCGCCGGATGAGCAGCCTGTGGCACTGTGAGTATTTCTTACATTGACCTGTTTTGCGCTATACTTAAGTCAACTGTTAAAAGACCATTTGAATTTAGCAGTAAGTAAATGAGTGATCTTATGTCATGATAATAACTGATCAAACCTTTTTCGTTGTAAAAAAAAACAATAAGCTAACCTATTTACGTATTGACGTTCAAACTACATACCAGCTTATTCCTACTATCTTTCAGTATCGAGACCCAAGTGCCGGCGACAAGCATTCCATTCACTTGCGGCGTGAAGTTCCGCGTCACGCTAGACGGAGAGAACGTGCGCGTGGCGCTCACTCGACTGCTGCTCGAGGTTCAGAAGAAACTGCTGGTCGAGAAGACTGATGATACCAGGGGGCTTGAGATGCTTATACAGGTGATTGTTCTTTTTCATGCTTCCATATTTTTTTTAGATAGGATTGAAGTCTTTTGGACTTATAATGACAATACACGGCCAATAAATGGCCCATTGCGTTTTAAAAACATTTTGCTTTGTACACATACGTCTGTACGTACAGTCTTTTAAAACTGAAATACTTACCTAATGTGCTTTATTAACTTGTTTTTTTTACTTCTCCTTTTCTTCTATTATGTAATGAGCTAAACAAAAGTATGAAGCCGTGATGAAAATTAAAGCACTCATACAGAGCGATAGGATTAACTGTCGTGGACTTCCTTTCATCAGCATTTTGTCACCAGGTATGGGAACGAGTAGTAGTGATGAAGGGCCTGCGCGGAGGCCCAGGCCTGGAAGCCCGTCTCCGCTCGTACGGAGCCCTGGAGCGCGCATTGGACGGGCGCGGCGGCGCGGTCGACCGGGCGGGTGCGCGCGGGGCGGGCGCCGCGCGCCTGCGCATGCTGGCGGCCGACGCAGCGCGTTTGCATGACGACTCGCGGTACGACCTCGTGTGTGAGGCCGGCATCACACCCTCCGCTCTCTACGCGTTACATGCGCTCGCTGATCTGTCTGTCAATACCTATAGCTCGGTGAGTATTGTTTTTTGTCTATTTGTTAATGTGGTTAGAGTTCTCAGTCAATCAAGTCTAAGCTCTTAGTATAATATTTATACAGTTAAACACTCAGTTAAGTAAGAGCTGACATTAGTGAGCTTACAAGAACCGTTTTTACTTATTGGAAGGTTGTACCTAACCTCATCCATTCTACAGGTCCGCATCTTAGCTCAAATCCGTCTGTACTGGATGTTGAGCCACTACCCGTATTCCTACCGCGCGTTAGTACCGAAACTAGCAGAAGTACTAGCGAAAGGTGGGGAGGGTGACGAGTGGCACGCGAAGCACAAGGGGGTGCTGTTCATGATGCTGGGGCCCCGCACTGGGCCACTGATCGCCAAGCAAGACTGGGATGTGGCGCGTACACTGTGGCCCGCCATACTTAATGCGCCGCTCAGTGAGAAACCCAGCATGGTTCGGTGAGTTTTACATTCAACTATTTGTTTCAGCTTTCTTTGCAGGCATTACACAAAATCTTTATCGACCAAAGTGACATGTGGACCAATCGCCTAATTTCTTTGTAAAATGGGTACCCATAAATAGTATTTCAATTAGCCATAAAAGTGAACATGTAGGTGATACTTGCCTGCAATAATGGGCTAGCAATTCTGTCCGAATACTTAAATACGCCTTCATTTTATAGTATCTAACAAAACCTAGCATATTCTCAACATTGAATATCAAATTATGTGTGTTTTATAACAGGACAGGAGGGTTTTGGAGAAACAGGCATGATGTTATGTTATGTATTCCAGCTTAGAGCAAGCGTTCAGCGAGAGCCTCCACCGGCACTTCCCAACCGTGAACACCCAGCTCGAGGTGACCATAGGCGCGGTGGTAGCAGCCGGAGTCCTCATCACTGAACAAGAGCGCACTGAGCCCGGATTCAAGCAACTCTTGAACGCTTCCCTGAATAAGGAAAAAGCGACTTCCCAAAAATGTGAGAAGTTGTACAACGAGCTTATTGCGGAGCTCATTAAAATTGTTGAGACGCCTAATATGTGAGTTTCATTTTTTTTTTGTTTGTCTTTACTAGAATACTATTTGTTCTCAGTTGATTGCAGTTGGTTTGCCCACAACGAAAAAATTGAAAATGAGATTAAAGTGAACACATTGTGTTTTCTGGTGTTGGTGTTGTCATATTCTCCTCCAAAAATTGTATTTCAAAATTGATTTCACGCAACAGAAATCTATATGTACTTATTCCTTAAAATAATCTTTTGCGAAAAATTATTATAAAATCTAGGTGCTCGTGAAAACTTTCTATTTCTTGGTCAAAAGAAAAAATAAAAGAGAATTCCATGCTCACCTCACTAAAAATCGATCCCTCCAACAGTCAATGGCGCCGCCTCGAGCTCGCCATGCAGATGCTAACATTCTGCCCGTCTCTCCAAACTCCGTACCCCGGGACAGCGGTCCCGGCCATGTTGCGCGCACTACTCCACGACGACATAGCCGTGCGCCGCACTGCGCAGCGACTGACGCACTACGTGCTCAAACAACGCAAGCACAAGATCATCAAGTTGTCAGTCGATCCTTATGACGTCGCTGGGTTTAAGCGCCCGCACAAACATATACCTGGTAAGTTGTAAAGCTTTTATTTTGTCTCACTCACAAAGAAAACCAAGAAAGTTGTTAAGAATCCGTTGGACCAACATCCCGTAACTGCCAGATCTACGTAATTCTATAATGCTGAAACTTTTTCTTTGTAAGTACTTTTAGCTACGTAGCTACTTTAGTACGATTAGCTATTCAAAAATTCGGTCGTGGATGCTTTGGCAGGTATCAGGTAACTAAAATGTGCTGAATATGAACAGCTGCTAAGTTATTTCATACTACAAAGCGTGTTTTAGGAATAGTCTGATGTTCACCTCCTCCACTGCCAGACGTTTTGTGTGGCGGCAACCCCCGCCAGACACCTTAAAGTAAATGATAAATTGTAATTGAACAATGAACATACGTTATGAAGGTAAGTATTTCGACAGAAAAAGTTTCAGCTTTTATAAAATGATGTAGGTCTGGCGGTCACGGGATCACCCTCTACATCAGATTATCATATGTATTGCTTCCTGTGTCATTTTTCTGTTAAGATTAATCAATCTTCAGACATTTAAATACAACACAATTTCCCAGGTTACCGGCCGGATCTTGAATGGGCTATGTGGTCAGAGGACCGAGTGCATGTAACTGATGATGAATGGGAAAGCCCTTGGTTGAGGAACCCAACATACGGGTTCTACGCTTGGCCTGACTTGCTTGAGGTAAGTCTTACTTTCTTTTACAAAAAGCGTAGAATTACCAAGTATTTCACTGCCAAGATCACACGAATCATCACGTTAAGCAACACACACATCACACTACATAAAAATACTGCTTTCGTTAAAAAGTGTTGTCAACAAACATATATTTCAAATATTGCACTCCGTGTGACAACGAAGCGCGTTACTGCGCAACGTTGCAATCATGATGATCATTAATAATTGTTTTGAAGAAATGCACAACTTAAAAAAAAAAAAAATTGTAGAATTCAGCAATATTCAATGTGATCTTTCTTCTAGGTGGCAGCACCATCATCACAGCAGACCTACTCCTCGGACCTGTCCCCAGAGGACATGGAGGACGGTGAGCGCCACGTGTTCGAGTTCTTCAACGACGATGCGAACGTGGACCGCCTGGTCGCCTTCCTCACCGTGGAGGAGAAGAAGGGCAAGGACAAGTTCAATGGAGTGCGCTTCTCGCTGTTCAGGGTAAGATTCACTGGGTTCTGTTGAGTAGTTGGTTGACTTGATTAATAATTTCGGCAGACCAAACATGTATTTCTTACAGCTTTGTATTTAAGTAATTGGAGTTTTGGATTTAGCAGTGGGACGAAAAGGTTAAATCTAGATAAGTAAACATTGAGCAACATTGTTAGTATGTTTCTTGCAACATATAACGCGTTTGAGCTGTATGAAGTGTTGCTAGCAACATGTGTGCCTAAACACAAAAAAGTGTTGTGTTGTGTTGTGCAATATTAAAATGCAGAGGAACTATAAAAAAATATAAGTAATTTTATCTTATGTAAATAAGTCAACTAAATAAAAAATTTAGTTGGTACCAAATACGATATCAACCATTACTCATCCTATCTCGTTCTCCCCTACATACTTTCTTTTTCTGCCCCTGTTCATAACTCGATAATCTTCGGCTTACCTAGCTCCCTACAAAACGGTACTGCAAGCCGCGAAGTCACGTATTACTTTCTTTGTTGACATGAATAAGGTTGACATTTATTAAAGGTTTTCAATCCTATGATGTATTAAATGTCTGTACTATGATGTAATATGCACAGATGTGTATGTAATATACTATTTGACTACGGTGGACACCGAGGCACTACGTATGATGCCTTGTTTCCGAAGGGAAGCCGGCAGGAATCGGCTTCTTAGGTGCCTTCGGGCCTGCTGCACCATTGTATAAGTAACTCGTTATAATTGAGCTATCCCCCTGCGCAGACGCTGTTCGGGCAATTCGGGTCGGGCGTGGCGATGCGTTTCCTGAAGCACGCGGAGCGCTGCGCCGCGGACCCGGGCGAGGCGCCGCAGCGCTTCGCGGCCGAGGTGTGCGCCGCCGCCCTGCGCGCGCCGCGCTACTGGCCGCGCGCCCGCGCCACCGCGCTACTCGCCGCCGCCGTCAGGATCCTGGAGATCGGTGAGTGGCCGCGGTACTACAGAGGGAATCGCTGGCGACACTAAACAAATAATTCAAATCGACACGGTCAAAATAATGTTGACCTGGGTGAATAGAACAAACCAGAGAAGCATCACACCAAAGTGAGGCGTCTTGTACTCGGCAATAGAGGGTAGTGTATGGGATTAATAAAATTACACCAACTGGGAATTGTCTTTGGTAGCACTTTCATAGTGCATTATCAATCAATCAAACAAACACACAGTTATGCACACAGTGAGAATCATCGGATGGTGCCTCATTTCATAAAAGACTTAAGTGCCTCTGCGAGTCAGCTTCGGCATCTCGTACACCTTCCAAAAGTCGGATACACCAAGATCACAAGACGCAAAATATTAAGAATAATCGTTTAAAATTACGGATTAATGATTCTTCATTTGCTCTGTCTTGCTACCTCTTTATACAAACTGAAAAGATGTTTCTAATACATCATCGGACGTTGATCGTTAATGTCATCCTATCTATTATCAGGTCTAACATCAGTGACACCAGAAACTCTGGAAGACTGGGGTACATGTGTGGCCACGGGCGTGGAGAAGCTGGACCCCACTCGAGGGCGCCAGGTGCTGCTAGCGCTGGTACACCTGTGTACACCACAGCCACGCCGAGGCGACAACGATCCGGACGTTGATACCTCCTTCAGTATCTGTGCTAGGCTGTACGCGCTGCAGGTTAGTGATCCTTAATGTGTAGGCAATAAGAACTGGAATCCTCTAGGAATCCTTCCAGGGTTACGACCAGCCTTTGTCCTGTGGCTTTCTCATTTAGGATATCATGGCTTTACATTTTGTTTCGTTTATTTTGAGGTAAGGGTGGAATGAGGAATTCTTATGGCGACAACTCACACGGTGCATCGATAAGAGACTGCAGAAGTCTCTTAATCGTTAGATATTATCTTGGTACATTGACTTGCGTGGTACAGTATTTGGTGACCAACCAATCGAGTTGCTGCTATTGCATTTAAGTCCCAAAACTTTTTTTAATATTGGTACTTTTAATGAGTTGGTGTATAGTTTCGTAGATTTTTGCCGCGGTGCAAATTCGGTGATGCGGCCCAAAACGTGTCATGCTTGAAATCGCATGAAAAAAAAAACCGTTCCTTAATCGAAAGAAACACGTACACACATAGTTATAGTGTATGAGTATTATTTTTACTCAATGAGTTTTTTTATTAGGCTTTGTAAGTTTGTCTGCGGCTGCAGAACGCAGAAAGCATATGCGTTGGTATCGTTACATTTGACAATAAAATGAGTGATTTATCTAAACGGGCCTACGATCCAACAGACGGGCCTCATTCAAGCCCGGCCCGAGATGCCGGCGGAGCTTCGCGAGATGCTCACGTCCTCTTGCAGGCGCTACACCGAGGCGGGTGGAGACACCTTGTTCCGTTTGTGTGCTAGGCTTAATGCCCTTCAGGTGAGATCGGACCCCATGTGAACACAGCTTTACGCCGGTTGTACACACAAGTTTTGCCGTAAACAACTACGGTTGATTCGCCGTGACTAGGCACGGTCGTCAGCATTGATGAATCAATCGTAGATTTTCATGGCTAAAACACGTCTGTGTATAACCGGCCTTAGGCTCTCGCCTCATATTTCTGAGTAGATTAGGATCGCATGCAGTATGTCGCAATTCTTGTTTTTATTATTGTTATTTTTTAGAAAAAATGTGCTACAGCAATCTTTTTGGGCGTGTAAGATGAGGGAAAATAGCGGTTTCTTTTCACTATGAAGAAATACATGAGATTCAAAATTTTACTGGGGGTGTTCCAATTGTGTGGTACATTGAATTCGAAATTATGTTTTGTTTTCCGCCAAGCATATCAGCAACATGTGGTCTGGTAGTTGGAATCGTTGGCAACCTTGCGTCCTGCATCCCTTGCTATTCATATCTTTTCTTTTTTTTTGTATATTTATACGCCGCGCGCCGTGAATGTTTGTTAGACGGAGGAAG
Organism: Noctua pronuba; assembly: GCA_905220335.1. Classification (NCBI taxonomy): domain Eukaryota; kingdom Metazoa; phylum Arthropoda; class Insecta; order Lepidoptera; family Noctuidae; genus Noctua; species Noctua pronuba. The sequence continues at coordinate 8,401,860 of LR999911.1, forward strand.
TATAATCTGCATTTAAATGTCTTCTAAGTTTTTCCTTTTTTTGTAGAATATCAGACGGATGTTTATTTTTTTATGTCTTTGTAATTTTTATTTGCTTTTAAGTGGAATGCGGAAGGTATTTTTTTTGTTTGAATATATGTTATTAATTTAGGTATTATTTATTCCCTATGACAAACTATACCAAGTATTTTAAATATAGTTTCCCCTTCATTATTTCGAATAACTAATACTAAATGATCAATGTACATAGGTATAAAACTATTGTTCGAGATAAATAGACGGTACTGTTATGATTACTTATGCCATATGCTTTGGCTAAGTAATGTTCTCGTTTGTCTTTTGTGGCTTTAAGTTGCGCGACAGTGATAGTAAGTACAGTGACATACTGCTTAGCCATAGCTTGTGCTATTTGCAGAGGTTCAAGGATCTTTTTTGCCAAGGATTTTTTGAACAGCGTTAATAGGGGTGACGTTGGTAAAAATAAGATGGCGGCATTCGTTTCGATCTGGACCACAAAAGATCCTTAGACAGTCACAAGCAATGACATGTAAACACTTAGCAAAATTCTACAGCAATTTTCTCGCGAAATAACGGTTTCTACTTCGACATAAGATCTATTTTGTAATAGCATAGCTTCTAAAATACTTTCGTGAAAACGTAAAACTTTAATCAATACAGTATGAGAAAATATCTTTTGAATTTTGCTAAATGTATACATTTCATTGCTCGTGATTGTACAACTATAATAATATCGTCTAATTATCTTAGCCTCAATTAACTTGTTTTACGGGTGGCGTCAATGTTATATATAAATGTTTTACTGTTTAGGGGGCACTAGGCTCGCTTCGCTGGCGGGCGGCTCCCCTGGCCGATATGATACTGAAGCGGCTGGAGCTAGCCAACTTTATTCAGCACCCGTATCAAAATGTGCGGGAGACTGTGGGCAGGTAATGTACATCGGACTTTAACATTATTTTCTTACCTAAGTACATAAGTTAGCGACAGACGACAGTCAATATTGAGGATACTTATGCCAACTTAGTAATGACCAGTGATAGGAATAGGTAGTGCCTATTTGCCTAAACTTCGAAGAACAGAGACAAGAAACGGAGACTTCCTTAGGACTAAATTTTTTCCGAGACATCTGTCCCGAAATTTCGAGACAACACATAAATACATTTAAAAAAAATGTTATTTGTAATAAGTAATTCGTCTATATTTACCTAAAGTTTGCGACTAGATATATCATAATAAAATAATAACATACACAGTCGTTACAACCATAAAATTTTCTGAATTTTTTTTTGGAGAACATTTTTTAAATGACTTGTTGATCGTAATACACAATGAATCACAATGTTTGAATAAGAAGCAGTACACGTTTCGAAGTAAATATCTTCTTTCTAGCTCACTCTCGGCTACGTTTAATGAGATTTCTAAAGTTCAAGTGTAAAAAAGGCATTATATGTAACACATACTATGATTTAAAAGAGTGTCCATGGAGTTTCTTGCACGTTCTTCTCCATAGAGACCTACTCTTTGGAACGTGCAATTTAGCTTCTCTTTTCTTGGACTGACCGACATTGACTATTCAAAAGTGCCTGTAAATGGTCTATTTGAAATAAATGCTTTGATTTTGATTTTGTCGGTATTTAAAATAAATAAATAATTCATTTATTTGCCAGAATGTAGGTATACAAAGTGGTATGATCTTAATATTAATGAGGTCCCTTTACATTCTACCATTATACATGATTTCCACACCTTAATCTATATCACTACCAAAATCAGCATTTTCAGTGGAATTGAGTAATGGACATCCATACAAACTATCACATTTATAGACAAACTTTAGATAAATATAGATGAATTACTTATTCCAAATAACACATTTTTTTTAATGTATTTAAGTGTTGTCTCGAAATTTCGAGACAGATGTGCCGGAAATAATTTAGTCCTAAGGAAGTCTCCGTTTCTTGTCTCTGTTCTTCGAAGTTTAGGCTAATAGGCACTACCTATTCCTATCACTGGTAATGACGTTATGTGTTTATTATTGCCATTTTGACAATTTTATACCTAAGTTTATATAAGTGAAGTAATTGGCCTTCTTCTACATATTACTACTGACTACTCGAATGTATATCCTGTAATAGTTATGGCATCTAGCATTAATATGCATTATTAAATGTTATGCAAAATATTTAGTGTTAATTCCGCGTAAAAATTGCAGGCTTGGATGCAGGATGCAGAATTAACACTAAATATTTCGCATAACATTTAATACTTCTGTTTGTTATTTAACTTTCTGAAAAATCCCTTCTATTACTACATTATTCATGACCTATAAATACATCGAAGCAGAACTCGGTAAAATGTCTGTAGTACATAATTATAAATGTTAGTTCAGTCGTCACCATAACACATTACTTCGGAATCAAAATAATATGTTGATTGTTCGACGTGATGGTTCAAAAGTTACATTCAACATCGCAATTTTTCACAAATATCTAACTTATCTATATTATAGCTTGTTGATGACTATCTTCGACACGGAGCTGGTGTTCCCGGGCGGGTACTACGGCGGAGCGCCTCGACTGGAACAGTTCCTCAAATCCGTGCAGCCGCGCCTCGCTGCCTTGTACGACGAGAAAGGAGACATAGGTATGGAATTGGTTCTCTTTGCTTTTAATACCTGCAAGTTTAGTCATATTCTTTCAAAAAATCTCATCAGTAAAGTAACCGTCAAGTCGTAATAATACTAGATTTCGCTACAGAGAAGCTTTCAGAATTTACAACAGCTATAATGACTTTTGAATCAATATAGCAATACTTTGTGAATTTGTTTTTGGTAAATCGATGATAAAATTAATATACAAAGTGGAAATCTCTTCACGAAGCTGTCAACCAAGGATTTCGTACATCAAACTATGTTACTGTACGCAAAAATGATTGCTGGGAAATAACCTTTTTTGGGGTGTCAAATCACAGTTTAAGTTACGGACTCAATGTAACGCACTCAAAACATTGTGCCAATGGATGCATTGAATACTATAAGGGTCCTGGAAGTATTTGAAGAGAAGTTAAAACATTTAAAACTTGTGTTTAAAAAAATAACATGGAACATTGATCTCCAATATCTCCGTATACTAGAAGGTTCCCAGGTATGGTCTAGAACAAAAAATATACCAATGACGGGGAGAACAAGTGCCTTTCGGCTTAATGAAAAGTCTTTTTACACCCATTATAGTGTTAAATATTAATTTAATTAACGTTTTAACCCCAGTGATAAAGACAGCAGCATCGGCCGCAGCGGCCATGCAGTGCAGTCCGCGCGAGGAGACCTCCGACTGCGGCGATGCGAGCACTCGCGAGCTGCCCTCCATCGTGAGCATGGCTGTGGGAGAGGTGACCACTGTGGACGTGGCGCGACTGTCGCCCGACCACACGCACCACGCGCCCGCCAATGAGGACACTCCGCAGGTAGCTTACACGTCATGCACACATGATAGGGCCCTTATGTAGTCAACATTTTATTAAACTTACATGTTTTTATCTCCTCAGTCGGCGGAGGGTGGAGAGTCATCAGACACAGAGAGCGGGTCTCGCGGGTCACGTGTGGAAAAGCAGCTGGTGGCGCGTATGGACTCGGCGCTGAACCTCACGGGCGACGTCGCCGCGCATGCGCCACAGGACCACGCTAGGGCGCTCAACTTGCTTACCACCGGTAATACTGTAATCGAGACAGCTCGATAGTAATCCATATTGGGGTCAATTGCAAATTATCACATCGGCTGACGCAATTAGTATGAACAGTCAAATTTTCGACCCATGTGAGGGAAAGTCTTCTAGTTTGATAGTCTGAATCACCACCTAAGAGGTATTACGCTTATTCTGTAACACCCTGTAGTGTATTGTGGTCAGTTCCTTAGACGACGCCAGTACGAGTTTTCCTTTTTTAACTAAAGAAGTTATAAGACACAAAACAACTAGACGTAATTTCCTAATCGGTAGCACGCAGATTTACTGCATTTTTTTTTTTCAATTTCAGTCCTGCGCGGCTGCATGGGTGTGATAGTCCGCGGCGTGAACGGCAACACCGTCACCCAGTACTCCATGGTGGCTACCGCCTGCGCCCTCGCCGCGCGCGGCCCGCCGCAGCCGCATGACGAGCTGCCGCGCGCGGCCGCCGGCCTGCTCGCGTCGCTGGCGCTTGCGCACCACTCCTGCGACGCCTTCGATACGGCGCTCACGCATCTCGAGACGCTGTCTAATGGTATGTCATGTACTAATGTCGTCCGCAACGTCGCTAGCGCTCACGCACCACTCGTTTCTATTTCGTCTGCGTGAAGTAAGATATGTCATGGGAACATACTACGTAAAAGTTTTAGTTTTTTATGTTCTGTCTCAGGTGTTCCTGATTGAATCGGTAGCAGACAGATTTACTTTTAAATTAACATAAAATAATAATATTAGTATGGTATTATTTTTGCGTGTGACTGATTGTACATCTTTTAGTCAGATACTTGTTCCAAACGCGATCAAAACGGAAAATTTGCCTATCTAGCGTAGTGGCGTATGATGCGCCTGTATCGATTTCTCTACGCTATTATTATTTTATTGTTCAATGGTAACGTCATAAAACCTCAAATCTTATAATAACCCACCTTTTGTAATATCAGGTCGGTCGTGGTGGGCCCGCCTAGCCTGCATCGACTTCGCTCAGCCGCTGCTGTTCTACGGCCTGCCGATGTTGTGCGAGCGCGTCGACCGCGCCGTCGCCACCGAGAAGTTCGCACTCAAGCTTATGAGAGATCCAAGACTGGAGGTAAGAGATACTTTCGTATTTAATATGAGGCTGTGTTATAAATATATTCATAGTCCTTGTCCCTTGATACTTGGGGTCCACTGTGTCATTCATTTCCTTTTCACCCACCCACAGAACAGTAAAAAAGGTTTGAAAGGGTGTCGATTGTTTTTAGGGTTCCACTGCCAAACGGAACGGAATCTGTCTGTCCGTCCGTCCGTATGTCACAGCCATTTTACTCCGAGATTTGGCACGTTACAGTTGAAATTTGGAATGCAGGTCTCTTCTTTAAACAGGTATACAAAAGTGATGTGAAAATACGATTTAAAAAAATTGGGGTGGCTCAGGAGACTAATGCGAGCGTTCGGAGTTGCGTTGAAGTTATGAGCGCCTGATCAAAACTCTGGCAAGCCTGCTCCGTCCACAGCCTTTCTAACCTCTTTTTTACTGTTCTGTTTATAATTATACCCATCCCTGATACAAGCCATAGTTTTTCTGGCTACCTTTACAATGATCATAAAATTTTGGTTTACAGGTTCGTCAATCGGCAGCAAAACTTCTGACGGGATTGATGCACTGTCGCGCTCTGCCGGACGAGGAGCGCACTCTGCGCGAGCTGATGCGCAGCTGCCGCTCGGCGCAGTTAGTGGAGCGGCACTGCGGCGTGCTGGGGCTGTGCGGCTACCTGGCGTCGCGGCCCTACAGCCTGGGCGCGCGCTTGGGTGACGTGCTGGCCGAGCTGGCGCGCCACACGGCGGCGCCCGACCCGGTCCCCGCCACCATCCGCGCCGCGCTGGCCGACTTCCGGCGCACGCACCAGGACGACTGGCCTAAGCACCGCGACCAGCTCACCGAGGACGAGCTCGACCTGCTCGCCGACCTCACCTCGCCGCCCTCCTACTGCGCGTGAATCTACTATTTCTTACGTCTCATCTTTACGATAAGCGATTTAATTGTGATATTCAACAATAGCTTTATGTACGACACAAATTTTTGTTGCATAATTATTCCATTGTGGGATTTTTAATTTCGTGAAACTTGCAAACTGTAATCGATATTGCCGTGGAATATATTGAATGAGCCAGCGGTAAAATCAGTTTAATAGGAACGCCATAAATGTTGTAGTGGCTTAGTTATGTAAGTTACGATGTAATCATCGCATCACTTGCGCACGTATATAAACGTATTTATATTGAATCTGTCATGGTGGTGGCTCTACATCTCATTATATATTGTGCCCACAGTAGACGCCGGTGACGGATTTAGGTATTAAGATGCTCTTAGAGATATTTTGATATTCTATTTGTTTTGTAGTTTTATTGCACATTTCGTGATTTGTTTGGGAAAGAGGAATAAAAAGCTGGAAAAAGGTTGATTTTTTAATTAATGGATATCATTTTATTGCCAATTTTGTATGACAATGTTGTTGCTTTGATCTTGAAAGACATTTTGTTCCATAATAGATCTGTTTACATGGGTTAGGGATTTGTAAATACGTGTATAAATATTTCTTTTCTAGGATGTTATATTAAATACTACATTCATAATAACTGTGTTTTTCTTCAAATACCAAAAAAAAACTATTTACCACTTATACAATTTATTTATAGGTACCCAAACTTATCAGCAAAAGTTGCGTGGAATATTACATACCAAGAAATTCAGAGCATATTACAAAAGATTGTGTTTTAATTAAACCTAAAATGAATTAGTCCCCAAAGGCTATCTTCGGTCATCAACATCTGAAATTAGAAAAATAAATAATATCATTATCATAGAATAGGAAATCTCCTTAACCTTTTGACCGCCATTGTCACATTTACGTGTCAAGCAAGCGCGTGCCCTGTACGCCAAACGACACAAATATGTGACAAAATGGTAGTTGAATTTGTGGCTTGGCGTGGAGGGTACGCGCGTGCATTATGCTCTAGCGTTCAAAAGGTTAATTAGAGGTACTTCTTAGCGAAATTAGAAATAAGCAAAACGTCACGCCTTTAACTTTAGGTAGGGTTTCGCCAGTTATGTTTAAGTCCCAAGTAATAGGGGGCGAGCCTACTGCCAACAACCAGACACAAATCCAAACTCTGTGGTTGCTATTGAGAAACTCCAGCTCAGCGGTTGCAACCACTAGACCAAAGAGGCAGTTAAAATATGGTTATTAATCGGTCTAAGCCTTAGGTCAATTTTATTACAGATAACCTAATTTCTATATAGGTTTAGCGATTGTCCTCTCTTATAGGGGTGTCCTTTGTCAAAATATCTAGAAAACTTGTCTCATGCCTTTTACTGCTGCTCATACTATTTGACACATGACATGCCAGAGTCCATTTACATCCATTGTTTACTAAGGTTAATTTTTTTATCTATTTTAACATAGGCACAGCTATCATTCTCCTACCCTTATCCAAAATTATTTGGTGCTGGTGCAGAATGTCTTCTTCTCCCATACTTCTCTATTACTTGGTCATCTCATCAGACACATCTATTTTAACACAGTATTTGTAAATTATATTATGTATTATATTTTTCCTATAGTACACATATTAAAATTTAGGTATCATAATTAAGTATTAAATATTACTTATTCTCCATTTGTTAACAAACTATTCCTAAATCACTCATAAACCAATATTTCGAAATGTAATATAAAAAAGATTATACTCACTTTTGCCATCACAAGCTACAATTTTCACTTTGTCAACTTTTGCTACTTCTTGAACTTCACGAAACTCCACATCATTCAACATGAATGTCCACACATTATCACAAAACCTGAAATACAAATCGTGCTATTAGGTACTGCAAAAATACTTAATAGTAACAATTTAACTCCAAATATTCACCTATATGTATTTAATTTTCCTGCTTTGAAGGTTAGTCTTGACTTCACCCTGTTAGATAGCGCCGTATTGATAGATTTATCAAATTGCAACAAAACTTTCACTGCCAACGCCGGTGTTATCTGTCCATACTAAAAATTATCAAACATTAGGCAACAAACCGTTACGGCTGTAATTAACAAAATAATGTAAACAATACATACCTGTATCAATTCGTCGAGGCTCTCTTGTAACGTATTTCCGATCGTGGTGTTTCTATACAATTGATATGACATTACTAATGATTATAGTATAACTATAATTGTATAATTTCTAGTCAATGAACAAATAAATCGAAGAAATGATGAGAAATCTATACGTAAATTAAAAACAATTCTATCACGCACAGGTTTTTGATAATGAAATATAGTGATGTGCCAATTGCTAAAATTGCTTGCGCGAAGTGTCGTACTATAGAGGAATAAAAGCTCTATGGTCGTACTACAGAACATAGAGGAATAAGCTCAGAACATTGCTCCAGTGGTCGTACTTTGTCCACTTAGTCGAGTGCAATTAAACAATAAGGTGGAACAAAGTTTATAGTGGTCGGATTTTCATGAGACTTTTTTATTGAGTTCCTAGAGGAGTGGAGAAGTTAAAAAAAAAATTGGTCTGTTTCTTTGTTCATTGTTGTCGATGTAATGTGTATTTCAAGTATTTTTTGAAAGTTTCCTATATTTTAATTATTTCTATAATATTGAATTTTAAGACTAAGATTTCGTTTGAAATTGGTAACTGATGCTTTTTCACAGATAACTGGACGTAATAATATTCAAGAAAACCACTTTCATGAGTGTAGTGACTTAAAATTCATTCGCAAATGTCAGAAATCGTCTATGTTAATGAAGGCAATTTTTTTCGAAATGTTTTATGATGTGATAAACAGACCAAATTGGCGTATATTTGGATGCACGCAGGTCACACTATTACGCCACAATAAGAATTCGTCGAATTTGAAGTTATTCGTGAATGAAAAAAAAATATTTCAAAGGAAATTTAAAAAAAAAAGTCGCAAGTGGTGAAATTTTTTTTTTTACTTCTCCACTCCTGTAGGAACTCAATAAAAATCCACCGAAAATCCGAGCACTATAAACTTCGTTCCAACTTTTGAGTATTTTTAGTCTAGTTGCACTAGGTTAACTGGAGTCCATTCGACTAAATCGATTGTTTATAAAAACTACTTTGACTCTCCTGTATTACTTTAGCATTGAAACCACTGATTTCTTATGGGCTTATGGACTGGGCATACAAAATGGCCACCATTTAAATTCATCATCATTCAAGAAAACAATAAAAAATCTTTTAGCACGCAACCGTTTGGCAGCAGATATACCAAAACTCGGCGCAAAACATGGCGACGCGGTCAAGCATGGATGAGCTTATGACATCAGCATCACACAAAAGTGTTGTCAAAATAAGCACTTGACAAACTGCAGTTGTCTCTCTTTTCCTTTGCAGCTACTGCATTATTAAAAAGAAACAAAATTGTTTTTCACATGTGTGTGTCGAAATTATAGATATTTAAATAACTATTATCTATTATTATTCTACTTAAAGTAAAATAAGCCGTCTCCATAGGTATAACTCAATGGTCCATATCAATTATGGCAACCTTATCACGGAAATCTTTATTTATTTAGTGACAATTACAAGTGAATATATACATTATATACAAACTAAAAATCTATAATAGTAAGAAAAAATAAAAAAACGGTAACAGGGCGTCAAAAAATTCGTCCACATCGCTATCAACAGGAAAAGTGCCCAGAAGGCTGGCAGCATTGCCACGTTGGATGGCAATGCTGATTTTTTGGCCAAAAAAATAGGCCCGCCCTCTGGTCACGTTAAGAGTCGACCAAACGCTTGGTGATTTCCCGAAATACTAGGTGGGCACTCGGACATGGCCATGGCCGTAGTGTTTCAACTCCAAACGGCTCAAACACATAACTACCAATTAAATTATTGTACTTGCGCCGTTTGAGGTTTTCAGCACCTGCAGCAACCGTCCCAGCGCAGCTCACTGTGCTAGGAAAATGGGATGGCGCAAGGGTGTCGACACAAGCTGCATCCCACACCAAAGGCCTACCCAACTTCCATGGCATTATGGTCATACCATCTGGTCTCTTCCCATCGATGCGTGCCAAGCCATTGGGTTCTAAGACAACTGGCACCCAAGGCAAGCAAGGTGGCAAGAGCACGACGGATGACATCATTAATGTTAGCGTGCCACGCAATCCAACCTGCACTCTTACTGCAAGAAAGACCATGGTGTCCGAGGCAGTCGACTGCTTCACCACATTGACAGCGATGTGGAACCCCGCAAGGAGCGCCCAATCGCAAACATGTAGCGAGCCGGAAGGTTGAGTCACCTAACATAGTGCCTATGTATGGAAAGGGACCGTATCAACTCGAGCCGTTCAGTATTAATTGTATGTATCTCCCTACTGCCACGCACACTAATCGGAATCGTAACGTAATCGCCTCGCCTCGGGACAAGCTCATGAACAGCGGTGCGGTGCGTGGTCAACTCGCTTACGGCTCGTCCCCGCGCTTCGTCCACCCTTAGGCACACTACTGTTGCCACACGTGCTATCATTCACAGGGCAACTTACAGTCGTGTTCCCCGCGTGTTTTATTGAATTTGTAGGTTAGATTGTAGAAACACGTACAATGGTCCACTTTAAGGACTAAGTGCGGAAACCAAATCCCTAACATAGATTGTAGAAATATAAGTACCTATCAAAATAGTAACTAGTTACTAGCGCCATATATTTTCTTTCTTTAAAGCAAGTGTAAGCGCGGCGTCGTCGCCTAGCCGTAGCCAAGTCGACGAATGGGAGCTGCTGATCCGCTTGGTTACGTTAGGTTGACGCCGTAATGACGCCTGTTTGAAGGCGAGGCGAAAGGCGATACGGTGCCGATCCCTTTCCGAGTTGATATGTGTGCTGTGACCTTTACTCCGTTCTGGTGTTCAACTCTTACTATAAGTTCTCATTAAACTCTTCAATGGTGTCCTCTTCAGTGCCACGATGCCTGGAAGAAAGCGAATGTCGCTATACTTCATAAGCAAGGAGACCATTCAAACCTTAGCAACTACAGACCTACAGTCCTATAATATCTGTCCTTTCTAGTAGTAATTGTCTCACCTGCCAACTAGAAGGATTCTGAAGTGGTTTCTCCACGATTGACTACATTCATACTGTGAAACAGATGATGGAGAAGAGTACAGAATACAATCGACCACTGTGTTGAGCTTTCGTAGATTATGAGAAGGCATTTGACAGTGTCGAGCATTCACATCGAACACGACGTTGTCGAGTTAAACACGGCCCGTGTTTAATATATAAAGTAAATCTAACAATTTACAATTATAATATACTACGATGTTCTTTATCTCAAAATTATAACAAGTTTTGTAATTTATAAGCACAAAAAAGTTATGTCGGAAAACTGTTTTGTTTTTTGGCTTTCCTGAAAAATCGTGTTTTGGTGGAAACGCCCTTTGAGCCTAAAGGTATCGATATAGTTATGTAAGCTTTTTTTTTAGGGACGAAAGAACTTTAAATTGAAATAAAACACAGAACAATGTTTTTAATCCATGAAATTGGCTTTATTTGACAGATAATTTTAAGCCATTTATGTTTGAATATCATTTCGGGCATGTAGCCATCGCGACTGGTATCTTTAAGTAAATTAATAGTATCTAGTATCTTGCCGTGTGAAAAGGTTGGCGTAGCCCGCAAATCAAAATGTTCGTACGCCATTTTTATATCCAAAGTTAAAAGGATTTGCGTTGCGAACGCAAAAATATGTAACTGACATACGCCTGTATTGTCCTGAATATTCCCGAATAGCCGGTCACAATTCCAAAAAAAGGGCTACAATTGAAAAATGTCTACCTTCCTTATTTTACTTTCATACTGTATACATACTTTCCTTGCCTCCTTCAGCAGTTCCGGAAGTTAATGTTTACAAAGCCAGTTAAACTGAATTAATATTCCATAGTCTCAAAGCATAATTTTTATTTAAGTTGTACAATTTGTTTTTATTCTTTCGAACTTAATGTAATACAGAAAAGTGAAAACTTATTGTTATGAACTTTATAATTCGGTATAATGTCCACTTTGTTTGCAAGTTTAACGTTCTCCGTGAACACTCTTAGGAACTGAACACACAAGAAATTTTTGAATTACTCGATAACTCGAAAACACTCGAAACTTGATTTCCCGCCCGATACAATAAATAAAACAAATAATGAATAATGTAGAGCATTTTCAATGTTGATTCCAATCCGGAGTTACTAATAATTCATCTTTGAACTTTCATACATATTTAACGGGTATATACACACATACTTACATCCAAACTAATTTTTGATAAGTGTTTAGTTACGAAACTCAAAGAAGAAACTGGAAACCAGCGATGCTGATGCATCAGCAGCAGGTAACCAGATTTTGATTATATTCTCGTATAGTAGGCAGCACTGGAGTAGAGAGTATACGAAGGTCAAGAAGAAGGACCACATTACTTCGTGAATTCTTTTCGTCGAAAGAGGCTTCGGTATTGGGTTCCTAACGGGTTCCTAATGGTACTATTCTCCCGATTTGCTGTCCAAATCTACTCTATTGAGTGGACATGTACTACACTAAAATACTTAGGTTAAGCAGGACTACTTAGCGTAGCTACTAGCTACCTGCCACTTTTATTTACCAACTTAACTTTTTTTTAAACTTTCATCCAATAATAGCTTAGCCGAAGAACAAAACGTCGCGACGACTCCCAAGTCATTAGAGACAAGGGTAGGAAGGTAATGATAATGAGTAACTTAGGCATAGTAGTACCTATACCTTAGTACTTTTTCTCATAAGAGTTTGCAGAAACTGCAACTGCTACACTCAGTACCTGGTTATTTGGTCACAGATCTGTAGGGAATAGCTTTGTTTCTTTTTTGCTTGCTTCCCACTCAATAAAGCACAGGCTTATCCCAATATTTTAACTTTTGCTCTCAACTTCAATGGGCTCTTCTTTTCACATATCTACTTACTTATTCACAAGTCTCCCAAATGACTACATCAAGTCTTTGAAGATATGGCATCTTAAAGTGTTGTGTTACTGAGTGATGTTCAGCCACCAGACTCAACATACAATCATGACAACAACTCAAGTGGTGGATGATAAATACCTTCATGACTTATTGATTGATTAGTGTCAGTAACATTTTGATATTGCATGTAACTCAACCAAGTAAAAATTACTAAATGTAGGTAAGTACTTCTCTTGAGCAAGAATCTGTATCAAATGGATTCATTGAAATTCTTCTGATGGCAAGACTTCATTAGGAATTAGCATACTTTTCATGGCGATTATACTGAAGACAATGGGTTTATGTTTTTTTTTGGATTCATGCATTTTATATTACATTTCACCTAGTAAACATACCTACTTAAAAATATTGAGACTGAAGAATGAAAATATTTTTTTTTTCTGCATGTATTTGCAATCAGCCCTAAGACTAAGAGCAAATCTGTTCTGTGATGCTGACATGTGGAGTGGCTTCCCATTGTAAGCATCTACATGTATGTTACCCTAGCAGGAAAGTGTCTCCTAGAGCGATATGAGTGGAACATATAATTAGTATATAATCTGCTGTGAAAGTGCATCACATAAAAAATTGATGCGCTTTGTCGTTTTGGAAAAAAGCAGAAAAAACGATTCCGGTAACGTTTTTCCAGCAGGAAAATTCTAAATGTATGATCAGAGAGAGAAATATTGTGCATGGCTAAAGCTTTGCCATTCCTTTACTTTGTAAAGGTTTGTTTATACAGCAGTGTTGTCTGCAAATATAGGTATTGTTATCTCTGCGGTTGGTCAGCAGTGTACAACATGTAGTACATGGGGCCGAGAAGAGATCCTTGTGGCACCTCGGCGTCTATCTCTCGGAACTCAGAAGTAGCATCACCTTCTTTTCACATAAAATATGTGATCCTCGAGGGAAGATTTGAATATTTGAAAGTATGAGTGGTAAATATTCTGCTTGCTCTTACACAGAGGCCTTTGTGCCGGTCCTTGAGAATGAAAATAAATTAAAGGAAACGCATATTATTTCATGACAATTTTATTGTTTCTAAACCACTATTATAGTGATTATCTTCATTTTCTCTCCATATTTTCTGCTGTCTGGTCGTGCTTCATCTTCTCCATCACCTGGTCCTGCTATATCTTTTCCTGCCTGGTCCTTTTTCATCTTCTCTGCTGCCCTGGTCCTTTTTCATCTTCTCTGCTGCCCTGGTCCTTCTTCTCTCCTGTCTCGTCCTTCTTCATCTCAGTCCGCTGCCCTGGTCCTTCTTCTTCTCTGTCTGGTCCTTCTTCATCTCTGTCTGGTCCTTCTTCATCTTCGTCGCCTGATCCTGTCGCATCTGGTGCGATCTTCTCTACGGCCCGATGGATCTGTAACGCGAAAATTAGACTAGCTTGAGTAAAATGTTGGTAGTAAGGCAGAATGCATTTATCTCGAAAAAATTGACAAAAAATAGAGGGCAATTAAAGAGTAGAATCCTATGATGATTGATGATTTAATCCATAAAAAGATTGTCTACCTTGTAGTGTCCAGTATTGTCATTTTCTTCATCACTGGCAACTCCTTTTCATTTTTTCTGCTGCTTTTATGCTAGTGATTTCTCGTGCATGTACATTGATTCTTCTGCCGTCGTGTTCGTCTGTGTCCTCGCCTTGCTTCTCTCTGCTCCTTGTCTTGTTTTCCTGGAATAAAATAGCGATTTTATGTTAAGTTTTACTCAGTTTATCAAGTTGAATATTGCTCCTGGTTATCATAACAGAAGTGTTTTGTTACCTGCTCCACTTTTTATTTTTAAGTTCTTGTGCTCGTCCGTGTCATCTTTTGAATTGGCTGGCCCTCGTCTGTGTAGTCTTCTTGTTGATCTACCGATCCTCGTCCGTGTTGTCTTCTTGTTGCTCTTCTGCTCCTCGTCCGTGTCGTCTTGTAGTTGATCTTCCGCTCCTCGTCCGTGTCGTCTTCTTGTTGATCTTCGCTCCTCGTCCGTGTCGTCTTCTTGTTGATCTTCCACTCCTCGTCCGTGTCGTCTTCTTTTCGATCTTCCGCTCCTCGTCCGTGTCGTCTTCTTGTTGATCTTCTCCTCCTCGTCCGTGTCGTCTTCTTATTGATCTTCCCCTCCTCGTCCGTGTCGTCTTCTTGTTGATCTTCAACTCCTCGTCCGTGTCGTATTATTATCCTAGTCTATTTTAATATTTTTCGCCTAGCAAATGTTAAAATTTATTGTTACCTGCTACCGTTTATTTCTTATCGCCTCCTTTTTGTTCAATTCGTAACCTCAACTCGTGTAGTAAATATTTACACAAGGTTTTATTGTTTTCACCTTCGCAATGGTCATCATCGTTGCGTGGTTGATTATTATCCTCAGATCGTCCACACCTATCGCAGCTTTCTCACCTCGTCCGTGTCGTATCCATTATAGCAAACGCTTCCTCAAGCTCTTGTTTTATGTTAGTATGCTCATTACCTCATTTTTATCTTCCTCTTCAGTATTGTCTTCAATTTCTTATTCTTTGTTTAGGTTTGTCTTGTGCAAGGTTTTTGTATTACATACCTTATTTACACTTTCGATTTAGTTTTCTTAATCGTTTTGTTTATCCTCTTCGTTGTTGAAGTCATCTTGGTCAAACAATGCGCCCTTCAAATAATAAATGAAATGGACATTTATAAATAATTACCATGGTTTAAATTCGATGTATTTGCGCCCCGTCCGTGTGTGTAGTCTTCATAACATTTCTTCTTCTCACAGTCGCCACCTTTTCGTTCATCTTCTGCATCACGTCTGTTTTGTTGTAAGTCGTGTCGAAATGTTTCCTAAAAAAAGTTTAAATCTTATAACTGCGTATAAGTTGGCTTAAAATAGTTGTTATGTTGATATTTCTTCTTTTGAATATGTAAGTTGGGTTCATTTAATTACCTGTTCTACGTTCTACGGCCTTGTTCTCCAACTTGCTTCGTGTCGGTTTCATGTTATTCTTCCGTTCCTCGTCAATGTCGACTTTTTGTAGGTTTTCCGCTCCTCGTTCGCATTGCTATTCTGCTCCTTGTTCGTGTTGGTCTTCTGCTTCTCATTTGTGTTGGTCTTCTGCTGCGTTACCATATCATCTTCCTGTTAATCTTCCGCGCCTCTTCCGTGTCGTCTTTTTGCTGTTTTGCCTCTCCTCGTCCGTGTCGTCTTCTTGTTGACCTTCCGCTCCTCGTCCGTGTCGTCTTCTTGTTGACCTTCCGCTCCTCGTCCGTGTCGTCTTCTTGTTGACCTTCCGCTCCTCGTCCGTGTCGTCTTCTTGTTGATCTTCAACTCCTCGTCCGTGACGTCTTCTTGTTGATCTGCAACTCCTCGTCCGTGTCGTCTTCTTGTTGATCTGCAACTCCTCGTCCGTGTCGTCTTCTTGTTGATCTTCAACTCCTCGTCCGTGACGTCTTCTTGTTGATCTGTAACTCCTCGTCCGTGTCGTCTTCTTGTTGATCTTCAACTCCTCGTCCGTGTCGTCTTCTTGTTGATCTTCCGCTCCTCGTCTGTGTCGTCTTCTTGTTGACCTTCCACTCCTCGTCCGTGTCGTCTTCTTGTTGATCTTCCGCTCCTCGTCTGTGTCGTCTTCTTGTTGACCTTCCACTCCTCGTCCGTGTCGTCTTCTTGTTGATCTTCCGCTCCTCGTCTGTGTCGTCTTCTTGTTGATCTTCCGCTCCTCGTCCGTGTCGTCTTCTTGTTGATCTTCCGCTCCTCGTCCGTGTCGTCTTCTTGTTGATCTTCCGCTCCTCGTCTGTGTCGTCTTCTTGTTGATCTTCCGCTCCTCGTCCGTGTCGTCTTCTTGTTTATCTTCCACTCCTCGTCCGTGTTGTCTTCTTGTTAGTCTTGTGCCCCTCGTCCGTGACGCATTGTTATCCTAGTCTATTTCAATATTTTTCGCATAGCGAATGTTAAAAGTGATTGTTACCTGCTACCGTTTATTTCTTCTTATCGCTTCCATTTTGTCCAATTCGTAACCTCAACTTGTGTAGTCGTGCAAATATTTACCCAAGGTTTTATTGTTTTTACCTTCGCAGGGGTCATCATCGTTGCGTTGTTAATTATTATCCTCAGCTCGTCCACGACAATCACAGCTTTCTCACCTCGTCCGTGTCGTATGCATTATAACAAACGCTTTCTCAAGCTTAGTTAAATGTTAGTATGCTCATTACCTCATTTTTATCTTCGTCTTCAGTATTGTCTTCAATTTCTTATTCTTTGTTTAGGTTTGTCTCATGCAAGGTTTTTGTATTACATACCTTATTTACACTTTCAATTTGGTTTTCTTAATTATTTTGATTATCCTCTTGTTTGTTGAAGTCATCTTGATTGATTGAATAATGCGCCCTTCCTCCTATAAATAATTACCATGGATGATGATGATCTCTGATGATTTTGCGCCTCGTCCATGTGAGTTGTCTTCATAATATTCTTCCTTCTCGCTGTCGCTGCCATCTCATTCATCTTCTGCACCACGTCCGTTTTGTTGTCGTTCGAATCGTAAGGTTTCCTAAAATTAAAAAGTTTAAATCTTTTAAACAGTTAGTTTAAAATAATTTGTGGTGTTAGAATATTGCTTCTATTGAACATGTAAGTTTGTATAATTTAATTACCTGTTCTCGTTTCACGGCCTTGTTCTCTCCAACCTGCTTCGTGTAGCTTTTATGTTATTCTTCTACTCCTTATCCGTGTCGTTTTCTTGTTGGTCTTCCGCTCCTCGTCCGTGTCGTCTTGTTGTTGACCTTCAGCTCCTCGTCCGTGTCGCCTTCTTGTTGACCTTCCGCTCCTCGTCCGTGTTATCTTCTTGTTGACCTTCTGCTCCTCATCCATGTCGTCTTCTTGTTGATCTTCAACTCCTCGTCCGTGTCGTCTTCTTGTTGATCTTCAACTCCTCGTCCGTGTCGTCTTCTTGTTGATCTTCAACTCCTCGTCCGTGTCGTCTTCTTGTTGATCCTCCACTCCTCGTCCGTGTCGTCTTGTTGTTGACTTTCAGCTCCTCGTCCGTGTCGTCTTCTTGTTGACCTTCCACTCCTCGGCCGTGTCGTCTTCTCGTTGGTCTGTTGCTCCTCGCCCGTCGCGTCTTTTGGTTGGTCTGCTGCACCTCGTCTATGTTGTCTTCTCGTTGGTCTGCTGCACCTCGTCCGTGTCGTCGTCTCGTTGGTCTGCTGCATTTCGCCCGTGTCGTCTTCTTTTCGATCTTCCGCTCCTCGTCCGTGTCGTCTTCTAGTTGATCTTCCACTCCTCGTCCGTGTCGTCTTCTTGTTGATCTTGCACGCCTCGTCCGTGTCGTCTTCTTATTGATATTGAACTCCTCGTCCGTGCCGTCTTCTTGTTGGTTTATTGCTGCTCGTCAGTGTCTTCTTCAAGTTGTTTTATACCTCTAATTATATTGTTGTTGTTGAGGCTTTTTTATATTCTTTTTTTTTTCTTAGTGCTTGACCGTCGTCTTCTTTGCATTTTCCCCCTTTTTTGTGTCCCTTTATCTTGAATTCATCATTCACTATTTTCATCCAGATTTTTGACCGCTATCTTTTAATTTTGGCTCTCAACTTTATTCTGTATCTTCATTGTCGTCCGTGTCGTGTAGTAGTCCCATTAAAATGTTCACGTCGCTTCTGCATCAAGGTCAAATATCTGTCAACAACGCTCCATTACGTACATACCAATATCGGATGCGCCTACTGAGCTGTCGTCCAAGTCGCCTGGTGCTGTGGGTCACCAATTCACCACTCGCAGTTTGAATCTCATCTGTTAACAATACTTTATTACGGACCTTGCTATCTATTTCACAGCGACCTTACTTTTCCACGGTGCATCCGTCCTTTTATGAGCATCTGTCAACAATACTTTATTATCTTCCTACCAAATTTCCTCCTTGCAGGTCTTGCGACTCATCATCTTCCTGCCCTTGTCGTATGTTACTTGGGGTCGACGCAACACGTGGTTGTCTTCCATTCTCCCCTGTCAACCATCACGCAATCATTTACAGCATTTTCCTTGCAACTTTTGCGACTGCTCCAGCTATTCTTTGCATTTGTGATATCCATGCCACCCTCTGCACGAAGGTAACCTTTTTGGAGCTGTATTGTCGTGGACTGTCAACAAACTGATTACGATCCTATTCTAGATATTCCATTCACATCATATCTTTACCTTAGTTTTTGCTCGGTTGCTACGCTACCACTTTCACTTTCCACGATTGTCGTTATCACATCACTTTCCACAATATCTGTCAACAATATTGATTACGATCCTATCCTAATTATTTTATCGATTAAAATAATAATACGTATATTTTATTACCTCAAAAATCAGTATAAGGTACTAGTTCTCCGTCTGTAGGGTGTCTGTCTTGATTCCGCTTATATTTTAGCATAATATTATCATCATTTTAGCTACGGCTTAGCCCTTATATCTACTTTCAGTGGCGCTGAAGCATCCATCAATTCTCCATAGTTTACATTGCGTGCGTCTTATTATAACGTTCTGTCAACAAAATGTTATTCTACCTACCGTAGTCAATTTTCAGATGTTTCTTAGACATCTCACATTTCAATGATGCCATTTTCCCAGGTTGTTTCGCTCGCAAATCGTAAGCATCTGATAACAATAGCTATTACGAACATATCCTAGTTATTTATAGAAACCAAACAAGTTTACCAGATCTGGTCGGATATCCGTTCATTCGATAAACCTGTTGACAATTATTTATTAGCACTGCATCCGCCGGTGTCGCTGTCTTAACTATTGATTTAAGAGCGAAGAATTGTGCTTAAAAAAATGAGTCATGCCATACCACGTTATGCTGTTGCTTCGAAACACGCAGCAATCCAGCAAGCAGTTAGTATTTATTAAGTATTCCGGTGCATTCGCTTAAACACGAATTGTGTCAAGGGGCATGCGTAGTACAATAAGTTCGTTTAACGTCGTTACCTCTTTTACTTATTTATAGAGCTGCTTGTTATCTTGATAACATTCAGATCCTGTCTCTCTTCCACCCAATACTTCCAATTCCGCCCAGTTTTTATTATTCACTATAGTAATCTGTCAACAATACTTTATTACGAAGGAATTGTTGTGTGTGAAAAAGTTACCTTATGAACGCAGAGAGTAAGAACAATTGCCTGATGAACCTGTCAACAATATTCGATTATGCACCTAGTCACCTACCCACTTCAGTGAAGCTGATGCTGGGCAAATAAAGTTGATCGCCGTGATGTTCTAGCTACTGTTGCTAGAAATTACCTATTCTGCTAAAAGTACCATCACTTAACAAAACTCAATACCAATCAAATGAATAATCGGTATAATACAATTGGCGTGCATTTAAATTATACAATTCATATTTTTTTTAAACATGTACAAAAAGCCCAGCACGATGTCTAAGTAATGCAAAGATCATTGAATGTTACCGTTTGCACGCGATACTTGTTGCACATTGCTCCTTGAGCTCCTTCGTTTTATTTTGTTTTACATACTCTGCTCTCGTAAACTTGGCCTCAATGAAGTTATCTCGGGCACGGAGTAATCCTGGTTTCCTTCCTTGTTCTGTAGAAGATACTTATTATGTTCCTATTCAAGCTAATTTCTAGCAAATATTTGTCGTAGTTACCAGATTGCGGTGTTCTCGCATCGCTCGATGTTTATCTGTCAACAATACATGATTATGCACCCACCAGGTCTGCGTCCATGAAGTCTGGTTCATCCACGAATATAATAATCTAAGTACAAAAAAATATTGCTACTCCAAAAATCCGTTCTTGTCTGGGGAAACTCTCAACTACTACTTAAGGTTTCTCTTACCAGTAGGTATTCGCCACACTCGTAGAATCCAGTTTATAGTGTATATTTTCTTGTGAAAGTATGCAGTTACCATTCGTGGTGTTTGGGATCATTGGTGAATACCTGTCAACAACTTTTGGTTATGCACTTACTTCAGCCATCCGCGGAGTCAGTTTACATAAAGACTGGTACTCATTATTTCATCTGTAAATCAGATTACATACTTTTGTTGGTACAGCAAACCTTGCACCGATGACATTCTTAGAAGAGTCGAGCCACGTCGTAATCGTTAGAAGCGGCGTTTGTTTTTTGGGTCACCTTTATTCTCAGTATTACCCTTTTCCGGAAATATCAGATGAATATCCTGTTAACAATACTTTGATTACGCACCTACCGATGGTCATCCATAGATCTATCATAAATTGATTTTAATGAAGATAATACAGCACTAGGTTTCTGTTGCTATTTGGAGCTGCCACATCACCTCGCAGTTTCTATTGTATTATCCTATGGATATCTGTCAACAATAGTAGTTAGCGCACCATCCTAGTTACTCTAATAATAAGAACTTAGGGTCTAAAAAACGATTATTCCAAGAGCTGTGTTTAATCTTGCACTGTAGATGCGTTGGAAGAACCTGTTAACAATACATATTAGAGGTAGGTGCAGCAGCTACCTACAGATTTTTCGCTAGCTATTCTTAAAAATATACATAGCAACAAACAAATCAATCGGTGATATTTTACCTTGCTATTCTTTGCAGGTTTTTTTTTCGCATTCAATGGTATAATCTACACAGCGCTGTTTTTCAACCACGCAGAAACCGATGCCATTTGATCTACTTCTCATTCCTCGTAGGTATTAGTGTTATTTCTACCACACCAAGCTTGATGAAAATCTGTTAACAACACTAAGAAAGTGCTCCTACCCACCTTTGTGTCGAGAAGTTCTAACAGTAGTTGGCCTTGATAGATAATTTACATAACATGCTTCATAGGTGCTCGAGTGGTGACCGGGTTAACGTCATACCATTAATCTACACGAGTACACGCGATGTCGTCTCGAGCGAGTCATTGGTCGAGATCTGTTAAAATATTTATTATGCACCCATCCAAGCTATTTACGCAAGCATAACACATTTTGAGAAAAATAGCACTACCTTACACGGGTTGTTCAAAGAGCATAATGAATGAAAAAAAATACAACAGGTGTAATTAAGCACACATACCAAAGATTCCGCTAGCATACCTTATCTGCAGTCTTTTTCACCTTAGTTTATCTGATGCGATGTTTTTGTTGTTATTTAGTTTTGCAGAAAATTATAAAATATTTATCTAAGATACTCGATCTCCAGTTGCTCTGGGCCCAGATCTTGTTGAAATCTGTTAACAATATTTGTTAAGGCGGATCTATCGAAGCTAAGCCGTATAAAAGCAAATGTAAAGTGTTTTACCGATTTTCGATCAGTAGGTATCTGAAACAACGCTTAATTTTGCACATACCTAACTTTATCCACTGATACATCTAGTTTTGTTATGATAAATAATTCGTTTTATTGTGGAAAACAACTTTACACATTTACCAAGACCACAATGCAGCGTACAGTAACTTATAATACACACAGTGCAATTTTGTCGGAATTAGTTACAAGTGTCACGCTCATAGAAAAGCTTATTTTCACGATATTCTGCATCTACATACGTCCATGCACCATCCTTTTAGAGTTCATATTTATTGCACACGTTTTATATCTGTTGACAACAATCATTATGCACCCAACCTAATTACATAAAGATAGCTAGCTATGTTAATTAAAAAAAGGAAAAATAAAAGAAAATTGACATTAGGTAAGTACTATTAACATAAAGCACGTATACCAGACCAAATAACTGCACAATTGATAATGCACCTACCTACCTCGAACCAATGCTTTTCATGCAGGTGGGTATAAACAACATTATGCGCCTACTGAACCTCATCCAATTAGTGGTGATGTTTTCTCAGTGTTGTGAATACTTAAGCGGCAGTCACGACAATGTTCCTGGGCGTGGTGTTTTAACTTGCAAAGCCGGAAGATGTTTATGGCAAGCAGCTAATCTGTTAACAATACTTGTTACGGGCATATCCTAATTTATAGAATAGCATTAAGTAAAAAAATACCTCCATGTGTCGCCCAGTGTAGGTAACTCGTCCGTATTTGTACTGGCTACTTACTGCTAATCAAACTGCTTAAAAAGGTGCTAAAGCCTTGCCATTAAGCCATTTCGTCCAACATACAATCAACGACATCTGTCAACAATACTCATTACGGACCTATTGCTAGTTATAACATAAAAACTATAAAATCATTTATTGTACATATAAAAAGTATAATTAAATTTGTTACCTCCCGTTTTTATTGCGTATAGTGCTAAAGCCTTGCCAGTAAGCCATTTTGTCCGACATACAATCAACGACATCTGTCAACAATACTCATTACGGACCTATTGCTAGTTATAACATAAAAACTATAAAATCATTTATTGTATAAAAAATATAATTAAATTTGTTACCTCCCGTTTTTATTGCGTATAGTGCTAAAGCCTTGCCAGTAAGCCATTTCGTCCGACATACAATCAACGACATCTGTCAACAATACTCATTACGGACCTATTGCTAGTTATACCATAATAATTACAATAGCATTTATTTTATAAAAAATAGGTGTTACCTCACGGTTTTATTGCTTATAACAACAACACACGCTTGCTATGTTCACAATATTAAGCCATTCACCAACATAAAATCGCCAAATTTTGTTTAATACATCCCATTCTAATCAAACATTATAAGTAGTATTTCTAATGCGTACCTAAGTTTTACATACACAACGGTGGTCAAGATCTTAGACGCAAGGCATCATCAAGATTCGAGACGGGCACGGGGAGGCTTCACCTGTCAACAATAATGAGTTACGAGCCTATCCTAGTATAGGAACAAAATTTACCTCTCTGGCTTGCATCTCACGCTCGGTTATCTGTTAACAACTCTTTGTTATGCACCAACATTACATTGCCAATTTAGAAATAGGTAGGTAATACTGTTATGACAAACAATCAGTAATAATAAATTGATAAGTTGTGCTTTACGTACACAGGCCGTCGCTCCAGCCCGACCATTTTCCACATAATGCAAGCTATTCGGTATGCTCGCGAGCTCCCAAAAGTCGTCATCTGTTAACAATATAAGTTACGGACATATCCTAGTACGAGTATGTAACCAAAGTAAGTAGTAAATTGTTACCTGTTTTTATTCTGTAAATGGCGTTTGATTAATCTTTTATTAATGTTATGTATCAACAATTAAGGTCATTATTATGTTATAGCCAAGCCGATCTTATTAAGTACATTCCACTCTTGTCACAACATTATAACATATTGCATTATTTACCAGTACGTTAGCACCTACATTACCGTTACTCTCGATACCATGCCATCTACATCGGACATTCCAACGAAAAGTCACCATCTATTAACAATATGGATTACTGACATATCCTAGTTAAATAATTTTATTGAATCGCTACTTACATATCAATCAGTATAAGGCTTGCAACTCTCACTCAAAGACTCATCTCAATCTGATCAACTTATTATATTATACCAACACAATACGTCCATAATATATTGCCACTAGGCTTATTTTTATCACAAATAAGTCTTTGCTTTGTTGTATTTAACGTACTTAATACTTTGCTCAGCATTTCTTTTTGTCGCATCTCTGTTGGGATCTGCACGCGAAAACCTGTTAACAATATAAATTAGGCTCCTACCCTAGTACCATTACAAGAAACAGATCTACTTACTTGCAAGTACTTCGAATTCATAATATTACTAACAACAACGCATCTGAAGCCGGGGTGCATGTGATGTTACTCAGTACACAAAGCAGTTAGGGCTCGCAACACTAGGCACAAGGCTCAACAATAAGTGCAAACCTAATACCAATTCATCCCAAACTACATGAAATTGTTAGCATTAAACAAATATAGTATTAAAGAGTCCCAGAGTAATTAAAAGGTTTTTTTACCTTAAACATGCTGAGGTGGTTCAAGTGATCTTTCCACAAAATATGCATTAAAGTGATCTTTCCAAAAAAACACATTTTGATCTAGGTCATTCAGAAGTTGTTACGCAAGCATGGGTGCCTAATGTTCATAATGTAAGTAGATTTTACAGAGTGTCTGTTTGTACATAGCTTTTATTTTCGTGCAAGGACATAAGCAGCAATCGTCCAAATTGGTTCAACTACCCACGAATGCAAGCTAACATACATTCTCCACATTAGAGTTTCCTAGGCAGAGTTACATTGGCACTTGCAATCGCCTTTTTATTTCCTACTTTACTTATCCAGTAGTTGCCGCCTAATTTTATAGTTGATATTTTCCACAGGCATTGCAGGTATTTAGTATAAGGCGGCTTTCTCACTTCGTAGTAAAGTATCTTCATACATTTGTAGGTAGGGTCTTAAGATAAGTTAATCTCAGTCTTCATCCAATTAGGTGGAATCATAGAACTTTCTCGATAACTTAATCTAGTGCAGTTTCATCATTAGTGAAAAGAAGCATTTATTACAGACTTACCGATTTTAAATAGTGAAGAATTGTGTAGGTTATTATTATTGATAGGGAAGCAAATACTCCAAACCCATAAGATTGGTAAGTATCCTAAGGTTTCAATTTCCAGTTTCGATAATTTTTCATTGTTCATGTCATTTGTATAGCTTTGGATTTACCAAAATATATAGATTAGTTATCTATGGTTTTCATAGCGTTTGAAATATCTAGCCGCTGCCGATACTTTTTCCAATATAAAAGATCTGCGATAAACCTGCAAGAGTGGGAGGTATTTGATATGTTATTTGTCTAGTAGGCAAAATAAACATACCGTTCCAACAGTACAACAGAAGGCGAGGCCGCGCAGTCAGCTGCCGATCGATGCAGTCGCGGCAATGCGAATTGCGAAGTCAGCGGACCGGGCAGACGAGTCGCAAACAAACATGGCAGGCGGACTGGCCGCACCGTCAACCAGTGCGAATTAGACTGGCGGACTGGCCGCGCCGTCAGCCCGGGCGAATTAGGCAGCCGGACTCGCCGCGCTGTCGAACCGGGCGAATCAGGCAGCCGGACTGGCCGCGCCGTCGTACCGGGCGAATCAGGCAGCCGGACTAGCCGCGCCGTCGACCCGGGCGAATCAGACAGGCGGACTGGCCGCGCCGTCGACCAGGGTGAAACAGACAGGCGGACTGGTCGCGCCGTCAGCCCGGGCGATTCAGACAGGCGGACTGGCCGCGCCGTCGGCCCAGGCGAATCAGACAGGCGGACTGGCCGCGCCGTCGACCCGGGCGAATCAGACAGGCGGACTGGCCGCGCCGTCGACCCGGGCGAATCAGACAGGCGGACTGGCCGCGCCGTCGACCCGGGCGAATCAGTCAGGCGGACTGGCCGCGCCGTCGACCAGGGTGAAGCAGACAGGCGGACTGGTCGCGCCGTCAGCCAGGGCGAAAATCGAGCCTGGCAGTTGACACGAACGTCGCTGGCTGAAGAAGGCGCGCCGCGGCACCACGGGATAGCGAGCCACGGGGCGAAGCGTACGCCACAAGCTAGCTGGGGAAGGCACGCGTGCACATCTAGTACGCCACGATGTGGAGACGTCGCGTCGACAGCGAGCTGAGCAAGGGCGTCACGGGCACCACAAGCTGGCTGGAGACGGCGCGCTGCTAGCGAGCCACAGGGCAACACGAGTGCCACAAGTTAGCCGGAGTAGTCGCGTTGTTAGGGTCGAGCAGCGGCGACACGGGCGCCACAGGCTGGTTGACCGGAGATGGCGCGGAGTCAGCAAACCCGGCGGCGGAGGCACGAACCTCGGAGACTGGCGGTAGGCGCAGTCTGCAAGCCGCGCAGAGGCGACGCGGCGACGCAGCGACCAGGCGGCTGGCACCGCGATGCAGACACGTTCACCTGTGGCTGGCTGACCGGAGAAGGCGCGGAGTCAGCAAACCCGGCGGCGGACACGAACCGCCGAGACTGGCAGTAGAGAGTCGAGTCTGCGAGCCGCGCAGAGGCGACGCGGCGACGCAGCGACCAGGCGGCTGGCACCGCGATGCAGACACGTTCACCTGAGGCTGGCTGACCGGAGAAGGCGCAGAGTCAGCAAACCCGGCGGCGGACACGAATCGCGGAGACTGGCAGTAGGCGCAGAGTCTGCGAGCCGCGCAGAGTCTGCGAGCCGCGCAGAGGCGACGCGGCGACGCAGCGACCAGGCGGCTGGCACCGCGATGCAGACACGTTCACCTGAGGCTGGCTGACCGGAGAAGGCGCGAAGTCAGCGAACCCGACGACGGAGACACGAACCCCGGAGACTGGCAGTAAGTGCGCAGTCTGCGAGCCGCGCAGAGGCGGCGGTGCGACGACCAGGCGGCTGGCACCGTTTCAACAGACGGACGCTGCCGGCTGACACGTTCACCTGTGGTTGGTTGACCGGAGAAGGCGCGACGTCAGCGAACTCGGCGGCGGCGAGACGAACCCCGGAGACTGGTAGTAGGCGCGCAGTCTGCGAGCCACGCAGAGGTGACGCGACGACTATGGCCTGAATGGCACCGCTTTAGCAAACACCGCGATGCTGACACGTTCACCTGAGGGTGGCGGACCGGAGAAGGCACGGAGTCAGCGAACTCGTAGGCGGGTACTCGAACCCCGGAGACTGGTAGTAGGTGTGCAGTCTGCGAACCGCGCAGAGGCGATGCGACGATCAGGCGCACCCGGCACCGTTTAAGCAGACGGACGCCGCTGGCTGACACGTTCACCTGAGGCTGGCTGACCGGAGAAGGCGCGGCGTCAGCGGACCCGGCGGCGTGGACACGAACCTCGGAGGCTGGCAGTAGACGCGCAGTCTGCGAGCCACGCAGAGGCGACGCGACGACTAGGGCTTGGCTGGCACAGCTTCACCAAACACCACGGTGCTGACACGTCGACACCTGATGCTGGCTGGCTGCAGAAGACGCAGAGTCAGCGAACCCGGCGGCGGAGACTCAGCGAACCCGGCGGCGGAGACTCAGCGAACCCGGCGGCGGAGACTCGTAGTATGCGAGCCGCGCAGAGGCAACGCGGCGATCAGGCGGCTGGCACCGCTTCAGCAAACACCGCGATGCTGACGCGTTCACCCGAGGCTGGCTGACCGGGGAGAAGGCGCGAAGTCAGCGAATACCGGAGACTGGCAGTAGGCGCGCAGTCTGCGAGCCACGCAGAGATGACGCAACGCCAAGGCGGCTGGCTGACCGGAGCAGTGCGCGCAGCCCCCCGGCAGCGGAGCCACGGAGAGTAGCAGTAGGCGCGAAGTCTTCGAACCGCGCCGCGTAGAGGTTATGCGATGACCAGGCGGCTGGTTGACTAACTGGGTAGGGTTGGCACTGCTGAATGGTTCAACTTCGGTTAGTTGACAGGAGAAGGCGCGCTGTCAGAGAGCTACGCAAGGTGACACGAGCATCCGCGATGACCAGGCGGCTGGCTGATGCGATGGGTCGGTTGGGCTGCTGAGACGGTCACCAGATCGGCCCGGAGAAAGCGCGCTGTCAGCGAGCCCTGCGGAAGAGTAATGAACTCCGGACACTAGTCGGAGGCGGCGCTCAGTATACGAGCCACGACGACCAGGCGGCGTGCACCCCTTTCGCTTCTCTGTGACACGCTTAGCAATTGTTGGCAACCCCGGAGCTGCGCGCCTTGCAGTTAGCAAGCGCCGCGAGATGACTAGGCGGGTGGCCGATGGATGCGCTGCTGGCCATAGATATGGCACTGCAACGCTGCTAATACGAGCATTGGCGGCTTCTCGGAGAATGCGCGCAGTTCGCGAATGGCGCGAGGTGACACGAGCACCCACGATGACCAGCTACAGTGGCTGCCCGGAAACGGCGCGGCGTGCAGTTTGCGAACTACACGCGGTGACACGAGCACCCGGAAGGCCGGTGGCTACTCGGTTAAGGCGCAATAATGGTGAGCTGCGCGGTGTGCTACGAGCACCCACGATGACCAGACAGCTACCCGATAAAGGTCGCAGTCAGCTGACCGGTAAGAAGTTGCCCCAACTTGCTGACCCCAAGTACCTACGACAAAATAAGAGTGGTCGTGTAGAAAGAGGCTCGAGAGGCGGCAGATGTACAGTTTCTTAAAATAATGAAGCTAACATACCAGAAATATGGGCGATGACCCAAGGTCTAAGCTGTCGGTAGGCGGACGGGCGGGCGACACGCTTGGTAGGGATTCAGCACTTTCTCGAGCCCGCTGATCGAAGTTGATCCCGGCTATCAGAAGCTGCGCTGCTAGAGTAGGCGTCTTCAACCAGTTGACCAAAGGTCAGAGGCCGTCTGAGGATGTAGCTAGTCAAACATCTAGAGAAGTTAACTGGACTTATCATACAGCCCACGGATCTCGAGGAGATGATACGGGTAGCGGGAGCAGAGTGGGAAACGGATTCAATGAAGAGCTACGCTTAGGGCACTACTGTTTAGAAAAGGTGAAGTAGTAGGTGTTGGCTGGTTAGGTAAAGCAGATAGGTGGTTGGCAGCCATTAAGAAAAGCTTAACATATCCATCTGGTATTAAAGACTTGCAAGGGTCACGTCGTCAGTGAATATTGACGACCCACGAAGTCACGCTATCGACGAGCATTGATAACAAATTACGTTGTCAGTGAGCATTGGCGACATGCGGACGCCTCTTGATAATTGAGCATTGGCAGCACGTAGATGCCACAAGGTCGGCGATCATTGACGAATCGCGAGGGTAACGTTGTCAAAAAGCATTGGCGACACGTGAAGGACACGTCGTCTTCGAGCATTGACGAAACGCGGAGGTCACGTCGTCAACGAGCATTGACGATTCACGGAGATTCCGTCGTCAGCGAGCATTGACGAAACGCGCAGGTCACGTCGTCAGCGAACATTGACGACACGAGGTCACGTCGTCAGCGAGCATTGACGATACGCGATGATCACGCCGTCAGCGAGCATTGACGAAACGCGCAGGTCACGTCGTCATCGAGCATTGACGACACGTAGACACGTAGTCAACGAGC
This sequence comes from Noctua pronuba, assembly GCA_905220335.1. NCBI lineage: Eukaryota > Metazoa > Arthropoda > Insecta > Lepidoptera > Noctuidae > Noctua > Noctua pronuba. Next base: position 8,431,509 of record LR999911.1, read on the forward strand.
ATTGACGACACGAAGACACGTAGTCAACGAGCATTGACGACACGAAGACACGTAGTCAACGAGCATTGACGACACGAAGACACGTAGTCAACGAGCATTGACGACACGAAGACACGTAGTCAACGATCATTGACGACACGAAGACACGCAGTCAAGGATCATTGACGACACGAAGACACGCAGTCAAGGATCATTGACGACACGAAGACACGTCGATAGAGAGGCTTGACTACCTAGGAAAGGACACATTCAGCACGTGTTGATGAATCGCGAAGAGACCTCGTAGTCACCGAGCATTGACGATACGCGAAGAGGCCACGTAGCCATCGATCATTGACGATACGCGAAGAGCTCACGTAGTCTGCGAGTATCGACGACACGCGATGAGCTCACGTCGTTGGTGGGTATTGACGATACGTGGAGAGGCCACGCAGGGGTGCGCTGTCAACTAAGGGAGCAGAGTTAACACGAGAACTGGCGACAATAGATCGCGCAGTCAATTAAGAAAAAATTGCCATCTAAAGTGTACCTGCAACAGCCGCACGGGGGTGTCACGGATCTCACGGAATCAGTCTGAGAACCAGTGACTGGCAGATAAGCTGCGGGGTAGTAAGGCGGAAAAATCTGTCGCATTTGACACATACCCATGCTTACTATGAGTTCCACCGCCGCGATATCGGACGTCACCTCGGCCTGAATTAAGAGTAACCGAACTGACATACTTGCAATCAGTAGGCAGGGCACGCAAAGTTGACAAGCGCTGAATTTGTTGACCCGCTTTGCAGGACCGGCGATGGTTGAAGAAGTAGTAGCTCACTCGTAGTTTAGTCACGAAAGCCGTGTTGAACGGCGGCGGCTTTAGTTACTGGTAGAGTTTTGACAAATTAGCATGCCAGAGTAACAAAAAACAGCGCGCCCGCGTGGTCAAAAAATAATTATTTGAACATACCAGATTCATATTCAGGTTCACAGACTGACCGCTAATTTTTACGCTGAGTAATCACGGACGATGCTCTCAATGTACACGTGACAATTCCGTCAAGATAATAATATTGTCGGTACCTTTACGATGTGTAGACAGTTTTACTTATCCGCTTGTTAATGATCAGATAATAAAATATAAATTACTTTCAGCAATATAGTATTGTGATAGTTGATAACCTCATAAATTCTATTAACGCTGAAAATTGGAAAGTTATAATGTTGCTGTGCTTAATTCTTGTATGTGATAATATTTTGAAGTCAGTTTATGTAGTTTGGTTGTAAATATTCAATAAGTATATATTGAAGGCTTTCTGGTAGAAGATCCTTTCATTGAGAAATCTCATCAAATCTCACACAATCAATTACAGCTCCATAGCAGTCCTTGTATTGCAAAAGATAAACAATTTTGCTTTGAGACGATACAGCATTACATATTTAAATATTATGCCATTTTTGGGATGATTGTTTAGTCGAAATTGCAGTAGCTATTGTGAGTATTCCAAAATGTAGGCCTTTCCAGAAGTATTTCAAATAGGGGTTTAATGTTCGGTCAATATTAGGCCTCCACAAGTCAGTTTATTGAGTCTGCTATATTATATCCAAAATATACTGCTCCTAAACAGATAGAAAAAAAAGGTTGATTACAGAAGACTGCTCAGCAGTCTACATAAATGCAGAAGAAGTTATGCGAAAAGCTCTTAGAAAAATAATAGAAACTAACACAACTTTGTCCACTTTTCTGAGGCTTTATGCATTAAGACAAATAATTGTAAGCAGAAAATCTATTAAGTATACAAATACTTTAGAACTGTAAATATAATAAGAAAATGTTCGTACCATTCGGCAGATGTAATCGTGTCTGGAAGTCGACTTGTGGTCTGACCTCCTTATGGTTCCTTATGTAATCCATTACGGCATTATAAACATATAATAAAATCTTGCAAGGTCAATCTGATAAATACATTTTAACTTTGTTCCTATTACTTTCAGGAACAGTGATCAATAGCTGAACTGAAATTGACTGAATTTTGGCTAAATGTACAACACTAACAAGTGTATGACATACCTTTTCGTAGCCAAATAGGTATTTGTTTAATTTATTGGTCTCTTGATCACTTGATATTAATATTCATTATGATTTCACCTTGGAACTTCTCCCTCGTGTTGCTGACATATTGTATCTAAGTAGTCTAGTAGTTAGCCTTTAGAGATTTTAAACTGAATATGTATTTATTCATATTCTCACGTAGTATATCTCGCTTGCGCAGGGAAATGAAGGTAACTTTTGCTCGTTTTTCGAAGATAGTAGAGATTAGGTTACTTCACAGTTGTGTTTTCTGGCCGATACTGAAGACTAGTTATGTGCGAAGCAATAAGACCTGTCAATCAAAATTTTCAGCACAAAAAGTTCCTTCAAAAGGAACAACACGACACCACTTGGCAGCAAATTATAAAAAAAAAGTATCAACGTCATCAGATGATCACTGCAGATAATGTAGGTACATACCTCATAATGCTTTACAGGTTCTTTGACAAACAAAACTTAAAACTTCCATACTAAATACTTGATACGATTTCTATCATTAGGTTTCTGCGTTATCTTACGAGTACTGTCACTTTATGATAATGTTCTAAGATGTTTTAATTACTAGCGTGGGTTTGGTGAGTTGACTTTAACTGTGTAACTGCTGCCACAACTGAACACAAGTATTTTAAAATTTTGCTAAGTGTAATATCGCAGCTAGTCTGTTGCTGGATAACAAAGTAGGTACTATGACACATACGTATATCTGAAATAAAAAACTTGTATGGTTATAAGACCCTATGGCCAGAGTGGCAAAATAAAAGATCTAAGTAATTAATGAACCGCTAATCAAGCAGAATGTATAGGTACTCTTGCAAATTTTCAGTATAATAACTTAAGGAATTGCAGGCAGTAGGCAGACTTACCTAAATGTAGTACATTCGTAAATGTGTATAAGAACAAGTAACGATATCTACTGTAGCCGACCCTAGATAATAGAGTTCGCTTCTGTGGAATATTATGCACGTTTCATGTTGACTACGAGTTACATAGATTACGGTCGGATAGACTTATCTGTGGATGGGGTGTGTCGATCCACTCGCTAAATCAACTGGAGCCGGGTTAGCCTTCTTCACTAGGAAGGACTTCACCTTGCTTTTCATGAGTCATGTGCGTGATACTTGCTCACGTCAGTCCCCAGTCCAGTAGTTAGCTGTGAAGTTTGCACACAATCAGTAAATGTTCTAACAAACAATTAATTTGTCGCTATAAGCACATCAACTAAGATCTCAGAACATTTAATTATTACAGAAGATCAAAGAGGTCAGTACAGTTGCGACAACTCACCGTTCAATCTATCCTTTCACGTATTCACCCTCAGTTCGTTATTCAGCTTATTTACTTAGGTTTCAATCAGGTTTCGCTTATAGAGTAGTGTCCCGGTTTAGTCATCAGCCCACGATGTCTTGCTTGATATATAGTCAGTAACGTCTTACCCAGATAATGTTTCATGTTTTGTGTAACCTATCGTTTTGGTGATCCATACTAATCAGCACCTACTGTGATGGAAGCTAGTTTGTTCTCGAAGATGTTTCCTTTTACAACAGTGATAATAAAAACAGCATGCCAATAATAATTCTGATTCGAAAATAAAGTAATAACCAGTCATTACCTAAAAGTGAAAGTTGCCCCGACCGCCACCGCGTCGACGGCAGCACGTTAGCTGGGGTATGTCGAGGCCAGTACAATTTGCTGTTTCGGAAATAATACAGGTACATTGCTGCCCCTTCTAAATCATACTGCTTCCATCCATGTTTACGTATCATCTTGAGGACAATTTCCTTCGTGGGTATTTCCTGTTCATTGAATTATTATGGCACAAGGCTATCCTAACGTATGTTATTTGTAAAAGACTTTATAAAGATCAAAACAACAAGTATTGTTCATAAGTTATTAAATACACAATGACCACTATGTTTTGAAAACAAGCGACTCACCAATGTTCACAACTTCTAGAAAAGACTCATATTCCACAGTGGGCAGAATTTCTGTGGCGACGGTTTAGATCATCACGGCAGAGGTTAAGGTTGGAAGCCTTTCCTCGTCGTTCGTGGCAGCTGCTGGCCACGGTAGGCAGGGCTCTGAGAGACTTAAACACAATGTTACACGCAAAGGCCCGCGTACGGGCCACAAAATAACACTAGCTAAGTGTAGGATAGGAACCTTCACGCCATCAACCTAACGGTTACCTAGTGGGCTGACAACCGGGACGGATTCGTGCGAGCGCGTCGTATAGCAGACAGGTAGCACGCCAGTGCGTGTGGTACGCAGATGTCAGGCTAGCCAGCGGCCCCGCGGACAGCTGACTCATACACTCGTTCACAGCAACTCGAACACGCCATCGCTGACGCAACTCTGCCACGTCTCCACGCAGAGGCGATGATGACTCATGGAATAATACATTGTTGGTGTGGTGAAATTGTAAGATAAGCAAAATGAAAATTCATTGATACGAACTTTTTTTTCAAAAATTGTTTATTTCCATACTTAAACATATGTACAATTTTTATTATTCAATATGAATAAAAATCAAAATTTCCAATTTAATCGTTAGGCGAGAGAAATTGAAACACTTAAAATATAAAACTAAATAAATGCATGATACCGTTACAAACCCATTTTGTAGCTAGCAGCGACCACGCCACTGCGGCAACCAAGATGGCGGCCGACGGATGCAGGCCCACGCGAAACGCAATGGGACTGTAATTTAGAAAAACATCCTACATAATATCACAGATACAAATTCACTTTACTTTACCTAAAATGGCCTACTTTTTATAACTGGCTTGACATTGTCTAATTCTCTAAAAAAACTATCTAAGCCGCTGAGATCGTTCTTCCATAGATTATCGATTTTCTCCTGGTGTTGCTTGGCGACCTCTTCTTCCTTATTGCACAATCCAAGATCAGCTTGCATTTGAGCCCACCTCCTGGCGCGTTCTCTTTGTTTCGTAACGAGTTCACTCTCCGCACGTGATAGAGAGTTACTCAAAATGGCGATTATTCTCAGATCACGTTTCCTCCTTGTCTTGGCGTTTAGGGATTTGGTTTTAACTTGACGAACCCAATTAGATAGGGATTCGGTTTTACTTTCACAAAAGTCAACGATAGATTTTTCATTTGCTTTGTAGCCCATTTTTAAGGATGGGCCAGAAAGTACTGTTTTGAGACAATACTACACACCTGAATCCGTACAGGCACAAATATCACTTCTTGAAATCTTCAACACAACACAACGGAGACACATCTGCACTTCACCAGGACGATTTTAGAATGTGGGCGCCTGACGTCATGGGCGTCTTATATACCCGACCTGAGGTGGGGGGCCGCACTGCGCAGTTGGCCGCAAAATGGCGTCACTCCCATACCAAAGTCGTTTACGAATTTTGTCGAACAAAACCGAAGGCACACGATGATTCGGTCAGTTCGGAAATGTTGTGGTAATAGAAATTTTAGTTGCTACTGTGGATATAATCATTTCTGAGACCATTTTCAATCACAAAGCAGTTATTTTACTTGAAACCTTTTGGTTTATAATAAAATTGCCACGTTGATACATACAAATAAATAAAATTGAAGTGTCTGTTTGTAATTTCAAAATAACAAATTGTACTGAATGCATTATTATGAAAGTATATATTTATTTATTCAGAGATAAATTCTAAGCTTACAGTTTTTCACGTTTTCACGCTGACGAAGGCCGCGGGCAACAGCTAGTAATCATTAAAAATAATGTTTTTTTAATGAATAAAAGATTAAATTATGTAATATCTAAGATCTAAGTACATCAAATTGTAAGAATTAAGCGACGGCACTTAACATACATCCTGAGAAACAGATCAAGATGAGAGCTAATCATGACGGAATTCGTCGCAAAATAAGCTCACTTAGTCATTAATGAAGGCTGAAGTCTCGTTTTAAACTTGGATTGGACTACTGAAAAGCAGTGTTATTAAATACGCCTTTCTTCGTGTACAATATTTCCGAATATACCAGAAAAGCGCATGCACCATAGAAAGAGACGGCATGACGGAGAGAATGAGAAAAAGGAGGATATCGATCCAACAAAGAGGCTCCATTAGGGAGATCGGGGGAAGGGGGGGGGGTTTGTATCAGGGGGTCGGGGGCTCGGGGCATGTTCCAGATATTTCCGACGAAGTATTGACGTAGCAAAAAGTTAGTACTATAGAATCTAGACTTAGCTCTATAATTTTAAAGGGTTTCTAATAATGGATGAATATAATCAAAAGCAAGATTGTAACATTCGTTAGGTATCTAATTAGAGCAACATCAACTCAACATTACGCGTGTTGTTTGGCTGGGTTCATTTATCTTGTTTTCCCAGAAAATTACCTACCAAATGAGCAATTAACAATAAATAAATGTATGTACCTAAGTAATTCTTAGAAAAACAGATTATTGAACAAGAAGGGTCCTTCTCCGCCATGTTAACGGCAGGTTCACTACTTAAACCAACACCTTGCCAATAAGGTCATTAGGAACTCACTGGAATACCTACATTTTGAGTGGTTGGTATTACGCGGCGGTACGGCGTCGCAGCTGCATGCAGCATAGACTATTCTAAAAAAAAAAGGTTTTGTCTTCACATAACAGGTAGTATGCTCAAACCCACAACTAGGTACCTGCTCAACAAGGCAAAAAAGAACATCCCTGAGTGTACAGCATAAACTTTAAGCAGGTAAAGTAACGTTTCCTGGGAAGCAAGTAAGTAAACAACACGTTATCACAATACACGTGTGATTTAAACATTGTTTCAGAATAGATACCAGCGGCAGTAGATAAGTAACAACTTTGTAAAAAAAAAACTATAGAAGGTACCTACCTAGGTACCTCCATTGGAAATAGTGTCAGTGAACCTCTATTAGGACAATCTTCAAAATATGTTTACCTAAATTCAGGCTACCGAAATAGCTGACTAAAATAGGTGTTTCTACATTCTATGAAATCGGGATAATACGTCAGAATTTGCCCCGAAATAGCCAGTTCTAGGAAAATGTTGGTAAATATTTAGCTATAGATACATTTGGGCCGTCGTCTGTTGAATAAAATGTAAATGTTAATTTAGTTATAGCTCGTTAGTAAACTAGTAGGTAATGACGCACTTCAATGACGCAGACATGAATACCAGGCATTCAGGTCCGTTCTACCTGTGTTTACCCTTTTAATACCATACAGTCATGACAATAGAATAGTGAATCATTTATTATTAATTCTCATGATTGAGTCACGAGATACCAACGTCTGCATTGTCTTCAATTTGATCAGCATTTAGCCTTCTCACAATAAAATTAAGGTTGATTTTTCCTTGTCTCATTATTCAATGAGATAGAAAGAAACAACACGTTTGGACGGCGGCCATGTTGTGACGTCACCCCAACGGTCTCACGCTCGCGCCACGGTCGATAAACAGGGTAGGGTGGCCGGCAGCTGCATGCAACGGACTTTAGCAACCGACCTTGTTTTGTCTAGAATTATTATTAAAACCAAAAGGAAATAACATGGTTTCCTTTGTGTTCATCGACCAAAGCCATGAGAACTTAGTTGGGCTTCCTTCGAGAACCCATACCTATACAATACTTACCCAACCAAGTATTATTCTTGGACTTGCAAAATTATCCTGTACCTGCCTATGTAACTCAACTTCCAGTTATTATTAGATTTACTCATTTAGAATGTCAAAAGGGCCACAACTTCATTCGCAATAGGTACACTACAAAACATGTTGAAAATAACTTGTAGGTGGGAGGTACCTAGGTACATGTGTTTGATTAAAATTAGGTATACTCTACCTACGTAACTCAACTTCCAGTTATCTATACATATAATAAAACAGTAAAAAAACTGTGTCTGTACATAACGGATATTAAAAAAAAAAAAATTGGGTGTGGTTTAGAAACAGTAATAGAGCACGAATCCAAAAAAAAAATTCTGTCTGTTTGTCTGTTTGTTTGTACACGCTAATCTTCGGAACTACTGGACGGATTTGAAAGATCTTTTTTTTGTTGTATAGGTATTGAGTCTGGGCAACATATAGGCTATAATTTATCTTGGAAACTTGAACACCTGATGCAGAACCGCAATAGACCAGCTAAACTATAAGAGATACAAAAATAGTACCATAGTAAAAATTGTTCCACGTGATGAGCATTTTCTGTTTAGAGAATAAATTTGAAGATCTGGAACACCTGTTGTGGAACTCCAAGAGCCCAGCTACACCATAACACATATAGGAATAACATCTTAGCAAAAAATTTTCAATCTGATGAGCACTCTCTGTTGATTTATAAAAATCGAAGATCTGGAACACCTGTTGTGGAACTCCAAGAGCCCAGCTACACCATAACACATATAGGAATGACGTCTTAGCAAAAATTTTTCAATCTGATGAGCACTCTCTGTTGATTTATAAAAATCGAAGATCTGGAACACCTGTTGTGGAACTCCAAGAGCCCAGCTACACCATAACACATACGGGGTGTAAACAGACCCTTCACGAAGCCGTCAACCAAGCACTCTGTACATCAAACTAAGTAACTTTACGCAAAAATTTTAGCTGGGAAACGAAATTTTTTTTTGGGGTCGAAAATCTCATTTTACGGTAAAACTCAATATAATGCGCTCAAAACTTATTGCTGATGGATGCTTTGAATAGTAAACGGACCATGGAGGTAATTAGAGTAAAGTTAGAACCTTAAAAAGTAGTATTTAAAAAAAAACTTGTGAAAAAATTGGAACTTTGACCCCCAATATCTCCGTAACTAGAAGGTTCCCAGGTATGGTCCAGAACAAAAAAATGATCACAATGACGAGGAGAACAAGTGCCTTTCGGCTTCGTTAAGGGTCTTTTTACACCCTTTATAGGAATGACGTCTTAGCAAAAATTGTTCAATCTGATGAGCACTCTCTGTTGATTTATAAAAATCAAAGATCTGGAACACCTGTTGTGGAACTCCAAGAGCCCAGCTACACCATAACACATATAGGAATGACGTCTTAGCAAAAGTTGTTCGGTCTGCTGGGCATTTCCTGTTGACTTATAAAAATCGAAGATCAGAAACATCTGATGTGGAAATCAAAGCTAACACTAATTTAACTGTATAATTATAAAATAACATAAGCTGGGAGTACCTCCACGCGGTGAAGGCGGTCATTGAAAATTTGACTCTACTGGACAAAACTCCCATTTATTTTTTTATTTTATCGAATAAATATGCCTTCGGGCTTATTTTATTTGAGTGTTTAATTTCCTTTTCCACTTATCTTCGTGACACGGTAGCCTACCCGGTGACGCAGGGGAACAGTCACTTAGATTTTAATTGATCAGGTATCTTCACAATAAAACTATAACCATGCCTAGAAAGAGGTCAAATCTTTCCCAATGTTTCAAAGGAGCTAAAAGATTGAGGATCATAAGATCCCAAGAATCTACCGAAGAACGTCAGGAGAGACTTGATGCTGTTCGGAACATCAGGCTGCAACTCGCTCCGTGGAAACCTCAGGGTATTTACGCATCTACTGTGAAGAATATGATGCACGACTGACCGCTGATCGTGAACGTCATGCATTGTCTCGCGAGTCGGAGACGTTCACGGAAAGAAAATTACGCTTGAGTTCTCAGCGTGTATACACATCGACTTCGAGGTATCTAGAGACAAGTGCGGAACGTGATGCACGACTGACCGCTGATCGTGCAAGTCCATGCATTGTCTCGCGAATCGGAGACGTTCAAGGATAGAAAATTACGCTTGAGTTCCAAGCGTATCTACGCGTCGACTTCTAGGTCTCTAGAGACAAGTGGGGAACGTGATGCGCGACTGACCGCTGATCGTGAGCGTCACGCATTGTCTCGCGAGTCGGAGACGTTCACGGATAGAGAATTGCTCTTGAGTTCCAAGCGTATCTACGCATCGACTTCTGACTTACAAAAATGAAAGATATGGAACGTCTCGAATCGTCTCGCGCATCCCGTTGTTTTCCCGTCCCCGGGCTCTTAGAATTCGACATCAGACGTTTCAGATCTTCGATTTTGACGACCCCGTTATCGCTGGCATAAGCAACAGGATCCGCGTACGAAGTCGCGGGCAGAAGCTAGTTATTAAATATAACTATTTAGAATGTCAACGGAGTCACAATTTCTATCGTAATAGCAACTTACTTGAATGATATGAAAACATTTTGAAAATAACTTCCCTATTTGATTAGGTAGGTATCTTTGGCACGTAACTTAACAATTATTATTATTAGCCATCTATGTCCCACTCTGCAGGGTAACGGCCTGCCTTCCCTCTTTCTACTTATCCCTATCCAGTGTTTTTGTTTGCCAATCCTTTTGAAAAGACTCGAGTTCGTTCCGCCATCTTTTCTGAGCCTGGCCCTGCAGTTTCGACATTAGATAGCAATGATATTTTAGTTTATTAGAATATCATTGTTAGATAGCGACAAAAATCGGTCGCTAAGTCGTATCGTTGTCAAATTCCTTTAATAGATTTTGTACTTTATCTCCAAATTAAGTATAAGGTTGAAAATCTATTAAAGAAATTTGACATCGATTACACTTAACGACCGATTTTTGTCGTTATATTTGTCGAGACTGCAGGGCCTGGGCTGACGGAAATATGATGGACTTATTTATTTGTTTAGGTAACTACACACCTACTTATACTGTATAACTGGCTTTTGCCCGCAGCTTCGTCCGCGACTAAGATACATACTTATCCTATGGCACGGTAATAGCGTAGCTTTCGATCAGTGTAAGAATTTTTGAAATTTGATAAGTAGATAGTTTCGGAAATTAATTAGGTAAGTACCTCCTACAATCAAACTTACATACTTACTTTAACCTCATTATAATATTAGTAGTATCTTGAGAGCATATGCAATTGAGCTTGTTGCCAACAAAATTTCGATCCACGTTTGTGGACTGTCCGGGGGTATTTCAGAAATAAACGACGCGGCTAAAGATGATAATAAAACATAAGGAAAGCTGTAAAAATCCTTGAAAACAAGTTACAATGAGCTATTCTCTCGCCAATTCAGGTAAAATTCCTCATTCAAAAGATATCTTCTGGCTGACGCATGTCTTGGGCGTAAATCGCCAGCATTCTTATCTTTATTTACGTCGTAAATTAACACGGTAAGCCAAACTGCGTAGTAATTACTAGAAAGCGTCTGTTTCTAACAAATACCAGTCGACTCTTTGTTCCAACAAACAAAACAACTATAGAAACGTGTTAATATTCTTTTCACAGAAAACAAAAATGGAGGTAACTGAACGATTTGGGTGTTTTTGTTCTCTAACAAAACATCGGGCACCATTGTATTTATTTCGTGAACATGATGCCTCAAATAAATGATTACCGCCAGAAACAAGTTGAAACAAGACTCGTTTGCAATCAAAATTCCCCGAAGAACAATCTCGTTATGATAAAATGCTTATCAACGTTGATAACTTCTTGGTCTATGTTGGCCTGTATATGACTGATAGTGAAAGAAAGATAGCACGATTTTGTTTTACGTCGTATGTATGTACTTACATTGTATGTGTATACTTATAATTTGTGCGCATATTTCTAGTACAAATTCCGATAAGATGCGATAAACCAAAATATATGTTTGAGAATTGCACACTTTTGTGAAATTATTGGCAATTCCAAACGATAACATTGCAATGGTCTAGCCAAAATGTCCTTGAAAGTCTTTTAATCCGATCATTACCTGAGGACTCCACTTTTGTTTTAATTGGAAAGAGCCTCGTTGATCCGGTGATTAAGTAATTAGAATTACTAACTAAGCATTTGAACTGGGAAATTCTTCGGCGTTGAATGGACACTATTTATTAATCTGGTGATTAACTAATAAACGAGTCTATTATGTAGGTACTGTCGCAGATTAACGGGCCTGTAGTTACTAATGTTTTGCTGAGAAATCTTTCTTTAATAACATTATCAAATGAGGGTGTTAAATAGATTCTAAAATACTTTCCAGTAATAAGTGTTAGGTGTATTTATTTAGTCATGTCACTGTGTTGTATTTTTCTTAAGATAGTTAGGTAAATAAAACCATACATAGAAATTAACGTTTTAATAAACTAGAAACTAAATAATACATCCATCCAACAGTTTTACTTGACCTCACCATTGAGGCTGCCGATAAGCGTTCCGTATAAAACAAAATAAAAACCTTGAAATCGTCGCCATTCCAACGTGACTCTATATTTTACCTCTTATGTTGTTGCGTGAGAGAGTATCATTTTCTGAAACAAACGAGGTAACCTTTAATAACATTTTCTTACGATTAATTTATTGGGACACCTTGTATTTTTTAGTTAAAAGAGTTCTCGTTTCGAGGCTAAGATTATCGATTCAGGTCATTGAGCCCGCTGTCTCAAATGTTCTACTACAGTTCAGTGCCTTCACGGTAATAATATCTACAGTAGTGTATTTTCATTCAAACGGTCAACAGAAATGGTAGGTATCTACCTAGTAAGATTTACATTATACTTTACTTTTAAGTAAGATTTTGTAGTAGATAGAAAGAGGTTTTTCGCACTGACATTGTAAAATTATCAGTAAATATGATTCTGGAACCTCTTTTATATGTTACTAGCTGTTGCCCGCGACTTCGTCCGCATTAACTACCTCCCTGCCAAATTATAAGTTTGTAGCACAAAAATGAAGGACTTTCATACAAACTTGCGGGAGCCCGCCCTTAGACCTCCTTAATCTGGCCCTGTCGCAAAATCCGTTCTTAGCGGACGCCTACTAACTATAAACTACCTCCCTGCCTTCATCTTTATACGTCAAGCGGTTTTCGATATTTCGTGATGAGTGAGTGAGTGACCTTTCGCTTTTATATATTTAGATTAACCACTAATTAGGGAATATTTCCTGATATATTAAAGAGGTTAGTAGTGAAACCATTGTATAAAAAGAGAAATAAAACAAAAATGGACAATTACAAGCCCGTTGCACTAAAACCTATATTTTCAAAAAAAAACATGAGAAAGTATTTTATAATAAATTATTAAACTTCATTGAAAAACACTAAATTATAAAGGATGGACAAAATGGTTTTCGCAGGAATAGAAGCACATCTTTAGCAGACTTTCAATAAATAAAATTAATTACGGAGTCTATTGATAATACAATTCCTGTTTCAGTATTTTTATGGAGACGAATAAGGCGTTTGATTATGTCAGTCATGAACGGTTATTAGAACAAGTTTCCAGATGCGGAGTAAGAGGAAAAGCATACGACTGGCTGAAGTCACATCTAACTCGAGTACAGACAGTGGAAGTATCAAGTTATAATGATCTATCCAAAACGCGAGAGTTATTTCAGTCTTCGTTTTTGTTAAATATTTACGGCGTGCCTCAAGGCAGTATGATTTTGTAAATATCTTGATAGTTACTCAAGATATTTACAAAATCATACTGCCTATGTGTCCTATATACCATTGATCAAGCATATTGTAATGCAAAAAAGTATTTAAGGGCTATATTTGGCTTGAAAATTGAAATATATAGATTCCTGTCGCCCATTCTTTAGAAAATATAAGTAATATACATATCTTGGTATCCTGTACATTTGTTTTCAAGCATAAGAGTTTTTTTCAGCAAGCGACAAGCTACTATGCCCCTCGATCTCATAATACTAACAAGCTCTATAAACCCAAGACGAATCTCACACTCACATCGATCTGTTGTTCGGTGTGAGTGTGATAACTGTTGTTATATCATATGTCAAAAATTGTTTAATAACATTCCAAGTACTACAACGTCACTCCCATTTTTTAAATTTAAGCGTATCATTACAAAAATATTAATTGATAAATGCTTTTATAGTGTACTTGAGTTCCTATAATTTAAGTTGTAATCCCTTGTTAAGTTGTCCTGCATTGTAGTATCATGTCCCATTATAAATAATTAATTGTTACCAAATATGTAAGAATCGATTTAATACAATTTACTAACTGCATGCATGATTCAGATAAGTTAATTTTTCTGTTGACATTAAATAATTATGTAAAATTTGCACGCCCACATTAATGGCAGAATAAGAGATTCATATACTTTCTTTAAGATTTCTCTGTACATTATTTACGCAAATAAATGATTTTGATTTTAGATAGTTTTTATTGACATACAAATACAACATATGAGTGAGCCCTCAAAATATTTTGTGTCCGAGTGAGTACGACTCGTACTAGGCCGGGTTTGTATTTTATTTGATAATGACCACGTGACTTCATCTGATAATTATTAGGAACAATTAAAAAGTAATTACTATTAACACCAGAAACGGGATATTTATCATGTTAAGATAACATGCTAAGTTTACCTTTCTAGTGTTAATGATATTGTTAGTGACCATGACAGTTTAAAAACTTAATAAAATAGTATTTTAACAAATTTAAATCCAAGGTGGCAAGTAGCCGATACCCTTTTCCAGAACGAATTGTGTGATATTTACGGTCGGGTGCTGAACTAAGTGATACTATCTAGGTATATCGTAACATCTTAATAATAATACCAGCCTGTTACTGTCCCACTGCTGGGCAAAGGCCTCTTCTCATACAGAGAAGGCACGAGCATTGATCACCACGCTTGCTCAAGACGGGTCGGCGATTTCAGACTTATATTAATTTTAAGTCCAGGTTTCCTCACGATGTTTTCCTTCACCGATGTCTGTGATGTCCAAGATAAACTTAGAAAGTACATATGAATTGAAAAAGTCACATTGGTACTTGCCCGGATTTGACACCCACAACCTCATGCATGAGAAGCGAGGCCTTAACCTCTGGGCCATCACAACATCTTATTCTAATTTATTTAACATAGTGCTAATACAATGTCGACACCCAATATGGAATTTACTGTGGCGTAAAGAAGTCATGCTTGTTAATAATGGTAGAAACTGTACTCATTGAATTTCGCGAAACCCAAGGTTCAGTTTCGCAGAATAATGGTATTAGTGTAACAATGGCAGCTACAAATCCATTTTTAGGAGTAATGGGGATTTTATAAACCAGGAACTACCTGACATAAATATGGAACTATACAACAAAGGATACTGGGAGCATTACCAGCTACTACAAAGCGTTAGCCATTCTTCAGAGGCTACGTGACAAGTGACAAATCACACGTTATGATTTTTAATATGATTCGATGTGCCTGATAATGTAAATAAAGAAGTTAAACAAAGGTTCACAGCAGGATTACGTAATATGCTTTCGGTTTCATGAATAAGGTTTGTAATAAATATTATGAAAGCAACGTGAAATAAGGAACGATTGCTGTTGAAGCAACACATTGTGTCATAGCACACACGCATTTCTACGTTACATCATAATAAAATCGCGGTTTTTATGCCAAACCGTATAGTTATTGCAATAAAAATCGTAACGAAGGGACGTTTCAGCGTACGCAAATGTAGCGTGGTAGTACCAAAAATAAAGATAAAAGGCCGTTACCCGGAAACACTTATCATTTATCCTGATAGCTATATACGTAAATAGTGTTGAAATAACGTTTTGCAAGGCATTAAGACATGGATTTAATACAAAATATAGATTCAATTGCGACTCAACTTCGGGTGGAAGAAACCCAGATATGGGGTACATGTTATGGTTGCGTTTAGGAGCGTGGTGATTTTCTTATTCACAATATCGCATGAACAAGAGCCAAGCACGTAACAACTAGTTCACACAAGTGTTCCGGGCGGATGTTAACCTTGCGACTTCTGACTCAGCTGCCACGCGCTGAACAAAATTGACAATTTAGTTCCTAGTAGATAACGCAGTGTTTTTTATATTTTCATTCAAGTAAAGACTTATCGATGATAGATTGTGTGAGGAATGATATGAAAGAAAAAGGAGTAAATAATAGCATGACGGTTGACAGAGGAGAATGGAAGAAAAAAACGTGTTGCGCTGACCCCAAGTAACATGGGACAAGGGCTGGAAGCTGGAAGATGATGATGATGATATTATCTCACTTTCGTTCTTAGCCAGTCATTCTGTAATCTCACGAGATATTCCGTTTAGATTGACAATTTGAAGAGCGACCATAAGAATATCGGCTCGGCACGGCTGCAGTGGTAGTAAGAGCAGCAATACATGCTAAGAATTTGTGCCGATGTTGCAATGGCTGACCAACATAATATATTCTCATATTTGTTACAATTATTGTTGCAATTACTTTGCAATAAACCTTTTATTTTACAGTCACTTAAAAAAATTAAACTATTAAATTTAAATTTATGCCATAGAGTTTAGAAAACAGTGGGCTCAATGACCTGGACATTGTATTAAGCATATCGCGCAATGTCTTGGCGCCAATTCGTCGCTCATCATTCCCGTCCAAGTGACAAACACTGAGCGCTCTCTCGCGCCGATACTTCCAAATAACCCTATTACAATGTTAGTGAGATTTAATACCTTTCAAAAGACAAAAATGCAAGTTTGTTTACCTTCAAAGGTTGCAGCGCGTTCGTGATCTGCAAGCCTACGCTTCTCGCTAGTACTACGGGCATCAGGTCTACGGTGTACAGTCGATGTAACATCTCGATCATCAGCTGAGTCGGCACGTTGTGTCTTTGGCGAGTGCTCTCGTATTTTTCTAGCCAATCTGTATGAGCTGTAAAGAGATGAAAAATGTTAATGCAAGAATGACTGAGCGTAGGGTCCTGGATTCGATTCCAGGGTTGTGTCTAGACATCTTTGCCCGGTTAATGTAACTTATAACTGCTGAAATGGGGGTGTACTTTAGGGGTGCTGCTGTTTCGGGCTAGATTTTTTGGTAAACAACATAGCCGACCCAAAACACACACACTCATTATTCGGCTTTCACTCGGCTCGTGCTAATCGTGCAACTCCGTCTAGCATTTAATCATGTTCAGATTAGCTCCGTAGAGATAAGCAGAGCTGGTTTTTGCCGTCCTGCTGTCAATTTTTGTCGACCCGAATATGTGTGTAACACCCCTTGCACCGCTCTATTCAACCCTTTGGCTCTTTGGGGAAAATGTCGTCAACCTGATGGCTGATGATACACCTCATGATGCGCCCGACGTACCATCTTAGCAAGCCTCACTCATGGAAACTATTTTAATAACACAAGATTGTGTCCTAGCAAAAAGTTCCGTTTACATACCCTATACTAACTAGTCTGCGTTTGTAACCTTACCTGTATCTAAACCACTGTACATGGACTCTGATAATAAATGTGTGAGATCTTTGACATCGCCGAAACCAAGGTTGACTCCTTGTCCCGCTAATGGATGAACCCGATGCGCTGCGTCCCTGTACACAGAGATTTCTTTTACAAAGATGGCTTCTAAATCAAGCAGGTTCTTTATTAAAAGTTGGGGTTCTACGTTTGCAACGGTCAGGAAATGTGTTATTGAGTATTTGTATCATAAAAGTCATAATATATTGATCCTGGCTGATGGCAATAATCTGTCACCCCTGCTCCGTAACATGCAATTTATGATGTAATTAGTGACAAGTGGTGTATGGTATGGTACACCCTTTCTAACAGTAATTTCTCTGATGCGGATCGGATGCAGAGTGCAAGCAACGTAAGGCACTGCTATTTACATCTTTTCGATTTAAAATATTCGTGCAACCTGCAACGCCATCTCTACGGGTACATGTAGTACTACGTAGTCAGCTAACGAACTACAAGTTGTAGATGGAGCCACTTCTACTCCCACAAAGTGGACTTAAATTTATTCTCAAAGGAGGTCGCTAGTGAGAATTAAACATTGATGATTGGTGGAAGGAAGGTATGGGTAGGATGATGAAATTTACGCAATGAAGATTTTGGTTTGCTTGTTGGATCGATTCTACTTGGCGACCCCTAGTTTTTTTTAAATTGTTAAATTAGTTATATTGACTTGGCTGTCATCCAGAATCTGTAGCACATCCTTTCAACCATACAAGGTGTAAACAGACCCTTCACGAAGCCGTCAACCAAGCATTCTGTACTTCAAACTAAGTAACTCTACGTAAAATTATTGCTGGGAACCCTCCTGACACTGGTTTTCAACTAAAACTAAAGGGTGTAAAAAGACCCTTAACGAAGCCGAAAGGCACTTGTTCGGTTACGGAGATATTAGAGGTCAAAATTGGAACTTTGACCTCCAATATCTCCGTAACTAGAAGGTTCCCAGGTATGGTTCAGGACAAAAAACGATCGGAATGACGGGGAGAACAAGTGTCTTTCGGCTTCGTTAAGGGTCTTTTTACACCCTTTAGTTTTAGTTGAAAAACAGATTCTGGCAATAGTGATAAAGCATCTTCTGGGCATATTTGGTGCAGTCATCAGGCACAAAATCACAATAAGTAGTTACTGTTTCCTATTTGATTTTTGATAATATTGTTGACATTGTGTGTCTTGGCTCTGGGTCAAATGAAAAAATATGAAACATTTTCATGAACATGAATGAAACACTTTCAGGTATAAGTGTCAAGTAGCGACGTTACCCAATGAGCGCGACGCCGGGCGCGACATATCGCGTGCTGTGGCCGAAGCCGAGCGGGAAGGCGGCGCGCGAGCCCGAGGCCACGCTGCGCACGGACGGCGGCAGCTGGCGCGACACGCCGTCCGGCAGCCCCACGCGACGCAGGCACGAGCTCGTCCATGATGTGACGGCTTCAACGCCACTGCTGCGAGGGTACTGCTTCCACTGCAACATTTTAAATATTCCATCAGAAATTGTATCCATTGTTATTTATTGTTCCGGTACCCATTATCTTTATGTATTCCGGAAGCTATAATAGGTATCAGTATTAGTACCGTGCAGAATTCGCACAGCAAAAACGACGAATTATGGTAAAGGTTCGTTCAATCCGGTACAGACACGTTGCGGACGCGGCTTCGGACACCAGATTCAGATAGATAATGTACAGAAGTATAATGTCAGCGACCGGTGAATGCAGCCAATCCGCAATCTGACAGCACCGCTTGGCCGAACCTTTCATTGACTTCAATATTTTAATACTTGACAATATTCCAAAGGGTATGTACTCATCGATTTTTCCTGAATATACACACTATGGATTCTTATTCAGCACACAAAAGGCGGCTGGACCAGGATCAAAAGTAGAAGAGACAAGCTTTTCCTCTTACACATTCCATCTTCAACTATTTAAGCAGCCCGTTAACATCATAAACAATCATCATCTTCTTGCCCTTGTCCCACGTTACTTGGGGTCGGCTCAACACGTTTTTTTGTTCCATTTTCCTCTGTCAACCGTCACGCTATCATTTACTTCTTTATCTTTCATATCATTCCTCACACAATCCATACATCGTTTCATTGGTCTTCTTCTCCCTCTCCATCCATCAACGTTTATATTCATCACTAATTTAGTCACACACATTTAACATCATATACAATATGTTAAAAAAAAACCCCAATGAAAATTAAATAAATGTACTAAAATGAGGAAACTGACATGGCAACACAGACAGTGGAGCGGGCGGCGACACTAGGGTCTTTTCACGGGTAGTGACGTCATAAACAAACAATTGACGATCGAGCATACTTATGCCGAAGATGGTGTTGTCACGTTTTAAAAGTTTGTTAGAATTTAAGGAAATGGTGGTAATTTGGGACAAAGATCATGCATTGGGACAAAAATGCTAATGAATCTTATTTTATCATTGGCATTGTCATCGGCATATCTACAAACTTGCTCCTTTCGGATCGGATCGGACAGGGTTTTAACATATTGTATAATTAGAAAAAAAAAATACGAAAAAATAATAAAAATAGTTAAAAATAACGAATTAAAATAGTTGGTAGATTTCCATTACCAGAGCATCATTCAACGCATCCACGAACTGGTCTTCAGGCAGTTTGAGCAGCTGCTTAGCGTTGTCCTGCCACGTGGACCACACCAGGGAGCTTCGCCTCGAGTCCAGCGGAAGGATCGCGATGGGGCCCGTGGGCAACCAGCGTTGCCATGCTGTTGTATTATCGCACTCCTGGAAGATGAACGAAAGGAGGAAATGTAAGTTGATCAATGTTCTTTTTTTTTGTAATGCGCTTGTTATTAGTTGAGTCATGTCGTGGACCCATCGTAAGGAATTTAGGTAATGCCCTTTTTCATTAACAATAGGTGAACTTAAATGAATGCCTACATAAAGTCGCACTGTTTTGGATTTTAAATCGTCGGCTTAACGCTGAGAGTTTAAACTCCAGCGCAATAATATTCATTCAAGTATCGCTAAGTGTTAGTGAAAAATATGAATACCGTCTCGAACAGGGCCGTAGTATACTCGTAATGTTCCCCATGTGAAAATGTTCCCATTGATTCAGTGTGATCGGATCTAGATAAAACTATGCCTTTTAGCAACTGAATTAAGATTGGATTGGCTTCAGCACTTCATGTAATGAAATCTTCGGTTTTACATGTGCACTGTGGCAACGGGAACCCGTTGCACATGGTTTGGTTTTAATTTATAAATGATCTTGAAATATTAATGTTTTGTCTCTGCATCACTCTAAGGTAGACTGGTAGAAAATGTCCGCCTTTGTACATTATGTGCATAAATTTTTAATAAATTAATAAATAAAATAAATGTATGGTCTTGTAATTGCAATACATAAGTTACAAATAAAAAGAAAAGCAAGAATCTGAAACCGCAAGAAGTTCTTCATTATTACATGAGGTGTGATTCCGTATCTACATAAAGGATGTAAAAAGACCCTTAACGAAGCCGAAAGGCACTTGTTCTTCCCGTCATTGCGATCATTTTTTTGTTCTGAACCATACCTGGGAACCTTCTAGTTACGGAGATATTGGAGGTCAAAGTTCCAACTTTTTCACAAGTTTTTTTTTAAATTCCACTTTTAAAGGTATTAACTTTACTTTAATTAACTCCATGACCCGTTTACTATTCAAAACATCAATCAGCACTAAGTTTTGAGTGCGTTACATTATTTTTTACCGTAAAACGTGATTTTTCACCCCAAAAATAAAAGTCGTTTCCCAGCAATAATTTTTGCGTATAGTTATTTAGTTTTATGTACAGAATGCTTGGTTGACGGCTTCGTGAAGGGTCTGTTAACACCTTGTTTATCAGAGATCAAAAACAATTATATAGTAGGTTGTGTAAAGAATAGCAATTATATATGCGGCCGATACGTTAATCGTTATAAATAGTATACTTGTACTGGACAACCTTGGTTGAAGACTTGTAATTATTTATAATGCTTCACAGTTTATATTAGTACGTGTAAACTTTATCCCCTTCTATTAATCTATGGTTAGTTGAGGTATTTTTTCAATTCAGGCTTAATCCAAAAACCACTCTCAAAAATATGTTGGTGACTCTAGAATCAGCTACCTTCCAACTGCTACCAACAGGTAGTGTTACTGGTTACCAGTAGTGAAGGGTCAATTTTTGTAAGAGTTAAGCCGGAGTACGTATCTTTAATGTGATTTTATTTTTTGTCTATGACTGTGCCACTTTTCAAAGGGAAGCCGGTAGGAATTGAGTTGTATGGAACCTTCGCCACTGCTGGTTACTGTAAACCTGCATCATCCCATCGTTGAACAAAGGATGCAAAAGACTTAAATTTTGCGATCCAGATCTATTGGCACCACTGGTTGTTTGTGTGGTCAAGCTCGTCCGGAAATCTCCGGGTCTGCTCCTACGCCTGATGGTATTAAGGCTGGCCAATAAATAGTTATTTAACCAGGTAGTCTGAGTCATGTCAGTTAACAGTAAAAGGACGTTACTTCATTTAAAAAGATACATTTAGAACCTTTTAAATCTCATAATTTTATTGGTTACCTCAGCTAGTTCCAATGTGGCTACAACGCCCATTTGTTCGTAGTTCCACGAAAGATACTGTACTCCCATTGCTTTCCGCACAGCCGAATTGGCGCCATCGGCTCCAATCTGAAATAGAGAGAGAATAGTCTGATTAAAAGTTGTCCTATTTATCAGACAGCAAAAGTTCACGTACAGGTCGGGATTAAGGTTTCTCTAGTCAACGTTCAGAGGATAGCAACGTACATGGAGGGGAGGGTAGATAACCCTAACACATGCATAGCATATAAACGTCACATTGAGTAGGCATCACATCGCTTTTGAGAATCGTATTAACCGATGAATGTAATTCAAAGGCCACTTGCAAATAGCCATTGCACTGCCATTTCTGCATGGTTGCATATTTTGTCCCGGGTATCATTTGTAGATCTTTGACAGTCGTTAGGTATATAGTCAGTGGCCCAAAAAGTCTGACAACCAGTCTTACCAAGGGGTATCGTATTACCCAGTTAGGGTTGTGGAGGTCAGATAGGCAGTCGTTCCATGTAAAATACTGGTATTCGGCTGCATCTGGTTAGACTGGAAGCCGACCCCAATATAGTTGGGAAAAGGCTAGGCAGATGAATTGATGAAAAGTCAAACACAAGGCGAGCAAAAAAATATCACTTTCTTCAATATCTTTAGAAAAGTACCCGGAGGGATAACTTTTAGTTAGCTTTTTGATAGTTTCAGATTACTTATTATCAACGAAACAATTTGGCAGCCGCATTTAGAAGCATCAAATATCGCTATGATGGGTGTCATGTCTATGAGGCTTCGTTTGAACCCGGCCTACGTGATGCCCACAGGAACTACTCAGCAAAAGTGGGAATATAACAAGAATAGCGAAGTTTTCTATTATAATTTCATAGTAAACAGATGTTGGGATTGCGGTGTAATCATTAGTTGTGGTGGTTTATTTGTGTATGGCGAGTAAGCAGCTCGGCTGCCGGTGCAGTGGTATTACAGTGTAGCGCGCAGCACGGCGTAGGTACCTGCTTGCTCCTTCAACGAGAAACTTCACGTGTTCTCGGAGAGTGCCCACAAGTGACCGTTTAAAAGTGCAGTGAAGGTGACGATTTTAAGAAAAAGAAAAGTAATATTCCTCGGCTTTGTTGCCTGTACAAAAGTTATTGCAATGATTAGATAACACTATGGTTCAACCTTTTAACAATTGGAAACTAAGTACTCGCTCAAAAATCTCAGTAGTACGTAAAGTACAAAGTAGTTAACTATTTGCGGAATAAAATAATGGTTTTCTAAATAAATTCATGTCGAATTTATTTGGGTAAGTATGGTATGGATAGACTAGTAGCAACACACAGCGTAAGTAATGGCAATGGTGAAGTGTGTTTTTCACAATCGTTAAAAAAAACACTAATGGTACTTAATCATTATTCAGTTAATGGTGTAGGGAAATAGATTTCATGATAGATTAATTCTTATTTTGTTAAACTGAGCTATTCCAGTGAATAGCCATGAGCCTCATAGCAACCAGGCTAGCTCTCTTGCCTTATTTTGTTTGAGCAAATTAATAAAGATTTGGTAGGTAGGTATTTTGAATTAGTGACTTAGGTAAGTATGTTATTTACACATAATAAACGATACATATCACTTTTTGACAGATTATTAATTCTACCCAACGACTGAGGTTTTGCTTCTGCCAGGACGACATGAAAATATAAGGTGGCAATTTCCCATCCGTCCCTATTATCGAAGAAAATTAGATACGACCAAATAATCAATGACAATAAGCTATGGTCGATATAATGAATTGTAAGATGAATTTGTCTTTTTAGTGATAAGCGAAGTAACAGCCGCTTGGGTCAATCTTTAGGTTAAGCTGTGCTTACCTAGGTTTTACATAGCGAATTTCCTCCGTGCCTCGGAAAGCACGTTAAGCCGTTTGTCCCGGCTATCATTTGTAGATCTTTGATAGTCGTTAGGTAGTCAGTGGCTCAAAAAGTCTGACAACCAGTCTTATCGTATTACCCAGTACTAACTGGGTTGTGGAGGTCAGATAGGCAGTCGCTCCATGTAAAATACTGGTATTCAGCTGCATCCGGTTAGACTGGAAGCCGACCCCAACATAGTTGGGAAAATACTAGGCAGAAGAAGTGATAAGCGAAGATGATTGGCGTTTTCCATAACAACAAAGGTTTATAGTATTCCTGGCATGTCTGGAAATTCTTTCAGGATTAACGCGATTAATCTGATATATGGCAGTTATTTAAGGGGGTTTATTAAAGAACCATTGCTTATAGAAAACCACGTGAGATGATCATTTGCGTATAGTAATTATTTTTTTAAATTCTTCATATCAATCAATCAAGTCAATATGCGACTGTGATATCAAATGATGCTGAAGAACAATCTGGATACATCTAGTTCTCTAGATCTAGTAATTACCTATAGCTAAATGCCTAGGAAACAAGATTTTTCCTGTTCACGTTAATTTATTAGCAGGCAAATCTATGCGTAGATACTTGAGATGTTTTCCTTTAAGATACAGTGGTTATAGGGTTTACCATCATAGTATGTATTATGGTCTTTTATTCTATGGTATAACCAGTTACAAGTCTAGCATTATTTTCTTTTGTACCTACTTGTTGTCTTCCTACTAGGTATGTTTTTCACTCGGA
Source organism: Noctua pronuba (assembly GCA_905220335.1). NCBI lineage: Eukaryota > Metazoa > Arthropoda > Insecta > Lepidoptera > Noctuidae > Noctua > Noctua pronuba. The sequence continues at coordinate 8,456,062 of LR999911.1, forward strand.
AGAATTGAAATGATTGGTATCCATTCCAACGGTTGAAAACTGTCGAAATAATCGGAATGATTGAATCTTAAGAGCGTTTATACAGAAAGTGGGCAACGTCGCAAATAGCTGTCAAATATTTCGCTGTTTTGATTTATTTGGCAATATTACTGTATAAGAAATATGGCTTACTAGTGAACTAAAATATTGATTATGAAATGCAATAATTAATATCGTAACACCGAATATTTTCCGAATGCCTTTTTTACACCTAAAACGGTTACAACATCAAATTCAGTGTTTTAATTGCCATTCATTATTAATATTCTAGTTCACTAGTTAGCTATATTTCTTATCATAGGTAAATATTTGCGACGTTGCCAACTTTTTGGATGAACGCTCTTAATATATCGGCAAAAGCATCAAAGCAATGCAATCAAAAATATTTGAAAAATTTGATAGAAAAACCCTCGAATAATAAGTTTAAAAAAACAATAATTCATAAATAATTTCATTTCATCAAAGGATTCGTCATTTAAATAACATGTCAGGTAAATAGGTAATGAAGTAGAATAAAATATTGGATGCTGGATTAAACATAATTTAGTAGGAAATACCGACACTAGTTTTCCTGGATTTTTGCACATTCCATTTGCTTACGAGTGTTATCCGTTTCTTTATAAATAAACTCGGTTAAATTAAACTTTTTTCTAGTTTATTTGTTCTTTACTCACTACCACATGTTTTCATGTTTCATGTCATGAGAAGAAAACATGATGGACCACACGTTTCCTTTTTAATAAATCTGGAAGACGTATTAAGTATACTGAAATACTGAAAAAATATAATCGTATAATTGAAGACGTCGATTCAATTATCCGATTATATTTTATTTAAGAACTTAAAAAAAAACTTATTTCCAAACACTGATTTAAGCTTTCACGGTTTACAACTAAACTTATACTGTCACTTACGGGATATCTTCCGTGATTGTTCATTATTTTTAGCTCGAAATATCGGGAGCTCATAATAATGAACAATCACGGAAGATATGCCGTAAGTGACCTAAAACACTCACATAGCAATAAACTTGACCTTTGATTATACCTATATTACACAAAGTATGAGGATTGCAAATTGCAGACTACTTTGTATTTTGTACAGGCATCAAAGCTTGACTATATTCAACAAAGGCTCGACTTCGAAGAATACGTTTTCCTTAGTTTATATCAAACAGATCTTATAAATGCCAAGTTTGAAGAAAACTGATTCGTCTGAAAAAATACCGAATTCTTGATATCCAATAATATCCGGTCTTACTCAGAAAACGGACCGAGGTAAAAAATCAATTAGGTCAGTGAGATCGATTTAGAATAAAAAAGTATTGCGTATGAAGAAATAATGAAGAGCTCCTCAATTGGAGTGTTCACCGGTAGACACCAGACTGTAGCATCATGGTACGCGATACAATACAGGACAACAGCAATGCGGTAAGTTATACTTACATGTAAGTACTACTTAGGTAATCACCAGTTTTTGGCCTTTGCGAAAAGTTCTTGAAGTAAGTGTTTTAATTGTCTAATAATTAATAACAATAGGAGTTGATTCAGAAAGCGTTACTCCAGGACACGGCTAGTATTGTTAGGTTCCTCTCTGTGTAACCCTGACTGCCGGTAGCTTGGACCCTGTTCCCGATACCGGTGGGCTACTATTTTCTATATTTTTAAATGTTTTTGTTTTTATATTATTTTGGAAAGAAATATTTAAAAATGTAAAAAATGTCTGTGGAAATAAATAAAGGAATAACACTAAAATCTCTAAGAATCATAATCATGGAAATCCCAGCAGATATAAATTAATTCCAATAAATTAAGCTATAGAGACGAAAATATCCCAATTGACTCGATATTTATTATGTTAATAACATCCAGCACGTTCCAGCAATACAGTAGCGTGCTGGCTGATTGCCGGATTCACGACATCATAAACAACAAATTAACATCTAAGTGACTTGAATAAACAAGCCCTCGCCTGTCTGCCTTCTCCAAGTTCAGAAACAATGGAGATTGAAACGTCACCACATGCATAAGTATCAAGAACTCAAGATCTTGTAAAGAAACGATTTACGCGAACCCCATCAGTCGGACGTGTGTCTAAACAAAGATTAAAATAGATTGTAAACCTTGATGTTAACTAATACAAATATGTAAAACCAGTATTTTTGCGGAAAACGAAAGATATTTGGCCCATTTCTTAAGAAATGAAGACGCCTACAATGCTATTATATTCGGTCATTAAAATCTTAACGTAGTTCTTGGAATGTTAGTTTGTCTGTACTAGCGCCTCAACGAATGTCTTTGATGTGCTGCTAAAACATTATAGTCCAAATGGCCACCCATTATGTTTTCAATTATTTAAAAAGTACGGATTTTGCCAGACTGTTTACGTACAGTTTTTCCTTATAATGGAAAGTTGTTTAACTTTAAATGCCAGTGGGTGTATATTTTCTATACAGCAAAATAGGAAACGGCGAAGTCTAGTACCATGCCAGAACCATGCGGTTATGACGTGCTAATATTGGATGTTTGATTTCATTGTTTGCATGTTTCACTCGCATAGCAGGTGGTTTCGGTCACTTTATGACACGATGAATTTAGCAATGGCTAATACAAACTTACAGTTTCCTTTGCACTATGAAGGATTTCATGATTTTCATCCAATGTTAATATTGAAAGTTCATGGTCATCTTTTTATCATGAGAAGATAATCGTTCGTTTTTCGCAACCTGAATATTTTGTACGAACGGATTCGTGGGTGAAAAATTGCACGCTCACATTTCAATTTTATTAAATTCGTCGTGTTCTGTTGAGAGCACTTAAAAACAAAGTTGTAGTAGAATGCGGGCTGCAAGTTTACTTTATCGATTCTGATTTTCGAGTAGATTGTTAGTTTAGTTTGTTATATTACAATGTTCATAACAGTTGTTTCATAATTTGATGTTGGGATCAGTCTACATAAAAAAAAGATTCCGAACGATGGTTGAGATCCGAAAATAATTGCGTAGGTTGGGTTAGTTGCGACATATTTGATGGCCATTGGCGACGCTATCAAAACCGTGAATATACATTCTCAGCAGACGTTCAAAACGCTTTCAGAAACATAAATAAACGCGGTAAAATTAATAGACATGTTTCCCGAAATGATCGATTCGCAAAATGCATTATCTGGAATGGCAAATACCGGAATGACGAAATCTTAGTGGCAATAAATTAGATTATTTTCTCGTGTTATGATTTTATCCATCGGCGGGGACGACAAGCGCCGGAGTTGAGGAGCTTTCAGTTTTCAGTAAAGCGCGGGCGCCCGCTATGATACCCTCTCACGCGCCTCGACCGCGGAACGCGGACACAAACGTTCGTAACAATCGTGACAAGAAGAGGAAAAAGGTTACCAATGTATTTATTGTATGTTTGAAATAAACGTAGTTCTATTAGTTACATACATAGATTACAAAGTAGGCTAACATAACGTGAGGTTTGTACTTTGTAACTCCAAAAGCAGAATGTTTGAGCCACACAAAGCAGTAATATTCTGTTACGAATTAGTTTTACGGTAACTGGTTAGCGTTCTAAAGATCAAAGGATAATGTTGGTCCGGGGGTGTTAAATGCAACGTAAGTAGTGTTACTAGAAAGAATGTTTGTGCGGTCGGCAGGTGTTCCGCGAGGGCAGCGCGCGATGGTGCGGCAGTGGCATGAGCCAGGTGCCCGAGGACACGGACGACGACTTGGAGGCAGGCTACATCTCCAGCGACGAGTCTGCGCACGGCGTCGACCTCGCCGAGCGGCTGAGAGTCAAACCTTCACCAGATATTTGGGAGCTAGGTGACTTAAGTTTCATATTTTTATTTTATTGCTCCATAAATAATTTTTGGTCAAAGATTTTTTTGCGTAGTACTTATTTCTCAAGATTGGACTACCAATCTTTAGAAATGAGTAGTACACCACTACACTTTGGCAGATTTTAGTGACCGTTGCGAGCAGATGCGTTGAGTGTTTGGAAAATTAAATTGTCATCTCGCCATTCAAAAACATTAATGGTAATCGTTTGCAGATCAACATTATTAAAACTATTTTATATGTCATACTTTTTACAGATGAAATTGAATACAACTTACGACATCTTCCATTCGCTGAAGAAATATCTAGTCAGGTAGAAACAGGACACTACGATGAAGCAATAGAAATTGCATCGGAAACAGAAAATGGAATCCTAACAGCAGCACTTTGGGCATGCTGGCTCGGGAGGAGTTCATTGTTGGTAAAACTGATGAAGTTGGGGCTAGATCCAAATAAGACTGACGAAGCAGGAAGGTAATCAACTGCATTTAAAAGTAGACAAACTGACAATTTAATATGCCTATATTAGTATTCAAGTACAAAACCAATATCTACTTTCAGGACATGTTTGCATTTAAGCTGTTTAGTAGGCAGCGAAGAATGCGCCAAACTGTTGTTGGAGCACGGAGCAAACCCGAACATGTGGGACTCATCGACAGAAAAAAAAGCCACACCGCTGCATTGCGCTGCGAGCGCGAAAAGTTTAGCGTGCGTCAAGGTAAACAGAATATTTTTAAAGATGAAAGATGACCCATTAAAGTACTGTTGTAATATTTAATTTATTTTGACAGGTGTTAATTGCTCACGGGGCGGACGTAAATGCTGGTCTCAGCGAGCGGTCTCCTTTACATTACGCGGTACTCAGCGACGCACCGGTAGTCGTGAAGGAGTTATTGGAAGCGGGCGCTTGCCCTGACACACCGCAGGTGCGCCCTGGTTTCGATCATTTATCCAACACGAATTGGACTATAAATCATCCTTCAATATAAACATACTAACGGAAACGTTCCGAAACAATATTACTAAGCCATGAATCTGTTTAGGTTTTCACTGAGACTCCGCTGCACGTGGCGGCATCTCTTGGCTCGGCAATTTGCACAAAGTTATTATTGGATGCGGGTGCTGACGTGCGAGCAGCGTTGGGTGCTGGGAGAGCAACGGCGTTACATCTTGCAGCAGAGGATGGACATGCAGAGTGCGCTCGGCTACTTCTCGAACATGGATCGCGTATTGATTTGCCCAATTTGAGAGGACAAACACCGTTGCACTTAGGTACAACACTTTCAACAATGTTTTAATGATCGTTTTTTTGTGAACTTAAAATTGACTGTTATCGTTTACACTGTTTGGTATTGTTACAGCAACATTAGCACAATCTCTAGAAGTGGTTGAGCTGTTAGTGTGCAAGCGCGCTGACGTCCGTGCTCGTGATGGAGATGGTCGCACTCCGCTGCACGGAGCCATCGTGCGAGGGGCCCGCGCTTGCGACGTAGCACGGACGTTGCTGTCCGCAGGAGCCGATCCCAATGCGCCCGACAACTTCGGCTACACGCCCCTACACATTGCCGCCTTGAACGAATTCTCCGCCTGTGTTTTGTTATTGTTAGGTAATCTAAACTTGAAATATAATTTAAACAACAATTGGCAAGAAACTAATTACTTGTTTCAACGTATAAAGTCCAACAATCTTGTTCCAATGATTCACACGTTGTACCATTACATAAATTCAGGTTGTTTGTATTAAGTCGATATCTCAAAAATTCAAGTTCCTGTTATTCTTACTATTGGAGAGAAATGTTCTAAAGATAACGTACACTGTTTGCAGACTATGGCGGCGACGTGACTCTGCGTACTAACGGCGGGGTGTCAGCGCTTTCGTTCATAGTGCGTCGAGTGCCAGATGTGATCCCGCGCTACTTGTGCAAGTTGGACGACGCGGTGCATGTCAGTGAACATGAGCTGGGTGACGTGGACTGCGAGCTCGTCATAGATTTCAGGCCCTTAGTGCCGTGTCTATCTAGAGGCGAGGCTGAACTGTTACTGGCATTCATTGAAGTAGGGATTCTACCTATAATTATGCATGTTATGTTACAGATTAAAAGGTAAATAACAGAAATGGTCACATTTCAGGTGGGCCGCAAAGACGTCCTGAAACATCCAGTCGCAGAAACGTTTCTTTTCTTGAAATGGCGAAGAATTCGGAAGTTTTTCGTCTTGAGCTTCATATACCACGCCTTGTTTATAACGCTGTACAGTCTCTATATTCTTCGTATGTTTTTTTTTTAAATATTTTTTGTTTACAACGAGGAGCTCGCGGCTAAATAATAACAGCCGCTTGGGTCGATCTTTAGGTTAAGCCGTGCTTGCCTAGGTTGGTCTGTGGATGGACCCATTACATACCGAGTTTCCTCCGTGCCTCCGAAAGCACGTTAAACCGTTGGTCCCGGGAGTCCTTTGTAGATCTTTGACAGTCGTTAGGTAGTGGCCCAAAAAGTCTGACAACCAGTCTTACCAAGGGGTATCGTATTACCCAGTACTAATGGGTTGTGGAGGTCAGATAGGCAGTCACTCCACGTGAAATACTGGAATTCAGCTCCATCCGGTTAGACTGGAAGCCGACCCCGATATAGTTGGGAAAAGGCTAGGCAGACATTTTTTGTTTACAACGCAGGTTTCGGAGAGAATGATGTATTTCAGTAAATTATTGTATTATTTCAGAGATCTTTCTATGCGAATCAAGGACTTGCAACGTGCCAACATATCTTCGACCAGTTCAATATCTCATACTCTTACTGAATTTCTGTTTCCTGTGCAAAGAGATATTTCAAGCGTGCTTAGATTGGTCTGCTTACATACGGCAATGGGAAAATTGGTTGCAATGGTTAATAATAATCGGAGTATTTTTATGTACGGTAAGATTAGTTCGGAATAGGTACATAATTATATTTAGTGAACATGGGAGAAATTATGTTTTCTTATGGCAATTTATGTTTTCAGATACCAAGTTGGGATAATGGTGAAATAAGGCATAACACCTCAAATTGGCAGCATGATATCGCAGCTATTACGATATTCTTTTGTTGGTTGGAGCTGATGATGATCATTGGACGATTTCCGACCTTCGGTTTATACGTCCAAATGTTTACTACAGGTGAGAAACAAACCCCTTTGCTTTATTTAGTAAAGTAGGCCTGTTTCCGGGCGTTTTTAGGGTTCCGTACCTCAAAAGGAAAAAACGGAACCCTTATTCAAGCTGTATCAGCAAGTACGGTTGCTACCAGTTTTAATCTAGATCTATTAGTTAATCCTATCGTACTAATATTATAAATGCGAAAGTTTGTGAGGATGCATGGATGGATGTTTGTTACTCTTTCACGCAAAAATTACTGATGGGATTTGGATGAAATTTAGCACACAGATAGTTTATAACCTGGATTAACACATACGATATTTTTTATCCCGGTAGTATAATCCAGTGGGACAGTTATCGAACTCCACACCGGCGAAGCCGCGGGCATAAGCTAGTGTGTACATAAATATTATGACAGATTATTTCATACAAATTTTGTTCATATATTGAATTTCGTTGGATAGTGAGTAGCTGTCTGGACACAGTGTAACTATTAACTAGTGCTACTAGTCTTCAATCTTTTAATATTTTTCCAGTTACGGTGAACTTCGCAACATTTCTACTAGCATACAGTTGCTTGCTGATAGCCTTTGGTCTCGCGTTCAGCGTGCTGTTCAGCAACTATGCTGCGTTTAAACTCCCGGCCAGTTTAGTTAAGACAGTGATGATGATGTCGGGCGAGCTGGAGTATGAAGACATATTCTATGGTAACAGTACTACCGAGTCAAACTACCCAGTCACCGCGCATGGAATGTTCCTCATATTTGTGCTGCTCGTCACTGTTATACTGACGAACCTTTTAGTTGGTTTGGCTGTCAGTGACATTCAGGTTTGTATGAAATGCAATTTAATCTATTAATTAACCCTGGTGCCCAGCACCCAACAATAATCCATTCGTGTGCCCACAACCCGTATCAAAGTCTTCGTTATAAAAAATGGTAATTTTAAAATACAAGTAATTTATAACTAACTAGCTGTCCCGGCATGCGTTGCAATGCACCTTTTCCTACCCTACCGTACCCTTTTTACCGACTCTACCTATCTATCCTATCTACCTACCCTACCCTACCCTACCTATCTATCCTACCTACCTACCCTACCCTACCTACCTATCCTACCTACCTACCCTGCCTACCTACCCTACCTACCTACCCTGCCTACCTACCCTACCTACCTACCTTTCCTACCTATTAATTTTATAGCGTCAACAACACGTGGTAATTATGCTGTTAAAATGTAGCTTATATGACACGTTCGTAGATTTACCATAGCAGCGCCATCTATTGATTACTTACTCAACCCAGTCGAAAGGTATCGACATCTGTTAGAATCATTTGGAGTTAACAGATAATTGTGACTGTCAAATAATAACAGACAAATAATTTGCAATAAATTAAAATTGTGACTATAATTTGAGATTTAAACTATCCTATCTCTCAAGTTGGATCGAACTGCACATGGTGTGCGAATTTTATTATAATCGGTTAAGTGGTTTAGGAGTCCATTGAGGACAAACATTGTGACACGAGATTTATATATATTAAGATTATAACGGAGACTGTTAAGTTATCATTCTCATGCCACATTCTCCTATATTGGTTAGATACAAAATATTTGACATAGACCGACTGCCATCTGTACTACGCTATTTGGAGGAGTTTGATACCAGCTTTCATACCTCTAGCTAGCAGGATAGCTTCAAAGGTTTCTAAGTCTATTTTCTCTGGGTGGAAAAAATCCAAGTGAAATCTTAGTTATTGTTGATTTTTCCAGGCATTACAAGAGAGCGCTGGCCTGGACCGACTGGTGCGACAAACGCAACTAGTGGCTCATCTCGAGAGCATGCTGTTCAGCTCGCTGCTGACGTGCGCGCCCAAGCAGCTGCTCGGTGTGCTGCGCTGGGGTGCCTTGCTCACCGCCTCGCATACGCGCACGCTCACTATACGACCGAACGACCCCAGGGAGAATAGGGTAAGATAGTTTTTCTTGGTTTTTAACGGTAGTTGGTAGGTAGTCGGTAGTTTGTAACTTAGGGTATCTATTGTATTGTATTTTATAACGGGCTGGTTTCCGCAACTCCACGTCAAAGCGAGTATTTTGCGTGCGGTAGGGTATCTATCGCATAAGGTATTTATTTAACCATCGCGCTTGTATCTAAATGTCTATTTACTGCAACTTAAACACCAATTATTCTTAATATCCGATTTCATGTCTGATTTCAGATCCCGAAGGATTTAATAGCAGCCGTCTACAAAATGGTGGCAAGTCGAAAAAATACTCGAAAAAGTATCAAACATAACAATAATTACGTATTTCGAATACGAAAATGTAAGGAAGAAGAGGAAGCACATAATAAACAAGATTTAGTCAAGAGAAAAAGTAATTTGTTTGACAGATATTCATCAGAGAGTCAGCAAGTGGAACGAAGGAAGAGAACAACATCTGCGTCAAATGCTGACAGAATCAGACCAACATCTCTCAATATAAATGCAATCCAAGAGATATGTATGGTTGATATAAAAACACAGCTATTAGAGTTAACAAAAAGAGTAAACAAGTTAATTGATAACACAGAATTAAGATTAAGTCAAATTGAAAACAAGCTTAATCAGCCACCGTAAATTGTTTTAGTTTTCTAATGTAGGTATTGGGAATTATCTGATTAATAATGTGTTTTTATTTTGGCATAGTTATAAGTATAAAAACTGGTGTTGGTGTATGATATTATGTACTTAGTATAAGTTTATGTTTTGGGAACTTTACCATGTTTAATCGTTAATCTAGGTTGTTTATGAGAGTGTTTACAGTTGTTACAAAAAATTGTTATTTCTAATTAAGGTAGAACAATAAAAAAATTCAATCACTCAGCAGTTTTAATTTGGTAGGATCTGTGTAGACCAATAGTTTTAACCAGGGACCGAAAAGATTAAACTCAAAAAGATTACTATTCTGTCAAGAAAGTACCGGGAAACTCAATAATACACAAAATGTTAGTTATTCATCCAAAGTTATTTTATCGCCTTCAAAGTATGCTCCTTTAGAAACGATACACTTACGCCAACGAATAATCCAATCATCAAAACATTTTTTAAACGCTTTTTCCGGAAATGAGTGCAGTCCTCCTTGCGAATTCTCCTTTATGTCTTCTACCGAATGCAAACGGGTGCCACGAACTGGTAATTTGAGTTTAGGAAAAAGAAAGAAGTCGGCTGGAGCCATATCTGGTGAATAAGGTGGTTCCCCGATGGTATTTGTTGAGTTTTTGGTCAAAAATTATTTCACTATGATGGCCTTTTGCGAAGGCGCAGTATCGTGAGGATTTTCAGTCGCTATTTTCTTCACTTTTGCGATGTTAACTTCAGTTGAAGACGTTGATGGCCTACCAGAGCGAGGCAAATTTTCCATGAAATCTCGATCGCTTTTGAACGCTTTGTACCACTCATAAGCACGTGCTTTTGATAAAGTCGATTCACCGTAAGCCTTCTGTAATATTTTCAGGGACTCCGAACACGAAATTCCATTGGTGATGCAAAATTTAAGACAAACCCTTTGTTCGATGTTTTTGTCCATTATGAAATTCGCAATACACACTCGATATGATATAACTAAAAACAGTACTGTATTTAATGTAAATAACAGAAGCAACTCAAACTCCGCGCCAAAATAGAAAACGGTTGTGATGGCAATATTAGATTGGCCACCACAAAAAAACAAAAAATTGAATTTGGAACCATAAACAAATCATCCATTCCCGATACTTTTTTGACTGAATGTATAGTGGTTTAATTTGGGTTTGGGGAAAAACCCTACAGTAAACATTAACCTGTACTACAGGATTAATCAGCCTATAACAGCCGGTTGATGCAGAGTTCATTTTTGTACATAAAAAATATACAAGAATGTAACGGAGTCAGTCTGCGCTTGGTGCTTTGCCTCTCATTCTGGTTTATACTCAGCAATATTTAAATGGATAACACATATATTATAAAGGTTAAGATACATGTTAACCAGTTAGACCCATAACCCATGTTATGTTTGATTAACCATTATGTATAATATAGGTCTAACTGGTTAATCTTTAACTCGATTAATTGCTACCTGTTTTAAACAGACTAGGTATGTTGCTTTCTAAAATGTCTTTTCTGAGCTGGTTGGTAGATTTAGGATAATTATGCTAGTTTCCTTCACCGTTTTTTGAGTAGTAGTTATGAAATAAATTACATAATATGGTCATGGGCTTGCCTGGGTTTGAAACCCACAACCTACCAATTGTAAGTCAGGGCTGAACAACCAATAGGCCACCACAGGACTTTTCTAGATTTACATTTTTGGTAAATTATTTCCAGATCAGCAACACCAACCAATCTAGAGGGTTTTGAGGAAACCTAATGGAAGCTTCATTGGTTTGAATAATTTGTTTGTAACAATTTGTATACTGATGAATTTTGTAGAATTGTCAAAATTAATGAAATTGCCATAGTAAGTGTGTTGCAGCAGTTACACTGTAGATGATAAAAAAAATATATTGACTTACCAAAAGCTCACATGTGTACATGTCTCCATTGGCCATTTCAACACAACTTTTTGGGCTGGATTTGGAACTTTCATTTGGCAGCTGGTAGCCAGCAATTTTAGAATCATAGATTATTCTGACATTTTTATTCTTGCCTGGAGTTAGTTCTGTGTTGATGGCATGTAGCATGACGTCATTCTCAACGATGTAGGCGACATCATCCAACATCTCATTACTGTTGAAGGCTATCATGACGTCTGAACATGCATCCCATACCTGGAGGAATTAAAGTGAATTTTTAAGTTCATTAATCATACCATATTATCTTCTATAACCAGATTCTGTATACATAATCCAAGCAATAATGTGCCTGGATTATGTATACAGATTCAAATACACAAACATTATTTATTTATTATATATTTATTACATAAAGTTTGATTTACAATGAGTAACAATTCATGCATTTTTTATTACTGTGTATCAAAATGAAAAACAAAACAATAATAATTTGAAAACCAGGATGATATTTTTGAAAGAAACAATGATAAAGTGAAAATAATGAAGATAAAAAAGCAGTAGGTTTTAGGTCCAGTAAGTAAAAGATGAATAAATAAAAATGATTTCATTTTAAATGCTCACTTGTATATTTCTGACCGGCTGTAGCCTCATATCTTCAACATGCTTCCATACATCCAGTTGAGTCATTAAAGCCTTGGTGTTCTGGTTGAGGGCCACCACTCTGTTGCTGTAATCTGGCTTCAGTTGGAAACTCTTATTGGAACCTCCTTCTAGGAGCAGTACTTTTAAGTTTGACAGTATTGAGTCTTTAGCTGGAACATTAAGAAACAGTCCATGTATTTGATTGTATAGATATGCCATGAAATTATGCAGACAAGTAACATTTTGCTGCATTTTCCAGGATTTATAGAAGTAAAATAACATCTGTAAAGTCTCTTTTTTGTGGCATAACCACTGATAAAATAAATACTCAAGTAAAGAGCCAACCAGATGTTAATGAAGGCTCGTAGTCTGGTATCCATATATAAACGGAGGAGTGGGGGTAGGTAGAAACTAGAGAAGGACAACCTGCTACGATCGTTCTTACACCTTCTGCCTTGCCCCGTTAATATATCTTGCCCTACACATACGCCAGTTATGAGTACTATGCATCTGACCTTTCTGGCACCCAAAGTTATACAAAAAAAATATTCGTACCAAGCGCGCAGGCCAGTGTGCATCCAACCATTCCACCACCGGCGATAATCACATCGTAGTGACCCTTGAAGCACTGCGACGGTTTCAAAGTCAAAGAGGTGTCGTCTTTTGCGGTGCTCAGTGTACGAACAGCTCCACTTCTGATATTGCATTTTACTTGTCGTGTCAATAGTCGCTTTACGTTGTTACTGAACATTTTCGCTTTGGTAACGTATTTTTTTGTTAGTTAAAAACTAAACTAAATATTTAGCTCCTAGCTTCTTCGTTTTGTATATTAGTAAGCACTATAGTTCTCTGCGCTTTATCTACGTATATTTACAGGTTTTTATTTTATGAAAATACACCGCTTTCGCAATGAATCAATTGTTTTTTGGGATTCTTTCTAGGTTAGAATGAAGAAATAATATTTTGTTTAATCTGTCAATGTCGAACTGTCAATCGTTCTTTCTAATGTCAAAACAATACGACTGTTCGGTCCAATTTACGCACAAATACACTTCAATATAGTTTTTTGTTGCTCGGTGACTCGATAACATTATTTTATTGTAATATATTAAATGATAATTACCGGTTAAAACATAATAGCACTTAATAATATGAATTTATCCATATATTAATACAGTCAAAGTTGAAAGCTATAATTGGGGTCACAAATGGCTTCCATAGTGACTACAATGACAACAAACACTGTAAAAACATGCCTTAAGAAAATCCGATCTATAAGTTATTTCATTTTGTTTCCATAGTAATAATCGTTATGTCACATCATACTAGTAGTGTGTTTAATAACTCTTGCCTAAGAGTTCCTGTGGATCCCGTTAGTAAAATGCCGAAGTCTGCTTATGAACGGAAGGGGAAGAAACATATTAACCAGCAGTGTTCTATTGATTCTTCTTCAACGTGTTCTGTTGCTGCTACAAATGTGGATGCAGGTAAAATGAAGGATTTTTACCGAAGCATTCCTGACTATAATGAAATCAACCATTTACCTGCTGAAGAATTTTATTCCACACTAAAATCTTTGAGAGACAAGAAGAAAGTTATGTTAGGTATGGCTATTGAATTCATTGATGACTGCAGTGGACACGGTGACAAAGTTTTAGACGATGTTTTAGACAAAACAGAGGAAAGCAGTAGATTAGTGATGACAAAAAGTATTAAACCTAAATCAAATCGCGTATCAAGGAGAAAACTATCTATGGGATCGAACAATTCAAATACCATAAAAAATAATTATGAAACACCTTGTTCAGATGTACGTCCGAAACCCTTACCTAAAAATAATTCAGAGACATGTCTAAAACGACCGGTTAGAAAAACTGTGATAGACGATAAGAAAAATGGCCACGAAGATTTTAAAATTGTTCCAATGAAAAGTAATTTAGAAAAAACTAGAAACGAACGTCCTAAAAGGAATCATTCAGCCTGTTCCATATCATGGAATGATACAAAGTTTGAAAGTAAAAATGAAGTCGATCAAAAGTTCGATGATTTTTTTGACGGCAAAAAGTATGAGAGTCCCATGAGTAAAGTAGATTTTGACGATGGGGACGAGTTCAAAACGCAAAGCATGCCTTCAAGCCCTTTGAGATCGAAACGCTCCGGATCGCCAGTTCGACGCAGGAAGAGCATTACTATTCCAAAACCCTTTAAAATGACCGAGAGGTAAGGTTCAATTACCAATGCACTTTATTAGTTTCATAAAAAACTAGGCTGACTATGTTTTATTGTAAATTCTCCTCAGGGACGAAGAAGAGCGCATAGTTAACGAACTCCGCTGTCTCCGAAAATCGTTTTCTGACGACATGCTCCATCAGAAGCGAGAGAGGAAGAAGTTTAGAGCCAAGCCTGTTCCAATCGAGTCGCGCATCCCTCTCTACGACAAGATCCTAGAGGACCAAGCTATGAGGTTTCCATTCGTCATGAAAACTCCCTGTATGCTTCTTATTAGACTACACTTTTACATTTTATTTCTTCCTTTAAAATCAATATTTGCTTGATTTTGTATGCCTACCTACTTAGTGTTAGTGCCTATTTAAATGCAGATACGTAGCTATATACTCACTAACCTAAGTAGGTCTTTTTATTATAAAAATATACCTCGATTCTTCACCTCCACTAGTTTCCTGAGTTTCCTGATACCTGAGATATAGCGCATTTTATTAATTCACAATTTATTTTCTTTGACTGAAATTGTCGTTCTTATGATTTGGTAAACAATCTTATTTTATTGTGTGGCTTCTTAGCTCATCAATGATTTTCTCAACTCAGCGTGGCGCTACGCTGTTTATACAAAAATCATGCTTATTAGGTTCATTGACATTTTGCAGAAGAGCCATAACAAAGATAAATAGCGAGGCAGAGTTAAGAGCTCAAATGAAACCATTTAGTTTCACAAAAAGAGAAGAAAAGGGAATCGGCGGAATGTGTGAACGAGCTATTCACGTTTTACCTAAAAGTAAAAAGAAGAAAAGATTTAAGGCTCGACCCGTGCCTAAAAACTTGTTTTCCAATTACTTTTACGATAAAATGAGAGAGGATGACTTTTTCAGGTAACTGACCCTTAAACAAATATTATTTCCCTCCCTTGGACCAGCTGTACTGTACCACTACCACCACAGTAATTCATGGACGATAGGTGACAGTTGATGCCTTATCATGAAACCGTGAGAGTTATTGTTACCTACTAGATCTGGGATTTATTAGAGACATCTAAATAAATGAGATGCATTTTTCTCGAAGCCAGTTTAAAGTACTGACAGGATTTTAATAACATTACAGATCAATGAATAAACGTATTAGAGCCGACGAAATGCTACGGAGCGCAAATTACCCAGGCACAATGGCGGCTCGAGATCGCAGTCGCCTTTCGACACCTGCCGCTCATAGTGACCTGCCCATAGATCCTTCTCCAGGTGTACCGTCCATTTCATCGTCCGACAGACAGAGATGCTCAAGCCCTACGAAAGATCGGAAGAAACGAGACAAATATCACAAGGAAGACTTCATCACAACAAGTCCACAGCCGTTTCGACTATACACGGCGGATAGAGCTGCTAAGAAAGTGTGTTTACATTATTTATTTCGTTTTATAAATGCATCTTCGCTGCTGTTGATTCGTTTTGTTAAGTCCTTTCATAACGTAGAGTATTGATTTATTTAAATTATTGCTCATTCCAGATGCACGACGTAGCAATGAAAATTTATTCCGAAAATAAGAGCACCGAGAGTGGTGCTACCAGTGGGGTGTGCAATGGCCCCGGTGCGCGTGCGTACTCAGCGCTCGATCTCCGAGCTTCTGCATCAGGGAGATCTAACCTGGCAGCGCTACTCAGAGCCGAAGCGGTCAGGAGAAGGTTTGAAATGGAGGCAGCCTCACGAATAGCGGAACAACGTCGACGCAACGAGATGAGGCTCAGAGATCGCCAGCTCCGATCCAAACCTGCTTGGCATCTTGTTAAAAACAAGTTAGTTTACAACATTAACATGTAAGAGCAACCAGAATGCCAATTGATATTCAAATCGAAATTTCCTGTTTTGAGTTTGTTTTTTTAATGTATTGACTTTTCAAAACGCGATGTTTTTATATTATGCATTCTTAGTCTCGCGTTTTATTTGGGAGGTCACCACTACTACTACTATAACTAACCCATAATATGTACCTAAAATCTGATAAGACTAGATCAAGCCACTCGTGAATACCGTAAGTAAGCCGGATGGGTGCGGTTTGCTTAAAGTTTTGATAAATTAGATAAATATTTCATAGTAGAAATCGATAATTTATAAAGAGTTAACTTAATTAATTGATTTTAGCTATACTAGCAAACAACTATTATTTTCTAGCCATGAAGAAGATATTGCAATGAGGCTTCAAACTCGGCGCGATGAGGAGAGGATGAGGCGAGAGGAGTTTCTTCATGAGATGGAGCTGATGTACGGAAGGGTGCAGCAACAGCCGATGCTCTTCGAGAGGTACTACGCGCCACGGTCACTGTCGGCCCCATTAGACACCTTGCAACTTTCGCCAAGGAAGTCTACCAAGAAACGTAGCTCGAGGACCAAATCGTACCATTACAACAGTCCCACTCGATCCCGCAAAGTATCGATTAACGACACAGCCGAGACTTACACAGGAGACGTGACAGAATTCCTCAACAGAATCGATATCGATGACAAATACTCGGACTCGGAAACCGTGACCGACAGACCTTAGATAGACGGAAATTGTTATTTTAATTATGCATCGAATACCTTTGTTTTCACTAGTGCACTGTAGATGTCAAAATTCTATTTAATTAATAAATGTTCAACTAAATCACTTTGGGCGTCAAGTATATTTATTAAAATTACCAATCACATTAAATATTTCCTACAGATATTTTGTTAGTATGTATGTACATATAAAACTACAAAAGGAACTACAAATACATATCACTACAGAAGGTTAGAGTTAGACTAGATGATCTAGAATCCACTTGAGGAAGTGAGAAACTGAAGCGTAGACTCCTGGCTTCTTGATCCCGCATATCGTGGGCCCGAAGGAAACCACTCCAACTAAATAGTGCTTCGGCCCCTCGGGTGTATCAAATACCTGAAAAAAAATGTGTTAATTATTTACATGACAATGTTTTTATGTATTTATTTAAACTTCTCACACACAAAGTAATAAGGCACAAAGACGGATGATAGACATTTTCTACCACTCAATCCTTTAATGCCCGACCATTGATAAGTTAAACAATCCGAAGGTGATTGATTGTTGTGCAATGGTATGCTAAGGTCTTCTGTCTAGTTCAGAAAAAAAACAGCTTTTTATTGAAAGAAAAAATTAAAACTAGAATATGATCAAAATGGCGTCGCTTTTGAGGAAATACCAAAGGTCAATTTTTCGATTACAATATAGCAAAAACCGGCCAAATGTGAGTCGTACGACCTCACACGCAGCAAGTTTTTTTACTTTCTACAATCCTACATTTTTTCAGAATTTTCCTCCTCTTGCTTTAGAAATTAGAGGGGGGACACACATTTTACCACTTTGGAAGTGTCTATCTTTCAAGCGATTGTATTTGAGAAAAAATGGTGTTAGGAACCTCAATGTAATTTTTCAAGACCTATCTATAAACCCCGCACGTATAGGTCTGATAAAAAAATATTAGTTTCATTTACATGTATGGGAAGCCCCCCTTAATCTTTTAATTTTTGTAATATAAATTCGAAAAGCGGATTATGAATACTAGATGTATTCCTCCTACCAAGTTTCAACTGTGCAGTCCTAATAGTTTCAGAATAAAGTGGCTGTGACATACGGACGGACAGCCAAACAGACATTACGAATCTATAAGGGTTCCGTTTTTTGTCATTCGGCTACGGAACTCTAAAAAGTGTTACATAAACTGCTTATTTAGCTAGATTGCCGTATTGTTTATTTTCTATAGCACATTGATAAAATTGCAGTGAAATTCCAGCTAGTTGTATCAACGTGACAAATCGAAACCTTTTAGCATATTGTCAAGGTTAGATTTTCTTTTATTTAATAGGTTGTTATTTATTAATAATCTCAATATGTTTCTGTAAGCGTCGCTGCCGTACTTGCTGACATAATTGTATCGACTAGAGCAAGGCTGCTCAACTAAATTTGAAGGTGGGCCAAAATTTTGATTTTTTGTCAACCGGCGGGCCATCTAGTAAATAAAACTTGCCTATAGTAACTTACCCAACATTACTGAAAATAAAGTGAAACATTTGTTTTCGATCTAGTTTTCAAACCAGATCTTCAAATTTATTTTCAAAAGACTATCGTGAGTAGACCACTATTGGCGGGCCAATTCCAATGCGTTGGTGGGCCATATTGTCGCCCGCAGGCCTGGGGTTGAGCAGCCTTGGACTAGAGAGTAAAATTCAACTGGTTAGGTCATCTTAGCATGGGTAGGTACTTGTTACTGACGTAATACTGCGATGAGAAGAGGTCAAAATGGCATAAAATGAAAGCTAGAATAACGAGCCTGGAATTTCGAATTTCGACAAATAATAAATGACTGTCATTAATTATGTTCAGATTTCTCTGCAAAATAAGATGTAGTAGGAAGGAAAGGGGAGATATTTGTTACGCTAGTAAACTAGTGGATTTCAAATAACCTTCATGAGCGGACCTCCCGAATCACCCCCGCAAGCATCCTTATTGTGTTCTGCGCCCGCGCAGATCTCTGAAGCAGACAATTTGAACCCCTTGCCGAAAGTTTCGCACAACTCGGGAGCTACTACTGGAATCTGAGAATTTAACAAAATAAGCATTAAGGCACGGTTCTGTTTTGGCAACTGCAATGTCCCGTCTTATTCAAACAACGGCAATTCTTATAGTTTCATTAAGAATCATCCGCTTGCAGGAGTGGCCCCCCCAGAGGTGAGAAGAGAGGTTGCCTGCTCTTCCGAAAAGCATAAGCAGCAGTCGGACAGACGCCACCCTCTGTACAATATGGAGACGTCAAGAGGCAGGCTGAGGAGTCGGAAGAGCTTCCTTAGGTCGACTAATTCATTAGTCGACAACAACAGGGCTAGTGAAGCAAAAAAACAGCTGTGGCTCCTACGACATCCCCCTCCGACACACTATATTGAAGTTGCGGAAAGACTCCCACCGGGACACCTGCTGCCATGGCCCACCTGGAAGACCCTAAACCGATTGCGATGCCAGATGGGGCGCTGCAGATACAACCTGTTTCGGTGGGGGTATTCCTATGAAGCCATGTGTGACTGCGGTGCCTCAGAGCAAACTATGGCTCACCTCCTATCATGCACTATGTGTGGTTCCACGTGCACTTTGAGGGACCTGTCCGAGGCCACCAGCAACGCCGTCGAGGTGGCAGAGTTTTGGATAAAATTAATTTAATTAAAGGGGAAATCATCGACACGACGAAGAAGATTAAGAATCAATATCGACAGTTCAGATCACCGAGAAGCTACATGCAGTCTAGGTATAAGCCACACACACAAGTTTCTAACACAAGGGTCATACTCACACCAACAACTTGCAGTACGTCAGCGCGTTCCTCCGTGGTCATGTTCATCTTCCCCCAACCGGCCACCGTCATCTGTTCTCCAATGCGGAGGTTTGCCAGCTGTTCCGTCGTACGGGGTAAGCAGATGGGCATCACGTAATCTTGGAACATTCAACATATTAATTGGTTGGAAGGATTTGGCTGTACTATTAACTTTAGGAGTTCTCACTGAAGGATGCATACGTACATAGGGGCTGAAAGTATCTCCCAGCAAAAGAAATCTCCTGATGGAGATTAACCAGCTAATGCTCCTAATATTGGTAGAATGATTTTGCATAGTTAGATCTTACAACATCGATCTACAGCAGTCAAATAAAATTGCGATACAATTTTAGTTACCATTCAGGGTTATAGGCTTGTCTAACTCAATCATGGCGACATCATTGTGGAAGGGTGGCTTGTTGAAGGAGGGGTGACTGGTGATTTTCTTGATGGCTCGGTCCTGCACTGCAGGGGCACACACTTTTAGCTCGCAGTCAGGGTCCGTCCGAGTGTCGTGCTCACCCACCCGAATTTTAGTCCTAATGGATATAATAAGATACATTTTTCAGATATCAGGTTTTTCTGGTGAACTCTAGATGGCGGAAGATAGAGAGGACTGGAGAGCTTTGCCCAAAAAAGTTTTATTTTTATGTTACGGCTAAAAGCCGAATAAGGTTACACCTGGTTCTAGCCGGCTGTACATAGGTGCGATACCATATACAAAAATAAATTCTTCATTTGGACCTCGTGTTTCAAAATAATAATAGTATCTACTTAAGAGAAAAAACAATCTACTTGTGTACACATTGCGGAAAAGGTGGCTATCCTTGAAAATTTTGACCTTTTGAATTGCTTACTGGTTTTCAAAAACAACATTTTGATCTATAATACTTACAAAACGTATCCATATTCAGATTTCTGCACGCAATGCGCGGCGGTGACTACGTGGCGGTCGGTGACCAGCGTACCGCCGCACATCCAGTCGATCTCATCGTCCTCTATAACAATAGCAGGTCATTAACACTTTTAATTAAAATTTCGTGAGAATAAAGTAACTAACTTCATATAATTGTTTCTTTCTGTCAGATAGGAAAAAGTTCATTCAAATGTTCAATATTTCTTAAAAACATATAAAAAACAAATAAAACATAAAAAAAAGTGGTCCGCCGGTGTCGGAAGCAGGCTCCAATCTACGGGTGCAGTAGTGGTAAGGGCTCTAGAGACAGGAAGCTCTTCACAATGCGAGCCGTATCGAGGAGTACTGTCCCTTGTAGAATCAGACCCTTGATCCAACCTCCAAGTGAGAGCCTCGAAAGAGGTTCGTCATTATGTTCATTATTATTTCAATATTTTTGTAGTTTCTTTTAACTGATGATCTCGACAGGATCCAGGATGGACGACTATCAATTATGGAAAACGGTAAAGCCGTAGAAAGCGACTTTTGGTCGGAACCAGGTAGAAAGTTTGGTCGTACGACAGCGCGTCCGACCAGTTTCAAGATAGCGGCCTGTCATGCGACAAGTCGTGGTCGTGGCCGCGTAGTGCGCGAGGTCCCTAAGTACTAATCCAAATACATGTAAGATACCTCTTGAAAACCAAAAAACCCATGATGTAATGTTGATAATGATGTCAAATGAAGAATTGCCCTGTAACGTGATGTGTGTATCAATTTGGTGCACACATTGCAATCCATAGTATTGTTTATCTTGATTTCTCGAATTGCCAGTTATCCAGAATACTTACTTTGTTTGTATTTCAGTTTACAAGAGTACGTGTGATAATAGAATGTAATGAAGAGGACTAAAGATTTACATGGTAAATCTGGCTTGTCCTGGAATGAAAACAACTTTTTAATTATTAACATGCTCATCCTGTTGAAGTGGAAGAAGCGGCATCGCTTTGTGCTGCTATCTAGCCATAAGAATCAAACAGTCCGCAGAAAACACTTTAGAATATTTTAAGGAACCTAAGAAGTAGTCGGACTATTACGTACTGACCAATGTATCCGAGTCGTGCGATCCAGGGGAACTGTCCCAGTCCTGCGTTGATTCCGCCGATGATGCGGTCGGCAGCACTGTCTCCACAATCGACAGCATCCAGCTTTGCCCACGCTGAGTGCTTCGATATCTCCTCCGAAGTTAGGGTTTTGTCTTCTGTGCAAATTAGGAAATGTTAACGATATGTCTAGGATGGTGTCCTCGATCATCAGCACCACTCTTAATTTGTTTTTAGCCGACTACGGCGAAGCAAAAAGGAGGTTTGATGTGGACCGGTATGTATGTAAGTGGGTATGTACATACTCATACGTTGATCGACAGTCCCATCATAGGAAGCGTCTTTAATATTTTCTTGTTTCATACTTTGTAAAGCGTGCAGTAGGTACTGATTTGGGTTTTAGTTTTTGAACTTAATTTTTTAATTATTTCAACTTCATGTACAAGAGTGGTACACAGGCGGACTTAATGCCACAAGGCATACACAGGCAGGTAGGCGGGCAGGTATTATTCTAGTTTTACTCTAATTATTGATGTAAGATCGTTTCCCTGAAAATCTGGGCTTTTCCGGCTGTCGGAGACTCCGAGCCTAAAAGCCTCAAAACAGACAAGGCGACCGACGACCGAAAGTCGAACGAACATTGGACAGTCATGACGTACTTCCATGCGTTTCACACGTCATGCGTTTCGTCAGCAAATAAAACATTTTTCAAACGATTCTTCCTTTCTACTTTCCTCCTGATGAATCAAGACGTATCACGAGGTTTTACTTACGTTGCTGCACCGAAAATACTGCACTGGCTTTGGCTCGCTCACATAGATTATACACGTTCGTGTAAAATCGGTTAATGGAGGTAATTAGTAGGTGTACCTATGTATTTTTGAGATATTTAGACACCATTTTTGCAGCACTCTGCTTACATCTATGGAAACCTCCCGGAACATACCTACATGCATGATGTTATATGTTTTCATCTTTCCCCGTATTTATCAACGATAAGAAATCGACAGAATGGCAGCTTATTCATTTAAGTGCAGTAGAGACTGCATTTGGTATGGACATCGTAAACAGAAGTAACGGAAATGGATCGTATGCCTAGAAATAGGATCGTCAGCTTATCTATCATCTTAAAACGTGCTTGGATTAATTGACATGCCCTTTATCATGATTGTCTTCACAAACTCATTAACGAATAGGAAAACAGGAACAAATAACATCAAAGTTTTTTTTACCTAACTTTACAACACAAAATTGGTGAGGCTCAAGGAGTCTGCCCACTACACCGTACCGTACTATGCCCGTACTATGAACGTATCAGGCATAGAAAGAAACATGACACACACTTTTATGCCCAGTAGAACGTATCAACAGCGTAGGTATCATACCCGTTTATAACAGATCTGTCATCATACGCGGTTTTAACGGGTTTAGAAGGGTTTTCATACTCTGTTAAACCCTTTAATAATCACACTAGACTGTTTTGTCACCGTCGCGTGCCATGCAAGGAGCAACAAGTATCGTTGTGAATATTTTGCCAATGCCGATGCTACGTGCATGGCACGCGACTGTGTTGGTCGGTTAAGGAACGGTCTAGTGGGCATAGTCTCATACTTTTCAATACATAGAACTTGTTTTTGCGTGTTACGTTCATAGCACTGTCATGGTATGACTATGCATAGTGTGTAGTGGGCAGGACCCTTAAATCATTAATTTGTGTAGGTAATTATTACTTGAAAGAAGAAATGTAATGAAATGATTTTTTTGAACTGTAGCGGAATATGACACAATGCAGATGAAAAATAATTCAGGGTGTTGTATAGAGCTTTTTCTAGCGACCAGATCCGAGTCTAAAAGATGATTAAATTGGAACCAAAACAATATTTTACTGTTCTACAGTCTGCTGGATTCCAAAGGGTGTTTTAGTGTGTGTCTACAGAAGAGTTGAGAGGAACGTAGATCTAGGTAGAAACAACGGTTTTTCACTCCTGCTTTTCTCTGGTCTTCTCTACTCGGGCTATACTTATTACAACTTGGAAACTCTTGATTGGAACTAATAAAGAATCAGCCAATGAGCTAGTGAATCGGTGTTTTTTGGTTCAATGTAATCATCCTCACATCTGACATATATGTCACATAGGTCGCCACAAAGCTCTATACAGGGTGTATTTTTGTACCCAAGTAATATAAGATTGTGGTAACGCTATTCAGAGCTTCGAAAAATACGAACTGAAAATAACATAAAGGTCGTCAGCTCAGAAGACCTCGGTCGTAATTGCTTGGGTAAAGAAATACACTCAGCACCCACCTTTAATTGGTCTGGGAGGAGCAAGCCTCAAAAAGTAATTGTTTCTAAGATGGTACCACTGGATCCAAGTACCTGTGAATCCAGTCATAATTTGATTCATAATTTGTAAGGAAATTAAGTCTAGATAATATTATCTTATTATAAAATACTTCCTCATAAAATGTCATAACAATGAGCAAAAAGCGCGTTAATTGTAATGTATTCATAGAATAAGTCGTTAGTACAATATCTTCTATAAAGCCTTGTAATTATTTTTACGAGTAATTTTAATTAGAATAGAATACACGTTAGGCAAACGGTGTGTACATAGCACTATATTACGTAGGATACCAGGAATGTATGTGGTAAACAGCTGTTAATTACGTATCATGACGATCAGCGGGGACAAACCTGATCCCAAAGATACTAACAGACCACCAAATATACCATTAAATGAGTAATCTAAAGGAAGGAAATGACTCATATTTAAAATGGAAAATTGTTTATAGTTTTTAACGTAAAGGGTTTATTTATGACGGCTGCTGAACACAGTATAACCTACTTGGTCTTAGGTCACCAACTTGTTTTAAAGTAAATTGGAAAATAAGATTTGAAATGCAGCAGACTCAAAGCATACTTAGAGCCGTTTTGTGCAACATGTTTTTACCAATCAAAATGAATTTTCACAGCGCTATGTTTGATTCTAACTACACCGTGAAATAATAAAAACACAAGAATCGCAATAATTGACTTTGGAACTAAGTGCGAACAGTGTTAATGAATTAGAAATAAATCGATTAACTTACCCGTAACGCCGTAATGTAGCAGTATTGTAAACGTTAACGTGAACCGCCATTCGATCGAAAACATAATTGTTGTTATCCGTTTATTATTTTCGGACAAATATATTGACGAAGTTTGTTGTTCGAACAAACGTTCATGACTGCTAGGTTTGCGGGCCCAGTGTTCTGTTGGTACGTGCAACGAGTGCACTGCAGCGTACAAACGATATTAGTTACGCGCGTGTTCTGGTCTGTTCTCACCTAGCTAGCAACAAACCGTACCGTATCGAAGATACATCGCAATATTCACCGAAATGCTTTATGAAATATTTGTACTATTTTTGTTTGTGTTATTTTGTTGTGTTGATTGATCTTTCGCATAACCCAGAGGGGACTGAAAATCTCTCTAACATTTTCACGATATGGTTAATTTATTAAAATTTGATAAGAAACATAAACATATTTATTAACCTGCCATTATGTAGTATAATTTTGTTTTTTTTTGTTCCATTTTTAGTATAGGTTATTACATATCCAATACAAATATTTGCGTACTGCTCCAACGAGACAGCAAGGTTTCAGAGTAAAAGAAAATATCATCGATGTATACAATTTTTAGATTTTTGTTCAGTTTTTAAAAACCGTTCGGCCGATTTCGATAAAATTTAAATGGGACCTCTTGGGAAGCATACCCTTTGAAACAAAACAGAATTTTCCAAATCGGTTCAGGCGCCTTCGGGTAATCGGTGAACATACATAAAAAAAGATTCCGACGAATTTCCTCCAACAATTGGGTACGCTTCCAATGTACCTGTGTTTACATGGAGCGACTGCCTATCTGACCTGCACAACCCAGCTAGTACTTGGTACTACGATACCCTTTGGTAAATCTGGTTGTGTTGGAGGCTTTCGGGCCTATAACGACTGTCAAAGATCTGCAAATGACTGTAGGGCCCAACAGCTTAACG
Organism: Noctua pronuba; assembly: GCA_905220335.1. Lineage (NCBI taxonomy): Eukaryota > Metazoa > Arthropoda > Insecta > Lepidoptera > Noctuidae > Noctua > Noctua pronuba. The sequence goes on from LR999911.1 coordinate 8,481,863, forward strand.
TGCTTTCCGAGGCACGGAGGAAACTCGGTATGTAGGAATGGGTGGTCACCCATCCACGGACCAAACCCGACCGGCTGTTATTATTCGTCGACGAGCTCCTCCATCATAGTTGTTGCTGATAAAATGTCCCTTTGTCCAGGCCCTCATATCTTTTCTGCGACTTGAAAGATATAAGTCCTGTTAAGTATTTGGTGTGTACCTACATACATAAAAAAATAAATATAACGCAAAAGTTTTGGATCGTATGACGTAAGTATTCAGTTAATGATGAAGAGTTGCAACAACAAAAAAAAAGTATTATAAAGGAGATGGGATTCAAATGAGAGCATCGTGATTCATTTCAACTACGTGTAATAAAACAGTCTTGATAGAAAACAGGACACACGCCAGAGCATAAACGCACGCGCGTGTCCTCCACGCCAAGTCACAATTTCACCTACCATTTTGTCACATATATTTGTGTTCGTTGGCGTACAGGGCACGCGCTTGCTTGTCACGTATATGTGACAGTGGCCAGTTTGGTTGTACGAAAGTCAAATGATATACTACTAAGTTAAAAACGGTGAAATTCGCCCTAAGTTTTTACTCTATTACGTACAATTAAAATTATCCTCTTTCTACCGATGGTGAAATATCTAATGTTGCAATGGACTTTTATGCTAAAACGAAAGCAATAGGTATTTCATAATGTGTTTAACATTAGTAATAACCTAGTTTTCTGCCATTACCTAGACCCAATCCCAGGAAAACAAACAAGTACTATCTGCGAGTTCCTACCTATTTATAAGAGAATTGATACCTATATTTTAGGTTGAAAAGTTACACTTCTAATTATGAGGAAAGCATTTAGGTTGAATGTCCTGGTTTTTGAATGTTCAGGGTTCTTTAGCCGAATGGCAAAAAACGGAACCCTTATAGATTCGTAATGTCTGTCTGTCCGTCCATATGACACAGCAACTTTGTTCAGAAACTATAGGAAACTTGGTAGGTAGATGTATTCTGTGAACCGCATTACGATTTTATACAAAAAAAAAAAAAAGATTGAGGGGGGAGCTTTTAACTGAAACTAAAAAAATATTTTTTCATGAAACCTGTACGTGCAGGGTGTCTATAGATAGGTCTTTAAAAATGACATTGAGGTTTGTTAAACCCTTTTTTTCTCAAAATCAATCGTTTGAAAGATAGGCACTTCCAAAGTGGTAAAATGTGTATGTGTGTCCCTCTAATTTCTAAAGTAACAGGAGGAAAATTCTGAAAAACTGTAGGATTGTAGAAAGTAAAAAAACTATCAACGATGTTAGATATGAAACTTTTTCATAAAACTGCAGCAGTAACTTTGTTTTTCATTAACATACATGAAAAACAAATACAGTTTTGCTGTTGTATATATGATGTAATACAATACAACTTAAGAATGAGCCTTTAAAATATTTTTATTATATTGTTTAGTGCTACCGAACCCTGTGTGCGTGTGAGTACGACTCGCATTTGGCCGGTTTTTTTCTTTCCCGCTTCGCCCACACCTCTTACGCAGTTTCCTTAAGTTTTCCTGATCTTTTGCATCCTTCATAACCTGTTGTAGCTTTCTTTTTTTTATAAAAAGCTTAAGCTACGTCAGTAAGATTCTTTATTTGAATTAGTCAGTCTTCGAAATACCGTTATTTGAACTTCCTTCCTTATGGACGTAAAAATATGTGCTCAGTAATAAAAAAGCTGCTCAGTTGGCGTCTCTCGAGCTTAAAATTGACGTCATTTCTTTTGGTAATGACGTAAAAGATTGTGTAAAATCGATGAACAAACAAATTCTATTACCAATCTCGAAGCATGGTCCATGGTCATAGGAAAACTTCCTAGTTAGGTATAATTATTCTAAAAACCACAAAATGCTTTCTTGGACTTCTGACCGCATCGTTTGAAGCTTTTTATTAAGCTTTTTATATAGAAAAACCTCTCCAATACTAATCATGAGTCATATATAGGGTGACTGATAATTAGTGACCGATACTTAAACACGTGATTGTACTCATGATAACAAACAACTTTCCCAAAGTAACATTTTTTTTATACACACACTTTCATCACAATAACACAACAGCCATATGAAATTAACACGCCCGCGCCTGTGACCTATCAGCTGTTGAAGTTTGAAAAAAAATGTTTCTTTGGGAAAGTTGTTTGTTATCATGAGTACAATCACGTGTTTAAATATCGGTTACTAATTACCAGTCACCCTATATTATATAGGCTGATAAGCAAGTTTGATAATATTGCATTCAGCTAATTGACTATTATTTCCTGGGTTCCGTGCTATTGCAAAGCCTCATCTAAGGGTGCGGCTTCATCACCTGTGGTGGAGGAAAACCATGATTTTATTGAAAAGGCAGAGTTGGAAGTCTGCAACTAGGTCTACTGTCAACATAGCTATGACGACTTCGAAGGCTTTATAGCTACCACGCACCACATTGCTCCTTGGGTCGTCGAATTATAAAGGAGTATAACACATAAAGGCTTTATAATTAATGTGGTGCGTGGTAGCTAGTCTATCACTGAAGAAATAAAATAAACACACTGTCCAACTGTCAGCCATATTGGTTTATCTGTATATAGTAACGCTGTGTTTCAAATTGAATTAGTTAAAGGTGTACCTTGAAAATTGATTATAAATTCACTATACTAGCACCTTTAACAAACCAAATAGCACCTAACAAATTATATTGTATGTCAGTATGATTTATTTACCTATTAGCTTGTTTGAAATAAATTCAGAATAAACCTATAACTGAGACAAATATGAAAGTGTTAGGTAGGTTTACTCTATTTAAACAACGCATTAGAATGATCTTGATGGAATGGGAAGTGATCTTTAGTTCGCACCTATCTGTATGGAAGGAAAGATGGACATTTAATTATCCTTATTGACTATGCAATGCGAAAGTGATGAGGAGCTCGTGGCTAAATAATAAACAGCCGCTCGGGTTGAACTTTAGGTTAAGCCATGTTTGCCTAGGTTGGTGTGCTGTAGACGGGTGACCACTCATTACATACCGAGTTTCCTCCGTGCCTCGGAAAGCACGTTAAGCCGTTGGTCCCGGTTGTTATTTGTACATTTTTGACAGTCGTTACAGGTAATCAGTGGTCCGAATGTCTGAAAACCAGTCTTACCAAGGGGTATCGTATTTAGTATTACCCAGTACTAACTGGGTTGTGGAGATCAGATAAGCAGCCACTCCACGTAAAATACTGGTATTCAGCTGCATCCGGTTAGACTGGATGCCGACCCCAACATAGTTGGGAAAAGGCTAGGCAGATGATGAATGCGAAAGTGATCCTAAAAGTAAACATTAAGATAGTAGTATTTAAATACCGTTTAATCATTTTCGTGTGTCGTGGCCACTCGTGGCGAAAGGCAGCAGCAATATTCATATGCTCTTCGGCGTCTCACGTTTTCTTAACTAAAAGGTTTTCGTCGGCAAGATATTTTACCTCAACAATACATAATTATACCTAGCTTAATATGTTCTAATAAGAATCTAACGGAAATCATGCAAAGAAACGAATTACTGTTGACCTGTTGAACATCCAACAATCCCAGTCGACCGTTACCATCATATTACTGTAATCAAAGTCGACATATTTATCGTCTAAGCTGGCCTGCCAATTACTTGGTGAGAGTCAAACTTGTGACTAACTGTAGTCTGACAGGCCAGCAGCTCTAGATCAATATAATCAGCAATCAGGGTAATAATATTAACCAATGAGAAAGGCGTTTGGTAGCTGGTTTCACAGGCGGTGGATGATTACGATTGCATTTGTATTTTTAATGAAAAATCAGTGCTGTGTCAGACAAGGCTAATGATGGGATAATCCAAGAAAAGTGTGATCATACAGCCCTTTAATGATTATGAAGGTACCCGACAAACTAGTTGCGCAACAAGCTGAGGGGGTAACCAACCTGCAGTAAGTTATTCCAAATAAGTAAACGGAGTACTGGTTTAAGACGCTGCCTGACGACCTAAGCGCCATCTCACCTTAAGTGCATATAAATGTGAGAATCTTCATAGAAAAGTAGGTATTTGTATAAGTAGATCGCGGAGTCAAGGAGATGCGCGTGTTTCCTCACCAAAACTAGTATGGTAATGACTGTCTCGTTTATCTAGTCGCCGATGACCCCTACTACGTCATTTCGTCCATCTCCTCAACCGAGCGGTATCGCAAATACCTTTTAAAACAAATTGTAAGTTTGAAAAGAGATAAAAAACAACAACACAAGGAAAATGACACATGAGGCGGCCGGAGTTTGTAAACTCGTATAAAACGAACCGGCGCTCATTCTGACCCGGGCTTTATCGGCGGATAACCAATCCACACAGACAATTAATTTAATAGAAGCGCGACAGTTCCACGGAAAAAATCGATCAATTAATTATTAAGTGTTTCTCTTCAATCGACGATTAGAAGGTTACCTATAAGTAGTTGGTGTGCGTGTTGTACAAGTTTGAGTTTGACGTGAACAGTGTTGTTTTAAATTGGCTAAAGACTGTGGTGTAAACAATTAATAATGTTCAAGTTAACGATAACCGTGACTGTGCTCCTGCAATTACTGCTGCAAATGGAATGCTGTAAGTGAAATTAGATTTTACACCTGACATGAAACTAGAGACGGCGATGGATCGGAACGTTAAACGAGTTAATTTGCCTTTTTATGACCATATCTAAATGCGCTTAATTTGGATCCAATTAGATATTCAAGTAACATTAAGGCCAGATGTCAACAAAACAAAGGCACTTGAAACGCGTGGGTGATTACGGCCCACTTCCTCTCGCAGTGAGGCCTGAGTCCCAGCTGTGGGATAGAATTATACATGGGCAATGTTTGATATTATCCTAATGATGCATATTACATGATGTTAGACACGTACAGTACACATTAAATAACACTTCAGAACCAGTGACATGACCATAATTTAAGTTGTGTTTACATCAATTTGCAATAAACACTCATATGTGGGGAAATACGGTGTTTACTTAAAACTTATATAATTAATTATGCATAATATTATAATCACTTGTGTAAACATAATGAGGATAATAGTTATAAAAATCCGTTTAAGGCCCAAAAACAACAGCCAAAAAAACATTCACCTCCAAAATGTTACATACATGATAGAAGTCGTTCCTTAATGTGACTAAACTTATTTGAAACAAGAAAATGAATATCGAATGAGGTGGTGTTTAATAAAAGTGTTTTTTCGCATGTCCTTAATAAGTATGACAAGTCATACTTACTTAAATAAACTTTTAAATGTATGTATTGGTCGATAAAATCACAGGAAAACAAAACCATTTCGAAAATCTTAGTACCAAACTCAACAAAACTAGATAGGTTAGACTCAGCTGGTAACAAGGCCTAGAAAAAGTGACGTTCTATCAGCAACACCTTCTATAAAGAAGGAAACAAATAGTCTGGGGCTTAAACAGTTACTTTCTTATGCCCGCGGTTTCGCCCGTGTGGAGTTCGGTAACTGTCCCACGGGATCATACTACCGGGATAAAAAGTCCTATGTGTTAATCCAGATTACTGTATGCTAAATTTCATCCAAATCCGTTCAGTAGTTTGTGCGTGAAAGAGTATCAAACATCCATTCTGTGTTAATCGTATTCTTACTAACTCTGTGATCCTTGTGGATCTAGGTACCAATCTAGTGTCCTTGAATCCCACTTCTGAACCATAACTGTCGGGTGTTTTGTGGCATTCCCACTTCTAAACATACGTATAAGAGTTATAATTATGTTTGGCCCAGTGACCGGGCCGCAACGAAGCAGCTAGACGAACCTAAGATTTTTTTTACCGTTAAATGAACTTGAATTTACTATGATGTTAACTTACTGTCGTTGAAGACTGAAGCTGAGTCACCATCATGTCTAGCAGCATGTTATTTTCCCAATATCACCCTTATCCTAAATATATATTCTGATATGAAGCTATTTAAAAGAGCATCAAATCGAACATCTTCTTCGACTTAAAAAAAAAACTTAGTTTAAAAATAAATTCTTCTACTTCTAAGGACCTTGTATCAGGTAATCGTAACAAATCAACAAAAGTTAATTAATAATTAATAACTTTACCGATCCATCACCTTCTAGTAGTTATAATAAACTCTTGTGTCAATGGCAAGTTTTACGAAATAGAAGACATTTTTCTAATTTCAATTTATAGTTTTTAATCACTCCTCGAGCGAGTCTGCCTTGCTGTTCTCGTGGTCGAGTGAAGTGAATTTGTGTAGTCTGGATTTTTGTCTATTTGAAGGCAATAAGCATGCATATGCATATGCTAAACTCCATGAAATACGGATGTCTTGTACACCACCCCTCCAGGGAACACATATGTATGTTTATGTTTTTCTCCACAAAGTTTCGTTCAGAAAATAATCGTCCATTGTTATCCTGTTCCAGTTTATGCCGGGGACAGTTGTGCTACTGACGGCAGGGTTGGCAACTGCGTCCCCTTGCTGCAATGCCAGCACATCCTCGACGAGGTCCGGCGGGCTGGCAACCCCATCCCGCCACACATGAGCAAGAAGCTGCAGAGACTAACCTGTGGCTACGAAGGCAGGGATCCAATGGTAAGAATTTGACATTGATTATTATTTCTGGTATACCTAAAACGTATTTTCATAATATCTACACGAGGCGGAGGATGAGTAGGATTTTACGCTTAGTAGACAGACAGTTTTTTATTATTAACTGAGTTATTTTTAACTTAACGGTTTAGTGCTAATATAGGCTAACCACTAATATTGTTACTAATTAGTAAAGTAATTTGAATATATTCTAGTATTATAGTTATATAGTTTTCCTTCTTTCTGCTTACGACATGTAGGTATGAGAACAGTTACAACGGTTAATGTACAATGTTGTTAAACGAATATAAATGAATCACGGCATGTGGTATATTTTAGCGAGATGCTCATTTATAACGGTTTTGTATCGTTGGGATCTGGGAATTTCCAAAACTACCTTCTTCTTAGAAGCCCTGTTTTAATTAAAAATTCGTGAATGACTCAAGCACGTAATTAATATACTTAACAACAATAGTGAGTCATTTATAATAGCTACATACGACATGGCCTATCTACATTTTAAAAATGTTAAAAACAAACTTTAACAAATAACGTGTTCCATTACAGGTATGTTGCGTTTCTTCGGGAAACACAGAAAAACCAGCAACTCATACTTTCGTCGTAGGACCTGACACTGATGACGTAGAACCTTTTACTAGAGCTACGTTAGAGAATAGGGACGGCCCAATAAGCATCGAATCTCATCCGAACCTGGGCCTCCTACCCATGCAATGTGGGAGCATCGACAGTGACAGAATCAGTGGTGGGAAATCGACGCAGCTGTTTGAAATGCCCTGGATGGCGCTTCTATCTTACGATTCAGGTACGTCTCTAAATCATGAGTCACTCTTATTAAGTTTACTTTTTGGCTCTTGGCAAACCATTTAGGTGTCTTGCCTTGAACTTGAACGATGATATCATTTCATATGTCTAGGTATATCTTAAAATATGATCTATAGTCTATTCTCCAAATAATAAACCTTTTTCTATAATTTCTAGCACGCGGCCCAGCTTTGAGCTGCGGTGGTGCACTCATCAACGAATGGTATGTGCTCACGGCGGCTCACTGTGTGTCCTTCCTGGGCAACAGACTGCGATTGGATACAGTCATCCTCGGGGAGCACGATATCCGTCAGGACCCTGACTGCGAAATGTCGGATAATAATGAATACTGCGCACCGAGAATACAGGTATTTAATCTTTTAATATTTCACCATCAGCCTATTGGGTGATAATTCTACATCTGTGCCCCTCCGTTCAGCTCGGCCACTCTCAATCATCCCTTTCCAGTTACGGTGATCAGCGTTTTGATTGGCTGTTTTTACAAGATTTTTTTGGAATTTATGCGCTGGTGCATGGCATTCGGCAGTCTTCTAATTGTATTTGACACACGGCAACCGTGGCATTCCTTCATAACTAACTCAATAATTTATTAACAGGCCTTATTTCCCACCCGCTAAATCTGATATTTGTTGTTATTGCTATGGCGGGTACTTTAGTTGTGTTCTTTTATTCCACAGAACATATCGATAGCCGAAGTAACAGCACACCCTGGATACTCACCTCAGTCACTGGTCGACGACATTGCTTTGATACGACTTGCTCGACCAGCCAATTTTACTCTTCGTAAGTACTTTATGTATGTTTTTCATTATAGATGTAGTCAATGTAGATGGTCTATAGATACACGGCCCCCTTTACTCGTAAGCTCCTTCGCTAGTGCTTTGGAGCGTACAGGGGAGCGTTCGGGAAAGCCACTGCGCAGTATTCGCGCCGCGCCTTAAGCTTTACCTTCCACTAACCTACTAGTAACAAAGATAACTACTGTTCAAGACATTGTGAATAACATTACAAATTTTATATTATTTTGGTTACAGCTAGTATGAAACCCTTGTGCCTACCCATCACTCCAAAGCTACAAATGGAGTCTCTTGTTGGAAATAACGCGAATGTTGCGGGCTGGGGAGTCACGGAGGATGGGTTGCAGTCTCCAGTACTTCTCAGTGTCGAGCTACCTGTCATCAGCGCCGAGGATTGTACGGCGGCGTACCGCGGGTTAGTTTCACTTTCATCATAGCCAATCTCCCCTCTTCAATCTATCTTTGATATCTGCTTTCTAAGCCCCGTTCATCTATCAGGCATCATCTGCAGGAGTATTTTTTACTTGAGCAAAAGCGTGAGACTCAACTCAACTGAATATATAAGCAGCATTGAAGAAACATTACTATATTGAGTAACCCTTCATACCTTTCAATGCATGAACCACAATAGGTAATTGAATATGATTGTGTGAAGAGGTGTTCCTCAGGGTAGCAACATTGGATTCACTTCAAATTAGTATCCTTGATTTCTTCTCGACATTTGAATGTAACACATTAGTAATTTTTTTACTAACTATATTACAGAACCCCGAAAGTAAGGGAGACACAAATCTGCGCTGGTGGAGTCAAAGGCATGGATTCTTGTGGAGGTGACTCGGGGGGGCCTCTCATGTACCCTGGTTCTTACGGAAGATTTGGTGTGCGGTACGTCCAGCGAGGAATTGTCTCGTACGGATCAAAACGATGCGGCATCGCAGGCTTCCCAGGAGTCTACACCAACGTGGCTTACTACATGAAGTGGATTCTAGACAATATGCACAGCTGATAGTGCGAATGACTGAAATGACGCAACTGATATTTTAATACTCGGAACGATCAGGGAAAGCCATGCCACAAGTGTTAAGGCTACTAACGCTGTACTTGAATGGACTAGGCTACTGATGCAGGCACACCTGCCAAGAATAGATAAGAAATATATTAGACTTTTTTTAATAGATAATAGCTGAAAAATTTCGGCTATCTTACTTATACAGTGATGTCTCACAAACAATCTTTAAATGCACTGAGATAAAGATTAGGGAAACAGGGCCTCTTATGACCAAGGCTATATAAACATAATTATAAGAACAAACACTGAATGTATTATATTAGATAACCGGACCGCTAATACCTATTGTTCAAGTATTGCCATAGGTTCTTCTTCTTAGCGTGTCGATGGGAATCTAAATTGTGTCGGCCCAGAACTGAGCTACTAGTTTGGCGCTTTCGGTAGCGTCCATCAGTTCCTGCAGTGAACAAACAACAGGGCACGCAGGACACGATATTAAGTGCCCCATTGTTTGTAGGTGAAATTTAGTCTATTGGTCGATTACTTACATACTTTTCCCTGCACAGCTTAGCACCTAGGATGTGCGTTTTGTGTCATAATATTGAGATTTTTATAGCTAGTCATAGGATGTGAATTTATCAGAGTGTGGTAAACTTTGTTAAGAATATTTTTGTACTCCTCTTCTGTAAGTTTGTCTTCATTATACTAGTCCAGTATGTTTATTGAATACTTGAGTAAATGATCTTGTATGATATTCATTTTGTTTGTATTTCATTAAATGGTTCAACAAAAAACACAACAAATTCAAGAAAAAAGTAGTGACACTTGCAATTGCATTATTATGTCTTTGACGCGGTTTCTAAGATATGCCCTATATTAAAGATACTTGTATTAAAAATTAAGTTAACGAAATACAACTTCCTAAGCTAACTTACTTACTCGTTTCTTCATTAGTGACCACCGTGTTGGTTACATTTTACATAGACTCGACCCAGACCTGGGTCCGGAGAGCGGAGCATAAGGAGTTGTGGCGCATCTTGACCTATGTCCAGCAATGGACTGTGATAGCCTGAGTTGATTGATTGAACTTTTTTTCTATTTTATTAATGAGTAACACCATTAAACCTACTCAAATAAGACTCTTTACTCTTTATCTTCTATGTCACGTGTCAAAATGTTGACACAGATTGCTCTCAAATTGTCAAATATCCCAGTCACTACTTTTGTTAAAGGTATAACTTTACTTTTGGTATAAGTATACCAGGGTCACGCTTAGTTAAAGCAATTTTTGTGAGAATGTGGCGACATCTTGAAGTCTGTACCAAAAGGTTTTGCGGCTAAAAAGTCTTAACAAACCTCACTAGATGGCGAGGGGGTTTCGATACCTTTCGAAAGAACCGATAAAATTCTGAGCAAATTTTTTTTTCAATTACCGATGAAAAACTTCTATGTGCGCCCCCCACATATCAGAATGATGTACTCAATACGTGGTAACCGTTTTCGCATCGGTGTCCCTTCCACCCCGTATAATTTCTGAACGAATGAAACGTCAATGTCAAACATCTTGTCTGATGTCGCAGAACCCGTTTAAGAATATTTTATAAAAATAACCATTATCATTTTAATAAACAGCCTCGTCGGTCTAGTGGTCGCAAGAGCGCTGCTTTGCATGAGGTCCTGGGTTTGATTCCCGGGACAGGCAAAGTGTTACTGGGTTTTCCCATCAGAATATCTCAGTAGCAGTCTCGGAATTTGGAGATGTGCCCGGTTGATGCCAATAAGCCCCTATTACATGGGACTTAAAATTTAACTGGCGAAATGTGGGTGTACTTTTTAGGTACACCTCTACCTAACCTTTCGGGATCACAAGGCATGATGTTATAATAAATAGTTACGTAGTGTAGTGTTGTGTAAATGTGTTTAAACCGACGACGAATTGGAAAAAAGCACAAGTATATTTTTATAAACATAAACACAACAAGAATAACACATATACGACAATGTACTTATTTAATTGTTTCATTTTATTAAATGTCCCAAGTACCCGAGTCTAATCGAATTTATTTAGCTACATTATCGGTTTAAATAAATTTATTTCTCCTAAGAACATACAGTCCGCTTATAAAGAGATCCTAAGTAATAAGTATGATAATACAGTACAATACAATTTCCTCCAGAGTATTAGAAGCTATAATGTGCATATATGTTTCTTAAGCTTATTTTTAAATATATTCACGTTATCGCACTCTTAAATAACGTCTGGTAATCCATTGAAAAGATGAACTCCTTCGAATAATATGGTCTTTCTACCGTAATTACCAGTTTTCGTATAATGAAAATAAATAAACGAAATATGTAGATATATACAATAAAATATGTATATTATATCGAATGCGTATACGTATACCCCATTAGAACGTTGTTGGTAAAGAATAATAGATGTCGCCACTTTTCAATTTTGGTGATTTTGGTATAATTATTTTATTCACTTTGAAGTATTCATAGACTACTATTATTATGTATAATAGGAAGTATTCTACTCTTTGATTTTATTTGGTCAATACCAAATTTTATACTTTATTTTATTCTCTGGTCTGTAGAGTAATTTACAGACCGGAGAATAATTTAGTGATCCATTAAACAAACATTTTGAGCTAAAACGTAATATTGGCGAAATTCTGGTCTCTTCCACAAAACCAGAAGAGTTGAAGTTGGATGATCATATGGTGTGACGTGATAAGTTCATGTCGCAGAAACCAGCGGAATGGCGATGAATGCGGCGGTGATTGAGGGCAGAGGTGATGCCACTTTTAAGGCTACTAGGTTCTCAAATAAGCCTGTTGGAAATACTAATATCATCATACTACAGGGAAGCAATGGCCGACCACGCCAACCGATGCATCGGCTCCGCGTGGATGAACCCCTTCCGTCTGTTAGTATTACATAGTTTTTAAACTTTCATAGAGCTCTTTTGTATCATCAACTTTATCATCCACAGCGAGAGACACCCACTTCTGGGTATAGGCTTTTCATTGCTTGTGGCAATCTCCACGTTCTTGTTAAGCCTTATCCCACTTTCGTATAAAGTTGCTAAAGTAAGGCTACCATATCATCATCTGCCTAGCTGAATATTTTTCTCAACTATGTTGGGGTAGTCCAGTCTAATCGAATGTAGCTGAATACCAGTATATTACATGGAGCCAATTAAGGCTATCTATATACATGGCGTAATTAAAATCAATGAAAACCCGAAAAGCGTCACGACCTATTCAATATGAAAAGAGAGAAAGACAAAATCTAAAATACTCGTAGCAAAACAAAATGCAGTATCATCATTTAATTGAGTTAGGTGAACTTAAATAAACAGCTATTTTTGCTTGGATATGGACACTTCAAAATAATCTTGTAAAATGTGGTTGTAGGTACTGTACACCTCTGCTCAATCCTTCAGGGACCCCAACTGTTTTGATTTAATGATTTCTTTGCAGTGCCAGTGTTCGTGGCCGCAAGTAATTATGAGGAACATCACAAACCTGTACACATTATGGAAGAGGTTCTGCAGAGACCCGTTTAGGTGGCAGATCCTCAAGAGCACTCTATGGTTCGCTCTTGCGGTCACTCTCTTCAGGGAGATGCGCGCCGATAGCGACGATCCGACGCACTATATAGAAGTCTGACAAAAATCCACTGAAATTATTCTGTGTAATATATTTAAATTTTGATCGTGTGCTTTGAAAAAAAAACTACTTGCAGATGCCTTCACGCTTTTACTGAGTCCCTGGACTCTCACTTCACTCGGTAATGATTACATTTTATTTGCGGCATAAAATGGATCAGTAGCTTTGTTACGAGTACTTATGTTAATGTCAGGTGTTGGCTTGCATGACCTGCACCATCCCACTAATGGGCAAAGGCCTCTCTTTGATTGTGTCAATCTCCATGCTCTTATAATAATAATGCGAGCCTTTTCCCCCAGCTTTTGATATCTCAATAACCCTAAAAATGCTCATGAATACACCTGAGCGTTCTTTTAATGTAGATCATGGAACATTCGGGGTTTTTAGGGTGCCGTACCTCAAAAGGGTAACATGGAACCCGTATAGGATAACTTAACTGTTCTTCTGTCTGTCTATCAAGAGTCTGCCCTTTTAGGAAGGGCTTGCGTTCAAGAACTGTTAAAAATATAAAAACTAAATCTACGCAATCAATAGAAATAAGATTTTGCCATTTATGCCGAATTTTTGACACTCGTAAATCAAAACCTATGGGCTACTTCCCGTTGACCTAGAATCATGATATTTAGCAAGTCGGAAGGTCTTACAGCGCAAGTTAAACGTAAAGTAAATCCGAATATCGTTAATTTGTATTATTACATGGTAAATGTCTCAATACTATGCGTTCAAACTAGTGTCCGACCCAATGTCGATTTCTGGCCGAAACCGAAGCCGAAGCCGTTTAATCGGCTATCGCCACAACCTTCACAACCAAGCCGAAGCCGAAGGTTTCATAATCCTAAGAACTTGTTATTATGTTAAGAAGTTGTTAGATAATAACCACGAGGGTTAAATAACAACAGCCGGACAGGTTGATCTTCAAAGTTAAGAAGTGCTTGCCAATACTTGGTTGACGACTTTGTGAAGGTTCCTTTTACACCCAAAAATAATAATAAACGAGATGATTTAAATAACCTCGCAACTTGTCAAAATTTATAGGTATATAACACTTCGAATTGTGTGACCCCTGCCCCCTACGTCACCTCTTCTATTGAACTCTCAAGCATTCGTAACAGTTTCTTAAATTTCTGCGCTTGCTACAAACCTTCGGCTACGGCCATAACTTTAGCCCATTTTGGCCGAAGCCGAAGGTTCTTAGCCGAAGGTGGCCGAAGCCGAAGCCGAATCTTCGGTCGGACACGGCACAAACTTACATTTGCAGTTTAAAAACATGTTCTCCCATGCGGAATGTATTGGTGAGGTGTAGGGAGGACAAAAATAAAAGTGAAAACTCGTACATCAGCAGATATTGGGCCTTTCTTAGAACCTCCAGTTTTTTCTCATCGGTATTGCAATATAGCAGAATTGCAAAAATAATAATAAACCTCCGTTAACAAGATAATGAAGAGTGGTAACACTTAGAACGATAGCTGGTCCAGCGTAGTACGTAGTTTTTCAATAGATTAACGAGTCTAGCTGGAAGAAGCTAGAACAAGAAAGTGGGGACAATGCTGAGTCGGGCTGTGGACGCTGATGAAAATGAAGACAGTAGCATATAAACTGTTTTCTTTACCGCTCCTTTGCTGCCCTCCAGTAAGAAAAGAGTGTGATATAAGTAAATTATGTAAATCGAGTTGGTTACATTTCACATAACGGATATTTTGTAGCTTTTATTGAACTGGTTTTCTAATAGAGTATTTTTATTTTTGTAAAAGTTTTTCAAGCAATTTTAGTAGAGAGTTTGACCGAGAAACCTTGGAATAATTGTCTAAATCTTATCTCGAATCCTAATGGAAGAAATATACTCAGTGTAAGTATGGACATTCTTTTTTTTATTTTGATTGGACCTTTTGGACTAAAGGAAGGTAACCTTATAACATTTCAATGTCTGAGAAAACCTGATACCGCATGGAATATCGAGTAAGCTTTCAACCGTTGGGTACCTGTGACTTAGTGTTAGGCACACCAGTTGCCCCTCCGGGGCGGAGCGGAGAGTCAAGCGGGCCGATTGTTCCGGGGCAGCGGGAGTCGCATTAGATCCCGCTGGCCCCCGACGGAGGTGTGCGAGGGAACACCGGTGTGGTTGTGGTCAGTACGAGTCCGATAGACCCCTCCGCTCTCCCCAGGGTGGAGGACATTCATTTAGGATTTCCACATCGAGAGAAATATAAAAAGGCACACCAGTTGAAGTTGATACATTCTGTCTACGAAAGGTAGGAAAATACTTAAAGGCACACTCCTTTATTTACCTACAACATCAGCATAGCTTTTTCCCATCTACATTGGGGTCGGCTTCCAGCCTATCTGGATGCAGCGGAATACCAGTGTTTAAGATGGAGTGACTGCCTATCCGGCTTCAACTACCCACCACTGTGCACTGGTAACAAGGTGGGTAGTTGATGATTCCCCTTGGCCCTAGTCATGAGGGATGTCGCGGACAACGCAGCCACGACCACAACTTTTGGCCGCAGAAGCTTCGAACAGGAAGAGTGTTAGGTCGCACGACCTGGCGTCCGACGAGTTTTGTTTGGCCGGTCATGCTGCAGTGCGCGAGGTCCCTAACTGGTAGACAGATTTTCGGGCTTTTGGCTACCTTTGACCACTCTCAAAGGTCTACAAATGAAAGCCGCATCAACGGCTTAACGTGTTCTTTGATCCACCCACGGTCCGACTGTGGCAAGTCGAACCCGCGCGGCTGTTATTACTCAGCCACGACTCCCTCCGATTTATCTACAAACAAGGAATTAGTAAGTACTAGTAAGCAATTTCTAAAGACTATGATGCTACACTGTGTTTTGACACTGACCGCTGTCAAGTATTGTTCTTGTTGTTTTTATATGTGATCCATAAAACTTCAGAGCCGGCTCTTTTGCTGCCGGGCCAGCAAAGCAAAATTAAGTGTGATGTGTGCATGTGCTTCCCCCGGATGCCGTAGGAACCGAGGAGATGATGGTGGAGATGATAATCTTCAGACTCTGAGATGGTCGCGGGAGGGTGGCGACGACGACGATGACGATTACGATGAACGTAACGAGTGGAGGTTGGGGGATGAAGTATCAAATGCTTCAAATACCGATGAACAGAGTGAGCGGAGATCGGAGGATGAAGTATCAATAGCTTCAACTGACGTCATCATAATCCCTACATGTCAACGACGAGGCCGACGTACCCATAACCTCAGCGTCTTCGACCCTCCCCCTAGTGTTAGTATTACTTTTGAAGAGTGACTGCTTTCGCTTTTCTAACGCTGTGGTAGGTAGACTAACTTACCTTACAATACCTTGCGACGAAAACGTTTTCATAAAGAAAAAAAACAAAGAACTAAGCATGTCTGACTACATGAAAATTACAATAAATTATCAAATAGTTCTCCCGAAACCCAATTGAAAACGAAACATGGGTCATCAACATCATCATTCTTTTGCCGTTATCCCAATTCATTTGGGGTCAGCGCAGCATGTCTTCTACTTCCATTCTTCTTTGTTACTCGTCATCTCATCAGACACCTCCTTTCTTGCCATTTCATCCTTTACACATTCCATCCATAGGTTCTTTGGTCTGCTTCTACTCTTATACCCATCCACATTCATACTCAGAACTTTACTCACGACATTTCTCCTCAATCCTAAGCCTGACATGCCGTTACCACACACCTTTTCACTCATCGGCGCCACTTTCAGACTTCCTCTTACGTACTCATTTCTTATTTTATCCATTCGCGTAACACCAAACATCCCCTTTATCATTCTCATCTCAGCCACTTGCAAATGCCTTTCATTCATCCCTTTTGTGATCCACCATTCTGATCCATACAAGACAACAGGTCTAACCACTGTTTTATAAATCTTCCCCTTAAGTTTAAGGGGAATGCGGGAGTCGCTGATTGTTCCCGTGACCTGCCGCCTGAAAACGATTCATGGGTTTTTGACTAAATCGATTTAGACGAGGAAACGCAAATTTTACAACACATTTGTTCCTACGAACGCAATGAAAGAAATGTATGAAGCATTTTGTTAATTAATGAGCGTTTAAAAAAATATATAAGCTATTTTTCCGCCATGATTGCAGACGGTGAGCTTATAGGTGTAGTGGAGGTTTTGAGTCTTGAGCTGCTCAAACTCATACCTTGATTATACGTATCGAGTACAGTGGTGAGACTGCCAAGACAGAGCAAACTCACTAGATTGAGTTCTCGGTTCTGACTTGCCACTGTTCTTGGCAAGCTAGTACAATGGGTGTAAAAGTACACTTAACAAAGCCAAAAGGCAGTTGTTCTCCCCTCCATTGCGATAATTTTTTGTTCTAGCTAGACCATACCTGGGAACCGGAGATATTGGGAGTCAAAGTTCCACCTTTTTCACAAGTTCTTTTTAAATACAAGTTTTTTTATGTAATAACTTTACTTTAAGTACCTCCATGCCCACCATACTATTTAATGCAGCATCAGCACAATGTTTTGAGTGCGTAACATTGAGTCCTCCCATAAAACGTGATTTTTCACCACCAAAAAAGTCGTTTCACAGCATTTTTTTTTACGTAAAGTTACTTAGTTTGATGTACAAAATGCTTAAGGTTACGTTTACACCTTGTATAGTCCTGCATAGTTCTTTTCGCGCGTGGCCATAGTCGGAACTAACGACCTCCTAACAATGCCAAAAGAATCATGCTGCACAATAATGGCATTACGACCAACGCCTACGCTGGACCAACACTCAAAGCGACAGAGAGCGAAGTGTGAGCAAATTAAAAGGATTAAATCATAGTGAAGCCCGTTTATCTCTGACATGTTTTCCATTAACTCTCATTAAACCTATCGTGATCAAACGATTAAATGATTAAACGATCAATTGCTTTGTAACATTTTCTATAATTAATGACTCAATACTGTTCAAGTAAATTAACAATGAAATTAGTTTACGTTTTGTAACAGATGACCCTGTGGCCTTTGCCCGCGTTACCGGGTTATGAGCTATGACCCGGTAAACTGTTAGTTAGTTTAATCTTGGTTACATAGTTATCAATACCCATTTGTATTCCAGTTGCCGGTTCGTGTAAGTTATTAAGTAACTAATTATTTATTTGCAGACATTCGCCTTGATACGTAGCAAGGTTTTGAAGTCGATAGCTACCCTGCGCACCTATTGGGAAAAAATGAGCAACGACGAGTACCAGTGGTCGGTCTTCAAGAGTATCCTATGGTTCAGTATAGGACTGAAGCTGTTCCGGGACATAGCCCGAAACTCAACCGCCCTTTTCGGAAGGGACAAAACTTCCGAAAAATCTCCCTCAACCTCCCATTTCGGAAGCGACAAAAGTTCCGAAAAACCTCCCTCAACCGCCCTTTTCAGAAACGACAAAAGTTCCGAAAAACCTCCATGCCCAGCTGCGAAACCCACATTTGACAAATGCAAGGTTAAGAACTGAATCCTGCCAAATCGACTTATCGCAACGAGAACGAAAGAATCGGAGCAGCAGTTGGTTACATATCCTAAAACTAAAGTTATACTGTCACTTACGCGATATCTGATAACAATCACGGAAGATATCCCGAAAGTGACAGTATAAGTTTAGTTGTGAACCGTAAAAGCTTAAAATAGTGCTAAACTAAAACTATCTTTTAAAAAATCACTGTGTTTCTATTGCCGTAGAAGGTTCTTCGTATTGCTAATGTTTTGTTAGTTACATAACCAGATATAGTTTTTCTAAATTATCCATATGGGTGAGTTTCACGTACTTGGGTACTATGGGATAGGGAGCAGCACAGACCAGCTGCCCCGCTCTGGTCAATACATTACCTCACCTAAGCTCTTCAACCTGTATGTGAATGAGTTGATCGTTGAACTCAGCAGCAGACCAGTTGGGTGCAAAACAGGTGGTGCAAGCGTCAATAATTTAAGCCACGCTGATGACATAGTGCTGCTGGGTCCAACGCCTGGCTCAATCAGGGAGATGCTGAGTGAAAGGTATCGGGCAGCCCACGGCCTGCTATACAATGTAATTAAATCTCTTCGATCTTCGCTGCTACCGGGAAACATTTAAATTACGAGCCCTTAATATCATATAATGAGCAATAGATCGGATTTGTAGTTTCTTTCAAAATTCTTCGGGTTGCAATTGAAAGTGTGTTACGGAATTGGGGTGCTGGATATATTTATTCTTCTTCTTAGCGTATCGATGGCAAATTTTCTTTTAATATATTTGGCCCAAAATTCAGCTATCAGATGAAGTATGCAGTCATAAGATCGTTAAGTGCGCAGGTGTTAGGGCATGCAGCGCAAGATGGAAGATGGGCCATTGTCTGTGGAGACACGCCGCATACACTTGTGATCTGAGCCGTCCATGAACCCCCATCTGAAGAGATTGTCTTTGCTTTGATATTCATTGAGGTAGTCATTACTTAGCTGGCACCTCCTCAGCTTACTTGTTTAGAAGTGTTGGGAATGATCCCAAGAGCGTGTATACCGATTTATACTTTTACCAATTTCACGGTTTTAAAAGGTTATGTAGCTGTACTTAGTGTAAGATTAGCAACAATTTGAAAACAAAATGATTACCAGATTATAGCAAAATCGAAACACTCATAATTTTGCGAGTTGTAGATAGTAGCCCCCAGTTGTGAAGGGTCCAAACAACTCGATTCCTACCGGCTTCCCTTTGCAAACGAGCACAATGAATATTACATAGACAAATAATAAAATCATATTAAAGATATGTACTCCTGCTTACCTCTTAAAAAAATTAACCCTTCGCTACTGGTAGGACCGCATTACAATCCTATGCCAAGCTAATTAATAAGGCCTGAAACTGCGTTAAGCGGGCGGTACGTGGGTGCGGGGCGCGCCTCCCCGTGACGGACGCCCGCGCAGGTCCCCGCGACGGAGCACTTTTGTATGAAACCGCGCGGGTGCCCGCTTAACGCAGTTTTAGCCCTAAAAGGTAAGTGAGGAGTGCGGAGTGTCTTAACCATCAACGTCGTAGGTATTCAACCTAGAAAGCAAAACCTAGCTTCCAATGAGAACCTTATTCAGTTATCCAGCCCCTGAACTGTCTGTTTTCATTTAGTTTTTCATTTTGCAGTCAAGAGTAATTTTATTGGGTACTATAGAAGCTACAAACATATAGCCCAAGTAGCACCAAACTTAGAGTTCACTCGAAGTGCAAAAACTGAAAAAAAAGCCTGTTTAATGACTATATTAACAATCATGGAAATAACATATTTGTAATGTTGCGAGCGTTAATATAGGTATTCAGGTCTGTGTTTATCATCATTTAGCAATCAATAGTACTGTCAGCTACAATATAGCATTTTTTTGTGGACCTGAAAGTAGCTATATTCCGAATGAAGGCCACAAACGTACCCATAAAATTTTAAAAAAGAACATGTGAACAGCTTTAATGCAATCAATTATTCTGTGACTTCAATTAACAATGATATACAGGGTGTAAATATACTCTTCACGAAGCCGTCAACCAAGCGTTCTGTACATCAAACTAAGTAACTTTACGCAAAAATTATTGCTGGGAAATGACTTTTTTTTTTGGGGTGAAAAAACACGTTTTCCGGTAAAATTCAATGTAAGCCACTCAAAACATTGTGCTGATGGATGGATTGAATAGTACGGGGGTCGTGAAGGTGTTTAAAGAAAAATCTTACATTAGAAACATGTATTTAAAAAAAAACTTGTGAAAAAGTTGGAACTTTGACCCCCAATAACTCCGTAAATAGAAGGTTCCCAGGTATGGTCCAGAACAAAAAAATGATCGCAATGACGGGGAGAACAAGTGCCTTTCGGCTTCGTTAAGGGTCTATTTACACCCTTTATTACGTCTTCCTGAACATAGTTGAACTTTAAAGTGTTAATCAGCTTGCTACACTCAATCTTATAATAGCATTTATCTAGCCGACATGATCACTATGGGTGAATTTATATGATGCCAAATAACAGCAAACTGCTATAAATTAGATTACATGTAACCTCTGATCCAGGTTGGAGCTGAATACGTGTACTAGCATAGGCAATTAATCTACTAATGCTACACTGTAGCATTAGTAGATTTTTTTGGAATGTGTATGGAATATCTATTTAAAAAATTCCGTAGAACTACTAAAAATGCTAAGAATTAACTGTACATTTCTCTTTTATACATTAATATTATTACGTAAAATGTATACCAGCATAACCGTTAGTAAGAAATAAAATTTCATATTAAAATGTATTTATAAAACTTAAAATAAACGTAATGTGACGCGTCATCGGCTGCTTGAACCCAGTACCACAGTCCGCAGTAACCCCCTTAGAAATAAGGAGAACTGATATACTTACCGCTAGTTATGTTTAATTTAAGTTCTATCTAAAGGCTCCTACATACATGCAATGGGCGCCGGCATTATGTGTTGGAACCTTTGGACCCCCATTCCTACCAACTGGGCACAATTCGGACTGATTATTAAATAGTTATTTTTATTGATAGAAAAACCTACTATACTACCTACCTACTAGTTTATCTCATCAATCATGAACACCAGGTCGCACAGCGAGAGATGAAGAGGTTTCAAAAAACCAGACGCGTAAAAGACTGGATCTCCGATTTCATTCGCTATTTTTATACCATTTAAATAAACATATCGTAAAATTTCATCCAATTAGAAAATCCACAAACATTATGAATTTCCCATCCAATAAAAAACAAAACAAAACGAGTAAAAATAAATTCTGAGTCGATTCATGTCACACTATCGTTGAAGGAAAACTGGTTTTTGTCTCGCCGCCTGCGCCTCTGCGGGGGAATCCCTTCCTACTTGTCAAATGGATTATTGTTTTAATTCTTAGTAAGTAAGTTAATAAGTAGGTACATAAACAAATGCTCCACCTCCTGTCCTGCCCATCCTGCACAACCTCTTGCACCTACCAAGATTTAATCGAAGCAAATGTTAGAGCTCTGCTGCTGGTTACATACTGGTCTAACACAATTTGAGTTCATCGACACGTAAAGAAGAAGAAGTACATAAACAGTCCTAGTAAATGTCAATAACGGTAATCAATAATAGGACAGCTTTTACCCGTCTGACGTAGGTACCTACACCATGGTCAATGAATTGGGCATCGTACCATATTCATCAATTCAACATCATTGGTAATTTGGTACGTAAGGAACGTTACTCATAAATGGTCTTTAAGTAGTCATGAATTTAAAACACATCTTTTACGTAGGTCTGCCAAAGTTTTACTTCGAATTGATAGGATCAGGTTATAACAGGTTTAAAGCACAGGCCTCACCGAGCTCATTCAGCTTCCAGTCTAACCGGATGCAGCCGAATACCTACATAGAGCGACTGCTTAGCTAACATCCACAACCCAGTTAGTACTCGGTAATACGATACCCCTTGGTAAGAGTGGTTATCAGATTTTCGGGCCCCTGACTACCTGAAACAACTGTCAAAGATCTACAAATGACAGCACGCACGAAAGAAACTCGATGGGTGGTCACCCATTCAAGGACCAGCCCAGGGCAAACACAGCTGGGCCCGAGCGGCTGTTGTTATTTAGTCACGAGCTCATAAAATAAAATTATACGGGGGAAACCGCGGGCGAAAGCTAATACATAATACATGAAACATATTGTATGTCCTTTTTATCTGTTATTCGGTACTTTATAATGTAATATTTTAAGAATCGCTAAGACGTCATCATAAAGCTTAGGCCGCACCGCCAGCTAGCGAGCGAGCGAGCCGGGCGAGCCTCTTTTCATTCTTTGTTTCGGCTCTTTCGGTAGTTCGCAAAGTGTGAACCAAAGTATGAAAAGAGGTGAGACGATGCCTCGCCTGGCTCACTCGCTGGCGGTGTGGCCTGCGCTTTATGATGATGTCTTTAAGTACCGAATAACCGATAAAAAAGGACATACAATATTTTTCATGTATTATGTACTAGCTTCCGCCCACGGTCTCCCTCGTGTAAATTTTTTTTTGGAACTCTGGACTAAATAACAGCAGCCGCTCGGGTCGATCTTTAGGTTCAGCCGTGTTTGCCCTGGGTTGGTCCGTGGATGGGTGACCACCCATTACACACCGAGTTTCCTCCGTGCCTCGGAAAGCATGTCATGTCCCGGCTGCCATTTGTAGATCTTTGACAGTTGTTACAGGTACTCAGGGGCCCGAAAATCTGATAACCATTCTCACCAAGGGGTATCGTATTACCCAGTACTAACTGGGTTGTGGACGTTAGATAAGCAGTCGCTCTATGTAAAATAATTACTGGTATTCGGCTGTATCCGGTTAGACTGGAAGCTGAATCCAATATAGCTGGGGAAAGGCTAGGCAGATGATGATGTACTTTGCGGCAAGTGCAAGCAAAAAGCTGTCGAAAATTTTATTGCAATTGGGTGAACGGTATGGCATGGCAGCGCATAAAATACGAGCATACATTCAACAAGTATCTACATGTGCATAAAATATAAAGATACATAATATTTTAAAGATTCTATATGCTAAAAAATCTTTGTTGGATAGTCCATCAAAGCTTCTCATTCAAAAAGCTAGTAGGTAGCATAGCATCCAAGAGCTTTTAAAATAAAGGAGCCAAACACGTTTGACTACCAAAAATACAAACTTATTTGCATTAAATAAACATGTTGCTATCGGAGTAAATACTTATATACCTATTATTTATGATAAAAACAATAGCAGCTCCAATGAGAACATTAATAATCTGTATTCTTATATAACGTGAAATCAAAAGTATATAAGTGATTGATAGTTGCTGCAGTTTATTAGATTCAGAAACTATTCAGGCGTGACAGATCTCAAGATATTTTGTTATTGATAGATAACTTAGATAACTCGTTTTTAGGCACAAAGTTGTTCAGTTAGCCGCAAATCAGTGGTTGGCATTGAGAGAGTCTTTATGTTCTAGCTTATTAGTTTTCAAACATACAAAAGCTTTATTTTGAGAAGGTTGCCTGACTAAAAGGAAATGTAGTAAAAACGACACCTAACTTCTATTCTTGAGTTAATTCTTAACAATCTTGCTTGAAGTTATTTGTGGCAAAAAGCTGGAGACAAAACACAAGCATGTGATTGCTCTGGGTTGGTCCCTGAACTTTAAGCGAAGTGTAGGTACTATGTATGGTCGATCCATAAAAACACTTACGAGTTATGACGTATGTAGACGAAGTTCGTTTTGTTCACACCCCGCCCGAGGATCGAACTTAGGGCAGTTGATTCACAAACAAACCGACAAACAAAACCAGATCAAAACTACATTTCGCAATAACATTCTTCACAAGTTGGCGATTAATAGTATAAAATGAAGTAGTATGCAAAACATTTCTAGTCGCACATAAGTGGCATTACAGCCGACGAGGTAAGTGTAATTACGTACACTACACGTGCTAATATCACTTATTTTTTAACATTTAACTGTTGTTTTATAACAGGTATTTTTTATATTTGAGGATGATAACAGTAGCATTGGAAAAACAATATATTATGCAGCCTAAACGACTAAGCAATAATCCCAAAAATCGAATAACAAATCGATCGAACACTGATACAAAACTTGTATCTTTATACAAGGAAAATCTTAAGACTAGTGTTGTCTATAATAATAAAACACGCGTCATCACAATATGATCGCAGCTACTTATTCGCATTTTCAAAAAATATTTATTGTTGATAACCTTAAGAGTGTGTCGGCGGCTGGTGTCGGCTAGTGGCCGGTTAACTGAACTATCAGTCGCGCACCGGCCGTCCTCTGGACAACAATATTGTTGACACACTTCGTACGGAACTAAATGATTAATAATTAAACGTATTATTTGTAATATCACAAGTGCCAAAAGATGAAGAGCCTGCGCGAGGGAACGGTTGTCATCGCCTGCATTCTCGTCGCCTCATTTTCAAACGCTGGTGGACGTGAGTATTATTCCATTATTATATTCGTAATTAAAGCTTAAGTGAGAAGAAAAAAATGTGACTTTAAACTCCAGTGACCTTACTGCATAAGTTAACCTCCGTAATCTGTAGTACGACCGCTTACCCATCTGTGATCGCTTATAAACATAACGTCATATATTTCTGTTTACTTAACAAGTTTGTGAAGTTTTTTTTTTAAATTACTGTTTTACTAATTGACTTGTAACGAACAACGTGATCTTATGCGTGCTTGTGAAGTGTTAAACAAAGACGACAACGTTTTTTAGGAAACGTTTTAGCCTGTGATATGTTTTTTAGATTCATTAAAATGTTACAAGTGGCCTTTAACGAATTCTTGTAAAAGGTAATATCCGCAATAAAATACGTGTTCCATTAGGTAATGCGTATAAGTGCTTACTAACATCTACTTTTTGCCAATTTCGAATGCAAAATATCTGGCTAAAGATAACAAGCGTATGTGTATGTTTGTCAAGAAGCGGTAATATCAAGGACTATTAACCACAAAGTGAGCACACTTAACAGCCTGTAACTTCTTCATTAAACACCCTAGTAGCTATGTGTCTACGATCTAAGTATATGTTTGAAATATAACTTGTAAATATTGTTAGGTACATAAGTAATTAGATTAAGGTTTATATTATCACTTAAATGTCCATCATACCCAAATTAACTTAACTGTATATTAATGACATCAGTAATTTGAATAGTGATTACTACGTTTAATAGAATTGATTTTAACATAAAACTAGTATGATACATGTAAGACTGTAAGATGATACAGCCATGAAACAGGACAATCCCGCCAGCTCTGTTATTACTTATTACAGTCGAAGCTATCATTAAAGACCACTGATTCGTCCCAGACATGTAACCTAACGGCTAACGGTACTAAATAGCCAACAATCATGCAGAAAACCAATCTCCTTTCTTTGTACCTCAATGATTAAAAACATAGCCAAACATGGCGAGTAACACACTTGCTTTGTACAACCACTACTAATATTTTAATACCAATAAGAAATCCGGTTTTTTCTAATGCAATTTGGTGAGAATCTTTAGTACAAAACCACAGATTTTTATTAATTGACGATGTTACGAAACGAGTTTCGGGCATTCAAAGTCAAAGTACTAAGGCGGTCGATATTAATATCAAAGATAATGTCTTTAATATGAAATCGTAAAAATAGTAGTGTTCTATTAAATTAATAACGCAAAGATTTTTTTTTCGTGTCTAATTAATATGGTCATTTGACTCGGAATGCTCTCAAAACATGGTGAGGCAGTAATTAAAATTAAACGAGGATTAAACTGGAAGTATAGTATAATCTTTAAATAGGCAACAATTTAATATCACGGTGACCAGCGAAGTCAGAGCGTAGCCGTAGCGCTGGCGTAGCGCAATCGTAGCACAGGCGTAGCGGAGTCGTAGCCGTAGCGTTCGCGTAGCGGAGTCGTACCTGTAGCGTTCGCGTAGTGGAGTCTTAGCCGTAACGTTCGCGTAGAATATTGTAGTTCAGTTGTAGCGGCAGCGTAGCGGAGACGTAGCGTGAGCACAGCGTAGGCATCTCGTAGACCTTTGTCGGCGTGGTAAAGTAACGTTTTAGCTGCGTTATGTTTTGATTGTATATAGAAAGTTGTTGCTCATGGGTTCAAACGAAGAAATACTACTGGGCATTTGTTGCTAAAAGCAAAATCTCTAAAGGGCGGTTGTGTAAACATTTTCGCGGCGTCCATGTTGGGTATGGTGCCGTTACGTTCGAAAAGCATCTACGCTGGACCAACATACAGTGCAAAGTCGCCTTAAACTTCTAATTGCAATACTGTCCTGTCAATGTAAATACTGCCTTTTTCTTCAGACATGAATAATAATGTTGTAGTTGTATGTTTCGAAGTGCGAATAGTCTGAGTAAGACGGTTATTGTCACAAGACACCGCTCTTCGCCGCTTCCGCCGCGTGAACGAACGTTGTCATGGGAGAATCGTCTAAGGGCTCACTTACGAAGACGCGGGGCGTGAAGCAGTGAGTGCGACGCCGCCTTAAGCGCAGGCCACACCGCCAGCGAGCGGCGAGCGAGCAAGCGAGCCGGGCGAGAAAAAATACAGAAATAAGCTAACTCAGCGATACAAACGATGCGGAAGAAATATCCAGCGATGCCAGCGATGCTATTCGTTCACCTCATTAGTTTAGCTCAGCTGAGTAGTTCGCGGTGTGAACCGAAGTATGACAAGAGGTGAAACGATGCTCGCTTGGCTCGCCCGCCCACCCGTCCGTAGTTTTCGGTGTGAACCTTCATAGTTTATCTCGCCAAAGCTTCGCATATTTATATAGTTTCCGTCGTCTCGCTTCGCCCGCCACCTCGCTCGCTCGCTCGCTAGCTGGTGGTGTGGCCTGCGCTTTAGACGCCTCGTGCCGGTGTTGCGGGTATCGCTACGTTTCACACACCGCCTCTCCGTGAACAAAGTATTAAAGGAACTGGCTCGCCGCAACCACGGTAATATTATAATACAGTACTCCAACTTCATACAAACGGACGAAACGCGAGCTATACCTACGCGCCTCGATCGTGGGGTGCGCTCGCGGTGCAGACAGTCACGGCTGTACCGCAGTGTCGCACGGGCGGTGTGTTGTTTTTTTAACAATAACCGCGCGATTTTTTCTCTAAAAATCAGTTAATATGACGAGTAGGAAATATTGTGCTGTTTTTGGTTGTATGGATTCGCCAATAACGCTTTTTGATTGTACCCAACGATGATTTTGTGGAATATATAGAAAAAATGGAGGAAATATTCCGAAATTCACTTAAAACCAAACATGTAAATTGTAAAGTAGCTGCAGGTATCTATAACCAAGTAAAAGATATTCCATTTTCTCCACCTTGTCCATGTTTCCCAAAACAATTTTTAATTAAGCTTTATATAAGAATGCGGATTTATTATACCTTAAAATTTAACAATAAAGCATTTCGTACGACTCAGTCGAGGCACAAATATTTTTCGGTCGCAAATTTATAAGCCCGATTTGTTTTTCAAACAAAAACATGTTTTTTTAATTAAATCTACCAATCAAAAAACAACGCATTTTTATTGAACACTTCCTATTCAATATGCAAAGTATTTCATTTATTTATATAAAAAGGATATTTACAATCACAAAACTAAATAGAAACAGAAAGTAGGCAAATGTAATTAAAATGCTGGGGACGGTCAGCCCTAACGCATGTTTACGTACCGCGCGGCTGTAGGCATTTATTTCTATCATGCGGCCGAGTTACATTACTGTATTATAATATTACCGTGCCGCAACGCTGCATGCGCCGCCGCGACGAATGCGGTTGTGTCATCTGCGGGCTCCGCCGCAAGCAAACGCGCGTAAAATCGCTTCTCCGTAAACGCTCTCATACCTACATCCTCATATGTTTGAATTAAAAGCGGAGACGCCGCACAAGTGCCGCGTCTCCGTAAATGCACCTTCAAAGTTATAGCTACCTTTACTACATCAGGGACTATACGACCCAGAAACTATGAGAACAAATTTTTTTTTAACAATTTGAGCCAAGTTTGCTCTTTGTATTTGTGAATGCGAATGGGAAATATTTAACTTATTAAACCTAAGGAAACCTACGGAACTTATTTATGTTCGATTACCCTGTAATATTTCAATGAATGCCGTTATACCTACTTAAATTCCCTGTTTTCCTACTCAGAATAAATCACACATTAGTCAAAGTCAATTCATCAGTTGAGTTCACAAAGTTCAAGCGAAAAGTACCTTCTTATTAAACTATATATGACTAATTCTGTTTACAATTGTTGCTTGTTGATAACGCTCCATGTATAATACACACACAATTACTAAGAATAATGCATACCTAGCTGGATTGATTACAAATTATTATTCCTCATCGTTGTATTTTTTTTTTATATGGAACTAAGATATCTGTGGGTTAATTGACATCACAGAAATTGTTAGATTAGCAGCAGTCGTAGCCCAAACCCCAGGGAAACACATTACTTTGTGGAATTTATTACATCACTACTGCTCTCAAAACTGTGAAGGATTATAAACATCCATCGTAAAGAAACCGGCCTGTCTTAGAACCAAAAATTTTAAGACATTACAGGACCTCGCGTACTACGCGGGCACGATCACGATTTGTCACATGACCGGCCGCTATCTTGAACAAACCTAAAGCCCGGTTGTGCCACCCGCTTTCTTTCCGACCGAAACTTCTGCGGCTAACAGTCGAGTTCCTGAGCCAAACCACACTGGAACCTTGTGGTGGATTATGGCCCACTCCCCCTCGGCGAGAGGAGACCTGCGTCCCAGCAGTTTATAGACCCATGGTGTGTATGCTTGTGAGGAGCTCGTGGCTTAATAATAACAGCCGCTCGGGTCAATCTTTAGGTTAAGCCCTGCTTGCCTATGTTGGTCTGTGGATGGGTGACCACCCATTACATATCGCGTTTTCTGAAAATCCGTGCCTCGGAAAGCACGCTAAGCCGTTGGTCCGCAGCTGTCATTTGTAGATCTTTGACAGTCGTTACAGGTAGTCAGTGCCCTGAAAGTCTGACAACCAGGGGGGTGGGGTTACCAAGGGGTATCGTATTACCCAGTACTAACTAGGTTGTGGAGATCAGATAGGCAGTCTCTAAAGCAGTCGCCATGTAAACTAATGGTATTCAGCTGCATCCGGTTAGACTGAAAGCCGACCCCAACATATGTAGTTAGCAAAAGGCTGGACAGATAATGTTGTGTATGCTTAGGTATGCTCAAAGCTGGACAAACTCTTTTTGCCATCGCAATCGTCAAACAATTTGGGCAAATATCCATTGGTTGGTTGGCTCCACTTCTGGAATCAGGTTAGGTAATGGATACTTCTTTTATTAAAACCACGGGGACCCGTATGCTGCCCTACTAAGCGCAAAAGCGGTATCTCAAAAAAAACCGAAAAGTTGATTTTTATGCCATCGGATAGCTTTAAAAAATACGCATCTAATGAACTAAGCCTTTTAGCGGTATCTTGTTTAGAACATACAAAAAAAACCTTAAGAAAGATTTCCCTATCTCAGTTTTACCATAAATCACTAAGGGTATTAGAGGTATATCAATATTACGTAGGCAAACGGCCGTATATTTGAATACCGCCAAATCTCTTAAAAAAGAACAGCAACTTTTCTAGGCCGATAAGCGGCAAATATGAATAACGCGTGAAGTACTGACTTACCGCTATGACGCTTAGTATTAGAATGCTTAATTGATCCGCAAATCATTTTGACTATATGAGATACGGTTGCAGCGGCAAATCAAATTGGCCTTTAAGGGTTGATTGATACGATCGAATTTCTAATACATTTTACAGTGATTTATGAAACTGATACTGTTGTATATTCTGCCGACTTACAAAAAGTTATCATGCTGCCCAGGATAGATATGTTCAAAACTACTATTTTTACCCATAGGATAGTGGTTTACAACGTGCCGACTGGTCAAGGCCGAAAAGGTTTGAGTGTTTTTCCTGTACTATGGTATGAAGGGTTGCTTGGACGCTCCAAAGCCGAAATCATAAGTGCATACTACCATTTTTTAATTTTTTATTTATTTATTTATTTATTTAAACTTCATGTACAAAAGTGGTACATAGGCGGACTTAATGCCACAAGGCATTCTCTACCAGTCAACCTTGGGGTCAAATAGGACAGCATAGTGATAGAGTACAAAAAAATAAATAAGAAAAATATCATTTTGTTAACATAAATTGAAATACATAAATAGGCACATACTAATACATATATACAAATATAATGAAATAAACTAATATATATTATAATACATACAAATAGTCCAAAATACGAGAAACATTATAATAATTACTATGACTACGAATGACAAGCATATGAGCAATTTAGTCAGATTTCAAATAGTACTTTCGTAATTTTTCATCGAGATAAAAAGAAGATCATACTGTGGGTTGACAATTGTTCATCCCAGAACAAAAATTGGACTTTTTTTTCTTTCTTAATTTACGTTGTGAATTCAAATGACATCAACGCCGACAAGATTCTGATAAAAGATTTTGAACCAAGCCACACCTTTATGTCGGCCGACAGTTTCCACCATAGGGTGGAGTTGTCGATGAAACGCATAAAAAACAAAATTTATGATTTTTCTGATTTTCCTCAGGCAGTTAGTACTGCAGGAAAAAACGTAAAACCTAAAGAGATGACTCTACAAGATTTTTATGACTGGGAAGATTACACGACACAGTATAAACTGTCTCGAATTACACCGCGTCCATATATTAATGAAATGGTCGAAGTAGAAGTGTCAATAGAGGCAGTTTTGATTTGACGTACAGAACTGGACTCAATAATGACCCTATCACTGCGAGCATAATCGGAAATAAAATTATGAAAACTAAAGTTTTGCCACCACCGAAGAAGAAAATTGCAGCGGAAGGCATTTCTAAAAGCAAAAAAGAAAATATTTTGAAATCTTTTCAAAATATTATACCTCAAAATAGAATGTCCTTTTGGAGAGAACTGCTTACTTTTGACTAGATTTTATTCATAGAATCCGTTTTTTCTTCAAATATTTTTTTATGCCATTATAAATTTGATTAATAAAAGACTTTAAAAATTTATTTTGATTGTTTTTTTCCTTTAAAAAAATACATATTTTATTCGATAGAAAATTCATATTTTTTTGTATACATACATGTAGGAGAAGAGGTAACGAAAAAGCGGTAACTCAAATTTTAATTTTATAATTACTAAGCGGTGTAGCAGTATCTCATGAAAAAGGTACATCCACATACATTTTTGATATTTTAACTATTGTGGTAACAAATAGATCCAATATAATATATAAATTCTATTTAATAAGCAAAAAAAGTCAATATATAAAGTAAAAAAAAACGATATTTACATATCTCCAATTATCTCGAAACTCGCTTTCACTGAGATACCGCTTTTGCGCTTAGTAGGGCAGTATGGTTGATGGATATCATAAAATACTGGAAGTGAATTACCTACAACACTGCTTGATTGGAAAACCTCTACAAGGAATATGCATAAGACGTTATTATATTGTAGATTAATTAATTAATAATATGGTTTTACGAGGCCACGTGATTAGCATAATCAAGAGAGCAACCGCACGTGGTTTGACAAAATTTTACCAAAGGTCAATACGAATTCGCTTTTGTATCGAGATTATAGAAACAAAAAACTAAAAAAACCCATGTTTGAAAACAAGATTAGCACTTATTAGATAATTAAGAAAACCCAAAACAGTTAAGAGGTTAAGTTTTATTAACACATGTACGGAAATGTTATAACTACTTGTATTATTGAATACCCATGACATAAATCAATGAGTCCGCTCTGTCCATATATAAAGGCCGCTTGTGATAAATTTTCTAGTGTCTATAGTATACAATGTATCTAGTATACGTTCATGATGTTTCTCGTATGATAATGTCACTGGGACGTGTTAATTATTATCTTAATATGTCAAACATTAAAGGGGAATTCCAAGAAAGTTGCATCAGAAATACTCAGTGTGTATCCAATACTCACTCATTTGTAGCGTCAATTGTTACAGACTTATTGCTTTCAATCAATTTCATCCAGTTAATTAAAATTATTACCAAGACTTTGCTGTTAGTAATTTTGATCTATTATTTTCTGCCTTCACCATGTACCACGGATGATGTCCATTTCTGCTTTTTAGTCAATCATTGATAACTTTAACTGATTTCGAGACAAGAGAGAGGTGAGAGGTGTCAAGGGACACCCGGATGGAACGAAGCTTGCTTTCTATAAGAGAGAGAGAGAGACAGACAGAGAAACATGCGCACGCCGCACGGCTTACAATAGCTTACTATAGCAAAAAGTGTCGTTACAACTTTTCGTATGAATTTTTTCCGTCTAGCCCCCTTTCACAACGCGCGATAAGGAACTTCGTTCCAAAAATATAGTACCCACTCACTAACATCACGCTACAAAATAGGGATTTTTCCGTACTACATAATTACAGTCTTTGGGATGGTTCTTCAGGTAATCTATACTTAACTTAGTTCTATTTAAAGAGTTAGTCATTAATAAGGTGATTTCTTCCAGCAATGTTTCATAACCTTTCATTACTGATTATTGAGGCCCGTTTTCCTGTCCTATGGTCAGAGGGAGTTCTTTTTTAAAACGTTGCCCCACACTAGGAATTTCTCCTGTATCGTAGGTGTGTTTACAATCATTTAAACTCACATACACAAACAGCCAGACCCAGAATTGTTCACAATTACTGTAGGTGTTACAAATATTTGTTCCGATCGGGAGTCGAACCCGTGACACGCAGCTCAGCAGCCAATCGCTCCGCCACTGAGCCAACCGTTATGGAGTTGACACGGTGAGATAAGTTTTCTAGTCATATCTAAACCAAATCCTTTCGGTGTATTCTAGAGCGGTGTAATGGCGGCGCGAACTGCATCCCTCTGAGCGAGTGTGTAGGCCTGTACAATCAGCTGCAGCGCGGCAACACGCCGCAGCTGACGGACCTCCTGCGCAGCCTACACTGCGGCTTCCAGGACGGCACCTTGCCAATGGTGAGCCGATCTAGAATCCACCTTCTAATAAAGCTCAGTTTGCTCACATACCAACAGCTACACTGTTAATTTTTATATTATTTTTATTAACCAGGTGAAACGTCAAAAGATTGGAGGAAACATACGGGTAAATTCATTTTTGAAAACGTATGCGATAACTTCACGGTACAAATTGGAAAACCAAATAATTTGTACCAAACTCGTAGAGGCTTATTTACTGTATAATTTAACGTGCTTTTGATTGTCTAGATATGCTGTCCACCGCAGTTCTTAAATCCTCCACAACATGTTGTTCCCATTAACACGAGGGCTGCCGATCCCATGAGTCTTCTGCCCAACAACCGCGTCTGCGGGATCCAAAACAACGACAGGATAGTTGGAGGCACTCAGGCTGACATCGACGAGCATCCCTGGATGACACTCATCAGATACGACAAACGTAAGTTTTGGACCGGCTTCTCTTTATTGATTTTCAGACAGTTTCATCAGGATTTTTTGAAAGTCTGCGTAAAAGTCAGCCATCATAACCGGGGCCAAGCTGGGGTCTGTTAATCGCAATGATGGTATTTTGGTGTCCCATACATTAAACAGAACTAAATGATCCATTCGGTTATTAATTCTATGCGGTTCAAATGTTTATTACAGTGTCGTCTACAGTCACACACAAGTCAGGTCAGACCTTCCAAATGATTGTAAAACACTTGTGATGTGACTGTTATCTGCTATTGAAGGGTCTTAAATGCCAATGTACACGCTTTCAGCTCCTATGTATCTGCACTACGCTTTTACAGTCTATGCAAATTAAAAAACTAAGCATGTATAAAGCTTAAACTTTTTCTTCTGATACTTCTCGAAGACAGAAATGCTTGGGATTGAGCTACTTCACGGAACAATGATGTGCCGACGTGTTAACAAATACCATTTATACAGTAGATACTTAGATCATCAGAATATATTTCTGAACTTGAAAAGAGACCACCCCTAAGTTCGTTTCAGACGTGTTTTTTTTTTCCGTGGAAGATATCGGAATGGAAATATCGATCCCCTCCAACTTAAGAAAGTTTATCGTGTAAAAGTTTATTTGTCTATGTAAGCCTCTACTTATAAAGATAATTATACTGTTAGAGAATACTTAAGGCATTAAGTTCGCCTTTGTACTTTGTGTCCGTAAAGTTTAAAAAAATATACTTAAATTGTTTGTTCGACATTTTACAGCTGTCGGCTGGGGCTTCTACTGTGGAGGAGTGCTGATAGCCGCCAAATATGTGCTCACCGCGGCTCACTGCGTGAAGGGCTCCGACCTCCCGCCTAACTGGAAACTGTGAGTATATTTCAAATAATACTCACCGTATTTAATAAAAATCTTAAATTCACTGACAAATACAGGGGCTCGATGTCGAAGCTTGTTTGCCTTTATGTTACACTATGAAATGATTTTTGACAATTCAACCTCTTAAGGCTTCAGTCCTGTAGCATTGACAGCCCGTCGAAATATTCGCGCAGGTTTACAATGTTTTTTTGATTAAATTTATAAAGGAATTGCAATTATTTTTAGTGCACCATAATATTGCTTAATGCTTAATAACTACGTGTTTTTTTAAAGTTCATATAACTCGCTCTAAATCTGGCGCTCTAAATTGTTACAATTTTGCAGTGGCAAGGCAAAAAAATGTTCGAAAACTAGAGATCATATTGAGTTTCAATAATAATAACTATGTATCCGAAAAAATATTTTTAATAACGTCATTGTATGATGGTTCCTGAAAATAAGAATAAATATAAGGGTCGAATTGATAACCTCCTTTTTTAAGTCGGTTAATGTGCAGGTAGAGCAACTTTACCATCATCTCAAATAATTTAAGTACTACGACAAGGTATCAAAGGGGAAGGTCCCCGCACAGACGATTTGTTTTTGTTTTTGCTGTGAATTTTTGAGTTTTGCACAGGCCGACTATCGCCTTAATGAATGCCTACATAAACATTGTACTGTTGAGATTTGAACTCTCGGCGCTAAACTGAGAGTTGAAAATTTAACAGAGTGCTTAATGTTTAGGCGTCATTTAGGATTATGAGAACGGTCAATCTCTGTAAGGTAAGTATCTACATACGTAAATAGGTACCTATTTTGTTTGTTCTGCGAATCCTTAGTGACCCTTGATTGGACGGTTATTTCAATCTTTCCATAACTTTGTACAGTAGGCATGTGTCATACAAAAGTACCCATGGATATTTAAAAATGAGGTCAAGTCAACATATCGAGTAGGTACTCGTTCGGTTAACCTGTAGTGATTCAAGAAATCTCTTGGAATTAATCAATCATTTTTAATGTGTAATTTTCCTGTGGTTCTAAAAAAAACAGGGACCGAAAAGGTTACCCGTATAGTGGTGTTAATCGGGTTATTTTTTAGGCGAAGGTGAAAAGCTTTTATTAACCCATTTATTATAATAAGGGTTAACCCGTATAATGGTTGATCAATAATATGGGTTATAATAGGTCTAAGCCGGTTAACCTTTTAACCCGATTAATCGGTCCTTGGAAAAAATACACCAATCTCGTAGGCGCCACACCATCCATTTGTTGCATTCGTGAAACAAGGGTACTTTTAGAAACGACTCAGACAGGTATATGGTAGTATGTACATACTTTTTCAAATCTTGTCAAATCATAGCTCGTGTTTTCTTATCGTTATTTCAAATTACAATTCACAGGCACCTGTTATAATAACAACATCAATCTTAATTTCATCACTCGACTGAAACAAATTTCCCATTATTTTCCCCTTAGATGCGTTTTACAATGATTTTTACTTTTCGATTGGTACAAGGAATGTTGAGTACCAAATTATACCCCGTGACTTTTTAGTCGTCTTACAACGGCAGCCCACTTCATGTATCCAATGTCTACTAAACATTCATTAAAAAGAAATAGGTATTTATGAGATTTTAATAATTTAAAAATAAACATATTATTCAGTTTTATGACGCATGACGTAGTTAAAGCACCCTGTTGTGAGCGATGATCTACTGGACTCGAGCACTGGGTAGGTATATTCTCCCGTTTGACACGTAAACATCATTAACAGGATATTTCATAATTTTTTCTAATATTTTATTTATTTTTCTTTGTACCTATTATGGTGGGTAAAAAAAAAAATCGCGTCTGGACCTATTTTATGTCGGGCACATTGAGTGGACCGCCTTTGTAAGACGACTAAAAAGTCACACGGTGTATACTTACTAATATTCTAAAGAGGTAAAAGAACGTTGCCCACTTATTAGAACAACCGTGGCCTACAGTAAACACTGATAAATAGTTTATGGAATTATAGTTTAAGTTATTATGATCATCTTCTAGTACTTATCAGTTAAGAAA
This sequence comes from Noctua pronuba, assembly GCA_905220335.1. Lineage (NCBI taxonomy): Eukaryota > Metazoa > Arthropoda > Insecta > Lepidoptera > Noctuidae > Noctua > Noctua pronuba. The sequence goes on from LR999911.1 coordinate 8,518,750, forward strand.
ATAAGTCGCCATTTGGAAATAAAACAGTCTTAATTCATTTTATAACATTTATTTTTTCTTAAGCACAGACGTATTCTATACACTTGCAATCACTTTTGAATGGTAAGTACATAATGTTTAATGTACAATTTATCGTACTTCGACAATTTCTAATTGATGAGATCTCAAGCGCCTCATATCCACTCTACAATTCGCACAGCGAACGTTGCTTGCGCCGCCGCCAGTTAGCCCTGCGATGACTCGCTCGAGACAGCAGAGCTGCTCGGATCCATATGCGCGCCGGAGCGGATTGTAAAAGCAGGGCGAGAGTAAATACGTGCGAGGGCATTAGATGTAGGGCCAACAATTTCCACATTCTCATCAGAGTTGTCATTCAAAGAGGAGCCAGGGTCCAAGTACGCGCGAGGGTCGTCATTCGGGTGAGGTTGATCGGAGTCCATTGTCGTAAAAAAGGTCGCAAAAGAGCACAAACCACGGCAAAAGAAAACTACGATAGCGAGTATTAGCTAACGCGCTAATGAGGAGGGGGATTACAGCTTACTGTCAAATCCATGGCATCTGTCAAGGGACAATGTTGCCGTATTTAGAAATAAAATCGATTATTTGCAACGATTGTTGGTCTCGATCAATTTAATAAATTCAATTTAATAAAGGATAATATAAGTTACTTTGTCGCATTAGATTTATTATCTGTAATGGCAAAGGAAACATGTCATGTGAATAAATAAATAAATGAAATAAATGAATTTTCATCTAAATACGGCAAAGCCGTAAAGGATACAGTGATTTAATCATTCTATGTTTATGTATGTGTAGACTATAGGATCTCTGTTCTGAGGTGTTTATGATCATAATAGTTTTGTCTTAGATCGAGTAGGTTTCGTTCAAAGAAACTAAAATGGCCGTGACATCAGAAAAACTTTTCGCTAACCATAGAAATATTTAAAATCAGTTTAAAAACCAGGAATCCGACTAACGTATTGAGCAATATTATAAGCGCTTCCCAAAGTCAAGACCTTATAATACTTAAGTTTTAATTTAAATAGTACCTAGCCGACAAGTTGCTTTTTTTTTTCGCTGACGGTTTTCGTTTTTAAGTATTTTTTATTTTATACTAATCTTATATTTTATTTTACGCAATATAGTTTCTCAGCAAAGACAAAGCTAAATAAGATGAAAGTGTTAAGTGTACATGAAATAGGACAGAAGTGTATCTACACTGTTCATCATCATCATCAACCTCTTTTACTCTACGGCTGGATAACAGTCTTGTCCTTCGATTGCACGCCACTATGCACACAGGTTCATTTTTAATAAATTAATTAATCCATATTAATTAATATGGATTAATTAATAATTAATCGATTGGATTAATCCGTAATCGATTATATTTATTAAATGAAATGAAATTGAACAAAATTATAATGGCAACCCTAAACTTCGCCTGGAAGTGAAACTCGCATTGATAATGTTAAATTACTTATTTATTTGTTATGATCACGGCGTCTTATTTAGAGATAGAACTTAAACGAATAATTCCTACTTAAAAAAATTATATTTTTTGATTTTCTTTCAAAATGTGTCCGTGTGTCATATAATATGTGGGCCATAATTGGGCATTGTCTTTTGTTTGTAAGTTTGCTTGTAGGGGGTAATCTTCGGAACTAATGATACAATTCTAAAAAAAATATCTGAAAGAAAGATACATTATTCGTGGGTGCTACAGGCTATAAATTATGTTTATATCATTCATATTAGCTGAGTTATCACAATTTTTGCAGACGAAGTCGCGGGCGAAGTGCTAGTATACAGGGTGTAAACGCACCCTTCACGAAGCCCTCAACCAAGCATTCTGTACATCAAACTAAGTAACTCTACGCAAAAATGATTTCTGGGAAACAAGTTTGATTTTTGGGTGAAAAATCACGTTTTACGGCAGGACTCAATGTAACGCACTCAAAACATTGCCCTGATGGATGCATTGTGCCTATCTCTAGCTTTATGCTCGTACTAAAAATAGTCCCTACGTCAGAATAAGTCCCAAATACAAAATACGAAGAATATACTTTCAAAATCCACTTTTTAGCATCATCATCCTTAGTAAACCCAATTCATCGAATAATTTCAGTTCTCAAGTGCGCCTGGGCGACTGGAACACGTCGAGCGAGGTGGACTGCTTCCACGACGACTGCAGCGGCCCGGTGCAGGACATCCCCGTGGAGCAGATCATGGCGCAGGAGGGTTACAACGCTGAGGACCCCCACCAGCACAACGACATCGCTCTGCTTAGGCTTACGCACAACGCGCAGTTCAACGGTAAGTTTTAAACGTGTACAAGGTATTATTGAAATAAGTTGTTGATTATCAGCATCAGAGCAATGGTGGCCCAGTGGTATTGATCAGTTGTAATCACTGCTCTCAAAACGGTGAAGGTTTTCGACATGTCCTAAAACCAAAAATTCGAAGATATGGGGCATCTGCACAATACGCACTGGACCCACGTGGTGGATTAGCCCACTCCCTCTCATAGACAGGAGGCCTGTGTTCGGCTGATTATACTTATGCATCAGCATCTGTCTAGGCTTTTCTCAACTATGTTGGGTTCGGCTAACAGTCCAACCGGATGAAGCTGAAATTGTGAAAAATAAAATCAGCTGCTGAACATTTTAGCCGAGTGCAATAAGATAAAAATACTCAAAAGGTGGAACGCAGTTTATAGTGTTCGGATTTTCATGGGATTTTTTTTATTGAGTTCCTAGAGGATTGGAGAAGAAAGTTAAAAAAAAAATTTCGCCGATAGCGATTTTTTTTTTAGTTTCCTTTTGAATATTGTTTTTTCGTTTATGTAACTTCAAATTCTACGAATTCATATTGTGGCCTAATAGTGTTTTTTGTAAGAAGCGATTACCTCTTCAGATTTTTCAGATTCTTTAGACTGAATCAATATTCCCACACTGATGTCAATTACAAATATTCATTAACTGATAGAAAGGAACACTTTTGTAGAGTGCCATAGGATATTTTTATGGTATGGACTTCCAAGCGAAAGAACTACGAAGGTGCGAGCAAAAGCAACAACTCCGATGGCCCCCACCAACCTTGAACTTACTGAACATTCGTGCAAATACCTTTTATTAAAACGTTGACCTGCCACAAGCCGATTCGTTCAAGTTTCATGACATTAAATATTGATAATTCCAGACTTCGTCAAGCCAATATGTTTGCCGCTGAGCGACGAGCTCAGAAACAGCTTGTATGAGGGTTATGACATGGAAGTCGCAGGATGGGGAAAGACTGAAACACGTAAGTACAACAAGCTAAACACCTAAGGATTCATAAACTTGAACTAACCTTGCACTGTGTACATTACAAGCATAGCACCAACACCAACCCATCTTGCAGTTTGGCTAACCATGGTTGCTTTCAGAAGTGGGCGACAGTAACGCCCTCCGGCCGTTCACTACTGGACCGTCTTTGTCAGGTGGGCTGATGGAAATTTTGTGAATAGCTTACATTCCACACCGCGTGCTTAATGATGCGTTTACCTAGAATTAAGTTGGATTCTTGTAAATAACTGACAGTTCCATTTTCATCCAAGTCAGGCTTAAGTAAAAAAAACACCAGAAAAAATTGGATTGCCCCATCACGTCATGGCGTGGTGGTACAATTGACACACCGTATAAGAATACCGCACTGTGTGTTTAAAAGATTAAAAGATAGTCTTGGAAATTCAATTCATGACGATGATGTTTCTCATTTCGTTTTGAGTGTTTTCTGTCCTTTTGGATCAAACGCATCATGCTTCCGCTTTCAAGTAGCCTTCGCCCAGCAGATTAAACAATCTGCCCTTCCATTGTTTTCACTCATAATACAATTTTAGCATTACCTACTCTCTCTCACGCACTCACTCATCTACACCAAAATAAGTCTCACAATTGTTTTTGAATGAAGATGATTTGGAAACTGGTCACAGATTGTTTAGTCGCTGAATAAAATTATACGTACAATTATATTATTGAGCTTACGCCTGTAAATACTGAGCCAGCCGTTACATTTAAATAGTGGCACATATAACGTTAGCGAAAATAAAATGTTGCCCGTGGTAAAATTGATTAAGTACTACCTACCTACTTTTGACAGTCAATGAGCTTCATTACCTTTTATACCCATCTTACAAAGGAGGGGGGAAAGGGGTCTAGTAATGCAGGCCTTTCTTTGTAGTTTATAGGTATAAAGAAACTACAATACCTGCCACTGATTAAATGAAAACCTGCTTCATTCTGCTTAAATTAAAAACAAAATCAAATAAAACCACGCTAAAAAAAACAATTATTACAGGTACCGAGTCGGACGTCAAGTTAAAGGTGCGCGTGCCCGTCGTGAACATAAACACCTGCGCACGTGTGTACGAGCGCGTCTCTAGGCAGATAGACAACACGCAGCTCTGCGCGGGCGGCGTGGCCGGCCAGGACTCCTGCCGTGGGGACTCTGGAGGCCCTCTCATGGGCCAGGCGCCCTCCGCTAACAACTGGATGGTACTCGGCGTCGTGTCCTATGGGCCTTCGCCCTGCGGCACCCAGGGCTGGCCCGGTGTCTACACCCGCGTCGGTGCATACGTCGACTGGATCCTATCCAAGTTACGCCCCTAGGTAACTAGACGATATCTTTGTTTGACTGAGATTTAAAACATAAAAAAATTAATAATGTGTAGAGCCAACCGCACGTCCATAGTAACAATTTGAATTTGAAAACGCTTTTATTTCGTAGAAGTAGGGGCGGTTTTTGTAGTTCTTATTTTACATGCGATGTGCGGTTGTCTGTACATGTTACGTGTTAAGACACAGGCATTAACTTCGTATTGTACTTATAGTGCAGTGTAACTTGAGATTAACTTAATGTATAAGTGTTAATGCCTATAAAACTATCTGTGAAATAAAGTATATTTCGACGTTAGCGTTACACTGTTTTGTAAGAGTTTAGTCACAAATGAGTGCCATCCATGACAGGACATCTTGCCACTGTATTCTCTGTGTTTATAAGATTGTGTATTGTGTCCTAACAATAAAATAAGGTGAACTATCTGCAACATGGAATTAATAAAACAATGTTACAATTATAATAAAATTTGTATTAAGTAAATAATTTATTTATAATTAGATGTATAAATGGCCTCCTTCTAGTCATGCCCCGCCTCCCGCCTCCCCGGCCTCCGCCAGCACCGCTCTATCACTCACAAATCGACATCACGAAAGAATACAACTACGCAAAAATATATTACTTTTGTGAACATAGGAAAAATATACTTCTCTAAAGAATGAAATATACCTACTCATTAAATCTTGGCACGTATTATTATGTTTGTACTTCCTCCTTTACCTCACGATCTAGGAGTATTCCAAAGATCTTTCATATTTGGCTTTTTTTTATAATTTTGCTAAAGTAGAACAGGGTGCTGTAATACCCAATTACGTAAACACGCGTATTAATACTATTCAGTAATACAAAATAACATCTAATCAGATTAATATGCAAGTAGTACAGTAATTAATGTGTTACCTTACCCATCGAAGAAAATGAGAGACAGCAGCGTAAGTTACAGGTTTTCTAACTAATAAATTAGAAAATTGTTAGTCTTTCACACACTTAATCAACTTCGGTGACTACACGTTATGTTAACAATTTAATCAATCGATTTTTATGTCAAAGATGATTTATAATACGTACATGTATATTACATAATAATATCAGACATTTTATGCTTGTGACACCCAATAACATAGCTTACACCTACGTATATTCTTAAATACAAAAATAGGCGACTAAAACATCTAACCAGAGATAAAAGATGAATAGCCATTTATAGTAGAAGATATAAAATGAGATTCGACAGTAAAGAGATAAGATACTCAAACAGAAGCCTATAACACAGCATGTAAAATAGCAGGAGTTAGTATAACCGAATATTAATAGATATTCTAGCATGGAATGAAGTAAATGGAATGTTTACAACGTTTATACAGTCCAAATATAGTAGTAGTAGTTTAAATATAGTTATATAAAACTCTTATTTCGAAAGCCGCAAGAACATGAGACAAGTCAAATCCATTTGCAAATAATGCAAAATGTACATAATACTACTGTTATGACACATTATGTATAGGTGGCAAACACATTTTGTGGAAAAATAATACTAAAGACAAAAATATCAAAATAAAACATATGTTTAAGATGCAGCTGCTATTTCAACAGGAATGTTCTCCGGGACTGGTTGCTCAGCGGGTTCTTCAACCACTGCTTCTACATTTTCTCCATTATTCCAAGTCTCATTTTCCTCAGTCTTCACCTCTTCTTCAGGAACTGGTGAATGTAATTCATTGGTGCCATTCTGTTCACCATTCACCTTTGGCCCATTAATCATGATGTCTTGGAGCTTGTTGCCGAAGTCAGGATCAGTTTCAGAGACACTTTTGATCAATCTATCTTGGTCTTCCTCAGCCCAGGAGGGGAACCACTCGTTGAATAGTTTTATCTGGAAACATTGATTTGTTTGTTAAGCTCAGGTATTCTGATAACAAATGACAACATTTATTTTTAACCTACACAAAACTTTTTTCCTTATAGGTACTAATAATATTTGAATGAAGTCATAAAATATTTTTGTTTTATTTCCATACATCTGCAATCAGCCCTTGGGCTTTAATCAGATTGGTTGTTGCTTGATTGGCAGTTTGAGATTCTTGCACCCTGCGATGCGTCATCTCGTTATGTATCGATGGTGATCAGATTGACGCTATTCGTTTTCTTTTAAGTCGGTAGGTTGAGTCTGAGGACTTCAATAGTATCACAGCGAGTTCATTTTTGTGTCGCTGGAGTCTTTGCTTGTAAGTCTTATATGACTTTTCTATAACTTCCTTGATTGTTGGTATTTGTAGGTACTCATGTACTTCAATGTTCCTTGTGAACCATGGTGCGCTGCTCAAGGTTTTCAGTGCTTTATTTTGAAATCGTTGTAGTATTTCAACATTTGAGTGGCTTGCCGATCCCCACAGCTCTATACCATAGGCCCATATAGGTGTTAGGATACATTTGTAGATGAGAAGTTTATTTTCCAAGCTAAGTGACGACTGTCTGCCTATTAGCCAGTAAATATCACTCAGTTTTCTGCTTGCTTGGTCCCTTTTTGTCTTAATATGTTCACGCCAGGTAAGTCTTCTATCGATGTGCATACCCAGGTATTTGGCAGTACTTTTCTGAGGCAGAACCTCTCCATCAAGTGTCACTGGTGGGCAGTCCCCGCTTCTTAGGGCGAAGGTTATGTGGACGGACTTGGCAGCACTAGTTTTGATTCTCCACTTTTTCAGCCATGATCCAATTTTATCCAGGTGCTCTTGCAGTTTTGTGGATGCTCGAGTATCGTCTTTATCGCAAGATAGGACTGCAGTGTCATCAGCGTAGGTTGCAGTAACGATTTGCTTTGAAGTCGGTAGGTCTGCAGTGTAGATTGTGTACAGAACAGGGCCCAGTACAGACCCTTGGGGTACTCCGGCTTTTATGGGATGGAAAGAAGATAGGCTATCTCCGGATTTAGTCTGGAACATTCGGTCCTCCAAGTAGGACTTGAGCAGCATGTATGCGGTGTGAGGTAAGCAAATTTTAAGTTTACAAAGGAGGCCCTTGTGCCATACTCGGTCGAATGCTTGCTGTATATCCAGAAAAGCAGCTGAGCAATATTCTTTACTTTCCAATGATTGCCGAATTGTATGAACCACTCTGTGAATTTGTTCTGTTGTTCCATGGTGTGCTCGGAAGCCAAATTGATGGTCGGGGATTGTCCTTTGTTCTTCAAGTATTGGTATCAGTCTTTGTAGAAATATCTTCTCAAACAGTTTAGACAATAAAGGAAGAAGGCTTATAGGTCTATATGAGGAGACTTCATTAGGAGGTTTTCCTGGTTTAGCTACCATATTTATTGTTGACATCTTCCAAATAAGCGGGAAATAATGGAGTCTCAACACTGAGTTGAAGAGGATGGTAAGCAAGACAATTCCCTTTCTTGGTAAGTGCGTCAGAAGTTCTGCTGTAATAAGGTCAAAACCTGGTGCCTTTTTCTTCTTCAGGTTTTTAATAGCTTTCCATACTTCAGCTGGGGTACACGGTCGCAACGGTAGAGACATTTGCTGATCACTGTCAAGGATTTTGTCAATTTCTTCCTCTGGATACATGATATCGGGTTCATTTGGTTTGAATACATTTTTTAGGAATTCAGCAAATAGTTCAGCTTTATCAGCAGGTGTCCTCGCCCAATTACCATTTGGCTGTCTTAATGGGGGCGTGTGTTCTTGTGGCCGTTTTAATGAGCTGGTGATTTTCCAGAGTGAATAGTCATCTGCTTTGTGAGGTGATAGAGTTTTCAATTTATCTTGCAGAGTGCCGTTTTCATGGTCTTTAAGCATTTGTTTTAGATTCTTTTGTGCTTTATTGAGGGCTCTTTTATCCTGTGCATTTCTGCTTGTGTGCCATTGTCGTCTTAGTCTCCGTTTTACAGCTATCATCTCTCGTATTTCCAGTGTATAATCCTGTTTTTGAGAGCTGTATTTTAGGGAGGGAGTGGATGTCCAAGCGGCTACTTGGATAAGGTTAGTTGTATACCAAGCTGCATTTTCTATGTCGTCTTCAGTTTTAAGGGGTATGCGCAAGTTGGTATTTTCCTCTATAAAGTTCTGGAATGAGTCCCAGTCAGTTTTACGATTATATAACGTTCCACGGACCTCCTTCCATATAATTGCTGTGCTCAATGTGCATACCACTGGTGTATGATCCGAACTGCCGTCCAGACATGATTCGACTTTTGTGTATAGTCCTGACATTCCTTTGGTGATGAAGAAGTCAATAAGATCGGGTGTTTTGTTGGGATCAGATGGCCAGTGAGTTGGCTCCCCCGTTGTCAGTATATTGAGTGAATTCAAATCTATTGCCTTCTTCAACTCTCTGCCTCTAGTGGTGGTTAGCCTTGAGCCCCAGAATGTATTTTTGGCGTTCCAATCCCCTCCAGCGATATATCTACCTCCTAGCGTGTTGAGAAAATCACTAAACATTTGTTCGTCAACTCTATGTCGAGGCGGGGAGTAAATCGCAGCGATGTTGAGTGGACCCTGCCAGTCGTCTATCGATATTATAGTAGCCTGAAGGTAGGTCTGTCTATAGTTTGGGAGAGGGTGTTGTTTAATACTTTCTTTTATTATTATTGCAGTCCCAGCGTGTGATGTTCCATCAGGATGATTTGTGTAATATATATTATATCCTTTAATAAAGATTACTTTTTTGTCAGTCATATGCGACTCTGAGATTAAAAGAACATCTATTTTGTTATGTTTTATGAAGAGCTCTACTTCCTGTTTATTTGGAGTCAGACCATTTATGTTCCATGCTGCAACGCGTAGGAATTTCATCATTTCTTATATTGGGCAATTAGAGTTGTGAGGAGTCCCATTAGGGTACCTATAAGTCATAAAATATGTAATGCAACAATATGCTTCGATTGTGATGAATCCAGGTAATGCCTATTTATTTCAAGAATACTAGGAAAACCAAATGAGAAGAAAAATAAAGGGTCAGTTGGTCGTCTTAGGCACGGATTTGTAGGAGTTGGAGTATATGCTTAGGGGCACTATGAGCAGCAAAGAAAACAAAAAAAAATTTGCGACTTAGAAAAAAATTCGGCTCCAATTTCTGTCTGCAGCAGGGTTTAAAGTTATCTAACCTAACCTACTGTCAGGGGCCCCGAGGGCCCCACCTTCCCTAATGCCGTTACATCCACTCCAACTGAAAAAAATTCTAAGTCCTCGCTTCATAGCACCCCTAAGGCTACACTCCAACCAAATAAAGCATACATCTTCACCCAGTAAGTACAGTTGGCTCCCTGTTGAAAGAACAGCTTTTGAGAATGTTATAATGGTCAGCCTTTCTGGGAATTCCAAATTAAAGACCAATTATCTATGAATTGGGAACTTTTGGGTTTATAATAACTTTTTTACTCTGGGAATACCAGCCTATTAATTTTTTTTTTAATCAATTGTTAATTTAATTTCTTGAATCAATTATTGAAATTAATCACCATTAAGTAACACAATCAATATCAAAGAATGATTTTAATGATGAACGCAATTATTTTGAATAGCCAACTAGTTTTGTGTGTACTGTGAAATCTGACACTTCTAAGAAAAACATTTTAAAATTAACAGGTTTTTTAATGCATTAATTAATGTGTAGTCTCTAGCTGGTTTTTTCCACAGCAATGACATGTTGAAAAATGAGATGTTTCCAGACTAGCTTAAAAAAGGTTTCACTAAAGTCAGATATAGCATAAATACTGCTAAGCTGAAACCTCTTCACAGCAATATGAGCTAGAAATGTATAGTATTAGTTAATCACGTGAGAACAAAATAGCAGACTGTCAATGGTCTAACTGAAGTATTATAAGTTTGAGTCATTTGTTACGCTGGTAAATTTTTATGCCATGAGTCAGACACCTGATACTTGCGCCAAGGTTACTATTTAATGCAAGGTAAACTAACATCGTAGGTAGTACTTGCCTTAGAAAATTAATAGAATTTGCTTTACTTACCCGACACTGAAAAAGGCTGACAGGCTTATCATCACAAGTGATTGTAGCCATCGAGGCTGCAAGCTGATCAGGTTTGTCACCTCGGGCAGCTGCTAACACAGGCAAGAAGTCTTCACGCTGCAGTTCACTGAACTCTCCGAACCACTGCAGCATGTACCGCATCTGCGCTTCTGACGTTAAACCGGGGGCAGACATCCTGCGAGCTAGCGGGCGGTGCTCAACTGCTGCAGAACAAAATCTACTGATAAAGTACTGAACAAATACAACTTTATCATAAATAAGGCAAAGTTAGTATTACAATTTATTTTCCTCATTAACGACCAGGTAAACAGTCATTGAACTCAGGGAACAGCTGATAATATTTAATTAATAAACTGAGCACACGAAACTCAGGTCTTGAAAGTAGGTAAACTAGTTCAAAGAAAATGTAGGACTTACAATCAGGCACAGATAAACAAACAGTAGAACCGAGTAACAAAGCCATTGCGACACACTTAGAGAAATGCAACGATAACAATAAGTCTTGAAAAACTAAAGTATCAGTGGGAACGCGAACTGTTAGACACTTTCTATTAGCGCTCGCCTGCTCGACTGCAACTGAGCACACGCAGCGCAAGGCCACATAACAATTTCACCTTTCAACTTGTTATATCATACGTTTCACTTTCTAACAACTAATTAACATTTATGAAAATGATTTACATATTAATTTAATAGAACTCCGAGAAGAGAAGTTGTATTTACGTAAAATATTGTTGCATACCTGTTTTTCTATCAAATCCAGGTGATCCTGAGATGCTTATACGGAGTAAGTTTGCTGTAGGATACTGAAAAGAAAACTTTCTCGCTTGTGTTTTGTTTTATTTAGAAAAACTTGGAGCAGTAGAATCAGAAACTCGTACATGTAATTGTCAGAAATGTTTTTTCACTTGACCTTGACAAGCTTAACAAATGACAGCTCCATTGACAGCAGAATAGCACTATGACTTTTAGGGCAGGTGTGAAAGGGACAGCCATCATCAATGAGTCGTCAAGGCATTATCTACATTCAGCATTATCAAACACAACGGATACAAATCGTTTGTTCACATTTTTGTAAGCACATTACCACACCCCGAAATAAATCGAGCTATTATTTATTTAGTACAGAATCATTGTATGCATAATATGCGTTACGCCGTTGATTGCAAGCAGTAATAGTCAAAACTATGCTACCTATAACAGAGTAAAGCAGGAGTCAGATACTTCAAGGCAGGGCAAGCGAAATGGCAGGCCACATTATCTTTTTGTCGCTAAATCTAAAATAACACCACCACTGTTACCTACTACAGTTTATATTATTGTACAGTGGATTATTAGGACAGCAAATAAAAAAGGGATTATTAAAAAAGCTCGTAATTGGTGAGTTATTAGACTGTTGAATTTGCCATCACAGGTCTTGGTCATGTCTGTATCCACCACGTGTCTGGGATCTACCTACCTAATGAGTTTAATAGGTACCTTTCTATTTTTTTTTTGTTCTTTCCTAGAAGTTTAATCAATCTGTCTGTAATCACCAGTAAATAGACTTTCTACAACAGACTGGTGTCCTGTTTAGTCAGTCAGGGAAGGGCTGCTTTCTACATATGATTATATAATTACATAAATATGATTTTGCTATTGAAGTGACGTGCTACTGACGTGATGTTATGATGATGATTTTGTTATGAGGAATCCGGAGCAAATAAGAGAGGGTATGATAAAAACGAACAATGTTTAAATTTTTAATTTATGGTTTTATTATACAAACTTTTACAAAATTGCATCACATCATATTAAGTAGTGTACAGTTTTAAAATAATTTAGGTACACACTAAAGTACACAGCATGACTCTCCCGACCCCAGCGAAATTAAATTAAATTTAAAACATTTTTTAAATGTCAATCTACATCTAGAGTAAATTATCCATTTGAAGTATCTACAGGAATGTGTCTGGAGGATAATTTACAGAAAGTTAATAACAAATGTAATTAATTACCCAAGTTATAGCATAATCACGTGTCAAAAACGTTTGTACTTGGATTGATAATTATTTATGCATTTATTTTTATAACTACGTAACCATTAATTTTATGGCCCATCCGATTAAACTGCTTCCTGCTTTCAATATCACAGATAGATGAACGCCACTCAACTGAACTAAATCATATAGATATAAACTTATGTTTCAGTTAACACTTACAGTTAACACAATTTATGCACTTCACAGTTATTTGTGACAATATCTAAAAATCAAATAAGTTTAAATAAGTACTAGGTTATACAGTGTTAATTATTATACTACAGAAAGGAATAACTTAAGATAGGTAAGTGCTATATCATAATGTTCTACATAATGTAATAGCTGTTAGCTGTTTAGCTCCGATCAAAATATACTATAGTAGGTGGCACATATCTAGCCAAAATACAAATACATAACAAAAATATATACATGGACGTTTGTAATTTTTAATTTGTTGCAGCTCGTTACAAGGCAGTAGAATATCCTTTTAATGTATTTAGTACATACATAACTATCCGCTACTAGGTTGGATTGACATTGAAATAAAATAATTCAAGTTAGTATTATTATGTACTTGATGACTAGAAAGTTCGTTTATTTCGGAATCTCGCTAGTGCTCTTATTTCTATTATTAGAAGTTCTAAGCAATTATGTAGAACTAAGTTATTTTTTTTGGAAACCAGGAAGTGAGTAATAGCAACTAATGGCAACACTAATGTCTTAAAATAAAGCGAGTATCCGAAATTATTTACAAAAATAATATTTTACTGAGCTCCTGTAACCTGCATCTTTTTCTTACATTAAAGTTATCTTCTTAATACATACAATGTCTATCTTAAAACTAAATCTTTATACACATTATAATTTATCACATACAAAAATATTGTCATTTGGTCAACACTTTATCATCAGTAGGTAGGTAAGTCTGATTCACATAGCATCTTCGCAGAAAAACTACGAGGTTTTTATGAAGTTTTACTTCTGCTTCAATTTACTTCTCGTCGTGGGAATGAGTATGCGCGGGCTCGCACTCGGGGTTGCCGTGCGAATGAGAGTGTGAGTGACCGGCTGGAAATAGAAAAAGGAAAATTAAGTATGTACAATTTATAAATAGATTTGTTTTATTTATAGTGACACACTGCTGTAGTTATTAACAGGGAAAATACTAGTCGCCTCACTTATTTTGTAAGTATTCTAGTAATTATCAGGACAAGTGCGATTTTTACTTTGGTTTAGATTTATTTTTGTAATTATATATATTTTGTAGATACTTACTCAGCAATTGCAGACCGAACATGATGAAGAATCCGACCACAGATGCGATGAATTGCAAAATACCCGTTCTATCGCCTTTCCAGATTTCAAAGAAGATGACGTAGAGCAGGGTTCCTGAAGCAAGCCCCTGGAGCACCACGGACGAGAGACCGGCAGCGGCAGCACCTTGACCTCCCACCAGCAAGAGACCGATACCGATACCCAAGGGTGATACAATGGCGAAAGTAGTAATGTACACGACCGTCAGCCAAGTCTTAGTGCGTGTAGCGATGAGCTCCACACCGATACAGAAGGCAATAACAAGCTTGTGGGCTGAAACAGCTCCTAACATGTACCTGAAAAAAAAAATACAGTTAAAATCTGGAACCGGAAGTAAGTCAAAACAAAAACCAATATACATTAAAGTTGTATAAAGCGCCATCTATGGGTGAGTAGCAACATTACGAAAGATAAAGTAAACCAACATTTATAAAAGTGTCGCTGCTCGATAACAGATGGCGCAATTAATAATACTTCTTTTAAAGTTAAAGTAGGATCCTTACCAGACGTGAGAAGTGCTGGATTCTAAACCCACAGCCAAACCCTCGAACAGCTCGTGGATGGAAAGAGCAAGCACAATGAGCAATCCTCTGAGGGCGGAAGTAACATCATCTCCAACGTTCATTGGCATGTGGCTGTGGTGGTGGGAATGCCCGTTATGGTGATGGTGATGACTTTCAGGATCCTAGAAAAAATATTTTGTGAAATTAGTCACCTAATAAGCTAAGCATTTGGAGCTAATTTAGGTAAAAGCAACACTGAGTATAAAATATGGGCCGGACACATTAATCACTTTTTCATACATAACAATTTAGGCAAAAGAGATTAATTACTACAGTCAGGAATTGCTAATTTTACTAACCTTTTTTGGTTCCACAAGATCAGCAGTGGAGTTGTTGACGCTCTTCTCTCCATTGGTGACTCCACTTCGGCTCTGGCGCACACTGAGGTTCCTCACAAGAGGAGCCACCTGGCCATTCTTCCTCTCCCTGTGGTGGATGTACATGTGGACCAGTTCCTCCACCAGATACATGATGAAGAAACCACAGCATGTCAGGAGAGGGGTCAGGGAGAAGTCGAACTCACGCAAAGAGCCAATACCTGGAACAAAGCGATTGATATGGTCAGAGAATAATAATGCTAAGTGAAGTTTAAGGTGAACGGGTTTTTCTTGTGGTGTGTGTAGGTCAACGTGTTTAGCAGTGTCATCTGTAGTCGCTGGTATTTTCAAGGCAGATGATCTTTTAACTTCAGACCCATGTGCGTGCAAGCTGAAAGGCTAATCAACGACTGCTTTGAGTGGATAGGCTTATAGTTTTAAACTCAGTTAAATCTCTAGGGATCCTACATTTTCTGAGAGGAAAATAGTGGCCAAAATCCGTTACTCATTCAGCTCGTATTGTATATTAAATAAATATCCTTGCCAACTAGGTAAATCATCTTTGGAGAGAGAGCATCACATCAATATTATGCCTTGCCAAAAACAATAGGTACAGTCTTTTACATGTATTTAGGTACCTACAACTACATCCATTCGTGAATAAATTTGATTATCTCGTAAATCAGCTAGATATGAACATTTTGATCTGCCTGCTTTATGAATAGGATATCGTTGCCGTGACTTCGCCTTACGTGCCGGATGCAGAAGCCGGTACATTATGTACATACATATGTACATCTAAACAAAGGTTGCGCTATTGTGCTTATTTACCCGCGTACATAATTATGTAGGTAATTAGAGTAGGTAGGTAGGTATCTGCAATGTACTTCCAGCCTAAAGTCTGTTGTTAAAACCGATATTTGCCCCAATTAACGATTTTATGTATTTTCAGTGCTTTGTTAAAAATTTCTTTATAAAACCGTGTTAAACAAGATATCTGATCTGATTCTTTTGTAAGGAACGCTTTATTGTTTTGTTGATTTTCAAGTTTGATCTGAATAGATGTACAAGTAGTGTAACAAAGTAGGTAGGCACAATTTTTAAAATGAAATTAACTGGTAACCTACTTTCTTCATTATATAGCGGTCTAATTCAAGCTATAGTTTAATCTAGTCTTAGCGCTTAATCCCCGACAGAAGCCTTCCTCGGATTCTTTTTTTTTACTTCTATCGCGAATACTTCTACCGACTTGTTTTAAAAAACGAGAGCTGAATGTCTATGTCGAGAACACAGAACGGGTTCTCAATCTCAATACAACAATAGCCTTCTATTTCTGCTCCACATCTCACCTGAAATATTTTTCAGGCAGCGTACCAGATGAATACCTACAGGGTCCAGCCAGATACTAAATAGATTCATTTGAAATATTTTATATATTAATTATGTAGGGATACGGTTGCCATACGTCCGGGATTTTAACTCAGTGTCCGGAATGCAGGGGGAATTTAAATAAGTCCCGAATTTAAAAAAATAAAATCAAAAGTAAAGGAGTGTTTAATACTGACTGGAAGCCGACCCCAACATAGATGGAATCGCTCTGGAACTAAAGTTCCACTGAACTAAGAGCAGAGCTTCTTGCATGGTATAACATAAAGAGGTATCTAATGTTAGCTTTAAAGGGAAGATACCTTTAACCAACTACGAAATAAGTATCCAAGTACAACAGACAAAGAGTTCATTTCGCATATTTCCCAAAAAGGTATGCATGCAGAATAAATTAAAGAAATTTCAGTATCGCATTTCGTAGGCTGGTAATACCACTCAACAGACGAAGAGTGCAATTT
Source organism: Noctua pronuba (assembly GCA_905220335.1). Lineage (NCBI taxonomy): Eukaryota > Metazoa > Arthropoda > Insecta > Lepidoptera > Noctuidae > Noctua > Noctua pronuba. The sequence goes on from LR999911.1 coordinate 8,535,454, forward strand.
TGCAACAAATTGTATAACAAAGATATTTATGATGTGTGTCGATACATTACATTACATACCGTATTTACATAAACCCATTCAGTTATGCCCGTGTAACATTCTCGCCCACGCGAAAAAAGATCTTACACTAACCATTTCCCTTCCATTACCATAAAATGTTGCCTGCACAGCGAGATAGTGCCGCATTTATGATTTTGCACAATGTTTCTTCGCTGCATTTTCCGAGGAAAATGTACTATTCTGTTTACTTTCAAGATGTCTGATAAGAATACGACGTTTGTACAGGTTTTGGGTAAACGAACTCACATCTTGGATAGCATCAATAAACTACTTAACCAATTTTCTTTTTCAGAGGAAATCTCCTGCAAGATATTTTCTTGGTTTTGTTATGATTTTTTATGTATTTAGGGCTTGTTTTTAACAGTTATTAATTAAAAAGAAAAATAAGATAAATAAGTCACCATTTCTCACTAGCTTTTAAGTGCTGTGTCACTATTATGGAAGAACACTCTACATTTTTTAAAGATCCTTCACACAAAAATAGGTTACGGCGCCTGCGTTGAAACAGTATGTGATATGCGCAATTACTTTTAATTAATAGCTTCCTAAATCTATAATGTCGCAACTTGACACCTTACCTATCTCAACCTTGGTCGCGTTGAAGGCTAATCATAAACGGATGATGCAAATTCACACCGCGCCTCTGAGCTGGCGAAACCGCATCAATTATGGTAGTTGTATGCAAGTTACTATTGTCTTCTGCAATGCTAGACGCAATGCCTAATGTCAAAATATTGTGACGTCATCATAATTCAGTTTACTTCTCTGAATTTGGTAACTTGGCTTTGGGAATGAGCGGACGTGCATGTGAGGGGTTTTTTTTTACGGATGGGAAATCATCAAATAACTCCTCCCGCTCTGGGTGGAGTGGGAGGGAGTGTCAGACTTTTACTGACTAAAACCCATCCATGTTCCTTCTTTGGCCTTTGTGTTCCAGGGCCGCGGTATCTCTTTCGAACAGTCCCACAGCCAGGGGTTACTTTATCATAGTTAAGTAGTGCTTTTGGTTGCCGTAGTAGTGATATAATTTTTAAGGTATTTGAAGATTTGATTCTCTTTACATAACAAGAGAGAAAGGTAGCCTTAGGTATGGTCATCAGCTCGTTTCGGGTCCATTACTCTCATAATATTTTTGCGTAATCTTGCCTCACCGTGCACCGTCACGCCTGTAACTACAATATGTAATTCTCAGTTCACTGATCTAAACAATATTCGTTATATCGTACATGATCACCTAACACATACTTTAATGTTATAACAACATAGGCAGATCTACATCATTCATTTGCATGTCAACGGCCTTTTTAAAAAAAGATTTCAAAGGAGACAAAAGACGGAGTTAATTAAGTGATTCGATTGAAAAGTTTTTCAGAAAAAAAAGTCGCACGACGACTTGGAAACCACTTTCTTATTTTCGTCGGTTAAAAAGAAAATTCGTAGATATTTAAAGTAAGAAATGTTCCTATGTAGTAATGTAGGTAATCAATCATTTTGATTAATAAGATTACGCTGTCAATATGACGTGCAACTTGCATTCATAATTTATTTCATCTTACTTAATGCTAAGTTAATCGAAGTGGCGCTTTAGCTAGCTCATAAGAATATGTTAAATCATCAACTTTTTATGATTTCAACTCTTGACAGTTTCTTTAGATTATGCTTGGTCATCTACAAGTTTCAGCATATGAATAATTATTTTGTAGTGATCTTGTAGGTAACTATCTTATAATTGAATGTCATGGCCACTATCAATATTACTTTTTTGTAAATGTTTGTGTAGATAGACTTCGTTAAGATTTGATATTTATTTAGATTCTGTTTGTCGTATAAAAAGTCTTTTTCAGAAAAAGTATTGGGATTTTTGATGAAATTATTTGAGTCTTAAAATGATTACAGACGTGCAGGCAGACGCCTTTTTTTTTAGTCATTTCTTAGGATCGCTAAGGTTAATCTATACTAATACTAATAATATACTAGTATTTAATATTATAAAGCTGAAGAGTTTGTTTGGTTGAACGCGCTAATCTCAAGAACTACTGGTTCGAATTGAATAAATCTTTTAGTGTTGGATTTCCCATTTATCGAGGAAGGCTATATAACATCACGCTACGACCAATAGGAGCGGAGCAGCAATGAAAAATGTTGCAAAACGGGGAAAATTGTATTTTTAATCATTTTACGCGGACGAAGGTCGCGGGGAACAGCTAGTATTGATATAAAATAACTTCAAGTTTTTCTGATCTGAACATGTCACCAGAACAGAATGGTTGAGTGTCTGACTCATCGGCGCCGGAGTGTCCTGGCTGTTTTTTTTTTTACTTATGTCAATTTGTTAAGGCCAAGACGATTTCACACGTTACATCGTGCAACCATGATATTAAGTGTCAAATGGGGGAAAAAAGTATCTCATTGTAAAGCTCACCGATAAAATACTGCAAATAATTAGAAACAAAGGAAACCATTCATATTCAAAAAAACTGGATTTACCAAAATAAAATAAAAACCCTGTTTAGTCTAATAAAAACATGTCTACATGTAGCTGTATATTTATGTTGTGCTACGCAAGTACTGCCCGCGCATGCGCATGCATAGCTCAATGTATTCGAGGAAGAAGGAAGACACAAGGAAAATGGCAGTTCATTCACACTTCTCGAAAATTAATTGAATATGTATTGTATGTCAGAATAGATAACGTGTACTTTACCATGTTCCGCATACCCCGCATGAGAACAAGTTTAGGACAAAATATAAGAAGGATTTGAAGATCATGCAAATATTAATGACGTAGGCAGTATTAGTAAGTAGACGGGGCTATCTACAAAACGAAAAACCTGAAAAATCCAAGGCTCTAAAAATTAATATACATAGCAATTTTTTTTTTTTCCTAGCCTGCTCTGTCCCACTCCTGGGCTAAGGCCTCCCTCTACTCCTTCCATTTTTTAATACAAGAAAATTAAAAGCATGGTAAAAAAAACATCATGGCGGAACCTTGCCTTAATAATATAAGAAAGAGGCAAAAGCGGCTGACCTCGACATGCGTTTTGCGCAGTCCCGGCCGGCAGCGCTTTCCATCGATCGCGCGATCCGCTGTCTCTGCTGTTCGAGTCAGATTCGTTTGTCATCAATCACGTTCACGACCAGCCATGTTCAGATATTGGTTTTGTTACTTTAATCACAAGCGAAGACAATTAACTCAAAGCTTAGGTGACAAAATAGGTATGTAAATAACTTGAGATATAGGTGCATAGAGAGACGCTTTTTTGCGTTTTCGATTGAAAATTAGAAGAGTTCTTTTTATCTGTTACGGCTAAAAGCCGAAGAAAGGTTACACCTAGTTCTAGCCGGCTATACCTAGGTGCGGCCATTAACTATCCTTTTTATTACTAGGACACACCGATCAAATGGATTTGGGTTAGAACTGTGCCCAACGCGTGCGGGCGGTGCCTCGGCAGCGGCCGGCGAGCGCCCAAATTGGTTGCATTATAACAAACTGTTACCGGCCGCACCTATGTATAGCCGGCTAGAATTAGGTGTAACCTTACTTCGGCTTTTAGCCGTAACATATCCATTTTGTAAGGCACACGCTGTCTCCTATATCAACCGTATCGAATTTATATTATATCATGTGCGCATTGGTAAAATGTGAAGTTTCGGGTAGGTATAATTTATTGCTCCATTACTAATCGGGTAACATGGCAAACAGTAGTATGAGTAAACCGAAAACACAAGATAGCCGGAAATAGTATCTGACAATTTTAAAGACACTATTATAAAAACGTAATAGGCCTTTCATTTCAGGTTGAACAATACAGCTCTGTAAGTAGTAGAGGCACGTAAAGCATGACGGTCAACAAGTATTTAAATAATATAAAATGTCGTGACCCTGGCAGTGGTCATGTTATTCAAACTGGTAACAAATCGAAAAATCTAAACCCAGTGTTGGTTAAATAAGTGCCTATTTCTGGCAGAGTAAGAGCAGCAAGATAATGTACTGAACAGAAGACAGAGACACAAATCTTACGGGACGGGAATGAAGAAACTCGACATCAGAGAACTTCATATATGGAAGATCAAGGCAAAGATAAATCCAAATTGTAGTTATTCGCCAGATTGCCTATAAAACCTATTTTTAGTAAAAATCGTGCTTGATAGTCAATGTTCCCTTACCGCAAGCTCGCGCTATCAGTTGGAACATAAATAGTTAGTAGAGCTGCGCACACGCCGACAACTTTTAGCATTCGTGCACGAATTGCGCCACCTCCGCCCGACTCTAACCTTGAAATGTACATGAATGTATAGTACCTATACTCTACGTTCCGTGTAGCTTATAATGACCTTGAATAGTGCACGGGATCTAATGGCTGGTTCCGAACAAAGGACGGCACTACGGTAAGCTTAGGGAATTGTATTGTGTTCAAGTACCTAGATAAACATCTACTGATGCTGCTAATAGATCAAAACATGAAATAAATAAAGCACTTAAAGCCGCACTCGAGAAAAATATTGACCTAACAATTGACTGGCGTTTTATTGCCATACGACAACTGACAAACAAGGCAGCAATAAAAAATTATAGGTGAATTACTGGCTACATGGTGCTCACGCGCACAATAGCAGAACAGGCTTATAAATATTCAAAGCTACTCGGGGACAGTACCTAAAGCAACTAAGACGAATTGTAAAATGTCTTTAAACACACGTAATATGCAGACGCTGACATCTCTATCGACTTCGTTTTGTCACATGCCGCATTCATTTTGTTTATGGACTGTTCAATGAATCGGTGACAACCGCATCAAAATCTGTGTAGCAAATTCACGATATAGCATTACCAGACACGTGTAATCTCTGATAATGTGGATATAAAATAGAAACTGGCAATGGTTTTGGAGCAAGTACCGGCTTCCTATGAAGCTGACGAGTCCTCGAATAGAAGCCAAAAATCGACAAACTTACTTACGAGACAGCCCACTGCTCAACCAGATAGATCCGTTACGGAAGGCTGAGTACCAGGTGGTGCGGTACAACTTAGGAGCGATATGTATTTATTTAGCAAAAGACTGCGATGACAGTTTAACTTTTTTGCAGTCCAAAATCTAACAGTCATAAATACATTGTGCACGCTGGTAAATGAAAATAAACCCATACGAATAAAAACTTATTGGTAGTAAAAAATCAAGATTTGAACCGTTTAAAATTTTAAACATCAGAGTTCAAAAGTATCTGTGTCTTCGTGCGAGGCATGAAGATCAATAATCATTTAAAACTAGCAGACTAGCAGCAGATGTTCTTTTTGTTTTAGACATAGGCTTCTGTTACTTAGAATCTGGCAATCAGTTCAGAATACGTAATGGCCTCATCACCGGCAGCTTAGCGTGCAGATCACGGCGGCTCTTTATTTACCTAAGCATCGCATCACCGTGTCGTAACATCTTTCTTCCAGTATGCCATTAGCACAGATAGCCGTCACCCGGAAAGTATGTGGAGAAGTGTCACCGTGATTCGCAATACGGATTGCAACATTCTAATTCGGTTTTTTTAGAATTTTAGTTTTATTTTTGCAAGATGCGTCACTGTTATGTGGCTTCGGGGAAGAGGGGAAGTCCGAAGACGTTAATCTACGTTACGATATCAGTACGTACGGTGGTTTGTGGTAGTAGATAAAGATTAAGTTTAGAAGGGGAGATGACAGACTCTAGAGACTGATAGACTGCGATGACGGTATAGATGTATGGAAAAAGGACCTCAGTAACTTTACAAAAAGTAGGGGACTTCAGCGTCCTCTTGGACGTACCAAGAGGACACTGAAGTAGCTTTCTAAGATATGAAAATTAACTCACAAGGAAAACAAAATATTGCACAATGCAAGATAACTTTATGAGTATGAGTCAAGTCTTCCTAGTATTTATTGGTAAATATATATTTACCATTTAGCGGGTACTTGGCTCCCACAAGTACGCACAAGCTCTACAACAACAAACGTTTTATATTGTTTACTTATTTATTTTATTTGTCTGGCGAGGAGTGTGTCGCGTAATACTAAAAGCATTTTAAAAAAGAACTGGTTCAGCAGCGAGAGGCGATCCGGAAGTAGGACAGTTACCTAATCGGAAATAACAAATATTGATCGCAGCGAAGCCATTTTTAATTTAACTTTTAACTCCATTTCGTGTCGATCTAACCTTGTCGAGCAGTTTGTGGAACATTCCACTTGTTGTCTATGAGTTTTAATTAATCCGCCTCTATGGGGGATTTCGTTGACAGTTTTTCGTAGCGATGATGGCGAATTCTCCGTACATAAACAAAAGAATGTCACAGAAGGGAGGAGGTCTATTCTCAACAACGCTGTCAATTATGATGATTAGAAAAACAAAATCATTAATTCTAGAAGCGATTGAAAACATATTGCCCTTTTTAATAAGGTATGTAATTAGTATTTAATGGTAGGATATTGATTGATTATGTCATCATTAAAAACTTTAAGTCATCATTGAAAATTGGAGTCATACAGTTTATTATTAACGTTGTTTTTAGGATTTTTCATGATGATGAGTTTGTCCATGCGTCCATTTACTGAAAATTATATCTGTGTCAATGTCATATTGTTTTAAGTATGTACATATTTAAACGGTACGAGCATTTATAGTAGAACAAACTATTTAAACATCTAAATATGATTACAAACGATGATAATTTATGTTTTTTTAAACAGTAGGAATTTTCTAAAAAATTAGGAAAATTCCTAAATTGCTCACAGACGTAGTTAATATTTTGAATTCTCACTTTGTGAACATTTTACGATTTGTAATGTAACTCGTATTATTATCCTATACCGATTCTGCTGAATTTTAGGCCCCCAAATACCTTCTTAATAACGTTAAAATGATTTCCTCATTTTCGCAATAATATCGGAAGAAAAGCCGACTCCAAATTACGTCTCATAAGGCCAGTTTAGCAACTGCTTTAGTAGAAAACTTCAAGGTTTTCCTTTGAGTAACTTTTTCTATACAATTTTACACGTGTCAGGAAAGCAGCCTTTAAAGGTACTAGCTATTATACAGGGTGTAAACAGACCCTTCACGAAGCCGTCAACCAAGCATTCTGTACATCAAACTAAGTAACTTTACGCAAAAATTATTGCTGGGAAACGACTTTTGTTTTTTGGGGTAAAAAATTACGTTTTACGGTAAAACTCAATGTAACGCACTCAAAGCATTGTGCTGATGGATGGATTGAATAGTACGGGGGTCGTGAAGGTGTTTAAAGTAAAAATCTTACATTAGAAACATGTAAGTATTTAAAAAAAAACTAGTGAAAAAGTTGGAACTTTGACCCCCAATAACTCCGTAACTAGAAGGTTCCCAGGTATGGTCTAGAACAAAAAAATGATCGCAATGACGGGGAGAACAAGTACCTTTTGGCTTCGTTAAGGGTCTTTTTACACCCTTTATTATAGCAAAGGCTTTCAAGAAAACTATCCAAAGTGAAACAATAATTCTGATAGTGAGTAATCAAGCAATGCGAAGTCTACACGCTACTAACTATGTTGTCCTAATACAATTCGATACGAGCAGATTTCAGGATATGTTTATGATAATTCTTACAAAACATTAAACGAATATTATGTTTTTAATGTGTGTAATAGTTATATCGATAACAATTTGATAAACGATAAAGCTACTGTTGCTTCATGCTTCGCTTCAGATTAGTTTTGTTGTAAGATTTACTTTCAATAACCATTTTAAATTTGGGATTTATTCCTTAACAGCTCGGAGTTTTTGTGCCCGGTTGGTGGAAATAGCCTCGCTCCCAACTACATAACTAGCGAAATGTGGATGTACTCTTACTATAGATTTAGAATTTTAGAATTTATTTTTTATTTTTGAACTTTCTTAGTGAACTAGTGTTTCTTAAAAGCGTGAACTAATATTCTAAGGCTAGTCCATTTGTCAGATTTAAAAGAGAACCGCTTACAATAATAATTTAAGTCAAGGATGCTCCGTTCAGTTGTCGTTTCTAACGTTAGTTTGCTTAGTTTTGTAATACACATAACTTAGGCAATATCATTGTCAATTTTATCATTGATAACCTATCGCTATAATCTTCGTAAGCCATTTGCCTATTTATCACCATTTTAACGACTGTTCGTTCTATGAGTATCGTTGTGTAAATCAACGTTTATCATATCAACTAGACCATCTGCTCATTAATTTTCTTGAGTTTATATTTGCTGTACAGTGAATGATTAATGATTATACAAAGGCATGACGTTAGTGACTTTTCCTGTATTGGTTAAGTCGCTACATTGTACTTGAATCATGAGCCCATGACTGGACCATTGACGTAATAAGGGCTGTAAAGGGATTTCACTTTTGACATGAATCATCATCTGCCTAGCCTTTTCCCAACTATATAAGGGTCGGCTTCTAGTCTAACCGGATGCAGCTACTGGTTTTCACCAGTATTTTACATGGAGCGACTGCCTATCTGACCTCCACAACCCAGTTAGTACTGGGTAATGTGACACCCCTTGGTAAGACTGGTTGTCAGAATTTTTGGGCCACTGACTACCTAACGACTGCCAAAGATCTACAAATGGCACCCGGGACCAACGGCTTAACGTGCTTTAAGAGGAACCGAAGAAACTCGGTATGTAATGGGTAGTAGCACGGCTTAACCTAAAGATCGACCCGAGCGGCTGTTATGATCAAGCCACGAGCTCCTCGACTTCTGACAGGAATCCTTAATCAAGGATCTAGATTACTTATCTTTTAAGGAAAAGTGTCTATTAATAGAACACTAAGTTATCTTTTATCTTGAGATTATAATACCTTAATCTCTTCAACGGCCTATCGAGCCAAGTGCGTTTTATCATTACTTGTCATATGTGTCTATTGCTAAGTATATGACAAAAATACACGTGGTAGCTCAATAAAAAGTTATGCAACATTGGACGTCATAACTAGAAAGAAAGAAATAAATCTAGTCTTAACATTTCTGACATAATAAGACGGACATGGCCAAATGATTAAAGAAGAATGGCAAGAGCTTAAGCAATCTGGGGACCACACTTAGAGCTCGCGTACATTCGTAAAAATACTCCCAAAAGATAGGTCTCAGTCAAATTAAGATAAAAGGTAATCACAGCATATTTTTATAATATTGGATTTGGCTAGAATAACATAATTTATAAACCCACTTGTTGCGTGGGCAAAATCAGAACTAATGCCGCCATCTTATTTTTTCAATACATTTTGCAAATGTTTAGCAAGAGCGCTCTCCTGTCAACCTCAATGGAGCTTCAAAAGATCCATGTAACACTGTAGGATAGACAATTACGTCAGCCGTAATGTCATTCAAAAATATTTTCATTATTATACATCCAATATACCTTATACTTTATTACAAGTACGTAGAATTTAAGGACTGTCTAGGTATTTAGCCTGCGGAGCCCGCACTTGCACAACCCATCACATTGTCTTATGATTTTGGTCGGCTTATTCTTTGATTGCGCAATTACACTAATCGAAAAACAAACAATGAAGCTGGACGAGTCTGCCCGAAGCCGGACGTACTCGACGGCGTTCTTTTACACATGGTCGTTTGACGAATTCCATGGGCAATCGAATTCGGGCGAACGACCATGTGTAATTGCGCCATGGACTAGGGCAAAAATGAAACATTAATTACAAGTTGGATAAAACATTTATTTTAAGCAGCTTAACATTATAATCTTATAACAACTTCTTGAAATAACTGAGCGACCGGCGGCGTGGGCATGCCATCATCATCAGCTTTACCATAATCTCTATATGATGCTCCTCGCACATACTAGCAGCAACTGTACTGTTTATGTTTATGGCATTGTTTTAGCCTCTATCATTTCTATACACCTTCACTGTACGTTTCTTTTGTTGTATAGTTCACCACGAAATAAATAAAACTGTTAAACTAATAAAATGCACAACTATCCACAACAAAACCACACATCTAGATTTTAATTTGATCAAGACAGAGAAGTGACAATATTTATGACATTTATGACATATTCTGTTTTCATAGATGACATAACTTAGAATGTTGCCATTTAAGCTAAATTCTCCAAAAAAAAACGTTACGTACGTACTTTACATTTTTAATATCAGCAGTCACTAATTAATCATTTATTTAGTAACATGATAATTTAGTATCATAAAACTTGTTGCGAATCTAATAAGAGGCTGACTTAGAAGCAAAGTAAACATGTGTTTCCAAAGATAGGAGGAGTCTTACTCAAAATGGCTTAGATTAGATGAGACAATACAGATAAAATATCGCAGCAATGTAAACGGCTTGTCTTATAATACTAGGTAGCAAACGTCTCATGGTACTCACTATTACTACCAGCAAAATCATTAATTAGTATTATTATAGAAATTCCATTTTCTGTTGAATATGGTAACTCCATTGCTTCCGTCACTATTTCTACGTTTCGATATTTCAAATGATTGCGTTTAGATGTTCAGATTTAGTAAAATATTTGTTTCTTCTTTTTTTACTTTGTGCAGCTTAGTAAAAAAAAGATATTACATGGAAAGAAACGCCCCGTAATTGCTTCATATAATGTACATACTTTCATTGATGAACGCTTCTGAAATTAATTGAGCCCCAAAAAACCAATCTTCTTTCTAAAATATAATTAAGCTTTAAATAATAACCAGTAATTTAATCAAATAATTCGTTTTATATCTAGAAGTCTGAGTAATATTTAAGTGGTGAAAATTAATAACGGTCATAGTAAGCCATGTGGCGGGCATAAAGCTGTCGACCGACGCGGCGACGGTCGCTGTGGCTGTTATTCAGTTTTCGCTTTCAATTGCACGACAAACGCAGTTAAATGGTAACTCGTTTATGCACACCTGTTACTACTTAGGTAAATATTAGAAGATTATTGCGTTATAAGGTCATTAAAAATGCCATCAGAATAAATGTGTGGCAAAGGATTTGTTTAGTCCCCTTGATGAGGAAGCTCAAACTCAAACTCAAAGCATTTATTTCAAATAGACTCGTGACAGACACTTTTGCATAGTCAAAAATAAGCTACCTACAGTCTATATGGACTGTTATGTACCATTCGAAAATAGTAGATCTCATGGAGAAGAATGGGCAATAAACTCCATGGATCCAAACAATGCAAAGAATGTCTATATTTTGAAGGTCTACTCTTGTAATTTAATATCAATTTGGAGGAACTTTAATTCTTTTCTGATACTTGTACACATTTTAATTATGATTTTAGGTCTTTATATTAGTAAATAATGTATTTATTGTAAAAATGCTTTGATATTATAGTGACGTTTGATTATCAATTTTATGCTGTTGGCAATCTATCAATAGTCGCACTTACATGAAAGCTAACTAACCAGTACTCGAAGTATTCATATCGAGTTGTTCAATGTAATTCAATACATTGTCACCAAATACAAATGTCATGGCCTCCGATTGCATAACCAAAACCAAACACATATAGATCGAAACACGATAGCTTCTTACTAAGTAGTTCTTATTTAAGTTGTATCTTCACGAACTAGTCTATAATATAAATGTTTATGTATGGGCAGGCGCATCAAAGCTGCTCCATCTCATGCATAATTACGTCATTTTCGGCGGATTGTCACAAAGAACTGCGCCAATTTGACTCTGTAATTAATTCCGCATTGCTTATATTATTTTGTTGACGTTTTCTTAGGTCTCCATTGAGGAGCGCCAAAAGACCCGTGACTTCTTGTGCATAACTTAACATAGCATCGCGCCTATATTTATCTGAAGGGTTATAAAAAGGTTCGTCAGTTATGTTTATGTCATTATGTAATAAGGTGTTAGCCTATAGCCATCAACCGGGCACAAATCCAGGCTCTGAGCTGCTACTGAGATTTTCCTGATTCAAACACCAAATAACACTTTGCCCGACCTGGGATCGAACTCAGGAGCTCATTTTCAGCAGTAGCGCTTACGACCTTTAGACTTACGAGGCAGTCTTCTTCTTTCTTACGTCTTTTGCATACAAACTTTAATCCCCGGGTTGAGCTGTTCGTGAGTGGACTTTCGAAAGCCTTTCTTATTTCATGTCTATATCAAGGAACATTCTCGTATGTTCCAAATTCAAATTAGTATTCTGCGTAGCTTTTGTTTTGTCTGTCTGTCACGAAATTGTTTTATATGTTAACTAGGTAACTGTTAACATTATTTTATTACCATCAAAGTAACTGCTGTTTTTGATTCCAGCACCGTAAACATCAGCTTAATACGATCTTATCCAGTTAAAATTAAAATTAATATGCCTTTTTTTTGTTTAGCGTAGTACCGACCTAAGTTTCCTAAGAAAAACCACATCCGTGATTTTTCATAATAATCATAGCGTAATTTCCTCGTGTTGCATCTTGTGGACGTAATTAACAAGAGGTTTTCCTCATACTAAATAAATTATGCAAAAATTGCATTCACATTTTAATGTTCGTAATTTTGATTCGTTGCACACATATTTAATGTATGGATATTAAACTCGATATTTGTGACCTTTGTAAGGTCACAAATATAATGTAAAATGGGTGAGACTCTTATTTGTACAAGATCTTTACAAACAGGTCCTCATCTAAGAATTGAATCATGTTATCAACTAAATTCAATAAATTTGGCATCACGCCTATCGTATCTTCTACTTCCTATCACCTAATCCAGCATCAGTTCCATAATCGATAAGAAATTAGAGCTTGTGTAACTGTTAATCACACCGGACATATTAACTATTTGATAGATAAAGCCCAATAACCCTGTAATAGATTGACATTGAGTTGCTGCTTTATTTATTAAGATAACTCAAAACTCGGAAATCCCGAGAACTGTAAATAATAAGTAGACAACAAGAAATACTTTGTACATTGATAAGGCAAACGAAAAATATTTTTTTAGCAACTGCAACAGCTATCGCAATATGAATAATTATAAGAGAACTTAATTAGAGTAAAGTTAGTATTTCCGAAGCGAATGTATTTTAAAAATGAAAGATCGTCTATATTTTGCATTTAGAGATTTCTTTAAATAATAGTACTTGGTATGAATTTGAACACTAATGAGCTTACCTGAAAAGCAATATTGAATTACGGGAAGGTAAACGTACATAAGAAGCTAACATAATGACCTGATGTTTTTAATCACTAGAACTCAATCTTAATTGCATTTCACTAAACAGTGACTTATCGTTTAGCAATGGAGATTAAAAGGCTAAAGACATTCCTTATCAAACATTTAACCTGGATTCTACAGCCGCTAATAAAAAAAGAAATGTGCAACATGTCACAAAAACACCTTTGTATATGTTTTATGTGGCACACGAGTATATGTATACATTCTTTGTCCGTGTGATATGTTTTAGTGATTGTTCAATACACAATAGACGTGAAATATCTAAGGAAATGAAAGTAACTACGATGTTATCGGTGCATAATTGTAATAGTTTCAGATTAGATAGTCGATTAAAGCAATGCGTTTGATACTGTTTGCTTTGGTTTCCACTTAACAATATTGTAAGAAAAACAGAACTTTCGTTTGTGTTTGTTAGATATGGAGGTAGTAATTATGGATTAGGTAGTTAATACAAAATATTAGCATTAAAAAAACATATTTTGTCAGTTTACCCGTCCTCTGGGCCTGTTCAGTAGTAGGAGTATCGGAGGGATGTATTCTGAGCCCTTAATTAATATTCGGTACTAAAGATACTCTAGAAATCTAACATTTAGCATATATGAACTTGCTTCTGTATTTGAAAATGTATGTTTGTTTGTCATCCGTTTTCTCTCTTACTACAAAGTGGTCAGAGTTTATTATACTCAGTTTAAAGTCTTATTAGTGCTGATGCACTGTTGTAAGTTAGAAACCACGAAAGTGAAATGTCTGTGAAGCTATAAAATGGTAAGTTGCAGTCTCATTGCCATTTGCTATAATACTATACCTATACCTTTCATTCACTTATATTTCACTAAATTATAGTAAAACCTGAACTCCCATTTTACGCAGGTACCTACTGATAAATATTTACAGCATATAAATTTGTATTTCTTAACTAATTTTAATAGAAAAGGTTCTTTTTAAGGAGGTCCCCCCCACTTTGGCTTACGACATGATTTTAAAACCTGGTTTCGGTTTTTGCTTAAATTTTAAGCAAATACCTGCGTAAATGAATTTCAATCAACATTTCTAATCCCTGCGCAAGTCATGACCGTTGAGTCACTTCGTATCCTACGGAGAGTCGTGGCTCGAAAGCTTTTTGTCTCAATTTCTATCTGGCTAGACATAATTAAAGTGTGTCGTCATGTTGCCAGCCTTGGCTCGAGGTTTCACCTCCTAATGGCTTCTCTGAGGTAGACCGTTAATACGAAGCACGGCATGAATCAGTACCAACGTAACTACCTGTACAAGGCAGGGACTGTACCGCATCATGGAAGGTGACAAGGATGCAACTTTATCTTTAAATCAAGGTATGATGTCAAGTGTTTGGACAAATAATTTAAAATTGAGAGGTTCTAAAATTCCAGTCGTGTTAGTTATAAAATTTGTTAAAATTCTTGGCAAAACGATCAGAAGAGATATAATTTTCCAGATTTATCTATAATACTCATAAAAGTATATGCAATTTTGGCAAACTGCTTCTCTTTAATAAAGGTACGATTAAATTGGTCTGTTTTGATTCTTTGTACACAGTCATAATTATTATACCCATCCATACAAAAGAAAGTCAACATTATTAGAAAAAAACCAGAACTTATTTTTTTAGGTATGATGACCACGAGAAACTATTTTATTCGATTCTGAGAAACGTGAATTCAAATCAGCGAGCTAGCCAACCAATACCTAGAATAATACGCTTATAGAAATCTTCAAAGCAGTAGTTATTTATTAGGCTTTATATTCAACATTTTTCAGAATTGAAAAAATATATATAGAAGCTTGCGGGACCGGTTTCAAGATCGCTTCAATAACAGCCACAAATGATGCAATTTTATGTTCGAAAAGTCGGTTTTGGCGACTTTTGATGATATTTTGTTTATGTAAAAGATCAACGCTCTTTATACTATTTAATGAGTTCTGAAAGTTATATTTCCCAGTACCTACGACTGTTACATAAGACTGCTACATTCGCAACAACGAATTAAAGTATCAATTATCCATATTGTAGTTATCAGTCACGATTAAAATACGAGCACCACTTCATATTCAAAACAAAGAACTGGACAAGCCTCAAGCACTGGATGATTAAAAAGGTCTTATGCTGTTCTGATACTCCCGGAAGGGATTTTCCAGTATACGTCGGTCAGCTTTACTTCTTACGGAGTTTAAGTCGATAAGTCGGAGCAGCACTAACGAAGAACATTGTGCATCAGACTTATCAATTAAAACTTCAACTCGAGATTTTTTTTTGTTTTTTTCTTCGACTTTGGAGCGTAAAGGAAACTTTTGACGTGTAGATAAGTTGCAAAATATTTGTTTATACAAATTACCAATATCATACCTAGATACCTGCTTAATGATGTTGTTGTGGAAAGCAAGAAAGCCTACAATTATTTTATTTTCACGATAGTAATTATGATGCATACATCATAGTTAAAGAGATGCCAAAGATCTGAGGAAAACTTGAAATCGATTGAAATACGGAAGGCGAAATACCGGATATTGCAGCGCGAGTCGGGAGCTACATAAATATCTAGTTATAGAAGATTAAACTGAAGAAGTTTTTGTCTTACTGTATACGTTTTCATAGCGCAAGCTGTAAGACAAACAGGCAGACTTGCGGATACTTCACCACCGCAGAACAAATAAAACACACGATATTGTCCCTGCATCCCACGTAAGAACAATGCATGGTGAATATGGAAGTTATGTTTTGTTCATCTTTGTTCAGATAATCAATGATGCATAAAATATGTACAGGGAAATAATGGATAGTAGCTGCGTAAAGTGCCGAGTTTAACACCTAAGTAAAGTAATTAGTGGCGATGAAGAATAATCATTGTCTTGAAGCAATTAATTACCCGTTAGCAGAGGAGTCTTACGACTGTGACGATGGTTTTAAAACTAACAATAACAGATTGAAACACATTCGCCTTAACACAAGTGTGAAAAAATCTTCATCAAATAAAGCTGATTGAAATTCCTTCGAAGTTAGAACAGGTGGTAATAAGGTAATAGGAGATTCTACGCTAATTTGCGTGCGTATCACTCGTAAATACGTTTCAGCCTTTACCAATTAATGTACATACTTAAACGATAAACAGGTGCTTATTAACGATTGCTACTATGCGATTGCCGTTTGACGACAAGAAAGTACAGTGCCGTTAAGCGTCCTAATAATGTACAGCGTGCGACACATATCGGCTAAAATAAATACACGTGACTATCGTTATAAATATCTAGCGCGGTGAATCAGGCGAACCTTTGGTGCCGACACCTCCGCGAGTGTAGGCGACATACTGCCAGCAATTCTGGCAGCGGATATTTTGCACAGCAGTCACGAACTGATCAACGCTTAACCATGTCCTGCCTATGGCATGTAAAAACGTATGACCTGTATTGGAAAACACCAAGTTTGAACAACAAAATGGCCATCTAAAGTCCTAAAAGTAATTTGACCGAAATACTGCATACCGAATTAGTAAGTTGATCCATTACGGAAAAGCATAAATATTTATACCTGCTTTAAATGCCAATTCACAAATTGAAAAGATTTTTTTACACACGAATACTTGATCAGCGGGAAATATCGGTAGCAGCTATATGTTAGTATCGCTTGCTCCAAATGCGGCCCGTTCGGAAATGGACAGCATTAAATAATTCACATTTTTCTTCTCTACATAAGGACAGACATTCGCTACGGGTTTGTTAATGCGCATTTATTATACACCTAGCGTTCCTTTTGATCGTAGATCCACAAACAAAGCTTTGTACAGTTCAGATCAGCTGACGTAGCTCATGAGTCGTTTGCAGATGCAAAAAATATAAGATGATTCGTTTGTATTTTTATCGTGAGAAAATATAAACAAAACATACGTCTGAAGTTTTATGCGTTCGTATAAAATGAAGTAAACGGCGAAATATTTCATGTACCAGGATCACATAAAGTTGCAAGCAGCGCGTGGTTATAGTGCCGCCATATTAGCATAATATAGTGGTCCAATACTTGGCAATAGGGTTCATTTGCATGGAGTGCACATAACCGGCGCAAGTCGTTTACTATTAACCTTCCAGTTTACTATGTTTTGGTCTAGGTGTAGCGGCTCTACGATGCTCATAATATTGTATGCGCAATTATGGCAGGCTTAACGGACGTGATCTCCAGGGATATAGAATTGTAGACAGTTTATTGTGATGCACATTGATGCAACGCACGCCCATGAATATATACATGAATCAGCTGACCCTATTGATATTTACAATATCTAATTTAACTTCACGTGCCATTTTATAAATAATCAAAAACACCCACGTGGCCAATGATACGGTCATTCTATTTTCCTGTTCACGTCACATTTTTTTAATTTTACGATCAATTTACAAGTAGGTATTTACGGTCAAACACCCGGTACCAGGAAATGCTTCTTCTTTACAAAATTATGCACAAACTGCACATTTTCCTTATAGAAGGGACGGGCCTTTACGTGTTTCGACATACGCTGGTGTTAACTGCACGGTTACGCATTATTAACAGGTTTGACTGAATATGCTTGTTATCTTGTTCAGACCGGTTTACGATGGAACTTCGGAACATTGGAAACAGTCGATATTTTCCCGAAATCAGGGGTTCAGAAGTGACAGGGTGAAAATTATTAGTGGAAGGAAATAGGTGCGTTGACCTTATTTTTATCATTGTTTGGTAAGATCGAAACTAAATTTTGAATATTTGTAAATGGGTACCTAAAAAAGACATCTTTGCTCACTATCTCTATATTGAAAAATGGATAAAATTGATGATTATTAAGTTAGGTGTCTAGTTTTATTACAGTTTGCCAACCTGTTTTGGAGGACATAAAATCTTATAGGAGAACGTTGTAGTGACGGAAAATGTCTGAAAGTGGACTTTGGTAAAACCCTGAGCTAATGACACTAGAAAGTAGAGAAATTCTAGCTATAATATTATCAAGCAAACCACCATTGTCCTTATTTACTTTATTAGGTTGGTAGGCGTATTCCAAAGAATCATTCAAATAGCGATTTTTATTAACTTCTATGCGTTGTTCGCTGTGAGTATTTATTTTGTCTTAAACCAGTCTTGATTGCGGTTGATGACGTCATTAATTTGATGTTCGAGTTTTTAATTGCCTCAATTTGAAATCAGTTTGCATGTGCGTGATTATTGTTTGTGTAGAGGCTTTATTAACGCTAGGTTTATCTGATGTGCAGTGAGACGTCAATGTTCAGATAGTTATGTTAAACAAAAATACTGAAAAACAATAAAAATATTAATGCTTAGTCAAAAACCCACGCGTTTGCAATGTGAAACCACAAAAAAACTTGAAATTAAACAGTTAATTTCAATGTCATGCATTTGATCTCTATCTTTGAAATTAATTAAAAAATGACAAGAATTGGGATAAAATTATCTGACAGATGTGTTAACCCTAATTTATCTGGAGCTGGTGATAACGCCATGGCATAGCTATCCCCCCAGGTGGCTCTGTGTTAGTCGTACAAAATAAGGAGGGTGTAAGGGAAACTGTTACAGAAGATTGTAGACTCCACAGCACAGACAAAATAATGCAAAAGTGCAACACCTACACGCACAAAATGTATTAAAGGTACTTCATCTCATCTGCCTAGCCTTTTCCCAACTATATTGGGGTCGGCTTCCAGTCTAGCCGGATGCAACTGAATACCAGTATTTTTCATGGAGCGACTGCCTATCTGATCTCCACAACCCAGTTAATACTGGGTAATAAGATACTCCATGGTAAGACTGGTTGCCAGACTTTTTGAGCCACTGACTACCTAACCTAGGTACCTACAAAAGGTTTTTATTTTCAACCGAAAAACAGTTTCGGAACCATAATACGTAGTGCCTGATCCTGAATTCAAAGATGACAGTTATTTAACAAAAAAGTGGGTTGGTTATACAACACAAAGACAGTCCCACAGTTATATTATGTTATGTTATTTACTAAAGCGTGACCAGCGTTATGTTAATGATATAATCGTCTATGTAATCCGACGTAATACCTGACCGTGACAGCTTGTGAACTTTATATTATTGTGCGAGGATATCTATCGGATAAGGGCAGGAGGAAAAACCTAGACCGTGAAGTCATCACGATCTTTAATTGTGTTGGTTCTTTGGTTTTATTAATAGAAATGATTGTTTTTTTCTAATGTATAGTGCTATTCTTGTGAGCTAATTATCCTTTCTTCTTCTTAGCGTGTCGATGGCAATCTAAATTGTGTCGGCCCAGTACTGAGCTACTAGTTTGGCGCTTTCGGTAGCGTCCATCAGTTCCTGTAGTGTACAAACACCAGGACACGCAAGGACATGATATTAAGTGGCCCATCGTTTGTGGAACAGCACCACATTTACACTCCAGGGCAGAGTAATTAATGAATCTCCACCTGAGCAGGTGGAGATAAATATAGTAGGAACATATTTTTTATGTCTTTAAGATTTTTTCCCATAGCCTCACATAAGGCTACGACATGCATATGAAGGTTTCCTATCGTTACTTTGAATCATGTGTTAGTAAGGGTGGGAAAACTTTAAAAAATCATATTCTACCTACCGGATATTCTAAAATATTTTCTCACATAATCGCAATAAATCTTTTCTCGACATTTTCCCTAATGTCAGCAATCATGTCGTATTTGCACATAAACAATGACAATGAAACATAAACACACTTAACACAGCGGAAATAAACTAACAAGGTATTTTTTATGGCCGCCACCTTATTAAGAAAAAAAAAGATCCCTATTATGAATCACTCGTTACGATAACCGCGCACACGATTTCCGAGTTTCCGATCGATTCGATAAGTTACGTACGATACGTAACACACGAAAGCTACTGAGTTAAAACAACTCCTTGTTTTCACTGTTTTATGGTCTTAATGGAAGGTGGAAACCTGTTAATAATGTGGTGACACCAGCTTACCAACTCGTATTAACTCGAGTTTTAATATAGCACGTGTTCTGTGTACGAGTATGCGACACTTTCTCTGTTCTCGTACCACAGAATAGGTTCCGAGAAACATTGTTTTTATGTGGTCGTGTGCGATAAATGTGTTTCCCACGGCCGTCACGCATTTCCTCACGACTTCATGAGTTAGTTAGTCGTTTTATGATTAATTAAAGATTTCTTTAAAATTATTTTAAAGAAAATAATTTTTGTGCTTACAAAATTTTAAACTTGAGATGCCTGTTGCCTGTATGTATGACCAGGGGGCCTAAAATTACCGCTTAAGCAGAATCATAATCGGATAATAATAATTATGATCCTGTTATGATTATGCTAAAGCGACCTTTTTAAGCCCCCCAACTAATTTATAAAGGTGGGAGAGGCAAAAAGAGTATGTAAGGATCGTTTTCGTAGCAGCTGGCATGCCATAGTTCCTGCCAACCTCCATGGAAAAAAAACGAGAGTTCATGTGAGTTACGTAAAAACGTTTTACATTTTTTAATGACACCCCTAATCACCTAAAAAATGTGTTCATCCTTTTACCAAACACTTATTATATTATTACTAGCTGTGCCCTTCGTCCGCGTGAAATTAGCGGTGTGAAATATACTTTACGACCTATTCTCATACTACCAAATATGCATAAAAAAAAACATAAAAATCGGTCGAGCCGTTTTGGAGGTGTGCGACCACAAACACCGTGACACGAGATTTTTGTATATAAGGTTTATTTATTCATGCCCCTCTACAGTAGAGCATATGTCATGGAAATTTTAGAGGTCTTATTTAATATAGAAATATGCATGCAATCGCTTTGATTATGTCAGACATGACAGATATGTTTTAATATGGAAAATCCAATGGCAGTATCCATTGAATTACAAAGCTTAGTAACAGTTAGACACAACTATGTGTAGGTAACACATAAAATTAGCTATTTATAAATAATGCAATCATGTATCTAATAAATATAATTGCACATGATTTGTCATATATATGGAAATATTCTATGGATTGCAAATTAATACATTGTAAACTGTTGCGATGCAACTCAAGCATTACTATTGTAATGCAAATAATTATATCAACAATAAAACAAAAATAATTCCTATTTAATGAGTGTAGTTTTAAATAACCACAAGAATGCAATAGGCCAAAAACAATAGTAAATTGAATGTATAAATGTTCGAAGCGGGGGAATACGCTAATGTTATGATGCGGTGCGCGTGCGCTGGTCTGGTTCTGTTTCCCTTCATTGAATTGGTAATAAGCTAATTGTTTAGCTGACGTCCGGTGCAGAACACGTTGTGGCGAGCCTTCTGACGTACTCCACCATACTTAATAAAACCTACTCATAGCATAGGAAATTCTGCAGTTAGCACAGTGGCTGAGCGGTTAAATGCTGCGCTGCGTGTCGCGGGTTCGATTCTCGGACGCAACAAATATTTGTATGGCCTACCGATTGTTCCGGGTCTGTCTGTTTGTGTATGTGAGTTTAAATGTTTGTAAACGCACTCACGATACTGGAGAAATTCCTAGTGTGGGGCAAAGTTACTGATACTTTTAGCCTGCGTCATCCGACTGCTGGGCAAAGACCTCTCCCCATGACTTCCAGTTGGTTCAATCCGGGGCCAAAGTGGACCACTGGTAGTTGGTTTTGTCCTGCTCGTTTGACCATCTTCTACGAGGTCTACCAAGGGTAAAGTAAAAAAAAAAGAACAACTCTGTGTCCCAGCAGTAAGAAGTCAACATTTAAATACTTCATTTCACCTAGGCGTCATGAAAAAGATTAGTGCACTTTTCGTTTTGGTCCGTTTCCTATGAAGAAGAACCGGAAAGAAACAGCATTGTTGTGAGAGGGCTGTGTGTCCACCTCGAGGGCCTAGGGTGGTTCGTTTGACGTTACATGTCTATGAATTTTTCGTTCTAGGATATACCGATTTATCTGGTTTCATCATGGTTTTTATGAGCAGTGGTGATGAATTAAATCACTTAAAGTGATGGCGCCTGGACTGGGTTCTTCAGAGATAGTGTAATTATCAGACCTCCTATATGCAAATTCTAACAAACCTTACAACAATTTAATAACTTGATCGTAGAAAACCCGGAATAGTACAGCGACTATAGATCTAGGGTCAATAAAATGAGAGAAAGTCAGGAACGACAACAGATAAAGCCAGCAGCAATAAACCGGCTGCTACTACCACAACTGTTTGCAAATTATTGTGTAGTAGGTATTTGAAAGTGCAATAGTCTAAATTGCTTAGCCTTTGTAACTTTGTTGCTCCTAGATTTGTATTTTGGATTAGCCTGAAGTAGACTGTGAGAATATCTTTAAAAGCCGATTACACTATTAAAACTGAATTTGATCAGCACATCTGCCTGTGCAATCATTGTAACGAAATATTGACACTGACAGCACTTGAACGCGGTTTAGATCATTCCCTGCATGCGTCGGTGTTCCCAAGTTCATATGACCCTAATCTATTTAAGGCTATATCCTAATCTATATAAGGCTAAACCCTAATCTATTTAAGGTTATAGGCTTCTTTTGGGTTAGCTCGTTCCATCGTCGACATCATCTCTGCCCTAGGACACGATTGAGGTCAAGAGTAGGCAGATTAAATATTAAAAAAATACTGACCACGTTAATTTTTATTGGTTCAATTGTCCCTTAGTCAGAAAAGTAGAATATTGTGCATTGTTTTATTAAAAGACCTGCATTTAATTATCCCCATTTAATGTGACCTTAGAATTGTGAATAGAAAACACAATAACCGATATCCTTGATCAATAATATTAATCATCGCAGCGTTATTGAGGTAAGCACTAATTGCAGCTATTAATATCACTTGATCTGTAGAAAAACCCCAAGCCATTAGTGTTTACGCCTGTACCTATACAGTGGCACACATATCGGCGCTTGCGCAAGCATTAGATAATGTCCTCTCGACTTCTGACATTCTAATAAGACAGTACGTCGGGTTAAAGAAATTCAGCCTTGAAATCTTAGTGACAACCTATCGTCTAAAAAACTCATAAGTATTATCGTGTTATAGATACGACAAACTTTAAAAAAAAAACTAAAAAACCTCACTCTTTGGGAAAAGCGCAATATCGGGCAATTTTTGCAGCGGTTCCAAAAGTATGAGTTATATGCATAAGTTGGTATGCATTTACTTTTTTTTATAACAGCCTGCTCTGTCCCAATGCTGGGCAAAGGCCTCCCCTATGGCTTTGCAATTTTGTTTACAATTTGCCTTCTCAGACCAATCCGTAAAGAATGAGTCCAGATCGTCACACCACCGTTTCCTGTGACTGTGTGTGACTATCTAAGCCCATCTGTCCGGCTTCATCCTAGAAACGTGACCCACCCAGTCCCATTTTAGCCTGGCAGATTTATTGCCAACATCGGCGATGTCTGTCTTAGATCGTATTAAGATGTTGGCATTTACTTAATCACTTACAATTTTTAAATCTATTATTGTTTGACTTTACAAAAATAGACATAACACTAATGCTTTGTCGTGATCATCAAATTGGTACCTTTGTCGTTTAAGAACTGTGTTATGAAATGTCTATAGTCTATGGTAATGACAAGCGTGGGTTTGATGCGAACTTGGGAAGTAAACAAACGCCTACTGCTTTGATGATCTATCACAGATACATAATCAGTTAAATAATGTCCCCACTTCTGGGATCACTCACATATGTTGTGTTTATTAATCCAAATCATAACAATATGATATAAAGGGTGTAAAAAGACCCTTCACGAAGCCGGAAGGCACTTGTTCTCCCCGTCGTTCTAGTTACGGAGATATTGGAGGTCAAAGTTCCAATTTTTTCACAAGTTTTTTTAGTGCGTTACATTGAGTTTTACCGTAAAACGTGATTTTTCATCCCAAAAAAAAAGTCGTTTTCCAGCAATAATTTTTGCGTAGAGTTACTTAGTTTGATGTACAGAATGCTTGGTTAATGGCTTCGTGGAGGGTCTGTTTACACCCTGTACATTTATAAAGTAAAATAACCCAAAGTAACTAACTTAACAATAAACTAAAAAATGGAGTCAAAAACCTCATTACAAATATTCATTTGTATTTTTAACTAGCTGTTGACCTTCGTCAGCGTGAAATTATTATAAAATATTATTTCCCTATTTGAATCGGATTTTGTTAACAATTTCAATGGTCTAATTTTTTTTGCACGGAAGTCTAATCCTTTTTCCAAAAAAAGTAGCCTAGGATACTATCCTAGCCTACTTTTTCCGTTATAACATCAGCTATCTGCCAGTAAAAGTCCCGTCAAAATCGGTCCATCCGTTTTGGAGATTAGCCGGAACAAACAGACAGACTGACATACAAAAAATTAAAAAAGTTTTTTTGAAATTACAAACAGACAATTCAATTTTATTTATTTGTCTATGTATAGATAGAGCTTTCTGTCTCAAGTAAGATACTTCCAAAAAAACTGTAATTACTAAATAAAAAATGGTGGGAAGATTTACTAATTCTTGCCTATCTCTAAAAGTGGATCCAGAAGATAGGAATGAGACCACATAAACTGCACGAGGGCAATTTGAAAGTTACTAGCTGACTACCCTACTGCCGGAAAATGTCAGCTGCATCATATTTAAGTTTGCCTTCAAAATAAAAAAGATAATCACCAAATTTCTTACCACAAACATAGTTTTTAAGTACTTATTCACTAACCCATATGAACCTTATTGTTCGAAATAAAATAATTATTTGATTTGAAACACGAGTTCTAAATAAAAAATCCCATTTGAATAAAAATAAAAGATTAATAATTAACTACAACATTTTCACACTTATTTTTTGATTCCAGGTAAACACTTCTCGAAAATTAAATTATTTTGAATAAATTATAATTCTAAATAAGTTATAATTGGATTTTTGTTGAGTTGCATAGACTTCCTTCCTTGTTCGCTTTTGGTACGAACTTTTAAGCATATGATAAGACTTAGAATATTTCGGGATATTGTGGTTTTTTCCGCATCGCTAACATCACTAAAATGCTTAAATTAAACGCATTAAGATGATTAAATAAATGCCTGTCGAGTGTCTCGTATCTTTCATTAAAAATACATTAGCTGACGCACTTATCCTGGATTTTCTTCGGCGTAAATAGTTTCACATATTTCACGGCAAACACGAGTATGTTATTACCACTACTATAATTCGTTATCAAATAAAAGTCGGTAATATTAATCATTGTCGGCTCCCAAAAACTGTTTTTAACTCATCAAGTCAATAGGCCGTTAATAAAGCCAATTTATATTTAAAGGCACACATGTGTTATTTACTTGACGGGCCTTATGTGGCCTACTTTTTCGCTCTATTTACATATACGGAATTTTTGTTACTAAAAATAAAGAGAATTACTCACTCTGAAGGTATTCCACATTATGTTCCACTTCAGGTAACAAATGCATGAAGGTTGTGGACAGCAGGACACCACCACCGAATGACAACAGGGTCATCACGATCCTGTTGGTGGTCTTCAGGTTCCCAGCATCTTCGGCCGTCAGCCAGTGGAACTTCCTCGCCAGCAGCAGCGGGAAAAGACCACAGATCATGGAGGCACAGAAGAGGACGATCATAGACACCCCCTTGGCCAGTACGACACCTTCCGTGTCTTCTTCACCGACTGCATGTCGTACGTCCAAATGCACATGTTCCGCAGACATTTTGGCACAAATGTTGGTCCCAACTGTGGTCACCAAAGCTCCTTCTACTTGAAGAACACGCGTGTAAGTGGGTTGCAGCAAGGGCGCCTACCCTTTTATAGTGTGATTTGGTGCGGTATCAGCGATGTGCGCGTGCGCCGTCGGAGAGCAACGCGCCTGTACTATCCGCGCGCCGGCCGGCTCGCAGTTCGTTCCACTCCCGCGCAGACTCCCGCCGCGCTCGCCGCACAGCCTTAATTAAAGCCCATGCGCAACATTTAGGTGGACTTTGTTGCCTGTGCACATGTCAATTTTTTTATTACTATTTGTTATAACTGTGACATTTCTCGCAATCCGTTAACAGTTTTACTACCGCATTTAATGGATTTATAGGTTAATTGTGTGACAAATATAATACATAATAACAATAGGTAACTTATGTCGTGCTTATGTGTTGTGATTTGTGCTAAAAATATAATTTATATTATTACTGAAAGCACACAACGGATCGGGTTCGATTCGGATTGCACCTATTTATTTGACATGCCAAGTCTCTATGCAACATTAACTACAACACACAGTACACACACGTACAGTAAGTGATACTAAAATCCTCTTCAAAACATTTCATTCACAATAATTCACAATGCTCATTTAGATCTCGACTCTAGGTTGCAGATTGACTTGATAACTCAACTATGTCCAACTAAAATTAACTAGGTTTATTTAACACTAACTGAACGCGATCAGCGCATCTAAACGGCGTTCAAGAGCTGTCAGCCATGTCCATATTTCATGCCTTGAACGCAAAAAAAATATCATCAATGAACTATTTAGTAGTAGTAAATAATAAATTATTCAGTAATCTAGGTTACAACTCGTGATATCGCTGGCACAACCTTGCCAGCAGATATATCATGTATATTTAAAACGAACAAAAACAATATAACAACACTGTATGCCTCGAGGGTTCTCACCAAATATCCTCAGTACAAAGAAATATCCTTATTGTCAAGGGAAAATGTACAAAACACCTCGTTCAATATTAACATTGGTATCATATTGGTATCATATGGATCTTTGAGCTTATTTTCTTTTACAATGCCTCTGGCGGCAGGTAAAAAATACACTACAGATAGATAGATTCAATTCAATTCAATTGGTCCGTGAATGGGTGGCCACCCATTACATACCGAGTTTCCTCCGTGCCTCGGAAAGCACGTTAAATCGTTTGATCTGGCTGTCATTTCTAGATCTTTGACAGTCGTTAAAAGTAGCCAGTGGGCCGGAAGTCTGATAATCAGTCTTACCAAGGGGTATCGTACGAACTGGGTTGTGGAGTTCAGATAGGCAGTTGCTCCATCTAAAATCTGGTATTCAACTACATCAGGTAAATTCCGATTAGACTGGAAGTCGACCCCCATAGTTAGGAAAAGGCTAGACAGATAATGACTTTCCAGTTCGTCTCTTCAGCATTTTTTACCTAGTCAGATATCAACCTCTAAATTGAAGTTTGTTATTGCACATTGATATAAGAAAGAAAAAATAATAAAGTTTTTCAATTCAATTTTTAATTGAGTAGATAAAAAGGTATTTCTGTCTCAAGTTTAACACAATCATTATTGTTTATTTCCTCATCGACTAATCGTAACAGAAAACCTTGAGCAGCTTGTTTTTAATAACAATTATCTTCTGTATTCACATAGTTATTAATTAATTATCTATATGCATAGATAAAGTTATCAAATTGATGAATTTAACGTTACAAACTAAAATCAGTTTAAACTTTGTGTTAAATCATTAAATTATGTACGGCTCGTAGCGCTCTCGTAGCAAATTGCCTACGCGCATTTGAATTAAACTTTCCGTATAAAAGACTAACATGAAAACGTTTTTCATAACCTCTATGTCCTTGTGGAATAAGTTCGAGATAAATAATATTATTCAGTAATTATTTTAGGGGTTAAAAGATCTAGAATCTTTCATAAAGAACTACAAAACTTTCGTGTTTTCATTTAAAATATACACTGCACATGTATTTCCTTTCTTAGAAACTTATGAGTGCACAAACATAATGCACTTGTACTATCCAGCACGCGTGTTGTAATCAAAGTAAATAAGCTAAACGCATACTTGACACAGTTCTGCGTTACCGAGTCATTCCGTGCCACAGACAATAGGAACATTTGTTTTGTTGCCCGAGTCGTATGGAGCTCCGGAAGGGATTTATTTTTGTAACATAGTTGATTTCGTAAATCAACTATGTTACGTTTTTTTCAACTGGCAATGGTTCTTACGGTATAATACTACGATCGATAGAGCGCAATTACACGAGTATCGGTAATTTTTCCGTTGACATTTTCCTGTCTAACTGGGAAATGTGATGTACAGTTTATTTAATTTTTCGGGACATCACCTAACGGTTGGTAGACTCTTCACATTAGCGAAGGCTGGCCTATATTTTGGCCGAGGAATAAGAATTGCCATCGACATGGCATTGATGCGGGGGAATCTTTGGACGCCCTGTGGTATTTTGGTATTGGTATAATTTCTCATTTTTAGTTTCCTAAATAAACCAAGTTCGCTTGATGTAGCCATAACATAGAGTCACATAGACACTATTATTTTATGGAACTGCCAACTTATTTTTATTAATTTATGTTAACTATATACAACAGTCATTTTAATAGATCAATAAAGTTTTATAGACAAAATGGAGCCCAGTAATAAATAGTAAGCAATACAATAGTTATTTTATTATTTATGTCCTTGAAAATGTCATCATTCATAGAAATGTTGTTGACGTTTTTCTTTTTAACCTTTGCACCTAATATGTTTTCCTAATTCGTTGCTACTTAATTTCTTAGTGGACAATCAGTAGACACAATTTATTATCGCAAATAAATCAATCGCTAGAGACAATACAGGCTGCATGTAGATTTTAAATTAAACATAGCGCCCTGGAAGTCGTTCAATTTTTTGAATTTATGAGAGAAAGTGTTCCAGTATGCAGTTTTTTGTACCTTCTTCCTTATTTTGTTATTAAATAAGAAAATGTTTATTTTAAAGGAAGTTAAACTTGAAGCTGTCCCGACAAACTTGTTTCATTTTGATGAAGAATCGTGATAGTAATGTATCGCTTTTTGTACTCCTAGTCTCGGCCGGCTATTTATTACATACGTAAACTTAAATGAATTTAATATTTATACCAAACAACTAGACTTTGTCAAATAGTAAGGCGGAAATAGAGGGTTAATAAAATTAAACGGTTCGATTTTCTTGGTATCCTGAAAGTCCCTGAAACTTTTGCTCTTGAAGGACTGTCATCTAATTTTCTTGCATAGAACCTACCAACCTAACAATGAAAATTCAATAATTAAAAGGCAAGCAAAATTCTATCTTTGGTTTTATAAACTCAGCACTTATGTACGTTAAACCTACATGGCAGCATTGCTTGTGTATCAATGTAGGAATGCCAAAACCGGATGGAAACCTTATAGAGTAAACAACATCAGGCGCGGGTACCATTGTGTAATCCCAAAAACTGGTTTTAAGTCCGCGTACATGTGTACTAGTGATGCCTACTGGGGGGTTTTCCAAGAAATTGAAATTACCTATCAAATAACACCAAGTTATTTTAATGCATCGTCCTTATGTGTGGGTGGGAATATAAAGAATATCTATTTGCAGAGATTACCTACAGTTACTAAAGTGGAAAGTTGGGAACTCACAGAGTAGGTAAGGACAATTATGATAATTTACGATGACTGTGTTTAATTTAATTGTTTTTTATAACATTTAGTTTTTCCAAAAAGTTGAAGTTACTTATCATAAAATACCTACTTATTAAATGAATCGTCTTAATATAATTAACATTACCAAGAATCTCCATTTGAGAAACTTACAGATCCTAAACCTTATTAAAGAACCCACAAAATAAAGTAAGGATACGGAATATTTTACAAAGCTACCTACTCGTATTTGATTATTAGATTCGATTTTTAGATCAAATGTCATGCGCATTTCACGGCGCGTATGTGCTTTTTATATACTTTCATTACAACATCGTAGTATGAATAATGAAAATATAAACAAACCATGATTCAACGTCTTGTCAACACGCAATCGCAATTAATGACACACCTATAATTTTCGTAGTTCGAATTAACGCATCGATCTATTTAAAGCTAATTTCCGATCAGGGCTAGCCAAGAAATTCACGTCCATTCATATGAAACCATATTCTACGTGACTACTATGCAATAGCGAAAGGTCAATTTTGTAATAGATAAGCCGGAGTACATACGTATGTTTAATGTGATTATATTATTTGTCTAAAGGGTGTAAATATACCCTTAACGAAGCCGAAAGGCACTTGTTCTCCCCGTCATTGCGATCACTTTTTTGTTCTAGACCATACCTGGGAACCTTCTAGTTACGGAGATATTGGGGGTCAAAGTTCCAACTTTTTCACAATTTTTTTTTTAAATACATGATTTTTATGTAAATTTTTTACTTTAAACACCTCCACGACCCCCGTACTATTCAATCCATCCATCAGCACAATGTTTTGAGTGCGTTACATTGAGTTTTACCGTAAAACGTATTTTTTCACCCAAAAAAAAAGTCGTTACCCAGCAATAATTTTTGCGTAAAGTTACTTAGTTTGATGTACAGAACGCTTGGTTGACGGCTTCGTGAAGGGTCTGTTTACACCCCGTATGTTTAATGTGATTATATTATTTGTCTATAGAATACTGACTGTGCCATTTTTCAATCGAATTGTATGGAACCTTCGCCACTGCTACTATGTAACACGGGGTTCGTTTCGTGTTTTGAAAAATGCGACAATGTGTACACTAAAATCAAGTGAAAATATTGTTAAATTCATCAAGGTTTTAGAAACTAAATTGTTGTCATTGTTGATCTTATCAATAAAACAAGAGAAAAAGTTTATTGGTCAATTTCCGAATCATACGGGTAAAAAATATAGAATTCGGCAATTTATTTCAAGTAGACGCATTACTCAAGGCGCGGGAACACCGAAGGTCGACCAGATTTGAGAGTGTGGCAGATTGCCGAGGAAAATGAATGTCAGTGTCGCGCACAGCAGGCCCTAAATTATAGTGCGGCTTATTATATCTATGTGCAGTTTAGTTTATAGGGCGATGACTCATGTAATGTAACACTAATGACACTAGTTGAAGGACATAATGTATGTACTACAAGTAAATCGTGTCGAATTTTATTTTTATTTTTTTCCAACATTTTGATACTTTGATGGGTCTATAAAAATGCCTGTAAAGAACTTCCCTCTTGCTCTTTTGGCTCTATATAATTTGTACCGTCTATTGCCAAAATCCATGTCGTCAAATGTGTGGAACACCATGACAGTTAAGGGGTTAGAGGTTAACATAAAAATATTAATATTAACCTGACCTTGTGACACTGTATTTCATAAAAGCTCTAAGGAAAATGTCAATGTCGAAAAGAAAATATTCATAAAATTTATATGGACACCGGAAGTTTTATAACCTTGTTAAGAATTCAATGACACACGTATACAATGTCGCCCATGCGCATGTGACCGCCCGTAATTTTCTGAATATTCATGAAGAATTGTCGAAAATAAACTTCAAAAGGGGGGGTCTATCTATAAAATTTTTCATGTTATTCAATTTTGAATTTTTTAAGTAGAGTTTGTAGTTTTGCTTTCTATTTTTTGACACATCTCCGAAGTTTATGGGTCGATTTGAATTCTGTTTATTATTTCTAAAAGCTTATGAGTTATTTTAACAGGTTAATTAACATTTTTACTAAAAAATATCGACGACGAAAAAAAAAACGGAATCGAAGTCATTTTTTCGGTAAAAAAATGTGTATTTATTTAAAAAAAACTAGTGTAAGTCCATAAATTATCCCGTTAGGGAGACTTTTTTAATCATTACTTGTAATCTACTACATAACAGCTACAAATTCTCAGAACATTGTTGATACCTATCTCTAAAGAAAAAACAAGGTCGGGTATAACAAATCATCGCAATCTCCATGTGTGGGCCACTGAAAATCCACATGTCATTAAGGAAACAACTTTCCAGATTCAATTTTCCATAAATGTATGGGCTGGAATGATTGACGATGAACTTATTGCCCCTTTTGTGTTACCAAACAGACTAGATCAACACGCGTTTTTAGATTTTATAGTCAATACGTTGCCGTTGCTTTTGGAGGAAGTACCGCTGGAAACAAGAAGGCGGATGTATCTGCAATTAGATGGAGCTCCAGCACACTTCGCACGACTAGTTCGTGATTATTTAAATCAAAATTATCCGTGGTGGATTGGCAGAAGAGGTGCCATTGCTTGGCCGCCGCGATCTCCCGACCTTACACCCTTAGATTTTTATCTTTGGGGCTACATGAAACAAAAAGTGTATGCCGTGCCCATCGAAAGCCGCGAGCAATTAACGGCTAGGATTTTTGCTGCTGCTGCGGAAATAAAAGAAAACCGTGAAGAATTACGTCGTACAATCAAAAGTGTTGCCATAAGAGCTTTGGTTTGTTTACAGGAGGGTGGGGGCCATTTCGAAAATCTAATTAATTAAAATTCTTGTATTTTTTATTTTTTTAGTAAAAATCTGGCTATTGCTTGTTTGTTTTAATTCCATTATCATCCTCATTATTAATTTCACCTTTTAGTACTCACTGCTAAGAGCAACATTCAATTGACTTTCACATTTTCCTAAATTCTTTCTTTTCCTAAATTTGACTCATCAGAGTTTTAGAGTTTTACCTTGGATTTAGTTACAGTTAGGTATTAACAATGTTCTATGAATTTGTAGCTGTTATGTAGTAGCTTACAACTAATGATTAAAAAAGTCGTCCTATCGGGATAATTTATGGACTTACACAAGTTTTTTAAAAATAAATATAAAAAAAATTACCAAAAAAATGACTTCGATTCCGTTTTTTTTTTTTCGTAGTCGATAATTTTTAGTAAAAATGTTAATTAACCTGTTAAAATAACTCATAAGCTTTTAGAAATAATAAACAGCATTCAAATCGACCCATAAACTTCGGAGATGTGTCAAAAAATAGAAAGCAAATCTACAAACTATAGTTAAAAAATTCAAAACTGAATAACATGAAAAATATTATAGATAGACCCCCCCTTTTGAAGTTTATTTTCGACAATTCTTCATGAATATTCAGAAAATTACGGGCGGTCACATGCGCATGGGCGACATTGTATAAGTCATAACACAAGGATCTTTTGGCACATGTCCATAGTCAGAACTACAATCTTGTTTTTTTTTTTTTTAATACATTATACAATTTCAAAAATGTTTTACCAAGAAGATCCTTCTGACAAAGTCATAGCACCAAAAGAACCATGTTGCACTACACTTTTATATTTTCTGAGACCTAAATATTATCAGGTTGGCCGAAAACTTAAATGATTCCACTAATAAAAGAAAAATTAACTTTTTTTTCTTTCTTTTTTAAAAGGGCTGCCATACGTTTTTTCAGCAATACAAGCCATGGAGTAGTATTCTTAAAGACCTAAATTGATGTTCTAAGAAGTATTTTGTAAGACCTAAGTGAAAAAGCTTGGCTGAAGTCTGTGAAAAAATGTGTGAAAATTACTGACGCCATTTATGACAGACGAAGAAAATCTGTATTTTTATTCAGGGAATGACCAGCCAGTTTCCTTTCAAAATAATTGTAGACTTCTTTTATATTTTTAAAAAGGTTACCTACAGCGCCCTAATGACTATACAGTTACTCTAGCATAGACATGCTACGAAACTTTCAGCCGCAGCTGCCAACTAGCATAGACAATGAGGAAAGCTTTAAAGTAAAAAGTTTTTATTGTTCTGCTAGTATAAGCTACAGGTTTGTAGATACCGAGGCTTTGTTCAGTTTTGAGCAGAAAAATGCGGCGCAGCCTCCCGAAAAGCACTGTTTTCAGTATTTATTTTCACGATGTGTTACAATTTTTTTATAACTTTACCTTATTATTTTCTCTACCTATACCCAAATTATTATTGTCTCATCCATCGCGTGTCTACGTTGGCTCGGAATTGTATTATGTCGTCATCTGCCTAGCCTTTTCCCAACTATGTTGGGGTCGGCTTCCCGTCTAACCGGATGCGGATAGTAATGGGTAATACGATACCACTTAGTAAGACGGGTTGTCAGACTTTCGGGCCACTGACTACCTGTAACGACTGTCAAAGATCGACGAAATGACAGCCGGGACCAACGCGGCTTAACGGGCTTTCCGAGGCACGGAGGAAACTCGGTATGTAATGGGCGGGCGCTTAACATAAAGTTCGACCCGAGCGGCTGTTATTGTTAAGTTAAGGCACGAGCTCCCCTCGGAATTGTATTATGTACTAGCTTATGCCCGCGGCTTCGCCCGCGTGGAGTTCGGGAATTGCCCACAGGATCCTTACTTTTGGGATAATAAGTAATCTATGTAAGTATATTAAATACAGAGACGACTCGGAGAACAAAAAGTTTCACAGAAAATTCATCATTCATTCATACATCCCATTTCACCCTCTTAGGGGTGGAATTTCGAAAAACTCTTTCATAGTGGATATCCAATGTTTACAAAGAGTACACCCATCAAATTTCATGTCTTTAAGAACAGCAGTTTAGGCTGTGCGCAGAATCGTTGATATATCAGTCAGTCAGTCAGGACATTGAATTTTAAATTGGGGGATGATTTTGGCAAAACTGTGATACATGTGTCTCATAATTTTAATTGAAGAGCATGTACACAAATTTTCAAGTCAATCGTCTTGGAGAACAAAAAGTTTCACAGAAAATTCAACATCCCATTTCACCCTCTTAGGGGTGGCGTTTCGAAAAACTCTTTCTTAGTGGATATGTCCTCTTTACAAAGAATACACCCCCCAAATTTCATGTCTCCAAGACAAGCGGTTTGGGCTGTGCGTTGATATACCAGTCAGCCAATCAGGACATTGAATTTTAAATTGGGGGATGATTTTGGAAAAACTGTGATACACGTATCTCATAATTTTAACTGAAGAGTATGTACACAAATTTTCAAGTCAATCGACTCAGAGAATAAAAAGTTGCACTGAAAATTCAACACCCCATTTCACCCTCTTAGGGGTGGAATTTCGAAAAACCCTTTCTTAGTGGATACCTACTCTTTACAAAGAATACACCCTCCAAATTTCATGTTTCTAGGATCAGCGGTTTGAGCTGTGCGTTGATATCTCAGTCAGTCAGTCAGTCAGTCAGTCAGGACTTTGAATTTTATATATATAGATAGCTGTAAAAAAATATGTTGAGTTTGGAATGAACGTCGATTGATAACTTAAAATTAGATTATTCCCCTTGTAAACCTACAGGTAAAAAAAACAAAAACAAGACTTTGATTTTTAACTTTGTCTTCTTAATCCCATTTTCCATTTCATGTGAATACGAATTCGACATTGTTAATTCACAGAATTCTAAGTAGTTAGTATATCAGTGGACATGGTCGTCATCACTTAAAACTGGACAGTATGTCGTTGTAAGTTTATTTTTGAATCCCGACACAGACAGCCTAGAATGTTTCGTTTTTTATGAAAGTTTTATCACGCACTTGGCGAGGTTCCAATCAGGTCAGTAGGCAGTGCTTCAGAGGCTTCCAGAACTTAAGATTAAAGCGATAATGAATCACGCGTTATTTTATTTTTATTCTGCTAGATTCTCTAAGAAAGTTTCAATGATAAAAAATAAGCGTTCGCTTTTCCATTGTTAGTGGAAATGGAAAATTTTCTAGTGCCTAATATTTGCACGAGGAGAACCTAAGTTCAACATCACCATTTTTATTAAATAATGAAATATAGCTGTTTACCGTCGTTTGTCCAGCCCACAGATTTAAAAACGCGACTTTTATTTTTCAGTCCGTAAAATTGACTGGATAAGTCTATGGCCATAGCCGGTTATACTACTTCCTGTCACCGTTACTAATATATCAGATTATTTAATATGATTTTTTTCCAATTCATAATCTAGTAGCTTGAGCCTATTCGGACACTGAAATAAGCCCACAGAGTCACGGATGCTTCATAATTCTTATTAGTTAAAAGCTAATCGTAGATGGCGCCACTATAGCTAGGTCTCCATTTGACCAATGAGGTCAAACTAATTTGAAATATAAAATGACATTACCAGATTTTCAATTAATGACGATGCTTGGAACCAGCTGTGCTAACGCCATTAGTTTCACAGTTGTCGTCCCCATTAAATCCAAAAAGCATAAACGTAGTTTACAAAAACAAAACCTCCTTTTATAAATTTGGTGGAAAATAAGGCTGTTTAGTGTCAATTGTAATTTCCCAAAAGGCTTCAACGATAATGCCTAATTATTCATGATATTATCGATTAATTAGACGATATTCGCTTTATCGCTATATTTAATTTAGCCTCACTGATACATAAATATGTTAATTACTGTTTGTTCGTTTCTTTGTCCTCGAATGTTTTCATTACGTCAAGATTTATGATATCTTTTATAATCTTTTTCAAAGAAATAATGATGTGGCTAAATTATTCTTTTATATTTATAACTCCTTTATTTTCATAAGCCTCCTCTTTTCTTTTTTTTTCCTCTGCGATCTGTCACACATTACACAACATACGTTTTACGTAACACGATTTTGAAAGAAATTCCTAATCCATTACTCTATATGTTTGAAAAATTTGTCTGCTCGACAATCTGAATAGCGTAATGAATGTTGTTCAATTGTCAAAATATAAATAACATTGGGGTTGTGAGTGTGTTACTCAATAACCCCACAGGTAATTGTAATGCCAATAGCGTTATTTTTTATTTTTAGGGTTCAGGGGTTTAGGGCAAAAACAGAATCCTTATAGATTCGTTATGGTTGTCCATCCGTATGTCATAGCCACATTATTCCGAAACTTTACGATTTTCATAAAGAATAAGTTAACTAGCAAAATAGAATGTATAAGAAAATTTTCATATGGATTTTGTACCCCCTAGTAAGTTGGCAATGGAAAAAAATCAGTTGACAAGTGAAATAAGGAAATGAATACTTTTATATAACTTAAGGCCGCTACGTGCAAATACACGATACCTACAGGTAAAACCCCGTATCGTTATTTTTAAAGTATGTACTTTCTCGTAAAACCGTTATCGCATAACGCCGTCGTTACTGATAACACAATCCGATAACGACTCTTTATTGTAGCAGACAAGCAGGTGCGTGATATAAGATTACTGAATGACAGATCTGAAACTCTTTTTTTTGTATTAGAAAACTATTAAAAAAATATGTCGAGTAGTTTAGGAGTATTTCAAATCATTACCCTCCTTTGGCTTTGCCTTAGTCGTGTATAATACCTAGTCATCTCCTTTATGGAGGAAAACAAATAAGGGAAGGCCATAGAGAAGAGGTAGACGTGTTCTTGAGTGGAGACCGCGAATCGGCAAGCGTAAGGTGGGACGCCCTCAGGCTCGGTGGAGTGACGATCTTCGCAGGGTGGCTGGTAGCAACT
Source organism: Noctua pronuba (assembly GCA_905220335.1). NCBI lineage: Eukaryota > Metazoa > Arthropoda > Insecta > Lepidoptera > Noctuidae > Noctua > Noctua pronuba. Next base: position 8,572,932 of record LR999911.1, read on the forward strand.
GGATGAGAGTTGCTGAGAATCGAGTTGAGTGGCGTGCGATTGAGGAGGTAAATGTCTAGCAGTGGACTGCTATAGGCTGATGATGATGATGATGATGATGATAGAGAAGAGGAAGAACTAAACCCGTAGGTGTCCTGGGTTGAAGTTGAAGGTGCTGGGGTTCCAAGCACTTGAGAAATTTCGCCCACTAGCGATGCATCAGGTATAGGAACTGCGAATGTTTGTCTCGTTAGTGTAGTGGTTAAAACTGCTACTGCTTAGCATGAAGTCCTGGGTTCAATTCCCTGTCAGGCAATGTTATTCCGATGTTTCATCAGGAATTTCCCAAAAGCAGTCTAAAGTCTGATTTTGTGCCTCAATAATGGCAATAGGCTCGCCTCAATGATTGCGTGACATAGGAGAATGGAAGAAAAAAAACGTGTTGCGCCGGGACAAGGGCAGGCTGGCCCTCTATTATATGGTACTTAAACATAACTGTCGAAATTGGGATGTACTATCTGCTCCCCCTTTCGGGGCAAATAAGCGTGATATTATGCAAGAAACCGGCTTTCGGCGTCCATTCTTGAATGAATGACGCATAGCGAAACAAATAACAATTATTCAAGCAAGCAAAATGCATGTCTAAAACTTTCATAATTTGAATCTAGGAACCCGATATTAATATTATGTAAAACATAATTAGATTTTAACATGCTTATATCATAAGGCCAAGATTATAATCAAACTAGCTTTTGCCCGCGTTAATTTAGAAATAATTTATAATATAATTCAATCATGATTCGAAAGACGCGTGGCGCCATCTATTGTTATAAAAATGTTTTTGGTGTTTTTTTCGGGAACAGTACTTGTTTTCGGGATAAAAGGTACCCTATGTCCGTTTCTGTACAGCTGGCAAAAAATATGCAAAATTTCAGGATGGTCGGTTGTGTGGTGTAGGCGTGAAAAGGTAACAAACAAACAAACTTACTTTCTCATCTATACTAATCTATACTAATATTATAAAGCTGCAGTGTTTGTTTGTTTGTTTGCTTGTTTGTTTGAAAGCGCTAATCTCTGGAACTACTGGTCCGATTTGAATGATTCTTTCAGTGTTGGGTAGTCCATTTATCGAGGAAGGCTATAGGCTATACAACATCTCGCTACGACTAAAAGGAGCGGAGCAGTAATGAAAAATGTTGCAAAAACGGGGCGGGATTTTACGCGGACGAAGGTCGCGGGGAACAGCTAGTTTATAATATTAGTTAGGATATCTGCAAATCAATTTCAATAAAGACGTTCGATATAGTATAACGAGACATTCGACAGTCTTACTTTACATAAAATAAAATAAAAGTATCTTGTTGTAGCACCTATTACTGTTATGAAATGATTTGAGACTTGTTTTGTTTTATCGTTAAGTCACAAATTGTTTTCAGATACGTTCACTTAGCGAAAATATTTTCATAAATAGTTCTGGAGTTATGATAACATGTTTAATTATTTGCTTAGACGTTGTTTTTAAAACACAAGGAAACTTATAGTCTAAATATTTAGACTCCAGATAACCTGTACATGTAGGCTTCCCTTTGAAAACGGGTACAAAGAGTATTGGCCTCTTTGTACCCGTTTTAATGTGATTTTATTATTTGTCTATGCAATACTGTATTGCATAGACAAATAATAAAATCACATTAAAGATATGTACTCCGGCTTACCATTTATAAAAGTTAACCCTTCGCTACTGGTAGGTAGGAGGTAGTTCTTCCACGTCCAATGTGGATCGTTCGTCGTTGGTTACAGCCAGTTCGTTCCGCCATTTTCTACGAGGTCTGCCGCGACGCCTTCCGGCTGTGTCAGGGATCCCCATAGTGAACTGGAAGTCATGGGAGAGTTCTTTGTCCATCAGTGGAATGACGCAGGTTAACACTAACAGTGAGGTACCTAGTTAATCACTTATGATGTAATAGTACAATGTCCCCAAATACTGTTTTAAGCTTTCACGGTTTACAACTAAACTTATACTGTCACATACGGGTTATCTTTCGTGATTTGTCTGCTCTTAACAATCTATTTTCCATCCACCCGCATTTACCAGTCAATCCGCGATCTAGCGCTTGCAAGAGTATCGAAATATTGGGAGCTTAAATAACGAACAATCACGGAAGATATCCCATAAGTGACAGTATAAGTTTATACAATGTCTGTACTGTAAACTTAATATTATGAGGCAGCATTTATTTCTCGTGTTTCTTGCAAGTACCTACTGTACGTAAATACATGACCATTATGTTGTCAACCGGTCGGAGTGAAAGATGGAACTTCCCGAAAGTGTAAAAAATTAAAATACTTGAAACAACCGGTCCTTCGTCAATCTGTGGTGATCGCAGAGTGCATTACGTAGCCCAGCGGAGGGCCCTAAAATGTTACCATGCATCAAAATTACAAAAGAATTTACCATACGAATTGAAGTGATCATGAAAAAGTTAATGTGATAAAGTTAGTTTTTATAGAGTCAGATAGGTAAGTTCAAGTTTCTACAAAAAGATGAAGAATTTTACTAGAAATTTTTAGATCAGTTAACGAAAAACGTGTACATATGGATGTCCTTACACCTGTGCCTGTATACATGAAAGCTCTTTTCAAAATTTATTGATCAATAAATTCTTCTTCGTACCTCAAAATTCACTGTTCAGCAATAATCTGTAAGTGTATTGAACCCATTAATCTCAATCCACAACTTTTCCTTTGACATTTGAACTTACTTGTCACTTAGTTCGAACACGACTCGAGTTCGCGGTGATTAGTCAAAAGGAATAAAACTGTGCAGCTGCACGCATATCATTTCCAATTACAACCGAAAGCGAATCAAATAACTGTCGTCGAATTAATTATCGACAATTTAAGTATTCGATTGTGTTTCAGGGGCAGAATATTTCGCAATTCGTCTGGCACTACCGAATAGTGTTTTTCTTTCAGTACATGTAATAAAAAGATAGTACGAAGTCTGTCGAAGTTACCAACCAAAACCTTAATTGCTGTTTGTTTTTAGATCGTATCGTATCCATCTTTCTTACCGGCCCTTCAAGGGAAAAACACTTCATTTTGAAAAACGAAAACAAGGAAAAGGTACTGTCTGGATATAAATTATTGTGGAGTAAGTATTTTTTTTTCTTGATTGCCAAAAAGCGCAATTTTAGCATCCGAAACAAAAGAACGGATTCCAATTTCCTTGCGAGGAGCTTGTCTGGGCAGTTGGCGGTCAATTATTAAGATTCGTAATGGTCAGTAACCACGAATGTACGACTCGACCAACGAGTTTGCCTGCACAAAATTCAGAAACAGCAAGCTCTCTCGTAGTAACTTAGCGGTTTCTGAATCGTTAAAGAATCATAAAATCTACGATAACATTTTATTTTATTCATTCGCTCATGAAATGTTTCCTATTAGCGATAAAATGTATGATGTTTCCTAGCGATGTAATTAAGTGAAAACTAATCAGTAGGTTTCAGTGCCCTTACGATTTTAAAGAGATGTTAAATGATATTGAAAGCGATAAAGTTTGGACCATGTACCGCACAATCTTTGATTTTATCGACGGGATTAGACCATTCAAATGCCAAATGCAATTTGAATGAAGTATTCATAAAATGCGCAATAAACTTAATTGTTATCAGGGTGAAGTTTCACGGAATTATACATTATTGAAACTTAGGCTTATCCAGAAATATCTAAATACAAAACGATTTTGTTACCTATTAATTGGATGTAGAAAGCGCGCTTGGCGCTTATTACATGCCAACACCCAAATACTCCGAAATATTTTATTCCGAATTTCGATGTTCCGATTTTCAAAAGTCCAAATTTCATAATACCTAAGAATTATTATGTCTATTATTAAAAATCACGAAATTTATCTTACCTAAAGTCGTAAAGGAATATCGGTATTTTTAAATTCGGATTTGTGACTGTCGGAATAAAGTTTTTCGTATTTATGTAGTGTATCCCTGATAGATACACGACGTGTGTCTATCGTAAGACACACCTCAACTTAGAGATCACTCAGCATCCGGGTAGATTTATGAACATTTTTCCTCATATGACTCCAGCACCACAATAATTACCTATTATTTTAAGTTTTACTACTATACCTACCATCGATCATGTGAATTGCTGAACTAGCTTCGCAATATAATAAAGATTAAACCTCTTTTCAGAACGGTAAAATGAAAAAACGTGAGCTTTAGCATACATTAAAATTATGGAGTAATGTCCGTGCAATTGCATTATGTAGATAGGTTATATTGTACATTTCCTTGACGTAATTGAAGTCGCCATTAACAACAAGATAGACGAATCTACACATATCTAACATATAACCTAGGTAACACCTACATAATACCGACATCTACGTGTTAAATAGATAGCTATCGTTAGCTTTAGTTTATCTAAATAGTATCTTAACGCTAACCGACAAGTTTAAGTGAAATAATGCCTAAACAAAGATCTCAAGACAATGGTTGATTGAAGATAAGGGTTTTCCCGTTAGATAGGAGCTTTAGTGTTTCAACAGGTCTCTTAAAAGCAAAAAAGTTCATATTCACTGCTTCAACTATGTCCCATAGTCGCAACCAGCAACGAAAACAACTCGAACATATAGGGTGACTGGTTTATTAGTGACCGATACTTTAACACGTCATTGTACTCAAACAACTTTCCCAAAGAAACATTTTTTTTAAACGGCTAACAGCTGATAGGGCACAGGCGCGTGCGAATTTCATACGGCTGTTGTGTTATTATGATAAAAGTGTGTATAAAAAAAAATGTTTCTTTGGGAATTTGTTTGTTATTATGAGTACAATCACGTGTTTAAGTATCGGCCACTAATTACCAGCCACCCTATAGAAAATGAATAAAGAAGAAAATCTCATGCCAAATTGACGCCAGCACAGCCATATTTCCAAAAACAAACTTCCACACGCCAAAAGCTCGTTTAAGGGTCGATATCCCAATAATAAGTTAACACACGTTAAATCATGTTTGTAAGAGAGCTTCACGGACGAACTGAATACAAAGTACTGGCCAGTTCAGACAAGCCCTTATAAACAATGAGGACCGTAAAACTGTCGCCCAGCATGGCCCATCGCGGCCCATCGCTTCTCGTTACAGTAATAAGATTTATACACTCCGTCGGCCAGGCTCGGCCATTTTCTTGGGAGCTTTCCAACAGCTTGGCAGCAAGGTGAAAAATATTGCAGTATGACGTTGTTGTATGGCGCAGATGTGCTGCTAGTGTAGGTCGGGAACTTAGAATCTAGTTTTTTATGTTAGGGAAAAATATCAGATAAAAGCCGAAATCTATACAGAATCAATTCTTTTTAGAATTTATATTAATCATGTCTCACTTTTGATTTTTTTGATTTTGGGAGACCAAATCACAAAAGCAGTAAAGAATAACCCGAAATTGTGATTTTTGAATGGCTTTCGTTTTAATCATCAAAAAAATCATTTAAGAATCAAAGCTCCGACACAGACATATTCCAAAGTGGAAATATACTGTTAGCCATTTTCTCCCAATCTTTCAGTAGAGTTGTGTTTCGTACACCAATCGACAAACATCAGCGTACTACCTATTGACATTAATCTATCTCATAAGTTTCCCAACAGGACTTCAATTTCCATACGATCCATACCTCAGTCCTATAAAAGACAAGCCATGACAGACATACATCTATTAATCTCCACAAATCTCATTAAAACGGTACATAAATATCGGTAAGTGGAGTGGAAACATTTGTCTTCGGCCGCAGCTGGCTATGGGCGATATATGGCCGGATTCAGAACGAGCGCAACTGCGGACTAAATCTTAAATCTACCCTGCAACTTACTTGCCAACATACATCTCAAACAATGTTTCTATGTCGTTTGGTTTAAAACTACTTCTTGCTCTTACATTATTAATGTTTTGTTGCTTCAAATAAATTTTAGACGGTCCAAATACGGCTGAATAAGGCCAGGGATTGAATTCCTAGGATGGGTTAATGGATTTTGTTGCTTATATCTATCTCGACACCAGCAACCCCGAAAAACTGACAGGCAATCTTACCGAGGGGTATCTTGTTAGCCATTAACTGGGTTGTGGAGGTCAGACCGGCAGTCGCTCCATGTAAAATACTTGTATGAGGCTGCATCCGATTAGACTGAAAGCCGACCCCAACATAGTTGGGAAAAGGGTGTAGATGATGATGAACTCTCTTCCAAGCTCAGTTCTTAGGGTTGGAGGAAGAACTTACATCATCTTGTATTTCTAATTTATCCTGCTTTTCGGTTTTGTCTTTCGAAACGCACAGTATTCTTTGGGGTCTCAGCTGGAACCTATCTGTTGTACATAATTCTTCGGGGAATATCAGATGTCAATTATGTTTATGTTCTGCAGAAAGTAAAGGATACAACATGAGCTAGACACTTCTAAATGGACGTTCGATGTTTTATCTACATTGATGTTGTACCTATATCTGAAAAGAAAATTACTAAACTTCTGACGCATCTATCTTAAAGTAGGTACGTTTATTTCTATTTGAAACTGTGTATCTAAGTCAATTGTCTAAGTACATCGTTACATAAGTACCTGTGACCTTTATTGTTGCCTTCGTCGAATCTAAATCGTTATCGATATCATTACCATATGCATACAAATAACGTCTCTAACGCGTTAAAAATGTTAGCGTAACGAATTTATTTCCAACGACAGACACCGTTGAACGACGATAACGGAGATATCGTTACTGCGGAATTTGTACTGCCTACAATCATGTGATTATGTGATATCTGATAACAACAGTATATGATATCGTAAAACAATACGCCGAATGGTATTAGATAAATGTTAATATATGTATTAAGGTGATATTGACATTGTGTGTGGTGTCTGAATGTAACAAAGAAAGAACATTGAAAAACTTATAACGTTTCTATGTTAAATAACGATTGACAAATATGTCCTCTGGTACTGTAATTTGGGGATTAGTGGACAGGCCCAGACGTCCACCACATGTGGCTATATCCGGGCATTACAAGTCTAGTTTGTAAGTGTTTACAATAACATTATTTAGTTAACATTGTAACATGTATTTTTTTTGCTACATTTATGCTCTTAGCCAAATAGAAATGGCCTATGTAAGCCCTGCTCTCAAAAGTGTCCCAATCAAGTCAATTATTGGAGTCGGTTTTTCAGCCATATCTCTGATATCACAAATAAGCCAGGAAGCTTCAGCCTGTGGAGAATAAGCCTTCACTTATTCTAGACTTATTCTGAAATAATTAACATCATCTGGCTAGCCTTTTCCCAACTATGTTGGGGTCGGCTTCCAGTCTAACCGGATGCAGCTGAATACCAGTATTTTACATGGAGCGACTATCTGACCTCCACAACCCAGTTAGTACTGGGTAATACGATACCCCTTGGTCAGACTGGTTGTCAGACTTTTTGGGCCACTGACTACCTAACGACTGTCAAAGATCTACAAATGACAGCCGGGACCAACGGCTTAACGTGCTTTCCGAGGCACGGAGGAAACTCGCTATGTTATGGGTGGTCACTCATCCACAGACCAACCTAGGCAAGCACGGCTTAGCCTAAAGTTCGACCCGAGCGGCTGTTATTATTTAGCCACGAGCTCCTCATTCTGAAATAATTAACACTAAGTCAAAATATGTACCTACATTAGGAACGCATAACAGGAAGTACGATCAACCGCACGTCCATAATAACACTTCGACTAAACTGTCCTTACTGCTACGACATAAAGGCGATGTTAATACTGCAAAATATTCGCCGGAAGTGCGGTTAACTGTACGATAGGGTTTTTTCGTTAATTAAAACTGGCAGTAACAAGTTGAATCCTTAGCATATTTATACAAAACACTTTTTTTGCCTTTACTGTAATCGGGTAAAAATAGGCTTCATTTAAGTAGGTTTTATTACAGTTAGTTCAGTTCTCGGTGGATGGGTGACCAGCCATTACATACCGAGTTTCATCCGTGCCTCGGAAAACATGTAAAGCCGTTGGTCCCGGCTGTCATTTGTAGATCTTTGACAGTCCTTACAGGTAGTCAGTGGCCCAACTAGTCTGACAGCCAGTCTTACCAAGGGGTCAGATAGGCAGTCGCTCCATATAAAATACTGGTATTCAGCTGCATCCAGTTAGACTGGAAGCCAACCCCAACATAGTTGGGAAAAGGCTAGCAGACGATGAGTTCAGTTCTCCGTGTTCTGATTCAAAGAATGAAAATTCAGGAATATTCTTATTCACCTAGTTACGGCAAAGTCATGTACAAACTATTAGCACATCTCGGTATAAAGATAAGTTGAACATAATTAGCATTTTAATTGATGTTAACACCAACTCGTGGAGTAATATTCATTGATATAGTGTACAGACTGCGCTATGAATAATTTACAAGATGGAGCGTCCGCCAGTCTGAAGTATAATTAAAGCAAACAATTTTCACACTAAGTTATAAATATGTAGGGCAGGCTGAGATAACAGATCAGAGCCTTTTTAATTCATGCAAAGAGTAGGTATGTTTCTTAATAAATAAAATATATTTTTTAATTCAGATCAAGTAATTAATTGTCCATAATTGTTGGTGACAAAAGGTCTTAAAACTACATACGTTAGTATTGCATCATTCAATAAAATTCAAATTGTAACTAATTCAATATATATGAAGAAAAAATACAGTTCATGTTAGTAACAAAGGTCTTAGGACTACGTCAGTATGCATCATTCAGTCAAATTCAAATAATACACAATTAAATATCTAAAAAATAGTTAGTTACGTTAATGATCTTAAAACTACGTCAGTATTGCATCAAACTATAAATAAACATTAACGTAGATACATACTTTACGTAACTGAAATCAATCAAGTTACTCTGACAACGGTACTAATATACTTCTCTAATAAGAGAGTCTTCTTTAAAGGAGATTTCAGTACAGCTACCTTGGGAAATACAGGAAAATGAAAATGAAAACTTCAAGGAAAAGTCACCAAGTAAATGTTTTTGTAAGTTTCACAAACAGCATTTATTTATCAACCAGCGTGCAGCGCTCAGAACGTGAGAAATGTATGTGAGAAATGGGTACTAAAATAAACATATAAAACACATTTTGATTTCATTCAAAACGCTCTCAAATGATGACAAAGCGCCATACTGTCCGTTACCTCCTACGTGACCTGGGAGCTGCATCAGCTGCGCAGCACACCTGTGGAGGTACCTGCCTACGTGGGTACATTGTGATGCACCCGTGGTACGTCACAGACGGGTACATCGGCTGCGGATGACACGTATTGGGAATTCCCTGCTCGACCGTGTGAAACTCGCTCGCTCGCTTTAAGTGTGAATGTTAAGCAAAATCGGTTTTCTCTATTTATAACTTTTGGATCAGATAGTATTGTTAACAAGCTTGAAGGAAAAAGACTTTACAAACTGTTATATCAAAATGTGACGTAGTAAATCTGTCAAATCTCATGCTGTCCACGTTATTTCTAAAGGGGTACACGATCGCCAGTTACATACAGAGGGCCAAGAGACCAGTGGCTTTCGGTACATCATCATACCAATTCTGAATCACCCACTGCTGGGTATAGGACTCCTCTTTTTTCTGCCACACTTCCCGGTTCTGTGCGTCCCTTATCCAGGTGTTTGCCGCGACTTTGGCGATATCGTTGACCCAACGAGCTTTGGGACGGCCCTGGTTTCTTTGGCCTAACCTTGGTCACCACTCGGTCAAAGCCTTGCTCCATCGGCCATCGGCGTCTAGCGAGATGTCCTGCCCAGGTCCACTTGAGGCGCACCACCCGGTCCCCGAAGTCGGAGAGTTTTGTCCAACGGCGGATTTCGGTGTTACGCACTCGATCTAAGAGGCTTATAGCATAGCTCGCTCCATGGTCCTTTGTGCCACTCGTACTCGGTGGACAGTCTCCTTTGTGAGCGTCCATGTCTCGGCAACATTTTACTTACAAATAAAGTGAGTTTGAAAGCTGTTCTGGAAAACCGCAAATAGGTGCATCATCTTGTGAAACTACGTAGCAGGGTTGTTGCGAACATCAGCATCAGCATCAGCATCCGCTGATCTTCAGCATCATTTTCAACATCAGCATCAGCATCAGCATCCGCATTGATCGATGCTGATTATTAATGCTGATTATTAATACTGAAGTTCGAGTCGTGACATGACCGCAGAGAGGATTATATCACGTGTAGTTTTTGCCTGCGACTTTGACCAATTTAAAGATCGTCTGCGGGGATTGTGATTGCAAACAAACACAAACTTGTCTCATTAGGTTAATTCGTCATTACGCGTGAAAGTCTTTTTTTTTTCCCCGTCAACTGTCGAGTGTTATCCGTTGAAAAGTGGAATATGGACGTATTTTAAATTAAGGAGTCAAGAAACTGCAAACTGCAACTTATGTAACAAGGATTATTCACGCAAAGAGCGTACTAATACGGACTGATTTTACTTTTTCCCTGTTTTTTTAAGAAAATAATTAAAATCAGCATCAGCATCAGCATCCGCTGATGTCAATGATAAAAGATCAGCATCAGCATCAGCATCCGCTGATGTGAAAAAAATATGCATCAGCAACAACCCTGCTACGTAGCATCATCTTATAAACTGTATACAAAACAAGTGCAATGTGCGGGTAATAACGACGTAAAAAAACACTAAGTTCTGATTTCAGGTAAAAAACATCAGTGACTGCGGTTCGTCACGTTCGAGTGACAACACACAACAGTGACAGATTTGTCTTACTGCGTAGTAGGTTACCTAGGACACCTAATGCAAGAAAATGATGAAGGCCAGAGTCAAAGGTACATTAGAAAACTCTACGTAATTACTTTTAGTCAAATACGCACATAAGCATAAAAGCGGAAATGTGATCAACGTTAGGAGATTAATATAACGAATTTGTTTCTCTTCAGGCAAATTCAATAGAATCTGTAACAAAATATCGCACAACACGAAAACTAAAGCTAACGTGGGTTTACAGCTACATGATAATTAAACAGAAAATAATCAGGCTTTCCGGAAAGACTGGTTTTTGGAATTCCCCTTTTGTGAAAACCGATTTCCTTTGTATGTGGTGCAAATGGTTGATGCTTGGACAAAGTAATATTGAAGTGATAAGTTGATAGCGATGATGTAAAGGTTAAAAATGTATCAATGAAATCAAATCTTCTAGTTGGCCGACCCTTTACGTGACCAGCCTGGCTTATCTTTTGGCCAAAGAATCAACATTATAGGTATTATCGAACGTGACAATGCTGCCAGCTTTCTGAACACGGCGAATTTTTGCACATATTTTCATTAGTTATTTAAATGTGTTTTTAGTTTGAAAATTATGTACCTAAGTTAATAAATAAAAATAAGATATTTAAATTGACAAAAAATAAAACTGGCCAAGTACGTGTCGCGCCACGAACAATGTAGGGTTCAGTAGTTTCCCATCAAAATATGCGGACTAACTAAACTGATTCCTTGCATTTAATTTGAATTTAATTTATGAACATTAACATGTCATCTGCCTAACCTTTTCTCAACTATATTGGAATCGGCTTCCAGTCTAACCGGATGCAGCTGAGTACCAGTATCGACTGTCAAAGATCTACAAATGACACCCGGGACCAACAGCTCAACGTGCTTTCCGAAGCACGGTGTAGGTTCCTTGTTGACTACGGAACCCTAAAAATGTATAAATGTATTACAGTACCTAACTGTAACTGACATCGGGTTAGACCGATTCAGATTCCATGTATAATTTGTGTCCAACCTGACTTATTGGCTTCAACATTCACAACCAATGCACTTAAATATTTAAAATATATACTTACTAGCGACCCGCCCCGGCTTTGCACGGGTGCAATACTGATACTAAATATACTACTGAATGTCTTTATATACTCGTATATACAACGTTCACAGCTTTTTTGTCATTAGACAATACAAACATGTTAAGTAAAGGATAAAAAATGGTTATTGTGGGTTATCCCTAAGAGATAGACATACATCATCGCAGATTTTTTTGTAGACCTTTTTAAGGTGTACAATACTGTAGTACCCTATTTTGATGTATCTCGTAGGGTTCAGCCAGCATTTGCAATGTAAGCGCAAAAAAATGTGTTTATTTACGACCTTACATTAAAAACCTCTAAAATTATCAGTGTTTCTCTACTATATTATGCATGTATTATACATATAAACCTTTCTCTTGAATCACTCTATCTATTAAAAAAAACCGCATCAAAATCCGTTGCGTAGTTTTAAAGATCTAAGCATACATAGGGACAGACAGACAGTGGGAAGCGACTTTGCTTTATACTATGTAGTGATTGTATACTAAACCAAGTCGCGTTTCTATTTTTAGTTTGCAGGCTGGTTTTTCCACCGTACGACAGGAAAGCAAAGCTTACATGGAAGTCTGCTAAGTGTAAGTAAATTTCTTGAATTAAGCAACACTCTATTTATAAACCTGAGTAAAACCTTATCTAAATATAACTGTTTTAATTGACAGTTTTATGTGCTGGTATGAATTATTGGCATCCTTTTACATCCTGCTAAGTCAGCCTATTAAGTATGCTGTTCATAATAAGTTATCAATGCTTCATAACATTGACATTCTAAAGTATCCTGGACTCATTGGCCGGTTCATACACCTGCCCCGTACTTTACAGATACAATTCGCTCAATTGTTCAAGTCAAGTATCTTACAAAACACCAATATTACATTACCAAACTATAAAATTATATAAAGTTGAATTACATTACTGAACCTTATTTATTACATTATATAAAGCCCATAACAATAGTTAACCGATTCCGTTGCGTATCAGTTACCAATCGCTACCTCACAGGCAAAGCCGCGGGCTATAGTAGGTAACTAAACTTATACTGTCACTTACGGGATATCTTCCGTGATTGTTCATTATAAACATATTATTATGGTTATTTGTTTATTATTGTCAAAATATCGGGAGCTCAAAATAATAAACAATCACGGCAGATATCCCGTAAGTGACAGTATAAGTTTAGTTGTAAACCGTGACAGCTTAAAATAGAGTATCTAACTAATAATTAAATCATGTTACATAATCGATTGTACCTGCATATTTATGTTAATTTTGATGTTAGTATTTTAGTAGATAACCGACATTCTTTAATGTACCTAATCTATTATAAAAGTTTCATGCATGACTTTAATGATTTGATAACAGTTTAATGCTAAGTACTTTATATTTATGGTAGCCAAATGATTTCTAAACTAAGCATGAGGTATTTACATTAGAGCTAGTCTTTAGGGTTCCGTACCCCAAAGGTAACCAACGGGACCCTGTTATTAAGCCTCCGCTGTCCGTCCGTCCGTCTCATAATTCATAATAGGTAGACAGTTGAAATTTTCACAAGAATGTGTATTTCTGTTCCTGCTATAACAACAAAAAATAAAAATAAATTAAAAATTAAAGGGGGCTCCCCTACTACGATGATTCAGAACATTTCATGCGCGAGTCCGACTCGCATTTGGCCGGTTTTTTTTTTAAATCTGGCTGAAAGAAACTCAGATGTTTTATTTTCTGAAATCATAAGCCACCTAACCTACCTACCTCTATGGATATGTAATTCCCTGGTATCACTCTACGTAAGAAAAACTAAACCAATTCTGATTGTGTTTACTGACCTTCTCGAACCCAAATGACACAAAATACTTTAATGACATGTCATGACGAGAGGTAACAAAGATTGGGTAATCAGACAGGTACACATGGTAATGACATCCGTTCACTCGCCGTGGGCCATCAACCTTGAGAGGGACGCGGTCCGGAACCTTTCAAGTTATAATGGCCCTCCACGCAGTTCTGAATATGTTCCGTACCAGTAATTAACACATAAATATGACCTTTAATAATATTAGCTTAGTGAAGGGTTTTGGCCAACAGGGCATTCAGGAGGAAAAATAATGTTGGTTGGATAATACGAGAGGAAAACCAAAGAAAATATGGATGGACGGTGTGAGGAATGATATGAAAGAAATAATGAATAATAACCCTATTATTCATTCTTCTCTATCATATCATTCCTGCTGGCTGACTGGAGCCAAGACAATGAAAAAACACAAGGGTTGCGCTGACGCGATACCCAGTATCTTGAGAAAAGGGCCTTATGATGATTTTAAATGTTGGTTGGACATTCTGAGACAGTGACATCAGTACCTAGATAGCTATTTTTGTAAGAGGTAAGCCGGAGTATATCTTTAATGTGATTATATTATTTGTCAATAGAATACAGACTGTGCCATTTTTCCAGTCATTCCAGTCATTCCTCGCGGCTGCTAAGCCCCTGATACAGTCTCTAATTACAATTAGTATCTAAATAATCTGCTCGCAAATCTCTTGTCAAGTAGCAGATTAATTGCCTAAAATTGTATTAACGTTGAAATAACCTTTCAGAATCAAAGGGCAATGCCCACTCGCCTTACGCTGAAGCCATTAATAAAGGACGATTTCGTCGAGTATTTTCGGGCGTCTGAGGAGAAACGCTACAGTTTCCTCAGTTTCACATCTAATTTTGGATGCTGAATTGGAAAGAGCTATAGGTAGACCCGGAGAATGCCATTCAAATTATTCAGGTAACATAATTCTGTAAACTGAAAACAATGCCGTGAAGTTATCAAGAAACATACTCATTGAAAATATGAACATTTTGGATTTATCAGCATTAGCTACCTACAATAAAAATATCCAATAAAATGCACGATTAGCCTAAATCTAACGACCCTTTATAGAGGTATTTGATAAAAACAAATGCATTGCCATATTACAAAGCTATATATTTTTGTTTCCTAATCTTTATTTAGTCCATATATCTACAAGTACATAGATGTTATCAATACAACGATATCTATACGGCAGGCTTTGGCTGTCGATAATACGGGCGTTGTGAGATTAACGGATAGCGATAACGTCGTTAAGACCTAACGACCGACGAGTAGCGGCCGTTACCTTCAACTGCTTACGTAACGGCGCGATAGTGTTATCGGTCATCGGCGACACGAATATGCCACTTTCGGTGTTCATGATCAAAAGGAAATAATACTACCGTTGTCACGCGGATCTGCGTACCTACTGTTTCTTTTTTATCACGTTTTCATGTCGAATGCTGATAAAATAGGGTTTTTATTTGTCTAGAGCACGCGAAAGATAAGATGTTTGTTTTAGAACTAGGCTACTTATCTGCATCACAGGTAACCGCAACTGAAATGCAGCATCGGGATGTGGTTTCTGTACGAAACGACGTGAGGCACAGATACTGGTCCGGTGTGCTGACCGGATTTAGTTTGTCAATTAGGTACAGACGTCAGCATCAAGCTACTACATCATCATCTGCCTAGCCTTTTCCCAACTATATTGGGGTCGGCTTCCAGTCTAACCGGATGCAGCTGAATACCAGTATTTTACAGGGAGCGACTGCCTATCTGACCTCCACAACCCAGTTAGTACTGGGTTATACGATATTCCTTGGTAAGGCCGGTTGTCAGACTTTTTGGGCCACTGACTACCTAACGACTGTCAAAGATCTACAAATGACTCCCGGGACCAACAGCTTAACGTGCTTTCCGAGGCAGGGAGGAAACTCGGTATGTAATGGGTGGTCACCCATCCACAGACCAACCTAGGCAAGCACGGCTTAACCTAAAGATCGACCCGAGCGGCTGTTATTATTTAGCCACGAGCTCCTCAAGCACATCAAGCTACTACAATCTGTCAAATTTCTTTAATAGATTTTCAACTTTATCGCTAAAGTATTAGGTTCATGGTTGATTGGGAAAATTTGACAGTTTCGGGCAGCTTGATATGCTGGCGTCTGCACAAGCTACCTCAGAGTAACGTGCTGAATTGCTGATGCTGACAAACTTATTAACTATTCTCATATTTTAATGCAGTTTTAGTACCTACACAATCGCAATCAATCTCATAAGGTTTTCCATTTTCTTCTTAGCGTGTTGATGGCATTCTAAATTGAATCGGCCGGCCCAAATTTCGGCGAAGAGTTTGACGCCTTCTGTCGCGTCCGTCACCTCCTGGAATGTGACAACAGGACAGGCAGGACACGGTATTAATGTACCTAATGATTTTAATCATAGATCGGTACAGTGTTGCCTAATAATTAATTAATGAATTACATTTCCTATCAATTCGTTAATCTTGATAAATATGTAGATATCAGATTACGCCGTTATGAACAGCCTTCCAGCCAGAGGTTCTGGTCGTTTGATAGCCATCAGATTATCAATCATATTTAATTAGGCATAAATAGGTACTCAATGAAATCCTTGTTGATATGTATTTTTAATGAGGTACTTATGAGTATTTTCTAGAACTTTTAGTAAGGATGGAGATTAAAAGGACCACACATTCTCGCCTGGCTGGAGGCCTTACAATCAAGGCACCCACAGTATAGTCCAGTTAAGCAGAAGCCAGTCTCATAGTGTGACATACGAGTTGCCACTAAAAAAAAGGCCACACATCTAGTGACAAGGTGCCAGAACTCGATTCTTCATTTTCTGCACCGTTTATCACTACGAAACATCCGAAAATAAATTATCCGGAAAAGAACTGCAGTTATCGACATAGATTGTAGAGTAAGGGTTGAACCACATCTCCACAGAATGGAGTATGAAAAATGCGATTCCGTGCTGATATATATGATTCAACCCTAACGTCCGCGCGGTCGGGCGGGGGTGGCGAAGCAAATGTACTGGCGGTGCGCCGCGCGGAGAGACGGTGAGCGCCACTCGTCGGCGCGGTCGAGCGGTGTATGATCTACGGATTTCTTACAAGTCAATGCTACGTAAGATCCGCTTCACCACCCGAACGCACGGACGCGCTGTGTCGTGAGTCGTGAGAGCAAGCTGAAGTGCAGTGGTCCGGCTATGCCTGTCGAACGAAAGATAGCAGATGGAATGGAGCAAACGAGTCTTACACTCGACAAAATGAGAAAGTAACAAAAGAAATCTGTCATTCTGCCTATTCTTCCGTCGACAAACCCCGTTTCTACGGTGGTCATGCTACGCGTGCTGGAGTAGAGACCGCGTATCGGCAAGCGTAGCGTGTCATGGACGTCGACAGCTAGAATGGCCTAGGACCTTAAAATGGCGTCTAGGTCAGACTGGATACAGGAGGCGTCAGTCAGGGTGTTATGTTAGTCCTCTGGTGGCTATATGGAACCCTTATATGTATACCTCTTGATTATTTACTTCAGCTTATTTATCTGTATGAACAGTACGATTTCCTTCTATTCTATGTACGTAAAATCCAAAGTAAATATTTTAATGAATGTCTTTGGTAAAGTATAAAAGTTGATAACGCAACAAAGTACATTTTCGAAGAAATGTTTACTGCAACAGCGGCACATCATAAAGAAGTTAAGCTAATATATTTTATTGCTTCCATCAGACGGCTTTTGTATTTAAGCATAATCACCTTATTTTGAGCCTATGATTATGAGTGATTCAAAGTTTCAAAATAATGATAAGACACTTTTAGATGACCTTGAAAATTAGATAGCATGATAATTTTGATCAAAACAGGTACTTCATTTACACCTTAACTCAAATATAAGAACCCTTGTTCCGTTCCATAATGTCAATAAATATGAGTCATGGGGCAGTAGTGATTGATAAACCAAAGCCTACAGTGCTCAATGAAATTACCCCACTTGGACTCTGATAAACTGACACATTGACTGAAATTCATTCATTTTTTAAGCAGGTTATAAGCGCCATCTAGTTATTGAATGTGGATTTAACAATGATAACTATTCCACAATAGATGACGCTAATCCAAGAAGCACTGCGTTCGCTACTCCACAACAGAGGGCGCTTATTTTCAACAATAACAGTCTTGTTTATTTGTATTTTTATTGTTTATAAATTAAAGGCCCCAAGAGGTAAATTGGGATTAATTTAATAATATTTTAAATCTCTAAAATTAAACGCGCATGACATTTTACAGTGAGGGTCAATGCGCATAGTCAAAGCATTGCGCATTTCGTGGCTAACCTCACCGAGTCGATCGACCAGCAGCGAACGAGCTGTCAGTGCGAAAACCTTTTCATTTCGTCTTGTGCTGTATTTTGGTGCCTAGTGGGTGTGCTAAGTGTCTTCGGGCGCATTTGTTTTATTTAAGTGCTAATAAACATTAGACTTACAGGTAAGTGCATATAAAAATAAGTAAAATATCATTGTTTCATTGTTGCGTTACCAAAATCTACTTTTGGATTAATAACTGTTTAGTTGAGTAGTACAGCACAGTATATCCCGTTTATGAGATGATAATGAGCTCGTATCTTATCGTATATTTAGAACATCATGCCGGTTTTATTGTTTTCATAAAGCCGTGTTAAAAAAGAGTCCTAATTTTGCTGCTAACTTGTTTGATGATGTCATGGGCGGATATCTCTGACGTTAACATATTTCCAATTGTTATTTTATCAATTTCACAAAACAATATTTGTCTGCGTCATCAGGTAATTAGGCTGTGGCTAAACAAATACTATATTCGCCATAATAACAGAAATCCCAGTCCATGTAAATGTTCCTATGCTGTGCTTTGACTTTCTGATTATCATATCTTCGCAGCCTATCAGCACACACCATAATGCAACAAGAAATTGCAAGCAGTGTGTATAAAGTATGTAATTTGTGCTCTATGTGAAAATGATTAGTCGTGCCATTCAGTACAAACTGCATCAAAGAGAAAATTACTTTCTAATTTGTAAAGACTAAAGACATTGGTTTTCCCCATGTTAGCTCAAATATAGTATGAAACCTTGTTCACATTGAAGTAAACCCCAGAAATTAGTTTTTAAGTAAGTATTTTACTCTGCTCACTACTATTAGAGTAGTGTAAAATACTTACTTGAATACTTATTTTTCCCTGTTTAAAATTATGTGATGATTCAGACGAGGACAAAAACTTTAGACACTATTAAAACCTAAAATGCTAATTATGTTTGTTTGGCAAGTGATTCACTCCAAAATCCTCAAACAAATGTTTGTTCGTGGAATTTTTTTTCACATACTACATAAATAATGCCCCTTTACATGCAACTTCCTCTTGAATGTTGATAATAATCCAATACTGTAATGTCTAATCTCTGGTGAATGATGATTATGACTCACAGCCATTTATAACTTCCATGTTTAGTTAATGAGGAAGAAAACATGATGGATGTTAATTTATTGCTTGCACGGTACTAAACATTATTTCAGGTTTCTCATCTAGCGTTCAGCCTGATGGACATCTTAAATTTATCATAAGATTTGTAGTCAAACTCAATGTGATCTGATAGGTACACATAAGGATGGCCATTTTTTTATTCTCCTCTGGACTCAGGTCTGAATATTTGCTACTAGGTATGGCTGATGAAGCAAAATTAAAGTGACCAAGCCTGATATTTCTTTTCGCAAGATTTTTTTCCATCTTGAGCTAAAAAAGCCTTTTTTGGTTAATAAAATAGTTATTTTTGAAAAAACCCCTACCCAAACTGGAGTCACAAAAATATCCGAGATGAAGTGACGACAGCCCCCATAGTTTTACTTCATATAATCTTTCTTCGTAAGAACATTACTAACTATGTACACAGATAGGTACGACCGCGGCTTTGAATGCACCCCGCGCCGTCTCTTCGACGCAGGCTCTCGATGTCGTGCCAATTTCCGCGAGATGACACGTGTAACTGTACATACGACAAAATAAAACTTACTTGCACATTCATAGTAATAAGGAACTTAAATAAATGAAGTTCCGCCTTAGATAGGTTAGGTTTTTTATGGTTACATTCGGCTTTATTTATTTTTTCTGAATATTTCGAGGGGGGTTACTAAACCCTCAAATCCTCCCACTTGCCCTAAAGAATAACAGTATGACAGTCAGTATATCCTCAAATTATGATTGCGATGGATAAGAATCAAAATTACCTATCTAAAAAACCGCTGGAGTATAACTTATGTAGCCCCGACATTAAAATTTAATACCATAAATGAACGAATATTACTTCCATATCATATCATCAATATAGACTCAACGCTAACACGCTATCGGTTATTGGAAGTAGGAACCGTCATGAATATGTCATGTAATATTATACCGTCGGCGTTGGACTGAACCAGCCGGCCCGTGCAACCTAAATGGATTTATGTGGGGATTAACTTCTCCGTCGTCGCTTCCGCTTTGTCCATATTCAGTTGGTAAATGAAACTGAGCGTGGAATGTTACGTCAGAACCGTGAATGAATTAACGCTAACTGTGGAAAAACCTTTAATGTGATTACTGGCCTAAATAAGGGATAGACTACTGGTGGTGGTACTTTCATGCAAGCCTACAAACTTGGCTTGCCCTTATAACTTAGCCTACTACTCTTCATGGTGTTGGGGTTTCGGAACAATCTGCTTGCCTTATCGGCTTGCCGTATTGTTAGCCCCTAGGCACGCCACCGAGACCTACTTTTATCAAATAATAGATAATATCGTCGTCAACCATCTTACACGATTCGGCCGCCATAAGGAGTACGTACCTTAAAAGAAATAGATACGTGCGACCTCCGATTGAGCAGTTGTTTGGTAGAAAACCTTGGCAGTTTTCTAAGTACACATACGGGAGGACTGTGATCAATGTCGCCTATTTGCCAAGACGCTGAGGAGTTTCCGGAAACGGGAACTTGACGTAAGATAAGTCGTAAGATATCGCCTGTGAGAAATTGTCACAAAACAGAAAACAACGATAGTGCTCCGCCTGGTTAACTACTTCTCATTCGTATTGGTTGCTCAATGGCCACGGTTAAGGCAACAACAAGACAGGTGAAGAAAACCTGCATGTTCTCTCCATATCTGCACCAGTATTCACCCATGCAGAATTGACTGCCAACAACGGGATCCAAACAAAGTCTGAAATAGACTGTATCCAAATACTGAGCAGAAACAGTAAGATTTTTAAAAACACCAGAATAAGAGATCAATAACCAATATTTTAAACTAATGCAGTTCCAACAAAGGGAGCGGGATGCCTACATTTTCCACAGAAAATATAATAACACGCTGGACGCCTACAACTTTCATTTGATTAAAACGTCACAGATAAACAGCCACAGGCGCCCACGGGCCTAACTCAACATTGGAGAATAATAGAACTTTATGGAACTAATGTAACATAAACTTTCTGCAGGCACCTTTGTTTTCATTAGAGCTACCGAGTGGAGCGCAGGCCACACCGCCAGCTAGCGAACGAGCCGGGCGAGGCATCGTTTCACCTCTTTTCATACTTTGGTTCACACTGCTAACTACCGAAAGAGCCGAAACGAAGTAAGAAATGAGGCTCGCTAGGCTCGCTCGCTAGCTGGCGGTGTGGCCTGCGCTTTACCGACCTAGTTTCACAAACTCCAGGCTCGCAATTGATCTCGTTCTGCAATTTGAAACCATAATGCAACCATATCACGTTTCTGTCAAAGTGCTGCCGGGTACCGGCACACTTCGTTTTCTGAATCGACGGAGATAAAACGATACAAGCATACGTAGGTATAGTCTATCTATTCTCATTCTCACCAGCTTTGCAACGGACGGGGGGAAATTAAAAACCTCCACGGCGTGAAATTGCTGTATTAACGCTTGCTATTATGCGTTGAGGGCTTTTATAATGAACATTGAACAAATGGTAATCTGTTGGGCAAATAAAAAGCCTTTTAAACCGGGTTTCGGGTGTGCTCACATAAACTAAGCATATTGATATGGTAAACAAACCGTAACTTGTTTGATCCAAAGTAAGACCGCTAATTTGGCGAATTAATTTATAAAAAAGGAAAGAATGCCTGTCCGCTAGCATTACCACTAATCCTTTCTCAAATACCTCGTGGCCTCGTGAGGATAAGCGAAGCAAAATTGACCCGACAATAACGTCGAGCGCCACCCGGGAAATTCATCTACCCTTTCGCAGTAACAACCCTATTATTGGAATCAGCTTTGATGACCTTCTGTACAAAAGCAAGAAAATTCTAAAGATAGAAATACAAGTTATAAATAAAACGAATGTGCTATGGGGCAGAATCGCATTGACGTAACCTAATTGGCGTGAGAACCACATTAATAGTTAATAATGGTGGTTGCTTGGCTCCGTCAAACGAAGGCTTTACAAGTCGACTGGCAATGTCACCTACTGCATCTACAATTCTACAGTATAATTTTTATAACGACCTTTTATTGAGTCTAAGAATATCGCCAGACAAATTAATATTCAACAGTACACTATTGGATATTGACATAGTTTTCCAAAGCCGTACAAATATTTATGTTTGTTGTGTTTCCAATAAGTTTATAGGGAATCTCTGTGTATCTTACCGACTGATTTAAAGGGTGCCATAAACCCGGGATTTCCCGGTTTTCACTATGGGACCGGGTTCCGCATGCCCTACATAAAACCTTGAAGAGCATTTACTCCAAAAACGAAACTCATTATTGGTTCTCGAAATATTGGAAAACAATAAAAATCATTTCATGATAAATTAATGGTCCCATTTACATCTGGATTCCAAGCCCTTGACTCACAAAACCGAACACCAATAAAAACATCCGCGTCAGCACTTAGGAATGAACCGTAACATCTTCAGTTGAACTCGGACCAAATTAAATTCCTATGTTTATCTAGTTTAATAGTTCGTATGTGACGTCACCGGCGCCATTTTAGTTATAACAAGGGTTAATATTTTTGTAATGAGCCCATGAGCCTAGCTCGCCCCGAGCGAGGTCGTGTTAAATGTAATGTTCTCGGAATATTCGTGTTGTTCTGAATGTCAAAGGTTAAGAGGAAATAAACCGGTTAAATATAACTAGAATAGAATAGGATGAAACTTTATTTAACGTGTTTTCAAAAATCGTTAGCGAAACTTTTGTGAAAATTCGTGCTAAGAAAGGACCATTTCTCTCGGGGGTCGTTAAAACGATTAGGCGGGGATTCAGTCAAGAGATTGTATTTCAGCAATCTCATCGCTAACAACAGTGTACTGCTAATACTAATCCGTTGGCCCATCTTGGTAATTATACCAATATTCCCACAAGACCGTTTACTGTAGCGGTTTATCCCGGGTTCAACGGCGTGAGATTGTGGGTTGATCATTAACTAGTTATGTGATAAAACAATCTCAAAGACAGATTTGATCTTTCGCATCATCTTCCTACCCTTATCCCAATTTATTTGGGGTCGGCGCCGCACGAAATGTATCGAGGATAAAGAATCCTCGATACGTTTCTATGTATAAGCCGCCATGTATATTCAATTATTAAAACTTTATGCACAAGTAAAAAACTGTACAGTTGTTTTGCGCGTTGGGCCTTGGGCATTTTCTACCAGTCTACCTTAGGGTGATGCAGAGACAATATACAGTAGGTGCAATAACAGAAAAAAAGACTAGAAAATATGTATAAATATATAAAGTTAAGAGAGATAAACAAGAAAAACTACAACAACTTAGTTCTAAGTCGAATCTGCCAACTTCTTGTGTATATGTTCTCGAGCTTTCATTATGAAAGTAAGCCGACTGGTCACCATCCTGATACTCTGAGGGAGCGCATTCCAAAAGAAAACCGCCTGGACAAAGAAAGAAGATTTTCGCCATTCACCCCCCTTCCTTCCTAACCATATCATTCCATCCATCAATTATTTGGTCTTTCCATCCATTCATATTTACATTCAAATCTTTCTTTTGTTCTGTCTAGACATTTTCTTTCGTTATCTTCTTATCAGTCGATTAGCCTCGTATCTTTTTGAGCAGCTCATTATGAAAGTCTAGTGATTTAATATTGTACAACGCAGGTTTTATACATGCTATATAATCTCGTTAGCTAGACAAACCATTTAACCACGTACCCAATTAAGAATTTATCGTCCCTTGTAAACCCTTCGCCAGAAGTTGGGGATTAAGCAAATTGCTGCAGTTACTTTATTTAAAATCATTTTACAAATGAAGAGGAACTCCTACGCAATTATGGAAGTAGATTATAATGTATTTTTAGATTTTATTTTCTATCGAGTTCTTTTTAACTCAGTTTATTGTTTTTTCAAGCAAAAATAGAACTTCGTTGTGCAAACAATGTCGAAGTCACTAAAAAAGATCTGCGCCGTGCCTTCTTCCAATAATAACTTCCGAGAAGTAGTGATCACCATTTTTATCTTTTTAGTTCAGCTCAACCCCCTTTCTACTTTTTCTTATTATAAGTTCCTTGATGCGTAAACAAGTGAAAAGTTGCAATAAAGTGTGGTGGCGGCGGCAGGGCCCGGCGGCGGTGGCTCCGCGCGGGGGGGTGGTTGCGCGCGTTTATTGATTTTCAGCGCGGCTCCGCGGACGTGCTCCGTCGTCGACTCCTATCTCCGCAAATACTAAGATTACTACTACCCGCACTTTTGGGACCCGACGATTGTAGCTGAAACACATCTCAACGAAAAATCCTTCCATAAATTACCATCAGAAATGTTATTTATAACGTCGGAGTAAATGTAATTTTGATTCAAACCCGTAAAGTTCATGCGTATGAAAGTAATTTATTGTGTCGACGACATTGAAGAGGGGGTGGGGGAGTCTGTACAGAGCGATAACTGGCAATGACATGAAGCAGATGAGATGCATGAATCACGCGCTCGACCTCTGCGTCAAGGACAAGCCTCGAACAAAATTCGTAAAAACATTTTTATAAATCTGAACTGTAAATGGTTTTTCATTTTGGGACCGTATTAGTTTTCAAAAAATAAAAGGTCCTAGGAAACCTGGGACACTGCCGAATCTATTGTCATTTTAAACTATTTTAATTACTAATTATTACTATTTCCTTTGGCTCGTATTTTTAGGAGGTTCCTCTCTCTGGAGCCCTGACCGCCGGTAGCTTGGACCCTGTTCTCGATACCGGTGGGCTACAATTTTTTATATTTTTAAATATTTTTTATATTGTTTTTTCTAAGGAATATTTAAAAATGAAATTGATTTGTAAATATATAAATAAAGGAAAATAAGCAAAGACTTGGAGAAGCCTTTCACATTTTACGTAGTAAGATTCGTGATTGAACAATAACGTTTAACAAAGATTAAGTGAACGTAGTCAGGTGCGTAGGCAGACTTTACTACGTGTCTGGCTACGCTTCAAAACAAAGCCATTGATGAAACCCGAAGTATTGCTTCTGGCGATCAATCTTACTAAGGGGTTTCGTAATACCTAGTAATTGGATTGTGGAGATCACATAGGCAATCGCTTCATGTTAAGTACTGATATTCAGCTGGATTCGGTTAGAAGTTGATTCTAACCAGTGGCGTGCCTAGTGGTCAACAATACGGCAAGCCCAACTAAAATCCTGAAGAGTAGTAGGTTATAAGGGCAAGCCAAGCTTTTAGGCTTGTATGAAAGTACCGCCACTAATTCTAACACAGTTGAGCACGGCTAAGCAGATGATAAAGTTGCATGCACAGTACGTGCCGAAATGCAGCTTTGAGCATCATGTTTTATAAATATCCCTCATTAGTAAACATGAGGTGAACTGAACAGGTGTTACGGAAATAACTCTGATATCAGACCTAGTGTTTACAAAGCTAATTGTGCTGATTCATGTAAGTCTGCTGCAAATCGTGCTCTTAATCAGCCACCATTATGACGTAATGTTTTGTTGAATGAAGCATATTTCTTAGAGCCAGAACTATGGCAAAGTGCTCAATCACTATTCCTATCAAGGTTAATCAACCGCTATTGTAATCAATTAATTAAGTTGTTGTTTTAATGGTTGAGGTTGAAGCGTGAAATGATTTAGTGTCACTTGCTTCATCTTCTTCAAGGTATTAAGAACAAGCCCCGTAGCCAGGTTTCCTTATCATTAATAGTCTTGAGAGGATGCTGTAATTGTGTCTTATTAGACACAATTGACAGCATCCTCTCGATACTCCATTCCAACTAAATCGAAGTTGGTATGTTAAATTAATTCAATGAGCGCTATTGAACTTGTCAAAACTGAAGAGCCAAGGTGAAGCACTCCATCCCTTCCGATAAATGTGTCGCAGCACAATATCACTTCGGAATACGGCCATTAAGATAAGTATATGATGCGGACAGGCACTAGGTACCAGGCAGAGACAGTTGAATGAATAAACAGGTAACAATGGTCCCGCAGGCAACCTGTGCAGGGTTAACTACAGTCTATCATTAAAATTCAAAGGTCGGTACCGCTCGGCACGCTATGCCCACGTAAACGCTATACGGTATTCTATTGTTTTGTTCATGAGCATACTCTGGCATGGAAATGTTTATCGTGTGCTTGTTCATAGTTTTATTGAAGGTTCTTTCAAATCAGGGACAGAACAAACATTGCGAATGCAAACTATCGACATCTCGGAATTTTTGGGACTAAGTTGCTTCGATTAGTTGGAAGCCTTTGTTCCGAAGGTTGTGAAGCTGCTCTGAATACGACTTAAGTGACCAGCTATTACATTTAACAGCCCAATTCTGAATATGTATTCTCTGTATACAAACACGCCCTAACGAGTAACCGCAGTAATTATAACTGACGACAACTCTGCTCCAAAGCAACGAGCCTCGGGAATTATAACGAACGAAGCCTTACTTTCATATATTTGGGTGTATTTGGTTTAGATTAAATGTATTCAAATGTGGTTTGTTAAAAATATTTGAAGTATGTATTTTATTTACTTCGGCCTTGCCGAGACCCTTTCAAAGACGATAATTTTGGAGTTGTAGAAAAAAAACGAATTAAAATCAAATCAAAGTTTCATCAATTCAGGCTCGTAGCTGTCTGCTACACAAAGTCTCTCGCAAATCGCGCCGCAGTTACATTTAAATCGTTTAGTTAATTTAATTCAGTGATTATCCCTCTGCTGGAGTGCCATCATCGATCAATGATTCACGAGGTCCGTAATGGGACATATCAGTGAATTATATCTATTAAGTCCTCAATTTATCACTTGCCAGCCTACAGTCGTAATTGTCGCGACAGAAGTGGGTCGTTCTGCCTCGTCGTGAGCCTGCGGGCACATTGCCAACTTGCCGTAACTTGAACGGGGCCCAAGTTCAGCGATTGCAATGTGTCGTTATTTGTTAACTTAGTATAAAACGTAACTTTGGAAAACTGTTTCGAACATCAGAACAACCTGTTCAACCATTTGTTTAAAAATTACTGAATTCAATTTAACATGGACGGCTTGAAAACTGCTTTTGTGATTTCGTGCTATGTAAACTAAGAGTAGAGCCCCAGCGAGAGCATTTTCAAGTTACCTACTCGTTAACAATGCAGCATTCAGCGGTTTTGGGAGCATTGACTCGACCAGACTGTACATACTTTAAAGGCACAATTTTCCCAGGAAAATGTGCTGTGTGTATTTTGCTAAAACATTCAAAGTACATATTAGGTACTTACATATATCTCTACTCTCTAAGCTCATTAAAAAGTTAAAAAGGCTACGTCAATGTTGGAGTTGGGAATTAAAGGGTGAAATTAAAGTTAAATAAATCCAGGCGTAGTTAAATGAGGCAGAACATAAATGTTTAACTTTACGGGAAGGTTGGAAAACAAGGCTGTTTTTTCCAAGTGACTGCCGTCCCAAATCCCTGTCTACAAACAATCCTGGCTTAGATGAGGCGGTACGTGTGAGATTGGCTTTCCCCGGCCTTTGTTCGGCGCGTCAAGGCCGTGCCACCCGAGGGGTGTCCTGCGTTTATATCTACACTTTATACGACATTTGCCAACTGTCGCGTCGCCGTCGTGCTGTAAACCCTCGCTAAAAATAACTTGATAGCGTAATGCTCTGCAGTCTAATATCTCCTGAACTTTCGTTAGCGTCACGTTAAACCAAAAGGCCTTGTATGATTCACACTTTGAAATATGCAAATTCTAAGCTTAATTTGAAGATATTTCGGCAACGTTAATTTTGAACGGCTTCCCTTCCTTGAATTGCTTATTCAGTGACGAATAAGGCCGTTGAACTTCGAAGCTCAATACTTTAGCAATATAATTTCAACAAAGCTCTTTGAGCTGAAGATATCTTCTATGTTAATAAGGGTTTACATTGCTCTCATGAATTTTTCAGCTTTCAGAACTTATTTAAGTAATGAATTTTTCGACCGCAACGTTGTTATGAGAGGCAGATTATGAGCAGTCCCGGGGAGCCTGCGGTGCTAAACATTACCATATAAAGGTCGGCGGGTGAGAGCCGCGCTGATGTTTTTATGTAACGATAAAACACGCTGGGAATTAACGGCTTAATCTTCTCTAATTAACGTCTGTGGGTGGCGCAAGTGACACCCCGAGTGTCGTAAGTCTCGTAAACTCGTTTATTGCTCACGGGTAGGCTCATTACCTATCTATAAATCGGCCTATTACTTCATAATTTTCTTAATGATCATCCCTCGCTCGTATCTCAAATTACATCTTAATTAAGCTCTTCTGAAAACGTATCAGATTCGTCGGCAAACCCGGACCTCGCCGACCTTCGTTTTTGTTAAATATTAGTCATAAAATGTTTCCTGGTAATGTAACGTGAGCAAAAACAAAGGATATTCTGATCTCAAACATCGAGAGCCGTTTTCCATGCATATTATATCATCTAGGCTCGTTGTATAAAAATGGAGGAGATAATAGAATCGTTATTTCTGCCACAAGCGCCTCTCGTGAAGGGGTTGTCGTTTGAAGTTCAAAGCTACATAATATCGACGTGTGGGTTGAAAGGTCAGAGCACACAGCCTCACTTCGGCATTTAATTATACTACCACGCATCCCTTCCGCTATTTTAATTAATGAAAGTTCAGATGCACTGGCGTTCTATTTCTAGATGCAACATTGTTGGAATTGATTTGTGTAGGAGGGGCTCCACGTCCAAACTGGAACGGGCCGGGGCTGCCTTCAAGCGGCTCTTGCCCAACCTGAGGGGTCCAAACGCCTCCTGCCGTAGGCTCTACGCGGGGGTCGTGCGGTCCATGGCCCTTTACGGGGCCCCGGTGTGGGCGCGTTCAATTAAGCGGCGTGCCGCGCACTACCTGAACGCGCCCCAAAAGGTCGTAGCCGTAAGGCTGATCCGGGGGTACCGCACGATCTCCCGCGAGGCGGCGAGCCTCCTAGCCGGATTGCCGCCATGGGATCTGGAGGCGATAGTCCTCGCGCGCCTGCATGAATGGCGCGCGGGGGCACTACGTCGGGGGGAAACTCCGCTGCCGCGGCAAATCACCGCTCAGCGGACAGACCTCCGACGCGATCTCATGGCGACATGGAGACAGCGACTGTCGCAACCCAGTGCAGGGCACGCCACAATAGTGGCGATAAGTCCCCTCTTTGAGGAGTGGCTAGAGAGGCGCCACGGCGCCCTCACCTTCCGCCTGACGCAGGTCCTCACCGGACACGGTTGTTTCGGAAGGTTCCTGCACCGAATCGGGCGGGAGGAAACGCCCGGGTGTTATCATTGTGAGGATCGTCCGGAGGACACGGTGGCGCACACCGTGGAGGTCTGCCCCGCTTGGGCGGAGCTCCGCCGTGTCCTCGTAGCGGCGATCGGCGGCGGCGACCTCTCGCTCCCGGCCCTGGTTCAGGCCATGGTCCGGAGCGAGAGGGAATGGGAAGCCGTCACCTCCTTCTGCGAAGCAGTCATGCTAGCGAAGGAGGTGGCGGGACGTGAGAGGGAGAGAATCTCACGTCCCAGCCGCCGCGGGCGAAGCACCGGGCGTCGGGGGCCACGTGGTGGCTCCCGGCCACCGTAGGCGCGGGCCTGTGGACGGTGAGTAATGGGTTAGCTCACCGTCCGTCCGTCTTATGACGACAGGCCGTGTCGACGGCGCGTTCGTGTTCCACGCGCGCCTCAAAGAGATGTCAGCAACCAAGAAGGGGCCCGCAAGGGCCGATGCCTGCCGGGGCTGCGGGACTGTTCGAAAGAGATACCGTGGCCCTGGAACACAAAGGGCAATGAAGGAACATGGATGGGTTTTAGTCAGTAAGAGTCTGACACTCCCTCCCACTCCACCCAGAGCGGGAGAAGTCATTTGATGATTTCCCATCCGTAAAAAAAAAAAAAAAAAAAAAAAAAAAAAAAGGGGCTCCACGTGTTACGTATCCGTTTTTTAAATATGTTAAGGTCATCGTCAAAGGGTGTTAATTTAAACGAGAACATTATAAAGTGAGTTAGGTAACACAGGATGGTTAACTGCGGACATAAGGCTATGTGTAAGGTCATTGCAAGGCCAGACTACTTACTTCTATTTTCGTTAGCAAGATAATCGTGTCTTATCTGTTGTGCTAACTCCGTTGTAAACAACGTAAATTGCATACATTAAGATTTTCAAGAGCCTTTGTTTCGTAAAAATGAACGTTGTATTTTGGAACATGAGGACTTACTCAGATCAGACATTTGAATTAGCACTGCCATTGCGTTTACGTATGATCACTTATTTTTACGAAAAATATGGAATTATTCGCACGATTAAGTCCACAGGGATGCTTGGCTTATGGAGATCCTTCCATGTCATCGGGAATGTGCAATCGGGCAGCCGTGAGACACACAATATTATCTCTTTTTTTTTTGTTAAATTTACGTTTATATTGGGTAATTTAATTTTTTTTTTTTTTTTTTCTTTGTTGTATGCACTTGTGTCATGTGCCAAATAAATATGTTTTCTTTCTTTCTTGTCTTTCTTTAATGAGGTTTACATCCAACTAACTTTATCCCGCGGCTTCCCGCGACCTTCGATAGGCCATCTGCTACCTCTAGTCTATGCCTAGTGGGAAACTTCTCACGCTCCGCTTTCCGTTTCGCGGTCGCCATTTGCCTCCAACAGATTTCCGAATAATAAGGACCCGATTCCGCCTATTGTCGCTTCGAATTGCTAATTTACTTTGAGAATTTGTCAAAGACTTTGGATCTCCTGCGGACTTCCTAATTCCAAGTTCTGTCACGTCGAGTAAGCCCGGTTTTATATGCCAACAGAGGAAGTTTAAATTAAATTAGCCGCTGCTAAGCTTGACGTTTCTTTAACTTCATGTTTGGGCAAAAGCGTGTTGTGTAGATGTAGAAAATTTGGTAATTAGGGATTGTTGAGATCGCCCTGGCTGTTGGAAAAGCAGTATTTTCGTACAGGTTTAATTCTGTCTTAAATACTGCAGCCCATAATGACTATGGACTATATCTCATCATCTGCCTAGCCTTACCCAACTATATTGGGGTCGGCTTCCAGTCTAACCGGATGCAGCTGAATACCAGTATTTTACATGGAGCGACTGTCTATCTGACCTCCACAACCCAGTTAGTACAATACCCCTTGGTAAGACTGGTTCTCAGACTTTTTGGGCCACTGGCTAACTAAGGGCTGTCAAAGATATACAAATGACACCCGGGACCAACGGCTTAACGTGCTTTCCGAGGCACGGAGTAAACTCGGAATGTAATGGATGGTCACCCATCCACAGACCAACCTAGGCAAGCACGGCTTAACCTAAAGATCGACCCGAGCGGCTATTATTATTAAGCCACGAGCTCCTCTACTATGGACTATATCTCTGAACTATAAAAAGGAGTAGGAGGAACGGTATCGGTTGTAGGTAACCAAAGATGTGCTGATGGGTTTTTTTTCCTTTTCAGACAATACTTCGAGTTTTCTTTAATAGCTGGTATACTAACTCGTCACTTGCATTGTTTCAGAATGCCTGCAGCAGTGCCACCCGCCGAAAATGGCGCGCCACGCAGCGAACTCGAGCAGCTGCAATTGCGCGCCGGCCAAGTCACTGATGATGTCAGTATCTTTTTATTTATTTCTTAATAATCTGGACATTCTTCCAATCTTAGGAGGAGGCAGTATGTAAGAACAGCTTGCAGCCTTACCGTGGCATAAGATCCCCCTGTTGGAAAGATCTAGATTTTGGATAAGTTTGATTTTAAATTCTAGAATGAGGTACCATCATACCGGGTACCAGGATTTGCAAAGTTTCTTCGAAGTCAACAAAGAAAAAAACAAATTTAAAGAGTTGCAAAACGAGTAAGACATTTAGAAAAATACTCTTCGCGTAAAACGCTCCAAGTTCTGTTAGTTTGAAACAAGTTTTCTTTGTTCAAACTTATACAATCGTAAGAAAATAAGAACCTCGTGAAGTTTCCTTTCTTATACTGACTTTTAAATAATTGAATTTGTTATAACGTTTCAGTCGCTGGAGTCCACGCGGCGCATGATGCAACTATGCGAGGAGGTGAGTTGTCACTACGCTTACTTTATCTAATTCTAAGATATAACAATAAATAAGGGGAGAATATCACCATCAACTAAAATTCTGTATTAAGAATGAATGAAACTAATAACAACATATTTTTAATATAACTGTGTATTTGAATACTAATGCTCTAAATCTCTTGAGCTATCTTTGTGTATTGGGAGAGATCTGTGTGTGATTTCGAGAATACCTCCCGAAATTAACTTTAACCATATTATTTCTCGTTTTCCCCCTTGATACTAGTCCAAATTGTCTTGAATTTGATATGAAAACTTTGAAATCATTTTTTATATTCATTTAATTTATAAAAATAAGAGTTTGTTTTTATATCAACTTCATCCATGATTAACTAATCTCAATTGTGATCTAATAACCTGTGTGTTTAATATTGAATGATCTATTAATTTTCCAAGCGTACGACAATACTGGAAGCTCTATAATCTATTACTAAATAGAAAGAATTGAGCCAATATGTGCGGTCTTGTATATCCGTAGACGCGTTTCAGTTGAAATTAAATTAGTTTCCCCCATAGTTTAATTATGTTGAGTTCTGTTGTCGATTATGTGATTATTTGTGATCATCTGTGAGAGAGGTGTTCTCGATGCGAGGGAGTGAGGGGTATAGCGGAAGTGTTGGATAGCCCCAAGCTCGGTTTGGTCTCTGACGCCCGTCCCACCCCCTAGGGCGCAGCCTCTGCTAACCCTGGCTGTTGTGTTTCGATGTCGCTAAATATTATTTTGTTTTATCTTTTTCTAAATGTGTGTATGTATATCTATTGTAGTTATCCGGCCATAATCCTTTGTTTATTTTATGTTCAACCCTACATTTGAGTATAATATATAATATGTAATCAGTATTATATGTTATTATAACCATACATATATGGGTGTTGCATGATCCGTGCCTTTACTGTGTCCGAAAATGTTAGACTTCTATAGCCCTTTGTGTTGTTCGTAGTGAACTGTACATTTTATGTGATTATATTTACCTTCCCGGGCGAACTGGCCCTCGGCGCTGACAGTTAATTACCTAATTGATATTCTTACAAAGTTAGAACATTGCCTCCTTTAGTTTTTTGTCAAAGAAGCAAATTAAAAGCTCAAAGCCGAATGTTTAACCGTCAGCTCCTGTAATTTCGCCCGAATGCTGTTTTAGGTTTCAAAGCATGAAGCCCATCATTGTCCACAATAGAATCCAAGTCCTATATTTAGTTTAAATACTTCTCTAAAGTTAGTACCCCTTTTAGTACGTAATTTGAACGAAATACGTGCGCTTTTGAGTCTGAAAAAAAAAATAGTCAATCCATTGTGCTTGGGCTTGCTTTCTACTGAGACCCTCGTGTACCACTCGGATCCTCGTGGAGGAATCCGCGTCCGAGGCTGACTCACTGTTTCAACGCACTTTCTATTTCTATTTAATTTCCTGTCTGGTAACGATACTTCCACTCTTCATAGATGACATTATTGTTCTCTGTGTTTCTTTATGATTTCTGTAATAAACGTGCCAACACCGACTGATCTCGCGAGCCTTGCCTTTCGATATATCGTGATCAGTGTATGTTGATGTTCGTTCTATCCTGTTTTAGTTGATCTGTATCTTAGGTCTCTGTTGTAGTGGCTGCTCTCTGTTGTTGACTGTACATCTATTATGTTGTATGATTTTCATGCCTTCTCGAACATTCACATTACTGTCAATATGTGGGCGTGAACACACCCCGTACTGCCACTGAACTCCAACAAATATATCGAGCTACACCTATTGCTGACTCTCACACAATATACATGAACCTAACCAAAATTATCAGTATTACCCACATTACTGTTCCATTATTATTTCATACTTTTGATTTCTCAAATTATATTTAGTATTTTTTAGTTTAAAGTTTTTATAGAAAGTTCCTAATTATTTACGTGATATTTTGCAATTATTATGTTTATACTATTAATTTTATATGCCGAAATGTATGCGCGAAATATAACATGATATACGACACTGTACAGACTCAGCATTACTCTAACACAGTTCAACACCGGGGAGGACGTCGTCCGCCCGCGCGCCCGCGCACACTTGTACATGCTCACAGCTCGCTGCTGCGCGGCGGCGAGGCGGACGGGGTCCTCCACGACACGACTGCTACATCTGACTGTACAAGTGCCGCGACACGCTCCGCGTGCCCCCGCCGGGCTCGAACCCACCGCCCACTCACTCTACTGTACCCCTCACAACTAACATGCTCTGTGACTTTTTGTTTCTGCGGCGTAGAGCAAGGAGGCCGGCATTCGTACTCTGGTCGCTCTAGACGACCAGGGAGGTGAGTGATCTGCAAAATTTGCAACACTACATTATTTACAATTTTATCTATTTTATCCTTTTTCGCTAACTTTGTTGAGCATCGTAGGGTTTTCAGCCGAGCCGAAGATGGGCTCACCGATGTAGAAGAGTTAAGGGGGTATCGCATTATATATTTAAAATTACGTCACTGCTATAAGAATGCAAAGGTGCGGGCATCCTCTGAGACTACCGTTTACATTGTAAGACTCACACACGGAGATGATCACGGAAAACCCACATCTTTGTATATTTATTCGTTATGTAGATAATATACACCACTTTGCACAACTTAACAACGAGCTCT
This sequence comes from Noctua pronuba, assembly GCA_905220335.1. NCBI lineage: Eukaryota > Metazoa > Arthropoda > Insecta > Lepidoptera > Noctuidae > Noctua > Noctua pronuba. The sequence continues at coordinate 8,607,882 of LR999911.1, forward strand.
ATCTTCTACGACGTCAGGCAGGCCGACCGATCGACATAACAAACGTATATATATTCGGGCGTACCGATACCTTATACATTCTGCATTTCAGATATTGTTCGTACTCGACTCTAAATTAACAACTTTACTGAATTCACATAACGAATCTAAATGAACGAGCAAAGTAAATTCGAAACGCTTCTCCTCAACGCACGACTCTTGACATCACACAAATAATCATGAATCATATGAAACTGAGCACAGATGAAACTAAATCTGGTTTTACTTGCAAGCTTCACTGCATGCATGTCGTTGTGGATCGAGTAGTGTGTGTTAGCGGCGCTCGCGGGCGGCGCGCGGCCCACTTGCGCGCTGCACGCGGCCCGCGCGCCGCCCCACGCCGGCACCTGCACGCACGCGCCGTCGCCTCCGCCACGCCCGTAGCGTCACGCGTCACGCCGCCGCTGCACGCCACGCTCACGCGCGCCCGTGCGACCGACTCCGGCGCACCGCACCCACCCACCCACACACCCCGATACTCTCTCCTACGATATATTATTTTGATTTGTATTTTATGTATAGAGCGAGGACGCCGGGGGGCAAGCGCTTCATATGTTGAGTCACCAGGGCGGTAAGAGTTAAACTGACACATGGGTAGTCGAAACGTGAGAACGTCTGTGTTTGAATGTGCAGTTAATAAATATTAATCTCTTTGTTTTTCTTTGACGTTTCTCTTAACTAACGACTTATCTGAGATCGATGTTGCGTGTGTATCTATGTTTCGATGGGGATGACCTTGACATATAGTGTAAATAGAAGCCCGATGGCCGTTCGTTGCTAATTGTCGCAAAAGACTGTTACTCTATCTTTTGCTGAAGATTTAATTTGAATGAGCTGCGCAATCTGTTTAGTTCTTCCGTTGATATTTGATCGATACGCTTTTTATAGGTATATTTATTTATCTTTCCGAATCTACTGTTCTCTTCCGTAATGTGCGGTACTAAATGAATGCGCGTTGACGATGTCTGTTCGACGTATAGTATGGTATCGCCTCATCTCCATGGCTGGCAGCGTACTGTTCATGTTAGCTGTAGGTCTGTAACTAGCTCGACGTCTGTGTCTGTCGGCGAGGCCGCCCCTCGCCGCACTACATATTAGTTTGTTCATTTTTCTTCTTCAATAAATCAATACTTTGCTATTTTCACGTTTCATTTAGGAATGGCTTACTGGATTCGCTCATTTGCTAAGTTGATTTATTTTGTCCCATGATCACCCGGCGGCGGGCCGGTGTGGCCCGCCGCCTCATGTCCATGTTTTATTTCTGTTTAGTTATCAGTTTTTTTGTGTTGGTTTGAGTTTGCGACGCCCGCGCGGCCTGAGCCGACCTCTACGGCGGGGGGGCCTGCGCGCGCGCCGCTCCCGACTCCTCACCGCATTCGTTTGGCGAGCTATAGTGACATCATTATTGTGTTGTAGAGTCACGAGGTGGGCATGAAAACCCTGGTCATGCTGGATGAACAGGGCGGTAAGCATCCAGTAGAACATACTATTTTGCATCACTCATAATTTAGTAAAGCTTTTGTCTGAAATGCCAGTTCAGATAATTTATAAAAGTTCGTTGAATGGCAATGACTTGATGACAATAAATATGTTACGATTGAAAATCTGCTAACAGTTTATTTATAACGGATAAAACTGAAGGTAAAACTTGTTTGTCATGATCATAACTAAACCTAGCGAATAAAGTGCATCAAACGATCTCTGCGCTCCGCAGTGCGCTCAGAGCGCTCAGAGCGCTCAGTGCGCCTGGGTGCCTCAGTGCTCAGTGCTCAGTGCTCAGCACTCACAGCCAGTGAGCTGGGACCATGAGATTATCTGATTCAGTTAAACCGTATTAATTATTTTATTTAGTTTTTGTCACGCATCCAGCTATGCACGTCTTCTTCAATATTGCTGTTTATTTGCATGATTAGATTTTTATAAGTGATATTTAGAAAGTGTTTTCTAATTGTTAGTCACTACGAGTACGGTAATGTAATCACTTAGTGTCAGCACATACATCATTTTATTCAAAGGTAAATGATAACTTTTTGAATTAGTTTTAACCAGATCAAGTGTAAGACATAAGTACATTAACAACACGAGCACCACAACGATTGTTCAGATAAATATTAGATGCTTAAATATTAGCGTTGAAATGTCATGACATAGTAATTGCTGTAGGTTGACAGCTTGCATGGACATAAATAGTTGAAATAAAACTCAGCTACCGTTACCAGATACGTGTCTTACACTTAGCGCTGGTTATTGTCGAGAGCGTTGAGAATTTACAATCGAAATTTAAATTTGAAATAAAAAAAGAATTCAAAAACATTAAAATCGCGAGTTTATAATTGGAAAGAGCTAGGAGCTTGAACACATAACTGCAGGTAAACTTACAAGGGCGGATCTAAAGCGTTTGTTGATGTGTGTGAACAGAGCAATTGGACAGAATCGAGGAGGGCATGGACCAGATCAACGCGGACATGCGCGAGGCAGAGAAGAATCTGTCCGGCATGGAGAAATGTTGCGGCATCTGTGTGCTGCCGTGCAACAAGTGCGTACTTCATATTACCACGCCAAACTAACGCTTCTGCGCTCGCACATTTAACCACAAAACGGTTTTTTGAACCATTAACCATATTCTGATTTTATTTTCTTTGCTGATCACTTACATAACTTCTTATACTCATAAAGCTTACTACGACGAGTCATCACGTGGGTTGGATGTGTGCAATTGTTTCTGCGTCGATTTGTGTGGAGTTCTTGCATGGGTTCAGCTGTCAATCTTGCAGATATGGGTACATATTTCCTAGGAGAGCTAGACTAATGAGTGTTGTGCTATGTTTCCAGGGGTGCGTCGTTCAAGGAGGATGACGGCACGTGGAAGGGCAACGACGACGGCAAGGTGGTGAACAACCAGCCGCAGAGGGTGATGGACGAACGCAACGGCATAGGACCACAAGCCGGCTACATAGGAAGGTGAGCTCATCTCTTATAAAGGGTGTAAATAGACCCTTAACGAAGCCGAAAGGCACTTGTTCTCCCCGTCATTGCGATCATTTTTTTGTTCTAGACCATACCTGGGAACCTTCTAGTTACGGAGATATTGGGGGTCAAACTTCCAACTTTTTCACAAGTTTTTTTTTAAAATACATGTTTCTAATGTAAGATTTTTACTTCAAACACCTACACGACCCCCGTACTATTCAATCCATCCATCGGCACAATGTTTTGAGTGCGTTACAGTGAGTTTTACCGTAAAACGTGATTTTTCACCCCAAAAAAAAAAGTCGTTTCCCAGCAATATTTTTTGTGTAAAGTTACTTAGTTTGATGTACAGAATGCTTGGTTGACGGCTTAGTGAAGGGTCTGTTTACACCCCGTATAAGCTAGTTTCACTCTTTGACAGAATAGCAGTGATGACCAAAATGTATGAAGTAGTGGCACCTTTTCCTTTTTGGCGGCCATTAATGAAACTGAACAGAGTACAATTTAACATAACTTACCAAAAATTATTTTACGATGATACGAATAAAAATAGTTTTAAAAATAAATTAAAAACATATTATTTAGAAATGATAACTAATAATTAGTTTTAAGTACGAAATTTAAGAATGAGTGTACGCTCACCGACCCCACAGTCAAACGGTTACGGCTACGGTTTTGTGGAGCTTAGTTTATAAGTTATTTACTTACCATTATGTGCATATAAATAAAATAATAATAATTAACCAGAAAAATCAGTCTATGCTGAGATATATTAGTTAACACAGGGTTATTTTTGCATTGGCACATGAGGACTAAATCCAAAATTTAACGAAATTGCTACTTTCTTTGATTTGATACATACAAGGTGTAAACGGACCCTTCACGAAGCCGTCAACCAAGCATTCTGTACATCAAACTAAGTTACTCTACTCAAAAAAAAATTGTGTTGCTGGAAAACGACTTTTTTTTTGGGTTGAAAACTTACGTTTTACGGTAAGACTCAATGTAACGCACTCACAACATTGTGCTGATGGATGCATTGAATAGTACGGGATTTGTGGAGGTATTTAAAGTAAAGTAATAACATTAAAACCTGTATATAAAAAAAAACTTTTGAAAATGTTTAAACTTTGACCGCATTATCTCCGTAACTAGAAGGTTCCCAGGTATGGTCACAAACAAAAAAATGGTCTCAATGTCGGGGAGAAAAAGTGCCTTTCGGCTTCTTTATGGGTACTTTTACACCCATTACTTGTTTGCAGAATCCTTACCAGCTATACTACCGGTTAGTTATTACACAAACCCATAGTCCATAGAATACAAGGTGCTAATTTTGTAATAATAAATAGAATGGTTCGTTTCCTGGCTCAAATAGGATCTTTTAAAAAAAACTAACAATTACCCAGCCACCAAATTCCCCCAATAACTAAACTATCTTTAATCCAGGATAACAAACGACGCTCGCGAGGATGAGATGGAAGAGAACATGGGCCAGGTGAACACGATGATCGGCAACCTGCGCAACATGGCGCTTGACATGGGCTCCGAGCTCGAGAACCAGAACCGGCAGATCGACCGCGTCAACCGCAAGGTAAGGTGTCGAGCCTGGTTGGCGGGCACTAGTTGGTTGAAACAAAAGTGCACGCGAACTCGTTCCAAGTTTGAATGAAGATAGGTTCTGTACTGAGACTGATATGCTGGCCTTTTAAATGAGGAACACGAGTCATATAGGGTGACTGGCAATTAGTGACCGATACTTAAACACGTGATTGTACACATGATAATAAACAACTTTCCCAAAGATTTTTTTGTATGCACACAATTTTTTCAACAAGAACACAACAGCCGTATGTAATTCGCACGCGCGCGCCTGTGACCTATCAGCTGTTAGCCGTTTTAAAAAATGTTTCTTTGGGAAAGTTGTTTGTTATCATGAGTACAATCACGTGTTTAAGTATCGACAACTATTTACCAGTCACCCTATATACAGAACTTGGTCCTTATGCGAAAGTTTACGTGGCTTTCGAGTAGTGGGTTGCACCTTTTAATTAAATTTGACCTGGAGGAGAGGCGTGAAGTCAAACTATATTTGCTAAAATATCATGAATAACGCATAGGAGACTCCTGGGTTAGTGCTAGGATCACTTTCAAAGATATTTCCACCTTGGGACGTACCTGAATCCAAAGCGTCAAGGGGGCGTCCATTAATTATATGAGGCAATTTTGTTGATTTTTCGACCCCCCCCCCTTGGTGAGATGTCGTAAGATTTGACTTGAGTCCCTCACCCCCCTCCTAATCTTACGTGAGATTTACCAAAATACGGGTATAGTGTAAATACGTTAATCTGTGCTTGATTGTGTTGGATTTATTAAAAAAATCATTGAATATTTATTATTTCCCCGTTTTCTCGCATTTTAAACTTTTTCATGTGGGCAAAAAAATTACGTGATAATTGCCGACACCCCCCTCTGTCCCTCGTGAGGTGGGATGAGATTTGGCTAGACACCCTCCGCCCCCTCTAAACCACCCCTCACGTAATTAATGGACGCCCCCCAAAGTAACAATGGATTTCTTAGAGCAACATCTTCACCAGTACTGCTACGGCTGCAGGTGCAGCCAGCCTTGGAAAACGCAAAATAACTGATAGAGAAGTAGATGTAGTAGGACTATGAATACTAAGGTCACAGGTACTACAAGCGACAGTCCGAGAGAGAAGCTAAGATTCGATCTCAAGAAAGCGTATGAGCTGTATCTAATTGGACCTTATTTCCCTGCCATAAAAGTCATGTTACATTACACGACTCACTCACCCGCAGTGGCGTGCAGTGGTTCCCCACGGAGGGTAGGCTAACTCCCACGCACACTGATACCCAAAAAAAAAAAAAATATTTGAAAAATATTATTGGATTATTTTTGGATTAATTCTCGTAATTCGGGTGTACATCTACCTTTCGACACCACAAGAATCTTATCATTAAACGATAATTGCGAAAACTTACTGCTTTTAACTTCTAACAAACACACATTATCTGCGCAAACTTCACAACAGAACACCATTTTTAAGTAAATAAACAAATAATAAATACAAAAAATAATATTTACATTAATGTACGTTTCAAGACGAATAACTGATAAGGTTTAACTTGGTAAGATATGATAACATTCAAAATCGCATATAAATTTACTTTTCACATAAAACAGTATGGCTTCAATAGGAAGGAGTTGGGTACATTTTGTTTACAACCAGCACATATAAGAGCCATATTTGCAAAACAACGCCCTCTAGCGGATATTCTACGAAATTAATTTGGATCCAACTTTTTGCGACTTGCTACTCGCCAACAGATGGCGCTTAACACAATATTTGTGCCTTTATTTGCACTTTAAAATTTCCTTTCATAAGTATTTCACTAATATACAATTTAAAGGGATTCTGCGTACCTTTTCATGGTGATTGGTACTTGTCCCAAAGTTTTCTTCAGTACCTGATCCTCAAATAACGTGTTTTTCAAAAATCCCACGGTTTTTTCCACAGGTTTGAAATTTGGTCGTTATTTGGGAGAAGTATAGTTTTCTTAAGTATTTATGATGTTAAGCTTAGTACTACACTTCTAGTCACTGAAGGTCTTTATTCACTTGAACTTTATTGACTTTTTGTCCCAAGTTAAGCACTTAAACTATTTTTAACGTTTTATTATCTACTGAGCTGATGTTTACGTGCGCACAGTAGCGCCCTCTCTCCCTAAATTGGCTTGGCAACTCTGATTCAACTAACTTCATTCATTTTAATCTAGCTATCCAATCACCGGCCAGCTCCACTCGCGGGAGACACGCCCATTATCTATACATGTGTGCCGTTTATACACACGAAAATATGCACCAGTGTGCGTAAATTTATGAATGCAGAGTTCTTTACAAACGTCTTTGCCTTAAAATCGACGACGTGAGTTACGTCACACGGGCGCGACAAGTTGCTTTAAGTGTTATAACAGGAGTTTTAACTTTTAAAATATTTTGTATTATTTTATTAAATAGTTATAATAAATGGCGATAATAATAATGGAGTTTCGTAGGGCAGGCTCGGCCTAATTGCCTCTATGGACGGCACGCCCCTGCTCACCCGATACATTGAAAAATACTATGACATACCTCTGCCTAAATATAATAAAAAAAATCTTCTTTCCTTCTTTCTCGCACTGTCGTGTACCGTACCATCTAGAAGACGAGTTCGCGTGCACTCTTAATTAATTTTCTTCTCAATAGATTTCTCTACATTCTGTACTTCTTCAAGACATATAAGATTCTATTCTTATAAATATTTTTTAATCTAAATTATTCTAAAATATTTGATTGATGTTGTCGTGTTGATTGATTCATAGTGTGAAGTTTTACCCAACACTGTCATCTTGTATTACTCTCTCCACAAACGTGTGCAAAATTCGGATTGACGCCATCTTGTATCTAATACAATTTGACAAACGTTTACCAATCACGCCCCCTGGCAATGTTATGCAAGCCAAAAAAGATGGTAGTTGCACTGTACATGGAATGATACGCCTGATAAATGATACGGAATCAATAAAAAGTGAGAATAACAAGACTGCCAGTGAATTGGGCAAAACTTTCCACAGTGAGACGCAGTAAAATTTCACAAAAAACAAATTTCACTGCGTCTCATTTAACTCATTGACATTTTCACCATCTAAATGTTTGTGCCTGTCACGTTAGCAGCGGAAGTGCGACTAGTTATCTTCTGTGTCTATGAACTATCTTCTGGCTTACTGGCATCCCAAGTTCCGGTCACTCGCTTACCTGGCAATAAAAAAAATCACTTTCCTTCTGTCTTCACTCGACGCATGTCCTCTCATACTTCATAGAGTATGTGATTAGTAATTGGTTGTTGTGAAATTGAATGATTTTCTTTCTGTCTTCCTGATGATGTTCAAGACATCCTACGACTACAACACATCCTACACCACCATTGTGTGAATGTTTACTAGTTGTCACTCCATCCAGACTAACATACTGAATTAGACTCCATAACTAACACATCATTCACATTCAATGCTAACGAAACATTGTTCTTGTTTAAAAGACAGCGACTGAAGGCCTTCGCACACACTTGAATGTTTTACTGTTACTATTTAATGATTCCAATATTATTTCGTGGTAAAGAAGAATGGGTAAAGTAATCCACATAAATATTGCACAAGTTACCAAAACACTAAATCAACAGAAAACAAACAAAAATGTGTTTTTGGCTGTTGATTCCCAATTATATTTTTTCTTTAAATTGCTTTCAATATTTATTTGGTAACCTCATAAGTCCTTCACTACAAGTTGCTCATTCTTTTTCAATCGAATCTCTGTGTAACTGGCCCAGATCACATATCACAAATACAAACCTTAAAAGTCGCTGTGAATTGAACAACTAGCAGAAACAAACCGCGTGTTCTAATCTTAGGGCGAATCGAACGAAACGAGGATAACTCTGGCGAACCAGCGCGCGCACGAGCTCCTCAAGTAAAGGACGACGGACACCTCGACACCACACACACACACACGGTCTCGTGGTCTGCGCGGGCGCACGCCCACAACACCGGTTGCAGATACACTATTTTATCCATACTGTAGTCAAATTAGATTATCATTTTTGTATTTTTACGTTGAAAAGTACTATTGTGAGTCCGGTTTTTAAAAGTTCGATTCTTTTATCAAATCTTAACTGAGCTGTTGTGATTGGTTGTCAGATGTATGAATGATAGCCAATCAAAAATCCTGACATGGGATGTGACAGTTAAATTAAACAAGCTTTTAAAAACTGAGGGTTTAGAGATATCATATTGTGTGACTATTTAGTTGCGATTATAGTTTAATCATTTTTGAGACTATTAGGTTTACCTAAACAATTTATCATTATTTAATACGTTAGGTGAATTAATTATAAGTTTAATAGAAAAAAATGAATCTGCAACCGGTAAATAAATTAATTTAAAAATCAAATATTTTGCTTAGTGTCTCTATTCTATCTCGAGATACATTTATCGAAGTGTAATAATATTAATATTTAACATGTAATCCTAACATGCTACTGTATCAAGTGAACACTAGTTCGTTTTTTGACTCTATTGTATCTTACTGCTTTTTCTTGACGCTCAAGTTTTAAGTACGTGTTGATAAAATGTTGAGAATTAAGTACATACTGTAGTTTTGTTTGGGGTACATAACTTGTGGACATGTACTACACTGAAACTTGGAAAGGCGTATTACTAAAAGCATGGAATTAGTCGCGTCGGTGCTATTCAACAACGGTGCATTCTGAAGGAAAAAAGCGCCACTATGCTTCCTAAGGACTGGCTTCAAACCCGGACAACCCTGAATAAATACTCCCGTATTTATACCCACCCCTCACAAAACTACACATTTTTAATAATAGTTTTTGGTGCTCATTTCATGCAGTAGAACATGTTGAAGTTATAAAAACTATACTTAATCGTATTTACGCCATCTCGTATACTTAAATAATATTATAAAACTACTACACAGTATAAACAGTTAAGCGGTTGAAGCATGAGATTTATTATTTTGAGAAAATGCATTTACCCCTTGTTAATATGTAGTGTTACTGTTATTGCTAGGAACGTTAATATGTCGCTTGTCGCAGACTTCAACATTCATATTCAAAATATTAATTGATTCATACAATATGTACCAGAAAATATGTAGTCATATTTAGGGTGGTAGTACAGACCATCTAAATTCTAACTAAACAGCTCTCTCTATCATAACAACATTGTAATCATGAAAAAAAATCAGCTGTCCCATACATTTGAGTCAAGCTGGTATTGACATTTTGTATGGGACTGCTTAATATTTTCTCGCGATTACGATGTTGGTCCCATAGAAAAAGTTGTTCAGTTTAATAGTCTACACTACATACTTAAATATGTCCACACCTTTCTGGTTCATGCTGTATACCTTGCGATGTACCACAAGAGATATAAAGGAATATATGTAAAGGAAATTGTTATTTACTCCTATGGCATGGGATCAAATCTCACACAGATCTGTTTTTATTAATTGGCTATCTTATCTTTCAAAATTTCACGTTATTTCCATATTCACAATATTATATTGATATCCCCTGGAGAAAAACTATAATTTATAACAATAATTTCACTATACTTCCTTGCAACTTAGTCAAAATGCATTATGAGCAGTCGAAACATGTGCTGTTCTTCAGAATAGGCTATTCGTAAGAGGGGATGAATAAATGGACATAATGAATGGTAGGGATGAGGTGATATGTGATAATAGTTTCAATTTAAGTGATTAGAGTTTAGCCACTCACATGTCTTCGAGGAAACTTAACTGTATCTGAAGTGCATCAGATCTCATCTTTGATTTCTAAATACTTTTCATAGGAGCATTTGTGTATTTACAATCAAACATCAAATGACTTTAAAAATATCCTAACGGCTCAAATGTTTAGTGAATTTATTTAGATAAATTCTTCTATAGTAGAATCTTTTTGCTGACAAAACAAGGGAATGTCAAGTCAAATTGTACCGGACCCTGTGTATTATGATACGCGTGCGATATATGATATTTATTGACAGTTAGTACGGGTAGCGATAGCTATCGTTGACGGTACTCCCTCTGTTCTCCTAAAATTGTTTGTCCGAAAATCATTATCCATAACACGTTTGCTATAATCTTCAGTAACCATAATGTTCAAAAGCTCGAAATTTTGTTTTACATAATTATCTTTACTTCTAAAACTATTTTGTCATAAAATCGAGTACTATAATAATTGAATCTAATTTAGTACCTAATTTTGTATGAAATAAAGTCATAATTATGTCCTAAGTATTGTATTATATTATAACGTGTATTATTACCGCAACGCATGGATAATCGGCAATTTTCCTAAAAGTATTGCTAGCTGGCTGAGGAGCCTAGGCCGAAGGCTGGCAGAGCGACGACGACATGTGTGACAGAAAGTAGGTGTGAAATGTAAAATGCGAGCGTAGCGAGCGCGCGTCACATAGTCGTTAATATTTATGACAAACGGATTTAGGGCATATTGTATTTATGAATTTCAATTTTTTGGCATATGATATTAAGTTCGGGTAAGTTAACATTTGGACAAATGATGATTAGGACAAAAAAAAATATGGCACTTTAGATTATGGATAAAAAAGTTAGGGAACACAATTGAGAACCATCGTTGACAATTGCAAGTTTTTGGTACAAGTTGACATTCACTGTTTTTGCCAGTTTAAAACGATGCCACTATAGTGTGTTATTTTTTCTTAAATTATAAACATAATAAACACTTCAAGTACATAGCTTTTACATATCTGTGCAAAAATATACATATCTGCTTCTATGAAATAGTATGAAAAGACGCTACCTTAAAAATGTAACTTAGTATTACAAGTAGCTATCTTAACTTAGAGATAAACTATCATAATTTATTAACTTAGTACTTTTTATTTATTTTATGAGAAAATAAATCATTTCATTTACAAAGTGATTTTAAGTTATTTATTTTCCCTTTATCGTTTTTTTAACGTTTTTCAATTTTTTATTCTATAAACTACATTTTGGTGTTAATAATTAATATTAAAACAAATAAGATATACCTAATCAAATAAATTATTTGAAAAGTTAAGTAAAGGTAAGAGTTAGGGATTGATGAATTGTAGATTGTTGCAGTATACTTTAAGTAATGAAACATATTATAAAATATTTATCGTATCTTAAAAAAATATTATATAAGTACTATTTTACAAATCGATGGTGGAGATTAGAAATACCTCAAGAGACATGAGCGTGCTGTTGAATCTGCGACTCTCGGCTTAGGGTCGAAAGTTGAAAATTCAATTCAGCACGCTCAATCTTTCATCACGTTACTTTCTTTTCCACTATCATATCGAATCATATTATAATAATAATATTTATGTATAAATAATGATAAAATATAAATATTTGCTTAAGGACGAAAGCAGATATCTTGCATTAGGGAAACAAGCCAGGTAACGTTTAACAGACTACAGTTTATATAAAAACAAATAACTGTATAAAATGCATTCGTCCACGAGACTGCACACCCACACAAACAAACTAAACACACAACACGTCGCTGAAGACCGTGAGTATATTTTTATATAAAACAGCACTTTTATAAAGCGGAGCACAGCTTGCACTTAAAGCGATTGAGCACCACAAATTGGCTTTTTTGTCACTTTAAAATTTAAACGCTATGGCGTTGCCGCTTCAAGCCAAAAATCGCTGAAAGATAAAAACGGCAGGATTACAATCGTGTCGCATGTAGCGTACATTTGATAAACAAATAAATTTTTAAAGTATTATACGGCTTTGTTTTGGCTTTACGTTAAAGTAGGTTGAGGAAATAAGGATGTGCTACTGTGTAACTCATTTATGGTCGATTTAAATGAATAAACCTTTTAAAGGCAATGTTTATAAACTAGTGCCGTTACATGTGAACACGATTGCGTGCTCGACAGTTTGCCTGGTTGCAAACGTCTCCCACATTGTATTTGTAAAATAACTTGTGTTTGTTTGTTTTCCTCTGGTTAAAACCATGTTCTCTATTTATATTTTTTCTCTTTTTGTTTTTTAGTCTTCTTATAAATGTTTATTTCTCATTATTTTATTTTTGTGTTCGCGAGTTTATGTCGCAGCTCTATTGATTTGGTTTGTTTGTGTTTTTTGTGGTAGTCCCTTTTAATTTTAATCCATTTACCTAACAATATACTACCTTCAATTTATTTTTTATTTAATTTTAACCTTATGTCTAACAAAATAATAACTATATTTGTGTGACAGTGTAGATTTGTAAATGTAAGATTACAGTGGGATTTGTTTATAGGGTGAGAGCAACGAGACTCGCATAGCGGTGGCCAATCAGCGCGCGGGCAAGCTCCTCAAGTCTTAAGCACCTACACTTGACTTATGCCACTAAAATGACGCTTACCAACACACATATTTATTTCACAATTATTCACATAAATATATATTATAGAAAGAGAGGCTTGTTTTACAATTAAAATTAAAAAAAAAAAAAACTGAAAAAACTTAGTGATAGAAACTCTGAAAAATCAATCAATTTTTATTTACAATAAAATATTTATCTGTTCACGTTGTGAACCCTGAGTTGTTATGAAAACGTTGGAAAGCGTCATTTTAGGACTTCCTTAAGCGTTATGTATGCGGTAAGTACAGTTATATTATTCGCGTTTAGAATTAAAAATATCGCAATAATTTGATTTACGTTGTTATTGTACGAGGCTTGCGGACAAACTGACTGACGTGTTCCTAGTCAAATTTGTCAAGAATTTTCCTAAATGTTATCGTGTCCTAATCAATAAATGTATCGTTAACTGTACTTACCTGACTATGTTCATTCGAACTTTGAGATTGCCATAAACTATTTATTTATTCTTGCCTTATTTTTAAGTTAATTTGCATTTACAATAAAGTTCACCTTTATTTTTGAGATTGTATTTACATCTGGCTAGACATAAACATAGTAGAATTCAATTATCTTAAAAAATAATGCTTCAATTAATAATATGTATCTTATTCCTAAAAATAAAATCGTTCTATAATGTACTGCTTTATGTAAATACAATCTCGTTGAACTTATTATTTGCTAAGAAAAACAATCATAATTTTAGCAATGTGCCAAATTTTGTTCACTAAAATGTCACATGTTGTGACACTATATTTATGTAAACAGTTAACACACACACAATGTCGCCATACTTACTGTTGTCATATAATTCAACAGGGCCTCGATGCAATGCCAACACCTCGCCTGTAGAGAATTTAAACAAAAATCGACTAAAACAATTTATTTTTGTTATTACAAAAAATGCACCCACTAGATAAAAATATTTTCTGATGACTTTGCACGGCAAGATGCTCTTTCATGAATTTAACATACGTAATGAAATTGCACAAATCTTGAAGCACACTAAAACTTTTTATAAAAGAAATATTTTCGTATTCATTTGCACTTGTCATTAATATAAGGCTTGCAATGTGGATAGCAAGATGGCGGTGTAGTTAGAAGTTGAAGCTCAAACGTTACATTCATTTGCCGCCATTTAATGGCGTGACGTATTGCAGGATTCCTGTTTAAGAAATAAACAAACAGTACTTACCTATCAGCAAGTCTTCGTCTTAAATTAAACATTAGTGAGATTTTTAAAATTAAATATTATGTAGTATTATGATATTTGTTAAGATTTAGGTATCTCTTATTTTATGTAACTAATGACCGTTTTCACCAACGCTAGGCGACACTTAATGGATACTTGAAAAATACTAAGGCCATGTTGGATTTTAATATTAAGGCAATCATTTAAGTGTTGCTTATTTTAAGTGAAAACAGGCAAGTGATACTTACATTTAGCGTTTACTTATCGTACAATCCAATGTACTGCTTCTATTAATTTATTAGATTAAGAGATAACGGTGCCTGAATTCGTAGTTTACTTTAGTATTCTTATTTAGTACGTTTGTCCATGTTGCATTTAGTATTAAATAATTTCCACTTGTTTTGAAGCTTATGATTCCTTTTTCTTGTTATTTCGTAGATTGGTTAAGCCAGTTATTGTAAGCGCTTATGACCTGGTCTCGTAACCGAGGATGTCGCGTTATCAGATAGGTAGGTAGTGGGAAGATTATCAAATGACCCGTGTGACATGACTCTCACCCAGCTTCTGAAAACAAATTGTCAAGCTCCAACAGCTCTGATTGGTTAACTGAATTATCAACAGCCAATCGGTTCCCTTGACTTGTGTTTAATTTTGACGTATCGGACTACTGTGTCCAAGTACTGATCACATACTTGGTCCCGACCAAGTACGTGATCAGTAAATCTGCTGTCAAATCTGGAACTTTTTGCCCATAATAATAACAGCCAATCAAATTGCTAACATGAGATTTGACAACACAATATGACCCAGTTTCTTGATCAAAAATCTTCGACACGTCAAAATTAAACACAAGTCAAGAGATCCGATTGGCTGTTGATAACTCAGCTAACCAATCAGAGCTTTTGAAGCTTGACAATTTGACAGAAAATTTTCGCTCCAAAAACTGGGCGTAAAGCTTTCAGAAATTGGGTGAAAAATTTACATTATAATTGCATAGTTGTAATGTGATTACAGAATATAATGCAATAGTCTATGAAAAGATATCGTATAGTTGAATATTTAAAACTTTATTATTACTTAAAGTGTATTGTTGTAAGTATGACGAATAAAATGTACCGGCCTTAGGAGTAATGTGTAGGAATGTTAAAGGCAGCGGCTTGACAAATTATTATATACTCGTACCAGTTAGCGTTAAGAGTTTTCGAAAATTTCTCTATGTCTTTTTCTCTCAATCGTATTAGTTTCTAAGGAAATACGTGTATCGTCGGTATGCGGACATTTATCTAAGTACATCATATTTTAATAATGAAATATTTTAACAGTGTTGTCTTGTAACTTTTGAGCTGTGAGCCTTTCGTCCGTCGCGTTGTGACGTCGACACTAGCGCTCTCTGTGCTGCTATCACTCGTGACGTCACAGGTCGCAGTGTGTCGATGACGTAACGCGGCGGCGTGCGCAGCCTCGTTCGTAGATTGTTTTGTAACAGCTATTCAATTTAACCAATAGATGTGTAAATTTACCGCCTGCATAATCTGTATAATGATTTTAATCAGCCTAAAATATTAACTATTTAGGATAAAAATAATTATATCTATTTTCTTTAAGAATAGATAATGGATAGTATAAACTGTTAATTTCTTATTACATTATTGATTTGTTAAATTACAAAAAAACTTGTATTATTTCTCTATCCTCCTCCCATAAAATAAATACCTCATATTTTTTAAATAAAATTTATTATTAAACAAAATATTTATTTACAATACTTACAAACATTAACCAAGGAACTAACTGGACCGTATCATTTAAACAAATCTTTCGGCCATCTGACCTATAGTTAAATACTTCGCATTGACTAGGTATATCAACCTTCTACATACAAAATGGTCACGTAAAACTTATTATGTCAGTAAATAACGCGCAGATTAGCTACGGATATGAGATCAGCGTGAAAAGTAGTCAAAACGTTCAGTCTAGACTGAAACATGACTCATTCTAAACAATTTACCTAGTTTATTATTACAGGTGACGTTTTGCAATAGAAGATAATTATAATAATTATTATTTTATTGTACTTCACAATAACGCCAAAATTCTGTGTCTCCATGTCGTTCCAGTCACTAGTTCTGCTCTCATCCTCACGCAACTGGAAAAAGAAAAGAAAAAAAAGTCAGCAAATGTTTTTATTGTCAAGTATTAGTGGAAGCCGAAAGCTTGCTGCGGCTGCGGGACTGTTTGAAAGAGATACCGCAGCCCTGGAACAGAATAGGCAAAGAAGGAACATGGATTGGTTTTAGTCAGTAAAAGTCTGACACTCCCTTCCATTCCGCCCAGAGCGGGAGGGGTCATTTGATGATTTCGCATCCGAAAAAAAAAAAAACCCGAAAGCATCAAGCTCTTAAAGCGAGTTTCTCCAATGCACATCTGAACTGCGTTCAAGAGCAGCCAGTGGCAATGTTCCATAGCAATGATGACACTGAAACCTCTTGAACGCCGTTTAAATGTGCTGATCTGGCTCAGACAAATTCAAAAAGATCAGATTCTTCATACAGAAAGGATATACATTATACGGGGTGTAAACAGACCCTTCACCAAGCCGTCAACCAAGCATTCTGTACATCAAACTAAGTAACTTTACGCAAAAATTTTCGCTGGGAAACGAAATTTTTTTTTGGGGTCAAAAATCACATTTTACGGTAAAACTCAATATAATGCGCTCAAAACTTATTGCTGATGGATGCTTTGAATAGTAAACGGACCATGGAGGTAATTGGAGTAAAGTTAGAACCTTAAAAAGTAGTATTTAAAAAAAAACTTGTGAAAAAATTGGAACTTTGATCCCCAATATCTCCGTAACTAGAAGGTTCCCAGGTATGGTCCAGAACAAAAAAATGATCCCAATAATGGGCAGAATATGTGGTTTTCGTTTTCGTTAAGGGTCTTTTTACACCCTTTATGTAGGTATGTATATTATGTCTGTAGGCAGAATTTGTACTTATACTTGACAGCAAACAAACAAATGAAAATGTATCCAAGTGCATGAACACAAAGGATTATGAAATTTATTGTGTGTCTACACTATACCTACTAAAGTCAACATACGTAACATACGTATACGTAGATCTTTATCAAATAACACGTATTTTTTATCACTTGATTGTTTAGGAAGCTTCTAACAACAATGTCACAAAGCTGTGAGTTTTACCTAAATCCTTTTAGATTTGCAATTATAAATAGTATAATAATACCAGCCTATTGCTGGGCAAAAGCCTCTTCTCATGCAGAAAAGGCACGATGATTTGATCTACACGCTTGCTCATGGCTGGCAATTTCAAACGTATGTTGCCACATGATGTATCCTCCACCGATGTCAGTGACATCCAAGATAGTCATCATCATCCACTGCTGGTATACGCCACACTTTTTTTTGTACTAATCTCATCCAGTTTTTCCTCCGATGGAAAAATGTTGTTTGCCCATCTCGCCGCCACACAACCAACATTTCCTTTCCCAGCCCTTGGACGCCACATCCAAGATATACTTAACCTTACTTTACCTTCATTTAAATTGACTTTGAACCCAACTTGCTTGAGAAGCGGGGCCTTAACTACAGGGCCTTCAGGACATGCAATGGTGGTAGCTTTAAAAAAATCCACTTACGAAGCTCAACGATGAGCTCCAGTACGACCATGACAGCGAAGCCAAGCAGCGCGCACGTGAACGTCAGCAGCCCACTGCTGCCCTTCCACACCTCGAAGAACACCACGTACACCAGGGTTCCACACGCCAGACCCTGGAAAAGAGAGCATTGGAGATTAAACTTCCAGTCAACTTGAACTGAAGTACAGGTGCGAAGTTCTCGCAATCGGCTTGCAGCTCCTATTACAACCGATTTGAACTTTTGGCTATAATACCTTTAACAAAATCAGCCTATAACATCCCCACAACTGGGAAACGGATGCTCTTTGTAGTCTGTGAGATGGTAGTAATCCACTGCGTATACACAGGTAGGCTACACCTCAGATACCCATCGGGGAATGCAGGTGTGACATGATGCATCATCATCATCTGCCTAGCCTTTTCCCAACTCGTTTGGGGTCGGCTTCCAGTCTAACCGGATGCAGCTGAACACCAGTATTTTTCATGGATTGACTGCCTATCTGATCTCCACAACCCAGTTAATACTGATAGTTAGTAGTGATGTGATGCATCTAGGTACCTCAAAGTTATACCTGTGTCAGCAATAGACAATAACAATGACTACGACGTTCATCCGATGCCCGATAATACCAATCTTAAAACGATAATATAATGCATATCAAATGAATTAATAAATAATTACTGATTATTATCATTTAATTATGACGTAGTTAATTGCATTTTAATTGTTTTTGGTGCAAAAACAGCGTGGTTTGCCTAATCAATGTAGTAGGTACTTAAACGTTTAAGCTTTTGTTCTTAGTATCTGATTCTAGAAGAAATCTCAGTACCTACCACTTAAATATTTTAATTACTGATGCCATGCAATTAACGCGATTCTATATCTAATTTCGCCAACCCAATTAGGTAAGGCGATAATGTGACAGATACCTATTGCGAAATATGTGTAGTTACCTACCTCCATACAGGTTACCTAATTAAGTACCTACATACCAGTAATAAGAACTGGTTCGACTAATTGTCGCATAAATGCCTCGAGTTTGTAACAATGAGACTGTTTGATTGAATATGAAATCGATAAAAATTTTTTTTTTCAAAATCTAAATATTTTATTTCACATAGGCCTAGATGGGCACTTATAAAACGTCGACAAAAAGGTGCACGGTTCGGGTTGGTCGTTTCCTATGGAGAAGAACCGGCAAGAAACTCCATGGTTACTCTTTTCAAATCTTCTTTATCTTTTTAAAACGTGTGTCGTTAATAATAAAATCCTGGTCACTGTCCCCGATACCGGTGGGCTACACTGTTCCCGATACCGGTGGGCTACATTTTTTTTAAATTGCTTTTATTTTAAGAAATATTTAAAAATGTATTATATTTGTATATTAATAAAGGAATTCCAGGTCAAAGTAAGTGGGTCTTGAAAAGTCGAATATCATAAAAATGGTAATGGTGTTGGCAGCTGACCCAGTTGAAGGCAGCTGAACAGTCATTCAATACACTACTTATACTACTTGTTTTTTTTTTGTTGTTGTTTAGATTTAACTTTTTTTTCTTTTAATGCATATTGTGTTTTTGTGGCATGTACCAAATAAACATGTTTTCTTTCTTTCTTTCACTAATTCAATTTGCAATAGCCTTAATTAGCAATTTTTTTTAAATATTTACGTATACATTTAAGGTTACGATATTGGAAACCTCCAGATTGCTTTGGCATAGGCTTCCGGCTTCCTCCAAGGTTTTCCATAGCGTAAGCCTTTCTCCTCAAACTTAAATCATTTATATTTCAAATAAACCCGATACAGGACTTTTGAATAGTCAAAAACAAGCATAATAACTGTGAAAGGCTGAAACACACCGGATCCGTACACGTAGACGTGCACGTACATGTACCACGTAAGTCTACGCATGTAGTCTACGCGCACGTGTACGTCATGTGAGCGGTGTGCCATGTCTCTCTAAAGTTCCATATATTTCAACGTCATGGTACGTGCACGTCTACGTGTACGGATCCAGTGTGTTTCGGCCTGAAAGGACTATATGGTTGTCCATTCCAAAGCGTAGATCTCATGGAGATGAATAGACAGGCAACTCCTCCGTGTCTCGCCCACAGTAGCTTTTAACTCGTCTTTCCATGTTTGACATGGTCTTTCTCTTTTCTTCTCTGGGATTCTACTCTATAAAACTCCAATAAATAATCAAATACACACCTGTAAGATGACAGAGTACACGCCAGCATCAGCAGCGCCCGCGCCGCCGACCAGCAGGATACCGATACCTATACCGAGCGCGGACATGAAGGAGAATGTGAAGATGTACACGATGGACACCCATCGCTTGGTACCGGACGCCAGCAGCTCCACTCCGATGCAGAACGCGATGATGTACTTGTGGGCTGATACGGCACCGAACATGTACCTGGGGAATTATAATAGATAATCAGAAACAATGATTCCTTCGTGTTTTGCTTCGTTGACTATAACTGTGTGCACTAGATAGGTACACTAGTGTACTAGGGTTCTGGATTCGATTCCCAGGTTGGTGTTATTGGTCTACTATTCAAAAATTTTTGCTTGTTAGCAATAAGGTCGTACTGTGACTGGCCCCCAATGACAGGGAGTCAAACATATCTGGTACCTATTCCGCTACTCGCGAATAGTATGCTCGTGAGTAGTAGTGCATCTCTGCATACCTATCCCTTCGATAAATAGAAGGGATGGTTTGTAAATTACTTTTGTACAAAAGAATCAAAGATTTATAGTAATTAGTAAGGTTTGATATATAGGGTGACTGGTAATTAGTGACCTTTTTTTAAACAAAGACTTTTATCAAAATAAGGCAACATCCGTATGAAATTCGCATGCGTGCCTGTGACCTGTCAGCTGTTAGCCGTTTAAAAAAAATGTTTCTTTGGGAAAGTTGTTTGTTAACATGACTACAAACATGTGTTAAGTATCGGTCACTAATAACCAGTCACCCTATATAGTCAATTTAAAGAGAGGGTTAATAAAAAGTAGCTGCGGCCTTGCGGTCGCTCTTTAAGATGTTGATGTTATCAGTTAAGTAAAGGTTTTCTATACACAGATACCAAGCTAAAATATAGCGTCGTGTTTTATTTAACTTAGTTTATTGCTTTATCCGCAAATATTGCCAAAGCATAGCATATGTACCTACCAAGTAAAAATTGCTTCCTGAAATGACATAGTTAAATTATTTATAGCTACCTATCAATACCCAAATATATTCTTATCATAGTACGTGACACCATATACCTGCTATTCATGCATGATATTGTATTATGGCGGTCATAAGATATTCTCTAAATTATTGACAATAAAAATAAACAATAATTTGTAGGTGTGCTTTACAACAGGTAAATGTCCCACCAATTGCCAATACTCATAAATAAACAAAATTTTACGACATGGTGGCTTAATACGGTGATTGATAACAAGTCCTAATTATTTTATCTGCAGGTAAAACCAATACTATATCGTCATCAGGGAGATAACAATATTTACTTAAATTATACACCGCTTTCTACTGGATATGTAGATCATAAGTAATTTTATTTGATGGTATAAAGGGTGTAACAAGACCCTTAACGAAGCCGAAAGGCGATTGCTCTCCCCGTCAATGCGATATTTTTTTAGTTCTAGACCATACCTGGGAACCTTCCAGTTACGGAGATATTGGGGGTCAAAGTTCCAACTGTTTCACAAGTTTTTTTTTAATGTAAGATTTTTACTTTAAACACCTCCACGACCCCCTTACTATTCAATCGATCCATACATTGAGTCCTACCTTGATTTTTCACCCCAAAAATTCCCATTTCCCAGCAATAATTTTTGCGAGTTACTTAGTTTGATGTACAGAATGCTTGGTTGACGGCTTCGTGAAGGGTTCGTTTACACCTGTCTGTATAAATATGTAGATACCCATCCAAAGTGCAGACTTTGGATGGGTATCACAAAATTCTACATCAGCCAACCCTAACCTAACGAAGATACGAGCCCGTCCGAAAGTAGCTCAAAACTTCGAAACGAGCCCTAATCTCTATTATTATTGGATTCATGAATTTTGAAAACACATTAAGGAGTAGGGACAACTGTCCAATCATTTCGTCATTCATTTTTAGTTTGGGTCCCTCACTAATCTTATGTTCGTAAATCGTAAGTGATACGCCCGTAACTTCGACCACAACTACGGTTTTCGTGCTTAGAGAGTAGAGCCCCTGAGTGCAGAAGATACCGACCGCGACCAGAACATACTTTTTAAGACCTAATGAACTCCACGATTGCTAGAAACGTGGCCACCTAAGCTACCGGATTCAACTAATCTAAATAAAATTTCAAAAGAAGAAGCTATACTACGCTATCCAGATCACAGCTCTCTAAGGTTTTAAAACCTTAGATAACCGATTGGAAAAATGAATGTGATCAATTAAAAAAAAAACAGGCTTGCAAGTTATCACAATTAGGGCAATCATGATCGTAGCTCCGAATACCGGTACGCGTTATCAAAATCAGCAATCAAACCAATTGGGCAATAGATTTAAGTAACATTAAGTATGAAGATATCTAAGCATATCATACAACGTTTATTTTAAGTAATTTAATCGGATAATCGGAAACAATCGCTTTAGCTATACATACGTAATTGTAACAGTATTGATTATATTGACGTTATAAAAGATAATAAAACTAACTCATAAACAAAGAGAATAAAAGTGATAAGAACCAACGTGAGATTTAAAAAATCTTTGAATGTGGTTTTTTTTCTCGAATTTTTACATAAAGGCTGCAAAAAGACCCTTAACGAAGCCGAAAGGTTCTCCCCATCATAGCGATCATTTTTTTGTTCTGGGCCATAACTGGGGACCTTCTAGTTACGGAGATATTGGAGGTCAAAGTTCCAATTTTTTCACAAGTTTTTTTTTTAATTCTACTTTTTAAGGTCTTAACTTTACTTTAATTACCTCCATGACCCGTTTACTATTCAAAGCATCCATCAGCACCAAGTTTTGACTGCGTTACATTGAGTTTTACCGTAAAAAGTGATTTTTCACCCCAAAAAAAAAGTCGTTTCCCAGCAATAATTTTTGCGTAGGGTGACTTAGTATGATGTACAGTCACGGACTTTAATTGTTAAGCCACTTGCCATTATTCGTATTTTAGCCGTATAATGCAAATCGGGTTTAGTCGGTTATATTCGTACATAGTAAAGAGTGACTCCTCAAAGTCCACCAATTACAGGTGTAGCAACCGTAACCTAGCAACAATTGTTTTAGCGTAGCCATAGTAACGTTGACGTACGGAGAAATTATGATTGATAATTTCGACATTGGAAAAACTTGAACCCATGATTTTATCCGTAGCGACCAAGATGACGTTCATTACAATTATGATTACTGTTGCATACATTTATGTATAATATAGCCGTAAAACGGGGTGAATAGAAACGCACGTTTGACAAAACTTTAATAGGGATTTTAACGTTGAATTTAATATGGTATGTTGCCAACAAGGTATCTAAATAATAAAGTAAAATTTTGCAAATAAAATAGATTACTTGTTTGTAACATAACATAATATCATGCTTGTAATCCCCAAAGAGTAAATAAAATGTGCTAAGCTAAAAAAATAATAGTCAACCTTTGAAAAATACTTTTATTTAGTTTATCAATCAATATTGTTGGACTGACGTATCTCGTAATTGCATGTCCCTCGCATGTTTTCCCATACTATTTGGCAATATTGAGCCAGATCTTCTTTTCTTTGTTCATTACGGTGATGCACCATTAAACCCTAGCGGTTTTCTGTGGGATTCAGGTCCGTGGATTTAGCTGGCCATGGAATTACCGTCATGTCTGGATGTATATCAACACAATCCTTGTTCAATGTATGGCACAATTATAGAGAATAAAATTAATATTTGCCATTTCGTGCTGTGGATACGCAATCCTTACACAGGGAAGCGTATTATCTTCCAAAATGCTGATATAGTTCACGGCATTTGTAAGAGGCGGTAGTTGAACCAGTTCTCCTACACCTTCGGAGCTCATCCCCGCACACGCGCACGAATGCTCAGATCCCGCTGATGCATTGTTACAATTCTGTGGCAAATTTCTTCAGAAACTGCAGCCGGCATAATCGCGTAAATAACTACGGCAACGATTCACCAAAAATTCGAAAATTATCGTCTCTGACATCGACATTTCAACTGTCACTGTCTTCGGATAGGTTTTCAGAAATAACGAGTATTTACTGAGCTCTAATTCAAAAGAGGTCAGGTCGTATGTAAAATTGTATGGATTTATCATTGAAAACTTATTAGTCATAATGCAACCTCTATGGATAAGACTATTTCCGATTATTAGTAATTTGTCATCTTGTTTCCGAGTGGTTTGAGTTCGTGTTTAATCGTGTAATCTCGTGAATTTATAAAACTGCAAAATTGAAAAGTTTGAAAGTGGCTCAACCATTAAAGTCCGTGACTGTACATAATGCTGGGTTGACATTTTCGTGAAGGGTCCGTTTACCTGTATACCTATCTATGTATTCCACTGAATGACTTTTTCATGAAATGGTCATTCAATGGTTTCAATGATTATAATTCTGTAAATACATTGTATTACGGCCGCGAATCATATTTTGTTCAACGTACAACTTGCACTGACTGGCAAATTGCAAAAGACGTTAGAAAATTTAAATTTCGCGGGTTACCCTGGCGCTTCCAGCTTAATTGACAACTGTAAGTAAATAGTAAGTTTCTCTTATATTTTCAGATTTTCCAAAAGTTTCTCATCGGAATGAGGCACTTCATTGCAAAAGAGCACCTTGTATGAGTAGGTACCTAAACAGCACTCCAATTAAAACAGAGGGCGGAGGAAAGTTTCTAACGAGGCGTCAACTTAAAGGGGGAAAATAAGTGTGTAGGTAATTATCTACCTACAAACCTACATTGTAAATAAAACCTACTTGAGAACTTATCGAAGGAGCCTTAACTCAAGAGGAAACTCTCAACTTGAGTGTCTACATTAAGTTGTCACGTATTTGTTATCTAGTGGGTAAATACGAGTAATAATTGATCATACTTATTCTGAACAACTTCCTTAAAAGATCTGATCTTTGTTGCCTACCGTAACCCCTCCCCCTCCTCCCCCCAGGCCCTACAAAATTGGAAAAGTTAACAGTCTGTTCACACCGATACAATAGTAATAAAACAAATCATCAATACCTTACCTAATTCTAATATGCCACTGGGTTATCGATTATCAATTAAATTCAATTCATTTATTAACTAAACATAATAATTTAAAATAACATGCCTAATCAATTCGATTTATTAAATTAATAATTGATAATAGTATAATAAGTAAAAATAATCAAGGATAATATTACCCTAAACATCATTTATCTCCCCCACGCCCTAAATATGTAATGCGCATGTAAGGCCATTCAATGCCGCATGAATGGCCCTTCTAACCTGTGTTCTATTTATCGAAGATCAAAAATATACGCCAGCACGCGTAGCATAACCACCGTAGAAACGGGTTTCTTTGACGGAAGAATCGACAAAATGACAGATTGTGTCGACAAAATGACAGATTTATTTCACAACGTTCGTTTCTACGGTGGTCATGCTATGCGTGCAGATCATGACACATTCTTCCGGGATGTATCTACTCTAGCCTACTGAAGTCTCAAAAGGCCTACATTTCGAGAGCAGATAAGCAGTAACGCCTAATCCATCACGTAACATTCTCGAGTGATAAGCTATCGTCTTCCGAACGGTTCTAATATTTAAATAAGATGCGTCTAATCAAACCCTTGAAATTCGATAGGCACACGCTATCGTTGCTGGTTCGATATGACAGGTGTCGTTATTTCTGTGTACTAGTTCTTTAGATAAAGTTTACGTGACTTCAGCACGAGACGTAGGTAGAGTACCGATTGTTTTTTCCACTATCGATTTATTGCCATGACGATTACGACGACTACTTACGATTACTATTGTTCGCGGTCGGCGGAACGTCTTGTCATGTCACCTTTATATGCTAATAAATCTTTCTAAATACACCACAATGTTTACTACATTGTGGTGTATTTACTGAAAGATTTGTCATCAATCATGTCTTACCAAAACGGCACGTATTTTTCACGAAAATGAACAGGAAAATTGTGTTTGTTTGTATTTTTAATTTGTAGCTACCTTATCGGTTGTTGCTACTGATATAATCGTAATATCCGTGTCACTGGGGTATTATTAGTTTCTCAGCGGGAGATAACAGTTCAATTATGAATTTTAGTGATCTTTAGATATAGATAGGTAACATAATTAGTAGCTAATCAATCATGTAGTTCTTAAATTACAAATGAACATGTTTAGTCTTAGAAGCTAATCAAATACAGAAAAGCAATGACCTCTTACTTAAAGAAAGCATTAAATTCATAAAGGACCTGACATACCTAAACCTAAAATATGCACCATGATCATCATTAATAATCTCTTCTGATATAATGAAGAACTCAGATCATACTCCAGGTTGAAGCACAACAGTAATTAAATAACAAAACTTAGTACATACCACACGTTTCCAACTGAAGACTCCAGTCCTACAGCCAGACCTTCAAACAGCTCATGGACCGACAGCGCCAGCACGATGAGCAGTCCTCTAAGTGCTGATGACACAGAATCTTCTTCACCCAACACCAAGTGGCTATGCCCTGCATTGTTTTCAATCTCAGCTTCCTTTTCCGGTACCGGTTCCGGTTCTACGGCTGCTTCAACAGAACCTCCCGCTAAAGAACTCTTCCTCAATCTGAAGGGTTTGGTGAAGGAGTTGTTCCTCTTTTTGCTCTGACGGCTGTTGATGTACAGGTGCACCAGCTCTTCTATGAGGTAGATCATGAAGAATCCGCCGCACATGATCAGCCCGGCCATGAAGAGTGGGATCTCGGGTAGTTCGCCATTCTCTGGAAATAACGAAATTGAAAATTATTAAAG
Source organism: Noctua pronuba (assembly GCA_905220335.1). Classification (NCBI taxonomy): domain Eukaryota; kingdom Metazoa; phylum Arthropoda; class Insecta; order Lepidoptera; family Noctuidae; genus Noctua; species Noctua pronuba. The sequence continues at coordinate 8,634,753 of LR999911.1, forward strand.
TAGGTACAGCTAATGCTGTGTGATGGAATTTGACGAAAAATTACGAATTTTCTTACTAACTTTCATCCCCTATTATATACCTTAGAGATTCATTTTCAGAAATTCTTCCCCTAAGTGGCTGTACAATTGGCCATCATACTATTTAGTATTTTTATTAATTATCGGTGGCCGATGATGTGTGTATGTGTGGCGGGATTGAGAATAAAATTCTCAAGCTAATGTATTTCAATTTCTTTATCATTACGAGTGGGGCTTCAATTCTAGAAATGGATGGATTTTAACATTTTTTTAACACCATACTCTGGTATGTTTGTTGAGACATGCTGACCTGACAAGGGGACTTAAATAATCCTTGTTCTTTGTATCGTAAGCATGCATACAATGTGGGTGCTCCGTCGGTGCAAGAAATATCGGCCCTGACTTACATTTTGTCACCAATTGGCTACCGAGTTACTTTTGCACATACATAAAACATATTCAGTGCCAACAGGACATCACTCTTCAAGTATAAACACCAACGTAAGCCTTGTTTCTCATTTTTTTCATTTTAAAAGAACGAAAGTTCTTCGTTGTAATAAATTGATAATAAAGAAGGCGAATGATTGCATTGTTAATCATTTTACAGTTTTTCTTGTGTATTTACTCTACTAAGATTTGTTACAATATTTACTAACACATTTATTGCGAACTAAGTGTATACTGTGATGTTATGACATAGCAGCCTTTTACAACCATTTCAATTTATCATTCGCCTGCCCTTATCATCCTAAAGGTCACAGCACACATATCAACTCGGAAAGGGATCGCCACCGTATCGCCTTTCGCCTCGCCGTCAAACAGGCGTCAACCTAACGCAAGAAAGCGGATTAGCAGCTCCGATACGTCGACTCGGCTACGGCTAGGCGACGCCGCGCTTACGGCTCGCCGACCGCTGGTTGAAAGAAAGAAAATGTATGGCGTTAGTTAGTATTTTGACACTTATATTTCTACAATCTAAACTACAAATTGAATAAAAACACGCGGGCAACACGACTGGAATTGCCTTGTGAATGACAGCACGTGTAGCAACAGTAGTGTGCGTAAGGGTGGACGGAGAGACATAAGCGCGCGGGCGACTAGCCGTAAGCGAGTTGACCACGCACCGCACCGCGGTTCCTGAGCTTGTCCCGAGGCGAGTCGATTACGTTACGATTCCAATTAGTGTGCGTTGCAGCAGGGAGTTTCATATGTATAAAGAATACTGAACGGCTCGTGTTGATACAGTGCCGATCCCTTTCCGAGTTGATGTGTGTGCTACTTACTAACTTTTACTTAAAATAATTAACTATTACTTAATTATTTTCTTTTATATTAGTACAATTAAATAGAGAAATTATATATAAGTCAAAATTAAATGTCAATAATAGTGAATTTAATATAATTATTCTGCAATATTAATGTCATCCATTTCAGATAAGTCAGTATTAATTATACTAAACATACATCATTACAGGTATTTGTACGATACCGTATACTTATTATTATACATGCTTAGCTTAACTTCGATAAATATTTACCTAAGTGATAAAAGATCTATGCGAAAGTCGTTGGTATTAAAATAAAGCTATAAATACCAATTATCACTTTCCCATTTACTATATACCAAGATATTTTCTTAGATGATTAGGGTACCCCTATCACATTACTGACGGTTTACATAGCTGTGAACAAAGTTATATATTTTTAATTAATAATTTAATTACATCCATCGGTGGAAGGTGGAGCTCGTGACTAAATAATAACAGCCGCTCGGGTCGATCTTTAAGCCGTGCTTGCCTAGGTTGATCTGTGGATGGGTGATCACCCATTACATACCGAGCTTCCTCAGTGCCTCGACAAAAAAAAAATTAAAACAAATTAAAATCAAACTGAAGTCAGAAGCACAATAAAAATGATTTTAATAATTAAGTCAAAAACTAAAATCAAATTAAAACAATATCCTAACATTGGTCAGTACGTGAACCATGCAGCAGTGGTTCACGTACTGACAGTCGAAACGTTCAGCAAAATATTTTAGGATACTATTGCGGCTGGCCCGCACCCTGCGCACCAGGCATGTGCACCGCTTGCGCATAACTGTGTAGAAACAATATACACGCGCCTCGGCAAACATCCCCGATGCGCTACTGAAACGTGGCAGCCCCAAGAGTACCCTGAACGCGTTGTTGTACTGGACACGTAGAGCGCTGTACTGCTTCTGCGTGTAATCCACCCACAGAGTGCTGGTATAAAAGGTCGTAAAAAATGCCCTAAATAGGGCAGCTGCATCCGGTTAGACTGGAAGCCGACCCCAATATACAGGGTGTAAACCGACCCTTCACGAAGCCGTCCACCAAGCATTCTGTACATCAAACTAAGTAACTTTACGCAAAAAAAAAATGCAGGGAAACGACTTTTTTTTTTGAGGTGAAAAATCACGTTTTACGGTAGGACTCCATAAAACGCACTCAAAATATTGTGCTGATGGATGGATTGAATAGTACGGGGTTCGTGGAGGTGTTTAAAGTAAAAATATTACATTAAAACATGAATTTAAAAAAAAACTTGTGAAAATGTTGGATCTTTGACCCCCAATATCTCCGTAACTAGAAGGTTCCCAGGTATGGTCTAGAACAAAAAAATGATCGCAATGACGGGGAGAACAAGTGCCTTTCGGTTTCGTTAAGGGTCTGTTTACACCCTTTATTATAGTTGGGAAACGGCTAGGCAGATGAATTTAATTACATCCATCATCATTCTCTCGCCCTTATCCCAAATTATTTGTGGGCAGCGCAGCCATGTTTTCTTCTTCAATTAATTTTATCCAATCAGACAAAATTATCGCTTGGTTTATTCACTGATAAATTGATGGAAATAAAAAGGGATTTCCTTAGGTATTTTGATCCTAATACCTGTTAGAACTTTACAGCTTTGAGCACGCGTTATTTTATTACTTTATGATATATACAATCAATAGTAGATTGCATTAGACGTATATCAAATGATAAAAGAATTAAGTATTTGTCTGCTGATTGCCAAATCTAACGACTGATTTGTCGAATGAATGTTTACCTTGTCTACTACTGTAAAATTTATTATTGGCTTATTTGACGAGTTTAGAGAAAAATTTTAAGTATGTACGGAACTTATAATTTGAAATTTTCTGACTTGTTACTAAAAATAATTAATTATGAAAAAACTACTCCACTCTAAACATTTTATTGATACTTTTCTGAAAGCTGAAAAACGAGTGATCATTTAAAAATATGCTTCCCTGGAAAGCTTATGAAATCAGTTAGTCATGCCAGTTAGTCAGGAAAGCGAAATCGATCGCCGCATCGAAGACGCCTGGAAAAGCTACTAGTCTATGAAACCTTTTAAACGATTTCGGCCAATTATAAAATGTCTATTTTCTGTCTGACTCTTAGATAAGATGCTTACAAACTTACAACATTGCATATGTTAATAGTGTGAAGCTACTAAACTTTTGGTAATATCAAATGATAAGGTCAATAGTCAGTAAACCTGTAACATTACAAACAGGTTCTCTAAAAGATCTCGATGTCCTTATGTTAAAGATAGGCGACCGTGACAATATGTAACTACAGACGCCAGAACATCAAGCTCCCCGAAACTGCCAAATTTTCCCAATCCAGCTTGAACCTAATGCTTTAGAGATAAAGTTGAAAATCTATAAAAGAAATTTGACAGATTGTAGTAGCTTGATATGCTGGCGTCTGTACATACATTATTGAACAGGTAGCACCATAAAATGATGCCCTACTTGAGAACTACATATGTGGTAGAGGTTATCGTAACGAAATAGGAAATAATTATGTAAAATGCTTTGAGCATCAGAGCATCAAGTCTAGATTCTTCGGAAGCGTATGTATTTAATACTACTTATCGCCAGATATGAGCACTGGGGCCAGACAAGCAGTGGTGGTCCGGTAGCAATCAGAGGTTTGTTAAAGACCCGTCTAGTGCGAGTCGGACTCGCACCTGAAGGGTCCCGTACCACCGTAGTAACATCCTTTTATTTTTATTTTTTTATTTGTTGTTGTAGCGGCAACAGTCAACCTATTACGGATCATGAGATACAGCCCGCTGACAGAGAGACAGACGGACGGACAGCGGAGGCTTAGTAATAGGGTCCCGTTGGTAACCCTTCGGGTACGGAACCCTAAGAGCGAAATCGAAGACATGTGACATCCCCCAAACCAGGGCACTCGTGGTGGATGACAATCCACTCCCTCTGAGAAAAGATCTATGCCCCAGCAGTGTGATTATGTTATGACCACGGGGATACCAAGATGATCTAACTGTGAAGCTTGTAGTACTAAGAACTACTAACTAAGGTACATTCTTATTTCTCCGAAAAATTGTATTTTTACTACAATCTGCATTTTGACTGCAACAACTGCTGTCGGCCTGAACGAACAGTACACCTGCAGGCTACGCCCCACCTCCTTTTCTTGCCCATCCTGCACAACCACCTGCACACTCCAGGATTTAAATCCTGCCTAAATACTGGTCGGATATTATTTAAATCCATCGGCAAGCAATGAGGAAGAACTAGGCTGCACCTGCACAGCACCTACGTATTTACGACAATAAAACCTCATAGTACAGAATGCAGACTAACCCAGAACTAACTGAGTTATGGAGGTCAGATAGGCAGTCGCTCCACGTAAAATACTGGTATTCAGCTGCATCCGGTTAGACTGGAATCCGACCCCAAAATAGTTGGGAAAAGGCTAGGCAGATGATGAGTACCGAATGCGGACGTGACGTATAGTGTCTTTTGTGTTAATCAATCAATAGATAATTTTAATGGAACACTTTCTTGATCATTATCAGTGAAGGTATGCACTTTAACGAGATAGACATACTGACAGTACAGTGTCTAATGTATTATCTCATATGTTTTATGATTCATTCAATGTTAGCTATCGCTCCATACGTGTTAGCCTAATACCCGTAATATTACCACTATTATGTAAGTATTTATCCTCGATAAGTTGTTATAGGTAATAATATTACATAATTCATTCACCTGTTTTTCATGTTCAACTGCGTAGTTTAGATACCTATAAGTTTCCGCAAGTATGTATAAATAATCTTAATATTATAATACCTAGGTTTTTTTAATAAATTATTTTTAAAAAAATATTCACAATTTTTTTCTCTCCTACATAGTTCGTCTGAACTTCGTTAAAATCACCCAGATTAACCTAGGACAGGACTGACTATAGTTCTAGTTCGACTTAGTGCATTAGAACTAATATCTGCCTATGACTAAACCAGATTTGTCTGAGTTTTTAAGGCCCGCTTGCACCATTACTCACAAAATGCATTTGACGCTAACCATTATTACTTTATTTGAAACATCATTGCTTCTAACATCTTCACTTTTGAAAGTTAAACGAATTTAGTGATTAGTGGCAAGCGGTCCTAAAATCTCGACAGCCCCATATTACCTTCTTTGTCTTTAATACTGGCTTATTTACTTTTAATGGGTGTAAAAGTACACTTATTGAAACCGAAAGGTACTTGGCCTCCCCGTCATTGCGATATTTTTTTTGTTCTACGCCAAATCTGGGAACCTTCTAGTTAGGTACGGACATATTGGAGGTAAAGTTCCTAATTTGTCACAAGTTTTTTTTAAATACCTACTAGTTTTTAATGTCATACCTTTACGTTAAATACCTCCATGACCCCCCTACTATTCAATGCATCCATCAGCACAATGTTTTGAGTGCGTCCTACCGTAAAACGAGATTTTTCACCCCAAAAAAAATCCGTTTCCCAGCAATAATGTTAGCATAGGGTTACTTAGTTTGATGTTGATGAACAGAAAGCATGGTTGACGGCTTTGTGGTGGATCCATTTACACCTTGTATATGCCCCTAACTTCCTCTTAGTAACTCATCGCATGATTTGTGATAGCCTGACCACACAATCCCACGGTATACTTAACGCCGTCAGTTCCCATTGTGTTCCCATCAAGCGGGCCTCTATGTTACGTGACCACCATGACCTCTCGCGTCAGACGTACTGCCTCATGCCAGCTGTCTGTTACCCTTCGCTGAGTGGACCGTGAACCTACTTTTTTTAATTTCCTTGCCGTTACCGCTGATTAATTGTATTGAATTAATATAGCAAAAAGGCTTATATGAAACTTTTATTTCTGGGGTTCTCAACTTCTCAATCATCATCATCTTCCTGCCCTTGTCCCATGTCACTTGGGGCCGTCGCAACACGTTTTTTCTTCCATTATCCTCTATCAACCGTTACGCTATCATTTACTCCTTTATCTTTCATATCATTCCTCACACAATCCATGCATCGTTTCTTTGGTCTTCGCCTCCCTCTCAACTTCTCAATCTTTAGCAAAAAACAACTCACCCTATGGTGAGGAATTGAGGATTCCCATTATGGCAATATAGTGATAATTTAACGCAGCGTAGACGTGTCGCGTAATGGTGCATAACGTAGCGTAGATATCGTGCGTAGTAGTCGTCCGTAGGCGCAGCGTAGCAGACGCGCGTAGGCAAAGTGCGCAGAAACACGCGTAGGCAAGATATCGCGAAAATGTAGATTTTTGAGCAAGTCATATTATGCTACGAATTCGATTACCTTACAGACGATTGCAAGATTACCAAATGACCGATTAGAATTAGTAATTTCCGCTCTCATTTTATAATCAGATCTGTGTTTTGAATGATTCAATTTTCGATTGGGCAAAACAATACAACGATAACAACAATCATGGTTTTGTCTGTAGCAGTTCTGACGTTCTATGGATTTGGATTCTAATTGTTTTTCTAAGGTCATGAGCACGTTTATCTGCTTACACGGAACTTTTTCAAAATGCGTTCTTATAATTTATTTTATATATTTATAACTTAGAATACCTACAGTTTTTTAATAAATTTCTTGTGTTTTGCTTCTTTCTCAGGCTTGTTTACTTTGATTTTCAGCCTACTCTGTTTGAACAGAATTTACAGAAAGAAACATAGGTACCAATGCCAACAGAGTGTGACAGAAAACAGACGAATTACGTATGAAGCACACAGCACGTATATTCCAGTTTGGATCGGGAAGCGTTAGCGCCGAGGAGGAAAAGTTTGCGCGGACGTCTGTGAGCATCAAATCGGTGCGGGAAAACCGCACCGATGCACAGAAACGTCCGCGTACTCTGCTCAAAATGAGGGACTTCCTGAACAGCTCACTAAACCGCCGTGGCACCGAATAACTTCTTTTTATTCCCTAAAATAAAAAGGGGAAACTATTTTTAAGGGAACTAATTTTCGTCGCCGGAAAATGCGCTAGCGGTGTTCGAATAGGCCGAAAAAGAAGTGTCTGAGGCAGACTAGAAAAAGTGTTTCGAAAATTGGCTTAGACGCAGGAAATTTGTATGCAGCATGTAGGGGAAAGGTGAGGTCATATTTCAAAGGTGGTGATGTAGACAATCAAACTGAACAATTTTCTCCATGGTGCCAACATCATAATCGCGAAAAACATACATTGTCCCATACATTTGGGTCGAGTAAGTATTGAAATTTTGAATGAAACTTTATCCATAGATCATTTTTTAAGTAGATTTACGAGTACAAAACTCTCTGCTACCCTACCCTACCCTATTAAAATCTAGGCACCTACTTACATTGGCATTTTACTATATCTACGTATACGTAACACATACATTCCCTTCATCTTTTGTTAGTACGCCGAATATTAGAAAGTTTTTTTGCAATTAAAAGCCAATTATGCGTATGAATGCCATTACCAGCATTATGTAATTTAAAGTTACGCAAGAACGTTAGCAATAGAGTTATGCAGTTTAAAAACGAAAAAATAAATTGTGTCATTATTACAAGAAATTGAAGAAAACATATAAACGTTTTTTAATAAACATATTAGGTACTAAGAAAAGGCACGCCTTTACCCATATTTTATCAATATGACGAAGCAATAGTACATCTATACTAATATTATAAAGCTGCAGTGTTTGTTTGTTTGTTTGAACGCGCTAATCTCAGGAACTACTGGTCCGATTTGAATGATTCTTTCAGTGTTGGGTAGTCCATTTATCGAGGAAGGCTATATATCATCACGCTACGACCAATAGGAGCGTAGCAGCAATGAAAAATGTTGCAAAAACGGGGAAAATTGTATTTTTAATAACTTGACGCGGACGAAGGTCGCGGGGAACAGCTAGTCTTATATATAAAACTCTCGTGTCACAATGTTAGTTACCATACTCCTCCGAAACGGCTTGACCGATTTTCATGTGACGCAGACGAAGTTGCGCGGGTCAGCTAGTTTTGATATAAGTGGGGAAACTTTGTTCTTGCATTCGAGGCGGAATAACACCTGAGTTGCAGGCGAGGGTGTTATGGAGCCGAGAACTGGGGATTTTTTTATTTCCGAACGTGTGCGGAAAAATATTAAAAATCCACGCGTGTGAAAAACATTGCCTGTTGAACCTAATAGTAGTGCGATAAGAGCCAGTTTTCGAGAAAGTGTATTGAAAAATAATTAACTGCTGATCTCTGAAGTTTTGATTTAAGAACAAACTCTAGCAGCATTATTTAAGTAATTCCCTCGTAATTCAAAATTACTTAAATACACAAAAAAAGTAAGAAATGTTGAATTTCGCAGGCTTGAATTTGATTTGATCCTGCAGTTTAATCCTGTCAATTTCAAATTCTCGATTCAGAAACCAAGTGTGTCTTTTTCTTATAAGTTAGACTGTGACGAGTAATTTAAGTAACCTAAGTAAGTATACTTAGGTAAGTACCTACTTATATGTATATTACTAGTTTAGGTATGAACATTAACACGTAACTGTGAAACTACATTAAGTAGCTATAACTAAGTATCTACATATTAACAGCTAGGCGGTAACTACTTGCGACAAATTGTTAATGGTTTTTTTATACACATTTATTATTTTTGGCGCTTACATAATCAAATGCTGTACTATACCTACTATAATAAGTAAATGGGTACACCTCTACCTAAACCTTCAGGGTTACAGGTTACAGGCGCAATAAACTTATACTGTCGGTTACGGAATATCTTCCGAGATTATCAATTATTTTGAGCTCCGGATATTTCGGCGCTGTTGCAACCGCCGTGGGATGACTGGAGAACGCGGGTAGATGGAAAATAAATTGTTAGGTGCAGACAAATCTGTCTACCCACTTTCTTTGTCTTTTGCTACCTACTACTGGAACTCGACACAAAGTCACGGCAAAACACACTCACAGTATCACCAGGTTTTGTAGAGTCCTTATTATGATGCCGGCTGCTACTTATGAGCATACTGAAAACTGAATTCCACGTACTTGACAATTAGCCGAACCCGTGAAAGCTTAAATCTTACAGCAGTGTTTATAGACGAAATGTTGCCTACCTTCTCGTTATTTAATTCTTATCAGAAGGAAACATTTGGGATAGAATTCATATATTCCAATTTTTTCCTTTTGATAAAAATATTTCAAAGACCGTACTTGTAAACACTGGACATTCCACTATTCGGCATGGTATGATTAATTAGTAAGTTATAACTAAAGCAATTTATTAGTGACTAACCAGCTAAGTTAATGAAATAAATGAATTTGAACTGTTTAGACATCGACCGCGGGAAGTGTACCTACTTATCCTATAAAGAAAATACTATAATTTTGCTCTGCAGAAATACCTTTACTAATGCAGCAAGTCGACTTGCTGCGAATGTTTGTAAACACAGTGCAAATCGTTTCTAGTATTGCGCCAAAATATGGCAGTGGACACTGGACATTGAGCCCAAGATTTCGGCACTGCAAGAAAATCCAAGACTAAAAGAAATATGCCGCAATTTTCTATGGTTTTCAAGGGAATCAAGAGTGGCTAGAATGTAAACTAGACTCGTGTTAATTCTACCACAGCAAACGCAGATAACTTTACTCCAATAAAATGAGATTATACGTATATCCTATCTGGGAACATGATGGTCACAGACGCTACAATGCCCACGCTAATGCAACAGAATCTATCTGTTATGCTCTTGTTTCCCAACATTGCTATTCTATTTATGTCCCAGTTACGACACCCGCGAAAAATGCATAATATAAACTTTCAAGTACCTGGTACCTACTTGGCATTTTTAATGTTAGGTTACCACTTTATTAGTCGATAAATTCGGTAACACACTCAAACTAGAATCTAGGTACATATTTGCATAGATGTTTATTCAAACACGTGTATTTAGACGTAATCATCTTTAGCATGATCGTGAAAAATACAATGTCGTAAGAACCTACCTACATCTTTATGATGTGTGTGTGAAACATCTTATTAAATATCAAGTTAGTGTAAGTGAGTATCAGATGTAGATGGCAACAAAAGGCACTTATATGGTGTTGTTATTGCATCTGCACAAATAAAAACCTAGGCGTAATAAGTAAATGCATATTGCAGTAATAATGAATCGATCGATATATTATGAGGACCATACATCAGGTGTTTAATGTAAATAAATGTAGGTACTAACCTTGCAGAACTTCGATGTTGTCATCAACTTCGGGTAACAAGTGCATGAAGGTGGTCGCAAACAGAATTCCCCCTCCGAACGCGAGTAAGCCCATTACCAGCTGATTGGAGGACCTCATGTTGGAGTCACTCGTCTTGAACCAGTCATATTTTAAGGATATGACCAGCGGCAAGCACCCCGTCACCATCGATATGGCGAAGAGGCACACCATTGTTATTATTTTGGCTGTTAAAGCCTCTTCTACTGCCTCGTTCAGTGCAAAACTCATGTTGAATTTTATATTTATGTCAGGAATTTAAATAATTTAGTTCCGCAGTAACACTGTCGGTCGTAGCCGCACGTTAGTTGCGCACGCGTCGCTGTCTGATCAACGATCAGTCGACTGAGCTTCCTGCGCTCCTGCGCTTGTAGGCGGGCTCTTGATAACGACTCATTATTAATGATAAAAATGACAGTCGTTTGTTCGCCGTCGCATCAATAAGCTGCTGTTTGTAGTAATCAACCGTTACGGTAATCTTACCTTACCGCCAATATCTCTGATTCGCGTTGGCTTAACACTATACGTGAGTTGTAAAGAGTAACTAATAAAAATAAACGTTCAAAGGATTATGCAGATTACCTGTATTACGTGACCATGGCTCTGTATTTAATTCTATGGATACCGTGTTACATAGTTTCTAGAAAAAAAAGGGTAAAAATAATGAGGGAAATGAAGTTGGTACTGAGAATGACTCATTTGGACTCAATAAATCATGAAAATCTTCACAACAATTTTACGGCAAGTGGCAAGTTTGTGTCACCATAACCTTGATTATAAGAAAACATAGTATCTGTTTTCTCCCTGGAAAATAAAACTGGAGCATTTGATACTAGAAGGCAAACTTTGTCATTGCAATCGAGGCGTAATTAACACCCGAGCCGAAGGTGAGGATTTTATGGAGCCGAGAACTGCCCACGTGTATTAAACGTTTCTAAATACACTTACAAAGAAATGAAATAAAGAACGAAAAGTATTTTCGTCATTAATTATTAGAAAACTATGGTTTAATTTGCTTATTTTTTTCGCGTTGTCTACGCGGATTGAAGGAAAAGCAAAAGATGTATGAAGTCGCAAAAATGATAATTTCATGAAAAAGTCCCTCAATGGGGTTAAATGAACTTAAGAGGGTTGTACTGATGATTTTAATGATGAGAAGTCTGTAAACACATACGTGTTACGGCCGCGAATCATATATTGTTCAACACGAACACTGATCGGTAAATGGCAAAAATTATAAGAAAATTTGAATTTCGAGAAATCTCAACTTCAAAGCGCGACGAGATTTAAAGGCTTCAACGGCAGAGATCCCTCGAAATATATATTGCAAGGGTCGATCTTCGAGGTTAAGCCGCACTTGCCAAGGTCGGTCTTTGGATGGGTGACCATCCATTACATACCGAGTTTTACTCCGTGCCTCGGAAAGCACGTTAAGCCGTTGGTCCGGCTGTCATTTGAAGATCTTTGACTGTCGTTACAGGTAGTCAGTGGCCCGAAAGTCTGACCAAGGTGTATCGTATTAACCAGTACTAACTGAGTTGTAGAGGTCAGATAGGCAGTTGCTCCATGTAAAGTAGGTGCTGGTATTGAGCTGTTCCGGTTTGACTGGAAGCCGACCCCAATATAGTTGGGAAAAGGCTAGGCAGATGATGATGGTTAGAATATGTAAACTGGATATCGATAACGTTATCTTTTCTATTATTTACAAAAAGTAGTCTCGCGTAAAGCCCATGAATATTTGATAAAACATCGTAAATTAACCGACCTGTTAAAAGAACGGGTCGGGTAATTAAAGCGAGTCTGGCTAAGATCGACCCGAGCGGCTGTTATTATTTAGCCACACAAGTAGAAGTGAAATATGTAAAATTAAGGTAATTAAAAATATGACTGGACCATCAAAATGGAGTACCAACTTATATAAGTTATGTACGGGTGCTCACAAAACATATTTATTTAAAAAAAGTGTTTTAGGCATGGCGCCTAAAATCTATAATAAGGTTCCAAATAGCATCAAGGAGCAATCTTTGAGAATTTTTAAAAGCAGCATACATCTTTATTAATACAAAAATGTTATTATTCTGTATCAGATTTTCTAACAGATAAAATATAGCTGTATTATTATGTTACTTTATTGTGATTAAATTTTTTATTACAAGATAATTTGTTGGATTGTTGTGAAAGTTTTTAAATTGAAGTTGTATATTTAATTGTTTATAAGTATAAATTTTTGCATGTTAATTGGTAGAATGTACCAGGAACAAATAATTACTACTGTAACAACTCATGTGTGTACCTACATTCAATGCAAATATTATTTGTATTCAATTCTATTCTATTCATAACTAATTTTGTTTACTTGGCATAGCAAATGAACTAAAAACTGATGAAAGGTCATCAATAAACAAGTAGTGAGGATGGAAGTTAAGTTGCAGGCCGCAACGGCGGCACTGTAATGAGCAAACTACATTAATTTCCAGTGTACCCATAGAATATTGAAAAAGAAAGCAATTTTGTATCAAGCGCAGGCCACACCGCCAGCTAGCGAGCGAGCCGGGCAGCACCGCTTCTCCTCTTTTCATTCTTCAGTTTGGCACTTTCGATAGTTCGGGGTGTGAACTGAACTATGAAAATAGGGGAAACGATGCTCGACTGGCACGCTCGCTCGCACTAGCTGGCGGTGTGGTCTGCGCTTAAGAGCTGCGTAACAAGCGCGTACAAACTTATTAAAGTTTGAACCAGTGTTTCGTGCAGTAAGAATATTAAATAGTGTCTGTCGGCGTTTGGACATATTTTCTTGCTCTTTGGCGGAATTCCGGAGGGTATCACTTAGTATGTTGTCTACTGTGCAACTTGTGCTTCTACCTAGACCTGTTACTTAGGACAGGACAATTAGCAATTTATGACTACTTTTGTTAGCTTGGGTCCAACCTGTTAAAACAAATGTATGTGTTAATGAATAAAATAAATAAACGATAGCTATAACAAATAATATTACTCACTAGAATATAAAAACATGCATCCTGTGTAAAAACATTTAATAAATTGCTAACATTATAGTATGGCACAAATTGAATCTTCATAATAATTGCAATGTCAACAAACATGATTAATTATTGTAACTATGTAATATAAGTACTAATTTATACTTAAGTAGAGAGCTTATAAAAATACCCATGATATCAAATTATGTCAGTCAATATTATAACAATGCAATGTTGCATTAACAGTAGTATAGTTCTAACAATAAAAAATATAAAATTGAGCTATGTTCGTACTCAGTCAAGAATTGAGCCAGGCATTCGTGATGGAACTGCCATTAACAATACAGTCTTTAAATCCCTTCATAACATATGAGGACTGATACCACTTTACACTATCAGTGCATTCAATCTCGTGATATTCATCTTCATTTTCTTCTGAATCTTCTAATTGCATGTTTTGGAGGTTCTGATAAACAATGTCTCCAAATATTTGAAATTCATTGCAACAAGAGAGGTTGTCAAACGTTTTAGTTCTTAAGTCTAAAACAACTATTTTGGAGTTGCGTGGTATTCTGCAGCCGCTGGATAACACAAAGTTGTCATAGTCAAGCAAATTGTCTCGATTGTTCACCAGCTTTTTCTTGATGAAAACATACAAGTTAGTGGGCGGGAGCTGATTGAAAAAAATCTTGCTTAGCTTTTCTGATGTTACTAAAGTCCTGAAATCAATGAAAAAAAAGAACATTAGAACTTGAAGTCTTCTCAAATAATTGTTTTAAAAAACTAATAAAAGGAGACATAGAATGTAGTGCAATATTGGCAGACTCGATCATAATAGCTGCTAAACACATCACAAAAGTTGATGATTCTCTTCATAATGCATTATCACCTTACCTAAACACACTTCTTTGAATTTTCTGGTCATTGGCTATGTGTGTAGAATGGCACTGTGGGCGATGGCAAGCTACTGGCAGGAGTACCCTGTACACCTCCTTGCAGGTCACTGGAGTAGCACCAAGTGCTATACACACTTCATCAGGAATTGATGGCCCACTGATCTCTTTTTGGAGACTCTAAGTAACAACAAATGAATTAGCATACTGAGTAAACTTATGAAATCTGGCATGAGGGTCTGGGTATGGGAGAGGGTAAGGGTCAGTGGTCGTCTTAGGAAGTTTAAATGCTCGGACCAATTATGAATCTAGAAAAACATGTACCTAAATAAAACAAGTTGTGAGTCTCACAATCGAAAGAAAAAATTAGGAGTTGATTTTTTAGTGATGCCTGCCAAGTGCCAAAGAAAACTTACCTTCAATATGAAATCTAAATTTTCCAAAGCAGTAGAAGCTGACCGAAAGTGTCTTTCAGACTGAAAACTATCTTTCACGTCTTCATCTTCACACAATTTCTTTTTAGTAACCACTTGTTTCAACCATTGATAGGAGTAAGGTATTTGCAGTCTTTGATAAGCAATAAACTTGATTAACTCCACCATTACATGACCGCAAGATATTGTAGTTAATTGATCACCAATTTCTAAGTTTAAAATAATAGGTTTATTAGATGAACTCATTTCTTTAAAATTCACACGACAAGACAAAACAAACACGAAACTTAGCCTAGCCGTTACTTTTGAAATCGTCAGTCACAGATACCCGTTATATTACTTTACTCTATGGTCACAGACTACTATACATATTCGTCAGTCCACAGAGTTCAATACTCATATTATTCAATACTTTATGCGTCATCGCCTAGTCACATTTGTCACAGACTACTATATAATACATCGTCGGCGAATTATAATACATGATGCTCTGTGGCGTCAACGTTAGAATAGTCTATGGTCTATTTGTCATCATCTGCCTAGCCGTTTCTCAACTATGTTGGGGTCGGCTTCCAGTCTAACCGGATGCAGGCTAATACCAGTATTTTACATAGAGCGACTGCGTAACAATAGCTATCTGACCTCCACAACCCAGTTATTACTGGGTAATACGGTAACCCTTGGTAAGGCTGGTTGTCAAACTTTCGGGCCACTGACTATTTACCTGAATCATCAAAGATCTACAAAAGACAGCCGGGACCAACGCCTTAACGTGCATTCCGAGCCACGGAGGAAACTCGGTATGTATTAGGTGGTCACCCATCCACAGACCAACCTAGGCAAGCGCGGCTTAACCTAAAGATTGATCCGAGAGCGGCTAGTATTATGTAGCCACTGTTAGTCCGACAGATATAACGTCTCTTATTTTTCCTTTTATTCATTTCTCTAAAATATTGTTTGTTGTGTATTATCTCTAAAGTACTGCTTTCTGAATCAAGCCCTTGATCCAGCTGTCAAGCGAGAGCCTCCTCAGATGTTTAACCTCCCTTATTATTATGATACTCTGGATATAACTTCTTACTTCTTCTGACAACGGACATGTCGGACAAGCGGCGAATTCATGCGCGGTATATTATATTCATGGGCTATCGCGCATGAATTCGCCGCTAGAGGCGTTCGTGTACAGTAAGATCTTCCAAAATGACATATGTCATTGAGTGTAGATTGGGCCCAAGGAACTTATATACTAACTGGAATGAGTACGAACAAAATTTTGATAAAAAAAACCGTTTGAAAATTAACTTTATCTCAAAGGCATAGAGTTCGTATTACTTTAATTAATTCAAAGGGGGAAGAATACTTCAGAGCGAGAAAGCGACGAGAGTGGATTGTGTCCTTGTCTAATAATTGCCAGTAATCAAAAAATAAACACATATTTTTTCTTTTTTTTTTCATATAGCAATCGGAAATCACGTTGATAGCTAAACTAGCACATAAATCGTAACTGGAATTATTTGATATTTAAATACCATATATTAAAATAATAATTTCTTGCGAAATTGAATTCTTTAGTAGTTACTTACATTTTATGAATGCTAAAATTCATGAAAGATTAAAAAAAAAAAAAAAATGGCCGAAACGGTATCGCGTTGCAGTCGTATTTTTGCTTTGTCAGGTGCTTTTTATTGTATTTAAGTGAAATCTTCCACTATAAATATGGTGAAATCGTGTTGTTTGAAGGGTGTAATAGTGTGAGGGGTTGATGGATATGCAATTTCTTTTTTCAGGTACGTTCTTTTAACTTTGTTTACAAATTACGACTAGGGTGACAATGTTTTACATTTGTAAACGGGGATTATGAAAATATTGTAAAGAATACGCCTTTTCTATTATCCATATCGATATTTATAATCTTGTGCACATGCGTATAAAATACAAAACATTGTTATTTATAATGCAGTAGCAAAACTTAATCATTTACTCAATTTAATATTAGCAAAAGTAACTTCTTGAAAATAAACATTTGAATTCTATCTTTACATTTTTAAACCCTTCCATTTTGGCGGCAACTGTCGATTCAACCGATTTTTTTTTATTCGTCACAAAAGTCTCGAGTCAAATCCAAAAAGTCTGAATAAACTCCTTGGTCAAGTAAAATACTATTAATTTATTTGAAAAAAAAACACAGTAATTCTTATTAATATTTCGAAATCTAACATAACATCACGTTTGTAAATCCAAAGGGCTAGCCAGAGGTGTACGTCGCGTAATACACTCACATTTCCCGAGTTATGGAAATCATGGCAATATAAATTACTTTTAAGCATTACAAAATAGCTAAGTTCATATTTTTTTTCATAAATGAGAAAAATCACTGTTCGGAGATCACACTTGTTGCGCGCAGTAGTTTGCTGTAACATATTAATAATACTGTTCTGTTTCCATGCAGACTCCGCAACAATGAGAATCTTCAGCAACGGTGGCTTGAAGATGTCCCTTTAAAGAAAAAGAATTCAACCTATTGCCTAGTTAGAACAGAATAACTGTCCCAAATTTAAGTACAAACATATGGATACCCTATTAGAAAGAGATGCCATCCACTCTCGAAGTTCTCTCACTCGGAACGGCTTTGCGTTGCACGTAATCATTCCAGTTAGTATATAAGTTCCTTGATTGGGCCATTCCTGATTAATTATGACTTGAAGATTTTAAGTAGCAACTTAGGATTTTATTTATTAGTACTTGGAGGAAGAATGATTTTTAAATGTTTGATGCTTGCTAATGTTAGGGAGAATATTTGTAAATATGTATCTGAAGTCTACACTATGTTGTACGTAATAAAATAAACTTTTTATGAAGTTATTGGTACAGACGCCAGCACATCAAGCTATCCGAAACTGTCAAATTTTCCCAATCAACCTTGAACCTAATGCTTTAGTAATAAAGTAAAAAAAAGCTATTAAAAGAAATTTGACAGAATAAAGTAGTTTGACGTGCTGGCGTCTGTACTTTATAGTATAAAATAGAATTAATAACAGGACTTTACTCGACAGTGGCGCCATCTGGTGAGCTCAAAAACGATAGCACTCATTGCTCAGCAATGAGTCATGGCTTGACCATACACTTGTAGAGTACTTACGAGTACTTAGGAGTTACTAATGCCATGGTCTGCGAAAAATTTGGAAAAATATTTGTTTTACTAATCTTGTTTGAATTCAATTCGGAATTCAAATATTTCGCACACTGCCACTCGCTTCTGTTTTATTTCATGACCGTATATGACAGTATACGTGTTTTTTACGAGTTGTAAATCTTTAAGTCATTAATATGTATCGTGTACGGCATTTTATGCTACGTGGCTTTAAGTGCAAGCAAATTTTAACAACGTCATGTCGTTTTTACGCCAAAGAAGTAAGGTTCGGCCCGGACGTTCGGGCTGTTATGTTACAAGGAGTTGATATCTTAGCGGATGCCGTAGCTGTCACCATGGGACCCAAAGGCCGTAATGTAATTTTGGAACAAGGTTTAGGGCCGCCCAAAATTACAAAAGACGGAGTGACCGTAGCCAAAGGTATAGAATTAAAAGATAAATTCCAAAATATTGGAGCAAAACTTGTTCAAAATGTTGCAAATAAAACTAATGAAGAGGCTGGTGATGGAACAACGACAGCTACAATTTTAGCCCGGGCTATTGCTAAAGAAGGTTTTGAAAATATCTCAAAAGGGGCTAACCCGATAGAAATAAGAAAGGGTGTAATGTTAGCCGTTGAAGTCGTTAAGAAAAAATTAAAAGATATGTCCAAAGCAGTAAGCACTTCGGAAGAAATAGCACAAGTAGCTACATTATCTGCAAACGGTGACAAAACTATTGGAAAATTAATAGCTGCTGCTATGAACAGAGTCGGCAAAAATGGCGTAATTACAGTTAAAGATGGTAAAACATTGGAAGATGAACTAGAAATAATAGAAGGAATGAAGTTTGATCGTGGTTATATTTCACCATATTTCATAAATTCAACTAAAGGTCCAAGAGTCGAATACAATGATGTCTACATTCTGTATTCGGAAAAGAAAATATTTAATGCATCACAAGTGGTACCAGCGTTAGAGATAGCAAACGCGCAGAAAAAACCACTTCTTATAATCGCAGAAGACTATGATGGGGAACCTTTATCCATGTTGGTAGTAAACAAACTAAAAGTTGGATTGCCACTAGTTGCCGTAAAAGCTCCAGGATTCGGTGAACACAGAAAAAATGCGATATTTGATTTGGCCGCTGCTACAGGAGGCGTGGTTTTTGAAGATGATAATAATCTGATAAGACTCGAGGACTGTCAACTTGAGAGTCTTGGTCAGGCAGGCGAGGTAATTATTACAAAGGATTCAACTCTTATACTTAAAGGAAAGGGTGATCGTGTTGAAATAGAAGAGCGTATACAGCAAATAAAGGATGACTTGGAAGAAACAACTAGTAATTATGATCGTGAAAGGCTGATCGATAGATTGGGCAGACTGCAAGCAGGGGTAGCCGTTTTATTCATTGGAGGTTGCAGCGAGGTTGAAGTAAGTGAAAAAAAAGATCGAGTTAATGACGCTCTAAATGCTACTCGGGCAGCAATTGAAGAAGGAATTGTACCTGGAGGTGGAGCAGCACTTCTCCGATGTATACCGGCTTTAGACGAACTGAAGCCAGCAAATACCGACCAAGAGATTGGAATAACCATTGTTAAGAAAGCTTTACGTACACCATGCTTAACGATTGCTGCTAATGCTGGAGTTGATGGTGCTGTTGTAGTATCTAAAGTCGAAGATATGGGCCCAGAATATGGATATGATGCATTAAATAATGAATTCGTGAATATGATTGAACGAGGTATTATAGATCCCACAAAAGTTGTAAGAAGGGCTATAACTGACGCTTGCGGCGTTGCATCATTACTTACTACCGCCGAAGCAGTTATTTGTGAAATGCCGAAGAAGAAAGATAGCCCACCAGAATATAATCCAATTTCAGATTATTGAAACTATTAGTTTCAAACATGTTAACATAGAAACCTAAATTGATTAAATATATAATTTAATACTTTTTGTTTAGACAATAAATATTTTGATAATTTGGTCTAGGGTCTTTTATCTCGATTGGGTCAGGGCCTGGACACATCGCCACGGCGCGGTGCCGCTGCTGTATGGCAGCGCGGCGCGACATCGTGCCACGATGCAGTGCCGTGACACGTCGACCGCGGGAAGGTGCCGTGCACGGCACGCCGTGCCAGCTCATGGCAGCACCGCACACGGCACCGCACCGCGACTCGACGTCGCGCCGTCTCACGACGGCAATGCCGCGTCACGGCACCGCATTACGACGGCACGACGCCTTGCCGCCGCACTGTTGCGGCGCCGCGTCGTGGTGTTGTTTGTGTGCCCTAGGTTCTTTCTGAGGTAGGTGAGAAAAAAAAAATTGCGTATGTTGACGTTAACGTAATGTTGATGACGTAATGTTGACTGGCTAACTGCTCGAGCAGTCCGTGTATAGCCGGCCTTAGCTCTGCTTATTACCCGAGAATTGCGAAGTAGGGCTAAGAAAAAACACATTAAAATAAGGGAATGCTGGATGAAACCACTTGTGGGTTTTTTAGTTGGTCGAAACCAACAAGTTCATTTTGATACGCACGGATACAGCTTTAAACGAGACGTGCCGATTATTAGTGGTTGCCTTAAACCGACCCCGGTTCAAATGCTGTATCCACTAACTGGGTTTGCGCCTCCAAAAGTTCGTAGGACCATAGTAGCCGCAGCGAGAGGACGAAGCTACAAGCAGACTCTCGCCACTCAATGCACAGTTAAGTACCTCTC
This sequence comes from Noctua pronuba, assembly GCA_905220335.1. Lineage (NCBI taxonomy): Eukaryota > Metazoa > Arthropoda > Insecta > Lepidoptera > Noctuidae > Noctua > Noctua pronuba. Next base: position 8,655,512 of record LR999911.1, read on the forward strand.
AGGCTGAAAAGTCGTAAAACCTTTTATGGGTTCGTTGGCCCAGCTAGTCCAGCTAATATTATGCCTTCACAGCAAGATGTGATCTCTGGGCTGATTAGCCCCTGATGGCTTCATCGAGCCGTCTGAAAGCCTTCCACCTGGGCATGCTGTGCCGTGGCCGACTTGGAAAACTCTGAATAGACTCCGAACCCTCCGATAGGGGTTCATGGACGACTCAGATCTCAAGTGTGTATGCGAAGACAGTGCGTCATATGAAAGATGCTATGGAGGAACAGACGTCCCACCCCTCCTGACTTCATCAATCCAGTAGAACATCTTCCTCCTGGACAAGAACTGCAGTGGCCAATCTGGAAATCTCTTAACCGTTGGTGGGCCCAGGTTGGCCGCTCTAGAAATATTCTGGCCAAATAGAGTATCATCGACCCGTCCCAAATACAATGTCAGTGTAGAGACTAAGCTAACTTACAATAGTTCAGCTTAGCTCGCATAGCTGACGCAGTTTTTCATACTTGTAAGCAGAATGCAAAACTATGCAAACTAAACTATGTGAGCCAGTTAAAATATGCGATGCTTAGTTAGTTGTATAGTGTGCCGATGCGCAGCTGCTGTCCAGTGTCCAGAGTCTTGATTGCCGAGATTGAAGGTGTTGACATATCCAAGGACTGGAATGTCTTTTCTTTAGATAATAATATATTAGTCTTCTTTTCTTTCATCGCAACTTTGTGTCCGATTTTATTAATGGTGAGCGATACGTCCGTCAATTTGAATTTCACAACACTGACTGAGCTCTCGGTTAGTTCTTGGGCTGGGCTTTGGCTGTCCGTGGGCTCAGTTTGGCTTTGGCATAGCTTAGTTTTCGGTCTGCATCCCACACTAGGGTGTGGTTGTTTTTGCTTCGTTTGCGTTTGTAGCAATAAGATACATGGCGTGTGAATGCCAAATTCCTATAGTGTGCTGAATGTGTTTACCTCGCCTCCCGCAAAAAGTGGTAGAAAATTTTTTTCGGCGATTCACTTTACGCCATCTCCAGGGGAAATGCCATTTCCTCTATGTACGTTCACGCTAAGAAGCATGTTCTTCGCGTGCTTAATCTTTCGTACCACGTTCTGGTGTGAAGTTCTGAGTTGGATAAAAAAGTTTCTGAGCATATTTCAGGCGCTCTAGCATAGTAGTTTTTATTTTCAATGACAAAATTTTTAGTCGAGTGAGTTGATGTTTTCCAAATCGATTAAAGTATATCGCAAATTTACTTCACTAAATTTGACTATGACATTATCATTAATCAATGAATGTCAGTTGTCATTGTAAATTTTTTTGGCGCGAAAGATTTTATTTCTTACCCTGTGTGTATATATTGTTTGAGTTAATCTAAGTTGAGTTAAGTTTTAATCTACAACCTAAATAGCTTTGCTCAACTCGCCAAAATGTGAATAGTTTACTATACAAAAGCTAATACTATAAACAGATGAACCATTTGCAATAGAGGATTTCACATTTGTTTACACTTCAAAACAAGCTAACAAATAAATTGAAGATGTTACCGCGGCGTGATTCCGAGGACATGTCTCCTACAGTGAACACTACGGATGTGAGAAATAATATATTTTCCAGTGATGATGAAATTGCTCCCGTTCATAGAACCAAGAAACGAGTGAAACAGTTTTCTGATAGCGACGGCGAGAACGAGAATCTAAAGACTAAAGAGAATGACTCTGTTCAAGAAGATACGTTACATGAGGGTGATAGTGAAATAGAGAGTAGCATTGTGGCTTTTAAAAGTGACAGAACAAAGTCTAGAATACAAATGGATGGAAGTAGCACAGATTCGGATGCTTTGAGCCAGAACGAAACTATGAAGAACGAAGAGCAACAAATGCGGATGAAAAACAAAAGAAACAAGCTAAAAGACAAGTTTAAAGGTCTGCTAAGCTCAAGAGGGAAGACAACATTGCAAGAAAACAGTGATAAACAGTCTTCAGATGGCAGTTGTGGTGAGATCTCAGATCCTTCTGACAATGAAATGTCATCCATAGCCAAAATTAAACAGGTAATACTCTCCATAATTTCCATATAGTAAAAAAACTAATTTATTTTTTACAATCAATTATTTGTGTAAGCATATAGTGTAGTGATCTTTGAGTTGACCTGTAGTTCGGTCTACAGGTCTTGGTGGGGTAAGTTAGTCTTACACAGGTGGGGATGAACACTCTTATGAAATTAATCAGTCAATTAACCATACTTGTACTTAAAACTATAGCCTGCAAAACCCTTATCCCTTAGGCTGTGGGAACAGTTAAATAAAAAAAAAGTTTATTTTTTTCCTATATTGCATCTTTGGTGAGTAAATCAATTTTGTTGTTATAATTTTGTGATGTAATTCTTTATGTTGATTTTTACAGAAAATAAAAAAGAGTATGGCAATGTCATCCATTTGTGATCCTGATACATCAGATGAAGAGGACAAAGTGAACAGAATACAATTAGCAAAACAGAGGCCAAGGAAACAACAGAAATCTACCAAACTTATTGAAGCTAAACCAGTAAGGGTAGGTACTTGGTTGAAACTAGAGACTTTCTGTTTGACTTTATGTAAAACCATGATACTGCTGTTTATATTCATATTTTTCATATTAAAAGGTTCATTCTATTAAAAGAAATAATATTTTGCATTATGTTTTAATGTCATGGTTCGCAAAGTAACACCTGCTTCCATAAATTTAAAGAAACAAATAAAACATTAAGTTGGAAGCGCCAGGGTAGCTCACGAAATTCAAATTTTCTTACGTTTTTTGTAATTTGCTGGTCAGTGTCAGGTTGTATGTAGATGAAAATATGAATCTCGCAAGTAACACGTATGCAGTTATAGAATTATAATCATTAAAATCATCAAAACAACTCTCACGATTCATTTAACCCCATTCAGTAACTATTTCATGAAAAAGTCATTCAATGGGGTTAAGTGAACTTAGATGGTTGTATTGATGATTTTATTCATTATATTTCTGTAACTAAATATGTGTTACTTGCACGATTCATGTTTTCATCAACATACAACCTGACACTGGGGCTACCCTGATGCTTCCACCTTAATGTATTAAACATGGAAATGGCCAACTTCCTGGTTACTAACACCGTACACAATGGATACTTAAACCAATATTTTATATTGTTTCACAGATGTCTGCTAAACAGGCCATGGAAAATATGCAGTTAATAAAAAGTGAATCAAATCGTATGTTGCGGGAGAAAGCAGTATCATTGCCGTATCATAGACCTAAAGCACTGTCTCTCAAAGACATCATGTCTAGAAGGAAGCCTGCTGTTGCGTTAGATGGCAAAGCATTGCCTATCAAAATGAATGAAGAGCAATTAAAACATTATGCGTAAGTATTTTATCAAACAGTATACATTTATTTGTGTATGGTGTGCTGGGAGTGATGTGTGGAGTTGATTAGCTGTTTCTTACTCTGGAAAAAAACCAAGATTATCAAACACTGTAATAAAATACGGGGTAGAAGGGACACCAACACGAAAACGGTTATCACATATTCAGTACATAATCCTGAGCATAGAAATTTTACATCTGTTATTTTTTTAAATCTGCTATTTCCTACAAAAGTGAAAGTGAAGCTGTACATGTATGAATCATTTTTTTTTAATAACTGGTGAAAAATTTATATGGGGCTAAGAATGAGATCATTCTGAGCCCCATATAAATTTTTACTTAACCGTTTTCGCGTCAGTATCACTTCCACCCATAGAAACAGACACTAATCCCTAAAACCAGACTTTTAAAACGATTCACTCTAATAATTTAATATTTTTAAGACATCCTAATTCAAATACAGCAGATGAAATATTGAGTTAATTGGAAAATGTTAATTTGTGTTACAAAACATTTTCAGGCTGTTACTCGAACAGCGGCAGAAAGAAATGATGGAATTGTGCAAGAGTGAATCAGATGAAGAAACCCCTGAAGCTGAAGAACAAACTGACACTATACAGCAAGAAACAGAACAAGTGTCTGACATTGTCAATAATGAAAGTGAAATTATTACTGAAAAGACTAACACTGTTTCGACCAATACTGTAGAATGTGCAGAAAACGATTGTATTACCAATGTAGATGTTGCTAATAATGATCTTGCATTCACTCAATTGATAGAAAATGAATCAGTCAAAACAGCTGCAACAGAAGGGGATATCATAAATAGTGAAGAGGTAAATAATGAAAAACCTGCTTCTCCAACTCCCACAAATGATGAACAAGAAGAAACTGAACAGAATGATTCTAACACAGATTTCAAATTAGTTTACAATGATTCTGTAGAAGATGAAAATTTAACGACAGATAATACTGAAAGTGTTTCCAATGAAAATACAATTCCAAAAGACATTGCTAAAAATAATGATGAGTTAGAAAGTCATTCAGAACAAAATACTAAAGTGAATACTGAACCAGAGAGTCAATTGATATCTCTACATTACACTGAAAACAATACAGAACAACTAGAGAAACAAGGCAATCCTAAAGAATTAGACAAACCTGGAAAAACTGCAGAATCTTCCAATGAAACAACTGAAGTAGATGACATTGCTGCTGAAGAAGATAAACAGGATGACTTTTTCTCGGATGATGATGTAAACATGGAGGATATTGATAGAATAATTGAAAATGCAGAAATATTGAGAGGTAAGAGACACAAATTTGATTACTTTATTTATCCTATACTGACAATATTATAAAGAGGTAAAATTGTTTAAGTTTGTCGGTTTGTATGTAGGGGGTAATCTTCGGAACTACTAATCCGATACTGAAAATTCTTTCACTAACGGGAAATTACATTATCCCCGAATGTTATAGGCTACATTTAAAACATTCCATTGGTTTAATTTCCGTACCAAACGGGAGCTAAGCCGCGAGCAAAGCTAGTTATTTATACGCGCTTTTAACAAAAAAAAAACTGTCATACAGGGTCACTATTTTTTTTTTTTTGTCATCCATTTGTGTCCCACTGCAGGGCAAAGGCCTCCCTTCCCTCTTTCCACTTTTCCCTATCCAGTGTTTTTTTTTTACTGGGTCATTAATAAGCATCATAATATTTCGGTTTTACAGATGATGAAATTGTTAGCTCTCCAATGCTCATAAGGGACCCCCTGCCTTTAAATGCAAAACCAACTCTAATGGGAGCCCCTGGCATGGTTATTGACTTGGATGGTGGTACTTGTTTACCTAAAAAGACTGGTGTTGAACTACTCAAAGAGAGATTTACATACTTCGCAAGGTTAAAGACACCTGAAGAAATTGAAAGAGAGAAAGAAAAAAGGTGAGTTGAGATTTTTATGTGTTTTTTATTTCAAGTAAATTAATGCGGAAATTGAGGTCCCTATGTATTAAACATTTTTGTTTAACTAATTACATCAAGCTTAATTAGACAAAAAGTACCCAAAAAGTAGTAGAAATCACAGTTCTTCGAAATCGATGGACAAACGGTAGGATTCTTACGTCACAACTTAAATTTTTCGAATTAGAAGATATTCAGAAACGCAAAAAGTAATAAAAGAAAATTAGAAAAATAACAACAACAAAAATCGTAAGCTTCGAATTTTTTTTTCTAACTTTTTTTTCCATACCTCTAGGAACTAAAAAGAGCCATAAAAATCTGACGACTATAAAACTTCGTTTCGCCTTTTTGTCTTATTGCACTCGGCTAACTGAAATAATTATGAATTACAGGTTAAAACCAGGTGCTCAACATTTAAAACTAAAACACGAACTTGAGGAACAAATTGCAGAACAGCGATCTCTCGAATGGGCAAAACGTCTTGAAGACGAGAAGCAGCAACACATGGAAATGGATGCAATCTTAGATGACGCTGAAGAAGATAGCTTCGAGAAAATCGAAGGGAAGTTGGAAGAAGAAGATGCAAAGGAGAATGAGAGTAGTGGAGAAAGTGGAGAAGAGGAGCCAGAAGAAAATGATGTCGAGATTAAGGATAAACCAAAGAAACATAATCCAATGCTTGATGATGAAGCTGAAGAATCTGAAATTGAAGAGGAAATACCCGAAGATGATGAACCCAATGACAACATTGATGATGACGATGATAATGATAATGAGGGAAAGGATGAAGAAGACGATTCCAGTGACGACGAGTCTTCAGAATCAGAAGAAGAAGAAACTACAACTAAACCTAAAAAAGGAAGAATATTGAAAGCTTTTGAGGACTCCGATGATGAAGACGCTACAGTTAAAAAAGTTGAAACAGAATGTTTAGTGACGGAGGGTAATGAAATAGTAGATAACGCAAGTGCAGTGGCCGCTGTTTCAAATGAAATTCCTAGCGCTTCACAAGGTAACTGAAAAAATGATTTTCGCAATGTTTGTCAAAAAATAAATTGTTAAATAGATTGGCATCCTATGTCAATTTGCCGCGTCATAACCATTTCATGCATTTCATACAGGCTGTATGCGGAACCGGTTTAAAAATAGGCGGTTAATTTCGATTAAATACCTGTAAATATATCATTCCTTAAATTCATCATTCATTTACTGGTTAAACAAGTGAACTGTTTTTATGTAACCCTAATGATTAAGGTTACCGGTTACATAAGCACAAATGGTTTTGACACCTGAATTGACGGGTTATTTCCGTAATTCGTAAAAAAAAATCGTCTACTTTTTTAACACTTCCAACAAATTGTAGTGATGATACAGCTGTCAAAGAGTGACAGTTCTGGTTTGAATATAATGGCCTATTTCAGCTGATAATTGATATCCTTAACAATTAATTTCTCTGAAATACAATTCGTATATGTTGAGCAAAAGTTAGCAAGATGAAGATTTTTTTTTTCTATGTTCAGATGACGTCATTCAACTAGCTCAGAGACATGCTTCCGTATCAGATGACCTATTTACTAGCCAAGAAAGTACAGTCGTCGAAAGAACTAAGGATGGGAACAGCGCAAGTGATGAAGTAATGACACAAACATTTTCTATACTAGATTCCACATCTGGAGTGACCATGGACATGGAACTGAAATCTCCGAGTAAATTAAATTTTCTTTGCATGTCGCAGCCCTATCATGACGTAAGTATTATGAGGTACAGTCACGAGCACCAATATGTAAACACTTTCCTAAATTTAAAAGCATTTTCGCGAGAAATAACGATTGTAACATAGAGATCTTTTTCATAAAATATGAGTTCCAAAGTACTACGTTCATAACAACATCATATTCTATGTAATCAGAACAGTAGGAGACAAACACTTTTAAAAGTTGTCAAGTGTTTACATATTGCTGCTCGTGACTGTACACGATACAGATATATTTTTAGTGAGTGCCGTTATTATATTGTGTTCATTTATCTTTATTTCATCCAGCCAAGTTTAAATGGCATTGTGGGGGGCTCACAGCTGCCAATAACCCAGTCGTCTCAGTCACAACCTATTGGAGAAGATATATTAGCTCTTTGTACTGGCAAGTTCTATGACAATGAGTTTGTATCACCGACCGATGGAAAGGAATATGTTGATGACATATCGCAGGATATAGTCAACAACGATTTCCATGACACACAGACTGCTAAATCTGCAGCAAATGACGATGTTAGTAAAGAGGTTGAAGACATGGTACCAGAAAATGATAATTTAAGTATTGAGGAAAATAAACAAATAGAAGAAACCAGTAAGAAAGCAGGGGCCGATGGAAACCTTCTCAAGTCGATACTTGATGAGTTGGACGACCCAGAGTTCGACAAACCTAAGGAGAATAAATTCTTCACTGGTGGTTCTCAAAATAATGTGACCAAACAAGCTCTAGAAAGTACTCAAATGAAAAAGAAGTTTACAATAGACTCAGATGATGATGAGGAGGAAACCGAAACAAATAAAGAAGTTGCACCAGCGAAGAAGAAAAAGCTTAAAAAGAGAAAGGCTGAAAAAAGAGCACTACAGATATCAGGTATTTTTTTTTACATTTATTATGTAAAATTGTGATTACAAACTGAATGCTTGTTCCTTACTGCGTTTTTTTCTAACTTCTAGATGATGAAGAGGAAGAAGAAGATGAAGAAATAGCAGACGACTACATGTCGGACTTAGAAGATGAAACTGAAAAATTAGTGGAATACGACTCAGAGGAAAATGAGGTCAGTTTTTTCATACTTTATTTGATTATTCCTTTATTTATTTCTATACAAATCTAATACATACATACATTCCTAAAAAAAACGAAAAAAAGAAAATGTAGCCCACCGGTATCGCAAACAGGGTCTAAGCTAACGGCAGTCAGGGCTCTAGAGAGAGGAACCTCCTAACAATACGAACTGTGTCCAGGAGTACCGCTTTCTGAATCAAGCTGCCTAACAAGAGCCTCCTCAGGTATTGATCGAGGCTCTTGGCAAATAAGCCATGGACTGAACATCCCACATATCGACAACCTCATATTCATACTATATTTGATTATTGTTATGAGGTAAATTAACAAAAATTTGACGTCAGTGCTGTTTTGTAGCAGTGTCAGTTTTGGAAATGTGCAGCTAAAACTACCATCAGGAAGCATTCCATACTACAAACATACTCTTGAACACATAAAATCGCAATAACACATAACTAAGCATACTATTTTCCAATTCACATTACTATTTAATTATTTTCTTTGACGTTTCCAGATTGAAGTTAGGCCCGATAAACCGAAGAAAAAGCGCAAGATGGCTGATTTCTTCGAGCAAGAGGCTGAACTGACAAGCGAAGACGAATGGGTGGGGTCCGGAGACGAAGACGAGAAGGGCTTGGACAGGATGGAGCGGGAGGAAGGAGACGACGACGTGTTCCACCAGGGACAGCTCAGGAAGGAGCTGGGACAGATACATATGTATGTATAGTTATTTGGTTTTGATGAATTTAATGTAAAGAAGAGACAAGATTTACTAAGATAAAAAAAAGGATTTATTGGATAGCGACAGTTCGATAGAGACAGTTGACAGTTCCTTTTTAAAAAAGTGTCCATAGACAACAAACCATAAAGTAACATAATCGATTGAGTTCCGTTTACGTTTCCAACAGGTTTTTATAGCCCTCCGCCATAGTCGGGTAAAAAGGAGTTCATAAGAACCAGTGCATTTGGTCAAGGAAAATTTACCAGTACTATACAAAATTTTCCATCTCATCTATACCTGCATTATTATGATTTCTATTTCCACTGTAGCTGACAAGAAAAGAGAAGTGCAGAAAACAATAGAAATAATCTGATTTTCACCTTGTGTGATTGGTTGATTCCTGAACCTCTCCGCTTACCCTTGCTTCAGTGAAAACGCTCCATAGCATTTTACATTTCCAGCTAGCTCCCAGGGATAAAACATTTGACTGGTCATTTAATTGCTGTATAACTGTTTTAAGATAATTATGTTCACAAGCGTCGTCTTTTTTTAATTCCAGGCGTGATGTGCTAGACCAAGATAAACGAGAAGTGAGAATAATACAAGAACTATTATTCGAAGACGGTGACCTCGGTGACGGACATCGGCAGCGCAAATTCCGATGGAAAAACGCAGGTATTTGTTGAAAAAGATTTGACGCAATTCAGTATTATTGTAGTAAGATAGTGCTTTGTGGTTCCTGGAGTTCAAAATCAGCCTATAATGTCCCCACTACTGGGACACGGGCCTACTTTCTGTAGAGGAAGCGGACCACGCGGGCCCACTGCATGTTGGTGATGTGTCTTCGAATTTTTGGTTCTAAAAAAGCCGGTTGTTATCCTTCCCCGGTTTGTTAGTAGAGATCAACAAAGTTAGTTCCACTAGAAAACGTTATTTGTTCCACAGGTGATGACGATGAGACTGGTACGGTACCCGACGAATTTGCCGATACACAGGAAGAAGAATTTGAATCTGAAGAACAATGGAGGAAACAGAGGCATGAACGAGAGGTCTTTTTGAGGACAATGGTTCGTATCTAATTACTACTAAAACTGAGGGCTCTTACAGAACGGTACTTTTCCGTCGTCATCTATTGTGGTTGCAAGGTTGCAACAAAGACATACAACGCTGTCGTGTCGGCTTTCGACGGTGTCTACGGCAGCAGTTACCCCCATGCTGTTGACAAAGTGCCGCTCGTCTGGCAGATACCTAAATTATATTTTGCTGTTACAAAACCATAGTTTCGCATTTCGCATTTTTAATGCTCCTATCCTTTACCGTCGCTCAGAATGGTCATTTGCTAGAGTGAGAAACAGCGCAGGTTCTGAGCGATAAATAAAAAAAGATAGGAGCATGGAAAATGCGATTCCGTGCTGCTAGTTGAGACGTAACCCCAGAACTGTAATTTTTTGCATAAATGAAATAAAAAGCGTAATTCATTAAAATTTCAGCAACAAGATGAAGACGAAAGCGTTAACGTCAGTGTAAACAGAACAACGATAATAAAGGCGAACCTCTCTTCAAAGTCGATGTCCACTTTGCTGCAAGAAGTAAATGAATCGAAAACCGAAAATACCGAGAGCCCCGTTGTCCAAGAGAAAAAGACTGCTAAAGATATACCTAGCCCGAAAAAGTCGTTCTCTATCTTTCAGGTAACCAGTTCATAATCATAATCATTATTTATCGCATTCATGTAGTTTACAAGTTGTTACAAGTATGTAGGGTGACTGGTAATTAGTGACCGATACTTAAACACGTGATTGTGCTCATGATAACAAACAACTTTCCCAAAGAAACATTTTTTATACTCATTTACTTTTATCACAATAAAACTTACGAAGCGGGGTTGCGAGCCGCGCGGGTACTCTGCCTACCCACTGTTGCACAGTACGAAATTAATGAGGCAGAACGTTATCACGCGGCTAACAGCTGACAGGTCAAAGGCGCACGCGCGAGTTTCATACGTCATGTTGTGTTATTGTGATAAAAGTGAAGGAGTATAAAAAAAACTTTGGGAAAGTTATTTGTTATCTTGAGTATGATCACATGTTTAAGTATCGGTCACTAATTACCAGTCACCCTATATAGGTTTCATACATGAACCACACACAGGGCACAGCAATATAAATAGTTTAAAATGCTACAGTGTCACAATAACAAACAAACCACTGTGCTTAAACAAAAATACAAATTTTAACATGTTTATCAGTGTCATCATTAGTTCTTTTTATAGTTAAGTAGTTTCTATTCTAAAAACCTCCTTCATTTGCTGAAATATTGTTGCCGTAATAATTACTTTTCAACTCCCTCAAAAATACTTAGTCCGAGTAACATCGTCAGATGTGAACAGACAGGTGTACACACATATCTGTTAATGGGGAGATATTTTCGCCACTTCTCCTTAGCTACAACACTAGGGGTGAAGTGCAGAGATTTTAGAGTACTGTTTTATACAATTCTGATCCCCAAAAGCTGCTGATTCTAACCTTAATTTGCATAAATGACCTGATTATATCAGTTTTTCAATAAATTATTTTTATTTCAGCAAAATTACCATGGTTCTTTGCTGACGCGTGGTCGAGGGGCTCTTGCACGGCTGGCAGCGTTGGCGACACCATTAGCAGCTGATGATGATGCCCCAAAAATTGGGTCTCTGGCCTCACACAAGAGAAACTTTGTCTTTACTGCTCTGTCACAAGACGACGACGATGTTCCAAAGGTTAATAGTTATTTTGTTCGCTATAATAGTTGACACAGGTCTGTTATGATTAATTCTTATTTACTTACTGTTCCGCTACCTGACACAAGCCTCCTTTTTACCCGACTATGGCCTAGTCAAAAGGAAGGGTTATGATTTTAGCAGTCTATCTATGTATGTTCATATTTACGTATGTTCCTCCGTAGCGCCTAAACTGTTCATCCGATTTTGATGAATAAGGTATCAATTGATTCGTTATTATGACCCGGGTAACATAGTCTACATTTAAACTGACTTCAACAATAGGAGGAGTCGAAATTACCATGTAAACCGCGAATTTAATTAGAACGTGGTTTTTCAGTAGTCTGGTTTTTTGGTGGTAGTATACCACACACATTCTTGTTTAGAAAATCTCACAAATCCCATACATTTTCTAAACATTGTTCTCATACAATTACTCGCCCTTTGCCGTCTACCTTAGCGGCAATGTCGTGTTGGGCATCCGAAAATTCATAACACCTCTGCTTTTGTATTTTCAGGTGACAATAAAACGAAAAGCTGAAGCTAATCTAGGAACTCCAAAGCTAATGAAGAAAATAAAAATTGAAAAGAAGCTGGTTCGTCCCAAGAGCAGTCTATTAGATCATTTAAATCTATAGATTCGAATTATCTTATACTTGACTCTTAGGATGCTCCTCAAACTGCGATGTGTTTGCTGACTGTGTCCACAAATATATTGTAGTAGGTGCTTTTATATTGTTATTGTTCAAGACTGTAATGTGCCTTAACATAATATAGGTACTTCGATTCCTGTTTTTTACTAGTATAGAGTTATTTCAATTGATGACTATTATGCAAATAAAACTAGGTCTTCAAAAATGTAAATAAATTAGTTTTTTAAGAACAAAAATAACAGAGAATAAAAGACCCTAATACTTTTTAGGAGTTTATAGGTATTTGTGACATATTTGTAATTTTATCTAGAAAACATGAAGTAAATTATTTAATATTAATATTGTGTACTTATTATAACACTGCCAAACTCCCATGATTCAGAAAACAGCCCACAAATCTTTGCACCATTTCTTCTTGGGTAGCTGCTGAAAGTTTTCTTGAGCATTAAGATTGAGCTCAGTATCCACATAAATAATAATGCCCACATACGACCTGGATTTCAAATTATACTTAAGATACCAAAAAAGATAAAAGTGCATACTGCCCTTTGATTCAGGTTTCAATACCGCGAAACGGGACGGGGGGCGAAACGGAATAAATAAAAATACCTAATCATATTTTACAGTGGCAATTATCTAATATTTGTTTAATCTGAGATTGGGCCTATTCTATAAGACTCCTACAAATAATGTTGCCTTATAATTTTTTCCATACGTTACTAATCGGGAAAAAATCCGAGTTGGAAAAAATGTACCAAATGCAACTCAGACCCACACCGGCCGATATTGCGAAAACATGTTGGTGGCTGAGCTGTGAGGCTCGTGGCTAAATAATAGAAGCCCCATGGGCAGATCTAGATTGAGCAACACCTTTTCATACAAACCCATTACATACCGAGAGCGAGACTAGTCCGTATCGCGCACGGACTACATTTTATAATTATGTTGGCACCGATGCCCACCGATAGTGGGCGCCGGGCCTAAGGCTGCGTTTCCACCAGAGATGTGCGAGGATGCGTTTGTTAAGAAGTTTAAGAACCAATAGAATCACTTCATTTATAGGTCCCGTCACGTAAAAAGAACGCTAACCGCTCAAACAAACTTTCTCAATTTTTTTATTCCAGCCTTTTCCAAAGTACTAAGTAGCTAGTATTACGATTCTACAATGAAACAATTATAAAACAATAGCTTAGTACTTTAGGACGCGACTGTATAACGTGCGCAAACACATCCCCTCCACTGTCACTCAGCGTTCTTTTTACGTGACGGGACCTATACCTAGCCACACTCGGAAACGGCTCAGGTTGCGAGGTTTTTGTACATACAAAACTAGGGAAAGATGTGTGCTAGGGACCGACGCGAGCGAAAAAATAGCAGTCACTAGACGGTGCGGTTACCGCATGCAACTGAAACGAGTCCGGTACACGTCCACGCACCGCTCATCTGCGCACCGTTTCAAAGCGTCGCTACGCATCCTTGCACTACTCCACCATGGCTGGGAAAAAACTAGGCAAGTGATGATGATTCTTATGATCTCACTAGGCTGGTTTTTCAGCAATGCTTTTTAATCTTATGCGCCTGCCACACACTCGACGAGTGGCATGGAAAGTAACGAGGAAAGGAGGCAGAGACATAGTGTGGCAACATTACTCGTCATGCCACACGTCATGCTCCTCGTCCTGCCCACTGCTCCCTATTTTGTCGGTTTTTGCGCGCGAGTCCAAAGGACCGGCAATACGAGTGCGAGTGGCTGGCCACATAATCGCGCGGTCGCAGTCCGCATCGAGCGCTCGCGTATGAAAAATTTCTTTTTACTACATTAATATAATTAGCTATACTAAAAATGCATAGCGCGCACGCTGCCACCGTTTCAACGTCCATTGTCTCACCAAGGCAAATGACAAGTGAGGAGCGTCGCGATTAATTGCGCGAGTAGAGCAATGTGTGGGCAGAGAGGGCAACATCGCGGCAAATCACGGCAGCGCGAGGAGCATAGCGATGAGCAGCGCAAGGAGCATAGTCTGGCAGGCGCATTAAGCTTTAGTTGCGGTTACTATAGTTCAGCGCCTAGTCAGAGAAAAAACAAATCTGCATGTGTGCATCGTTTGCCAATTTGAACGGTCCGAAAGAATTATTCAATCATTTGCTGTCTCAGCCCCGAAAACTCATCTTTGGCCCAACGGATTTTTTCATTAAATAAATAAAACTGCGTATTATGCGTTGCGTTGCATGGCGTTCCCAGTCTGCATACGAAAATTCATTCGAAAATATCCAGTAGTTTAGTCACAGGACATTATTTTTCATTTTCAGCATTTTCTACATGATGTAGATTAATGGCTAGCGCCGACAGGTTAACGACCCCATAGGTATAAACACTAAACACAGTCATGTCAACTCGCTACTTCAAAAACCTTTGCCAAATTCGTTCCTTAAATTTTATTTCCAGACGCGAATTAGAGCAAATTACACCTAAGGTATCCAATATTTATAAATGGCTATTTCGATGTTAGGATTTATTTGAAAGATTAATAAAAAAAATAGCCTATGAACTAATATTACTAGTGTTTTTATTTATTGTCGAATTGTCGGCGCCACCCTGTATAATTTTTTTTGTTGAAAAATCAACAATCTTTTTTTTAAGATATGAATGTAGTTGCAAAATTTAATTTAAATGTTGATATTTAATGTTTTCTGGTTCTATCGAATTCAAACTTGGTCCCAGATACGGCAGATAACATCTAGTTTTTAAATTAGAAAACAAATTCAAGTATAAAAGTCAAATTTTGCGATTTTTCACAATAAATGTTTTAAAAAATGACATGAAAAAAGCCATGGGGCCTAGGATGAGTTATTGGGACTGAAGAGATAACAAAGGAGCCCTCCTTTCGGCCTGTTCTATTTGGCAAACGAAGCACCAAACATCCTGAATATTATACTTCAGTGGTGGTCGTGAGACCTCTACATGATGTGTCTGTGTGTATTCAAAGAAAAGAAGAAAAGCTGAGTAGATGAAACGAAAATTTTACTCGCTTTCGTTTATATACTAGTTTTGGTAAAAAGATTCATGATTTCATAGCCACAACTGCTTTTCGCAGTAACGTATTCATGGAAGTGAAAAATCAGCCTAAAAGAAATGCATTCGGGAAGGGCATAAAATTGCAACACAAGTGGAGAAAACAATAACATTACTTGATTTAATATATATACTTTAATCCCATAGTTTAATCCTGGCGAGAATAATAAAATCCTTAATCAATCATCAATATTATTTTGTTTGTAATTTTGTAATTGCAAAAATTTTTTGCTCATGCTAAATGAAAATAAACTGGTAACAACAGCTGAGTTTTGCAATGTTGGATGCACTGACATCAGTATATCCTTCCGTTTTTCATCTCGCTTCCTCTCTTGTTTAGTGAATTGGTCTTTGTCACTCTTCAACCAATCAGCAACCTCAATACGCAGCTATCTCTGTCAGCTGGTCGCGTTTTCGCCGTGTACTGTGTGGCGTTTCGTTCGCTCACGGCCGGCTCAATCAATGCTTTTTTTCTGTGGCGGTGTGGTGTAGTAGTGTAGCGTGGAAGAATTCTAGTCAAATAAATCAGAAAAATATAAGTGCTCCAATAAAATAACGTAGAAATGGCGAATGAGAATAATGATATCAGCGACATCGTTAAGAAATGCAAAATTCTTTTGTTGGATATTGAAGGGACGACAACATCGATCAGCTTTGTTAAGGTAGGTCTAAAGATTGACCGGCCGGTGTTTTGTCTCAACATGTGTTTTTGTAAAACCGTTATTTGTTTCATATATTTTTTATGAAGCTTTCTCTTGTCTACTTGAAAACACATGATTCGACATGCAAAATGGTCGCGTTTTCAGATTCGCAACATGGAGGACGAAATCAAAATGGTACCCCTTTTCATGTTCCTTTCATTGTCCGATTTATCCACGTGTTACAATCGTATTTACTGCAAATAAAACAGCTTTTCTTATCAAATTATACGAAGTAATTTCCCTATTTTTGTATGGATACACGGATTGAACATAGGGGTTCGCATTTATTGATTTAAGTTAGTTAAACTGGACATGGACCCTGGAGTTCAGGTTTACTTTTGTAACAGAAATTAATAATTTTGTCCGCTGAAATAAGAATGTCAGTCCTATTTCATCAAATTTCATATATGGTGCGTAGTTTGCGTGCTATCACACCTACCGGCTTGAACAGCTGTTCCGAGCAGCTGGCTGGTAAAAAAATGTGGAACAATTAACTGTCGTCTTTCAATAGTGTTGAGCCGACATAGGTTGGCCTTGTCGCACTCGCGTCAGGAATACGAAATTATGACAGAGATAAAAAAACACGAGTGGTGTTTCGTTTGTCAGCTTTGTCGCGTCGTGACGACTGTCGTGTTGATTATTCCGCGATTTTATCAAGTGTTGTCTGCAGAACAGTGGTTTCTTTTTTTACCAGTACATATCAACAAAATAAATACTGGTATTCAGCTGCATCCGATTAGACTGGAAACCGACGCCAACATAGTTGGGAAAAGGGTAGGCAGATGATGACATCAATAGTAGATCCAAATAAAAAGTAATGAAACATTCAAGTGGTAGTAGTAATCAAAAATGATAATTGCCTCTCGGTATTTTTTTCCCAATTATTGTAGACATAGGTATCATAACCTTATTGTTTTCTAAAAGCCTGTTGGTTGGTAGGTAGGTAAGATACCTACATCTTTATCTCGCCCCTTTTCTCCTCGGAAAATGAGGTTAACTCTTGCGGTGTCGTGATGTTATTTAAAGTTAGGGCTGTAACAGAATATGCTTGAGATTTAGGTTCACAAGAATAAAATAAAAACAATCACTTTATCACTAAAACCTACCGAAAATAGACCGAAAGATTCATATCATATTTTCTCTTTCACACCTAAAAAAGCATTTCATTCGCCGGTCGCGCGTTTCGACTCGTCAGCTGTTTACAGTACAGCTGATTTGTGTGTTTTTCATTCATTTTTGTTTACAAAATATAATCAGTTAAGTTGAGCTCTTACTTATTATACCTGCCTGGTAGTTCATTCATCAAACCGATTTACGTGCTTCTTTATCTTATTGATGATCAATCAAATGGCCCTTGTTATACGTTGAAATAAAAACAAAATCACCACGCAAACGCGTTGTTCTGTCACTAGGTTAGGTAGGTACCTATCCCGAAACAAAACCTAACTTAGTTAGGGCTTAGTATCAGTCCGCGAGCAAGAGGATCAGAACTTTCATTACAATTTGTGAACTAGGCATCGTTTCATTCAGAAGCCGGTCGTCTCAGCCCAGTGGAATAATTAGAGCATATTTTAATACAACAATGTCGGGTATTATCTTGCGTGAGTCCGGGCGTCCCTACCGCGGGCCGCGGGTGCCGCGGGCTGGGTCGCTCGGCTAGGTAGGCTCGCTATCCGGTTTGGACACCGGCGGCAAGTCGCGCAGTTCGTTCACCCACCGACTTGCCGCATCGTAGACGATGCAGTTTCACCAGGGCATCATGTTATGCTAAATTCAAGGCATGGTGGTTACTTTTTAGAGACGAGAGTTTTAAATTAAGACCGAGAATAAGCCATCTTATGTTGGCGTGGAAATAAGTCGAATGAATTGAAAATAATGGATTGACGTTGAGCAAACTATTGTTGTAAGTTTATGTTCGCACAAAGGTGTTCAATCTGCATTGTTGTTTTTGACGTGCGGACGCTATTGATAGCTGTTCTGGGATAAACCAAGATCTATTTTCCCTCTCTTTCTTTCAAAAGAGAAAGACGAAGTATCACTGTTTCATCTAGGAACTGAAAAAAAAACATTTTTAATGTGGGTAAGTATGTGTAGGGTAGGAAATGATTTTATTGCGATCTAGCAAAACAACAGTAGCAGCTAAGTAGGTACGTAGTCCGTAAATAGAAATGAATTCCTGTGAAAGCGATACCTAGCTATCTAGGAATAAAATAAAATGGAAAGCAGAGGTTCCAAGATTCAATTTTCTAGGTATTCATTCAATACAACTTCTTGGAAAAATAGATTGGTATTGGCAGATATGAAATACAAACTAAAGTTGCGTTCACACCGCGAGCATTTCAGCAACGGGAACATTGAACAGAGTATTTCAAAGTTCGTCCGAACTTTCTTTGGTAAGGTCGTTCCCACGTTCGCACACATGATTGGCTTAATAAGGAAATTTTCACAAACACGTGAACGCTAGCTTTCGAATTCTCGCGTAATCACGTTGTTTGTGGAAGCATCTCAATGGGAAGCTGCAAAAAGAAACTTGAATAAATGTCGGAAATACAAAACGGTTTTAAGAACTTTTTTTGCGACCTTTTGACAATACTATTCTTTTACTTTCAAGACTGTGCTGCAAATATGTAATAGTTAAAACGTAACGCTTTTTTTTTGTAAGCGAAAATAGCACGTGGATCGTGGAATCTTGACTAACAACGCCCACGACTTCTAATGAAGTTAAGAACTCTGCCACCGTATTGTTAAATAGGTAGGTACAGGAATAACAAAGCCCTTTAAACTTCAAAGGTTCACTTTGTACTTGTAGGCAGTGGGAGGCAGCAGGGCAACTACACTTATACAGCAGTCTATTTGCTTTTCGTAACTCACCGTTTCTTGGACGGAACCGTAAATTGAGATTCTGGAAAGAAAATGTGCTTTCTAAATCGAATACAACATACCTATCTACCTACTTTGATGGACAGGTTACTTCTATAGGTACCACGACATCATTACTTACCCACCTTCAGGTAAAATGTGGACAAACGCAAACCATAAGAATATACGAAACGGTTTACATCAAAATAGCCTTACGCCTGTTTTCGCAACATTAACAGTGCTGGATTTTCAACGCTTTAATCAGCGCTGAGAGTTGAAATTCCCACAGTGCAATAATTTTTTGGCGTCTCTTGGTGTTAGCATAAACGGGCGTGTACGTGTGGTACTAATGCCCGTTTTTGTCATGCCTAAACGTGCAAGTCGTGGATAAGGGAATGTGCACCAGGTAGTTGACACAGAAACAAGTGTCTTGTCTATCCGTACTATGCTAATGTAGAGCTATGCCGACTCCGTTACCGTGGTCCATGAGCCGACCGATCTGTTCTACATGCTTTATTTGTGTTACATTCCCATAAACGTAGCTTCGAACTAAAGACGTTTAAGTATTAAATATTTGCACGTATTAGGCACACAATGTATGTTTAGCATAAAATGGGTTTAGTGCTAAATCATCAGAGTTGACGACGTATGAAGCAATTTCACTTGGTCGTTAGCCCGCATTCGAGTAGATTCCAAACGAATTGACCCGAATTTTGAATCGCAAATTCACAACCCGTGGTGTGGTGACGAAATAAGTATCTTATGATATTCGGTCCTATTGTGACGATAAGCGGAGCTTAGGTCGACGTGCTCTCTATGAAAAGTTGGTGTCAAACATCCCAATTTGATAATTTGGTACCCGACGAAGCGGGAAGAGACTTTTTCCGAAGACAAGCTGATGCTCAATATCTAACATTTATGAATTGAATTCCGTAGGCATTTGTGGGCCTAGGCATACTGGTAAATAAGACCAAGAGTATATGCGTCACAAAATAAAAACCGGCCGTGTGAGTCTGATTCGCACACAAAGGGTTCCGTAGCACTAAACAATATTTTGAACGATCATTCATTCACTCAACAGCAAAACTAAATTTGTTTTTCATAGGATGTTAATGAATATAATTGATAGCGTGATTGTTGACAAGAGAATGGAAGAAAAAACTTGTTACACCGACCTCAAGTAACATGGGACAAGGGCAGGAAGATGATGAGGTTGTTAATGAATAACAAAGTCACTGCTGCAGTTTCACGAAAAAGTCCCATAAGCTAAAGTCTCAAAAGCTAAATATCAAATTTTATTCAAACCAATTTTCGTGAAAAGTTTTTTTTACATTCTACAAAGTTCCATTTTTTCAGAATTTTCCTCCTCTTTCGAAATTAGAGGTGCCCGCTCCCCCCAGGCACAATTTTTACGGCAAATGTGCCGTTTTTTAGTTTCGTTTTACCCGTAAATACGTCTTTCACAGTCATACAGTATGTTGTATATCATGGTTAATTAAGTAGTTTCAATTAGTGCAGAAACAGTTATTGGGACGTGTCACTGTCGCTTGACAGTGACTTAAATGGATCCGACGTTTAATTGAAATTGCAATTGGTATTGAACAAGCATAGAAATCAGTATGTTTTGATCTTGCTCTCATTTTCAATCCGTAGGGAAAATAATGTGGCGAAACAGCGTTACACTATGTTGTGTAGTCCAGACTTCGCTTAAGAAGACACAATATTAAGTTGTGAAGGACCGGTTATGTCGACCCTCCAACTGATGGCAGCTGCTAGGAATAAGTTTGGCAGTGAGTCAATGGGCTACTTCCAACACTCAAAAGCTAATAACGAATAGGGTAACTGTTTACGTCCCCTTAGATTCTGAGTTCTTTACATTATTTTGTTGCTTTCGGTTTCTCGAGTTCTCGACCGAAAAAAGAACATGTTTAGGTTTTGTTTTATTTATATCCAAGAAAAAGAAAGTAAAGTATCGTCCAAGGTAAGGTAAGACGAGGTTCAAACAGGGTCAGAAAAAATCACATTGGGGGGGGAGGGGGGGTTATTGTCACAAATACAAACAAAAATGTAATTTAATGCTGATGTGTAAAATATTGTGTACCAATAATGAATTGAATTGAATTCCGCGACCATGTAAAAAGCCGGGCGTGCGAATTTGTGTCTAAAAATCCGTTTTTATAATTAAACCGATTTTAATACCATCTCATCTTTTCAATAATAAATATACACGTAATACTGATCGGGGGGAGGAGGGGTAGCCTAAAACCCCACAGTATCACCAAGGGGGAGGCGGGTGATAGTAGTGGCCTAAAAAACCTCACGTGATTAAAGCACGACTCCTAACTGAAGTAGGTATTTTACATCCAATAATAGAGGTAAGTACTGCGAAGCTGCACAGTAAAGATAGTTCTTGCTATTTTATGACAGTTCTCATTCACAATCCAAGTTGATAATAAATAATAATGTCGCAATGTTCTCGACACGACGTACAATGTTGCGCAGTGTTTAATCTGCTGTGTCCCAAATTGTGTAATACGTCTCGCCATGCAGGCACATCGATGATAATCCATCATTGGCCAGCATTAACTGTGACAGGTTTAAGTCTTGGTAAAGGAAGAAAAACATTGGAAGAAAACATCGTTCTCGAGGAAAGCGGGATTCGAAAACCAATCCGGGCTGGGCCAGCATGGTGGATAGTAGCCCACTCCCTGTTGCAGACAGATGGCCTGTGTCCCAGCTGTGAGAACATTAAAGGCTAATTATGCTTATTTCTATGCATATTTTGTTACAGGACAAGCTGTTTCCGTACGCTGAGGAAAATGTGAAGGATTTCCTGACCAACCAATGGGAGGTCGAGGATGTGAAGGAGGCTGTCGCGGCGCTCAGGAAACTGGCGCTTGAAGACAAGGAGAAAAGCGTCGAAGGTGTTGTCACTATCCCAGGAGAGGTATGTCACTTCTATATCCTATCTAAGATTCTGCTATCTTGGTAGTCTGGTACCACATTAATATAAAGGGTGTAAAAAGACCCTTAACGAAGCCGAAAGGTACTTGTTCTCCCCGTCATTGCGATAATGTTTTTTGAACCATACCTGGGAACCTTCTAGTTACGGATATATTGGGGGTCAAAGTTCCAATTTGTACACAAGTTTTTTTTTGAAATACCTCTTTTAAAGGTTCTCTTTTAAACTTTAATTTAATTAACTCCATGGCCCGTTTACTATTCAAAGCATCCATCTGCACTAAGTTTTGAGTGCGTTACATTGAGTTTTACCGTAAAACGTGATTTTTCACCCCAAAAAAAAGTCGTTTCACATCAAGAAGGAAGGGAAGGGTCCGTTTACACCTTGTATGGACTAGAAGGACATTTTGTTCTTGACCATAATTCTTGCAGGCAGGAACGAGATTTATTCCCCGCATGAGCATTTCTATATTTCAGGGTCCTTGTATTGCATTCTCAATTTCCCAATGCCTAAACATTTTGAAAGAGACCTATCGATAAACCTGACTTTTTCGGCATACTATGGAGAATATTAGGTATAAACTATTTATCAGTTCAAAAAATCTATCCAAAAATAAAAATTTGAACCGTTCGGGTCGCCAGAGTCATGCATTTTCAATTACTGTTTTCTTGAAGTACCTTATTAGCATAAGAATACATTAGACAGACAATATAACGTTGATTCTCATTCGTCATCCTGTACAGTTCGGAAACGTGTTTGTTTTGGCGTGGCATTGACATTACCTCTTTGTCGACACTAATAGTAGGTAATTTGTTTGTTTTATACAACTGTAGTAGAATTGAAAATATACAATTTTTTTAAGGCTTTATGAACAGAAGCATCGAAATAAAAATAAATAGGTGCAATGTGTAAAAATTATCGATACACATTAATACAATTGAAGGGTCTGTTTGTAATATCAAAATAACAGCTTTTTACTGAATGCATATGTGAATAAATACGGCACTAATAACAAAAACACATTTTTTTCCATTTTTGTCTGTCTATCCGTCCGTTTGTTCTGGCTAATCCGAAAAGGATGAACCGATTTTGACGGGACTTTGACTGGCAGGTAGCTGATGTTGTAAGGTCTAACAAAGGCTACTTTTATTTTAGAATAAGAATTAGGGTTCCGTGCAAAAAAATTAAAACCCTTGAAATTGGTAACAAAATCTGATCAAAGCGAAGTAATATTTTTTTGTAATTATTTCTCGCGAACGAGGGTCGCAGGCAACAGCTAGTAGAATATAAATCCAGAAAGAGGAAGTATTTTCTAAAATCGAGCCTGTCTATACTAATACCTACTATTTTAAAACGTTTGTTCCCACTAGTACCACCGAACTGTACCACCGGTGGTACTAGTGTGAAAACTCGTTCTCAATAGTACCACCACCTACTTAGTGGTACTAATGGGACTGTTTGTTCCCAATAGTACTACCTATGCAAATTGTGTAGGTAACCTTATTTTTTTACCGACTGTAAACTTATGGGATGAAAACCTTCCATATTATGTAGACGTAGAGTAGTTTATTTTTCTCCAGTGCAGGAAGATAATGGCAATGTTGTCCACTTACAAACTCCGCAAAAAACCTCAGACAAATCATTAATCAAAGTTGTCATCGTTGTTTTGTCACAATTGAAAGGTTTTGCAAATTTCAATGAAATTAAATAATACAAACCGCCATTTCATGAAATTAAATAAATAACGAAAATATTTCTTCATTTTATTTACGAAATTATGTTTGAGAACGAGCTAAAAATTATAAAAAAGGTCGTGGAAAAGTGCTGCTCAGTAATTTGTATTGGCCACTTTTTAGAGAAACTTCGCTAGTTCGCATATAAACGTTGTTTTTTTTTTTACTTTGGCAGAAAGATAATTTTGTTTTTTGTTTAATTTTGTTTTGCAATTAAAGTGATAATATATTTATTATTTATTTATTTAAACTTCATGTACAAGAGTTCTAAATATGCGGATTTCTTTATTAAAGTGCAGGTGCCATCTCTGTAGGTAGGGAGATAGTACTATTGGGAACAGACAGTTTCACTAGTACCACTACTATTAATTAATATAAATGGTGGTACTATTGAGAACGAGATTTCTCACTAGTACCACCGGTCGTACAGTTCGGTGGTACTAGTGGGAACAAAGGTTTTAAAATTAGCAGTTACTCCTAAAGCTGTATTGTCTCCTCACTTTGTAAAATGATATTTCTTCGTCGATCTTACGTTTGACTATGACCCTTACCTCCGATGGATCTAAAAAGCAAACTTTGAATAAGTTAGACTCAAATAACAAGAGTCTTAATTCAGTCTAGCTAGACCAAGTCGCCTTGCCATTTAGGGCGTGGTGCGCGATCTGTTTCCAGTGTTTCTATACAAAAGCTTGAAACAAACACGAAGCTTGAATGCCCTGAATACTGCAGCAACATCCAATTTGTTCTGTATACAGCAATAGCTACATAAATTATAACGAAAAATTATAACAAGTTTACCTGTAAATTGGTAAACAGTTTCGTGGAAAACCTTTCAACCCCTACACATCAGCATTTCGTGGAATTGAATAAGAGGACACAGCGTGGGATGTATGTACACAGAGAATGTGGAGCATAATATGAAATTCTTTTCGAGGAAATTTTTGTACGCTATTTATTTTTTGAATTATTATGTAATTTGCAAAACTAACAGTCATAGATCGATATAAAAAAATCCCCAGATAGATTATTACAATTATTCTGTTTTCTAAATAATTTTGCAGAATAAAGTTCGTAAAACAAAATAACTCGCACATGTAAATGTGGAATACCAATTCGGCTCAATTGTCTGCACTCGACAGACTGCCGCGGAAGATTATTTCAATTTGGGGCGACTGTGCAACTGTGCTTTAAAACCCGACACGCTCTTGGGTCATGATACTTCATGATATCTGTTCTGGCCAAGTGAGCTCTTTTTCCGGCTAGGCAAACATTTGCCTGAGAGGAATCACTGGCGATCGTTATTAATCGGCCAATTCGGCGAAGATGAAAAAGAATTATGCAATACGCCTGAATGTTGCATAACTTTTTCAACCCACCGAAAAAAAAATTGCCGAAAAATAGTCTATTCCGATTGAGGGGTGGCCTATGTTCGGCAGTAAATGATGATGTTAGTGATGATGATGTCCGATGCAAGGATAGAAGATAAGAGTAATCTCGCACTAACAAAGCGAGGAGATGCATCTCTACTCAGTGCTTTTGCTTATGTCGGTAACATATTCTCAAAGATTACTTGAGGTCATCTGCGTGCTGTTCTACTTTTAGAACCACTTATCTAAAAGAATCACTATTCTCGGAAAGATGGCATTCATCAGTTGTTCATGTTTCTTATTAAAACTGTTGTATTTCAGGACGCGTCCAAGGAGGATCAGATCGAGGGTCTGGTGAAGAGCGTGAAATGGCAAATGTCATCTGACCGCAAGGTGGGGGCGCTGAAACAACTGCAAGGCCTCATCTGGAAGCAAGGATATGACAAGGGAGACATCAAGGGACAGTAAGTTCATTGTTTTTTTTTATGAAGCAGTGCCTAACGCATACCGCACCGTCCGGGGAGAAGGTTTGGTTATGTGGGGCTTGCACCCACTAAAAACACCGCCGTGAGCCTACTGTCGCCTTTGCGAATGGGCCGCGAGAACTGCTACGCATGACGTTCGCGACCCATCCAACAGCCCGCCTCCGGGCACCAAACCCCTTTGGCGATTTTCGGGCTTAACTGAGACATCGCCACCACTCGTAAGGGCCGTGCAATGCGTCGACAATAGGCTTACCGATCTATCGCCCGCTGCCACCTAGGGCGGCATCAGGTCACCGAGGTGCCTCCTCCGCCGCCCTGTCCTGCGACGAATCGCGTGAGCGAGGGAGTCTTCCTCCCTGACGCGCTCCACCGAGAGACCACCGCTCCTTCTGAGAGATGACGTCCTCGCAGAAGGACGCTGCCGTCTCCCATGCCCCTCTGCTGTCGACCATGGCCTTGGCCACGGCCTGCCAAGGAGAGGTCTGCCCCGATCGCTGCTGCGAGAGCATGGCGCTGCTCCACCCAAGAACTTTACTGCTACCTAGTACAACTCGTCTTAACTTTTAATCGCAGTCGTGACGTACATCGGAAGTTTTATTCCACGACTCTTTTATTATTATTACCTTTCTAAAAGTAAATTTTTGTTCACAATTCAACCTTGAGGTCCTGTTTGTTGAACAAAATGTATAAGTAAATCGTCGAACAGGAAAATACGACGAATTTTAAAGAAGTTTTGCGATCCAAATGACGCATTTCAAGTAAATGTTTGCCGTGAACTTAAATAAATATTGGATTCAATACAAAAAATAATGGTGTTCATCTATTTCCGAGGAATCATTATTATTATCAACATTTCCCACAAGTTTTCCTTGACTACAAGATGTCAATGACCCCACAATTTGCGGCGATAGTCCGTTCAGCACCTATTTTCGTTCAAAATCAAAATATTTTTTTTGCACATGGGCCTAGATGGGCACTTATAAAATGTCGACAAAAAGGTGCTCGGTTCGGGTTGGTCGTTTTCTATGGAGAAGAATCGTCAAGAAACTCCATGGTAACTCTTTTCAAATCATTTGGTATTACAATATTATCATGTTGATTTTGTGTTATGAGAATTTTGGTGTGTAATAAAGAGAAGCATACTCCATATCAATCTGCCTCTGTTTGAGTATTTCTTTCAAACATTCCAGTGTGTACGATGATGTGTCTCCCGCTCTGGACCAGTGGCGCTCCGTGGAAGGCCAGAAGGTGTACATCTACTCTTCAGGCTCCGTCCAGGCGCAGAAGCTGCTCTTCGGTCAATCTCTGGCCGGGGACATGCTTAAGTCGATCGACGGACACTTCGATACCGCTGTCGGTGCCAAGCAGGAGGCTGCCAGCTACACTGCTATTGCTGAGAAGATCGGCAACAAGCCTGAAGAGATTCTTTTCCTAACTGACATTGTTAAAGGTATGTTAGTTTTAGTATTTTTACTATCCAAAGCAGTTGTGTTGTCTGCTGGATACCCTTATGCCTAGTTCTCGATTTTTTTTATTGCACCGTCACTTTATCAAGAAGCATTCCCAGCAGCATTCTTAAAATAACTATTTGGTTTGTGAAAGAAAGCAGTTGTTTTAAAAGCCATTAGTCAATTTAGTTCATTAGTAGTTGTAGATATTTGACAATTGTAACCGGTCAACACCCAAACTCCATTTATGTGACAGCCTGTCTTACCAACGAGTATTACACGGGGTGGAAGGGATATCGATGCGAATACGGTTACCACGTATTCAGTACATCATTCTGTCATCATAATTTAAAAAAAAGCTGTTCCCTACAAAAGTGCAATCAATACCTACACGGTCAAAATGTATGGAACAGCAGTTCTTTTTTTTTTAAATTACCGATGAATATTTTCTATTTGTGGGGGGGCCTCGGAATGATGTACTGAATATGTGGTAACCTTTTTCGCGTCGGTGTCCCTTCCACCCCGTATACTACCGTAACTGAGTTGTGAAGGTCTGATAAGCAGTTGCTTCATGTAAAATACTGATATTCAACTCCACCTTGTTAGATTGGATGTCAATCTCAACACTTTTGGAAAAGGCTACATAGATGTAGAGTATAAATACTCATAATCTGCATAACAGTGCAGCAGCAAAAAAAAAAACATGTAAACAACACCAGTTTAAAAATAAATGATTTAAAGATATTGTTAAAATTGAAGCGACGTGTTGATCATCAGAGGCGGAAGCTGCGCGCTCATCTGGCATGGCGAGCGCGCTGGTGAGCCGCGAGGGCAACGCGCCCCTGGCGGCCGACGCGGCCGCCTCGTTCCCCGTGCTGTACAGCCTGGCGACGCTCGCCAACCCCAACAAGCGCAAGCCCGACGCCCAGGTGCCCCTCCGCTGATACCCGATACCCGCCATAGCACGCCTAATGCATGCACTTGTAGTTATATCTGTGTAGACGAGTAGACTCGCCGACGTACTGCAGGTGAGTACTTGTGTAGATGGTGACTGGTTCTTGTAATGGTTTCTGTACATAGTGGTGACTACGTAATTATTTGTTGGAAAACTTTCGGCCAAATAAAGCTTGAATTGTTACCACAGAAAGTGGTTGATTAAATGGCACCATATTTGCGTAACACTCATCTTATTAATGTTTGGTAACGAAAGAAATGCACTCAATGTTGTATAATTGTCAAAATTAATAGCTTTGGAAATGCGAGTGTGTTATGTAATTATCCCACAGATTCGAATCTGGTCGGCCATTGTTTACGGGAACCATTACGCTTTTGTATGCTTCAGGCAAATGCTGTGATAAGTGTTGTTAAGTTTTAATGTTGTTCGATATCTAACTTTTGTATGTAGATAATAAAATATTTGAAAAACAATGTAGTTTCAAATTATTCACATTCAGAATAGTTCCCCGAAATCAAGTTACGTAATATATTTTGCTCTGAAATATAAGTTTCAGAGGCCATCCTTAAAATAGAAATATGCGTTCCTTTGGAAATATCTAATTATTAGAATGTTGAAACGAAATAATTTTGATCCTTATTATGTCTTGGTGGTTTTTGGTTTGGTGAAACTTTTGACAAAAAAATTCCAGAACTTATTACCTACTTAATTTGTGTAAAAAACATTTATATCTTAGTTTTTTTCTTTATTAATTTATTTTTAGGTAATTATTGTTGTTTTAACAAGTTTAGTTACTGTGGCAATATGTGCTGCAACTTCTATTTTGTATCAGTATTCTTTTGAGCTTCCTTGAAGTATTTGTGTAGGGTGAAAGTTTGCATTACAAGGAAATCAGTGGGCTATAACATTGACCCATTGATTATAAATAAAGTATACTGCTGATACGTGTTTGCTGAGCATGGTGTTAGTGTGTCGTTCTTCCACAAAGGAGAATAAAGCTTATTTATAAAAGGGCTGGTTTAATGGTTGCAGTTTGGAATGGTTGATAAAAAAATGGTCAGATATAGACTCAATTAGTGGACATCACTATAATCGCATTGTATAGGATCTATGTGAGATATCTTTTAACGTTAAGTTATTAAAGACGATATCAGTCACATGTTATAAATAAAAAATGTTTACAGATTTTATTATGGTAAAAAGCTAATTAATTCAATTTTCAATAGTAGTTTTTAATAATTTTTCATATAATTACAGGATGAACAACCAGCCAAGGTACTGAAAACCGATGTGGATGCCGATGTTAAAACATCTCCTGAAGCAAACGTTAGTGCTCAAGCTAAAGCGCCATCTGAAGAGAAAGCGCCTGGGGCCAAATTGCCAGCTGAGACGAAAGCGCCCGTTGAAGACAAAGCACCTGCAGACACAGCTGCACCTCCTAAAGCCGAAGCTACTCCTGTAGAAAAAGAAAGCACAGAAGCCAAAGCGTCACCGGAAACAATTGCGGCCGAACCTGAAAAACCGGCTCCAAAAGCAGCCGACGAGCCAGAAAAAATGGATGTGGAAGAGGAAGAGGTAGCCAACGGTAAAGATAAAGATGTTCAAATGGATGTAGTAGCTGAAAAAGTCGTAACAAGTGTCGAAGAAGTCACAGACTCGAATGAAATTGCCGATACTCCAGTCTGCGATATTGAACCTATTATTGAGGAGAGTAGCGATAAGACTGAAAAACCAGAGACTGAAAAGATGGAGACAGAGACTTCAGAAAATGTTCTTGAGCCAAAAGAGAGTGTTGAACTTAAAAATGGTGACAAAGATGCACCTGTTCCCGAAGAAACTCCTCCTGCTTCTGTTATCACAGAAATCAAAGATGTGACTAATGACAAAGAGGAGCTGAACGAAGTTGCGGAAATAATCGAAGATATCGAACTGGTCATCGAGGAACCCTCTCCTAGTAATGAAATGGAAGAACTCCAAAATGTAGGAGAAGTGCTAGAGAAGGAATGCGACGAAATATTGTCCAAAGTACAGGATGTCACCAACTTGGATAACATGCCACTCAAACCTTTACTGAATACTATTGCCGAGGAAACCATGGAGACTGAAAATTTGGATACAAATGATATTGTTGAGAGAATATTAGATTCGGAAATGGAAATGGAAATGAAACAGAATGAGGAGACGGAGAAAGCTTTAAAAGCTGCAGAAGAAGCGACCGAGGCCAAGGTTGAAGCGGAAGGAAATAAAATAGAAAAGCCAGAAATTGTCAATAATGATACAACGAAAGTTGCCCCAGAAGAAAAACCCACAGAAAAAGTTGAAGAAATTAAAGCAACGGAAGAAAATGTTGACAGTAGTAGCCCTAAGATTACAGATGGCGAAGAAAACAAAGTAGCTAGTGATGAAAAAGAAACAAAACCAGAAGCAGATAAAAATGAAAAGAAAATGGAAACAGAAGTTAAGAGCACACCCGAAACAGATGACAGTAAAACTAAAGTGCCTGAAGTGGCCACAGAGAAAGTTGTAGCAGATAAAAAAATTGTCACCGAAGACAAGAAAGTCGAAGATAATAAACCAGAACCAGAAAAGAAAGAGACCCCTGCTGAAACAATTACAGAAAAAGTAGAGACTCCTGTAGAATCTAAGGAGAGTCAAAAAGCTCCTGAAGAAGCTAAGCCTGAAAGTGAGCCAAAAGAAAAAGAAACTAAAGAAGCACAAGTAAACGGCAAAGCTACTAACGGCGATGCTGCAGTCGCGACTCAAAACGGAGATTCTAGCAAAGAGGAAGAATTAAGTTCCCGATTGTCGATAGAAAATGGGAAAGAAGTCGTGAACGGAGCAAACGGTGATGAAACTAAAGATGATAAGGACAAATCCGATAATAGCACTGAAGTCGATGTAGCTGATATCAAAGTGAAGACGGTAGCCGTCGACGAGCCTCGCAACGATCCGATAGAGCAGCCCACGGAAGCATAAGATAGTACGGTGAGTGTCACGTGACCTATAGCATGCATAACTGTGAAATGGTAATATTATGGGATCAATGTACTAATCATTTGAACAGCTTTACTATGGGGCTAGGATGGAAATCGTGAAAAAATGAGCTAATCCCTACATTTTTAGATTTATGTGAACAGAAATGTACTGAACAGCTTTTTTTGTGATTTCAAGATTATTCCCATAGTAAAAGTTGTACATTGACCCTTTAAGAGATGTTGG
This sequence comes from Noctua pronuba, assembly GCA_905220335.1. Classification (NCBI taxonomy): domain Eukaryota; kingdom Metazoa; phylum Arthropoda; class Insecta; order Lepidoptera; family Noctuidae; genus Noctua; species Noctua pronuba. The sequence continues at coordinate 8,686,607 of LR999911.1, forward strand.
GTTAGACCCTCATCGTGGCTTTCAGCAGCTACTAAAACAGTATTATTCAGTGTATTATTCGTGAAATATCAGCTTTTCACTAGTCAAGTTCGCAACGATAAAAAAGTTTCAAATCGACGACAAAGGAAATAAGTGTGGGTAAGGTTTTGTGCGCTATTTGCAAACAGAGAAAGTAGTGCCCAGTTAGAGCCATAGCAGAATCCAAACTTTGCTGACCAAGGGCTCATTTACGGAAACGTGGCGCGTCGCGTGGTGCGTTGTTCAGCCCGTCGCGTGTTTTTTCTGTTTATGGAAAGGCGGTGCGTGCAGCGGCCCGCGTTATCACACGTGCAATCACAAACATATGCCAATGTACGATGTTGTTTACGGAGACGCGGGGCGTGAAGGGGCGCGTGCGACGCCGCGTGCTGCGTCGCGGGTATCGCTACGTGTCACGCGCCGCGCGTCCGTAAAAAAAGTATTCAAGCTGGCTGGCCGCAACGCTGCGTGCGCCGCCGCGTTAAATCATCGTGTCATCTGCGGGCTCCGCCGCAAGCAATCATTTCAAGCAGCGCTTAGAATCGCTTCTCCGAAAACGCTCTCATACATTGTCATATGTTTGAATTAAAAGCGGACCGCGCTGCACAACGCGCCGCGTCTCCGTAAACGAGCCCTTAGCCCGATGCTTGCCGGGGCTGCGGGACTGTTCGAAAGAGATACTGTGGCTCTGGAACACGGCAAAGAAGGAACATGGATAGGTTTTAGTCAGTACAAGTCTGACATCCATTTCCCATCCGGAAAAAAGGGGTCTACCAGAATTTTCAAATAGACGACATTACCATACAACATATGCTAGATAAACATTGTTTTTTTTAGTACCCACACTTGTAACCTAAACTAACTTGCTCTTGTTTTCGAGTCGTCGTACCTAGCAATTCTTGATCTCAATTGTATTTTACCAAACTAGTTATTAACTAGTTTGTTACTTATTTAATATTTTAATGTATTACATTATTTAATCGAAATCTTTAAATTGAGCTGTGATAGTAAACTTACGAACGGATTGTGATACACGTTTTCACTAGACTAATTTTGTTTGTAAAGAAAACTTAACCAGTAAATACTACATTTGAACCTTATTTCCAGGGTCGGACGAGTGGAACTGCAGGGCGTCGTAGCGTTGTTGGTTCACATCAGAAGATTGACAAGACTGAGGTTGCTTCCACGCTAATTGACATCACTTCCTAGTTTATACGTGTATTGAAATTTCACTGTGTACCGCGCGGTGACGGCCGGTGCGCTCGGCTGACGCGTAGCATACGCTACTAGCGTACGCCACGACTTGTCAGGAGAACTATTATATATTATACCTTTCATTGTACTTAGGTAACTTAGTATCAATAGGTTTAACAAGTGCCCCAAGGTTCAACTACTAACTAATCTACAACATTGTCCTTGACACGTCTCTAATGTGTAGATTTTTTGTATTACCATACCATACCATTGCGTCTCACTGTACCAGGCCTGTAACTTTATATGAGTAAAAAGAGAATAGTATTGGATCTTTTGTAAAATTGTATTAGGAAGCATCATTTCAAGAAAAGCCTGCTACGGTAAGATGCAAAGTGCAGCGGCAATGTGTCTACGTAATTTTAATTTTGCTATAAGTAAAGTTATTGAATGTAAGTCACATAGATATAAGAGCGAAACTTTTATTATTAGACATTCCTGTAAGCGTACAACATAATGTGGTAGTATTTTAATGAACTTGCATAATTTCTTTGTTTTGGTACGTAAAGGCCAAATCATGGTGCTTTATACGAGTTGCCAGACCACGCACGTTATGCTATTCCATTTTTTTTTCTGTATGAACTATTCGAATTTGTACAGACCTAGTAAGGTCATAATAACTATAGACTTTCATCGATGTTGCGCTCCTTTTACCCTGCGTATACATGAAGTTTGATACAGGTAAAGCGCGGCACTTTTAGATGTAAACACTAGTAAGCTGCGCCGCGCCTTTAATAAATATAGGAGCATTTGTGTATAATATTTGTGTCGTGAGACATTAAAGTTCGCGTCGTGTATCAATTCCGAATAAGATAAGGCGCGCCACCAGCCTAGCAGTGCGCACCGTCCGTCACCGCTTATCATATTTGACTTAAGTAAGTTCTATTCATAAGTATTAACTGTATTGTGATTCTTAATTATCGTATATGTATTACTCAACTTTTCGTAAACCCACTGCCAAACCTGTGCAGGCCCGTTGGCCGTTGGTCTATGAGCTACCGGTGTTATTGTGATATTGAACATGACAAGAAGACTGTATCGCTTATTCGACGGGCTGTGTTAAGTATTTATTGGGTCGGGTGCGTAGCGACGCCTATGTACAGTTGGTTCTATTATTTATTTATTTAGGCATTGCAAAACTTGCTGTATATAAAGTATATATTGTATTCATGAACCAATGTCTTCTCAATGTTTGTAATTGTCTTGTATTATGTTTATGGAATATCAGGCGCTTTTTTAGCTGTAAGCCTTTGGAAAGGGCTGACTAGAACAAGGCATGCATGGCGTTGGCGTTTTGGTTACAATTTGTGGTGTTTGATGGTGCGATTATCTTAAGGTTGTGTTTGTCTTTGCTTTACTGCGACGATCTTTATCATTTCGAATAAGCTTTAATTGCAAGTTTTTAAGGGAGAATGCCAAACGAAATTGACTGAGAATTATACAGAACTAGTCTTATTAATTTGGAATCTCGGTGTGTTTGGCTAATTATACAAATTTGACTGAATTTATTAACCATCGGTAGGTACTATTCTTTATTTATAAGTTATATTTTTGTTCCTGTGTTAGTTATATAAGACCAAAACTGATGATAGTACAGTATTGGAGCAGCTTGTAGACCAACGGCGAACTATTGTGCAGGCATCTTCGTTTAGACTGATTTTTTACTATTCAAACTTCGATGTTCACTCATTATCTACAAGTTGGAGCTGTATATGTAACAATAGCTTCAAATATTTTATATAATGGATGAGCATAGGACATCTTAACAAATAAGAAAAACATACATTTGAGTTCGTACATTTTATTGTAAAAAAGTAAACAAGAAATCTCAAACGCGATTAAAATGTATTAATTTTAATTGTCACCACTAATGACATTAAAATATAATGGATGTAGAATTTTTTATTGGTTTTTTATTTTAGTTTATGCTTGAAGCCAAATCAACCTACACTGAATGGAGTATTTACATGTCTTAACGATTGTTGTTATTGTATATGAGGTGTCCCATCACCAACAATACGTTTGAAGTTGTGTTCAGCACGTATACCGTCAGCCACGCGTCTTATGTATACTTGAATTCGGAAACACCCTTATTCTTCATAATAAAGGTACTTCCAAAGTAAATTATTAAGCGCGGTTGACCATACGCAACGAATGCATTGCTGCAAACGTACAGAATATGATTATCACAGATTTTTCAATAAAATTAATTTTGTCAAGAAATCACACTTGCTTTTCTCGATACTTTCGTGGCAAATACACAATTACACATACAATTTTTCTAAACTTATGAATACCCAATACTTTCGGAACACAAGAATTTGTGTGGAATACTACAACTAAAAAACCCGACTACTGAAAAATCACGCTTTAATTAAAATCGGGGTTCACAAGGTAAAATCGACTTCCTCCTATTGTTGAAGTCGGTTAAAATGGAGCCAGTTACCCGGGCCGATATAACGAGTCGATTGACACCTTATCAAAATCAGATGAATAGTTTAGGCGCTACGGAGGAACACACGTAAATACAAACATGCATACATAGACTGCTAAAATCATAACCCTTCCTTTTGGCTTCGCCGTAGTAGGGTAAAAAAGAGCGTGAAGATGCACCTAGTCTCATTTTTTATCTAGCTCTTTATTTCGGTAGGTACACACAAACTATCCAGGTGTTACTGTTAGTACCAACTCGACCTGCGTGTGCGTGTAACCGGATGTAACTATGAACGTGGACAAGGCAAAAGAAGTGTTTAAGGATGGTAGCAGGTGTTGCCTGGGCTGCGGGACTTCGAGATACCGTGGCCCTGGAACACAAAGGGCTAAGAAGGAACATGGGTGGGTTTTAGTCAGTACCAGTCTGACACTCCGTTCCGCTCCGCCCAGAGCGGGGGTCATTTGATGATTTCCCATCCAAAAAAAAAGGTAGGTAGCAGGTGGCGTTCTGTAGTTTCTGCCTACCCCCATGCGTAAGAGGCGTGAGTTTATGTATATGTCTTTTACCGTAGCAGCTATATTGAATTATTCTACCTGGCTGGTACCTTTCAGAAAAGCTAAAACTAAAATAAGTAAAATTATTTTATTGAGAGAATTCACATTATCCTACCGTTCCCACCTTATAACGACAACAATATTTTCTTCGTTATTTCAAGCAAAGAAAATTCGCCGTTCAAAGTATAATAACGGAAGGTCGTAATCAGTGAAGCAAATTCGGCACAAGCGAGTAGAGGAGGCGAGCCGAGTGAGGTGATGTGGAGGTTATGAATACAAAAGGTATAGAAACGCGCAGCATTGCGGTCGAGGAACGGAACGCGACGGACAAACCGCCGCCCGAACACCGGGGTCCTATTCTTGTAGCTTGCTCGATATCGACTACCCGGCGACTATAAAATATTTCATTTCTCGTGAAAATTAACGGTACAGAGTTGTTGGGTGTTTGCTTTCATTACAACTCTGAAATATATAGGAATAGTAAAAAGCGGAGTATGTATACTATGAATCACATTCAGTAGGTATAGGAGCCTAGGAGGTAACGTAGCTGCTTCGCCATTTTCACAACCAAGCAAGTAAGTGAACTATGCTTTCAAGTCGACCGAATTAAGACGCACATTATGTAATGCTCCAAAATCGCACTCCATTAGGCTATTTTTCATTATTATATATTGTTGATTTCATTCTTTGTTATGGTCTGAATAGAATTTACACCATTGGAAGATAGAAGACTTGAGTATAAATAGTAAAAAAAATCAGAATTTTACATTTTCTTACAAAAACCAACATGTAGAATTGCAACCATTTTTTTTGAATACAGCACATTCCATATAAATCTTGCATTAAAAAATTCAACTAAAATAACTACCAAAACTCAATTTCTAGTCAACTCTTTTAAATCGCATAGTAATGCGCGGTATTTTTCCACGCAGTGTTGATAATAGCCGCCGCCGGACGCGCGCTGACGTCAGGGATGCCTGTGCACGCGCAGCCCGGTGGCTCTGAATCACGCGCCGATGTGTCACCGCCGACGCCCGCCACACTGCCACCGAGCTCAAGTCACAACGTTCATATAGCATTGTAATATCAATGTACTTGGAACTAATTCACTCCAAGGACTAGGACACTATGCTCTTATCAAATGCGGGTAGTCTAATAAAGTTGTTGACATATTGGTTTGTGCGCTGTGAAGCATTGCAATGACTATGTTGTAGGATAGGCACTTTTGGTAGTTCTTTATAGTTAATTATGGAGTTATGTATGGATAATAATTGTATAAACGTATAATAAACCAACCTTGTGAAAATTATCACCTTGGTTGTATGCTTGGAGTTGGCACGCACAAAAAATCTAACTTCAAGGAAACCGACTGGTTTGACTTGCTTTTAGCAAGAAACAGTCTATGAGGACGTAGCCAATTTCTTATATTCATACAACTTCAATTAGACTATTAACAAGAGTAATTTAGTCGAGTGAGTAGGGACCTAGTAGGTACAGCACAATAAAGGAATTTACTATGAATATAAAGTTCTGTAAATTATAAAGCGTCTTGCATCGTGAATAAAAATGAGTGGACAGCAAGTAGTGTGTCAGTGTGGAGCAACCGGTACGCAGCCGTGGTCTGTTCGACGGCGGGGCCGCTCGGTGCCTGGCTGACTTGTATTTTTATGTAACTTGTTGTTAGGTAGCTAGCGGTGGTCGTTGCGCCACGCTCCGCTCGCCGCTCGCTTCGAATCCGTGCCGCCGGCCGACTCGCTGCTGTGGCGAATGAATTTGAGGAAAACTGGGCTGCGGCCTGCGATAGAGAACGTTGCTGATCACATTGCCGCACTCGATTCGTTGGAAACTGATTGTTATAAAACTTCAATTGAAATTCTAGCGTTCACGTTCAGCGTCAAATTTTAAGAGATAGGAAGCTTGGAATGATTGCTTTATAAAGAATGATGTTGAATGATAGCAGACTCAAGAGTCTATACAAAGTTTATGGCCTAACTCGAAATCGTCACCCTCAAATTAGGCTTCGCCACAGTCGGGTAAATATTATAATGTTTCTGCGCATCTGTGCCGTTGGTCGCGTTTTCGAGTCCCGGCCAACATTTTAGTTTTGTATGTTTAATTTTTTTTTATGGATTCGGATGTCAGATTTGTAGCTGTCGATAAACACACGATTCAGGAGAAATTCCTATTTAGGTAAGATATACAAAATGAAAGCTGAAAAGCTCACCTAGATCTAAACTTTACGTAAGTAAGCAATTTCAATTCGTCTATCTATTTCGTAATCTAATGCTTACGTAATCTCGCTACCAAAACCTTAAAAAATAAAGGAATTGACGAAAAGTATTTAACGAATCATCCTGTTGTAAATAAATAAAAGTGGTAATGTTTTCGATTGGCTGTCTGGGAAACAAATTCCCGTACTCGTATGAGCTCGCTTGCTACGTGTAAACATGTTTATGAGCCCACAGTCCACTCTTTGACATCCTCTGGAGCGTTTATTGAAATAATCTATTTATATACTACTCGTATGTATGCACATTTGTCTACTGCATTTAACGAGCCAAAAGCAAATATGCGAATACTGTTAACAATTTGAACGCTTTTCAGGGTTCCATACCCGAAGGGTAATTAACGGGACCCTATTACCAAGCCTCCGCTGTCCGTCCGTCTGTCAGCGGGCTGTATCTCATGATCCGGAAATAGGTAGACATTTGAAATTTTCACAGAATGTGTATTTTTGTTGATGACATAACAAAAAATTTTTTTTTTTTTTTTTGCTAGCCTACATGGTTCCCCACTGCTGGGCAAAGGCCTCCCTTTTCTCCTTCCATACCTCTCTATCTTGTGCGATCTCCGGCCATGTTAGCCCCGCAAACAGGATCAGATCGTCACGCCACCTTCGCCGCGGTCGACCTCGACGACGCTGTCCTTCCTCAGGCGTCCAGTGTGTGACGATCTTTGCCCATCTCTCCGGTTGCATCCGTGCCACGTGGCCTGCCCACTCCCACTTCAGCCTGGCTGTTTTCTCTCCAACATCAGCTACTTGAGTTATGGAGCGCAGAAAAAATTAAAGGGGGCTACTACGATGGTACGGAACCCTTCATGCAAGAGTCCGGCTCGCACTTGGCCGGTTTATTTACGTACGATCAACTGCAATCTATGACTGAGCTGTTTCTTATAAAGGGTGTAAAAAGACCCTTAACGAAGCCGAAAGGTATTTGTTCTCCCCGTCATTGCGATCATTTTTTTTGTTCTAGACCATACCTGGGAACCTTCTAGTTACGGAGATATTGGGGGTCAAAGTTCCAATTTTTACACAAGTTTTTTTTTAAATACTACTTTTTAAGGTTCTAACTTTACTCCAATTACCTCCATGGTCCGTTTACTATTCAAATCATCCATCAGCAATAAGTTTTGAGCGCATTATATTGAGTTTTACCGTAAAATGTGATTTTTGACCCCAAAAAAAAATTTCGTTTCCCAGCAAAAATTTTTGCGTAAAGTTACTTAGTTTGATGTACAGAATGCTTGGTTGACGGCTTGGTGAAGGGTCTGTTTACACCCCGTATTAGCTCAAATTCAACTTGGATACCTACCGGTGAATAAATGCTGCCCATTTTAATTTCTTATAAGTTTTCGTTTTACCGATCGACCCACATTTAGACACCTCAAGGGGTTCGATAATGTTATGTCAACCCTCAAGGTCCAATGTTGCTCTTTACAAGCCGCGGTGGTTGAACCTTAGACCCCACGTTTTAGAGCCCCACTTGCAACCAACGCTCTAACGTGAACCAAAACTTGCGTTAGTTCAATAATTAGCTACAGTACAGCATAGATAATGTTTCAGTTTCAGCGTAAACATAAAAAATATGGCCTTTTAAAACAAAACAAATAAACATTAACCCGTGTCTATTTTTAAAACAAGGGTAACGCACTGTATTATGAAATGTTATAAATAAAATATTGAATCACTTGTATAATTTATAAAAGAATCAATTACCTACAGTACAAGGTACTCGTTACACGACATTTTCCCACGGCACGTTGTACGTAGCAGTAACCGGCGCACTTTACCCACATTTCAGCAAGTTTTCGCTTCATATCTCATAAAAAGTCCCGATGTGTTGCGCGATTATATTTGTAACACAAGCAAATATAAACTAAGGTATTTCTGCACTTAAGAATGTATCAAAATCTTAAGTTAACGTCATGAAATGTAACGCCAACGCCGACTCTCATAACGGGGGTAGCATAATAAGCAGTACAAATGCAATGCCTCTTAACGGCTTAGGGCCCGATGCGCCGCGCGTCCCCGGTACCCTTGGCCGTCCGTGGCCCTTCGCCCTCGCCGGCGACCTCGCGCCCTCGGGTGCCCCCGCGTCCTTGCACACCCTCTATGCGTTCATCTAGCTGTAGTGACGCTGCTATCGCTCACAATTACTCTAACGTTGCAGATCCAACATTTTCTTTTATCAGTCAAGAAAATTTTGTGTTTAGGCAACTTGTTTATTTATTTATGTACTTAGGTGTTCCAGATTATGTGAAACTGTTTCCAGTTGCACTATCAATACAGGCTGTTGTTTTCTGAAGGTTGACTCTTTATTTAAAATAATTTTATTAGAGTTACGAGTACGTACGACTATTTGATTTAGTAGGGATTGGGATGACTGCTGATTACGGAATAAAATAATTTTAAGCTTGTTTTTTTAGAACACTGTTTTATTTTCTGGCTTAGTTAATCTATGTATTATTGTATTATATAATATGGAGTAAGTACTAAGAACGTTAATGTAAGCAGGTAATGTCGAGTGTTCCGCTTGGAAATTGAAATAACTGTAGTTCACGGAAGACTGGGACCAATTTGATGGAAACCATGTCTAGCCGGAAGGTCGACTTAGAAAGTGATGCTTAATTTTGGCCCAAATACACACGAAGGTATAAAAAGTTACATGGGTACATTCTGAGTTCATTGGCTGCTTCAGAGGACACAAAGTACTTGAACCTAACAACCACAACAATATGAAATTATTAACAGGAAAATTATGTAATATATTTTCATGACGAAACATTTGACTACGATAAAAAGGAAAATATTTTATTTAAAAGAAAGGTGAGCTTCTCAATACAACTTACCAAAATAGGACGTTCAGTAGATACAAATAGTAATGTTCAGTTACTTAAGTTATATAATTTTCAGTGCTTGAATGTGGGGTAGATTATATAAAAGTTATCCACTGAGCAAATAACCAATGTGAGCTGGGCTTAAGATCAGCGCTCTGTTCATAGAGTTTGGATGCTGTGTGGTCCGTTCTTTGCGCGAAGGATCACAGGTTCAATGTGCGACAAGTCAGGGGCGAGATATCAAACCAAAAAAGGCCTTGTGGGTCGCAACGCCGCAGGAATAAAAGTTCCAAGTCATTGTGACAATGTAGAACAATAACTTTACTATTTTACTCCAAAGAAACGCTCATTAAATTCATCGATGAAAACGCGTCTATCAGTTTTCGGTTTTCTGCATTCGCTCCGGAAAATGCAAATCATGATGAGTGGATTGTTGTTAAAATTTGATAGCTTTCGGTGTTTGAGGCTATAATGAAATCGTGATGTTTACATAATGTTTACCAATTAAATTCATTCTCACTACAAAATAAAGTAACACGCTTGTTTTGTTTACAAACAGTCTTCAAAATAGGTATTAGAGCAACATTTTATTTGGGAAATTGATGCAGAACAATTTCGCGTTACTGTTGAGTATGAGGTGTAGAGTTTGATTTACATGTCGGGTTAAGTATTATTAAGTTTTACAATCAAATTGGTTCAAAATCCACTGTAGCAGTCCGGGGCTTGGATTTGTGTCTACTTGATGGCAACAGGCTGGCCCCCTTCTACAACATAAATGCTGATTTATGGGTGCAGTACACTTGCACCTCTGCCTAACTCTTTGGAGCTTACAGGTGCGATGTTGTGTTCCTTTTCTTACGCCTTAAGTTTCTACTTGCTCCTTGCATTTACGCAATATCAGATATTTTAAAACAGAGTAAGTACTAATTGACCTTTACAGTAGATGCAGTTTGTCCCAGTTTGGTGTACCGATATCCAATACCACTGCCGACCCCCTCACGGATTGCAAGTTTGACGTTCATCATGAGAGTCGGATCCATTTGCGTCAATACAACGCAATTAAGTTGGTTCGTTCCCTTTTATACGATTGTCGAAATAAGTTTAAAAACGTGCACCCTTTTAAATTATGCGAACAGGTAATGGGATTTTTGATCCAAATACTGTTGTTTATTTGTCATATATATACATACATTTTGGATTGTACTTGTACATTCATTTATCAATCTGTTTCATCAAGGGGTATCCCGGTACCCAGGCGCTGGGTTCTGGTGGTCACAAAGGCATCCATGTAAAATACTGGTATTCAGCTGCATCCGGTTAGACTGGAAGCCAACCCCGACATAGTTGGGAAAGGTGAAGAATTTCATCATCATCATCGTCTCATCGTCATTGTCTGTACATCTTCGTCTCAGCATCTAAGGGTGCATTGACGCCAATCTTTTGTTTATGGGCCTCTTGCTTGCCTTAATGAAATCCCTCCGCCGCGCGCAGCCTTTTAGGGTCTATGATATCCAAGAGATGAAAACAGGGGGTTGTGCATTTAAAACAGTCAGTTTAATTTGGAAATAATTCAGAAAAAAGATTTGCAAACTAAACAATTCTACTTAAATAACCTTTTTTTTAAGTGTGCTAATAACAATATTTATGATTATTTTCGGAAAAGTCCACCAGAAATTTATAAACAGCAGTACAATACAAATTTACACACAATGTCATTGCAGAAATAATACTAATTGAAAACCAAATGTTATTGAATTTGAACAAGGTTTTTCAGTGTCGCATTTCTTTGTTTACAATTTTCTCCTTTGTAGTTATTGTAGTTTTAGGAAGCCTACAAAGAGTACACACTATTTCATCTTGAACCGAAGACCGTAAAAAGGTGGCTGGGACAGACTGCATGGAGAAGACGGAGGAAACCCGTCCTGCAAAACTCAGAGCATTTATTTCAATTAGACCATAACAGGCACTTTTGAATGTCAGAAAAACAAAGAAGGCGAAGCTACAGTCCCAGACACTCCCAACCTGCACCACAACAACCCTGTTGTGATACAGCTTAGGATAGGCCTAGGTCCATCAGTGGACTGCGATCGATTTAGTTGATTGTTCATTGCCATCCAGAGAATGATTAAAAGCAGCGTCTGCACTGAAGGTGCGTCAAGGAAGAAGAAAGATGGGAGAGTTAGGTTCTAAGAAGGAAACTAATTTCCCTTTTCCTTTACGCGCGATTGCTCCAACATAATCTAGGTTAGGCCGAAATAAAGGCTAAACACTAGGAAATAAAAGAAAGGTCTAGATTTAAAAGAAAAAATACGCGTCGGTGTCTTGTGTATTTCCGCAGTGCGCAAAATATTGGTGTCTACTTAAGCTATTTAGAAGGAGATTAGCTTTTGGAGTTTTTTGCTCTTTTAGTATCAATTTGCAGCAAACGGATTTGCTATCAGTGGCAAAATTTTGCTGACATACACATCGACATCGTTTTCTTTCTAATATAATGTAGACAAAGAATGAGAAAAGAAGAGGGAGGGTCTATTCTTTCGTAGAAACAAAAAAAAAAATCAGAAAAGTACCAAGGTACACACGACGGCTAGTCAAGCTTTACAAAACCACTTTGTGCGGATCTCTCATTGTACGGAAAATCTATACACAGCAAAACCATGTTATACTGGAAATGTATAGCTTGATGTGCTGCCGTGTGTACAGTCGCCAGCTCCAGCACATCAAGTTACCACAAACTGTCAAATTTCTCCAAATGATTTTAAATCATAAAATGCTGCTGGTTAAGTTCAAAATAAAATGAAAAATTTTGACAGTTTTTGTCTTTGTAAGTTGATGCGCTAGCGACTGTACCCATATTCAAGCAAATAAATGATTTGATTTGATTTAAGGGTTTTCCTCAAATTCGGGAATGATTGTTATAAGGTCAGGTTTCTAAGGAAAACCTCTACTTTGCTTCATCTGCCTAATATACATAAAGTGCTATCATTAATTAAATATTATTCATTGCTACACGCATTTTTCAAACAACTGCTAGGATTAGATTAAAGTCGTAGAAACAGTTATTAAATAAAATGGATAGAAACTGACTTTATCAGATGATTGGTTAAATCACTAAGATTAACTTGGTGGTGATTTCATGCGTCCAATATTAGAATTGAGAATTAATCGCCAAGCGGTTAGTCGACTCCTCACGTGACCAGAGGACGGGCCCATTTTTTGGCCAAAGAATTAGCATTGCCATCCAACGTGGCAATGCTGCCAGCCTTCTGGGCACTTTTCCTGTTGACAGCGATATTTACGAATGTTGACGTCCTGTAACCCTTTTGATACTTTTACAATTTTTATTACTTTTATAGATTTGTCGTTTGTAAATAATGTAAATATTCATATATATAATAATGTAAATAAAAACCAGAATTAAACTTGATAAAATACTCAGACATTAGTTACTTCTTCTGGTTACCTAATTATTAGTAAACTAGGTAGTAGCTGCTCCCCGCGACCTTCATCCCCGTGAAATGATTATAAAATATTAATCGGATTTTGAAAACTATTTCAAGGGTTTTCATTTTTTTGCACGGAACCCTAATTCTTTTTCTAAAATAAAAGCCTAAGTTACTCCTTATAACATCAGTCAGTAAAAGTCCAGCCGTTTCGGAGATTAACCGGACAAACACACAGACAAAGACAAAACATATATATATATTTTTTTTTTTTTTGAAATTACTAACAGATACTTCAATATTATTTATTTGTATAGATATAATAGATAAACTGTGTTCCAAATAAAATGTTAGGTCTGAAAGGCAAGCTAATCTACATAAATCAGCAGTAGTAGCAGAGTTTGAGTCATCGTGGTGAAAGGGTGTCAGCTAGACTCTGCGTTACCGAGTGCTAGCTGTCCAGGGTGCGCCGGGCGTTTGGAATCGTTTGCCCCTCTGCAGGATATGCCCCATCTCCTTTCTTGCCCATATTGCACAACCACCTGCACTTTCCAGGATTTAAACGAAGCCAACGACAGAGCTGTGCAGGTGGCAATATACTGCTCGGGTATTATTTGACACGCAAAGAAGAAGAAGCAGTAGCAGCAGTAATAGTCATTGGCAGCCTATACTGAACATAGGCTCATAAGGTTGAACCTCATCTAATAGCACAGAATCCGGAATCGCATTTTTACATGCTCCGGCCTCCTATCCTTTTCTGTCGATCAGAACTCTCATTTGCTAGAGCGAGATACAGAGCGGGAATGCTAACGCACGCGGCAGCATCGAAGATGCACTCGGCAGCACGCTCTGTTGACGGGGTTCCCCTCTAATGCACCACGCGGGCTCAATGTGGGTTGATGTAGACATATATTTCATTTTTTTTGGTTCTAGGACATGGTGACTCACGATATTTTCCGTCACCGTTGTGTAAGCAGAGGTGGTTAAATAAATGTCACAATGTAAAGTCAGCTATACGACGGGGCCACCATTGCACCATAAGTAAGTACTTACCTTTCTTTCAAAAATTTGCTCCCTCTAAAAGGCTGCCTTACTCCATACCTCCAGAACCTCTATTCAAGTACCCAATAACACTGACCGACCTGGGAATCGAACCCACTAGTGCTTAAGTTTCGGTTTAGGTACGAAATTTTAAAACCTCCTTTAAAAAGGGTTCAAAGGTCACACTGCAGTTATTTAATCCGGGGTAAACCATACATCATACCAGATATCTCCGTACCATAGACCAACTTATGAAACTGCAAAAATTATGGAACTTAATCCATATTTTTTGCAGTTTCATAAGTACACATTAGTTATAAATTTATGTATATTCAGGATAATCGTACTCATTGTCAGGGGAATCCCTGCCTTTATTTAACAGAACCTAACTCTTACTTCGTCGTCGTGGTTTCCAAACAATAGCGTAATATTGTGTAATTTATTTCATCATCATTGCTCATGGAAAGGAAACCATCGTGAAGAATCAGGCATGTTATAGAACCAACATTGATCTATCACCACGACCTGGGCCGCATGGTGGCCCTGCTCACTCACCTCACAGAGAGGCGGAATTTGTCCCAGGAGTGGAATATGTTAGGCTGATTAAGTATGCTATGTTACAACTTCTATCATGACCCATGTACTGCATCGGACTTAGGACTGGTGTGCACCCTAGACAAAAATCACTCCACTACACTCCACTCTACAATAGTACTCTCTAAAATAAAGGGTGTAAAAAGACCCTTAACGAGGCCTAAAGGCACTTGTTCTCCCCGTCAATGCGATCATTTTTTTGTTCTAGACCATACCTGGGAACCTTCTAGTTACGGAGATATTGGGGGTCAAAGTTTCAACTTTTTCACAAGTTTTTTTTTGAAATACTTACATGTTTTTAAAGTAAGTTGTTTACTTTAAACACCTCCACGACCATCGTACTATTCAATCCATCCATCAGCAAAATGAACAGAGTGCGTTACATTGAGTCCTACCGTAAAACCTGATTTTTCACCCCAAAAAAAAAAGTCTTTTACCAGCAAAATTTTTGCTGTTACTTAGTTTGATGTACAGAATGCTTGGTTAACGGCTTCGAGAAGGGTCCGTTTACACCCTGTATGTGGAGTTCCTAGTCCAGGTGTACTATATGTATTCTGTGCTCCAGGGTGAAACTTCTAGTATTTTCTAGACAATACCGGCTCGTCGTGTAATCCAGATCTCAACTATTCAAGTCTGGTAAGACTTGACAATTATCTTACCTAGATAGACAAAGGGCATGATCTCATACTATGACATCCCTTTTTCCTTATGCACTTGTAAAAATATTAAATATCGTATCGTACTAAGCTCCGTTTGTTCAAGATCAAATACCGCTCATCAATGGTGAGACAACCAGTATAAGCTGGGCTCTTATTCAATTGAAAGTTGTTCCCAAGCTAGGCCAGCTGAAGGTTAAAGTGTTACCACAACCGTGAGGCCTGCTGTACTAGATACTATTTTCTAGGAAATCTACCTGGCGTAAATGCAGAGCTGTTTTATCGTTGATTCCCTTCTTATTATAGTTTCTTTTTCAAAACTACCCACTTTAGTGTTGACATCGTTTTATGTTTTTTTTATAAATAATTTCTAAATGTAATCGGATCGTAGCAGGTGGGGTTCTTTGTTCTGCCTACCCCCATGGGGACAAAGGCGTAACTTTATGTATAAATGCATGTAATTTTGAAATATTATATAAAGGGTGTAAAAAGACCCTTAACGAAGCCGAAAGGTATTTGTTCTCCCCGTCATTGCGATAATTTTTTTGTTCTACACCATACCTGGGAACCTTCTAGTTACGGAGATATGGGGGGTCAAAGTTCCAACTTTAACAAAAGTTTTTTTTTTTAAATTCATGTTTCTAATGTAAGATTTTTACTTTAATCACCTTCACGACCCCCGTACTATTCAATCCATCCATCTGCACAATGTTTTGAGTGCGTTACATTGAGTTTTACCGAAAAACGTGATTTTTCACCCCAAAAAAAAAGTCGTTTCCCAGCAATAATTTTTTAGAGTTTAAAGTTACTTAGTTTGATGTCCAGAATGCTTGGTTGACGGCTTCGTGAAGGGTCTGTTTACACCCTGTAGTGTTTTTTCTGGAAACTTCTGATGTTTACTTTATTTAAGTTGAGTTTTACATCTACCTACAGGCTATCATAAATGTAATCAAAGCTTAGCGTTGTATTGTATAAAAATGCAAATGAGCCACCTAAGTGTCATTGCCAAAAAGAAATAAAGAGCTGAGAAATTGAGTTTAAGTTGCTATTTGTTCAACTTTGCCTTAATGTAGAGCCACCTCTTAGAATAACAGCCAGAACTAAAAGGATTAGTACCATGATGCCAAGGAGGAAAATAATAGCGATTCTGAACGATAAACATCGAACTTGTGCACCTATTATTCCCTTGCGTACTGCTGCACCTCAAAGCATCCTGACTACCCACTGTCAGCTCGTTCTGCCATGCCGTAGTGAACGAACGCGTTTTAAATTCGCAGCGTTATATAAATTTTCGACACCGAATTTGTGGCGCTCTCCACGATCGCGCATATCGGCCACCCTCTACCACGAGAGGTCTATCACCCTTTTAATTTCCATCCAACCGTTCACCGAGTCCGTCGTATCGCTGGTTACTAAAGTGTCGTGGTACCGGGGTAGCTGTTTTTCTGATGCGATCACAAACCGGTTGACCGTCGGCGTAATGACGAGCGGCCGTGGTCGAGCGACTAACAGAATCGGCGTAGGTAAATATCGAATGACTACCTACTTTGCATTATTAGAAATAGTTATCATTGAGGCAAAAGAAATGTTTATTTGAAGCATCCTGGATAAAACCTGAAACATTTATATTTCATTGAGCAAATAACTATTAGACTGATGAGGTTTAAAATCTAGTTAGAGCGAACAAAATAATGCCGTCTGCGTCCACCGCGTATTTTACGCAATGAGCATTTAGCCTATGTATTTTTATTTCTGCACAAAATCCACAAGACTCCAAAACCGGTTATTCAGTTATGTTTCTGATGATGTTCTGATAGGATCCGTCATTAGGCTCTTAGAGAACATATAATACCTGTCTCATAGTTTTAGATAATCTGAACCGATGTTCACCCACATATTAAAGAGGAACGGGACTTCGAACGTCACCACACTGGCTTTCCGTGAAGGTTTTAGTATGACTGATGATAGTAAATTCTTTAAGACCAGAAGCTACCATGTCCTAGCATCCACAGCTTGCCTACGACGTTACTGGACTCAATGTGTTATGTGCTACCTAATTACCTATCCTTACTTTCTTAGTTTTATCACTCACAATTTAAAGTCCAAATTAGAACTGACGTTTTCTTCGATGTGAATAGGATCTTGGAATCATCATCATCATCATTTCAGCCGAAAGACCTCCACTGCTCGACATAGGCCTCCCCAAAGGGGGGTTGTTAGCCATAATCACCACGCTTAGCAGGCAGGTTTGCGATCGCAGTACGGTTGTTAAACAAGCACAGAGAACGCTGCTGCCCATTATCTGCTAGATCCCTTAGTCGCCTCCTACGACACCCACGGAAAGATATGGCATGATGCTATTCTTTACGTCCGACACCATACAGCTATAGAATAGCTTTCATATAAAATAACCTGCTGTCCGAAATCTTCTTTTAGAAGCATCCCATTGCATACAAACACCGTGAGTTGGAGTTTGGTGATGTGCAAAGCTGTGTTCACTGTTGAATGTCGCAGTCAGATTTGATCTTCGATTTTTCCTGTGTAGCAAGCTCCTAGCTCCGAGTTCTCGGAAATACTCTATCTTAAATATAACTATCAATACTAGTTTCGGAAGTCGCAATATCAGAAATTCTCCTCATTCGGATCATACTATTGGGATAAAAAGTATCCTTTTTCTAATCCAGGTCGGGTTTACAAAATTTCATCATAATCTACTCAGATGTTAAGGTGTGAATTGATGACAGACAGATAGATAGACCAACCGACCCAAAGACTTACTTTCGCATTTATAATATTAGCGTGGATATGGATAATTTGGATGATATACTGACTACCTAACAGTAGCGAAGGGTTCATTTTTTTAAGAGGTAAGCCGGAGTACATATTATTATCTTTAATGTGTTTTATTATTTGTCTATGGAATACACATTTTCAAAGGGAAGCCGGTAGGAATCGAGTTGTATGGAACCTTCGCTACTGCTACCTAAACGTTTATTACTTATCCTATATTAGTTGACATTTCGTTACAATATGGATCTAATTCACTGGAGCTTGATCTCGAAGCCAAAATTATAAACGAAATAGTTATTTCTCTAAATAGCTTCTATTAATATTGGATGATAGGTTTCCAAGATAGTTATTCCAACACCCATGACAAGACTTTCCAGATTTAAGATCAACATCCAATTCAGGAAGAGAAAAAACTACGTAGGTACAATAATTTGCAACTTGATCTGTTTTATTCCATACAGAATCACATTATCATAGGCCTTGATGTTGTGAGTGTGTGCTGGTCAAGCAGCCTGCTAAAAATAATATCACCTCTCACAGTGGCCGTGGTCAAATGTCATAGATAATTTAGTTGCTGTCGTCTTGGGGGCTCGCAGCTCGCAGGCACACGTGTATATCTTGCCGAAGTCGATCGATGGATAGGTGATCTTCTATGTATTACGGTTTTATAAGGAATATAAGGTAAGCTCACCATCCATCCGTCTTATGACGAAAGGCCGTTTCGACGGCGCGTTCGTGTTCCACGCGCGCCGCAAAGAGATGTCAGCAAACAGAAAGGGGTCCGCAAGGGCCGATCCCGGCCGGGGCTGCGGGACTGTTCGAAAGAGATACCGCGGCTCTGGAACACAAAGGGCAAAGAAGGAACATAGATGGGTTTTAGTCAGTACGAGTCTAATACTCCTTTCCACTCCACCCAGAGCGGGAGAGGGTCATTTGATGATTTCTCAACCGAAAAAAAAAAGGTTCCGTACCTCGGAAAGCACGTTAAGCTGTTGTATCCGGGAACAACAGCATCATTCGTTACGGATAGTCAGAAGCCCGAAGTCTGATAACCAGTCTAACTTAAAGGTTATCGTAACCCAGGAACTGTGCTGTGGAGGTGTGGAGTGGATAGGCTTCCTCCAAGTAAAATACTGGTATTGAGCTACATCCGGCTAGACTGGAAGCTCATTCCAGCATACTTGGCATAAGACTAGGCAGATGATGTTGCTGTAGTCCTCTCAGTGTAGTGCTGTGGGCTGAAGTTACACCAACACTATTTCAAACACAATAGGAACAAAATCTCTCACAGTACGAATAATTATTCACACAAAAGAATTTCGGCCAAACCCAAACACTATCACACTTTGCCCCTGTTGGACCCTTCTGGCTCAGTTAAACTTCATAAAACCGATTTTTAATGTAGTGTGGTATTTTCGATGGTTGAATTTCATTGTCACACTCCAACTTACTGCCCTGATGCCTGATCTGCTTTCTTACTAGAATCGCTAAACAAATTTCTATATCCAGAAGTGGTTCCTACCCGTTTGAATATTTTTGACATAAGGAGTGGACGAGCAAGCAGGTACTGCGGTCCTATCTGCCTATGACTATTTTTGACCAACTTTAAGCTTCACTCTTCTAGCAGGGGTATCAGAACAGAAACAAGCACTGAAGATGAATTCAAACCAAATCCAATTCAGAGTTTTTTTTCTGTAACTCCGTTAGTTCCGAAATTGTTTAGTAGTTAGTATTTGTACCAAAATACGTTGTCAAGAACGTAAGCCAGTTTAATTAATCAATTAAAAGACAATCATGAAGTAAAGGAATTGAATGAATTTTCATCAAGAAGCATCAAGATTTTCTTAAATAAGCTGAATCAGCTAAATATTAGAGACAGCTTTACTTTTTAATTAAAATTATAATATTGACTGTTACGTCAACATAATAAACGTCAGTGAAAAGAGCGGGAAAGTGCCCCAGCGGCGGCCATATTGGATGTGAATTGCGTTCCATTGTGCGCAGCGCTCGGGCGACGGCTGGCCACGTGCAGAGCACATCTGCCGCGCGGGTGACGCGGCCACCCTCCTGCCTACATCTCTAAACACAGCTCGCAGTTCACCAACACATTCACTTTTCAATTTATAGAAAATTGTTTACCCGGAATATTAATCAAAGTTTATTTACTGATTACTAAGATACTTATCAGTAGGCAATCGGCTTTTTCCTTTGTTCCTTCTTCCCTGCCATTAGACGAGTCAAGATGTTGTTAGAAAAATAATGGTTCCTTCACAGAAGTATCTGAAATAATGTAATTTTGCAGAATAATTAAGAATGTTTCGTCTTATTAATATACCTATATTAAGTTCACAATTAATTTCGCAAAATAAAATTAACACGAGAAGAACAACAAAACCGTTGTAATAAAACCGATATTAGTGCGGTGGTGTGTGCGCGCATGCGCGGGCCGAGGGTCGCCCTCCAGGCCTCCCCTTCCTATTACGCACTCTATTTAGGGGCTGCTACAAAGAACAACTCCGGCCTATCTATTTTGGTCTCACTCCGGAATATTGTCATAGACAAAGTTATTGGATTCTGAACGTTCCAGGCCCGTGATAAAATATGGCAATATTAAGGCGGGAAATAAAATTGGCGGGATAATTTTGTAAATAGATGAGTTTTTGAAGTTTTCCGGGCCGTTGGTAGGCGGGTTGTTCATCGCAGTGCGCGATCAACCCGAACTATTTATCTACTGAAATCAGTTTTCCCTTTGTGTTCCCTGATGAAGTGATGATTATCCTTTCTTTTTCACTAGGTGTTTAATTACGCCCAGAAATCATGCGATTCGGGTAATAGTTGAAATACAATAACTAGAATTCGTCGATAAAGATAAATACAAAATAAAAAAAACTGGAATTCAGCTGCATCCGGTTAGACTGGTGGCCGACCCCAACAAAAAGGCTAGGCAGATTGTGATGATGACGACAGATACAAAATTAGATACCCACCTAACAAATAACTGAAAACTAAAACAACTTCTAGACACGACCATGAAAAGAGTATCTAGTAAAAAGCAACAAATTGAGACGAAATGTCATAGGTGAGCGAGATAGTTAATTTATTTTGTATCAATAATGATTCGGAGGCTGAGCGAAGTCGAGCGGAAGCGGGTAGGCCGTCGGCCGGCTGTGCCTCGGTCCGGGCCGGAAGTCGGCGCCTCCGGTCCAGGGGGCGCCGGCGAAAGGTCACAGGGCATTGCTGATGGACCAAATCTTAAATTAAATACGTTGAGAGCTTGACGCATAACTGATTTTAGGGTATCGGCTGGGTAGAGTAGGATGAAATTGTTTTGTGTTCTGGAGATGTCGTTTAATTGATTAAAATACTTGATTAGTTAAGAGATTTCTATGCATCTATTAGTACATGATAGCGTAGAAGCAACATCATTTCCAGACTTAGAACTACTTCGTGAAATGCGGGAATCGAACCCGCCACACCGCTGCAACAAGCCTAAAGTCATTTCATCTTCACCGATATATTTTCGTTACCAGTAGCGAACTTTCGGTTCCCCTTTACAAGTTATAAACACTAACTCACTTATGAATCCAGAAATAGAAGAGTTTTTCTTTTTTTCTAGAGTTTTCCCGGTATTTCCTCTGTACTCTGTCGAGGTAGAATTTTCTTTTCGACTGTCAACCAATGCTTTTATAATAAGCACCCTATTTAGTTAGCGTTAGAGTTAACAATAGTAAAACAAAGAAAGTCACGTACGATCTTTTGAAATTAGCGAAGCAAGTTGGAGTGGTTACTGGTTGGATATAGACCTGTATCGAACGACTCCGAGGGTAAATTCGCCATACTTTGGCAGGTGGGTAGGAGACAATACCGGATTACTTCGTGTTTTAATTAAACCAGCATCATTTTAGCCAAAAAAGCCAAAACGCCCATTGCTGGTCAAAGGAGGAAAAGATCCAGTTTGGGT
The DNA here is from genome assembly GCA_905220335.1 of Noctua pronuba. Lineage (NCBI taxonomy): Eukaryota > Metazoa > Arthropoda > Insecta > Lepidoptera > Noctuidae > Noctua > Noctua pronuba. The sequence goes on from LR999911.1 coordinate 8,708,464, forward strand.
GCTTTTATAAGGTAGGTAAGGTAGGTTTGTTATTACCAGTTAACAGATATTTGTATATTTTTTTCGACACCTTTTTCCGAAAGAACGCTGCCTGCTACAACCTTTTTATTACCCGACTACGGCGAAACAAAAAGGAGGGTTATACTCCTTTTGCTTCATCAACGTTCATACATCGCATATTTGCCCTGTGTGCTAGATACGATTATAAAGCTATGCCATATACCTAAGTACATAGAGCAGAACATTTGCAATTAGCCGCGAAGATAATTAGCAAACTTAGACGGGTTATTGATTTGTATCTGGCTGCGATGTCATAACAAATAAGTTAGTCTAAAATTAGACTAACGAAAAGTTTCATACATTTGTTGTGCTTGTAGAATTTCGGCGCATTGTATGCCAAATTATGCCCAGCTGTGGATAACGGGATTGCAAGTTTGGGTATTCTGGCATTGTGACCAGAGTACCCAAAAATCCAACTCAAGGCTACAAGATGGCTGCGGGACTGTTCGAAAGAGATACCGCGGCCCTGGAACACAAACGGCAAAGAAGGAACATGGATGGGTTTTAGTCAGTACGAGTCTGACACTTCCTTCCACTCCGCCCAAAGCGGGAGGAGTCATTTGATGATTTGCAATCCGAAAAAAAAAACAAAAAAAAGGCCACAAGATGAACAGAAGAAGAGCCGATTCCCTGCCCTCAAATACAAAAATGTAACCGATAAACTCAGTACTACATTTACACACCATCCTAAATAGAAATCGCACATACAAGGTGTCCAGATTCACGCTTTTGAGCCACTGAGTCAAAAGCGTGGATCCTGGTTCAGCTTTCTTTATTAATAATGTTATTATGATTGACTCATCACAACAATAACACCCAAATGTGATTCAAGATATCGTTATCAAACCATTTTTGATATCAATAGCTGGTGATAAGTGTGATAACTGATAAGAAAATTATATCTGCAATTATTAGTCATCCATGTTATGACTCAGGTGCTTAGGTGCCAATCTTATAGCCCAATTCGTAATGGTTTGGTCAAACCGGCTCGGACATGTTGGGGACGCGGATCCGGACACCGGACTTTGCCGGATAAGGTACTGCAATATCTGTTAGACTCCGGTGTCTGCATTCAGTCAACAATTTGTTGGGTACCAAAGTGACCGAACCTTACCTGTCACCAATATTGAGAGAAATCTCAGGAATAATTATCCCAAAAACAAAAATGTAACTTGAAAAGATACGTGCTGCTCCGGTAAAGGATGAAAGTCTTTTTTTAGAGCCATGAACGTACATGATTCCCGATAAGCGGAAAAAGAAAACGTAGAATAAGCAGAATAATCTAGCTGCTAGAAATGTTAAACTTAGGTTTCAAGCTTTCTATATCTTCGTTCTTCAGGTAGGTAATGAATACTTAAACCGTGTCATCATCACCTGCTTAGCCCGTTCCCAACTACAAGGTGTAAACGGACCCTTCACGAAGCCGTCAACCAAGCATTCTGGACCTCAAACTAAGTAATTCTACTCAAAAATTATTGCTGGGAAAATTTTACGGTTTTCAAAGTAACGCAATCAACACATTGTGCTGATGGATGAATAGTACGGGGGTCGTGGAGGTATTTAAAGTAAAGTTATAACATTAAAAACTTGTGTTTAAATAAAAAGTTGGTACTTTGACACCTAATATCTCCGTAACTAGAAGGTTCTCAGGTATGGTCTAGAACAAAAAAAATATCGCAATGGCTTCGTTATGGTTTTTTTTACACCCTTTTGTAGGGGTCGGCTTACAGTCTCACAAGACGCAGCTGAATACCAGTATACATGGAGCGACTGCCTATCTAACTTCCACAACCCAGTTAGTACTGGTTAATACGATACCCCTTGGTAGGACTGGTTGTCAGACTTCCGGGCCATTGACTACCTGTAACAACTGTTAAAGATCTACAATTGATAGTCGGGACAACGGCTTAACGTGCTTTTCCGAGACGCGGAGGAAGCTCGGTATGTAATGAGTGGTGACCCATCCACGGACCAACCCAGGCAAACGTGGCTTAACCGATCGACCCGAGCGGCTGTTTATTATGCTGATTACCCTGATTCCTTTTGACTTTACCAATTAAATAAACTATAAATAAATAATTGAAGGCTCGGCTATAATTTCCAAAAAAACAAAAACATAGTTAGTACTTATACATAAAGGGTGTAAAAAGACCCTTAACGAAGCCGAAAGGTACTTGTTCTCCCCATCATTGCGATCATTTTTTTGTTCTAGACCATACCTGGGAACCTTCTAGTTTCGGAGATATTGGGGGTCAAAGTTCCAACTTTTTCACAAGATTTTTTTTAAATACATGTTTCTAATGTAAGATTTTTACTTTAAACACCTTCACGACCCTCGTACTATTTAATCCATCCATCAGCACAATGTTTTGAGTACGTTACATTGAGTTTTACCATAAAAAGTGATTTTTCACCCTAAAAAAAAAAGTCGTTTCCCAGCAATAATTTTTGCGTAAAGTTACTTAGTTTGATGTACAGAATGCCTGGTTGACGGCTTGGTGAAGGGTCTGTTTACACCCCGTATAAGTACTTATTTCCTATAAACAAAAAAAGGACATTTGATTTTAATTTTTTTTCCATGATATTTATATTCATTTCAATGTATCGAAAACGAAAAAAACGAAAACGAACGATAACGTTCGTTTTATGTTTTTTAGCAGTGATTTGATTAAATTGTCATTCTTGTTCGTCAATTTTACCCTTACTGGGCCACTCTTACTATGGGCGATTGCCCATCTCCTTTTATACATAAAAAAAGATGTTTGGTCACGTCAGAAAACCCGTGTCGAGCACGTGTAGTACTGCTAGTCCCTATTAAATATCTTCCTTCGTTACAACACACCTACGAATTACTTATTCGTCGGGCAAGTGCAGTCAGACAGGATGACACTATAATATAGTAAAAACCAATATCTTTTCGCGGTAATTAATTAAAAAATACTCTCGCAATATCAACAAGCAACCGTGTAAGAGGCAAAAATGGAAGCACCTCCCCTCTTTGATGTTACTTAGGTATGAGGGAAGGCTACGATGTAAAAGGCACTTCCTAGAATCGAGCATCACAGCGGCGCTGTGCACCATGATTTTTCCCGGAGTAAAAATGTTTATCTAACATAGCTTTGAGAGCTTCTAAAGGAGTATTTAATAAAGGTTTCAATATAACTCTGGGCGCGAATTTCACTAATGAAAATAAATGTGATCAGAACAACTAAAACAAGTTCATAAGTGCCCCATGTAGGCTTACGTGAAATTAATTATTTTGATGATTACTCAGTGTCATCATTGTTGTAGGATATTGACAGTTGACAGCTCTTGAACGCGATTACATGCTGATCGTGTTCAGTTTCATTTGTGAAATTCGCCCATTGTCTTGCTCTAATGAACCTTCGACTTACTTCTTCGGGTCCAAACACTCATTTATTATATAGCCTTTACTTGGATACGCCTAAACAAACGCCTACGTGACATTAGGCATGGCGGTACTGTGGACGTAAGTACTTTGATGTCCCAGTTGCATAATATACAACCTCTCGATTTTTCTCGTATTCTGGTGTGTCGACTCATATACCTTGTCCAGAACAGATGAAGCATTTCAAGCGCGTCATCGAAATAAATAAGATTCATTTATTTCAGATAATTTGATCCATACAGTCCGATTTAAATTAAGTTAAAATAAATAAATTAACATGGAAATCAACATCAGAATTCAATAAATTAACATTAATAAAAATAAAATAAATTAATATTAAAATCTAAATTAAAATAAGATAAAATTAAAATACATTTAAATTAAATTTAAATAAGATAAAACGAAATGCGCGTACTTGCGCACGAGTAAATTATATCCAGATATCATTATCATTGGCAGCATTATTCTTCAGGTTTTACTCGCGATTCTTGAATGCCATCTTCTTCTCCAGACTACACTAGTACACATTACTCGTTTTCGTTATTTTGACATGACAGTTTAATGATCGACTATCCTGCAAAGCTTCATGACCTAATTTAATGTTTTTAATTTAATCATTTACCATTTTAGAGGTATTTTTGAGGTACTTTTCTATCGAAAAATGTTATGGAATCGTATTTCCGAAATAGATACAACTTAGAAGTAGTCCTCAACTTTGCTACACATATATTAATCACAAAATGAATGTTGCAGTAATATTAAAACGAGAACCATTAAAATGACACAATTTGGGGTTATTCTGGCCCTTAAAAACTTGCATGCTTGATTTGTCACCAGCTAGATATACCTCTACGCTTGCTATACTCACAGGCCTGCCGCCAGCCGCTTCAGGCTTCAGCGCCTGCTAGCAAGATGACAATCCACCCCAACCCTATTTTGTCTGACTAAGCTTGAGAAGTCAAAGACTTTCAAGGTTTTCGAAAATGTTATTTAGTTCTTAATAGGTAATTATTATTGTTTATCTACATTACTGCGTGCGTGGGAGGAGCTTGTGGCTAAATAATAACAGCTGTTCGGATCAATCTTCAGGCTTGCCTAGGTTGGTCTGTGGATGGGTGACCACCCAATACATACCGAGTTTCCTCCGTGCCTCGGAAAGCACGTTAAGCAGTTGGTCCCGGCTGTCATTTGTACATCTTTGACAGTCGATACAGGCATTCAGTGGCCCGAAAGTCTGACAACCAGTCTAACCAAGGGGTATCGTATTACCCAGTACTAACTGGGTTGTGGAGGTCTGATAGGCAGTCGCTCCATGTAAAATACTGGTATTCAGCTGCATCCGGTTAGACTGGAAGCCGACCCCAACGTAGTTGGGAAAAGGCTAGGCAGATGATGATCTACTTTACTGCGTGTGAGTTGGTTAGTGTGGGCTTTCAGGTGTATTTTAATTTCTTACCCTCCCTTTATGTATACGTACGTTTCCTTATTTCTTTTAAAAACGATGTTACACGTATTCCGTGGACAATATGCGTTATGCGTTTTTTTTACTATTTTAACTAAAATAAATATTAATATTGTAGTAAAACTGATTCTTGCCATGACTGAAAACCATAAACCATCCAAAAACAGTTTTTTTTTAAATTAAAAAAAACTGTTCTAACAAATCCATAATTATCCAGTTTCTAAAAGCGGGATTAGTAAATCAGGAGTTTGGTTTGAGCTTGATAAGGTTCAGGAGGATTTGATATCTATTTTCTATTTTTTAATTTTAATTTTCCTCGTTAAAACTTTATCATTACTTATTTGGTGTTAGTATTTTTTTTTACTCGACTGATGGCAATAGTCTCGCCCCCTATTATACGGGACTTAAAACATGACTGGCGAAATGCGGGTGTACTATTAGATACACCTCTGCCTAGCCCTTCGAGGATTACAGGCGTGATGTTATGTATATTTCCCGTCGGATAAAAATATTCGAAACGGAGTGTACCGATGTGTTACTTCGTCGGGGACGATGCCGATGCATGATGACACGGTTTGGAGTACTGCTCATTGTGCAAGCCAATAAGAGCGTGAAGTTTATAGTTTCAATCATTACAGCGAGATGAGTGACGTCAGAGCGATCACGAGGTACTCATTCTGCCAATGATATCGGTTTGATGATACTTGATAAATGTAAAACGTAAAGCCGTTGGTCCCGGCTGTCATTTGTAGATCTTTGACAGTCGTTACAGGTTGTCAGTGGCCCAAAAAGTCTGACAACCAATCTTACCAAGGGGTATCGTATTACCCAGTACTAATTGGATTGCGGTGCCATGTAAAATACTAGTATTCAGCTGCATCCGGTTAGACTGGAAGCCGACCCCACCATAGTTTGGAAAAAGCTAGGCAGATGATGAGGATACTTGATGAATGTTATCATCATGCCTCTGTCTCCATAAGGAGTTGGCAGAGGTGGTAATAACATCGACATTAATTTTACCTCATTTTTTCAAGTCCCATCCCAACATATAGCGAGTGTCTTCGTTCCATAATGGGACACAACTTAAGATTCCAAGCTGGTACTCAGGAATTTCTGATGAAAACACCCAATAAAACACTTAGCAGTACTAGCGAAACGAACCCGGAACCTCGCGCTTGTAGACTTTAAACCAACAAGTCAGTCATGGCTTGTCAAAAGTTTATGTCAAAAAAATTTAATGAACGGCAGTTCAGTTCGCCAGATCATTTGCTCTTGCGCCTGAGTGAGCATTCTCCCACTTCATTAGATTTTCCCCGAATTTCTAACCTATGTTTTCCTAATTGTTGGATTTGGCAGCTCTCTTCTAAATTTCATGGAAATCTGTTCAGTTGTTTTGCTATCAAGTCATAACAAACAGACAGATAAATAAACATTAACAAATGTTCTTGAAATCAACCAAATTATGAAATAATTTCAAGTATTTATTTACTTGCATACATAACATAATATCTCGCCTGTGATCCCTGAAGGATTAGGTAGAGGTGTACCTAATAGTACACTCACATGTGGCCAGGTATGTTTAAATTCCATGTAAAAGGGGGCGAGCCTATAGCCATCAACTCAGCACAAATCCAGCCTCCGTGGCTGCTGAAATTCCTAATGGAAAAACCCAATAACACTTTGCCCGACCTGGGAATCGAACCCAGGACTTCATGCGCAGCGCCTGCGACCACGTGATGTTATGTAATGTATTTATTTACTCTCGTTCACCATATACGTACAGTTTACCACGATCCCCTCTCGAGCCACAAGTCTGCCGGTGACTCATGGTCGAGTAAGGAAAACGCACAAACACTTAGTCATGTCCACACAACACTATCTAGATATACACGCGAATCGAATCTCTACAACTAAGTAAATAAGAGTCATGTTTGATACAACTTTGGACCTTGCTCTCTGATTGGGCTCCAGCAATTTTGGAGTAGACATTGTAATTATTTTTAGTACAAAAGGAAGTCTATGTAGAAATATTGATTTAATCAAAGTTCAAAAGTCTTGGTGGTTTCTGATTCTTCTAACTGCTACTCCATTGGCAGCAGAATTATTCTCAAAGTTTTCTTAGTATTTTTATCCTGAGAGTCATTGAACTTTAGAACCATATTTTCTATGATTTTGTTGGAATCTGTCAAATTTCTTTAGTAGATTTTCAACTTTATCGTGGAAGTATTAGGTTCAAGGTTGATTGAGAAAATTTGACAGTTTCGGGTAGCTCGATGTGCTGGAGTCTGTAGGTTTTACCAGCACCATAATTGCGTAACACACTTTCAGTCACAATCCGAAGGATTTAAAGGAAATTCCTAATACATTGTTTCATAAAAAATCATCGAATTACAACGCAACGAATGTTGTCGAACTATCAAAATGAATGGCATTGCCATTGAGCAAGTTTAATAACTCATTTACCGCCGCATAATCAAAAATAAAAGATTTCGGCGAATTGAGAGCCTCGTCTTTTTTTGAAGTCGGTTAAAAAGCGTTACCAACCTACCATCCTACCAGGAGTCCAGGACCATTTGTGGTTCCCTCTTTCTCAGGCTCTAACTTTTGTATCAACCAGAGACTCGTATCCACATCCTGATATGAGTGTACACGGATAGCGTCCGACGTATTCCCCCAGTTAGTCTGTTGTTTGTGATATCAAAATGAGAAGATGACGCATGCCCGGAGCTGGCCATTCCCCAGATAAAAAGGTGGTGCTGACGACACCTCGATATTGGTGGGTCCCACCGCGGTGGGTTCGTGGATTGGTGATCATAAAGTCGGGATATAATCTGGGATTGGTGCTGCAAAATGATTTTTATTTGATAATTTCCCATTTCATCCATCAGCAGCTTGCACCGCGTGCAACTAGCCTTGACGGAGCGCTTGGTCGGCTAAGTTGTAGTAGAGTTGTGTGCGTCTCCTTTTCAATGGAACCTCGCATTTTCATGTTTTTCTATGTAGGTCCATGTTGAGAGCCACATTGAAAGCGCAGTTGAAAAATTATAGTTGGGCATCATACATTTTATTAATTAATTTTCTTTGCGTATGTACATTATTTACCAACTATAAATAGATTAAAAATAAAAATAAAAAATGGAAAAAGTATACGCGGGCGCACACACGGGATTCGAGAGCAGTGGCGGAGAGGGGACATCCCGGCTGTGCATGAGGCTGTCACGCCGTTTGTCGTCACGGCATGGCATACGAGTTACGGTTTTACTGCCAAGGCGCAGTGGCGTGCTCGGCATGAAATCGAGTCAAAGCCTTGAATAAACAACTGAAAATATTTAGGGGGGGGGGGGAATTGACCGAGAAAATCTGTTCCGAGTTCTGACATTGGTATTTAATAACGCCGGTTTTATTTTCATATTATTTAAATATGCCTAAATATAAAATACAAATAGTGGTTATTAACTTTTCATATTTTATAAACCGTCACAAAATTACAACAACTAATTCAATAAAGTTGTCAGTATCAAGTAAATGATATAAGAGCCATCTATTGACTTAAATGTAGCAACTCAACTCTTCGAGTCAATTCGTAATTGTTTCCCTCGCTTTGTTAGAGATGGCGCACGAACAATAAATTGGTTTCTAACTACACATTATTGTAAATGTTTGTAATTAACTAATTACTCACAATGTAAACAGCCACAACTTAACTCTTCATTATTCGCTTCTTTACCCCGGACAGATGACAAACAACAAAGTACACAGAAGTCACCACGTATCTATTACTAGATAGATTTTCAAATTGTTTGAATGAGAGCAGCCGAACAGCCATTGAACACGCTAACCTACGCTGATCGACTAAAATGCACATTATGGGTTTTAGTTTTCTGAGAATATTCAAATCAGGGGTAGGTTTATTTAGGTGAAGTAACGAGATTATATTTTTCTGTAAAACTCAAAGTATTTATCTTGCTAAGTAGGTACCGATTACAGACACTTTAATCCTTCACAAGGAAAAATTGCGTTTCCGAATTAATTTTAGTGTTCACTTCAAAACAAAGTTAATTACGGCAATAACTAATCAAAAAACTTTAAATCCCAAGAAATCGAAAAAATAAAACCACATAAAACAAATGCACCAGTTCCTAATCGCTCGAAACTAACTAAAATACGAACTATCATGAAATCGTACTTTGTACCTATCAAAATTCGCGCGAAGCGCATATAAATTGCGCGCATCCTCGGTGCGAACACACTTCTCTCTCAAACTTACACAGACTTACACGCACACATTCAAAGAAAAGCCCAGCTTTAAACTCTATACAAATTCTCAAATCAGTACCTACCAATGTTATCAATAACAGAGACATTTTGTTAGGAAAACTGAAAGGTCAGAGAAGCCAAATGCAAGCCAGTGGGTGAGAAAGAGAAAGCATTAGCGAGCGCGCGTAGGTACGATTGCGTACTAAAATTCTACGTTTAACTCTTTTTTTGTATAGTGTTAGAGCGAGCCAGAGTATCGCGGCTGGCATCGGAGAATAAGCGCGCGAATTTAAAATAATTTCTGTCATAGAGGACACAGTTGTGGAGATAGCGAATTTTGTTCTTGTTTGACAAAAATTTATGTTTTTGTAAAAATGTTTTATTTTTATTTTTTGAGTTTGATTTTTAGGCAAGCCCGGCTTTCCGGCTTGTAAGATAGGTTCGCCACTGCCAAGGCGCATCAATAGAAGTTTTACATCAAAATATGAACAAGTATCAAAAGGGAAAAGTCCACTGGCCGTCAAAAATACCAATAACATAGTTTCCTCCAATCTCGCTGCAGTGTCCAGATTCGTCGTTCAACAGATAGTCTGAAACAGTAATGATTGGTCAGAGAACTGCATACAGCTGCAAATGACAAAGATGTAAAACAAATAATCTATTGCTTAGAAGTAATTATCCTTGATGATTCGTTCTTGGAATCAGGTACAATAAAACTGCACAAGGCAGAGATCCGATGCCAGGAAATAGTTTACGTAGAAACAGTAATTACCCCGAAGGCTGCATGTATTTATACCATTATGTTAAAAAAAAACCTGTCCGATCCATGAATTATAAGGTATTGATATTAGATTATATATATGTTATCCTTTTTAGATAGGTAACAAGTAAAAAAATACTCCGATTAAAATAAAATAAAATAACTAAAATAAGGAAACTTACGTGGCAACACAGGACGCGGACAGCAACACTCCGGTCGCATCTCGGGCAGTGACGTCATAAAAACAATTGACGATCGAACATACTAACGCCGAAGATAGTTTTTTCTCGTTTTAAAAATTTGTTAAATTTTAGGGAAATGGTAATTTAGGCAAAAAAATCATGATTTTAAAATTCATTAATATGTTTACTTTCATGAATATTTTGTGTTTCTTATTTTATTTGCTAGTCTTTGGGATATGCCACTTTCAGATCGGACAGTGTTTTTTAACAAATTATATAATTAACTATGTATAGTTTCCGTATACCTCTAAATATCTGTATGCAATAATTTTTTGAAACTGTATCGATCTGCTAGGATGCATGCGGGAAACTGATTTTTGTAAAGCATATTTCAATAGTTGCTTAAAGACTGTGTGCATTGTATCTTACAATCCTAATATGTTAGCAGATGACAATACGGTAGGCACTTAAAATTTAACAGTAGCAGATTAACACCCAGTAGGTCAAATAATATTATCTTATTAATTAAGCAGCTAATTAAGCTTATAATAGCTGGGATTTTTTGTAGTAGCTGTATGCAAACTGTACGTCACGTCATTGCGGCAGGCTTATGCGGCGAACTTGGCAGATTGCTAAATTCCTTGGACTCTTTCGAGGAAAAATCAACCTTCCCTACCTGATATAGAAAGTCCGTAAACAATAAACGACAAATCAAAAAATAAAATACAGAATCACATTACTACAAATAATCCAGCTTTCCGTCCATTCCTGTAAAGTCTGAAAAGGTAAAATAATTAATTCTTGGAAAATCACAGAATATTCACGGGACGATATTAATATCAGCTGCGTAAAAGCTGCATTACTGCACAACAGAATCCATCGTAATCATCATTATAGTTCAGTGGAAATGTGAAGAAAATGTCGGCATCATTTTCAGTTCAGAGAGTTGAGAATTTTCAGGTGGGGCTTGTTATGTTATATTACCAATTCACAGGAAAAGTCTGCTGTTAGACATTTTTAATTGGACCGTGCAGGTTTGCTTCCAGGAATAGATTTTCTATCTAGACTCGCCCACTTGCTCCTTGGAACATCCTGGATTACGAGACAAGATATTTCTATTTTTAATCTGTGTCTTATTTCAGGTAAATATTTTAAAATGTTTTTGTCGCTTTTATTTAATGATTAATGCTAAAATGTAATGATTAAATATTGGAATAGATTAATAATAAATTAATCATCATCATCTGCCTAGCCTTTTCCCAACTATGTTGGGGTCGGCTTCCAGTGTAACCGGATGCAGCTGAATACCAGTATTTTATATGGAGCGACTGCCTATCTGACGTCCACAACCCAGTTAGTACTGGGTAATACGATACCCCTTGGTAAGACTGGTTGTCAGGTTTTTTGTGCCACTGACTACCTGTAACGACTGTCAAAGATCTACAAATGACAGCCGGGACCAACCTTTGCGTAATAATGAATTAATGACCTGTGTAAAATAATTAATTGAAGTGAAAGCAGATCATGTCGTGTCATTTTGGCGGTTTTTAAAAGACAACAAGACGACATGTGTACGTTTGAAGTACAAATTAATAAGTTGTGTCAGGCATTTTCTTATTGTAACCAAAATTATTAAAATGTCTATATTTAACGATGATAATTTTAGAGTATTTCCTCCATTTAGTGTCAGCCGCCTGCTGAGGATATACATACGGTCAGAGAGCTAATGTAGAATAGGCTGCACATTTTACCCGGTGGTGGTCCAACGTTTATCCGTTTCTGCAGAGACTGTGATCGTTCTCATCGAACGATCCTGAAACTGCAGGAATAGACGGGCTGCTCTATTCTCAAACTCAGCAGACACAAACACAACAATAAGCACGAGAAGCACGAGCTCGTCTCCGTCTCTAAACCAACCAAAAATAAGCATTAGTCGTGTACGAAACGCCAAATAAAACCGTAAACAATATTTTCATATGTGTTTGGCCTGTGATGAGCAGGGAATTATCAACAATTTTCAATAGCGCAGTGTTTTCCATAGCGAGAGCTCACGTGCTAGGAAATTGTATTAATCCGTCGATAAACTAGGACACGCAAAATGGCGCTCGATTCTATCTCAAAATAGACGCGAGCTTTTTCAGTTCGTCTTATTTATTTTATATTAAGTAGTGGTTTGGACGGCTTTCTACGAAAAGCTAAAATTTTAACGGAGTTATGCAGTGTTGTAAAAAGTAATGTTGCTATTCATTTTGATGGAATGCTTTTATTAAAACCATTGACAATAAGCGTGGTGGACTGGTGGCGTATATTTAGTGATTGCACTAATTTGGTGCAGTATTCCAACCTTTGTAGGTGGAAGAGGTTTCCGGTATAGCGGAAGAATTTTTCATAACAGTTCATTAGCTTGGATATTGCTTGGAAGTTATTGTTATAGAATTCTTTATAATATTAGTGTCAATTAATTTTGGAATAATGCTATCTATATTTTGAAGGAGGTAAGAGATTTTGGCCTAATTATTTTTCCTTTATTACTGATACTGATACTGTTAGCCTGTGTCATCCCACTGCTGGGCAAAGGCCTCTCTGCATGACTTCCAAATTCTTCGATCCAGAGCCAATGTGGACTACTGGTCGTTAGTTTTGTCCAGCTCGTCCCTTTATTATGGTGGATTAAATCATATGTTCAATTACAACGAGTGGTGATACAACCACGACCATAAAAACGAACCACTTTTACAAGAACATTATTAATTTTGAAAACCCACATTTGGTTCGATGACATTGGAAAGCTTTTTACCTAACCACAAGAATAAAGTAAATAGGTGTTACCATTATGTAGGTAAGTGTATTTTTTTCTGTATTACAGGAAACTAATAAGCTTGCAAAAAATAAATGGACGTGGAAAAAGGAAAGTGGTGCTAGCAGTGATGTTTTATCTTGGGAGAGTGGCAGCGGCGACGACGACGGCGCCATCGATCCGACGCCGGCGGTAGCTGGCACCTACCTACACTCTACAGTACCTACCGTGACGGTACTACCGACACACTAATTCCAATCTTTATGTGTTTACGAAAAATATTGTATTTTCCATGACTTTCGTCAGGTTGTATTGTATTGTATAACGGGCTGGTTTCCGCAACTCCACGTCAAAGCGCGTATTTTTTTTTCGTATTTTTCGTCAGGTTATAAGTTTTTCAAACTGTCATGGTCACTAACATAATCATTAACTTTAGAAACGGGATATTAACCATGTTTACTTTTTGTTTTGACTTCCCGATATTTCGGCGCTGTTGTAAGCACCATGATCACGGATAAACTGAAGTTATTGCGGGTGGGTGTTTATAAGCAGACAAACGGTAAATATCCAGTTTCTAAAGTTAATGATTATTTCATCAGGTTTTTTGCGAGAACTGTTTTAATTTTATTTCTCTTAGGCAACGCAGTGACATTTTTCAGTCTACGTATAAGTACCCCATTATCTGCCTGTCATTTTCCCAACGATGTTGGGTTCGGCTTCCAGTCTACCAGCTCAATCAGCCGCGGTACCTACTTACTTACACTAATCAATAAGTTCAATATTTTTGGTTTTTTTTCCAACTCAATATTGATTCCCGGCGGTTACTGGCCCTAATCTTTTTTTAAATTGTCGAACCTGTGTCATCTTACCATTGACCGCTATCCACCGACCGATCGTAAATGGACAAAGAAGGTTTTACCACAATCAGCATGTTTGGGAGTCGGACTGGAGTTTCAGTAGGAGAACGCAGCTGTTGATCATGCAGATGCTCATCTTTAGCTTTTACTACGTTTTAGAGGAGGAGGACATCAATCAGCATTATGTGGCACAGTCTGGCTGTAAAATCAAACTCAGAGTGACGTTCGGGAAAAATCCGCTCCGTAACAATTAATTTCCCTGATGCTAATTGATTTTAATATTCTGAAATAAACGTCGTTCATTTCTAAAAAAAAAAAACTATGTACCTATTTTACAAACTAACTATACACATTAACAAATAACTTAACGTAACTATACTAACAATTAACTAAAATATGGAGGCGTCAAAAAACTCCTCCTCAACGCTGTCAACTGGTAATGTTCCCAAGAAACGGGCGGCGTTGCCACGTTTTATAGGAACGCTTAGCCACTGGCAAAGGTACAACAAAAACAAATACATGGTTAATAGAACCAAAATCTAAAATGCCGGACAGACCGTGGTGGGCACCACGGTCTGTCTGTCTGTGTGGGCACCACGAGCGAGGGGAGGGTGGGCGGCGGTCGGTTCAGCTGCGTTGTGAGCGTGACGTCAGCGCCCTCACGCACGAGCTCTGGAGGAGGCCCTGTGTGTGCGTCATGGTGGAGCTGATGGCTTGTGTAATGGGAGTTATGTGGGAAGAGTTCTATAATCAACCTGCTAAGGAATAAATAAAGGGTGTAAACAGACCCTTAACGAAGCCGAAAGGCACTCATTCTCCCCGCTATTGCGATCATTTTTTTGTTCTAGACCCTACCTGGGAACCTTCTAGTTACGGAGTTATTGGGGGTCAAAGTTCCAACTTTTTCACAAGTTTTTAAATACATTTTTTTAAGGTTATAACTTTACTTTATATACCTCCATTAACCGTTTACTATTCAATGCATCCATAAGGGGTGCGCCAAAGTTCACCTAAATTTTCAACTCCGATAATTGGAAATCCGAAAATGTTCTTCCTAACATTTTTCATCCTAACAATCACAATTCCCAACTACTCTGTCTCTAATTTTATAATTCCGAAGCATTCAACTTCATAATGTCAGTAGCAATAAACATCTATTACACTTTTATTTGTTTTCCTATGTTTTCTCAACATAACCATCTTTTACACTATTATTCAAAGTCATATATTTTTTGTTTAGATTTCAGTGTTATTTTTCCAAACCGTTTATTTTCTCGATTCTATCGTATAAAACACCTAAATGTAAGAATAAAAGTTTCTTGGTGTTTTTTTCTCAGACTAACCGTTTGTCGTAAAAACGATGTGGAAGGGATCCATAAGTTAGGTTAGGTTAGAACTGTGACCTGTAACTACGCGCGAGCCGGGCGAGCGTAGCGAGCGGTGCCGCGGCAGCGGCCGGCGAGCGCTACTTCGAAATTGGTTGCGAAATTTTTCTAAGTTTTTTTTTCATAGTGCCCCCAAGACGAAACTCTGACCTGTACTTATGTTTAGGGATAAAAGCGTTATGATAAAAAACAGTAGGAGTTTAAATATATTTACATTAATGATATTATTAATTACAATTTTCGGAAACATGACTGTTATGAACATCGCCGGTAGCACTACAAATAGTATGAATGAAAACTTTAGGATAACATTTTTTAGGAAGAGTGATCATTCGGATTACAAATCGTTAGGAAGAACAATTTCGGGAAAAGAACTTTAGGTGAGCCAATATGGACCCATAAGCACAGTGTTTTGAATGCGTTACATTGAGTTTTACCGGAAAAGGTAATTTTTCACCCCAAAAAAAAGTAGTTTTCCAGCAATCATTTTTGTGTAGGGTTACTTAGTTTGATGTTCAGAATGCTTGGTTATAGGCTTCGTTTAGGGTATGTTTACACCCTGTAGGTTTTTGGTTGGAAAACTCATTGCATCATCTAAGGATCTTTCATTAATCGTGGGTTTTCAAACTCAAATCTGACATACACAAATAATACAAACGGCCAAACCCGACACAACTATTTGATTGTTTGTGTGTACTACAGGAATTAGTTGTTTTGAGCAGGAATCGAACCGCGAAATGTACAGCAAGACAACAACTCGCTCAGCTTGGCTACTGCACCAAGCGTGGCGATTCCAACTATTCTATAGTCTTGAAAATTAATTGTACAAATAATATGGTAAAAGCTACGGTCAAATATCGGATGGGTGACCATTCCTCCATATCGGGACGTCTGGACCGTCTGACCCGGCTGTCATAAAAAATATTTACCTACATCAGTTAGTAGTCTGTAAGTCTGACAACGGTCTAACCGTCTGATATCTGTAATGCTCCAGTAATTGGGTAGCGAAGGTGAGAGGTCGGATAGCCAGACCGACCGTTTTAATATTTATTTTCAACCGCAGTCTGGACGCAGACCACAACAGCCCGACATTTGCTAATTTTTGGCAGATTATTATACATATACTACCATTGCAGGATATGACTCGTAATTAGTGTATTTTAGTTGACGCAAAAGAAAATCCTGTTGCCTGAAAATTCTTTGTTTGCATGATGTTTGCAAAAATACTATCAACTCTACTCAGCTATTGCTATGGAAACTGTAGCAATACTTATTCCTCTCTCCACTCCTAGTTTAACAAAGCTGTTTGGTTGTACATAGTGAACAAAACGTGCATTGTATATAGCCTTAAGCGACAGTACTAGAATACTCACCCGCCGATACCAGCACATCGTACATAGCTGTTATCAGACTGATAGCACGATAACCTCTGTTTTTCCATAATATTCTTGTATTTCGGCGAACTTGATAATGATAATTATTACAAAGATTAACAACTTTATATTAAGCGATGGTATTTAACGAAGTTTCGGGAATGTGCTAGATTTTTCTCGGAATAACGAATAACGAGTGACGCTTCGTTATCCGTCGTCCGTAACGCCCGTTACCAACGCCTTTCAGAACGCTTTAATTGTTTCTAGGAAACCATTTCATGTTCCTGGGATCGGGAAGGTTCGTAAGGGTTCGTGAGAACTTGCTGATTGACTGCTTTTGCTGTGGAAAAAGTGGCTGGAAAATAAGTTTTATGCATCGTTTGTGTAAACCTGAAGGAGGTAAGGTAATCTGAGGAGCTCGTGGCGTAATAATAACAGCCGCATCTTTAGGTTACGCCGTGCTTTTCTAGGTTAGTCTGTGGATGGGTGACCACCCATTACATACCGAGTTTTCTTCGTACTTCGGAAAGCACACTAAGCCGTTGGTCCGCGCCGGTCATTTGTAGATCTTTGACAGTCGTTATAGGTAGTCAGTGGCCCAAAAAGTCTGACAACCAGTCTTACCAAGGAGTATCGTATTACCTAGTAGTAACTGGGTTGAGGAGGTCTGATAGGCAGTCGCTCCATGTAAAATACTGGTATTCAGCTGCATCCGGTTAGTCTGGAAGCCTACTCTTACATAGTTGGGAAAAGGCTAGGCAGATGATGATATGACAATCTGAAAATTCCTGGAATTCTCTAGATCTTGGAGCACTAGATTACTGCATCGGTTTAGGCATATGTCCAGCCGTCGATTTATCAATGGTTTAATTTACTGCATTTTCAGTACTTACCACATTGCCACCACTATAATAGTACATTTTGATATAACTGGGGAAACTTTATTACTGCATTCAAATCGGAATTAACACCCGAGCTGCAGGCGAGGGTGTTATGGAGCCGAAAACTGCAGTAACAAATCACCACGCGCAATAAACGACGTTTTACAATACATTTTTCAAAGAAATAAAAAATTTGATGGATAGTATTTTTGTCAGAAATTATTAGGAAACTATGATTTAAATTGCTTTTTTTCCGCGTTTTGCTTTCGCCAGATTGAAGAAGAAGCAAAGGTATGATGCCGCTAAACAGCCTAATATGAAAAATAGAAAATTCAAATATTTTTGAATTTAGAACACAAATAGATGTTAATTTGTTCAGAAAAGTAAATAATTGTTTTAAATAATCATGTCTATTTATGAATACAATTTAACTACTCAAAAAATATTTACGCCGTAAAGACGCATATTTCTTGGCCGAGATTATACAAAAAAAAGCGCCGACTATAGTCATTGAACCCACTTGGACTTAGTATAAGTATAGTTATCTTTGGAAACTATTATATTTCCGCACGTGTTCGGAAAAATATTAAAAATCCACGTGTGTGAAATACATTGTATGTTGAACCTAATCGAAATGCGATAAGAACCAGTTTTCGAGAAAGTGTATTGAAAAGGATGTTTCTTTGTTTTCCGCATCTAGTTAGTTCTTCAAAATGAAAGATGTATAGCAAATCTCTGCCCTTTATCCTAATTCTACGACAGTACGGAAAGTACTTTATGTTCCTTTTCTTTTTCCAGAAAAAAATCATCTCTGTACAGAGTGCAAACTGACTTTTAAAAAATAAAGTAGACCACAAACTATACGGTAAGCGCAAAAGTGGTCAAAGGAGCATCGAGCTCGATTTCGGAGAAAATTAATATAGCATTTTAATTATTCTGAAAATATCACTAAGCTTTATGGGGAGTGGTGGGTTGGGGTCGACCTAGATGTGATCTACAAAGAGATACCGACTTTTTATTTTATTTTTTGCAACTCGTTGCTTCTCTGTTAGTGTATGAAAGAACGCAATACGAATGCATATTAAATGATGAAATATCATTTATAAGTCCCACGCCATGGTGCTCTCTCGAAAACGCTACTGCTTAGCAAGTGGTGCTGATAGGTTCGATTCCCGCGTCGGGAAAAATGTTAATTTCTTCAGCGGCCCGGTTCATTTGTGTCCAGGTGATGACAATAGGCTTGCCCCATTACATGGGACTTAAACATAGCAGCCAGGTCTGCCCTAGGGAACACCTACCTGACCCTTTACCAGCGTGTTTGGCTGACTAGATATAGGGAAAGAAATCTTTGCATTTACTTATTTCCTTTAATTTTGGGCCTCATTGTGTACATGCAATTAGTTCATTATTATCATACCCCACTCTCACGAAGGCTAGGATAAAATAATTCCCGTATATCGATCCATTCCGTGCAAATTCCGCCGAGCCGGCAAACCGTCTGCTACGGCGTAGGTAGCTAGATAACTTTCACAAATTGATCATTAACGTAATTTTAAAACTAGTAACACCAAAGCACATGCCTTGGTCTTAGTCTGCACCTCAGATAGAGTGGCCTGTCATTTAACGTTGATCAGTTGAGTCATTACGCCCACAGAATTTAGGAGGAGAAGCAGCTTGAACCAGCTGTCCCGTATTGAGATCGGGGAACAGGGTCAATGATTGTAGTGATTCTGTCTATTTACAACTATGCTGCAACTTTACTGACTCTTGTGGGAGTGTTAAGGGATTTTATGTGTAGTATTATTTCAGAGATTGTATATGTCAGCTTTATTAAAAAATTGATTTTATTTTAATAATGATACATAAAATCAATTCTGACTGTTTTTTTTTTTTTTGTAATTTTTTTATCGTAAAAGCTAATGGAATTAAAAGCCTTTTTATGTTTTTTATATGCCAGCTTTTCAATATTAATTTAATTAAGCATTATAAGCATCCATTTAATATGTTTCCACGCAATGGAAACGCTGGATCACACTATAGAAACCACTTGCTGCATTGTTATATTTATTTACTACTGCACTGGTAACCGTATCGTTTTACTGGGTTGTGGAGGTCAGATAAGCAGTCGCTTTATATAAAATACTGGTATTCAGCTGCATCCGGTTAGACTGGAAGCCGAACTGAACATACATATTTGAGGTAATGCTAGGCAGTTGAATGGCGGGGTAAATTGATGATACCAATCGCCTGATCATCTCTACGTACTTCCTATCATTTCCGGAGATAGATACACAAACGAATATAAAGTATACATACCAGACGTACCTATGTATTACGTCACGACGAACTGCAGTGACGTACACATGGGTAAACAAGTTTGACACTGGAGAAGTCAAACTTATTAAAACTGTATTTCTTCTATACAGACTGAATATAAACACTATGTTTAGTTATTTTCCTATGTATTGATAGCGTTGTGTACGGACTCGGTCTAGGCGATGACATCACCGCGCCTATTACTCTGAGAGTCGGCGCTTGCGCATTAATTCTGTAAACTTGTCTTTTAGATTTTGTGTACGTAGTTGGATGGTTTTGATTGTGATTAGTTTTGTGGTAGTTAATAAGAAAGAAACCTCACCAATATAGCCAGGGGCTGATATTCAGTGAACGTCTAATATAAAAATAAGCAGGAATAACAATTATGGCCTTTTTTTTACAGATGGGAAATCATCAAATGACTTCTCCCGCTCTGGGTGGAGTAGGAGGGAGTGTCAGACTCTTACTGACTAAAACCCATCCATGTTCCTTCATTGCCCTTTGTGTTCCAGGGCCACGGTTTCTCTTTCGAACAATTATGGCCTTATTTAGCAGAGAAGTTGAAGAGAAGTGCTTAGCTGATAGATAATACATATATTTCAGCAAATTATGTTCATTGTGACTATTTGGTAGCGTAGCTACTACCTATTAGGGAATTTGTGAAGTTTGGATGGATGAATGTTTGTAACTCAGTTACGCCAGAACGGCTGAACGGCTCTGGATGAAATTTGGCTCAGAGATTCTAGACTGGAATAGTACATAATTATGATACTTTTTATCCCGGTAGTACGATCTCTATGCGGCCGAAGCCGCGGGTATCAGCTAGTTTTTTATATGTTTGACCCTCTTTCACAGGGCTGCCAGTAGATATTTTTTAATTATTCGGCTATGTTTCTGAAATTATACAAAATTGAATGTCAGGATACAAACAGTGCTTAATTTTTTTTAAACATACACAATAATGAATAATCACGTGAACTTATCTACGTATTTTTTTTTTATTATGGTACTCACATGCTTAACGCACATCCAACTCAAAAAATATCACCATAGATGACATTCATAATAAATATAAACTCACAGAATAGAATTTAGGCTTTCCGTATCCGTATTCAATTATACATGAGGATCCAGGATACAAAGAGGATACAATCAGTAACCAAATTATACAGTTTTTGTATCCAATTATACAATCTGGCAGCCCTGCTCTTTCATTAAGTAGTTTCTTTTTTAGCCTATGAAGGATCATAGCTCAGATTTTTTAGTTATCTTCATGTGCTACAAGCAAGCATCGACGACAGTAAGGGTAACGTGTTAACCCTACGACTATGCGGGTAAAAGGCTCGATTCCCGCATGGAAGAAACACATTGACCGGATCGGGAATCGAGCCCAAGACCCCACAATCAGCAGTCGCTCGACCACGAAACCAGAGGCGGAGGGGCGAGAGAGTGCACCTGGGTCTGGGTACACACTATCCCTCCCGCGGCTGCTAGTCTCCGCTGAGATTGGTCGCCATGACCCAAAACGACTATTCAGACAGAAAGACTATTCTTATCAACTTCGCATCATGTTGTCACTCATCTTCTGCCTAGCCTTTTCCCAACTATATTGGGGCGGCTTCCAGTCTAACCGGATGCAGCTGAATACCAGTATTTTACATGGAGCGACTGCCTATCTGACCTCCACAACCCAGTTAGTACTGGGTAATATACCCCTTGGTAAGACTGGTTGTCAGACTTTTTGGTCCACTGACTACCTAACGACTGTCAAAGATCTACAAATAACACCCGGGACCAACGGCTTAATGTGCTTTCTGAGGCACGGAGAAAACTCGGTATGTAATGGGTTACCCATCCACAGACCAACCTAGGCAAGCACGGCTTAACCTAAAGATCGCCCGAGTGGCTGTTATTATTTAGCCACGAGCTCCTCTAGACTGCTATTTAATTCCTTTCCCGCTCATACCGTGACTCGCCAGAAATGACTAAGCGATAGAAACGCATTGTTGGCAGCAGTCAGTAACATTCTCTTCAGTACTCATGACGTATCTACTAGTGACGTCATCATTATTGATGTCTCTTGCTATCACCAACTGCGTGTCAGGTGTGCTGATCATGATTTCATGACGTTTATTGACGTTCGCGTATTGGCAGTTTGTTGGGATATGGTAATACGAGCGTAATATAGGTGATCTTGTTCAGAAAGGTCAGGTGTTGAGTACTGGCTGTTGGCGTGCATGTATGACCTGAGGCCCTAACACGAGTGCGCGGCGTGAACGTAACGCAACTACGTCGTTTTTTGAATCGAAAATACAATTATCCTTTAACATCATCTGCCTAGCCTTTTCCGAACTAAGTTGGGGTCGGCTTCCAGTCTAACCGGATGCAGCTAAATACCAGTATTTTACATGAAGCGACAGTTTATCTGACCTGCACAACCCAGTTAGTACTGGGTAATACGATACCCCTTGGTAAGATTGGTTGTCAGACTTTCGGGCCACTGACTACTTGTAACGACTGTCATAGATGTACAAATGACAGCTGGGACCGAGGCACGGATGACACTCGGTATGTAATGGACGGTCACCCATAAATTCTTAAAATTACGAAAATATTATATAATAAAACGAGTATTTTACGAGTATTTTTAACTTTAAAATCGACGTAGTTACGTTACGTTTACATTGCGCGTTCGTGCTAGGACCTCTGGTGGAATTTTGTTACATGTAAAGGTGCGTCTACACTACGCTAAACGAGGCGAGAGGAGCATAAGCTGAGCATGAATTTGCTTGGCGGGATTCCTCGTTCCAGCCGGCGTAAATCTGTCTACAATAACCGAATTCGATGGTGGGTTAGAACCTGGACATCCACTTTGTGTAATTTATTACGTCACCACTGCTTTCAAAATGCTGAAGGAACATCATGAGGAAAACATCATGACCTAAATAAAAAAATCGAAGACTTGTGACATCCATCAACCAATGACCAACTCCCACAGAGAGGTGGCGTTTGTCCCAGTAGTGGGACTGGGAACATACAAAGATGAGTACATAATTTGTAATGAACCAATAAAATATATTGGTACTTAAACTTTCAGATGGCGGCTCTGGGCACATATTGCGATATATGTCGAGGCTTGCGGTGGTCGTAGGTCTCTGAAACATTTTCCTTGTTCCATTCACCGAACTTGTTGCCACATCCAATCTCGAAACATGCGCCGAAACTCAATGACGCAGGCCAACCATTTGACGACGGTTTCAGCATCACTTATTAATAAATCGAAATGTATAGATCACAAATTCTCGTCAAGTATTAATTTTGAATTGTAAGTAAACATTATTAGAAGATCATCAACTAAAGAGTCTTAAGAAACAGTACGGATTATAGAACATAACTCAAAAACTACTGAAGCACGAACTTCCTCTACCATGTGAAGAAAGAGTCACGTGAATCGGGCAAGTAATCACGGAGTAATCGGTGTAGAATGCCGGCGATTAGTACGAGTAGGTACATAACCTCCTCCTTTTTCAGAAATCGGTTAAAAAGCAAAAGCCACTCGGCTTAGCTCGAATTGTGCCCAGCTGACCCGGAAATGATGATGAAGATGATGATGATTCAGCGGTGGTAGATGCAGAACGAACTTCTCTGACTAAAACCCACCCATGCTTCTTCTTAGCCCTTTGTGTTGCAGGGCCGCGGTATCTCTTTCGAACAGTACCGCAGCCCCGGCTGGCATCAGCCTTTGAGAACCCCTTCCATTTTGCTGACATCTCTTTGAGGCGCGCGTGGAACACGAACGCGCCGTCGACACGGCCTGTCGTCATAAGACGGACGGACGGCGAGCTAGCCCATTACTAATACGATACCCCTTGGTAGGACTGGTTGTACTGGCCACTGACAACCTGTAACGTCTTTCAAAAATCTAGAAATGGCAGCCGGGACCAATGGCTTAATGTGTTTTCCATGGCACGGAGGAAACTCGGTATGTAGTGGTCACCAACGGACATCCACGGACCAACCTAGGCAAGCACGGCATAACCTTAAGATCGTCCCTAGCGGCTGTTATTATTTAGCCACGAGCTCTATTAATATACTAATGGTAGTTCTAAATCCAACCACGGGTCCTTTCGTCTGTAACATGCATCTATATAAAGGGTGTAAAAAGACCCTTAACGAAGCCGAAAGGCACTTGTTCTCCTCGTCATTGTGATCATTTTTTTGTTCTGGACCATACCTGGGAACCTTCTAGTTACGGAGATATTGGGGGTCAAAGTTCAAATTTATTCACAAGTTTTTTTTTTAAATACTACTTTTTAAGGTTCTAACTTTACTCCAATTACCTCCATGGTCCGTTTACTATTCAAAGCATCCATCAGCAATAAGTTTTGAGCGCATTATATTGAGTTTTACCGTAAAATGTGATTTTTGACCCCAAAAAAAAATTTCGTTTCCCAGCAAAAATTTTTGCGTAAAGTTACTTAGTTTGATGTACAGAATGCTTGGTTGACGGCTTGGTGAAGGGTCTGTTTACACCCCGTATACTGAGAAACAACGGGAATTAGGTCATAGGATAATTAATTAAGATATCCTGGTAAAGTCTGGACTCCTGTTCGAGAATCAATACACTATGCCTCCGGGGCGCGTCGACATTTCTGTTACGTGCGTCGATTAGACGTCACGTGTAGGCACATTGTGTTACAGTCACAGGAGAGCTCGACGTAACTCCGGCGTAATTTGTGTTGCTGAAAATGAGTCGCTTTCGCAACTTTTATTTTGAACTTGCGTCATCTCTGACACAAACCGCAAGTTATTTGAAAAAGAATGGATGAATGAAAAGGAATGTAATTTTGGTGACTCACTTTGAGCAGCGTAAATTACGCTGAGATAGACTGTTTTAAAGGCCTACAGCAAGTTTTCGTTCCTATTCAATCGCGGTAACATTATTCACCGACGTACAGCAATTTTTAAGAAAAAAATTACTGTCTTACCTTTTATTGTCACCAGACGGTGCATATTTAGTTTTAGTACCACCACCAATCCAGCGCCGCGCTGTGAGCTCTCCTCAGCACAGCATCATGCTTTTCATTCCGTCCTTGGTTTTTATTCTTTATCGTGTGGTTAGTGCCTAACCTGGTGTCAGAGTTTTATGCCCCCCATGGGCCTCTGACTTATTGTGTCACGACTGTATTTTTCTTCTTCCCTCTTTCAATATAAATTTAAATGGAGTATCCTCGACCTGACCTAAACACAATGCCAGTGTGGAGCCCCTTTACAGGAGTCTGCAGGACATACCCCACCTCCTTGCCTGCTCATCCTGCACCTGCACTCTTCAAGATTTAAACGAGGCCAATCTTAGAGTTGTGCAGATATAATACTGATCTGACAAAATTTGAGCGTAATTGACACGTAACAAGATCCTTAACAAAGCCATAATAAAGCCAAGATATTTTTTTTGTTCTAGACCATACCTGGGAACTTGTAGTTCGGAGATAATGGGGGTCAAAGTTCAAACTATTTCACAAGTTTTTTTTTAAATACATGACTCCCGCACTATTCAATCCATCAGCACAATTTTTTGAGTCCTAACTTAAAACGTGATTTTTCAATTTTTGCCTAAAGTTACTTAGTTTGATGTACATAATGCTTGGTTGACGGCTTCGTGAAGGGTCCGTTATACCCTGTATATTTCTTTTTTCTCTTTCAGTATAAATGAAAGCGAATAGGCAAGAGAAGTCACAGTAAGGTGAGTAAGGCTCCAGGTCCCATAGTTCCTGTTACATTGCTAATCACTCGTTCAACACAACCTGACGCTTGAATTGAGGTTGTAGCACTAACTGCTAATGCTCTGATTCTGGCTCGATTTGTATGTATGTAATGGTTGTATGGAATTGCTGATGTTGGTGTTACACGTCCACTCATGGGACATAAGATGGGGGAGGCTTAAGGGCGACACTCTTGTGTCCTGAATTGAGGACTGAATTCCCATACTAAATTTTGATTTTGCTTTACTAAGAAAGCGTTGCATACGAATATGAACCGTATTCTTATGCGCGTATTGTTATTATAGTACAAGAGAATTTGAGGAACTATACAAAAGTCCTGTGTTATTTAGATTTTTCGAAGATATTAGGACCTCGAGAATTCGTGAATTGCACGAGTTGTTTCAAAATTGTATCAACATCCTCGACCATGTACCTACCTACCAATAGCGAAGGGTCAATTTTTGTAAGAGGTAAGCTGGAGTTTATATCTTTAATGTGATTATATTATTTGTCTATAGAATACTGTCTTTGTCGAGTTTTGTGGAACCTTGGCCACTGCTTCCTACTATTTCTGTTGCAACGTAACGTCAGATATCGTAATTCACCGACAAATTCTATTACAAGCAACTCTTAAAGTTCTTAAGTTTTGTTCGCTATACTTATAATAAAAGCTAAGCGTTAATTAAGTTGTAAGTCAGGTGCAGCATCTTCCAGTGTGAAGAATAAAGCTGAGGTAAATTTGCTCCGACGCTAGAAAAACTGTAGTAATGAGTTGTGAAAATTATAGTTATTTAGTTACAATATTAGATAGATATGAGGGCCTAGAAAAAGTGGCTTTTTATTGGCAACTAGCGGTCCGTCCCGGCTTTGCACGGGTGGACATTTATTTTTTAAACATTTTGGGATAAAATATAGCCTTTGTTACTCAGGGATAATGTAGCTTTCTAATGGTGAAACATTTTTGAAATCGGCACAGTACTTTTTGAGTTCATTCATTACAAACATACACACACAAAAATAGTAAGATTAGGATGCTCAGGATTAAGGATTAAGAAAAAGTCATAAATGTATGAGAATGACTTAAATCACCAAAAATAATTGCAGAAATACGAGACGTTTTGAAGTCGATTGCCTCTGGTCAGGGCCCTCTGTATTCTTCAGTAATACCTACATTGTTTTTGATGACTTAATCAGGTCCAAGGTGACTGCCTCGTTGGTCAAGTGGTCGCAAAACTGACTGCTGAGCATGAATGAATTCCTGGGTTCGATTCCCAAAGTGTTATTAGGTTTTTCCATCAGTAATTTCTCAGTAGCAGCCTCGGAGTCTGGATTTGTGCCCGATTGATCGGTTGATTTGGCCGCCCCAAATTACATGGGACTTAAACATAAGTGGCAGAATGTGGGTGTGCTATTAGGTGCACCTCTGCTGAACCTTTTGAAGGTTACAAGCGTGATGTTATGAAATCAGATAAGTCGAGAGGAAAATAAAACCACATAAATAAGTATTTGTATTGATGCAAGTACTAGAACCTACGAGCCATTGCTCATTAAGGTCTAAACACAAAAGATGGCCCTGTGTTGCGCTAAGACTGCGTTTGAACTTGTAGGTCCACTATGCCTCAATTGTCCTCAAAAGTTATATTATTCATTAGATACTGTGTTGACGACACAACTTCTTTGAAAAAGTATTACACAAACCATTAGAAAAAGAAAAAACAACCACAAAATAACTAATTAAAGAACTCATTGGAGGTTCTTTTCAGTGAAACCTCTTACACCATTCACATGTCGTTCAAATGTGTTGAAAGAACCGTGAACGAAAGAACGAATGAACGAAAGTGAAGGGCCGTGGGAGACCGAATGTAACGAACTATTAGGGAAGTGAGTTTCTTCTGGGAATCGAAAGAAGGACATTTAGGACAAAAGAGTAGGTACCTAAACAGTTATAGGTGTGCAAGAATATTTTGGCGCGTCAACAAAATCGGAACTAACGCCACCATTTTCTTTTTCAATACTTTACTCAGAAGAATTCGATCGAAGAGCTTAATCATTACAGCCGCTCGGGTCGATCTTTAGGTTAAGCCGTGCTTGCCTAGGTTGGTCTGTGGATGGGTGACCACCCATTACATACCGAGTTTCCCCCGTGTCTCGGAAAACACGTTAAGCCGTAATTGGTCCCGGGTGTCATTTGTAGATCTTTGACAGTCGTTAGGTAGTCAGTCGCCCAAAAAGTCTGACAACCAGTCTTACCAAGGGGTATCGTATTATCCAGTACTAACTGGGTTGTGGAGGTCAGATTGGCAGTCGCTCCGTGTAAAATACTGGTATTCAGCTGCATCCGGTTAGACTGGAAGCCGACCCCAATATAGTTGGGAAAAGGCTAGTCAGATGATGACTCAAAACAGTTTCACAAATGTTCGCGTCCTCCAGGGCCATGTCAATATTATTGGAGGGGCCAAAAGTTTCTTGCAGCAATGTATTTTGTATAACATATCGATGAGCGCAGTGGGTAAGTGATGGGACCTGTGCTACGGTGTAGCGTCGTAGCAAGTTCGATTCTTGTAAGGAAAAGCATTGAATGACTTCTGTACTTAGGTGAGTTCTTTAGAAATCTGAGAACGTAAAAAAAACTTTCAACGAAAATGGCTTAAGTACACTAAATTTTGCTGTGCCCCGACGGGGTCTACGGGCTCTTAGCTCTAAGCCTTTTGTCATCACCATGTTTTACCTTGTGGAACGCAAATAAACGAATATGAATATGGTTTGAATAAGATTTGGTGTTTAGTTTTTGAGATATGGGACTTTTTCATCAAACTGCAGCAGTAACTTTGTTTTTCATTAACATATTATGACTAAAAAAACCAGGTTTGCTGTTGAATGTAATACAATACAACATATTGAGCCTTCAAAATATTTTTATTATATTGTTTGGTGCTACGGAACCCTGTGTGAGTACGACTCGCACTTAGCTTGTTTTTATTCTACCTACTGCAAGAAAGGAGGTTCAAAGGTTTTTGTGTGCAGTGTGTCCTGCCTAGCTGACGCCATCTTATTTTATATTCAAAATCGCGGCCACGCAAATAACCTGAATTAATCAATAGATGGTATCAATACAAACCAGTATTGTAGGAGACAAAATCTTCTAAAGTCATTATATAAATAAAGGTTATTTCGATCAGAAAAACTAAAAACTTTTTGGTAGTCACTGTCTGTAATACGAAGCATAAGGGCGCCTTCAAATTAGCCGCAAAGAGCCGCGCGGTGGCAGCGCTGCCGCCGCGCTGCTTTGTTAATCCATATAAATAAAAAACGCGCGACTGCAGCGCTACACCCGCGCTGCGGCCGCGCATCATTTCATCGATCGACTAGTGACGATGCGCACGTAGTTTTTGTTCAGGTCTAAACATGAACGAAAATCAGGTTGAACAATTTATCGATGAGGTTGAGAGTCGTCCAGCGATATGGGATTCGAAGTCAGACAAGTATAGTAATAAAATCGAAAAGAAAAAGGCTTGGGAAGAAATATGCAATATATTTATTGAAAACTTCACAAACAAGACTCCAAGTGAAAAAAATGAAGCATGTAATAGCAGCATGTAGCATGCATACTCGTCAACTTAATTTATATTTTCGTTGTTTGCCATGACAATTCTCCTTCTGGGCTAACAAAATAATCAGCTAACGTATCACGTACAGTCGAAGCACTTAATTGTGTGTGATTATTGTCATTTCGTCAGAGTCCATCGTGAAACTAAAATGTACAACACTATGATGCTCGAATCTAGCGGCTGCAGCGCGGCGGCAGCGCTGCAGCCGCGCTGCCACCGCGCGGCTCTTTGCGGCTAATTTGAAGGCGCCCTTAGAATCGCACCCTACAAATGCTGACATGCGCCCCCTAGCGGCGCCGTACCTAATGCTACGCGGGGTAGTTATACACATTATGTCAGCCTACCCTTTTGCGGATTACTGGCGTGGCGATGTGTATGTTAAAATATATAATAAATAGACCCTTTGCACAGATATCACTGAAAACATACTTAGTTAATCTCCTATCGCGAATTCGGTGAAAAGGTGGATATATGAAGTTGCAATTTTGAAGTATGTGGTTCCATTGTATTAGGAAGGGACTGAAAATTAATAATAGTTCTCTATTAAAATTCATGGTTTTTAGTAAAAGGAATTAAAAAAATATGTTAATAAATCTGCCTCGTTGGTCTAGTGGTCGCAATCGCGACTGCTGGGCATGATGTCCTGGGTTCGATTCCCGGGTCGGGCAAATTGTTATTGAGTTTTTTCATCAAGAATTTCTCGGTAGCAGCCATGGAGTCTGGATTTGTTCCTGGTTGATGGCAATAGGCTCGCTCCCTATTACATGGGAATTAAACATAACTGGTGAAATGTGAGTATACTATTAGGTACACCTCTGCCAAACGATGAGATGAGACACAAAGATGTTACGTTATGTTATTTTAATGAATCTGTTACGGCTAAAGGTGGGTGTGAAAATAAACGTAAGATTAGCCAGCAACCTCTTGGCTAAAAAATAAAGAACTATTCTTGCTAGCTAATTGATGCAACCTACTTGGATGTCTCTCGTTTGGGTTCGGTTACAGTTCTAACTAAGGCAGTCGAAACCCGATTTCAGTCTAATAGTAAAACCCGAGAAAAACCGGGACTGAAACTCGACTCTAACTTAACCTATCCCATTTGATCGGGGTGCCCTAGCTCAGTAGCTACGACCATCTCGACTCGAAAAAAGTTGGTCATGGTTCAAACCAACCTAACCCAAATAAAAAAGTACTTACTTCAGTTTCAATTATGTTGAAATGTCTCTATCTCTAATGTCTAATCAGATCGAAAACTTTTTAGCTAAGGGGTTGTGGCTAAACTTAAGCTGACCCAGCTAATCTTAAGTTTATACGTACACAAGGCGGCATATCAAGCTATAATAACCAGTATAATCTGACTTCGCTTTGTACGAGTTTCCCGTATGATGAGAGGTCAGCTTAATTTGGTTTGGTATAGCTTGATTGGCCGCCGTGCGTACACCCATCTTTAATCGTAACATACATAGCATAATCAGCCCATAAAGTTCTCTCTGCTGGGAAACACGGCGTCCTCTCTAGAGAGGGAATGGGCTATAATCCACCACGCGGGCCCAGTCCGGGTTGGTAGATGTCACTTTACATGTCTTCGAATTTTGATTCCATGACATGCCGGTTTCCTCATGATGGATGTTTTCCTTCACCGTTTTGAGAGCAGTGGTGATGAAATAAATTAGGTACATAAAGTAATGCGCCTGCCTGGGTTCGAACCTACGACTTCCTATGCGTACGTCGGGGCCGCCACCACTGGGCCACCGCTGCTCTCAGGAAGACCATTACCAAATATTAATATAATTATAATTGACAAATTTGTCTTCTGGCGCTTTCCATGACTTCGAAATAATAATACTTTTAAATCGAACCCTCAATCTTTGTCAGACTCAACACCTCTGCTCTACGAGTATAACATCAAAATGTGCTGGCTATCGCTCACACAGTGAGGCCAGAGATATCGTATGATTAACATATCGCAGTGAGTGTGATACGTCACTGAGTCACTAGCTACTGACACCGTTGAGACAAAGGAAGGCTTTGGCTAGTTCCAGGAATCCTTTGAGCTCCACCTGTTACTGTTGCGGCTACTTGGAGTGCATATTATGTGCATCCTGTATATTGTGGGTGTATGTAGGGCGATGGATTAGTAACTTTACTGATAGTTAGTGATTTAATTAATGTGGACGAATTAGATTAGTAATTAAGTATAGATTTGTGAGGAAAACTTGTTTGAAACTATTATATTTATCTTAATTTTTTCTTCAGGCTATTTAAGAACCTGTCATGCTTATTCATTGTTAACAGGAAAACTAACATAGCTGTACAAGAATATTTTGATGTGAAGTCAAAATCAGAACTAAAACCGCCATCTTGTTTTTTCAATTAATTTTTCAAAAGAATTTCACAGATGTTTACCAACAGCGTTCTTCTGTCAACGTCATTTGAGCGCCAAAAGATCCGTGTATTACTGTAATTTCAGACTCAAACGGATAAGACCCTATCACGCGTTAAGGAGCATATAGTTAATTCTGGTTCAAAGTCTACAATGTGTCGCCGGACTACAAAAATAGCAAATAATATGAGCTTACAAATTCACCTCGTTGCCTCGTTTGTATATTGGTCGCAAGAGTTATTGGGTTTTTCATGAACAATTTCTTTGCAACCCGGAGTTTCCGGAGTTATCCGGTTGAAGGTAAGCAAGGCTCACCTCACCCACATACCTGGCGAAATATGGGCGTACGATAGACCTCTGCTTCACTCTTCGGGGATTTCAGGAGTGAGGTCATCATCATCTGCCTAGCCTTTTCCCAACTATATTGGGGTCGGCTTCCAGTCTAACCGGATGCATCTGAATACCAGTATTTTACATGGAGCGACTGCCTATCTGACCTCCACAACCCAGTTAGTACTGGGTAATACGATACCCCTTGGTAAGACTGGTTGTCAGACTTGAGGTCATATGATATATTAATCATTGTAAAGTTCAGCTTAAGGAAATAGATACAACTGTCATGGTAAAATGATTTGTCCTCGGACTTTGGATGCAATCATTGCTGGACATTGGACTTTGACCATCGAGTGAAGTGCCAATCAACACGAACTGCAGTATTAGTCATCTTGGTTCTTGCTTTCATAAAGAGCAAAACAATGGATGAAGAAAATATCTACACAACGTGTCATAACACCACGCCTGTTTTTCCACAAGGGTTGAGCAGATTTTAAACTAATGATACTCACAAAAACAGAAGAAAATGTTAAAATACAGTAAGTTTCAGCTATGATTTCTTCTATCACCAAAAAAAATTATTAAACATCAGGATTATTTTTATTAAAGCTACATTATACAGGCTACTGTATAATATAGCTTTACGCGCCTGTGTAATATAGCTCACGAAGCCGTCAACCAAGCATTCGGTACATCAAACTAAGGAACTCTACGCAATTCATCATTCAAAACTTATTGCTGATGGATGCTTAGAATAGTAAACGGGTCATGGAGTTAATTAAAGTACAGTTAAAACCTTAAAAAGTGGTTTTTTAAAAGAAACTTGTGAAAAAATTGGAACTTTGACCTCCAATATCTCCGTAACTAGAGGGTTCTCAGGCATGGTCTAGAACAAAAAAAATATCGCAATGACGGGAAGAACAAAGTGCCTTTCGGCTTCGTTGAGGGTCTTTTTACACCCTTTATAAAACTAAAGCAACATTATTTCTCTTTTGAGCGCCGCCGCAGTCGGGTAGAAAAACTTCGGTACCTACTCTCTAATACAGTGCTTTATCCTTCAGTTTTCAGGGCAATTTCCTTATCTCCATGTAGTACATATTTGGAACATTTGCACGTACTCCTTGGACTTGCATTTTCTTATCGGCGCCATTGTCATTGAGAACACAATCAGGTACCTGCTCACTGGCTTCCTCTGACTTACAGTATGACCAGTTTACGTTTACAGTTCGGAGTGGCGCTGATTGTCAAGAAAAAATGCAACGAAATGTCAAAATTGGTACATTTATTTTAGTTCTGTATTGTGCCGCATGCACAGATATGTTGGTCGGCGTATACAATAGGACACAAAGGTTTTACAGGTAGGTACTTGCCAACCTGTCAGTGCGTGCGACATTTTTTTCCAATTTTTGAGTCACTTGAATTTAGAAAATAATTTTTGGACGATGTCTTAGGGTGATCTTTTCTTCCAGTTTTCATCAACTGCTCTGCAATAAATATGAAGAATATTATCAAAAAATAAATATGTTGGTACACATACAGTCCTCTTCGATCTCTTGAGTAGTATTTTCATGGGCAATGTTTTTCCTATTCTTTTTTTCAATAATTTACTAATATTTTTATGATGAAAGTGTATTGACGCAAAAACCACTTTCTGTTTTTTTACTTTTAAATATAATTTATTTTACTTTCGATTTTACCTAAGATAACTATAATCACAGTCTTGTGGCTATTTTAGTTTTCATGAATTCTTTACAGTGCCAGTTTAATAATTTCCGAAATAAATAACTTCATCCAGTCTACGTATACTCGTATTATAAAGTTTGTATGTTGGCAAGTTTGGGTGAAAGGGTAATCTTCGGAATTACTGATCCGATTTTTCACATAATTCTTGCACTTATGGGAAGCTACATTATCCTAGAGTGTCATAGGTAATGTCCGACCGAAGCTTCGGCGTCGGCCAAAATGGGCTGAAGTTTTGGCCGACGCCGAAGGTTTCTAGGAGGCGCTAAATTTGAACGAATGCGCGATAGAAGCGCGGGGGCAGGTTTCACACATTTCGTGTTGTTATTTTTGACAAGTTGCAAGATATGTTTATGTTCAGTCAGCATATCATCTGTTTTAAGCTTTCATGATTTATAACTAAACTTACACTGTCACTTACGGGATATCTTCCGTGATTTTCAATTAATCTGAGCTTCTGATATTTCTACTCTGTTGCAAGCGCCATGATCGCCGTATGACATCTCGCGGTCACTCGGCAGCCTAAGTTTAGAATATCATCTGCCTAGCCTTTTCTATATTTTATTGGGGTCGGCTTCCAGTCAAACTGGAGGCAGCTCAATACCAGTACTTTACATGGAGCAACTGCGTATCTAACCTCCACAGCCCTGTTAGTAATGATTAATACGATACTCCTCGGTAAGACTGGTTGTCAGACTTTCGGGCCACTGACTACCTAACGAAGTAACGACTGTCAAAGATCTTCAAATGACAGCCGGACCAACGGCTTAACGTGCTTTCCGAGGCACGGAGTAAAACTCGGTATGTAATGGATGGTCACCCATCCAAAGACCGACCTTGGCAAGTGCGGCTTTTATTATTTGGCCACAAGCTTCTCTCGATGTACAGTCAACATTCACAAACATAGAGGTAAAAAAAAAACAGTTTTAGTTAATATTGAACAGAATTTCTCAGAGTTATTAAATATTCGGCTTCGATTTTGGCAGAAGGCTGTGGCGATAACCGATTAATCGGCTTCGGCAAGAAATCGACGTACGGCCGGACACTAGTCATAGGTTATATTTAAAACCCGTTCCCGTGGAACAATTCCGATCAAAACACAACCGAAGCCGCGAGCAAAAGTTAGTGTTGTACATTTCTTTTGAAACCATAAAGCACAACTCGAAAGCCACGAGAATCGTCATCAATAGACCACAGATAACGAACCCGCAGCCTGCAGATCCCTACACTCCGAGTGTAATGACTTCTACTCGTTAGGGAGAGGTACACTGGACCACCCTTCAAACAGCACTTGATCTAGCAAAAACCGCCCTTATTGCTACTACAGAGACGGGGTATCAATGTGAAATGTTCACAATAGATTGCGGTGGACTGTACTCGGTACGGAGGAAGGGAGACAGACGGTATTATTAGAAGTTTAGACCGGAGGGTACGTCAGTCAGATCAATGGGGCTCTATTTTTACGATTATTCCATGATTATTCGTGTTATCATCGACATTGAGCATTGATTAAGTGATCTTTCGATACTAATTAGTGGAAATGTGTAAACAACTTCCACTAACACCTAAACAAGTGCCTAAAAAGTTATGCACAATGGGAAGGAGCTCGTGGCTAAATAATAACAGCCGCTCGGGTCGATCTTTCGGTGAAGCCGTGCTTGCCTAGGTTGGTCTGCGAATGGGTGACCACCCATAACATACCGAGTTTCCTCCGTGTCTCGGAAAGCACGTTAAGCCGTTGGTCCCGGCTTTCATTTGGAGATTTTTGACATGTACAGGTAGTCAGTGGCCCAAAAAGTCTGACAACCAGTCTTACCAAGGGGTATCGTAATATCCAGTATTAACTGGGTTGTGGAGGTCAGATAGGCAGTCGCTCCATGTAAAATACGATGATGGGAACTTTAAATCTAGTCTCAGCTCCAAGTGATGAATATAATCAACAGTGCTCTTTTATTAACGTCGTTGTTAATTTAAATGTGGACTGCCTCGTTAGCGTAGTAGTCGCAAGCGCGACTGTTGAGCATGAGGTCCTGGGTTCGATTTCCGGGTCGGCAAATTATATGTTGGGTTTTTCTATCAGGAATTTCTCAATTGGAGTCACGGAGTCTGGATTTGGGCCCCGTAAATGGCAATAGGCTCGCCCCCTATTAAATGGGACTTAAACATATCTGGCGAACAGCGGGTGTACTATTAGGTACACCTCTGCCTAACCCTTTGGGGATTACAAGCGTTATGTATATGTCGTCTAGTGCTGGACTAAACTTGTATTTATCTATATTTATTCTGAGGAAGACCAAAGAAACGATGGATGGATTTTGTGAGGAATGATATGAAAGATACAGGAGTAAATGATAGCGTGACGGTTGACAGAGGAGAATGGAAGAAAAAAACGTGTTGCGCCAACCCCAAGTAACATGGGACAAGGGCTGGAAGATGATGATGATGATGATATTCTATTTTCCTGTAATACCTCTGAGTGAAGTTTTATTATCTACTTCATTAAAACGCCACAGAATCGGTTCTATCCGAGACTTCAGTAGTGTGTCAATCCGACTTAGGTACTTTCCAAAATCTAAACTGTAAAAGCTCTATTTGTCACGGCCTCAATTTTAAAGTTCATACTATTATTTTATACTTCTAGCATTTAAGCTTTCAAAGTTTTATTATATCACGCCTGTAGTCCCCGAAGGGTTAGGCAGAGGAATACCTAATAGTATTCCCTCATTTTGCTAGTACACTCACATTTCGCTAGTATGCTATAAGTCCCAAGTAATAGGGCAAGCCTATTGCCATCAACCGGGCGCAAATCCAGGTTCCGTAGCTGCTACTGAGAAATTCTTGATGGAAAAACCCGAAAACACTTTGCCCGACCTGGGTATCGAACCCAGGACTTGCTCAGCAGTTGTGCTTGCGACTACTAGACCAACGAAGCAGTCGAAGCTATATCAAATGCAACTAACTAGAAATAAAAATTAACACATATGTACTTACTTCAATGCATTTATTAAAAGTTGGCGAAGCAAAACTTCGTAACTTAGGTACTGTGTAGACCCTAGCAACTGTTTTCAGTAAGTCTAGGTGACACGTAAACGATTGCTTAGTCAAAAGTGATTTGAGCGAGTTTCAACACTCAGCTTACCGCAAAATTCCAAAAGACAAAACATAACATCACGCATGTAATACCCGAAGGGTTAGGCAGATGTGTACCTATTAGTATACCCACATTTCGCCAGTTTTTAAAGTTCCATGTAATAGGGCGCAAGCCTATTGCCATGAACTGGGCACAGATCCCGACTCCGGGGCTGCTAGTGTGAAATACCTGACGGACAAAACCCAATAACGCTTAATAAAATAAACAGCCGAGTTGAGAACCCCCTCCATTTTAGAAGTAGGTAAAAAATAGGAACGGGACATGTCGACCAAGTTACACGATATTTATTTCAAAAAATTAGATTAATATTACTAATACAGTAACATACCTAAGTACCTTCCATTCTACAATAAAGATTGCTTAGACATACATAAGCCTAACACAAAGATATTCATAAGTTCGTAGTGCATTCTACTTCAGTAAGTACGGTCTCCGTTCTGTCAGTCTACGTGTGAAAGTTGTTGCGTTTCATGCGCGGGTTTTGCCGGGAACCGTGGTCCCGTCATAAGACGACCACTTACGATGACGCATCGCGACGCCACCTATCGTCGATGTGCCGCACTAAACGTCTTTGTTTTGAAGTTATTGTGAGGGTATGTCTCGGTTGAAGTTAGTTTGATGAAAGTTTTGACTGTCCTTATCCTTTTTTCTGTCAAATCTTTCTATTGGAGGTACTGCTTATTGTCATTTCTGTGCTACAAAATGCTTTAATTCAAGTCTCTAATGTATGTGTAGTTAGTTGCAAAGTGCCGGAATATTTTAATACAAAATCGCAACTTATTTTGTCAAATAAGTTTGAAACTGAGCTTTGTAATACAATTAAACAGATAGGCATCTACGCATTACTATGTAAATGCTACGGTTAACGTAAAGTACGTTCGAGCTATTACAAGTAAGAGTGTAGCACGCCACAGCCCACAACGAGCGCTCTTTATTCATTAAGCTTCACACATCACGACGTTATGATCACGTAATGGCAAGTCCGACGCGGAAAACTTAATTCGCACTAAGCTACGAGCCGATAGGAAGCGCGACATCTATGAGCCACCACGCAAACTTCAGCGAACTGAAATGCGTTTACGATCTTTATTATCGGCAGCAGTAATACTACAAATTTATTTTTGCCCTACAAAAAGCGTTTCTCCTTTCATAATAATAAGAATACGTCGAGTCGGTCGGTTGGCGCGCTCGCTCGTTCGATACACACGGACGCGGCGCGGTGCGCCTGTGTGCGCGAGCGTGCGCCGGTGTGCGCGCCCCCCGCCGACGCCCGCGCGCCCCCTGCGCCCCCCGCAGCCCGGCCGGCCGCGCGCCGCGCGCCCACCGAACGTAGCTTTCTGTTCACTTATATAACGACATACATATATAAACGCGGTAAATAATATACGCTGTGAATAGCGAGCTATGTGCTGCCACCTAGCGGCCCGGACCGACAGCGCCGCCGCAGACTATGTTGCTCTGTTTTCAGATTTTCTTTTCGTTTGACACCATGTTTGTGGACCATAACTGTGAAATTATTATTTTATATGAATTGTTGATGATATCGGAGGCAGGGTTTTAAGAATAACTTGCGTTGAGGTTTAAGGCAGGCGCGTGTCGCGGCGTGGGGTCGGTATCGGCCTCTCTGCGACAGTTTGACGTTTAGGACGGGAGTTGCGTCGAGTTTTCAATAACAATTCAAATGGCCTAGGGTTCGTAGCGGCGTAGCACGCACTCGTTGATGTCTTTTGCAAAATAAGAGCAATTAAGACTTCGCGGGGTTACGAGTGCTACGCAGTTCATGAACTGGACGCGCGAGATGTAAATAAGTGTTTATGTTTTTAGATATGAGCTCATAATAGTATGAAACGTATTTTACTGTAAAAAAATGAATTGACTATGTATGAAAATAATGTTTTCATTGGGTGATTAAACATTTATTTTCATTATTAAAATGTGGATAAATAACTACAAGAATATTCATGTTGTTAAGTTGTTCACAGTTGGAAAGAAGAGGTTTTCTAAAAATTCTTTAATATATTTAGCTTGTGGTTTTCACAGAATACCCTCGTTCTTGTTCCGTTGAAAGTACGACCGACTCTCTGAGCTGGTTTTCTCCGTAGCTCGAGTTGCTTGCGTCTAAGTGGCTTGGCTCGAGAAGTCGAATGAAACTCGAGCAACGAATGGCAGAATGTTTCGAGCAACCAGCCATGACTACGCGACGTGTTGCGAGCGATAGAGCAACACACGCCGTCAAATCGTAACTTACGGCCGCCATTTTTAATGTAATGTCATTATGACATTGCATTGTTTCGTGTTTCACTTTTTACGAAGAATTTGGAAAAGTGTTGCGATTAATGTCTTGTGAGATTAGTGGGGATTTTTTGATGATGTCTTTTACTTGTACACACGGCGACACATCAAGCTATACATTTCCAGTATAACATGGCCTCGCTTTGAATAGATTTCCTGTATAATGAGAGATCCACATAAACTGGTTTTGTATAGCTTAGTTTGATAACATGTCGTGCGTACATTTATGTACATAGTTTCTTAATGATAGGCAGAAGAGTAGGATATCTTCAAGAATAATTAGTTTTAATGAAGTACAAATAATCGTATAGCTAAGTGTCTATTAGCTGATGGTCACTACGACTAAAGATTGTTAATAATAGTTAGAAAATTATTTGTGATCAAAGGGTAACTGTCCATTTCGAATGTTATCCTGTGAAGTACCTAACTCCGATAATGTAGTTCTCATATTTAGAATTGCTTCATCATTTCGACAAAAGAACCATACGTTGAATTCCCGAAACTCGTACAAGTGTATTTTTAATGAGCGCACAATTATTTTGGTGCTACATCAGTTCTGTTCAGATTTTCAGCCAACCTAACCTTTGCCATTAACACGCGAACTCGAATCGTTTCCACTCTCCGTGACTCAGCTGCGAGAGAATAACTCACGAAGTTCCGAAACTCTTCGTTCCACTGGTTTCCTAAGGTCACTTTAGCAGTCACGTTGCAGAAACAACGCGATGAACTGTAAAAAGTCTTGAAACTCGTGTTTCGTTCGTTCGTGGTAGAATTTTTGGGATTAGCAACTACTAGGGTGGTGAAAGTCGCACGTTTATCGTATTGTGCGAGATTTGCTTTGAGAGAAAGGTGAAGGTGGGTGAGTTTTTGCGTGAGTTGGTGCACGATAGTTGCTTGTTTTGTTCGAGTGTTCGAAATTCGAATAGAGGCCGCGGCAGAGCGTCGACTTTGAACGATAGTCAGAGACGGACCGAATGAAGGGGAATGACATCTTTTTCGGACTTCGCCGCATGTTGTTGCCAGATGACAGGCTAAAAAAACTGTTTACATATACACTGCTGGCCTAGCACCGGGGCTGGCGTGTCCTGTTGATATGGAACACGCGATGTATGGCGTTGTAAACAGGCCAGCTAGTGTTGTTGCCGTGCTGAATGTATTTTCGAGTAGGTATGAGTATGAGTCGCTCTATTAGATTAATTTCTTGCGTTGTTATTCCAGTACGAAGCGAATTGGTGACAAATAGTCTTTGTCGCTACATGCCTAACAGTTTCAATTTGTTTGTTTATTTATAGTTTGTGTTGTTCTAAAAGTTTGAAAAGTTAAGAAAAATATTTAAATTTCAACATGTGAAGAATTTGATATCGAAAATGACAACAGGACAAAGAAATATCCATCATCTACCACTCTAGAATATAGTCAACAAGTCGTCCAACTTTTTCAAAGTTCTCCCAACTTGTTGTACCGAGTCATCAGCACCAGTGCCGTGACCTGCAGACCCCTCCGTGGTCAGTCAATTCGCTAACCATGGACTTGTTTCGCGATTGGCAATACATCGAACTGTCCACGCCAATCAATTCTAAACCCTAACCACAGGGCACAAGGCCGCATTCACGTCGTTATCACGCGCAGTGATAACACGCCGACTCGACGCACTCATAAATGAAAACATATGTTTACAATCACACGGGCCGCTCTATCGAGACGACGACGACGCGGACGCTTCGAGATCAACTCGTGCAAAAATAGGTTAACAACGGCGCGCGGTGTAGCGTCGCCGTTTCGTTGACGAAAAAGAGGCGTTATTTCAAAATACCTATTTCGGAATTTCAGGACCGAAATCAACTTCGTAACAATTAACGATACGACCCCCGCCTCTAAATTCCTCGCCCCGAGCGTGCCCGCTATACGTGGCGGTACGACGCCTTCGCATAGATAGAATAGAGAGCGGTTTCGGAACGCACCCGCACAGACGCGGCCGGTGTGCGCTGGTGTGCGCCGGTGTGCGCGCGCGGCCGTGTGCGCCGCGTCCGTGCACGCGCACACACGCGCGCCGCCGGTGAGCGCTGTTCACCGCACTCTGTGAGCGCAAACAACCATCTATAAGGCCACGCTATAGCTGACGGAGGGACGGGCCGCGCCACGAGCCGGTTGCATATTTGGGTTTTTCTTTGTTCGTGTTTATATCTAGGTAGCGACAGAAATGTTGGAGAAATGAATGTGTACGCGCGCTGTGGTTACAGATGAACTTTAGCATTAGGTTTTACACCATGCAAGACTGAGACTTCGCTTAAGAGATTTTTGTAGTTTTATAATTAAAAGTCCAAAATAATGTATCTTTATTTTTTGCCTTTTTTGATGATATTAAACGGTTAAAACTAAAATGTTTTAGCCTTGTGGTTATATATTTGCACTTTATGCGCATTATTTGAATACTTAGCTTTCAAGGAGTCGTTTCTGTACCTACTATTTAAATTTGTTAAAAACTTTTTATTTTTTTCTTTAAAGTATTTTTAATTTTATCTGTTATCT